>CM027849.1:9002774-10332253 GCA_016097595.1 Eucalyptus pumila
CTTGATCAAAGAAGCTCCACAAACGGTGCATGATAATTAAAAATGCTGGGTATTGTGATTTGTCAGTCTGTTGAAGGGAAAATTTGTATTGTTCCTACCTCTACAGAAAAATTTCCAGATTGGCCAGAACGGCCAAAAAATAGGCAGTACAGAATTGCTTTCAGCTTCTTTCTTATGTGTGTTTTATTCAACTGTGTGACAGCAGATAGAAGTGGGCGTAATCATCTGTTTTAGTGTTACCACAAGCTCAACATATTTTCGACCAAATTCCAGGTCTGAAAGACCTAAATAGCAAAGGTAGGCGAAAAACAGACTTGCCAGTCTTTGATTTTGGAAGTGTAGCTGCAGCCACAAGCAATTTTTCCTCTGCCAATGAGCTCTCGGCCAAGGGGTTTTGGATCTGTATATAAGGTAATCATCTCCCTATTCAACTGAATCCAAATGTTTTTATCAGATATAAACATGTGTATCCTGCCCACTTCAATTGTCTGTCCCCAGGGGGATTGATGTCTCCGGAATAAAATGCGGTTTCGGAGTGTGACTTGTGTCAACTCTTATCTACCCTTCATCACAAACCCATGAAGTAACTGACGCATCCTCCCAGGAAGTTTAACTACCTAATCTATCTTATATTTTCTCATAACAGCTTTTGAGCCACCGGCTTCATCTGACAGGTCTAAATACTTATTCTTATGATGTGTTCATTTTCACAGGGTGTGATGAATGACGGAACAGAAATAGCGGTTAAAAGGTTCTCAAAATATTCTGGACAAGGAAATGAAGAGTTCAAAAATGAAGTCATGTTAATTGCCAAACTCCAACACCGGAATCTGTGAAAATCTTAGGTTGCTGCATTCAAGAAGAGGAAAAATTGTTAATTTATGAGTATCTACCCAATAAAAGCTTGGATTCATTACTTTTCGGTAAGTAATCTCTTCCGATGGCTAGAATTTTCGTCTACAGCTAGTATTATGGATAATAACTTGAGGTAATCCCCAAAATTGGTCCAGATGAAACAAAGAGATCACTTCTGGATTGGGGAAAAAGGTATGCAATCGCATAGGTAGCTCGGGGACTCATGTATTTACATCAGGATTCAACCCTGAGATAATCCACAGAGATTTAAAAGTTAGCAATGTCTTACTAGATGTTGCATTGAACCCCAAGATTTCAGATTTTGGGCTAGCGAGGATTTGTGGAGGAGACCAAATTGAAGGAAAAACGAAGCGCGTGGTTGGGACATAGTAAGTGTTTTTCTTGAGAACTAAATTATGCTTCGCCCAATTAAACAATGAGAAACTAGGAACAAAAAGAAAAGAACCCAACCAACCACTTTTCGTACTAAAGTTTCAACCTTTGTTATGTGTCCCCCGAACTTCAACAAGGATATTTATATGGTGAATGAGATGTCGACATTTTCTCCTTGGTTTTCCTAGAGGGTACATGGCACTGTGAGTATGCTCTGCAAGGCCGGTTTTCTACAAAATCAGATGCACAGTTATGAGTTTCTGAAATGTTAGAGATCATCACAGGCCAAAGAAACAGTGGGCAAGGCATTGGCAGAATCCCCTTTTAGCAATTTAATTGGCCATGTAAGTATGAAACTCTACATAATTCAACGTTATGCACAATTTGACCAGTCGCATTGTCACAATCCGAGGTGTTTGAGTATGTGTTATTTCCAGGTATGGGAGCTGTGGAAAGGAGGAAAATGCATGGACATTGTGGACAAATCAATTGACAAGACATATTCTAAGGAATGGTATCGAGGTGCATTCAAATCGGTCTTTTGTGCGTGCAAAGATATGCGTCGGATAGACCAACTATGCGTCCACGGTGGTCTTCATGTTGGGGAATGCTGATGCGGTACTTCCATCCCAGAAACAGCCTGCGTTCATCGACGAGAGCACCCACACTGGAGATATTCAGACAAGATGTAGTAGAACATGTTCCGTTAATGGAGTTACAATTACTGTTCTTGAAGCTCGTTAGTCACATGCCACCGCAGTGAACTGCGTAATCTGCTCAACTTGAGAAATTGAGATACTTCCTGTATTGGTAGATAATGACACACCTAAAGGCTAATCGTGTCGTATATGAGGTAAGTTGTAGTTCTGTGCGTATGAGAAAAGTTCATATGTAGATTTAGCAAATAGACTCCTGTTAAAAATTTCCTTGATCTATTGATTGAGCAAAATTTCCTTGATCTATTGATTGAGCTCAATCTTTGTCTCTTAAACAGAGACTTGTACATGTAAAGTGCTGTTGCTGCAGCAGTATTCTCTTTCTCCCACAATCATCTAATTGTTGTACCATCTCATTTTACGTTGCCTGAAGTTATCAAATTGCATCTAGAGATGAAAAATAATGCCCTTACCTTTTCCTTTTTCTAGTTATTTTTGCATTACAAGTTCATAATAGAGACCTTGCTCTCAGAAGACAGGGATCCTTGCTTCACCCACAAACTCGTACGTGGAAATCAGTGAAGGCTTTTTAAGATTGGGCTTAAGGTCCGTCCGCCCAAGTTGGGCCCACGAAAAGCCCGGCCCACGGAATAGGGCCCGTGGAAGATGAGGTATAAAAGGGAGGAGAAAAGAGAAAAAGTACCGTTTGAAAACATAAAACGCACGTACGCCTCCCGCTTCTCTCGTTTCTCCAAAAAGAAATGTGAGGCGCGGCGATTTTTGTTTCACCGGATCAACGGACCAAGTTTCTCTTCCTCTATCGTCGTGGTGTCTAATCTTGTGGCTTTAAAGGTATCTTGAACTGTGGTGTCTTTTAGAGATCTGATACGTGTTGTTTTTCCCGGGCTTCGCTTCCGCATTCGATTTAGTGTCGAATCCGGTTTTCGGATCATCATTCCCAACATTGGTATCGAGCCATAGTTCACGTTTTTGACGTTCTTCAACCATTTTACTGAGTTTTACGTAAGTCGAAACCGTTTCTGAACACATGGGGAGAAGGGCGACGTCGAGACGAGTACGCGATGAGTCGTCTTAGCCGCCAAGGCGCGCCGCACGCCCCCACATGCGCGCCGCGTAATTCAAGCGCGTGGGCGCGGGATACGCCGAGCGCTACCTGCGGGGCATTAGGGTGGTGACACGCGCCGTTTGGCGAACGGGCGTGCACCCTGCCGCAGCTTGGCGAGCCGCACGCAGCCCGCTCATGGACCGCCAGCAGGTCGACGTCGGCATGACGTCTTGAACAACAACCACTAGGGTGACGTCATTGATGACGTCGACGCAGCGGCGATTCGCCAAAGGATCGGCCGGCGACCCGACCCGCGCGAGATCCGCATGCGTGTCGCCGTCACGTGCCGTCGGTTCGCATGGTCAGCCCGCACCGAACCGACCCGCCGGGTCCGGCCGGTCCATCGGTCGACGGACTGACGACCGACGACCGTTGACCGTTGACCACCGTTGACCACGACCGTTGACCCAAGAAAAAAAAAAAAAGGAAAATGTGTTTCTTTTTCAATTAAGTCTATGTGGATTATAATGTGATCCCTTATTTGTTCTGCATTTGTTGCGGTGAACAATGCCCTCCTCCGAGATTGCGCACACCTATTCGCGCAATTACGATGAACAAAAGGATAGGCTGTCTAAGTTGATAGCTGAAATACGATCATCGATGGGAGAGAGGTGACTTAATTGATCATGTCCTTGAAGTCAACGGAAAAAAATTCAACAGGTCATATGGAATGGTCGTCCTATGTCAGCTGATCGCGAGATGGTGCGATTTTTCATAAACACTCTTCCACACTGATGGCAAGATGCTGGAATCCCATATGGGATGTCAACGGAGGCGCTTCCTATAAGAAAATTGTGATGGATTTTGTAAATAAATATTACTGTATTGTTTCACGGGAAAGATCAAGAAATTGAACAAAAGATGATCTTTCCTTATTCGATGTCTTGACTTGGTGTTAGTTGTATTGGGCGATATATGTTAAGTGTGATTTGTGGACATATTATGTAATGATTACTACCTAATTGTGTTAATTGAAAGTATTATTGTTTTATTGATGTCTATAATATGTTGCTTTTTGTTACTGGTTGTTGTGGGTAATTAGTCATGGGTAGTTTTAGAAGTTTTTGTAGCTTCATAGAATTGATTTTGCATAAGACAATTATATTGATGATAGTTTTAAGTTAGGATTTTGGAGGATGATTGGAAACATAGTGACCTTTTTGATTCAAGACTTACTTGAAATTATTCATTAATATGATGGGTCTATGTAAATAGGGATGCATAAATGATAGGCATTAATAATTCGTGCATATTTGTCTGATTTGTTCAGATCAATGGCTTCAGCCACAAAGAGCATAGTTGCCGAGATGAACAAAGGTGAAAAGCTCAATGGTGACAACTATGAAATTTGGCAAATGAAAATCCAGTATGTGCTGGAAGAGCAAGAAGCACTTGAGGCTCTTAACCTAACCATGGTAGAACCTGAAGATGGAACCACATGCACAGACAAAAGAGACAATGAAGCTTTTTCTGCGTGGAAAAGAAAGAACTTCTAGCTCGCATCACGTTGCCGAGCAGCATGGAAAATGACGCATGCGAGAGTTTAGGCGTTTTGACAATGCCAAGGAAATGTGGAGGTATTGGCGCTAAGATTTGGTCATACTTCGGTGACAGACCAAGATAGCTCACTATTAGGTTTGACTCCTATAAGAAGCCTCATGGTCACACCATGAAGCAACATCTTAGAAATATGTCAAACATGATAAATGAGCTGAAAATGCTGGCCATGTCCTCACAGATGAGCAGCAGGTGCAAGCAGTGATTCGTTCCTTGCCTCGTGAGTTGGGAGCATATGAAGGTGCACCGACTCATAATGAAAATATCAAAACCTTCGAGGATGCAATGCGCCATCTTGAGCTGGAAGAGGACCGCCTCTTGGCTAAGCCGGATGCTGAACTCTATCATGCTAGTTCTAGCTCAAATGGAGCTTCGAGCTCCAAGCGTAAACACCCTAACTGGTTTGATAAAGGGAAAGGCAAGGAAGAAGGTCCTTTAGGGAAGAAACCCAAGTTTAACCAACATGGAAGAGGAAAGCGTCCTTGCATGAAGAAGCTAGCAAGGGTAAAATGCTACAACTGTGACAATAAGGGTTACTATGCTCGCGACTGTCGTGAGCCAAAGAAGGTATGCACCCCTTGTACTTTTCAGAACTTTGCTTTTCTGTCGAGTTATGTGTTTTTAACTGAGTCTAATCTTTGTGGACCGGATTCGTGAGCGACGGACCATGTAGCGAAGGATGAGGATCCTTCGTGGAATTCCGACGAGTGCCAACTGGAACTAAGTGGATCTATGTGGGAAACAACTCCGAGCTGAAGTGAAAGGAATTGGCACATGCCAACTGAATATGCGTGTGGACGCACTTTGTTCCTTCATGATGTATTGTATGCTCCGGAGATTCGTCGAAAATTTAGTGTCCGTATTAGTGTTGGTTAAATTAGGTTTTAATATGAACTTCTATAGTAGAGGTGTGAATTTGTTTTTGGATACAAATTACTATGGTTGTGGTTATTTTCTGGATGGTTTCATTGTATTAGATATTGATTATGTTAATGCAAATGTTTGTTATTCCCTTCTCACGCCTCCTAATACATATGATAATGATGTGAATGTGTGGTATGCTAGACTTGGTCACATTGGCCAACAGCGTATGAATAGACTAGCCAAAGAGGGCTTGTTGGGCAACATTGAAAAAGTCGATTTGTCCATCTGTAAGCATTGCCTAGAAGGGAAAACGACAAGGAAACCATTTGGAAAATTTAAAAGAGCTGAATTTCCTATGCATTTAATCCATTCTGATGTCTGTGGTCCAATGAATGTGAGAGAAGGCATGGGGCTGTTTATTTCATCACTTTTATAGATGATTATACTCGATTTTGGATATGTCTATTTGATTTCTCATAAATCTGAAGCAATAAGTTGTTTCAAAAGGTTTATGAACCTGGTAGAGAATCAATTAGACAAGAAAATAAAAACATTGAGATCCGATCGAGGTCGAGAATATTTATCCGATGAGTTCAGAAAATTATGTGATGAAAAAGGAATAGAAAGACAGTTGTCTATTCCATATACTCCTCAACAAAATGGTGTTGCGGAAAGAAGAAACATAACCCTACTGGAAATGGTTAGGTCCATGATGGCGCATGCTAACTTACCTATTACCTTTGGAGTGATGCGTTGTTAACCGCTGCCTATATACTTAACCGTGTGCCTTCCAAATCAGTTACTTCCACTCCATATGAGTTATGGACAGGTAGAAAACCGGACTTAAGTTTTCTTAAGCCATGGGGTTGTGCTGCCTATACACATGAGTCCTCTCACAAGTTTGGGAAACTGGGTCCCGAGGAAAGAAGAGTATTTTCATAAGGTACCTTAACACTCGAAAGGGTATGTGTTCATAGGTGAGCAGGAAAGTGGGAGTATAACTGAGTTTGAATCACGAGATGTCACATTCTTAGAGGATGAATTTCCTAATAAGGGCGAAATAGGGGAAGATTGTTCCTATTTGAAACCTTGGATCAAAATAATGACCTTAGTGGACTTCATCCAAGTGGGAGCACAATGGGGAATGATGTGCAAAGTGTATAATCTCCCATACGGCGAACAAGTCGCCAAAGTATTCCTCGTCGACGTTTTGACATTGAAGGGGAGACTTTTATGGTTGCTCCACAAGATGAGGATGAGCCAAGAAATATTAATGAGGCTCTGAATTGCCCTAGTAAGGAAAAATGGATTCATGCAATGGAAGAGGAAATGGAGTCAATGAAATCAAACCAAGTCTGGAACTGGTTGATCTTCCAAAGGGACGCAGAGCTATTGGGAACAAGTGGGTTCTCAAAATAAAGCGAAAGGCTGATGGCTCGATTGAAAGGCATAAGGCTCGCCTTGTGGCGAAGGGGTATAATCAACAGAAGGAATTGATTATGAAGATACGTTTTCTCCCGTAGTGAGATTTACCTCGATTCGCATTATTCGGCAATAGTGGCTAGTCTGGATCTTGAATTACATCAAATGGATGTAAAGACTGCTTTCCTCAATGGAGAATTAGAGGAAGAAATATATATGAAACAACCTGCTGGTTTCATAGTGAAAGGCCAAGAAGAAAAAAGTATGTCGACTTTTGAGGTCGATATATGGTCTTAAGCAACCATCAAGACAATGGTATATACGTTTTCATAATGCCATAATAGCATATGATTTTACAATGATTGATAAGGATCATTGTGTATATATCAAAAGATCCAAGGATCAATTTGTGATCATATCATTATATGTTGATGATATACTAATTGCCGGAAGTAATATGGAGTTTGTTCATACTGTCAAGAGTTGGTTGTCTTCCAACTTTGAGATGAAGGATATGGGTGAGGCTGCATACATTCTTGGAGTTAAGATTTCAAGAGATCGTTCAAGAGATCGTTGTCTCTTTCGCAAGAAACCTATATAAATAAGGTTCTTGAACGATTTCGTATGCAAGATTGTAAACCCATAAACACTCCTATTGCAAAAGGTGAAGGATTGAGCCATAGACTGTGTCCAATGACTCCACAAGAGAAGGAACAAATGAAAAATGTTCCTTATGCTAGTGCTGTTGGGAGCTTGATGTATGCGTTATGATGTGTACAAGACCCGACATATGTTTTGCAGTTGGAATGGTGAGTAGATACCAATCCAATCCAGGTCCAAGACATTGGAAAGCCGTTAAGAGAATACCGAGGTATCTCGGAAGGGAACTCGCTGATTACAAGTTGAATTACCAAGGAAATGATCTGCGACTTGAAGGTTATTCGATGCTGATTGGGGAGGAGATTTGGATGAAAGGAAATCTACCTCAGATTTGCTTTCTTACCGAGCAATGGCGCCATATCATGGAGTAGTAAGAAGCAAACGTGCATAGCCTTATCCATGATGGAAGCTGAGTTCGTGGCATTATCAGCAGCAAGATAAGAAGAAGTTTGGCTTAAGAAATTTTTGGATCATTTAGGTGTTATTGAGAAAGTTGCAAATCCATTGTTGGTTAACCGTGATAGCCAAGCAGCTATAGCGTACACCAAAGATCCAAAATATCATGGCAAGACCAAACATATAGATACCAAGTATAACTTTGTCAAGGATATGGTTGCACGAAAGGATGTGAACTTACAGTACATATCTACGCATAGAATGGTAGCAGATCCTATGACAAAGCCAATACCTAGAGATGTGTTTTGTGGTCATATAAAATCTCTAGGATTGCATAGAGTCTCGATGTACTGGATTGTAATTTCCCTGATTTGTTCACATTTATGAATTAGTGTTGTTTCATTATTAATGCCTATGAATCTTTGTATGATCTTTATGCATCTTAATACTCAGTGTATTATTAAAAGTTGAGGAAGTATGTCGGACAGATAAAAGATTAGCCCACTCACACGGGTAATCGCCTCTATTTACTATGTGATGAATAGAGATGAGACTATTTTTAAGCTTATTATCTAGGTGATAATCGAGAGCTCAAGCTTAAAATACGTATGTCGCTTAACTCGAGTGTTTAGATGAGGACATAATACTTACTATGTCCGAAAGTAAAATACCCCACATATTTTACTTTATCTGTCTAAGATGCCAGATATGAGTTCTGATGAATTTTGTAAAAGAGTAGATACGTGAACTCAAGTTAGACATTGGGTATGTCTAAACTATCATCTGTACGACAAACATTGAAAGATGTAGACATACGCTCCATGGGAAAGGAGTTAATACCGTAATACGTATTTCATACTACGTATGCATAAGATGACCAATAAGAGTGGCAAAAAGTTTAATCTCAACTTTTATGACGTTTGAGACTCTTGAGGAAAAGAGTTCCTCAACTTTTAGTGCCCTCATGACTTTTACTTATTCTCAAGGTTTCTATTTAGTGTTTGCTATCTTAGGATGTTGCCAATGGTCATGAATTGATTCGATCTAATGGGACATTTCTAGAAAAGCAAGCTGAACTGAAATTGAGAGTTTGAAGGAAAGAGGAAGATCGGTTTTGAGGAATCACATTGTGGTTTTGTATTCACTTGGTCGACCAATTATGATTGTCTTTGTGATAATTATAATTGTGAATACAATATATATATATATATATATATATATATATATATCATGTTTAAAAGAGATCAAGAGAGATATAACATGTGATCGATCGATCTAGGGTACTGCATACTAAATCTACTCGGAGTGTGACGCCCATTAATGAGCTGCTATATATTCCTAACAGATGTATAGCAACGAGCTCTCAAAGTATGCTGGTCGCACGGATTATTCACCGGTATGAATGTTGAAAAGAAGTAAAGAGAATCCTGTTCGGCCCACCATGTGCGAGTGGGAGATGATGGCTTTATAAGAAATTGGGCTTAAGGCCCGTCCGCCCAAGTTGGGCCGAGAAAGCCCGCCCACGGGAATAGGGCCCGTGGAAGGAGAGAGGTATAAAGGGGAGGAGAAAAAGAGAAAAAAGTACCGTTTTTGAAAAACAGAAAACGTACGTACGCCTCCCGGCTTCTCTATCTCTCGCTTTCTCTCCCAAAAAGGCAAACAAGTGAGGCGCGAAGGCGATTTTGTTTCACCGGATCAACAGGACTAAGTTTCTCTTCCTCTATCGGCGTCGGTGTCTAATCTGTGGCTTAAAAGGTATGCTCGAATCCGTGGTGTGCTTTAGGATCGGTGATACATGTTGTTTTTCCCGGGCTTCGCTTCCGCATTGATTTAAGGGTTCGATTTAGTGTCGAATCCGGTTTTTCGGGATCAGTCATTCCTAACACAATGAATTAAGAGCGAAGGGTCAAGTGATCGACGAGGCTTGGCTCCGGCCGAGCGGCGCGAGGCTCGGCCTTGCTAGGCCACGCCAAGCGACGCCATCCTCGGAGGTGGCCCGGCGAGGCCAAGCCTCGTCGGTGGCTGGGCGAGTTCGGCCTCGCCTAGCCTAGGTGAGGCTAAGCCTCGCATAGCCATGGCTCGCTCGAGCTGACGAGCCTTACCATGGCTCGCCCTCTCCGGGGACCAATGACCCTCCGGCGAGGTCGCTGGCCCTCGTCTGGCTGGTCACCGGCGTCGGCCAAGGCCAAAGCTGGTGAATGGCAAAAGGAGGAAGAAGAAGAAGAAGAAAAGAAGCAAAAAAGAAGAAAAATGAGAAGGAAAAAAAAAGTGTTTCTCGGAAGTGTTCCTGGGAACAAGAACCAAATTTTTTCTACCTCTTGTTTCTGTTTCAAATCTGTTCCCGGGAACCGAAAACAAAAGTGCAAACAAACGCGATTCTGTTATTTTTTTGTTCCCGGAACAAAAGTACCAAAATCTTTGTTCCGCGGAACAGAAATTTTAAACAAACACATCCTAAGCCTCTTATTTAATAGAATTTTCAAAAAAAAAAAATTAATTCCAGCGTAGTTTCATGATTAGTCCTGAATTTCCATGTCATAAGAACCTTACTTGAAGTGAAGTAGACCTGCATACTTTAATACAATATGTCATTGGTGATGGAAAGAAGACATTTTTGTGGCCGGATCAATTGCATCCTTGACGACATCTTGTGATTTTTTTTCGTTATGGAATTGTGTATGATGTTGGACTTCCTTTAAAGGCAAAAGTTGCTGACATCGTGGAGAATGTAGTGGGGCTATGGCCTGCTGCAAGTTCTGAACTGTCGCAGATTCAAGCAGCCTTGTGTGGGAATATTTCTCCTAATTTGGAATGGACTGATAAGGTAACTGGAAATCTTCTTCTCAGGGCACTTTACCACAAATAGTTCTTGGAGCAGGATCCGAGCTTCTCTGCAAAACTGCCCAAGCAAAATGGTGCGGTTCACTTTTAATATCTTTAAACATAGTTTCATTGGCTGGTTGGCCATTTTGAATAAGTCGCCTATCAAAAAGAGCTTAAAGAAATGGAGTCCTGTTTTAAATGTTGTCGTCTCTTTTTCTAAGTGAAGAGATTACCTTTTTCTTGATTGTGAGATTTGTAAGGATTTGTGAACATGAGTTTATAGGACACGGGGAGCTCGAGTTAATTGAGCATTGATGAATCGGGATTGCACAATGGATATGTGCTAACTGGATAGGAAGAGCGTCAAATGTATCAATTTTGAAGTTGCGGGGTCTTTAACCAAGTACCACATATGGCGCATGAGGAATAAGATGCAGCAAGAGGTTGACTTCGATGCAACTAGTGCTGCTAACTTCTCCGGAGTCCAAGGGATTTGTATAGAATGGGCAGCAATATTAAAGCACCGTTCCCTCCCAGTTCCCTCCACGTTAATTGAAAACAAATACCTTCTACATTAATTATAAATTTCTTTTTATTACTCCAATTATCTAACATTGGTTTTTCCAAACAAAAATTTAATTATTGCACTACATGATCGTGTTACTAACATAAAATGGATTCTTTTAATGACATATAACATGTTTACTTAGAGACCCCCACCTTCCATGCACAAAAATTTTTTCCAACAAAAGAAAAAATGAGAATATGTAAAGTAATTGGAAAACCGTAATCCTTGAACATAAAGATGAAGTTATATCTATTCCTTTTTCATTTAGAGAGACGTTGCATAATTTAAAACTTTAGGGAAAAAGTGATTAGTTAAAATAAAGCAAGCAAAGTTTTAATCAACTTTCCTGATTTGAAGTTCTGCAATGACAAATTTTCAACTTACCCAATATAGAATGAAGTTTATTATTGTATGGTGGGAAAAGTGTTTGAAAAATCTTAAATATATTGTATTCGTGTCAATTTAGTCCTAAATCTTTTGATCCAAAGCCAATTCAGTCCTTCCGGCTAACTTTGATCGAATATTACTAACGTGGGTGCTGGTCAGCTTACATGACACAATTAGTACTAACGTAAAAACCTTTTAATAATATTTTGATAATTTTTATTTATTTTATTTTTTCCATTTTTTATTTCTCTTTTTTATGGTTCTTTCTCCTTCCTCTAGTTGGTCGTCGAACCTCAATGACCAACTAGAGATGAGAGATGATGAGGGTCGAGTCTTACTTGCATAGCATGAGACCGCCCTCACGGCCTCTAGCAAGGTCGTGTGTGACATCCTGGATTTTTCACTTCTACTTTCAATTAGATTAATTGGGCATTTCATCGACGCGCTTATTGGACTGTTCTCAGAGCTAATCACTCTTGAGATAACTAGACTATCTGAGGAAGCCATTAAGGATTTTAAGGCAAATAGACTTGAGGATTCTACTAGGAATCGGTTGCTCGACCGTGTTCATCTACTGAGATCATTACGGCACAGACATAAATTGATTAGAGATCAGAGATAGGTCGGTTCAACTAAGATAAGTGGTTAAATGTGGGTGATCCCACTAAATTGCAAAATTCTTATCGATCGACACTAGTTTGATTTTTCTATTGTTTTGGTATCTTGTATCCATATTTGAAATCTCGAGATTTTCACGACCATCGAGAGTTGCAAATGTGTTGAAGGGGTTTATTATGGTTCGAAGAAAATTGATCATGGGTCATTTGCACTAAAAAAAAAAAGTTCTGAAAGCTACCTGATAACCTAGGTCACGCTAAAAACGCGTCGGATTGAAATTAACTACGAATTTGAATCCGATTTCATAAATTAAAGATTCTGTCATGTCATAATAAATTCTAGGAACGTCGACTCAGTCTCAAAAAAATTTCTGCAACCCGAGACTTTTTGGGAAAAAGTCATTCTAGGGCCGTTTTTGTTCAGAAAGTGTCGGGGATCGTTTTTATTACGAAATTGGGAAGCAAGTGGGATCAATGGTGAGGAAAAATATCGATTTGATCATTGAGGTGCTAATTGAAATTATGAGGGCCAAATTGGATCGAATTGAGAAGCAATTAGTGCCCATTTGATACCAAAAACCCATGAAATTCGTATGTCCCCCACCCTCACAACTTTTGGACCATTTCAAACTTCTAAATGGGGAGCATGGGTGGTTGGATTGTGGCCAAGAAAGCTAGACATGGCTGTGATTGAGTCAAGGGGACAATTTGGTGGAAAAACAAGCCAAGTGGCCCCTCTCTTGTAGCAGCCTTCTTATTCCTCAATCCACTTGCTTTCTCCATTGTTGAGGGTGCTTAGAAGCTTGATAAAACTAGAGAAGCAAGCCCTTTGCTGTTCGACCAAGCCGCACGCCCACCAGACCGTTTTCCTCCTCTGTTTTCCTTTATTCCAGTTTCTACTCCTATTGCCACTCTCATAATTGATGGAGAGATAGATGATCCCAAAGATGGCACGTTAGTCTATTGGGCTTTAAAGCTTCTTCACTTACTTGGCGATGTCGTGCCCATCTTTTCTTCAATGTTGGTGAAGTTGAAGTAAACACAACATTAAAGACGCTTCAACCACCTTCCATAATCAGTCCAATGGTGTAATTGCTGTATTGAAGGGGAGTTGTTCGGGGATACCAATTTTGCAACTCCAACGAGCAATAATGTTTAGTTGAGTTGGACTTTTGGGTTGTGAAAAAGACACAAGAAGTAACACAACTTTCTACAATACTTACTTAAGTGCCATAACTTATATATAACACTTATTTAAGGGTTATAACTTCTTTTTTTCATTGATTACTTCAATGTTATTATTTTTTAAAAGCGGTTTGTCATGTCAGACTATTATTTTGGTGAATAATTTTAAAATATTTTTGTACTTAAGTGATAAAGTTATAATATTGAAGTAACTGACACTTGTTTTAAAAGTTATGGGTTCTTTTTTCTTTTTCTTTTTTGTCGGTAGTTATGGGTTCCTTTCAAAAGAAGGGAAATGATGTGACTGGCCAATTAAATAGGTCTTCCATTGACTGCTGACCGTAGGAAATGCAGACTCTCGGAGTCCCTTGTCTATGTGAATTTGTGTCTCCCCGGGAGCGAGGCATATCAATCATCGGCAGGAAAAAGAAAGTCAATAATAATTAATAAAGGAGCACCAATAGAGGGAAGAAGAAGAGTCAAGCATGGACAGGTGATGTGAAAGTCGCCCCTTCGAGGTATTTGCCCCGGGGTACGGTTTTATTATTGAATTTTCCGTTGATAAGAACGGTCACAAATGGTAGTTCCACTCATCAATTGAAACCACGACCGCATTGAAAAGTTTCTGGTTTATTGATTATAAAGAGAAGACATATCTCTGCTTTCTTGCCTGAAACATAAGCACGTTGCATCCCCATCAAAATACAACATGAACACTCAAACAGTGTCATTACACTTCCTTTGTTTATTTCTTCTCCTTCATTTCATTGATTCTTTGGACACCCTTGTTCCAAACAATCCCATGAAAGATGGTGATGTCTTAGTCTCCCAAGCAAGAAAATTTGCTCTCGGTTTCTTCAGCCCTGGTAATTCCAGCTTGCGTTATGTGGGGATTTGGTACTATGGACAACCGGAGCGAACTGTTGTTTGGGTTGCTAACAGAGAAAAACCTGTGAACGATACTTCAGGAGTTCTTGCATTTGATCATTATGGAAATTTAGTGATCCGTGAAAACAATGGGAGCTTGCCCATTTGGTCAACCAATGTTTCCTCTATGACTTCAAATAATTCTGCTACTGCTCAGCTTTTGGATTCAGGTAATCTGGTTTTGAATCATGATTTGAGCAAAGTGGTTATTTGGCAGAGCTTTGATTATCCCACAGACACCTTTCTTCCGTCCATGAAGCTTGGGTGGGACCGGAGAACTGGTTTGAACCGTTTCGTGACATCTTGGAAATCCAAAGACGATCCAGCACCAGGCAGTTGTTCACACAGGCTTGAACCAAGAGGGTACCCAGAGGAATTCCTTTACAAGGATGGAGCTCCGTATTGGCGGGGCGGACCAGTAACTGTTGCCGTTCTTAAGACAGCTTACGGTTTTATCTATAGTAATTCCACAATTGTGATTAATGCGGAGGAGGTTACTGAAATGTATGGCATCGTCGACGCATCGGTCATCTCTAGAATTGTGGTGCATGAGTCAGGGTCAGTTAAGCACTTCATATGGCATGATGAAGAGCAGCGGTGGACCGAGTTTTTATACTATCCAAAGGAGCAGTGTGACTACTACGGCAAGTGTGGGTCTAATGGCAACTGTGGTGCAAACAATGCAGACCAGCTTGACTGCACATGCCTGCCTGGATTTGAGCCAAAGTCTCCAGGAGATTGGTACTTAAGGGACGGATCAGGCGGGTGCAAGAGGAGGCAAGGTGTGTCACTGTGTCAAAGTGGGGAAGGTTTCGTGAAGGTGAAACAGGTGAAGTTGCCAGACACTTCAACAGTGCATGTCGACATGAACCTGAGCTTGAAGGAGTGTGAGCAGGAATGCTTGAGGGATTGCAATTGCACAGCTTATTCGAGTGCAAATGAAAGTATGGGGGAATATGGATGCCTCAAATGGTATGGAGATTTAGTGGATGTAAGAGCATTTTCAGACGCGGGTCAAAATTTATATGTGCGGGTCGATGCAATTGACCTAGGTACTCATTGCTAATATCTACTTCAAACACTTTTGCTGCTGCTGTGGGTTTGTAATTGCTGTCCCAATTTCTCACGGTCACTTATCTTGATGAAACTGTTCGCTTCTGATGGGTCATGTTTAAACTGCATTTGTTGCATTCATTTCTGTGACATTTGCACGTTCCATGTCAACGGCACACTTCTTGTGCCTTCTTTTACAGCTCGCTATAGGAAAAGGAGTACTCTTGTCAAGAAGGTGATGGCGGCAACAGTGTCGGTATCTGTACTGGTGTTGCTGCTCTTAGGCTGCCTTGTGTACTGCCTTCTGTTGAATCGGAAAAGAGGTGTGGTGATCTTGCCTTGATAGAAGCTTTTTCTGCCATATTCATTACTCAGTCTATTATACAAGTAGGTAATCATTTCAATGTTTAGGGATAAGAAATCAATTAAATTTAAACTGGAGCTAATCTAGCCAGGATTTTAAGCTACAGGGTGGTTGATTTCAGTACTGGAAACCTTGATCAAAGAAGCTCCACAAACAGTGCATGATAATTAAAAATGCTGTATTGTGATTCGTCATTGTTGAAGGGAAAATTTGTATTGTTCCTACCTCTACAGAAAAATTTCCAGATTGGCCAGAACGGCCAAAAAATAGGCAGTACAGAATTGCTTTCAGCTTCTTTCTTATGTGTTTTATTCAACTGTGTGACAGCAGATAGAAGAGGGCATAATCATCTGTTTAGTGTTACCACAAGCTCAACATATTTCGACCAAATTCCAGGTCTGAAAGACCTAAATAGCAAAGGTAGGCGAAAAACAGACTTGCCAGTCTTTGATTTTGGAAGTGTAGCTGCAGCCACAAGCAATTTTTCCTCTGCCAATGAGCTCGGCCAAGGGGGTTTTGGATCTGTATATAAGGTAATCAATCTCCCTATTCAACTGAATCCAAATGTTTATCAGATATAAATATGTGTATTCTGCCCACTTCAATTGTCTGTCCCCTAGGGGGATTGATGTCCTCGAATAAAATGCGGTTTCGGAGTGTGACTTGTGTCAACTCTTATCTACCCTTCATCACAAACCCATGAAGTAACCAACGCATCCTCCCAGGAAGTTTAACTACCTAATCTATCTTATATTTTCTCATAACAGCTTTTGAGCCACCGGCTTCATCTGACAGGTCTAAATACTTATTCTTATGATGTGTTCATTTTCACAGGGTGTGATGAATGACGGAACAGAAATAGCGGTTAAAAGGCTCTCAAAATATTCTGGACAAGGAAATGAAGAGTTCAAAAATGAAGTCAGGTTGATTGCCAAACTCCAACACCGGAATCTGGTGAAAATCTTAGGCTGCTGCATTCAAGAAGACGAAAAACTGTTAATTTATGAGTATTTACCCAATAAAAGCTTGGATTCATTACTTTTCGGTAAGTAATCTCTTCCGATGGCTAGAATTTTCGTCTACAGCTAGTATTATGGATAATAACTTGAGGTAATCCCCAAAATTGGTCCAGATGAAACAAAGAGATCACTTCTGGATTGGGGAAAAAGGTATGCAATCGCATATGGGGTAGCTCGGGGACTCATGTATTTACATCAGGATTCAACCCTGAGGATAATCCACAGAGATTTAAAAGTTAGCAATGTCTTACTAGATGTTGCATTGAACCCCAAGATTTCAGATTTTGGGCTAGCGAGGATTTGTGGAGGAGACCAAATTGAAGGAAAAACGAAGCGCGTGGTTGGGACATAGTAAGTGTTTTTCTTGAGCATTAAATTATGCTTCACCCAATTAAACAATGAGAAACTAGAACAAAAGAAAAGAACTCCAACCAACCACTTTCTTTCGTACTGAAGTTTCAACCTTTTGTTATGTCCCCCGAACTTCAACAAGGATATTTATATGGTGAATGAGATGTCGATTACTTCTCTCCTTTTGGCTTCTGTAGTGGGTACATGGCACCAGAGTATGCTCTGCAAGGCCGGTTTTCTACAAAATCAGATGTGTACAGTTATGGAGTTTTGTTATTAGAGATCATCACAGGCCAAAGAAACAGTGGGTGCTATCATATGAATCCCTTTAGCAATTTAATTGGCCATGTAAGTATGAAACTCTTACATAATTCAACGTTATGCACAATTTGACCAGTCGCATTGTCACAATCCGAGGTGTTTGGTATGTGTTATTTCCAGGTATGGGAGCTGTGGAAAGGAGGAAAATGCATGGACATTGTGGACAAATCAATTGACAAGACATATTCTAAGGAAATGGTATCGAGGTGCATTCAAATCGGTCTTTTGTGCGTGCAAAGATATGCGTCGGATAGACCAACTATGTCCACGGTGGTCTTCATGTTGGGGAATGCTGATGCGGTACTTCCATCCCCGAAACAGCCTGCGTTCATCGACGAGAGCACCCACACTGGAGATATTCAGACAAGATGTAGCAGAACATGTTCCGTTAATGGAGTTACAATTACTGTTCTTGAAGCTCGTTAGTCACATGCCACCACCAGTGAACTGCGTAATCTACTCAACTTGAGAAATTGAGATACTTCCTGTATTGGTAGATAGATGACACCTAAAGGCTAATCGTGTCGTATATGAGGTAAGTTGTAGTTCTGGTGCGTATGAGAAAAGTTCATATGTAGATTAGGTACAATAGACTCCTGTTAAAAATTTCCTTGATCTATTGATTGAGCAAAATTTCCTTGATCTATTGATTGAGCTCAATCTTTGTCTCTTAAACAGAGACTTGTACATGTAAAGTGCTGTTGCTGCAGTATTCTCTTTCTCCCACAATCATCTAATTGTTGTACCATCTCATTTTACGTTGCCCGAAGTTATCAAATTGCATCTAGAGATGAAAAATAATGCCCTTACCTTTTCCTTTTTCTAGTTATTTTTGCATTACAAGTTCATAATAGAGACCTTACTCTCAAGAAGACAGGGATCCTTGCTTCACCCACAAACTCGTACGTGGAAATCAATGTGAAGGCTTTTTAAGAAATTGGGCTTAAGGTCCGTCCGCCCAAGTTGGGCCGAGAAAGCCCGGCCCACGGGAATAGGGCCCGTGGAAGGAGAGAGGTATAAAAGGGAGGAGAAAAAGAGAAAAAAGTACCGTTTTGAAAAACATAAAACGTACGTACGCCTCCCGGCTTCTCTCTCTCTCGCTTTCTCTCCCAAAAAAGGCAAACAGTGGCGCGAAGGCGATTTTGTTTCACCGGATCAACAGGGACCAAGTTTCTCTTCCTCTATCGTCGTCAGTGTCTAATCTGTGGCTTAAAAGGTATGCTTGAATCCGTGGTGTGCTTTAGGATCGGTGATACGTGTTGTTTTTCCCGGGCTTCGCTTCCGCATTCGATTTAGTGTCGAATCCGGTTTTTCGGGGATCAGTCATTCCCAACATTGGTATCAGAGCCATAGTTCACGTTTTCCCGAGCGTTCTTCAACCATTTTACTGAGTTTTCGTAAGTCGAAACCGTTTTCTGAACACATGGGGAGAAAGGCGACGTCGAGACGAGTCTGGCGATGAGTCGTGCGCCGCCGGGCGACGCCGCACGCGCCCACATGCGCCGCCAGAAGCCACTGCGCGTGGGCGCGACACGCCCGGAAGCGCTACCTCGCCCAGCGCGTGCGGCACACGCGCCGGTCGGCGAACCGGCGCGTGCACACCGCCAGCCGGCGAGCCGGCACGCACCAGCCCGCGGACCGACGCGTGCTGACGTCAGCATGACGTCACCCAACAGTCAATAACCACTAGGGTGACGTCATTGATGACGTCAGCACGGCGACGTTTCGCCAGGCGGTCACCGACCGG
Organism: Eucalyptus pumila; assembly: GCA_016097595.1. Classification (NCBI taxonomy): domain Eukaryota; kingdom Viridiplantae; phylum Streptophyta; class Magnoliopsida; order Myrtales; family Myrtaceae; genus Eucalyptus; species Eucalyptus pumila. The sequence continues at coordinate 9,022,066 of CM027849.1, forward strand.
CGACCCGACCCGCACGAGATCCGGCATGCACGTGTGCGTCACGTGCCGTCGGTTCGCATGAGTCGGGCCCACCGGCCCAACCGACCCGGCCGGTCCGACCGGTCCATCCGGTCCGACCGGACCGACGACCGACGACCGTTGACCGTTGACCACCGTTGACCGACGACCGTTGACCCAAGAAAAAAAAAAGGAAAGGAATGTGTTTCTTTTTCAATTAAGTCTATGTGGATTATAATGTGATCCCTTATTTGTTCTGCATTTGTTGCAGGAACAATGCCTCCTCTGAGATTGCGCACACCTATTCGCGCAATTACCGATGAACAAAAGGATAGGCTGTCTAAGTTGATAGCTGAGTTGACTGATCATCGATGGGAGAGAGGTGACTTAATTGATCATGTCCTTGAAGTCAACGGGAAAATTCAACAGGTCATATGGAATGGTCGTCCTATGTCACAGTCAGAGATGGTGCGATTTTTCATAAACACTCTTCCACCTGAATGGCAAGATGTGTTGAATCCCATATGGGATGTCAACGGAGCTGCTTCCTATAAGAAAATTGTGATGGATTTTGTAAATGAATATTACTGTATTGTTTCACGGGAAAAGATCAAGAAATTGAACAAAAGATGATCTTTCCCAGTTCGTGTGCTGACTTGGTGTTAGTTGTATTGGCTGATATATGTTAAGTGTGATTTGTGGACATATTATGTAATGATTACTACCTAATTGTGTTAATTGAAAGCATTATTGTTTTATTGGATGTCTATAATATGTTGCTTTCTGTTACTGCTGGTTGTTGTGGGTAATTAGCTGTGGGCAGTTTTAGAAGTTTTTGTAGCTTCATAGAATTGATTTTGCATAAGACAATTATATTGATGATAGTTTTAAGTTAGGATTTTGGAGGATGATTGGAAACATAGTGACCTTTTGATTCCGAAGCCTTACTTGAAATTATTCATTAATATGATAGGTCTATGTAAATAGGGATGCATAAATGATAGGCATTAATAATTCGTGCATATTTGTCTGATTTGTTCAGATCAATGGCTTCACCACAAAGAGCATAGTTGCCGAGATGAACAAAGGTGAAAAGCTCAATGGTGACAACTATGAAATTTGGCAAATGAAAATCCAGTATGTGCTTTGGAAGAGCAAGAAGCACTTGAGGCTCTTAACCTAACCATGGTAGAACCCGAAGATGGAACCACCGCACAAACAAAAGAGACAATGAAGCTTTTTCTGCGTGGAAAAGAAAGAACTCTCTAGCTCGCATCACGTTGCCGAGCAGCATGGAAAATGACGTCATGCGAGAGTTTAGGCGTTTTGACAATGCCAAGGAAATGTGGGAGGCATTGGCAGCTAGATTTGGTCATACTTCGGTGACCAGACCAAGATAGCTCACTATTAGGTTTGACTCCTATAAGAAGCCTCATGGTCACACCATGAAGCAACATCTTAGAAATATGTCAAACATGATAAATGAGCTGAAAAATGCTGGCCATGTCCTCACAGATGAGCAGCAGGTGCAAGCAGTGATTCGTTCCTTGCCTCAAAGTTGGGAGCATATGAAGGTGCACCTGACTCATAATGAAAATATCAAAACCTTCGAGGATGCAATGCGCCATCTTGAGCTGGAAGAGGACCGCCTCTTGGCGGCTAAGCCGGATGCTGAACTCTATCATGCTAGTTCTAGCTCAAATGGAGCTTCGAGCTCCAAGCGCAAGCACCCTAACTGGTTTGATAAAGGGAAAGGCAAGGAAGAAGGTCATTCAGGGAAGAAACCCAAGTTTAACCAACCTGGAAGAGGAAAACGTCCTCGCATGAAGAAGCTAGCAAGGGTGAAATGCTACAACTGTGACAAGAAGGGTCACTATGCTCGCGACTGTCGTGAGCCAAAGAATGTATGCACCCCTTGTACTTTTCAGAACTTTGCTTTTATGTCGAGTTCTGTGTTCTTAACTGAGTCTAATCCTTTGTGGACTGTGGATTCAGGAGCGACGGACCATGTAGCGAAGGATAGAGGATCCTTCGTGGAATTCCGACGAGTGCCAACTGGAACTAAGTGGATCTATGTGGGAAACAACTCCAGAGCCGAAGTGAAAGGAATTGGCACATGCCAACTGAATATGCGTGGTGGACGCACTTTGTTCCTTCATGATGTATTGTATGCTCCGGAGATTCGTCGAAATTTAGTGTCTGTATTAGTGTTGGTTAAATTAGGTTTTAATATGAACTTCTATAGTAGAGGTGTGAATTTGTTTTTGGATACAAATTACTATGGTTGTGGTTATTTTCTGGATGGTTTCATTGTATTAGATATTGATTATGTTAATGCAAATGTTTGTTATTCCCTTCTCACGTCTCCTAATACATATGATAATGATGTGAATGTGTGGTATGCTAGACTTGGTCACATTGGCCAACAGCGTATGAATAGACTAGCCAAAGAGGGCTTGTTGGGCAACATTGAAAAAGTCGATTTGTCCATCTGTAAGCATTGCCTAGAAGGGAAAACGACAAGGAAACCATTTGGAAAATTTAAAAGAGCTGAATTTCCTATGCATTTAATCCATTCTGATGTCTGTGGTCCAATGAATGTGAGACGAAGGCATGGGGCTGTTTATTTCATCACTTTTATAGATGATTATACTCGATTCGGATATGTCTATTTGATTTCTCATAAATCTGAAGCAATAAGTTGTTTCAAAAGGTTTATGAACCTGGTAGAGAATCAATTAGACAAGAAAATAAAAACATTGAGATCCGATCGAGGTCGAGAATATTTATCTGATGAGTTCAGAAAATTATGTGATGAAAAAGGAATAGAAAGACAGTTTTCTATTCCATATACTCCTCAACAAAATGGTGTTGCGGAAAGAAGAAACAGAACCCTACTGGAAATGGTTAGGTCCATGATGGCGCATGCTAACTTACCTATTACCTTTTGGAGTGATGCGTTGTTAACCGATGCCTATATACTTAACCGTGTGCCTTCCAAATCAGTTACTTCCACTCCATATGAGTTATGGACAGGTAGAAAACCGGACTTAAGTTTTCTTAAGCCATGGGGTTGTGCTGCCTATACACATGAGTCCTCTCACAAGTTTGGGAAACTGGGTCCCAGAGGAAAGAAGAGTATTTTCATAAGTTACTCAGAACACTCGAAAGGGTATGTGTTCATAGGTGAGCAGGAAAGTGGGAGTATAACTGAGTTTGAATCACGAGATGTCACATTCTTAGAGGATGAATTTCCTAATAAGGGCGAAATAGGGAAGATTGTTCCCTATTTGAAACCTTGGATCAAAATAATGACCTTAGTGGACTTCATCCAAGTGGGAGCACAATGGGGAATGATGTGCAAAGTGTATAATCTCCCATACGGCGAACAAGTCGCCAAAGTATTCCTCGTCGACGTTTTGACATTGAAGGGGAGACTTTTATGGTTGCTCCACAAGATGAGGATGAGCCAAGAAATATTAATGAGGCTCTGAATTGCCCTAGTAAGGAAAAATGGATTCATGCAATGGAAGAGGAAATGGAGTCAATGAAATCAAACCAAGTCTCGTGAACCGGTTGATCTTCCAAAGGACGCAGAGCTATTGGGAACAAGTGGGTTCTCAAAATAAAGCGAAAGGCTGATGGCTCGATTGAAAGGCATAAGGCTCGCCTTGTGGCGAAGGGGTATAATCAATAGGAAGGAATTGATTATGAAGATACGTTTTCTCCTGTAGTGAGATTTACCTCGATTCGCATTATTCTGGCAATAGTGGCTAGTCTGGATCTTGAATTACATCAAATGGATGTAAAGACTGCTTTCCTCAATGGAGAATTAGAGGAAGAAATATATATGAAACAACCTGCTGGTTTCATAGTGAAAGGCCAAGAAGAAAAAGTATGTCGACTTTTGAGGTCGATATATGGTCTTAAGCGATCATCAAGACAATGGTATATACGTTTTCATAATGCCATAATAGCATATGATTTTACAATGATTGATAAGGATCATTGTGTATATATCAAAAGATCCAAGGATCAATTTGTGATCATATCATTATATGTTGATGATATACTAATTGCCGGAAGTAATATGGAGTTTGTTCATACTGTCAAGAGTTGGTTGTCTTCCAACTTTGAGATGAAGGATATGAGTGAGGCTGCATACATTCTTGGAGTTAAGATTTCAAGAGATCGTTCAAGAGATCGTTGTCTCTTTCGCAAGAAACCTATATAAATAAGGTTCTTGAACGATTTCGTATGCAAGATTGTAAACCCATAAACACTCCTATTGCAAAAGGTGAAGGATTGAGCCATAGACTCTGTGTCCAATGACTCCACAAGAGAAGGAACAAATGAAAAATGTTCCTTATGCTAGTGCTGTTGGGAGCTTGATGTACGTTATGATGTGTACAAGACCCGACATATGTTTTGCAGTTGGAATGGTGAGTAGATACCAATCCAATCCAGGTCCAGCACATTGGAAAGCCGTTAAGAGAATACTGAGGTATCTGAAGGGAACTGCTGATTACAAGTTGAATTACCAAGGAAATGATCTGCGACTTGAAGGTTATTCAGATGCTGATTGGGGAGGAGATTTGGATGAAAGGAAATCTACCTCAGGATTTGCTTTCTTACTGAGCAATGGCGCCATATCATGGAGTAGTAAGAAGCAAACGTGCATAGCCTTATCCATGATGGAAGCTGAGTTCGTGGCATTATCAGCAGCAGTACAAGAAGAAGTTTGGCTTAAGAAATTTTTGGATCATTTAGGTGTTATTGAGAAAGTTGCAAATCCATTGTTGGTTAACCGTGATAGCCAAGCAGCTATAGCGTACACCAAAGATCCAAAATATCATGGCAAGACCAAACATATAGATACCAAGTATAACTTTGTCAAGGATATGGTTGCACGAAAGGATGTGAACTTACAGTACATATCTACGCATAGAATGGTAGCAGATCCTATGACAAAGCCAATACCTAGAGATGTGTTTTGTGGTCATATAAAATCTCTAGGATTGCATAGAGTCTGATGTACTGGATTGTAATTTCCCTGATTTGTTCACATTTATGAATTAGTGTTGTTTCATTATTAATGCCTATGAATCTTTGTATGATCTTTATGCATCTTAATACTCAGTGTATTATTAAAAGTTGAGGAAGTATGTCGGACAGATAAAAAGATTAGCCCACTCACACGGGTAATCGCCTCTATTTACTATGTGATGAATAGAGATGAGACTATTTTTAAGCTTATTATCTAGGTGATAATCGAGAGCTCAAGCTTAAAATACGTATGTCGCCTTAACTGAGTGTTTAGATGAGGACATAATACTTACTATGTCCGAAAGTAAAATACCCCACATATTTTACTTTATCTGTCTAAGATGCCAGATATGAGTTCGATGAATTTTGTAAAAGAGTAGATACGTGAACTCAAGTTAGACATTGGGTATGTCTAAACTATCATCTCTGTACAGTATTGAAAGATGTAGACATACGCTCCATGGGAAAGGAGTTAATACCGTAATACGTATTTCATACTACGTATGCATAAGATGACCAATAAGAGTGGCAAAAAGTTTAATCTCAACTTTTATGACGTTTGAGACTCTTGAGGAAAAGAGTTCCTCAACTTTAGTGCCCTCATGACTTTTACTTATTCTCAAGGTTTCTATTTAGTGTTTGCTATCTTAGGATGTTGCCAATGGTCATGAATTGATTCGATCTAATGGGACATTTCTAGAAAAGCAAGCTGAACTGAAATTGAGAGTTTGAAGGAAAGAGGAAGATCGGTTTTGAGGAATCACATTGTGGTTTTGTATTCACTGGTCGACCAATTATGATTGTCTTTGTGATAATTATAATTGTGAATACAATATATATATATATATATATATATATATATATATCATGTTTAAAAGAGATCAAGAGAGATATAACATGTGATCGATCGATCTAGGGTACTGCATACTAAATCTACTCGAGTGTGACGCCCATTATGAGCTGCTATATATTCCTAACAGATGTATAGAACGAGCTCTCAAAGTATGCTTTGGTCGCACGGATTATTCACCGGTATGAATGTTGAAAAGAAGTAAAGAGAATCCTGTTCGGCCCACCATGTGCGAGTGGGAGATGAAGGCTTTATAAGAAATTGGGCTTAAGGCCCGTCCGCCCAAGTTGGGCCGAGAAAGCCCGGCCCACGGGAATAGGGCCCGTGGAAGGAGAGAGGTATAAAAGGGAGGAGAAAAAGAGAAAAAAGTACCGTTTTGAAAAACAGAAAACGTACGTACGCCTCCCGGCTTCTCTATCTCTCGCTTTCTCTCCCAAAAAGGCAAACAAAGGAGGCGCGAAGGCGATTTTGTTTCACCGGATCAACAGGACTAAGTTTCTCTTCCTCTATCGGCGTCGGTGTCTAATCTGTGGCTTAAAAGGTATGCTCGAATCCGTGGTGTGCTTTAGGATCGGTGATACATGTTGTTTTTCCCGGGCTTCGCTTCGCATTGATTTAAGGGTTCGATTTAGTGTCGAATCCGGTTTTTCGGGATCGGTCATTCCTAACACAATGAATTAAGAGCGAAGGGTCAAGTGATCGACGAGGCTTGGCCTGGCCAGCGGCGCGAGGCTCGGCCTTGCTAGGCCACGCCAAGCGACGCCATCCTCGGAGGTGGCCCGGCGAGGCCAAGCCTCGTCGGTGGCCGGGCGAGTTCGGCCTCGCCTAGCCTAGGTGAGGCTAAGCCTCGCATAGCCATGGCTCGCTCGAGCCGACGAGCCTTACCATGGCTCGCCCTCTCCGGGGACCAATGACCCTCCGGCGAGGTCGCGGCCCTCGTCGGCTGGTCACCGGCGTCGGCCAAGGCCAAAGCTGGTGAATGGCAAAAGGAGGAAGAAGAAGAAGAAGAAAAGAAGCAAAAAAAAAGAAAAAATGAGAAGGAAAAAAAAAAGTGTTTCTCGGAAGTGTTCCTGGGAACAAGAACCAAATTTTTTCTACCTCTTGTTTCTGTTTCAAATCTGTTCCCGGAACCGAAAACAAAAGTGCAAACAAACGCGATTCTGTTATTTTTTTGTTCCCCGGAACAAAAGTACCAAAATCTTTGTTCCGCGGAACAGAAATTTTAAACAAACACATCCTAAGCCTCTTATTTAATAGAATTTTCAAAAAAAAAAAAATTAATTCCAGCGTAGTTTCATGATTAGTCCTGAATTTCCATGTCATAAGAACCTTACTTGAAGTGAAGTAGACCTGCATACTTTAATACAATATGTCATTGGTGATGGAAAGAAGACATTTTTGTGGCCGGATCAATTGCATCCTTGACGACATCTTGTGATTTTTTTTCGTTATGGAATTGTGTATGATGTTGGACTTCCTTTAAAGGCAAAAGTTGCTGACATCGTGGAGAATGTAGTGGGGCTATGGCCTGCTGCAAGTTCTGAACTGTCGCAGATTCAAGCAGCCTTGTGTGGGAATATTTCTCCTAATTTGGAATGGACTGATAAGGTAACTGGAAATCTTCTTCTCAGGGCACTTTACCACAAATAGTTCTTGGAGCAGGATCCGAGCTTCTCTGCAAAACTGCCCAAGCAAAATGGTGCGGTTCACTTTTAATATCTTTAAACATAGTTTCATTGGCTGGTTGGCCATTTTGAATAAGTCGCCTATCAAAAAGAGCTTAAAGAAATGGAGTCCTGTTTTAAATGTTGTCGTCTCTTTTTCTAAGTGAAGAGATTACCTTTTTCTTGATTGTGAGATTTGTAAGGATTTGTGAACATGAGTTTATAGGACACGGGGAGCTCGAGTTAATTGAGCATTGATGAATCGGGATTGCACAATGGATATGTGCTAACTGGATAGGAAGAGCGTCAAATGTATCAATTTTGAAGTTGCGGGGTCTTTAACCAAGTACCACATATGGCGCATGAGGAATAAGATGCAGCAAGAGGTTGACTTCGATGCAACTAGTGCTGCTAACTTCTCCGGAGTCCAAGGGATTTGTATAGAATGGGCAGCAATATTAAAGCACCGTTCCCTCCCAGTTCCCTCCACGTTAATTGAAAACAAATACCTTCTACATTAATTATAAATTTCTTTTTATTACTCCAATTATCTAACATTGGTTTTTCCAAACAAAAATTTAATTATTGCACTACATGATCGTGTTACTAACATAAAATGGATTCTTTTAATGACATATAACATGTTTACTTAGAGACCCCCACCTTCCATGCACAAAAATTTTTTCCAACAAAAGAAAAAATGAGAATATGTAAAGTAATTGGAAAACCGTAATCCTTGAACATAAAGATGAAGTTATATCTATTCCTTTTTCATTTAGAGAGACGTTGCATAATTTAAAACTTTAGGGAAAAAGTGATTAGTTAAAATAAAGCAAGCAAAGTTTTAATCAACTTTCCTGATTTGAAGTTCTGCAATGACAAATTTTCAACTTACCCAATATAGAATGAAGTTTATTATTGTATGGTGGGAAAAGTGTTTGAAAAATCTTAAATATATTGTATTCGTGTCAATTTAGTCCTAAATCTTTTGATCCAAAGCCAATTCAGTCCTTCCGGCTAACTTTGATCGAATATTACTAACGTGGGTGCTGGTCAGCTTACATGACACAATTAGTACTAACGTAAAAACCTTTTAATAATATTTTGATAATTTTTATTTATTTTATTTTTTCCATTTTTTATTTCTCTTTTTTATGGTTCTTTCTCCTTCCTCTAGTTGGTCGTCGAACCTCAATGACCAACTAGAGATGAGAGATGATGAGGGTCGAGTCTTACTTGCATAGCATGAGACCGCCCTCACGGCCTCTAGCAAGGTCGTGTGTGACATCCTGGATTTTTCACTTCTACTTTCAATTAGATTAATTGGGCATTTCATCGACGCGCTTTATTGGACTGTTCTCGAGCTAATCACTCTTGAGATAACTAGACTATCTGAGGAAGCCATTAAGGATTTTAAGGCAAATAGACTTGAGGATTCTACTAGGAATCGGTTGCTCGACCGTGTTCATCTACTGAGATCATTACGGCACAGACATAAATTGATTAGAGATCAGAGATAGGTCGGTTCAACTAAGATAAGTGGTTAAATGTGGGTGATCCCACTAAATTGCAAAATTCTTATCGATCGACACTAGTTTGATTTTTCTATTGTTTTGGTATCTTGTATCCATATTTGAAATCTCGAGATTTTCACGACCATCGAGAGTTGCAAATGTGTTGAAGGGGTTTATTATGGTTCAAGAAAATTGATCATGGGTCATTTGCACTAAAAAAAAAAGTTCTGAAAGCTACCCGATAACCTGGTCACGCTAAAAACGCGTCGGATTGAAATTAACTACGAATTTGAATCCGATTTCATAAATTAAAGATTCTGTCATGTCATAATAAATTCTAGGAACGTCGACTCAGTCTCAAAAAAAATTTCTGCAACCCGAGACTTTTTGGGAAAAAGTCATTCTAGGGCCGTTTTTGTTCAGAAAGTGTCGGGGGATCGTTTTTTATTACGAAATTGGGAAGCAAGTGGGATCAATGGTGAGGAAAAATATCGATTTGATCATTGAGGTGCTAATTGAAATTATGAGGGCCAAATTGGATCGAATTGAGAAGCAATTAGTGCCCATTTGATACCAAAAACCCATGAAATTCGTATGTCCCCCACCCTCACAACTTTTGGACCATTTCAAACTTCTAAATGGGGAGCATGGGTGGCTGGATTGTGGCCAAGGAAGCTAGACATGGCTATGGTTGAGTCAATGAGACAATTTGGTGGAAAAACAAGCCAAGTGGCCCCGCTTTTGCAGCAGCCTCCTTCTTCCTCAATCCACTTGCTTTCTCCATTGTTAAGGGTGCTTAGAAGCTCGAGAAAACTAGAGAAGCAAGCCCCCTTGCCGTTCAACCAAGCCGCACGCCCACCGAACCGTTTTCCTCATCTATTTTCCTTTATTCCAGTTTCTACTCCTATTGCCACTCTCATAATTGATGGAGAGATAGATGATCCCAAAGATGGCACGTTAGTCTATTGGGCTTTAAAGCTTCTTCACTTACTTGGCGATGTCGTGCCCATCTTTTCTTCAATGTTGGTGAAGTTGAAGTAAACACAACATTAAAGACGCTTCAACCACCTTCCATAATCAGTCCAATGGTGTAATTGCTGTATTGAAGGGGAGTTGTTCGGGGATACCAATTTTGCAACTCCAACGAGCAATAATGTTTAGTTGAGTTGGACTTTTGGGTTGTGAAAAAGACACAAGAAGTAACACAACTTTCTACAATACTTACTTAAGTGCCATAACTTATATATAACACTTATTTAAGGGTTATAACTTCTTTTTTTCATTGATTACTTCAATGTTATTATTTTTTAAAAGCGGTTTGTCATGTCAGACTATTATTTTGGTGAATAATTTTAAAATATTTTTGTACTTAAGTGATAAAGTTATAATATTGAAGTAACTGACACTTGTTTTAAAAGTTATGGGTTCTTTTTTCTTTTTCTTTTTTGTCGGTAGTTATGGGTTCCTTTCAAAAGAAGGGAAATGATGTGACTGGCCAATTAAATAGGTCTTCCATTGACTGCTGACCGTAGGAAATGCAGACTCTCGGAGTCCCTTGTCTATGTGAATTTGTGTCTCCCCGGGAGCGAGGCATATCAATCATCGGCAGGAAAAAGAAAGTCAATAATAATTAATAAAGGAGCACCAATAGAGGGAAGAAGAAGAGTCAAGCATGGACAGGTGATGTGAAAGTCGCCCCTTCGAGGTATTTGCCCCGGGGTACGGTTTTATTATTGAATTTTCCGTTGATAAGAACGGTCACAAATGGTAGTTCCACTCATCAATTGAAACCACGACCGCATTGAAAAGTTTCTGGTTTATTGATTATAAAGAGAAGACATATCTCTGCTTTCTTGCCTGAAACATAAGCACGTTGCATCCCCATCAAAATACAACATGAACACTCAAACAGTGTCATTACACTTCCTTTGTTTATTTCTTCTCCTTCATTTCATTGATTCTTTGGACACCCTTGTTCCAAACAATCCCATGAAAGATGGTGATGTCTTAGTCTCCCAAGCAAGAAAATTTGCTCTCGGTTTCTTCAGCCCTGGTAATTCCAGCTTGCGTTATGTGGGGATTTGGTACTATGGACAACCGGAGCGAACTGTTGTTTGGGTTGCTAACAGAGAAAAACCTGTGAACGATACTTCAGGAGTTCTTGCATTTGATCATTATGGAAATTTAGTGATCCGTGAAAACAATGGGAGCTTGCCCATTTGGTCAACCAATGTTTCCTCTATGACTTCAAATAATTCTGCTACTGCTCAGCTTTTGGATTCAGGTAATCTGGTTTTGAATCATGATTTGAGCAAAGTGGTTATTTGGCAGAGCTTTGATTATCCCACAGACACCTTTCTTCCGTCCATGAAGCTTGGGTGGGACCGGAGAACTGGTTTGAACCGTTTCGTGACATCTTGGAAATCCAAAGACGATCCAGCACCAGGCAGTTGTTCACACAGGCTTGAACCAAGAGGGTACCCAGAGGAATTCCTTTACAAGGATGGAGCTCCGTATTGGCGGGGCGGACCAGTAACTGTTGCCGTTCTTAAGACAGCTTACGGTTTTATCTATAGTAATTCCACAATTGTGATTAATGCGGAGGAGGTTACTGAAATGTATGGCATCGTCGACGCATCGGTCATCTCTAGAATTGTGGTGCATGAGTCAGGGTCAGTTAAGCACTTCATATGGCATGATGAAGAGCAGCGGTGGACCGAGTTTTTATACTATCCAAAGGAGCAGTGTGACTACTACGGCAAGTGTGGGTCTAATGGCAACTGTGGTGCAAACAATGCAGACCAGCTTGACTGCACATGCCTGCCTGGATTTGAGCCAAAGTCTCCAGGAGATTGGTACTTAAGGGACGGATCAGGCGGGTGCAAGAGGAGGCAAGGTGTGTCACTGTGTCAAAGTGGGGAAGGTTTCGTGAAGGTGAAACAGGTGAAGTTGCCAGACACTTCAACAGTGCATGTCGACATGAACCTGAGCTTGAAGGAGTGTGAGCAGGAATGCTTGAGGGATTGCAATTGCACAGCTTATTCGAGTGCAAATGAAAGTATGGGGGAATATGGATGCCTCAAATGGTATGGAGATTTAGTGGATGTAAGAGCATTTTCAGACGCGGGTCAAAATTTATATGTGCGGGTCGATGCAATTGACCTAGGTACTCATTGCTAATATCTACTTCAAACACTTTTGCTGCTGCTGTGGGTTTGTAATTGCTGTCCCAATTTCTCACGGTCACTTATCTTGATGAAACTGTTCGCTTCTGATGGGTCATGTTTAAACTGCATTTGTTGCATTCATTTCTGTGACATTTGCACGTTCCATGTCAACGGCACACTTCTTGTGCCTTCTTTTACAGCTCGCTATAGGAAAAGGAGTACTCTTGTCAAGAAGGTGATGGCGGCAACAGTGTCGGTATCTGTACTGGTGTTGCTGCTCTTAGGCTGCCTTGTGTACTGCCTTCTGTTGAATCGGAAAAGAGGTGTGGTGATCTTGCCTTGATAGAAGCTTTTTCTGCCATATTCATTACTCAGTCTATTATACAAGTAGGTAATCATTTCAATGTTTAGGGATAAGAAATCAATTAAATTTAAACTGGAGCTAATCTAGCCAGGATTTTAAGCTACAGGGTGGTTGATTTCAGTACTGGAAACCTTGATCAAAGAAGCTCCACAAACAGTGCATGATAATTAAAAATGCTGTATTGTGATTCGTCATTGTTGAAGGGAAAATTTGTATTGTTCCTACCTCTACAGAAAAATTTCCAGATTGGCCAGAACGGCCAAAAAATAGGCAGTACAGAATTGCTTTCAGCTTCTTTCTTATGTGTTTTATTCAACTGTGTGACAGCAGATAGAAGAGGGCATAATCATCTGTTTAGTGTTACCACAAGCTCAACATATTTCGACCAAATTCCAGGTCTGAAAGACCTAAATAGCAAAGGTAGGCGAAAAACAGACTTGCCAGTCTTTGATTTTGGAAGTGTAGCTGCAGCCACAAGCAATTTTTCCTCTGCCAATGAGCTCGGCCAAGGGGGTTTTGGATCTGTATATAAGGTAATCAATCTCCCTATTCAACTGAATCCAAATGTTTATCAGATATAAATATGTGTATTCTGCCCACTTCAATTGTCTGTCCCCTAGGGGGATTGATGTCCTCGAATAAAATGCGGTTTCGGAGTGTGACTTGTGTCAACTCTTATCTACCCTTCATCACAAACCCATGAAGTAACCAACGCATCCTCCCAGGAAGTTTAACTACCTAATCTATCTTATATTTTCTCATAACAGCTTTTGAGCCACCGGCTTCATCTGACAGGTCTAAATACTTATTCTTATGATGTGTTCATTTTCACAGGGTGTGATGAATGACGGAACAGAAATAGCGGTTAAAAGGCTCTCAAAATATTCTGGACAAGGAAATGAAGAGTTCAAAAATGAAGTCAGGTTGATTGCCAAACTCCAACACCGGAATCTGGTGAAAATCTTAGGCTGCTGCATTCAAGAAGACGAAAAACTGTTAATTTATGAGTATTTACCCAATAAAAGCTTGGATTCATTACTTTTCGGTAAGTAATCTCTTCCGATGGCTAGAATTTTCGTCTACAGCTAGTATTATGGATAATAACTTGAGGTAATCCCCAAAATTGGTCCAGATGAAACAAAGAGATCACTTCTGGATTGGGGAAAAAGGTATGCAATCGCATATGGGGTAGCTCGGGGACTCATGTATTTACATCAGGATTCAACCCTGAGGATAATCCACAGAGATTTAAAAGTTAGCAATGTCTTACTAGATGTTGCATTGAACCCCAAGATTTCAGATTTTGGGCTAGCGAGGATTTGTGGAGGAGACCAAATTGAAGGAAAAACGAAGCGCGTGGTTGGGACATAGTAAGTGTTTTTCTTGAGCATTAAATTATGCTTCACCCAATTAAACAATGAGAAACTAGAACAAAAGAAAAGAACTCCAACCAACCACTTTCTTTCGTACTGAAGTTTCAACCTTTTGTTATGTCCCCCGAACTTCAACAAGGATATTTATATGGTGAATGAGATGTCGATTACTTCTCTCCTTTTGGCTTCTGTAGTGGGTACATGGCACCAGAGTATGCTCTGCAAGGCCAGTTTTCTACAAAATCAGATGTGTACAGTTATGGAGTTTTGTTATTAGAGATCATCACAGGCCAAAGAAACAGTGGGTGCTATCATATGAATCCCTTTAGCAATTTAATTGGCCATGTAAGTATGAAACTCTTACATAATTCAACGTTATGCACAATTTGACCAGTCGCATTGTCACAATCCGAGGTGTTTGGTATGTGTTATTTCCAGGTATGGGAGCTGTGGAAAGGAGGAAAATGCATGGACATTGTGGACAAATCAATTGACAAGACATATTCTAAGGAAATGGTATCGAGGTGCATTCAAATCGGTCTTTTGTGCGTGCAAAGATATGCGTCGGATAGACCAACTATGTCCACGGTGGTCTTCATGTTGGGGAATGCTGATGCGGTACTTCCATCCCCGAAACAGCCTGCGTTCATCGACGAGAGCACCCACACTGGAGATATTCAGACAAGATGTAGCAGAACATGTTCCGTTAATGGAGTTACAATTACTGTTCTTGAAGCTCGTTAGTCACATGCCACCACCAGTGAACTGCGTAATCTACTCAACTTGAGAAATTGAGATACTTCCTGTATTGGTAGATAGATGACACCTAAAGGCTAATCGTGTCGTATATGAGGTAAGTTGTAGTTCTGGTGCGTATGAGAAAAGTTCATATGTAGATTAGGTACAATAGACTCCTGTTAAAAATTTCCTTGATCTATTGATTGAGCAAAATTTCCTTGATCTATTGATTGAGCTCAATCTTTGTCTCTTAAACAGAGACTTGTACATGTAAAGTGCTGTTGCTGCAGTATTCTCTTTCTCCCACAATCATCTAATTGTTGTACCATCTCATTTTACGTTGCCCGAAGTTATCAAATTGCATCTAGAGATGAAAAATAATGCCCTTACCTTTTCCTTTTTCTAGTTATTTTTGCATTACAAGTTCATAATAGAGACCTTACTCTCAAGAAGACAGGGATCCTTGCTTCACCCACAAACTCGTACGTGGAAATCAATGTGAAGGCTTTTTAAGAAATTGGGCTTAAGGTCCGTCCGCCCAAGTTGGGCCGAGAAAGCCCGGCCCACGGGAATAGGGCCCGTGGAAGGAGAGAGGTATAAAAGGGAGGAGAAAAAGAGAAAAAAGTACCGTTTTGAAAAACATAAAACGTACGTACGCCTCCCGGCTTCTCTCTCTCTCGCTTTCTCTCCCAAAAAAGGCAAACAGTGAGGCGCGAAGGCGATTTTGTTTCACCGGATCAACAGGACCAAGTTTCTCTTCCTCTATCGTCGTCAGTGTCTAATCTGTGGCTTAAAAGGTATGCTTGAATCCGTGGTGTGCTTTAGGATCGGTGATACGTGTTGTTTTTCCCGGGCTTCGCTTCCGCATTCGATTTAGTGTCGAATCCGGTTTTTCGGGATCGATCATTCCCAACATTGGTATCAGAGCCATAGTTCACGTTTTCCCGAGCGTTCTTCAACCATTTTACTGAGTTTTCGTAAGTCGAAACCGTTTTCTGAACACATGGGGAGAAAGGCGACGTCGAGACGAGTCTGGCGATGAGTCGTGCGCCGCCGGGCGACGCCGCACGCGCCCACATGCGCCGCCAGAAGCCACTGCGCGTGGGCGCGACACGCCCGGAAGCGCTACCTCGCCCAGCGCGTGCGGCACACGCGCCGGTCGGCGAACCGGCGCGTGCACACCGCCAGCCGGCGAGCCGGCACGCACCAGCCCGCGGACCGACGCGTGCTGACGTCAGCATGACGTCACCCAACAGTCAATAACCACTAGGGTGACGTCATTGATGACGTCGCGCACGACGACGCGACCAGCGGTCACCGACCGGCGACCCGACCCGCACGAGATCCGGCATGCACGTGTGCGTCACGTGCCGTCGGTTCGCATGAGTCGGGCCCACCGCCCAACCGACCCGGCCGGTCCGACCGTCCATCCGGTCCGACCGGACCGACGACCGACGACCGTTGACCGTTGACCACCGTTGACCGACGACCGTTGACCCAAGAAAAAAAAAAGGAAAGGAATGTGTTTCTTTTTCAATTAAGTCTATGTGGATTATAATGTGATCCCTTATTTGTTCTGCATTTGTTGCAGGAACAATGCCTCCTCTGAGATTGCGCACACCTATTCGCGCAATTACCGATGAACAAAAGGATAGGCTGTCTAAGTTGATAGCTGAGCTGATTGATCATCGATGGGAGAGAGGTGACTTAATTGATCATGTCCTTGAAGTCAACGGGAAAATTCAACAGGTCATATGGAATGGTCGTCCTATGTCACAGTCAGAGATGGTGCGATTTTTCATAAACACTCTTCCACCTGAATGGCAAGATGTGTTGAATCGCATATGGGATGTCAACGGAGCTGCTTCCTATAAGAAAATTGTGATGGATTTTGTAAATGAATATTATCAGTATTGTTTCACGGGAAAAGATCAAGAAATTGAACAAAAGATGATCTTTCCCGGTTAGTGTGCTGACTTGGTGTTAGTTGTATTGGCTGATATATGTTAAGTGTGATTTGTGGACATATTATGTAATGATTACTACCTAATTGTGTTAATTGAAAGCATTATTGTTTTATTGGATGTCTATAATATGTTGCTTTCTCATTACTGCGCTGGTTGTTGTGGGTAATTAGGCGTAGGCGTTTTAGAAGTTTTTGTAGCTTCATAGAATTGATTTTGCATAAGACAATTATATTGATGATAGTTTTAAGTTAGGATTTTGGAGGATGATTGGAAACATAGTGACCTTTTGATTCCGAAGCCTTACTTGAAATTATTCATTAATATGATAGGTCTATGTAAATAGGGATGCATAAATGATAGGCATTAATAATTCGTGCATATTTGTCTGATTTGTTCAGATCAATGGCTTCAGCCACAAAGAGCATAGTTGCCGAGATGAACAAAGGTGAAAAGCTCAATGGTGACAACTATGAAATTTGGCAAATGAAAATCCAGTATGTGCTGGAAGAGCAAGAAGCACTTGAGGCTCTTAACCTAACCATGGTAGAACCTGAAGATGGAACCACTGCACAGCACAAAAGAGACAATGAAGCTTTTTCTGCGTGGAAAAGAAAGAACTCTCTAGCTCGCATCACGTTGCTGAGCAGCATGGAAAATGACGTCATGCGAGAGTTTAGGCGTTTTGACAATGCCAAGGAAATGTGGGAGGCATTGGCAGCTAGATTTGGTCATACTTCGGTGACCGGACCAAGATAGCTCACTATTAGGTTTGACTCCTATAAGAAGCCTCATGGTCACACCA
The DNA here is from genome assembly GCA_016097595.1 of Eucalyptus pumila. Classification (NCBI taxonomy): domain Eukaryota; kingdom Viridiplantae; phylum Streptophyta; class Magnoliopsida; order Myrtales; family Myrtaceae; genus Eucalyptus; species Eucalyptus pumila. Next base: position 9,039,548 of record CM027849.1, read on the forward strand.
TGAAGCAACATCTTAGAAATATGTCAAACATGATAAATGAGCTGAAAAATGCTGGCCATGTCCTCACAGATGAGCAGCAGGTGCAAGCAGTGATTCGTTCCTTGCCTCAGAGTTGGGAGCATATGAAGGTGCACCTGACTCATAATGAAAATATCAAAACCTTCGAGGATGCAATGCGCCATCTTGAGCTGGAAGAGGACCGCCTCTTGGCGGCTAAGCCGGATGCTGAACTCTATCATGCTAGTTCTAGCTCAAATGGAGCTTCGAGCTCCAAGCGCAAGCACCCTAACTGGTTTGATAAAGGGAAAGGCAAGGAAGAAGGTCATTCGGGAAGAAACCCAAGTTTAACCAACCTGGAAGAGGAAAACGTCCTCGCATGAAGAAGCTAGCAAGGGTGAAATGCTACAACCGTGACAAGAAGGGTCACTATGCTCGCGACGTCGTGAGCCAAAGAATGTATGCACCCCTTGTACTTTTCAGAACTTTGCTTTTATGTCGAGTTCTGTGTTCTTAACTCGAGTCTAATCCTTTGTGGACTGTGGATTCAGGGAGCGACGGACCATGTAGCGAAGGATAGAGGATCCTTCGTGGAATTCCGACGAGTGCCAACTGGAACTAAGTGGATCTATGTGGGAAACAACTCCGAGCCGAAGTGAAAGGAATTGGCACATGCCAACTGAATATGCGTGGTGGACGCACTTTGTTCCTTCATGATGTATTGTATGCTCCGGAGATTCGTCGAATTTAGTGTCTGTATTAGTGTTGGTTAAATTAGGTTTTAATATGAACTTCTATAGTAGAGGTGTGAATTTGTTTTTGGATACAAATTACTATGGTTGTGGTTATTTTCTGGATGGTTTCATTGTATTAGATATTGATTATGTTAATGCAAATGTTTGTTATTCCCTTCTCACGTCTCCTAATACATATGATAATGATGTGAATGTGTGGTATGCTAGACTTGGTCACATTGGCCAACAAAGCGTATGAATAGACTAGCCAAAGAGGGCTTGTTGGGCAACATTGAAAAAGTCGATTTGTCCATCTCAGTAAGCATTGCCTAGAAGGGAAAACGACAAGGAAACCATTTGGAAAATTTAAAAGAGCTGAATTTCCTATGCATTTAATCCATTCGATGTCTCGTGGTCCAATGAATGTGAGACGAAGGCATGGGGCTGTTTATTTCATCACTTTTATAGATGATTATACTCGATTCGGATATGTCTATTTGATTTCTCATAAATCTGAAGCAATAAGTTGTTTCAAAAGGTTTATGAACCTGGTAGAGAATCAATTAGACAAGAAAATAAAAACATTGAGATCCGATCGAGGTCGAGAATATTTATCTGATGAGTTCAGAAAATTATGTGATGAAAAAGGAATAGAAAGACAGTTTTCTATTCCATATACTCCTCAACAAAATGGTGTTGCGGAAAGAAGAAACAGAACCCTACTGAAATGGTTAGGTCCATGATGGCGCATGCTAACTTACCTATTACCTTTTGGAGTGATGCGTTGTTAACCGCTGCCTATATACTTAACCGTGTGCCTTCCAAATCAGTTACTTCCACTCCATATGAGTTATGGACAGGTAGAAAACCGGACTTAAGTTTTCTTAAGCCATGGGGTTGTGCTGCCTATACACATGAGTCCTCTCACAAGTTTGGGAAACTGGGTCCCAGAGGAAAGAAGAGTATTTTCATAAGTTACTCAGAACACTCGAAAGGGTATGTGTTCATAGGTGAGCAGGAAAGTGGGAGTATAACTGAGTTTGAATCACGAGATGTCACATTCTTAGAGGATGAATTTCCTAATAAGGGCGAAATAGGGGAAGATTGTTCCCTATTTGAAACCTTGGATCAAAATAATGACCTTAGTGGACTTCATCCAAGTGGGAGCACAATGGGGAATGATGTGCAAAGTGTATAATCTCCCATACGGCGAACAAGTCGCCAAAGTATTCCTCGTCGACGTTTTGACATTGAAGGGGAGACTTTTATGGTTGCTCCACAAGATGAGGATGAGCCAAGAAATATTAATGAGGCTCTGAATTGCCCTAGTAAGGAAAAATGGATTCATGCAATGGAAGAGGAAATGGAGTCAATGAAATCAAACCAAGTCTCGTGAACCGGTTGATCTTCCAAAGGGACGCAGAGCTATTGGGAACAAGTGGGTTCTCAAAATAAAGCGAAAGGCTGATGGCTCGATTGAAAGGCATAAGGCTCGCCTTGTGGCGAAGGGTATAATCAATAGGAAGGAATTGATTATGAAGATACGTTTTCTCCTGTAGTGAGATTTACCTCGATTCGCATTATTCTGGCAATAGTGGCTAGTCTGGATCTTGAATTACATCAAATGGATGTAAAGACTGCTTTCCTCAATGGAGAATTAGAGGAAGAAATATATATGAAACAACCTGCTGGTTTCATAGTGAAAGGCCAAGAAGAAAAAGTATGTCGACTTTTGAGGTCGATATATGGTCTTAAGCAGTCATCAAGACAATGGTATATACGTTTTCATAATGCCATAATAGCATATGATTTTACAATGATTGATAAGGATCATTGTGTATATATCAAAAGATCCAAGGATCAATTTGTGATCATATCATTATATGTTGATGATATACTAATTGCCGGAAGTAATATGGAGTTTGTTCATACTGTCAAGAGTTGGTTGTCTTCCAACTTTGAGATGAAGGATATGAGTGAGGCTGCATACATTCTTGGAGTTAAGATTTCAAGAGATCGTTCGAAGAGATCGTTGTCTCTTTCGCAAGAAACCTATATAAATAAGGTTCTTGAACGATTTCGTATGCAAGATTGTAAACCCATAAACACTCCTATTGCAAAAGGTGAAGGATTGAGCCATAGACTGTGTCCAATGACTCCACAAGAGAAGGAACAAATGAAAAATGTTCCTTATGCTAGTGCTGTTGGGAGCTTGATGTACGTTATGATGTGTACAAGACCCGACATATGTTTTGCAGTTGGAATGGTGAGTAGATACCAATCCAATCCAGGTCCAAGACATTGGAAAGCCGTTAAGAGAATACCGAGGTATCTCGAAGGAACTGCTGATTACAAGTTGAATTACCAAGGAAATGATCTGCGACTTGAAGGTTATTCAGATGCTGATTGGGGAGGAGATTTGGATGAAAGGAAATCTACCTCGGGATTTGCTTTCTTACGAGCAATGGCGCCATATCATGGAGTAGTAAGAAGCAAACGTGCATAGCCTTATCCATGATGGAAGCTGAGTTCGTGGCATTATCAGCAGCAGTACAAGAAGAAGTTTGGCTTAAGAAATTTTTGGATCATTTAGGTGTTATTGAGAAAGTTGCAAATCCATTGTTGGTTAACTGTGATAGCCAAGCAGCTATAGCGTACACCAAAGATCCAAAATATCATGGCAAGACCAAACATATAGATACCAAGTATAACTTTGTCAAGGATATGGTTGCACGAAAGGATGTGAACTTACAAGTACATATCTACGCATAGAATGGTAGCAGATCCTATGACAAAGCCAATACCTAGAGATGTGTTTTGTGGTCATATAAAATCTCTAGGATTGCATAGAGTCGATGTACTGGATTGTAATTTCCCTGATTTGTTCACATTTATGAATTAGTGTTGTTTCATTATTAATGCCTATGAATCTTTGTATGATCTTTATGCATCTTAATACTCAGTGTATTATTAAAAGTTGAGGAAGTATGTCGGACAGATAAAAAGATTAGCCCACTCACACGGGTAATCGCCTCTATTTACTATGTGATGAATAGAGATGAGACTATTTTTAAGCTTATTATCTAGGTGATAATCGAGAGCTCAAGCTTAAAATACGTATGTCGCCTTAACTGAGTGTTTAGATGAGGACATAATACTTACTATGTCCGAAAGTAAAATACCCCACATATTTTACTTTATCTGTCTAAGATGCCAGATATGAGTTCTGATGAATTTTGTAAAAGAGTAGATACGTGAACTCAAGTTAGACATTGGGTATGTCTAAACTATCATCTGTACAGTATTGAAAGATGTAGACATACGCTCCATGGGAAAGGAGTTAATACCGTAATACGTATTTCATACTACGTATGCATAAGATGACCAATAAGAGTGGCAAAAAGTTTAATCTCAACTTTTATGACGTTTGAGACTCTTGAGGAAAAGAGTTCCTCAACTTTAGTGCCCTCATGACTTTTACTTATTCTCAAGGTTTCTATTTAGTGTTTGCTATCTTAGGATGTTGCCAATGGTCATGAATTGATTCGATCTAATGGGACATTTCTAGAAAAGCAAGCTGAACTGAAATTGAGAGTTTGAAGGAAAGAGGAAGATCGGTTTTGAGGAATCACATTGTGGTTTTGTATTCACTTTGAGTCGACCAATTATGATTGTCTTTGTGATAATTATAATTGTGAATACAATATATATATATATATATATATATATATATATATCATGTTTAAAAGAGATCAAGAGAGATATAACATGTGATCGATCGATCTAGGTACTGCATACTAAATCTACTCGAGTGTGACGCCCATTATGAGCTGCTATATATTCCTAACAGATGTATAGCAACGAGCTCTCAAAGTATGCTGGTCGCACGGATTATTCACCGGTATGAATGTTGAAAAGAAGTAAAGAGAATCCTGTTCGGCCCACCATGTGCGAGTGGGAGATGAAGGCTTTATAAGAAATTGGGCTTAAGGCCCGTCCGCCCAAGTTGGGCCGAGAAAGCCCGGCCCACGGGAATAGGGCCCGTGGAAGGAGAGAGGTATAAAAGGGAGGAGAAAAAGAGAAAAAAGTACCGTTTTGAAAAACAGAAAACGTACGTACGCCTCCCGGCTTCTCTATCTCTCGCTTTCTCTCCCAAAAAAGGCAAACAGTGAGGCGCGAAGGCGATTTTGTTTCACCGGATCAACAGGACTAAGTTTCTCTTCCTCTATCGGCGTCGGTGTCTAATCTGTGGCTTAAAAGGTATGCTCGAATCCGTGGTGTGCTTTAGGATCGGTGATACATGTTGTTTTTCCCGGGCTTCGCTTCCGCATTGATTTAAGGGTTCGATTTAGTGTCGAATCCGGTTTTTCGGGGATCAGTCATTCCTAACACAATGAATTAAGAGCGAAGGGTCAAGTGATCGACGAGGCTTGGCCTGGCCAGGCGGCGCGAGGCTCGGCCTTGCTAGGCCACTGCCAAGCGACGCCATCCTGGAGGTGGCCCGGCGAGGCCAAGCCTCGTCGGTGGCTGGGCGAGTTCGGCCTCGCCTAGCCTAGGTGAGGCTAAGCCTCGCATAGCCATGGCTCGCTCGAGCTGACGAGCCTTACCATGGCTCGCCCTCTCCGGGGACCAATGACCCTCCGGCGAGGTCGCTGGCCCTCGTCTGGCTGGTCACCGGCGTCGGCCAAGGCCAAAGCTGGTGAATGGCAAAAGGAGGAAGAAGAAGAAGAAGAAAAGAAGCAAAAAAGAAAGAGAAAAAAGAAGAAAAATGAGAAGGAAAAAAAAAGTGTTTCTCGGAAGTGTTCCTGGGAACAAGAACCAAATTTTTTCTACCTCTTGTTTCTGTTTCAAATCTGTTCCCGGGAACCGAAAACAAAAGTGCAAACAAACGCGATTCTGTTATTTTTTTGTTCCCCGGAACAAAAGTACCAAAATCTTTGTTCCGCGGAACAGAAATTTTAAACAAACACATCCTAAGCCTCTTATTTAATAGAATTTTCAAAAAAAAAAAATTAATTCCAGCGTAGTTTCATGATTAGTCCTGAATTTCCATGTCATAAGAACCTTACTTGAAGTGAAGTAGACCTGCATACTTTAATACAATATGTCATTGGTGATGGAAAGAAGACATTTTTGTGGCCGGATCAATTGCATCCTTGACGACATCTTGTGATTTTTTTTCGTTATGGAATTGTGTATGATGTTGGACTTCCTTTAAAGGCAAAAGTTGCTGACATCGTGGAGAATGTAGTGGGGCTATGGCCTGCTGCAAGTTCTGAACTGTCGCAGATTCAAGCAGCCTTGTGTGGGAATATTTCTCCTAATTTGGAATGGACTGATAAGGTAACTGGAAATCTTCTTCTCAGGGCACTTTACCACAAATAGTTCTTGGAGCAGGATCCGAGCTTCTCTGCAAAACTGCCCAAGCAAAATGGTGCGGTTCACTTTTAATATCTTTAAACATAGTTTCATTGGCTGGTTGGCCATTTTGAATAAGTCGCCTATCAAAAAGAGCTTAAAGAAATGGAGTCCTGTTTTAAATGTTGTCGTCTCTTTTTCTAAGTGAAGAGATTACCTTTTTCTTGATTGTGAGATTTGTAAGGATTTGTGAACATGAGTTTATAGGACACGGGGAGCTCGAGTTAATTGAGCATTGATGAATCGGGATTGCAGAGCTGCAATGGATATGTGCTAACTGGATAGGAAGAGCGTCAAATGTATCAATTTTGAAGTTGCGGGGTCTTTAACCAAGTACCACATATGGCTCATGAGGAATAAGATGCAGCAAGAGGTTGACTTCGATGCAACTAGTGCTGCTAACTTCTCCGGAGTCCAAGGGATTTGTATAGAATGGGCAGCAATATTAAAGCACCGTTCCCTCCCAGTTCCCTCCACGTTAATTGAAAACAAATACCTTCTACATTAATTATAAATTTCTTTTTATTACTCCAATTATCTAACATTGGTTTTTCCAAACAAAAATTTAATTATTGCACTACATGATCGTGTTACTAACATAAAATGGATTCTTTTAATGACATATAACATGTTTACTTAGAGACCCCCACCTTCCATGCACAAAAATTTTTTCCAACAAAAGAAAAAATGAGAATATGTAAAGTAATTGGAAAACCGTAATCCTTGAACATAAAGATGAAGTTATATCTATTCCTTTTTCATTTAGAGAGACGTTGCATAATTTAAAACTTTAGGGAAAAAGTGATTAGTTAAAATAAAGCAAGCAAAGTTTTAATCAACTTTCCTGATTTGAAGTTCTGCAATGACAAATTTTCAACTTACCCAATATAGAATGAAGTTTATTATTGTATGGTGGGAAAAGTGTTTGAAAAATCTTAAATATATTGTATTCGTGTCAATTTAGTCCTAAATCTTTTGATCCAAAGCCAATTCAGTCCTTCCGGCTAACTTTGATCGAATATTACTAACGTGGGTGCTGGTCAGCTTACATGACACAATTAGTACTAACGTAAAAACCTTTTAATAATATTTTGATAATTTTTATTTATTTTATTTTTTCCATTTTTTATTTCTCTTTTTTATGGTTCTTTCTCCTTCCTCTAGTTGGTCGTCGAACCTCAATGACCAACTAGAGATGAGGGATGATGAGGGTCGAGTCTTACTTGCATAGCATGAGACCGCCCTCACGGCCTCTAGCAAGGTCGTGTGTGACATCCTGGATTTTTCACTTCTACTTTCAATTAGATTAATTGGGCATTTCATCGACGCGCTTATTGGACTGTTCTCAGAGCTAATCACTCTTGAGATAACTAGACTATCTGAGGAAGCCATTAAGGATTTTAAGGCAAATAGACTTGAGGATTCTACTAGGAATCGGTTGCTCGACCGTGTTCATCTACTGAGATCATTACGGCACAGACATAAATTGATTAGAGATCGAGATAGGTCGGTTCAACTAAGATAAGTGGTTAAATGTGGGTGATCCCACTAAATTGCAAAATTCTTATCGATCGACACTAGTTTGATTTTTCTATTGTTTTGGTATCTTGTATCCATATTTGAAATCTCGAGATTTTCACGACCATCGAGAGTTGCAAATGTGTTGAAGGGGTTTATTATGGTTCGAAGAAAATTGATCATGGGTCATTTGCACTAAAAAAAAAAGTTCTGAAAGCTACCTGATAACCTAGGTCACGCTAAAAACGCGTCGGATTGAAATTAACTACGAATTTGAATCCGATTTCATAAATTAAAGATTCTGTCATGTCATAATAAATTCTAGGAACGTCGACTCAGTCTCAAAAAAATTTCTGCAACCCGAGACTTTTTGGAAAAAGTCATTCTAGGGCCGTTTTTGTTCGAAAGTGTCGGGGGATCGTTTTTTATTACGAAATTGGGAAGCAAGTGGGATCAATGGTGAGGAAAAATATCGATTTGATCATTGAGGTGCTAATTGAAATTATGAGGGCCAAATTGGATCGAATTGAGAAGCAATTAGTGCCCATTTGATACCAAAAACCCATGAAATTCGTATGTCCCCCACCCTCACAACTTTTGGACCATTTCAAACTTCTAAATGGGGAGCATGGGTGGCTGGATTGTGGCCAAGGAAGCTAGACATGGCTATGGTTGAGTCAATGAGACAATTTGGTGGAAAAACAAGCCAAGTGGCCCCGCTTTTGCAGCAGCCTCCTTCTTCCTCAATCCACTTGCTTTCTCCATTGTTAAGGGTGCTTAGAAGCTTGAGAAAACTAGAGAAGCAAGCCCCCTTGCCGTTCAACCAAGCCGCACGCCCACCGAACCGTTTTCCTCATCTATTTTCCTTTATTCCAGTTTCTACTCCTATTGCCACTCTCATAATTGATGGAGAGATAGATGATCCCAAAGATGGCACGTTAGTCTATTGGGCTTTAAAGCTTCTTCACTTACTTGGCGATGTCGTGCCCATCTTTTCTTCAATGTTGGTGAAGTTGAAGTAAACACAACATTAAAGACGCTTCAACCACCTTCCATAATCAGTCCAATGGTGTAATTGCTGTATTGAAGGGGAGTTGTTCGGGGATTCCAATTTTGCAACTCCAACGAGCAATAATGTTTAGTTGAGTTGGACTTTTGGGTTGTGAAAAAGACACAAGAAGTAACACAACTTTCTACAATACTTACTTAAGTGCCATAACTTATATATAACACTTATTTAAGGGTTATAACTTCTTTTTTTCATTGATTACTTCAATGTTATTATTTTTTAAAAGCGGTTTGTCATGTCAGACTATTATTTTGGTGAATAATTTTAAAATATTTTTGTACTTAAGTGATAAAGTTATAATATTGAAGTAACTGACACTTGTTTTAAAAGTTATGGGTTCTTTTTTCTTTTTCTTTTTTGTCGGTAGTTATGGGTTCCTTTCAAAAGAAGGGAAATGATGTGACTGGCCAATTAAATAGGTCTTCCATTGACTGCTGACCGTAGGAAATGCAGACTCTCGGAGTCCCTTGTCTATGTGAATTTGTGTCTCCCCGGGAGCGAGGCATATCAATCATCGGCAGGAAAAAGAAAGTCAATAATAATTAATAAAGGAGCACCAATAGAGGGAAGAAGAAGAGTCAAGCATGGACAGGTGATGTGAAAGTCGCCCCTTCGAGGTATTTGCCCCGGGGTACGGTTTTATTATTGAATTTTCCGTTGATAAGAACGGTCACAAATGGTAGTTCCACTCATCAATTGAAACCACGACCGCATTGAAAAGTTTCTGGTTTATTGATTATAAAGAGAAGACATATCTCTGCTTTCTTGCCTGAAACATAAGCACGTTGCATCCCCATCAAAATACAACATGAACACTCAAACAGTGTCATTACACTTCCTTTGTTTATTTCTTCTCCTTCATTTCATTGATTCTTTGGACACCCTTGTTCCAAACAATCCCATGAAAGATGGTGATGTCTTAGTCTCCCAAGCAAGAAAATTTGCTCTCGGTTTCTTCAGCCCTGGTAATTCCAGCTTGCGTTATGTGGGGATTTGGTACTATGGACAACCGGAGCGAACTGTTGTTTGGGTTGCTAACAGAGAAAAACCTGTGAACGATACTTCAGGAGTTCTTGCATTTGATCATTATGGAAATTTAGTGATCCGTGAAAACAATGGGAGCTTGCCCATTTGGTCAACCAATGTTTCCTCTATGACTTCAAATAATTCTGCTACTGCTCAGCTTTTGGATTCAGGTAATCTGGTTTTGAATCATGATTTGAGCAAAGTGGTTATTTGGCAGAGCTTTGATTATCCCACAGACACCTTTCTTCCGTCCATGAAGCTTGGGTGGGACCGGAGAACTGGTTTGAACCGTTTCGTGACATCTTGGAAATCCAAAGACGATCCAGCACCAGGCAGTTGTTCACACAGGCTTGAACCAAGAGGGTACCCAGAGGAATTCCTTTACAAGGATGGAGCTCCGTATTGGCGGGGCGGACCAGTAACTGTTGCCGTTCTTAAGACAGCTTACGGTTTTATCTATAGTAATTCCACAATTGTGATTAATGCGGAGGAGGTTACTGAAATGTATGGCATCGTCGACGCATCGGTCATCTCTAGAATTGTGGTGCATGAGTCAGGGTCAGTTAAGCACTTCATATGGCATGATGAAGAGCAGCGGTGGACCGAGTTTTTATACTATCCAAAGGAGCAGTGTGACTACTACGGCAAGTGTGGGTCTAATGGCAACTGTGGTGCAAACAATGCAGACCAGCTTGACTGCACATGCCTGCCTGGATTTGAGCCAAAGTCTCCAGGAGATTGGTACTTAAGGGACGGATCAGGCGGGTGCAAGAGGAGGCAAGGTGTGTCACTGTGTCAAAGTGGGGAAGGTTTCGTGAAGGTGAAACAGGTGAAGTTGCCAGACACTTCAACAGTGCATGTCGACATGAACCTGAGCTTGAAGGAGTGTGAGCAGGAATGCTTGAGGGATTGCAATTGCACAGCTTATTCGAGTGCAAATGAAAGTATGGGGGAATATGGATGCCTCAAATGGTATGGAGATTTAGTGGATGTAAGAGCATTTTCAGACGCGGGTCAAAATTTATATGTGCGGGTCGATGCAATTGACCTAGGTACTCATTGCTAATATCTACTTCAAACACTTTTGCTGCTGCTGTGGGTTTGTAATTGCTGTCCCAATTTCTCACGGTCACTTATCTTGATGAAACTGTTCGCTTCTGATGGGTCATGTTTAAACTGCATTTGTTGCATTCATTTCTGTGACATTTGCACGTTCCATGTCAACGGCACACTTCTTGTGCCTTCTTTTACAGCTCGCTATAGGAAAAGGAGTACTCTTGTCAAGAAGGTGATGGCGGCAACAGTGTCGGTATCTGTACTGGTGTTGCTGCTCTTAGGCTGCCTTGTGTACTGCCTTCTGTTGAATCGGAAAAGAGGTGTGGTGATCTTGCCTTGATAGAAGCTTTTTCTGCCATATTCATTACTCAGTCTATTATACAAGTAGGTAATCATTTCAATGTTTAGGGATAAGAAATCAATTAAATTTAAACTGGAGCTAATCTAGCCAGGATTTTAAGCTACAGGGTGGTTGATTTCAGTACTGGAAACCTTGATCAAAGAAGCTCCACAAACAGTGCATGATAATTAAAAATGCTGTATTGTGATTCGTCATTGTTGAAGGGAAAATTTGTATTGTTCCTACCTCTACAGAAAAATTTCCAGATTGGCCAGAACGGCCAAAAAATAGGCAGTACAGAATTGCTTTCAGCTTCTTTCTTATGTGTTTTATTCAACTGTGTGACAGCAGATAGAAGAGGGCATAATCATCTGTTTAGTGTTACCACAAGCTCAACATATTTCGACCAAATTCCAGGTCTGAAAGACCTAAATAGCAAAGGTAGGCGAAAAACAGACTTGCCAGTCTTTGATTTTGGAAGTGTAGCTGCAGCCACAAGCAATTTTTCCTCTGCCAATGAGCTCGGCCAAGGGGTTTTGGATCTGTATATAAGGTAATCAATCTCCCTATTCAACTGAATCCAAATGTTTATCAGATATAAATATGTGTATTCTGCCCACTTCAATTGTCTGTCCCCTAGGGGGATTGATGTCCTCGAATAAAATGCGGTTTCGGAGTGTGACTTGTGTCAACTCTTATCTACCCTTCATCACAAACCCATGAAGTAACCAACGCATCCTCCCAGGAAGTTTAACTACCTAATCTATCTTATATTTTCTCATAACAGCTTTTGAGCCACCGGCTTCATCTGACAGGTCTAAATACTTATTCTTATGATGTGTTCATTTTCACAGGGTGTGATGAATGACGGAACAGAAATAGCGGTTAAAAGGCTCTCAAAATATTCTGGACAAGGAAATGAAGAGTTCAAAAATGAAGTCAGGTTGATTGCCAAACTCCAACACCGGAATCTGGTGAAAATCTTAGGCTGCTGCATTCAAGAAGAGGAAAAACTGTTAATTTATGAGTATTTACCCAATAAAAGCTTGGATTCATTACTTTTGGTAAGTAATCTCTTCCGATGGCTAGAATTTTCGTCTACAGCTAGTATTATGGATAATAACTTGAGGTAATCCCCAAAATTGGTCCAGATGAAACAAAGAGATCACTTCTGGATTGGGGAAAAAGGTATGCAATCGCATATGGGGTAGCTCGGGGACTCATGTATTTACATCAGGATTCAACCCTGAGGATAATCCACAGAGATTTAAAAGTTAGCAATGTCTTACTAGATGTTGCATTGAACCCCAAGATTTCAGATTTTGGGCTAGCGAGGATTTGTGGAGGAGACCAAATTGAAGGAAAAACGAAGCGCGTGGTTGGGACATAGTAAGTGTTTTTCTTGAGCATTAAATTATGCTTCACCCAATTAAACAATGAGAAACTAGAACAAAAGAAAAGAACTCCAACCAACCACTTTCTTTCATACTGAAGTTTCAACCTTTTGTTATGTCCCCGAACTTCAACAAGGATATTAATATGGTGAATGAGATGTCGATTACTTCTCTCCTTTTGGCTTCTGTAGTGGGTACATGGCACCAGAGTATGCTCTGCAAGGCCTGTTTTCTACAAAATCAGATGTGTACAGTTATGGAGTTTTGTTATTAGAGATCATCACAGGCCAAAGAAACAGTGGGTGCTATCATATGAATCCCTTTAGCAATTTAATTGGCCATGTAAGTATGAAACTCTTACATAATTCAACGTTGTGCACAATTTGACCAGTCGCATTGTCACAATCCGAGGTGTTTGGTATGTGTTATTTCCAGGTATGGGAGCTGTGGAAAGGAGGAAAATGCATGGACATCGTGGACAAATCAATTGACAAGACATATTCTAAGGAAATGGTATCGAGGTGCATTCAAATCGGTCTTTTGTGCGTGCAAAGATATGCGTCGGATAGACCAACTATGTCCACGGTGGTCTTCATGTTGGGGAATGCTGATGCGGTACTTCCATCCCCGAAACAGCCTGCGTTCATCGACGAGAGCACCCACAATGGAGATATTCAGACAAGATGTAGCAGAACATGTTCCGTTAATGGAGTTACAATTACTGTTGTTGAAGCTCGTTAGTCACATGCCACCACCAGTGAACTGCGTAATCTACTCAACTTGAGAAATTGAGATACTTCCTGTATTGGTAGATAGATGACACCTAAAGGCTAATCGTGTCGTATATGAGGTAAGTTGTAGTTCTCGTGCGTATGAGAAAAGTTCATACGTAGATTAGGGACAATAGACTCCTGTTAAAAAAGTCATTGATCTATTATTGATTGAGCTAAATCTTTCTCTTAGACAGAGACTTGTACATGTAAAGTGCTGTTGCTGCAGTATTCTCTTTCTCCCACAATCATCTAATTGTTGTACTATCTCATTTTATGTTGCCCGAAGTTATCAAATTGCATCTAGAGATGAAAAATAAAGCCCTTACCTTTTCCTTTTTCACGTTATTTTCGCATTACAAGTTCATAATAGAGACCTTGCTCTCAAGAAGACAGGGATCCTTGCTTCACCCACAAACTTGAACGTGGAAATTAATGAATTAAGAGCGAAGGGTCACCTGAAACTGACTCTAAGCAAAGGGTCTTCTCGAATCATACGTTTTAGATCTTTTCACTCACTTCTTCGTTAACACTTCTTAATGTCATCATAACAAATTTAAGTGAATTGATTGTATTCCTAATTGGCAACCTTACCTTTTTCGAATTCTACAGAGTTTTGTTGTCTAAAGGACCAATCATAAAAGAAAAATTATCATTAGTCTACTTATTTTTGGGCGGATATGTTATGCTGATGCGTGCTTACATCTTATCAAGGATTGATGATGACAAAAAGACAATCTCAGTCTCTAAGCCTCTTATTCAATAGAACTTTAAAAAAAAAAAAAAATTATTCTAGCATAGTTTCATGATTATTGCTGAATTTCCATGTCACAAGAACCTTACTTGAAGTGAAGTATACCTGCATACTTGAATACAATATGTCATTGGTGATGGAAAGAAGACATTTTTGTGGCCGGATCAATTGCATCCTTGACGACATCTTGTGATTTTTTTTCGTTATGGAATTGTGTATGATGTTGGACTTCCTTTAAAGGCAAAAGTTGCTGACATCGTGGAGAATGAAGTGGGGCTATGGCCTGCTGCAAGTTCTGAACTGTCGCAGATTCAAGCAGCCTTGTGTGGGAATATCTCTCCTAATTTGGAATGGACTGATAAGGTAACTGGAAATCTTCTTCTCAGGGCACTTTACCACAAATAGTTCTTGGAGCAGGATCCGAGCTTCTCTGCAAAACTGCCCAAGCAAAATGGTGCGGTTCACTTTTAATATCTTTAAACATAGTTTCATTGGCTGGTTGGCCATTTTGAATAAGTCGCCTATCAAAAAGAGCTTAAAGAAATGGAGTCCTGTTTTAAATGATGTTGTCTCTTTTTCTAAGTGAAGAGATTACCTTTTTCTTGATTGTGAGATTTGTAAGGATTTGTGAACATGAGTTTATAGGACACGGGGAGCTCGAGTTAATTGAGCATTGATGAATTGGGATTGCAGAGCTGCAATGGATATGTGCTAACTGGATAGGAAGAGCGTCAAATGTATCAATTTTGAAGCTGCGGGGTCTGCAACCAAGTACCACATATGGCTCATGAGGAATAAGATGCAGCAAGAGGTTGACTTCGATGCAACTAGTGCTGCTAACTTCTCCGGAGTCCCAAGGCATTTGTATAGAATGGGCAGCAATATTAAAGCACCGTTCCCTCCCAGTTCCCTCCACGTTAATTGAAAACAAATACCTTCTACATTAATTATAAATTTCTTTTTATTACTCCAGTTATCTAACATTGGTTTTTCCAAACAAAAATTTAATTATTGCACTACATTATCGTGTTACTAACATAAAATGGATTCTTTTAATGACATATAACATGTTTACTTAGAGACCCCCACCTTCCATGCACAAAATTTTTTTCCAACAAAAGAAAAAATGAGAATATGTAAAGTAATTGGAAAACCGTAATCCTTGAACATAAAGATGAAGTTATATCTATTCCTTTTTCATTTAGAGAGACGTTGCATAATTTAAAACTTTAGGGAAAAAGTGATTAGTTAAAATAAAGCAGGCAAAGTTTTAATCAACTTTCCTGATTTGAAGTTATGCAATGACAAATTTTCAACTTACGCAATATAAAATGAAGTTTATTATTGTATGGTGGGAAAAGTGTTTGAAAAATCTTAAACATATTACATTCGTGTCAATTTAGTCCTAAATCTTTTGATCCAAGGCCAATTCAGTCATTCCGGCTAACTTTGATCGAATATTACTAACATGGATGCTAGTCAGCTTACATGACACGGTTAGTACTAACGTAAATAACTTTTAATAATATTTTCATAATTTTTATTTATTTTATTTTTTCCATTTTTTTTTCTCTTTTTTCTGGTTCCTTCCCCTTCCTCTGGTCGATCGTCAGACCTCAATGACCAACTAGAGATGAGGGATGATGAGGGTCGAGTCTTGCTTGCATAGCATGAGACTGCCCTCACGGCCTCTAGCAAGGTCGTGCCTCACGCTCTAGCTTAATGCAAGGTCACTCTCGCGGTCTCTAGCGAGGCACAACCTCATCGGATCTAGCGAGGTTGAGCCTCGTCCAACCATGGCAATGCTCACCCTCGCCGTCACTAGCGAGGGTGAAGCCTTGCCAGTGGCCAGCGAGCCCACGCCTTTGGTCAGAGGAAGGGGAAGGAACAAAAAAAAAAGAAGGAGATAAAAAAAATTCAAAAAATTATTAAAAATTGTCAACATCAGTACCGATCATGCCCGGTGGATGGGTCGACGTCTGCGTTGGCAATATCTAGCTAAAGTTAGCCAAAATGATTGAATTTACACTAGATTAATATGTTTAGGGGCTAAATTGACACAAATGTAATAAATTTAAAACTTTTATGACACTTTTCCATTGTATGGCAACTATTTATCTCGTGTAAATGAGGAATGGCTGGATTAATATTTCTTGCAATGAATGCAAGAGAAAGCTAACTCCAACTGTCACATTCCAAAACCATCAAGAATGAAAGGTGACACGACCATCCTCCACCCAAAGGAAGTAACTTCAAACCAACATAATTGAACTCCCAAAAGACCCCTTAGTGTTATTGCTCTTGTATGACCATTGCTAGCTGAAAATCCTGAAAAAGATTGGAAGGAATGAGGTAAGCAATCTACAGCTTAGTGAGGAATACACCTTTTCTAAGTGTATCGAATATTTACTATGCACATTTACAAAATGATATCAAAACTGACTTGTCTCAAATCCATTATATAATACACATACAACATAAGAATGGGTTATATTGCTTTAACACAATTTTATACATATTAGAAAACATTCATTAAATTAATATTATCATAACAAATATCAATGGTCCAATTCATTAATCAATCTTAACAATTCACACACCAATGGTCCATTATATTGATTAATTTCACGCCACACATCAATGATCTATTCCATTGATCCATCTCATATGAAATCACATATCGATAGTCCATCTATTGACCAATCTTTTGCTCAATATACTACCATGTTCATGATATAACGCTTGGTGACAAGGCAATGAAGATTGCCCCATTGGCAAGGTCTCCACCTTTAAAGTTAGTGGCTCGGCTTAGAAGAATATCCTAAACTAGTGTGCATACCACAAGCCCTTCAATGGGTTCTTGTCATAGCAATATGAACAATATCAATTAATATCTTTCTCCAACAACAATCAATACCCAAAAGCCATTTCATAAACTGAGTTTATAAACCGAATCACATAACCTTTCAGGAGCCCATTCATCAAATCAAATGCATTTCATAATGCATTTCACAATCAATAGGCATAGCTTTCGATAATTCCCTTCACATAACATTTAAACAAAGCTTTCGCAGGAACTATGCTCTTTCAATACTCGTACTATAATCAATAGGTACCACTTTCAAGATGTGAGTTCGTAAATTTATAGAAGAGATAGTACCATTTACTTGGGAAAAGTCAAAAAATCAACCTATACTAGTTACTTGAGTCAACTCATCCAAATTCCTATCATTTAATAAAAAAATCAATATCAAAATCCAAATAACACTATTCCAACAAATGATTCGACTAATCAAGTTTAATTGTCAATGAGGTTGACTCCTACGTCCTAACGAAGAAACTCATTTATAACAAACATTCATCTTTCTCTATAATGCATATTATCTGTCACGCATAACTCGAACGCGAGACTTCATAAATTCGTTTCAACCAAACTACAGTTCGAAATCAAGTTTTGTCATACTCCATAGCTCCATAACGTTCTTATCTATCATTTCCATATAAATCGCAACTCAAATGCTCCTCAATCGAACCTCGTAATTCAAATCTACATAACTTGAAATTTGTGCCATAACTTCCAAAATCATTATGATTAAATAAATAATAAGCTTGAATAATTATTCAGCATTACAATATGCAGTTGATTCGGCTTCTCAGTGTATCCGGATTGGCTGTATACGAAGATTTCTGTCTCTTCTTTTCCTCTCTTCCCCTCTTCTTTCCTCTTTTACGAAGGAGCCGGCTGCTTCTTCATTTTTCTTGTTTTGTTTGCTCCAGCATCATTCAAGGAAAGAAAATGAGTTGGGCCATTGAAGACATGGTATTGGGCTTGTTGGGCTCATCATGACACCGACTGAATCGAACTTCCAGCGCCAATATGTTCGAAGACAGTTGGGTATTCGATGACAAGGCTTGGACATTTTTCGCCAGGGTAATCACGGTACCATGTTCCAATATTATGTTCATGATTTATTTTCTCTAGCATATTGTTTAATTCTAAATAGTAGTTATCATCTACGTGTTGAACTCAGGGACCATAAGGGAGCAGTATGCACACAGAATGCAATGGAGAGAAGACGAATTAGACCCTTCACTGCTGTGCAGATGTCGACTGAGACGATCACTTTCTCTTTCTTTGGATCTTGCATCTCAATAATTTCAGTGTCTCTCTCTTGAACCTTCCATCACAATAATTTCGTTTCTTTTTCTCCTTTGCTTCTCAACAGCCAATACCAATGAGCTGTCATATTCACCTAACGTGGACCTGTCGGGGCTTTTAAAAAGGAAAAGGACAAAGGATGTTGACTGGCCAATCAAAAGGCTTCCCCCTCTGTTCTCCTTCTTGATAAAACTTCTTCCATTGATTTCTAAATGTAAGTGTTCAAGTAATGCAAACGAACTGTTTGATAAATTGAGCAGCACTCAGAGAGTAAAGAACAAAAGTCGAGCTCGGACAGGTCATGTCGAGTCGCCGCCTCATAGTACATTTTCCACTGGGCGTACTATTTTGACTCTGAAATTTCAACTCATAAGGATGGTCACAAATGGCGGCGTTCCTCTCATCAATTAAACCTTAAACTACATTGAGAAGTTTCTGTTTTATTAGATATAAAAAAAAAAGTCCAACACCTCTGCCTTCTTGCTTGAAGCAAAAGCACGCTCCTGTAAGGACGACATGAACTCTCAAATAGTGTCACTACTCACCATGTTTCTATTTCTTCTTCTTCATTTGACTGATTCTTTGGACACCCTTGGCCCAAACGATACCTTGAAAGATGGCGATGTCTTAATCTCCCAAGGAAGCATATATTCACTCGGTTTCTTCAGCCCAGGTAATTCAAGCTCGCGTTACCTGGGAATTTGGTACTATGGACAACCAGAGCGAACTGTCGTTTGGGTTGCTAACAGAGAAAATTCCGTGAATGATACTTCAGGAGTTTTTGCATTTGATCATTATGGAAACTTAGTGATCCATTCAAACAATGGCAGCGTTCCCATTTGGTCAACTAATGTTTCCTCCATGACTTCAAATAATTATAGAGTTGCTCGGCTTTTGGATTCAGGTAATCTTATTTTGATTCATGATTTGAGCAAAGTGGTTATTTGGCAGAGCTTTGATTATCCCACAGATACCTTTCTTCCATCCATGAAGCTTGGGTGGGACCTGAGAACAGGTTTGAACCGGTTCATGACATCTTGGAAATCTGAAGATGATCCAGCACCGGGCAGTTGTTCATACGAGTTAGTACCAACAGGGTACCCACAGTTGTTCCTTTACAAGGATCAAGCTCCATATTGGCGGCCTGGACCAATAATTGAAAAACGGCAGGGTATCCTTGCCAAGATGGCTAACGATTTTATCTATAATATCACACTTGTGAATAATGCAACCGAGGTGTCTCTGAAGTTTGCTGTCGTCAATGCATCGGTTCTCTCCAGATATGTGGTGCATGAGTCAGGGTTAGTTAAACACTTCATGTGGCATGATGAAGAGCGGCGGTGGACTGAGTTTAATTATCATCCACAGGAACTGTGTGACTACTACAGCAAGTGTGGGCCTAATGGCATCTGCGGTGCAAACAATGCAGACCAGTTTGACTGCACATGCCTGCCGGGCTTTGAGCCCAAGTTTCCAGGCAATTGGTACCTAAGGGATGGAACAGGCGGCTGCAAGAGGAGGCAAGGTTGGTCAATGTGTCAAAGTGGGGAAGGTTTCGTGAAGTTGAGACAGCTGAAGTTGCCAGATACTTTAACAGCACATGTCAACATGAGCCTGAGCTTGAAGGAGTGTGAGCAGGAATGCTTGAGGGATTGCAATTGCACAGCTTATTCAAGTGCAAATGAAAGTATGGGGGAATATGGATGCCTCAAATGGTATGGAGATTTAATAGATACAAGAGAATTTTCAGACTTGGGTCAAAATTTATATCTGCGGGTCGATGCAATTGACTTAGGTACTCATTGCTAATAGTTACTTTAAATACTTTTGCCGCTATTGTGGGTTAGTAATTGTTGTCCCAATTTCTCCTGATCTTGTCGTGATGAAACTGTTTGCTTCTGATACTTAATATCATAAGCTGCAATTGTTGCATTAATTTCAGTAGAATTGACGTGTTCAATGTCATTGGCACACTTCTCGTGCCTTCTCTTACAGCTCGCTATAGGAAAAGGAGTACTCTTGTTAACAAGGCAATGGTGACAACAATATCGGTATCTGCACTGGCGTTGCTGCTCTTAGGCTCCCTTATGTACTGCCTTATGTCAAAGAGGAAAAGAGGTGCGGTGATCTAGCCTTGATAGAAGCCTTTTCTGCTATAACTCAGTCTGTTTGACAAGTAGGTCATTATTTGATGTTTAGGATAAAATAGCAGATTAAATTTAAGCTGGAGCTAATCTAACCAGGATTTTAGGCCAAAGGGTGGTCGATTTCAATACCAGAAACCTTGGTCAACAAGGCTGCACAGACATTGCTAGATAATTAGAGAAAGCTGTATTGCAATCCATCTCGAAATCAAGCCTTCGTGAGTTGATCTTAAGCAATAAGGGATACGTTGATTGTTGAGGGGAAATTTGCATTGTTCTTTCCTCTACCAGAAAATTCCCAAATTGGCCAGAACAGCAACAAAAGCAGCATAACAGAATTGCTTTCATTGTCTTTCTTATGCATTTTATTCGTCTGACTGCAGATAGAAGAAGGCGTAATCATAATGTTAGTGTTACCACAAGCTTGACAAATTTCGACGTGCTTACGGGTCTGAAAGACTTCAACAGGGAAGGTAGACCAAAAACAGATCTACCATTCTTTGATTTTGGCACAGTAGCCGCAGCCACAAGCAATTTTTCCTCCGTCAATGAGCTTGGCCAAGGGGGGTTTGGATCTGTATATAAGGTAATTAATCTCTCTGTTCCACTGAATGCAGATGGTTATTGCATACTAAATGTGTAGTCTACTAGCTTCAAGTGTTTGTCTCTTATGTGGATTGATGTCCTTGAAAAACATGCTCGGAAAAAGGCTAGCTTTTTTTTTTTTTTTTCAATGGACCTTTTTTCCGTTTAAAATTCTCAAACGGTGCCGCGATCTGGTTAGTTTTACTATATCTATGTAGGCGTCTCTTGTGGCGAGTCTTATCTTTTTTTTTTTTTTGGTAAGTGTGGCGAGTCTTATCTTCCAGTCATCACGAACCCAAAAAAGTGACGAAAGATAAGCGAGAAGAAGCGGAGAACAGCACAAGCCATGTTGCTTCTTTATTTTTCTAGGTTGTAATGAGTCCAACCTGCCCACCAAGTTTACCTACCTAATAAGTCTTAAATTCTGCTCATAACAGCTTTTGAGCGACTGGCTTCATTTAACAGGCCTTAATGTTTATTCTCTTGATGTATTCATTTCACAGGGTATGATGAATAACGGAACAGAAATAGCGGTTAAAAGACTCTCAAAATATTCTGGACAAGGAATTGAAGAGTTCAAGAATGAAGTCAGGTTGATTGCCAAACTTCAACACCGGAATTTGGTGAAAATCCTAGGTTGCTGCATTCAAGAGGACGAGAAACTGTTAATTTATGAGTATTTGCCCAATAAAGGCTTGGACTCATTCCTTTTTGGTAAGTCCTCTGGTCCAGTGGTGGGAATTTTGGTTCTATAACTAGTGTTTGGGTAATGATGCGAGCAAATTCCCCATTTTGGTCCAGACGAAACAAAGAGGTCACTTCTGGATTGGGGAAAAAGGTTCAATATCGCATCTGGAATAGCTCGAGGACTTATGTATTTACACCAAGATTCAACGTTGAGGATAATCCATAGAGATTTGAAACCTAGCAATGTCTTACTGGATGACACATTGAACCCCAAGATTTCAGATTTTGGGATAGCAAGGATATGTGGAGGTGACCAAATAGAAGGAAAAACGAAGCATGTGATCGGGACATAGTAAGTGTTTTTCTTTAGCATTGTATTATACTTTTCCTGATTAGACAATGAGAAATTAGAATGGAGAAAAAGAACTCGGACCAACCATTTTATTCTTTCATACTTAAGTTTTGACCTATAGTTATGTCTCCGGAAGTTCAACTTGAAAGATTATATGGTGAATGAGATGTTGATTACTACTCTCCCTTTTGACTTTTGTAGTGGGTACATGGCACCAGAGTATGCTATACAAGGCTGGTTTTCAATAAAATCAGACGTGTACAGTTACGGAGTTCTGTTGTTGGAGATCATTACAGGCCAAAGAAATACTGGGTGCTATCATATGAACACCTTCTGCAATTTAATCGGCCATGTAAGTATGAAACTCTTACATAATTCGATGCTACGAACAATTTGACCAGCCTCTACATTCCCATTATCGCGATCCATGGAGTTTGATGTGTGTTCTTCCCAGGTATGGGAGCTGTGGAAAAAAGGACAATGCATGGACATTGTCGACAAATCAATGGACAAGACATATTCTGAGAAAATGGTATACAGGTGCATTCAGATTGGTCTTTTGTGCATGCAAAGATATGCATCGGACAGACCAACTATGTCCACGGTGGTTTTCATGTTGGGGAATGCTGATGTGGTACTTCCATCCCCGAAACAGCCCGCGTTCATTGAAGATAGTGACTACAACGGAGATTTTCAGTCAGCATTTAACGGAACATGTTCGGTTAACGGACTTACGATTACCGTTGGTGAAGCTCGCTAGTCACATGCCATCACAAATGAACTGCGTAATCTACAAAACTTGAGAACTTGAGGTACTTCCTGTATCAGTAGATAAATGACACCTCAAGACTAATCGTGTCGTGTATGAGTTACCCTGTAGTTCTTGTGCTTATGAGCAATGTTTATATATAGATTAGATACAATAGAACAAAATTTCCTTGGTTTATTAATTGAGTTCACTGTGTCTCTTAACCAGAGTCATGTACATGTAAATTCCTGTTGCTGCAGCATTCTCTCTCACACGATCAAGTAATTTGCCACCTATCACATCTTATGTTGGCAGGAAGTTGCCAAATTGCAATATGAGTTAACCAAGAAGATCCTTTACCTTTTGTTTATGTGCCTTATCTTTGCATTACAAGTTCTTAAACTTAAAGATGGAAATGACTCTAGGCCAAGGTCTTCTAGTATCATAAATTTTAGCTCTTTTGGCTCACTTCTTTAGTTAACAGTTCTTAGTGTCGCCATTGCAGATAAAATTGAAGTAATCACGTTCCTAATTGACAATTGAGTAGGTTGACCTTACTTTGTTTGAACCCTATTGAGTTGTGTCATCAAACTGGTTAATAATAGAAAAAAATATATATATTACTAGTCTGCTAATTTTTGTGCTAATCTGTTGTGTTGGCGCCTGTTGATATCCCAACAAGGATTGATGATCACGAAAAGATAATCTCTTTCTTTAAGCCTCTCAATTAGTCGAATGCTTTCATTTCAAATTCTTTTCTTCATACTTCCATGATAAGCCCCGGTTTTCCATGTCACAAGAACCTTTTTTTTTTTTTTTTTTGCTTGTATTGACTGTCAGTCTATAAAATGTAGACAACGAGAAACAAACGGCCGCGAGACCGATGGTTGTCTGTCTTTCTCGGTCTTGCTTGAAATATCTGTTGAATGTGTTGATATTCACTCACAACCTTTTCCCCATAGTTCAGCTTTTGGTACTATACTTCTGATGCTGCACTGTGTAGGCATGACAAATTTTGGAGGGTGACAGGTTTTGATAGAATGAATGCTTCATACAGGAATTATGCTTATTAAACTCGTTTGCTCTAAATTTGCAGCGACCTCATAGCTATCTTTTTGAGAACTGACTTTTTAATTTTATTTTCTTCGACTTTTAAGAACTTTCGGAAACATTCAATTTTCTCGCAGCTTTGTTAATTCAGAATCTGTCAGCCCCAAGTACCATATACAATGAACTATGAAGTATGAAAATGTGCTTAGTTTCGAAAATGTGCTTAGTTGGGCATCGATAAATGATAACTTTTGTCGCATTTAGTAGAAGGTAGCACAGTAATAATGCGAATTTCCACTTAACAATCAGTTAAAGGTTGAAAAAAAAATCTGAATTAGGAACTTGGAAAGGTCCTGTTAAAGTCACAGCTGGGGATAATATATATATATATATTTTGTCAAAGATACGTCATTGATTCATACTAAGATGGTGGATTACAAGTAGTGCGAAAGTCTAAACATAAAATAAGATAAAATGCAGAGGCTTGGAGACCCAATGCTCGGTAGAGATCCAGTTTGAAAAGATTTTGTGATCCAATCAGCCGCCCGGTCTGTTTGGCGCGGTTCAAACTGCAGCTGAACATTTTTCATTTGGGCCAACATCTGTCTACAATCGAGCACAAAAGGAAGAGAGGCCCAGGGTGGTTCTTGTCCGCCCAAAATGGAATCCACCGCTTGAAGACAATCGCTGGATATAGACACGGGCAGAACAGTTCGTTCATCTGGAGTTCCGCCTGTCAGAGCACTTCGGAACTGCTTCAGCCACACGAGCCCTTGAAGGATAGCTAGGGTTTCGCCTGTACAAACCGATTGGGCGTGAATCTTTTGCGCAAAACCAGCGATGCAGACCCCGTCCGCTCCTCTGCAGATTCCGGCGACAGAGCTCTCCAAATTCCTTCCCTGCCAAGAACAATCAACATTTAGCTTCAAAGAGCCCGGATTTGGAGGTACCTATGTGTCCTGTTTAGAGGTAATCATTCCCTTTCGTGGATTCCATTTCTTGTATAACTGCTGGGAGAGAAGTGCTTCGCTAATGAGTTTAGTTGGGTTTGATTTGCGGCCTTGAAATAACAGGGTATTGCGGGCCTTCCATATTAACCAAAGAAGATGCGAAAAAATCGCCTTTTGTATCCGTTCGTGTGATAGACAGCGGAGAGACATCTATGTCGATGCTGTAGTTTGACCATATTTCTTTTGTCCACTGGCACAGCATGAAGAGCACTTATTAAATTGATGCGCGGGACATGGAGTCTTTGCGGGCTACTTGTTAAATTCATAAGGACATGGAGTCTTTGCCTCAACCTCAACCACAACCACATTCAAACGTTATTTTTCTGTCAGCAATCACCTTTCTTTTCTTAAGCTTAATTGACATGACAACATGATAAGCAGTATACTTATTTACTACCCGACTTTTATTCCTTCTGCTTCATTTTAACAGGTCCTCGGGCACAATTTCCCCAGAAGATGCCCTTCAAGATGGTGAACTCTACTTCTCTCTAATAAGACAACATTTGCTCTTGGTTTTTTCCAGTCACATCCCAAATTCTACCAATCCAATGATTAGGGATGCGCATAAAAAATCGAAAACTGTTTGGAACTGGACTGAATTGACCCAGCAATGATGATTCCCGATTCTAATTAACGGGAATTGATAAGTATTGGTTTGATTTCCAATTCGAAGCGCGCCCTCCCACCCAAACTAGTGTATATATACATATATATATATACATAGATATTATATATTTAAAAAATCATCTCTCTACTCTCTCTTCAATTAATACAACACTCTTTCTCCTCTGTCTTCTAGAAAAAATAAATTTTATACAATCAACCACCAACTCTCCATTTTTCTCTTTCTTTCTCTTTATTCAAACTCCCGCATCCTCTCTCTCTTCAATTAATGTGGCGCTCTCTCTCTCTCTCTCTCTCTCTTCATGCAAACTCCTGCATCCTCTCTCCTTTCTTCTACGTCCCTTGCACGATCAACACCATCTCTGCGTTCATGGTGGTTTCTTCACTCTCGCTAAGTTGGGTTCAAAAAACCTTCAAAGAAAATGTTTGTCATTATACTCTATTCTTGGTTCTTGATTTCTTACTATACTTCACTGTTTGTGTCCATTATCTTTCACAATCTTGTTGGATCGAGTCACCTCAAACTATGTTTGTGTCTATTCTCTCTCTAGAGAGATGTAGATGTGTCCATTATCTTTCACAA
The DNA here is from genome assembly GCA_016097595.1 of Eucalyptus pumila. Taxonomy (NCBI): domain Eukaryota; kingdom Viridiplantae; phylum Streptophyta; class Magnoliopsida; order Myrtales; family Myrtaceae; genus Eucalyptus; species Eucalyptus pumila. The sequence goes on from CM027849.1 coordinate 9,065,566, forward strand.
CCTCGTTGGATCGAGTCACCTCAAACTATGTTTGTGTCTATTCTCTCTCTAGAGAGATGTAAATCTTCTTCTCCACCATCTTCACTCTCTTAACCCACCTCTTGCTCCCCCTCTCTCCCCTCACCCTCCTCTCCTACTCTACCTCATCATCACTGTACTCATCCTTGCCTTGTCTCACCTCTACACCACCCCATCCGATGACCCATGCCCTCCCTTTCTCTCCTCCTCTGCCCTTCACTACCCCTTCTTCACCTCCCCCGACCAGTTCCATAAACTCACTTGGAAACTGGACTAGACTGGCGGTCTGATTTATAAGTGGATCCATGGAATCAATGGACGATTCCAGTTCCAATTTTTCAGAACTGGTCATTAGTGGGTGATTTCTAGTTTCAAGTTAAGAATTGCCCACCCGGACCATTCTCACCCCTTATCAATGGAGGCATCTTCAAAGGGATTCTGATCTTCCTGTCATCATAAACCCAGGAAGTGACTAGCAAAGGACGAGGGAGAAGTAGAAAACAGCACAAGTCATGCTGCTCTTTATTTTTCTAGGCCATCCAACATGTAATGAATGTAAACGACACAACCTCCAACTACTTGATAAATTTTGAAATCTACTCATAACAACTATCAAGCGGCCAGATTCATCTAATAGATCTAGATAGTTACTCCTTGATGTGTTCATTTTCACAGGGTGTGATGAATAATGGAATAGAAATAGTGATTAGGAGTCTCAAAATATTCTGGACAAGGAAATGAAGAATTCAAGAATGAAGTTTGATTGCCAAACTCCAACACAGGAATCTGGTGAAAATCTTAGGTTGCTGCATTCAAGAAGACGAAATTGTTAATTTATGAGTATTTGCCCAACAATAGCTTGGATTCATTCCTCTTTGGTAAGTCCTCTCTTCCAGTGGCCAAATTTTTTTGTTCTACCGAGAGTATTATGGATAATAACTCGAGAAATCCCCAAAATGGGTCCAAATGAAACAAAGAGATCACTTCTAGATTAGGGAAAAAGGTTCGAAATCGCGTATGGGGTAGGTTGAGGACTCATGAATTTACACCAAGATTCGATGTCGAGGATAATCCATAGAGATTTGAAAGCTAGTAAATGTCTTACTGGACGTTGCATTGAACTCCAAGATTTCAGATTTTGAGATGGCTAGAATATGTGGAGGAGACCAAATTGAAGGAAAAACTAAATGCCTAGTCGGGACATAGTAAGTGTTTTTCTTGAGCATTAATTTCTGCTTCACCTGATTAGACAGTGAGAAATAGAACAAGAAATGAACTCGGTTCCAACCATGTTCTGTTTATCATACCAAAGTATCCACCTTTAGTTATCTATATAAAAATTCGACAAGGAAGTTTATACAGATAAATGAGATGTTGATTCCTTCTCTCCTTTTTGGCTTCTGTAGTGGGTACATGGCCCCAGAGTATGCTCTGCAAGGCCAGTTTTCAATAAAGTCAGATGTGTACAGTTATGAAATTTTGTTGTTAGAGATCATCAAAGGCCAAAGAAATACTGGGTGCTATCATATGAACTCCTTTTGCAATTTATTTGGCCAGTTAGTAAGAAAATCTTATACCATGCAATGCAATGCAGAATTTGACCAGCCTCTACATTTGCAATATCAAAATCCAAGGTGTTTGGTATGTGTTAATCCCAGGTATGGGAGCTGTCGAAAGAAGGAAAATGCATGGACATTGTCAACAAATCAATGGACAAGAAACATTCCGAGGAAATGGTATCAAGGTGCATTCAAATCGGCCTTTTGTGCGTGCAAAGATATGCATCAGACAAACCAACTATGTACACTGGTTTTCACGTTGGGGAACGCTGATGTGGTACTTCCATCCCCAAAACAGCCCGCACTCATCAACGAGAGTGACTACAATGGAGTTATTCAGTCAACATGTAAACAAACATTTCTGTTAACAGAGTTACAGTTACGGCTGCTGAAGCTTGATAGTCAGATGCCATCACAAGTGAACTGCATAATCCACTAAACTTGAGAGATTAAGATGTTACCTGTATCAGTAGATAGACGATACCTAAAGTCTAATCTGTCGTATATGAGCTAACCTGTAGTTCTTGTTGTGCTTATGTGAAAAGTTTATACATAGATTAGATATGATAGACTTATGCTAAAAAATTTACACGAAGTAAAAATTATTTTCTTGTTTGACAATCGAGACAAGTCAACTGAAAGTCAAGCTTAGAAAGGGCAAAGTCGTCGTTACAGATTGCATGACATGTACATGGTAGACCAAAATTGACAACTACTTGCTTAAATTCATGAGAAACGTGGATCCTCGCTTATCAAGACCCCAACTACATTCCCCAGCATTTGGCATATTATTAACTCAGTCACTTCTCTTGCCTCAAACATCATACCATAGTATCGTTAAACAAAAAGACAACATGAACACAGAAAAGGTTTCAATATATGCGCTGCTTGTTCTTTTTCTATTCAGGTAGTACTTACAAAACCAAAACAACAATATCAAAGAAGGCAATCTCTTGGTCTCTAGTGGCAAAATGTTCGCTCTCCATTTCTTCAGCCCGGCTAATTCTAGCCACCATTATGTCAGAATTTGGTATTGCCTAGTTTCTTAGCAAACCATTGTTTGAGTTGTTATTTGAAGGAGACTAATCAGAGGCTCTTCTGGAGTGCTTTTCAATTGATTCTGATGGAAATTCGGTTTCTCCATAAGAAAAATTGAAGCTTTCCTGTCAGTCGACAAATGTTTCTTCTGCATTATCAAATTATTCTTCTCCAACTCGGCTTATGGATTCAGGTAATCTAATTCAGGTTCAAGATTTTAGCAAATGGGTGATATGGCAAAGCTTTGATTATCCTACAGACAATTATATTTCCTTTCATGAACCTCTGGTTGGACTGCAGAACCAGTTTGAACCGGCTCCTAACATCTTGGAACCTGGCACCTGGCAATTACTCATGGGATCAACCCCACGGGATACCCTCAGTTGTTCCTGTATAAGGATGGGGTTCCATATTGAGGGACGGATCGTGGACCTGCGAACAGTGGAGCAGTATTCCCAGGATGGCTAAAGATGATTTCTGCAATGTAACCTTGTGGATAACGCAACAGGGGCGTCGATAATTTACAGCATGATCGATGCATTGATTATCTCCGGACTATTGGTGCTGGAATCGAGACTACTTAAACGTTTCACATGGCACAATAATGGTCAGCGCTGGATCAGGTTCCAGTACCATCCAAAGGAGCAGTTTGACTATTGAAGCTAGTGCAGGGCCAATGGCAATTGTGACCCCTGCAACCCAGGTCAGTTTTAAGTGAACAGACCCGACCAAGTTCAAACCAAAGTCAATGGGCAACTATTGCCTAAGGGAAGGATCGAGCGGGTGCGTGAGGAGCCAATAGGCATTTACATGTCGAAGCTGGGAAGGTTTCGTGAAGGTGACATGTGTGAAGGTCCTGGAAACTTCAGTAACACATTTCAATGTGAGTTTGAGCTTGAAGGAGTGTGAGCAGAGGAGTGCTTAAGCAATTCCTCTTGCACAGCTTATTCCAGTGCGAATCAGAGTTCCAGAGCTCCAAATGCCCCAGATGGCGTGGAGATTTAGTGGATACAAGCATTTTTTTTCCAGATTTAGTGCAGGATTTTTATGTACGCGTCAACACAATTGACACAGGTACTTACCACAAAATCTTATGCTGATGAATAAGGTAACTGTTGTATTCAATTTCCCTTATATCTATAAATTCAATGTGATGGCGCATTTCACATGGATGTCTTCAATTTTTTAAGCTCACTTAAGGAAAAAGAAAAGCATGCTTGCCAAAAAGGTAATCGGTGATGATACCGTTATATCTATACATTCAATGCGTACTGTGCGTGCGAGAGTGTGCGTCCTGACAGACCAATAATGTCCACTGTCGTATTGACGTTGCGGAGTGCTGATGTGCTGCTTCCGTTTCCAAAAATAGAGTGCGTTTTGTCTTCAAGAAGAGGTACCATGGAGCGAATATGTCATCTAGAAATGGCTCTGCTTCTGCGTCTGTTGGTGATGTCACAATTACTAAGGTCGAGGCACAATAAGCAAGTTCATTTTTTTTTTTTTAAACACTGGTAAAGTGACTTGCACAGTGTATATATGTCTCTGTGAATTCTCGATGCAATTACCTGAATGCGAAGTACGCAGTAAAAAAGGTGATGCATAAATTGAATTCAAAACCTCAAACTGACATTGGCATTTTGCAGAGAAGATGTGTAATACAATATGTTCATTGGCTTCTATTAGAACATAAGTCGATGCACTCCAAACATCTTTTGTCTATTATAATATTATGTCCATCCGACAGCGATCACGTATAAATATCGTTAAAACAGACAGTTCGTTCCTTAGTTGGACCAAAATAGACTTCCATGGAGGGCAAGGAAGCTTTAGATAAGAATGCATTTAAGAGAATAGATATCGATGGGAGTCACAAAAAGAGATAAGATAAGAAATGAATGATCTCTCTTTCCACCGTTTTTCGTGAGAAGCCCTGGTTAGGGTTTCTCCACGTTCCCTTTTTATCAACCCTTCACGAACTGTATGATGCGCACTTGTGCTAATGACGTATGAAAAAGCTAATAAGCAAATGAAATAATAAACGTACAAATACATAAATAACAACCGTTGGTAGATTGTGGACACTTTTGTTCCACGTGGTGGCCTTCTTCTCGCCCCACCTCGCATTGGCAAGAGTAACCATCCATCATCTTGTCTCGCTTGTCGGTCAGATATACACCTTAATGGAACGCATTCACTCGACATTTCGGAAATTTCCATTACCTGTTGACATTGACCAGGGAACCAAACCTCTCCGCAACTGCAAATTGGAAGCAAAAACAGCGAAGAGATTCCATATATTACAATAATTGTGAAGCAATCAAAAGTGTCACACCTCAAAACCATAAAAAAATGGAGGATGACATAGCCATTCTTTCATCCAAAGAACACATCTTTGAACCTAAAAAAATCCAACTCCCAAAAGTCCTCACGATGTCACTCTCACTTTATTAACCGCTAATTACGGAACCTTAAAAGATTTGAAAAGAGAGGTGTGAGCAATTACAAGCTCAATGAGTATTGTGTACCTCTTTTAAACAAATCGAGCATCTGCTATGTACTTTACAAAGCAATATCAAAACTCATTTATCTCAATTTCAGTATATAAAACACATACAAAATATAAATGAGTTATATTACTTTAACATAATCATATACATATCAGATAACACTTATTAAATCAATAATATCATAATAAATATCAATGGTCTAATCAATTGATTAATCTCATCAATAAATAGATTTATGGTCCATTCCATTGATTAATCTCATGCCACATCAATAATATATTCCATTAATTCATTTATATGAAACCACACATTATGGTTTATCTATCAAACAATCTTTTGCTCAATACCTAACCATGGTTACGATACAACGCCTAGTGACAAGACGACCAAAATTCCCTCTAGTAAGGTCTTCACTTACAAAGCCGGTGGCTCAGCCCAAAACGATATCCTAAACTTGATATGCCTACCCACAAGCCCCTCATTAGGCTCACAATAATATTAAGCATAAACATCATTCCCTAATAATCCCATAATCAAAACCATAATCATCTCATAAATCGGTTTTGCAAACTAAATTAAATCAACTTTCACAACTCAATTTATCAAATAGAATGTGTTTCGTAAAGCATTTCACAAATCCATACCCATAGCTTTTGGCAATTCCTTCACAAAGCATTTGATCAAGACGTTTACAAATAATCATTTCAAGCTATTTCAAATAGTGCACTTTCAATTCCTCACAAACCAAAATGTATAAGATATAACAAAAGAATTATTTTCATAAAAATAAAAAAAAAATCCACCATCCACTTTACAATAATTGATTCATAACTATTTTTAGAAATGTTTTACCATTCAAATGATCAACACAATAGTAAATGCCTTATCTAGATTTATGCAGCAATTATCCTTTAAACATCACTTCTTCCATTTTATAAATAAAATACCAGGCCATGTATTTCATACTCATACAATATTCAAATCTATATCACTTTTAATTAGACATGAGTATACAAATTTATAAAAGTGATAGCACCAACCACCTCATCGCTAACGATCAAACAATAAATGGTACTCATATTGTTGAGCTTGCAGTCTTATCAAATAATTAAGGAATAATGTTAAAATCAAATAAAACTCATCTCAATTACAAAATGAATAACCTACGCTTTAACACTCACAAAGTGACTCTTATACACTAACAAATCACTCACCCAAAGTGACTACTCAAACCTAAACACAATGCGAAACTCGTTTGCAAAACCCTAAAATCTTGCTCCGACAAAACAGTTGTTCAAAAACAATGCCTGTTAAACCCACAGTTCCAAATATTATAATCCACCATTCCCACAAAACCACGAAGTTTCAAAACCCAAAAATTGGACTTCACGGTTCAATTTCCACATAACTTTGAATTTTAACCATTTCTAAAAACTACCTCAATTGAACAAACAAGGGGTGCGAATACTTACCGGGCATTGCATAGTCAAGTTAGCTTGGCAAGGTCCCGTGGCACGAACGCCCAAAGCCCTCTTTCCTTTCTTCTTCTTGTTTCTTTTTCTTTTTTTGGTAAGAAGTAATAATATATAGAGCTTCGAACCAACATTTACACAAGATCCGGTACCACAAAACTTGCACTCATCAAGACAAAAGTCTATGCGAGTGGAAGGGAGCCAGATGTAAAAGAACCCGCAAGAGTGGCCAAAGTACACAAAAGCCTATACAACAAGCATAAAGACAGACGGGAAAAGAAGGCCGCACAGGGCCAAGAGGAAGCCACAAGGAGACCAACCTCATGAAAACAACTAGAACAAGAACCCGAGGAGACTAAGGCCGCAACCCAGTTGCAAGCTGTCCCTGAACCCCTTCAACGAAAATACAAGGATCTATCCCCCAGTTACGTTGGTTCTTCTTGTTTCTTTTCTCTCTTGTTTCTTTCCTTTTTGTTTCTTGCACGAGCACCTGGGCTCTCCTAATTCTAAGACAAGCGCCCCCCCCCCCTTTTTTTTCCCCCTTTTCTCTTTAACTTTTCAGCTTTCTTTTATTTTTTTATTTTTCTTTTTTGGCTTGGGCCCCACCGCTCTAGACTTGGTCAAACTACTATATTCTATCATCCTTAAAAGAAATTTCATCCTCAAAATTTGCACTGACCTCAACTTTCAAACAATTGTAGATATTTATACTTTGCCTTCCCATCGAGCTCCAAAGTAACCTCAGTCAAAGTATTGGCTATAACCCATGTAGCGTTCTTACCCATTGGCTTTCGCAATGGACCAACAATAAAATTCACTATGATGTCTTCCCACTTCCATTTAGGCATCTTAAAAAGGTTGTGGCTATCCATTCGTTTGTTAATGCTCAATTTTCTCCACTATTATAAAGTTCATTATCATTTGTTAACACTTAAAATATAACTCCCAAAATATCCATTAGATCAAATATCACAACCTAAACGTCTCTCAAGTCATTGATTATCTTACAAACAATTATGCTTCCTTTCATGAAACTCAGGTTGGACTGTAGAACCAATTTGAATTGGCTCCTAACATCTTGGAACTTGGCACCCATCAATTACTCATATGGGATCAACCCCATGAGATACCCTCAATTGTTCCTGTATAAGGATGGGGTTCCATATTGGGGGACCGATAGTGGACCTACGAACAATGGAGCAGAATTCCCAAGATGGCCAAAGATGAATTCTGCAATCTAATCCTGTGGATAACGCAACAGGGACATCAATAATTTACAGCATGATCAATGCCTTGATTATCTCCTAACTATTGGTGTTGGAATCGAGACTACTTAAACGTTTCACATGGCATAATAAGGGTCAGTGCTAGATCAGGTTCCAGTACCATCCAAAGATGCAATGCAACTATTGAAGCAAGTGCAAGGCCAATGGCAATTGTGACCCCTACAACCCAGGTCAGTTTTAAGTGCACAAGTCCAACCAAGCTCAAACCAAAGTCAATGGACAACTATTGCCTAAAGGGAAGGATTGAGCGGATGCCTAAGGAGCCAATAAGCATTTACATGTCAAAGCTGGGAAGGTTTCGTGAAGGTGACATATGTGAAGGTCCCAAACACTTTAGTAACACATTTCAATGTGAGCTTGAGCTTGAAGGAGTGTGAGCAAAGGAGTGTTTTAGCAATTCATCTTGCACAACTAATTCCAGCGCGAATCAGAGCTCCAAAGCTCCAAATGTGACATCCCAAATTTTCATTCCCATTTTCTATTGAATAAATCAGGCATTTCATCGATGCACATATAGAGCTGTTCTCAGAGCTAATCACTATCGAGATAATTAGCCTATCCAGGGAAGCCATTAAGGAATTTTAAGGCAATAGACTTGAGAATTCAACTAGGAATCGACTTATTGACCGTACTCATCTTTAGAGACCATTACGGCACAGTATAAAATTGATTTGAAATCAGAGATAGATCAATTCGACTAAGATGTGTGGCTAATCATGGGTGACACCACTAAATTGGAAAATTCTTGTCGGTTGGCACTAAACTGATTTATAGATCGTTTTGGTACCCTCTGTCCGTATTTGAATCATCGAAATTTTCACAACAACCAAGAGTCGGCAATGTGTTGAGTGGGTTTATTGTGGCTTGAAAAAAATCGACCACGAGTCATTTGCACTAAAAAATTTTGAAAGCTACCCCGTAGCCTATGTCACACTAAAAATGCGCTTGAATAAAATTAACCGCGAATTTGAATCCGATTTCATAAATTGAAGGTTCTATCATGTTATAATAAATTCTAGGAATATCAACTTAGTCTTAGAAGATTTTTCTGCAACCTGAGATTTTTGGGAAAAAGTCGACATAAGGCCATTTTTATCTAGAAAAAGCCATAGACAATTTTTGATCGCGCATTTGGGATGCAAAATGGATTAATTGGTGAAGAAAAATACCAATTTGATAATTGAGGTGCTAATTGAATTTATGAGGGCTAAATGAGAATGATTTGAGAAGAAACAAGTGTCAAATTGAGGGAGAAGACTTGCAAATTCGTAGCTCCCCTCTTGCCTAGCCAAAATGGACTAATTCAAAGGTTGTATGGGATGCATTATTGGCTGAAGGAGAGCCAAGGAGATGTTGGTGGTAGTGGATGGTCAAGGAGACCATGGAGGAGAAGAAATGACCATTGGTGGAGCCCTTGTCCCCCTCTCCTTGTTCCTCAAGCCAACCGGCCATCACAATTCCCCCTCCACCTTGTTTTTCGCCCACCAACAGAAGCAAAGAGACATTGGAAGCAGCCACGCCACCGTTGAAGCCGCTCACACATCATCGCCCTCACCGTCACGCCATTAGCGCCACCACTCACCGCTCGCTACCCCCACAAGTTCACCCAGCCCTGTGCATGTTCCAGCCCTGTTCCGCCATTCCAACAGCCCCCTAAGCCCATGCCGGAGTTGTTTGGCCCACCTCCAACCTCCGTGAGTCCCCAATTGAACTTGGTTTAGCCCTTTCCATCTTTCCCGATCATTCCCTGCCTTAAACCATCCTTGTTGCTCACTTTTTCAGCAAGATCAAAACAGAAATTTAGTGGGTTTTCTAGCGGCTTCAAGGTCCGTTTTGAGGTGGTTCCAAGTCTTGAAACTTAGGCTCGCTTTGGAGAAAATTGACCAACCTCTGCGACATTCCCGTCAATTTGATCCGAAATGTTCGTCAAACAAGTGAGTTGACCTCACTAATCCCTGCTTAATCGGTTAATTATGCTTAGGGGTTGATTATGTTTAATTAAGTTGATTAGGTAGATAGATTAGAGTAGAGCAATTAAATTAGTATCTTATCAATGCATGTTAGGCAAATGGTTAGTGCATTTAGCGAGTAGACACGCTTTTATTATTTATTGAACAAACCTTGGAATTTTTCCAGTCCGTTTTGGCTTCCAATTAGGCATTATGGGCCTAAATTAGATTTATTGCTATTTATTTAATATTTTTAATAACTAATTAATTTCCGGAAATTAGGTTGGGATAGCCGACGACTAGAATTTTATGCTGGTTATTGTGGTGCGGTCTGTTTATTTATTTGAGCTTAAGGGTCCGTTCGTTTCGCGGAAAATGGGCCATTTCTGGAAAACATTTTCCTAGAAGTCATTTTCCAAGAAAATGACAATATTTTCCGATATTCGACTAAAACCTAAAAATGTTTCAGAAAATATTTTCTGGTGTTCGGCTAAAACTTAAAAATGTTTCGGAAAATGTTTTCAGGTGTTCAGTAAGGAAAATATTTTCGACCGGAAAACATTTTCTAAGATTTCACCACTTAGTTAATTATCTTGAACATCGTTTGTGGGGCTTGAATCCTTTAAATGGCAATGACCATTTTGCTTGGAAATAGTTTAATACGGTCTCTATTGTGAAGTTGCTTCATTTTTTCCTTTAGGTGTTTTCTTGATCGATCGAAGATATGTGGTCACTATATCCAATTAGCCAAATTGGTGCTTTTGTTTCCCGTAGTGAAAATTGTTTGAAGTCTCCTAGCCGAAACTAGCAATTTGAGAATTCACAATTAGGATCGCTCCGTGTACTTTGTGCATCATCAGTAATGCCCTTTCTATTGGAATTCCACTATCCAAATGCACACTTTATCTAATCAAAGAGTCAACAGAAATTATAAACATAATGAAAGGCATGAAATTGCACAGAATTCAACATCACGCAATTAGGTAGATAAGCCCAAAAAGAGCAAGTCAAACATCATCCATGGTTTCCTCCCACCGATAGTTGGGTAAACAATTACAAGCACTATTCTACTAGATAAGAGTGACTACATTACTCGATTTCAGATAGGATGTCATGCATGGGTATAGGCCCTCTTTCCTCCGACCAAATTGGGTATAAACTACCAAAACAAATATCATAACAACATCAGAGTTGAGCTTCCCACATCTTACACTAGATCTTGAGACGGAGGTGACAGCTACAAACTACCCATTATCCCACAAAAACAAACAAACACAGCCAAAAATGTTCTTGCATCCTGAGAAGAAACCTTGAGCCGGCTCGAGGGAGTCCTCTTGTAGGGTAGAGCATAAGCTTAAATACCCTTATTTCCAAGTATCAAGAAAACCCACAAATGAGGGACAACCATAAACAAAAACAGAGTTAGCAAAACTCACAACTAGTCGGGACAATGATCGACAATGATTTTTAAGCATGTACATTGACAGTGATTTTTAAACATGCTTTGAACCCTAGAAAAGAGATCAAGACAGTACCATAATCATGAGCATGTAAGAGAATAATCAAACTAATTATTTACAAGAATGATCAAACTAATTATGTTCAATTAGAGTCAACGTTCAATGTGCTCGAGGCATAAGAGTATAATAATTCAGTCAGAAACAATTCAACCAGAAACCCCTGCAAATTAAATAATTCCTCCGCACATTACTATATGTATACCAGCATGATCAATGTATCACCAAATCAAGATCAAATCACCATCACAAATGCAAGTAAGAGATAAAGAACTTCAAGAAATCATTTCCCTTGTCTTGTAGCTTCAAGCTACTGTTATTCATCTTCATAAATGCAAACAATAATAAGTAGCACCAAAACCTTAATCCTCAAACACCAACAAGCATTTGAAAAGAAACAAGTGAGAATTTCACCCCCATGTAGATCACTTTAGATCATGCAAAGCCATTATCTCTCACGCGGCCGGCGGGGGGAAAACCATCCGGCGGCCGAAGTGAGAGGTGCGTACTTGGATCGCAGATATTCTTTGCTTCCGGCGAAGTGAGACCATCTGAGGCGAGTGTGCAACTTAGTAGAGTTCATTGATTGCGTGATGAGGGGATGCTCCACCGCTGTTGATCATCGGTGTCGAAGGAGGAGGAGGACGAGATCAGAGACCCAGGGCTTCGTGAGGGCGGAGATCTAGCATTGCCGAATGAGGGGATGCTTCGCCGCTGCTAATCGTCGGTGTCAAAGGAGGAGGAGATGAGATTAGAAGCCCTAGGTTTCGTGAGAAAGAGGACAAAAATGAGTAAGGAAAGAAGCAGCGCGAGAGCAAGTGTGAGAGCACATGTGAGAGGACGGGAAAATGATTTCCTCTTTTCAAAAGAGGAAATCATTTTCCACGATGTTACAAGGGGATTTTCCCTTGACCGGAAAATATTTTCTTTGACTGTCTATTTTCCGCCCACCTGAACACCAGAAATTCCAAAAAATATTTTTCCATAAGTTGTTTTCCACGAAACGAACGAACCTTTAATTTGTGCTGAATTGATTTAATTGTGATTTTAGGATTTTATTCCTAAATTAATTAATTTTGGTAATTAATAGAAAAATTACCGAGCGTCAGTTTACAGCACCAAAAATATGTAATGGGTTGTTGAAATTAGTGGGATGTTCAAAAAGTGAAATTATTATATTTTGGCTAATACCGATCATATACCCACACACGGCTATTTTTATTGGGTATGATGAAAACGAGGAATCGATTGAATGGTTGGGATAATATACTATATCAATCTACCGGCAATATGTCAGCTTAGATTGCGAGTAGTATACCGATATACTATATCAGCCTACGAGTGATATGTCAACTTAGATTGCAAGCAGTATACCAGTATACTATATTAGCCTACAGGCGATACGTCAGCTTAGCAAGAGCAATATGATCTGCTTAGAGAGAGCAATATTAGTGTGCTATATCAACTCAAGGGTTTGATATGTCAACTTAGCGAGAGCAGTACACTATTTATCAGTTTAGCGAGAGCTATCCTATCTATTTATTAGCTTACAGTAAGCAATCCTATCATTGGTGGACTTATAGATAGTATTGAATGGGCCGACCAGGAGAAGGTCGTAATGACATGTAATCGACTAGGTCAATTGATTAATGATTTGATCCAATGTTATGAATTGATGTGATTTGAGATATTTGTAAATGATATTAATTTGCAAGATGGAACCAAGGCTAAGGTAAGTTCTCCGACTGGTGTTGCGCTTAGGCAGCCCTTAAACCTTATTGGCTTTCTAATCGGGTCTTAGTAGGGTAGAACTTGCTGAGACGTAGTCTCTCACCATTGTGGGACAACATTTCAAGTCCATAAATGGCAACACCCCCACCTCCTCCCTTGCATTTTGGTATACCAGAAGAGATTACAAAAATAGGTTATCATTTTCCGATACGCCCCCACCCTAAGGATTATAATATGTACTAGTGAAGTCCACCATCTAGGTTGATGTGAATGAACCCGATAAGGTGCCTTATAAATATCGGTTATGGTATCATCACTATCATGATGGATGAAGGGAGAGTCCTATGCCGGAATCGGACGTACCTCGATTTGTTCTAGAAGCTGATTTTGGTAAAGGTACAACAGACCCTAAAGATGGATCGGTGGTGGATGCAAAGGATTCTAAACTCAAAAGATAATTCTAACTCTTTGGTATACTCAGGTGAGGCCACCAACTAGAGTGAGGAAGAAGGAGAGATCGTTGAGGAGGATGAGTACCCAGAGGAAAACCAGGAGGATGAGCTTGAAGAGGAGTCGGAGGAGGACCCAGAGTATGACCTCGACGAAGATTAAGACCCCACCCTGTTTTGCAAACCCTGAGTCGTGAACCCATGTGTAATATTTCAATTTCATCTTTGGCTTATAATGAAAAATCATTTACCCACTCAGGCGGCTCTTCTTTCTTATGGAAGAATTGATCATGGCCTTTGTGCCTTCGGCAATACGGTTTCGGATTCGGTTGACCACTTGTTTTTTGATTGCCATGTCTTTGCGACAATTGTTTTCTTTTGGGCCACTAGATGTAACCTCCCTTGGCGGAATAAGCCTTGGCTGGACAACCTCTTTTGGGCGAAGAAGTTCCTTTCGGGTAAGGATTTCTTCTATAATGTTGCTCGATTTTTGTTTGCTGCTATCTGTCATCTCATCTGGAAGAAAAGGAACAACATTATATTTCGGGGTGAAGCCTTGGTAATCTTGGCTATTAAAAATCACATCATCAGGGTGGTTAAAGATAAAGCTCTCTTGTTTCGCAATGTGCTGGACAACACAAGGAATAGAAGACTTCAAAGATCCTAGGGGTTTGACCCTTCCATCTTCGAGGATGCTTCCTCTTCTTAGTGTTGTTTGCCTTATCTGGCTGTCTCTGCATTTGTTCTGCTCCAACCATTCTCTCGTCCCGCTTGCTGATGCGGTCCTGGAGGGTTGCTGCTTTGGTGTTTTTTGTCCTCCTTGTTATTAGCGGTTGTGCCTTTTCTTCCTTTGTTGTTTCTTTTGCACCGATGCCCTCTCACTCTTTGACCTTTATGCTCCTTGAGTGATTGTTTGGTCCCGGTCTTTTGTGCAGTTTTGGTTCAAGCTAATCTATTCTTACCTTTACAAAAAAAAAAAAAAAAGTGTGGTTGTGGTTTTTCAAGTTCAAAAAATATAGCCCTACTTTTCTATCATATTGTTTTATTGTTTGGGGATTTTATATTTGCTTTCGCATGCGTATTAAATACAAGGATCGGCGATGCGTCCTATAATGTTGCTATTAATCGACCATGTGAGGGATGGGCGTACGCTCGAGGATTAGGGTGTGACACCAAATACCTCAGATGGCGTGGAGATTTAGTGGATAGAAGATTTTTTTTTTCCAGATTTAGGGCAGGATTTTTATGTAAAATGGCTAGTATGAACACTTAGAAGGATGTGAATAGGTGTGAAAACAGATTTTTGCAAAATGCAGTAATAATACTTTACTTTTAAACCGAGTCTGATTGACTATAGACTTTGCAGAATGATCCAGACTTTAACAACTATCTCAAAGCACAGAAGTATATCACATCAAATAAAGTAAAGGAGTTCATGGAAGAGAAAAATAAATACAAGATTTATAGTGGTTTAGCTTAGATTAAGCTACGTCCACTCTCTCACGCTAACAACCTTCTGGCTGGTTTCCACTATGAATCAAAAAAGAATTACAGCCTTATAATCTTGACTTTTCAGTGAAGAGTCTTCACTACTCTCACAAAGTCACACTTTGAGTCTCTCTTACAAATACAAGTTTGAGCACGATTTAAAGAAGAACAAGTAAATGGGAAGCTTCAAACTTTGGAACTCTTCTTTCACGCACTTCTTTGAATGACTTGAAAAATCTTCTTAAATACTCTTTTATTCCCTTTCGATTGTTGGCACTTTCCAAATAAATTATTTCAATCAACTTGTTGGACAGAATCAATCAAGGAGATCTCGAGCCATTTGAAGATTGAGATGAAAACCCGTTAATCATATTTGCCCATTACAATCAAAATCTTGGTTTCCATAAGTATTCTTTCCAAAAAACTTGTCATCCAAAATGATTTGTTGTTTCCAAATTGATTCCAATAAAGATAATCAAAATGGTATGTGATATTTCCAACCAGAAAGCCTGATATATATTGTACGTACTGAACCCTTGAATGAAGAAAAATAATCCTGAGTCTGATTAAGTCTTCATTCTTGTGTTCGGTTTGGAACTTATTAGAGTGGGCAAACTTCTGATGTATGATAGACTTTGACATAGAAGTTTGACATTCTTCATAATAGAACTTAGATAAGTTTTGTCAGCTTCATTCTCCAACATTATATATGCGTCAACACAATTGACATAGGTACCTACCATAAAATCTTATGCTGATATTGAATAAGGGAATAGTTGTATTCAATTTCCCTTATATCCGTAAATTTAATGTGATGGCGCATTTCACATAGATGTCTTCAATTTTTTAAGCTCGCTTAAGGAAAAATAAAAGCATGCTTGCCAAAAAGGCAATCAGTGATGATAACGTTATATCTATACATTCAATTCGTATTGTGCATGCGAGGGTGTGCATCCTAACAAACCAATAATGTCCACCGTGGTATTGACGTTGCGGAATGTTGATGTGCTACTTCCATTTCCAAAAATAACGTGTGTTTTGTCTTCAGAAGAGGTACCATGGAGCGAATAAGTCATCTAGAAACAATGAAGCATCGACACTCTCCAAGAGTCTTCATATCGTGTCGGACACTTTGACATGTGTCCAACACTCTCCGACACTTTGGTTCCGACACTTTAGATACTCTCCAACACTTGGTCAATATGTGTCAGAAAATCTGACACCTGGTCAACTTTCTCGACACTCTCCGACACTTGAGTCGAAATTCAAACATATGAGTTTCCGACACGTAATTCCGATATCAAGGTCCATTTTAAAAAATTTCAATAAATAAGAGGTCAATATATATATATATATATATACGTGAAAAAATAAAACACAATAATAAAAATAATAAATGAAGAAAGAAGAAAAACTTAGTCTTCTCTACTTTTTGACTCTTGTGATGCACAATTCATTGTCGCAACCTAAATTTCGGTGCACCATCTAAAGTTTAGGCTAATGGACTGCTAAGTTTTAAACTTAGCTCGGGCTCTCCCAAGCTCATACCAATTCGCGACTAGGTTCAAATTTTTAACATGCAAATGAATTTTATGAAGTTGTTACTAATCAATTTATGGTGGGTCAATTAGACACCTAAATAAAATAACGATATAATTATTTTACTCCTACAAACCAGATACTTTGGGTACGGGAACTTGTTACACTAGATTTCTCTATACCCTTTCGGTACCATTATTTTTACTTTCAAAAATGTCTTTGCAAGCAGTTTGGATTAAATTTAACCTAAATTACTATAATGAAATATGGTGATCACACGGATGCTCAATTATTATTAAACACTCAAGGAATAAAAAAAATTACATTAAAAGAATTAAATGCACAAAGCAAACAATTTTTTTTTGTTTTCTTTTATCTCGAAATTAAAACATGCACTTTAATTATATGACCTAATTTTACTAACAAGATATTTCTAATTAAATGAACCTAACATGCAAACTAATTGACATACACCTAATATTTTCATATTTTTTTTATTAAAATTCGTAATAAATGAAAACCCTAATTAAACTATCTAAAATGAATAATTTTCTAATCTATTTTAGGGAGTAATTTGACATAAACCCTATCCTATCTTAGAAAACTATTTTTTTTTAAGAAAAATGAGATTATTAAAATGTGCAAACATTATCTAAGACCTATCTATATAAAAAAGGTCAATCCTAATCTATTCCCAAAATGATCTAAAAACACCCTAAAAATGTAGTCTTAATTTACTAAGGGAAAAGACCACAAAAAATCCCAAACTTTGTCCAAAGTGAAAAATTTACCCATTTTTTTTTTTGTAGCGTGAAAAACCACAAACTTTTTAAGTTGTGACACATTATTTTTTTCTGTTTTTCCTTCTTTTTTTTTTTTCTTCTTTTCTTCTTCTTCCCTCCGCCGGCCATGGCGGAGGTAAGCCGGTGTTCGGCGAGGGCTACGCTCGCCCAAATCCAGCTAAAACAACCTAGAAATCCAGTAAACCAGCAATGAAAGCACACAAAAAAACTCCACCACTGCAAAATCGGACTCTCCTCTGCATAAACCCCAAGAAAACCAACGAATCACCCAAATGCAAGCAATCGATTGGAGAATTACCTGACAATAGCATCTCCAACGATGCCGATCGCCATACGGGCGGAGAGCCCGGTGAGGGCACATGCCAAACCGGAGGAGAGGTGCGCGTAGCCGTCGAATAGGTAGTACAACTTGGCTTTGGGGTTGATCCCAGTGCTGATGATGATGGCGATGATGAGGCCGTAGATACCGAGCACACCGGCCATGACGACGGGGACGATCGACTTCATCACGAGCTCGGGCCACATCACCCCCATTGACGCCACGCCAATGCCACTCTTGACAGTCCCTTACGTAGCCCATGCCTGCACGACAATGAAGAAGAGGAGATTCTCTCTCCCCCCTCCCCCGGCTTCCCTCCACCCGCCGGCGGAGGGAAGAGAGAAGAAGAAAAAAAAAAAGAAAAAAGAAAAAAAAAATTAAAATGTAAAAAGACCAAAATGCCCTATAATTTATGGTAAATATGTCAAGTTCGGGATTTTTATGTCACGAATGAAAGTTTGGGTAAATGTGTTATGGTTGGCAAAGTTCGGATATTTCACGTCATAAAAAAAAATTTGAGATAAATCTATTACTTTGAAAGAAAATTTGGGGTTTTTAAGTAGTTTTTTTTCCATTTACTAAACCAAAAACTCCGATGCAAGATTCGATTTTTGATTTTTTTTTTTTCAAGACAAGTAGTTATCAGATAAACAATATATATAGACTAATCAAGATATTCATTAAATAAAGGATTAAAATAATCGAAAAAATAATCCGCATGACTTCATTTTAATTTAATTAACGATTATTTTAATCCTAAAGCTCACAACATATAATAAAGTTCAAAATAATTAAAAATTTGATTCAAAGTCTTACGGATCAAATTAATAATTATAATGATTTAATAATTAAAATATTATCAAAATACCCAAAATTAATATAATTAAAAAAATGATCCAAACGCTTTCAGGATCAAATTAATAATTACAATAATTTTTGGCAAAACCCTACCGGTAATGCCTGCAATAAAACGAAAATCATTTTCCAATGTTCAAATTTGTACAATAATAACGGAACTTAAAAAAATAAATAAAATAAATAACATAAAATAAATGAAAAATAAAAATAAACTACCTAAGGCAAACTTGGAAGGGGCAGCGCGACGGGAGGACAGCAGATCGCGAGCGGAGACGGTGGCACGGACGGAGCTCCGAGGGAAGTAGCAGTGGCGGTGGTCGGAGAGAGGAGGCACAGGCGAGCGACGGCAGCAGCGGGGCACGGCGTTGCAGACGTCGTTGGTGGTGCGACAGCAACAGCGCGGCGACCAGAGGCTCGGGGGCGCGGATCACCGGAAGGAGGAACGACGGGTTGCTGTGGGCGCCGGGCGGAGGTGGTCTGGGCTGCTGGCCGCGCAGTGGTGCGGCGGTGGTGGCTAGCGGAACGGTGGCCGGTAGCTCGGGCAGCAGGGGACGCCGGGGCGGAGGAACAGGCGCGGGCGGAGACGATAGCTGCAGCAGCGTTGCGGCATCTGGACAGCAGCAGCGACGCGGGCTCGCGGGCGATGGAGGATTCCGGAAGCAGACGGGACGACGGCGGCTTCACGGGTTGCTGCAGGTCATTGCGGCTGGCTGAGGTGCAGGCGTTGGCTGGGCGGCGCTCGGCGCTGGGTCGCGGGTTGCAGAGGTGCGGCGGCGTCGGGCTCCGAGCGGATGCGTAGGCGGAGGCGCGGTGGCTTCTGGCGTCAGGCGGAGCGGAGGCGAGGCTGGCTAGACGGCGCTGGCGCGGTAGCAGCGGAGCGGCGGTGGCGGAGCGGTAACGGCGGGACGAGCAGCAGGGGTGTGGTGGATCGAGCGGCGAGGAACAGGCGAAGAAGAAGAACAGTAACCTTGTTTTTTTTTTCCTTCTTTTTACCTCTGCCGGCCGCACGTCCTTTCTGCTGTTGTGCTTTTTCTGCTGTGCTGACCTTCTGTTGACTTTTGCTTTCCCTCAGAAGAGCTTTTCTTTTTATTTTGTGTTGTTTTCTCTTGACCCAAAATGAAAACGAAGGAAGAACCCCTCTTTTCTTTTCTTTTTCTCTCTACTCTCCCACGCCTTTTTTACTTTCTCTCACGCCATCCTTTTTTTGCATTCCTTTCTCGTTCTCTCGATTTTCTCCGATTCGCCTTCCCCCATCGTACGAGAAAAGCCCCCTTTTTATATGCAACGAAATTGAGCACACATATGGAAAAAGCAAAATTTCCTTCTTCTCTTCAATTGCATCTCACGCAGCCCGAGGCGTAATCTTCACGATTTTATTTCATTTTCTTTCCTTTGTTCGCGCCCATCGACAATTGAAAGATTTGATGTTTCTTTTATTATATCGAAAAATGCATATTACCCGAAAATTAACGCCAAATGTATATTTCATCTGAAATATTCCATCGAAACCTTCCAATTTTCAATGAAATATACCTCTTGGTATATATCGTTTGAATATATAAAAAATTTACTAAATATATCATATGCGCCTAAAATCATATGCTATGTAATTTTATTTTATTTTTTGGGGTGAAAAATTAACTTATTTTTTATGCAAAAATTTAGGTGTCAATATTCATTCTTTAAGTTTTTTTTTTCTCTTCTTCCAACATATCTAACATGCGAGTTCAGAATGTTGATTGTTTGGTTTTTCTTCAAAGTTTATGAATTATTGGAATAGGGCTGAATTTGTCAAATTAAAACAATGAATGATATTAATAAATGATAGATTAATGTTTTTTTTGTAAATCATTCTAGGCTTATTTATTATTTATGAATTTGAATCAAATTAATTTGATTAAAATAAACATAAAAATGATAATTATTATGTATATATAAAAATATATATTTAATATCCAACATGTCCTAACGTGTTAGAATTATTTGTTTTTTGATAAATAACGTATCGTGTTATGTCGTGTCGTGTATCGGTGTCGGTGCTACTTAATCTAGAAATAGCTCTGCTTCTGCTTATGTTGTTGATGTCACGATTACTAAGGTCAAGGCACAATAAGCAAGTTCATTTTTTTTTAAACCACTTTACCAGTGACTTGCACAGTGTATATATGTCTGTGTGTGTGTGAATTCTCGATGCAATTACCTGAATGCGAAGTACACAGTAAAAAAGGTGATGCATAAATTGAATTCAAAACCTCAAATTGACATTGGCATTTTGCAGAGAAGATGTGTAATACAATATGTTCATTGGCTTCTATTAGAACATAAGTCGATGCACTCCAAACATCTCTTGTCTGTTATAATATTATGTCCATCCGACAGCGATCACCTATAAATATCTTTTACACGGACAATAACGTCAATCAACATCGTAGTTCCTTAGTTGAACCAAAATAGACTTCCATGGAGGGCAAGGAAGCTTTAGATAAGAATGCATTTAAGATAATAGATATTGATGGGGGTCACGAAAAGAGATACAATAAGAAATGAATGATCTCTCTTTCCACCATTTTTCGTGAGAAGCCCTAGTTAGGGTTTCTCCACGTTACCTTTTTATCAACCCTTCACGAACTATATGATGTGCACTTGTGCTAATGACGTATGAAAAAGCTTATCAGCAAATGAAATAATAAATGTATTATTGGTAGTTTGTTTATAAAACAAATGAAGAGATGCCTTGTCCAACATATCGAAAAAATGTGAGTGTGCATATGGACGAGATTTGGTATTAACCGACAATCATTATTTTTATTTATTAAAAATTCAGATTTATTTCTATAAAAATTAATTATAAATTTTGTTAAAACAGTGTGAATGTTCACGAAAAGTTACGTTATTTATTATTTATTTAATTTCGATTTTTTTATATCTTTTCAACGTAACCTTTGAGACATACTTGTTCATTTTGCAATCTTTGCTAAAATGTTGCCTTTGTTCTTTTTGCAACCTTTTGAAGAGTTGCCTCTATTTGAAAGACACAGATAAGTACGTTTGTTTTGAGATCAAACACACATCTTTCTTTCATTTTTTGTTTTCTTTCGAAAGAAATTACAGTAATTGTTTCAATTGTTTCCTATAAGAGACATTAGAGAAATAGTAAAATTGCTATCTAGTATTCTCATTTGAGATTTTGTTGTATTCTGGAGAATATTTGCTTGTAACCATTAGCAACTTTGTGGGGCAAATAAATCTTTAAAAAAAATGATATCACATCTTAAAGTGCGACTTGATTACTCTAAAAATCTGATTTCATTGTTTTACCCAATTTGAAGCCATATATTTTCCCAACAATTTTAAGGATTTATATTGTTCAATGGAGTCGAAGACAATCAAAGTCATGAATCAAGATATGGTCAAACTAGACCAGTTTGATAAGAACAACTTTGCTCGCTGGAGGGACAAGATGATGTTTTTACTCACCGCTTTGAAGATTTCCTACATACTGGATCCTAACTTGGCGCCTATAGAAGATCCAAAGCCTACTACCAAGTGCCAATCCTAAGAGAACAAAGCTCGGTTCTAAACCTTTCAAAAGTGTTTTTGTTGGGTATGCCAAAAATAGTAAAACTTATAAACTTCTTGATTTAGAGTCCAATGTCATTGTATTATCGAGAGACATTGAATTTTTTGAGAATAAATATTTTATGGGTTTTGAAACTATTGAAAATAATTCAAAATCTATGAAAACTCAAGTAGATTCATAAGAGAAAGAAATGAATGATTCTAAAGACATGATTGAACCAAAGAGAAGTACTAGAGCTAGGAAACTAAAAGACTTAGGTACTGATTTTATTACTCATGTTTTACTTGTTGAAGGAGATGGAGATATTAACGTGATAAATGAATACCATTTAATATTAAATTTAGAAGACGATCCTAGAAGTTTTGATGATGCTATGTCTTCTAGAGATGCTTTTTAAAAAAGTTGTGAATGATGAAATGGACTCAATTATGTCCAATAATATTTGGGTATTAGTAGATTTATCAAAAGGATCAAAATTTATTGGGTGCAAATAAGTTTTTAGAAGAAAATATCATTCTGACGGTTCTATCCAAACTTTTAAGGCTAGACTTGTAGCCAAGGGATATAGACAAAAATAAGGAATATACACTAACAAATCACTCACCCGAAGCGATTACTCAAACCTAAACACAATGCGAACTCATTCGCAAAACCCTAAAATCTTTGCTTCGACAAAACGGTTGTTCTAAAACAACGCTCGTCGAACCCACGGTTCCACAATATTATAATCCAACATTCCCACAAAACACATGAAGTTTCATGACCCAAAATCAGACTTCATGGTTCAATTTCCACATAACTTTGAATTTTAGCCATTTCCGAAAACTACCTCAATTGAACGAATGAGGGGCGCAAATACTTACTGGGTATTGCGTTACATAGTCAAGTCACCATAGTCAAGTCAACTTGGCGAGGTCCCATGGCACGAACGCCCAAAGCCCTCTTTTCTTCTTTGTTCTTCTTTTCTTGTTTCTTTCCTTTTTGTTTCTTGCACGAGCACTTGGGCTCTCCTTCTCTTTTTCCCCTTTTCTCTTTGACTTTTCAGCTTTCTTTTTATTTTTCATTTTCTTTCTCTTTTTTTGGCTTGGGCCCCACCGCTCTTGACTTTGGTCAAACTATTATATTCTACCATCCTTAAAAGAAATTCCGTCCTTGAAATTTGCATTCATCTCAATTTTTAAAAAATGCATATATTTACATTTGCTTTCCCATTGAGCTCCAAAGTAACCTTAGTCAAAGTATTGGTTATAACCCATACAACGTTCTTACCCATTGGCTTTCGCAATGAACCAACAATAAAATTCTTAGAAAGGTTGTGGCTATCCATTCGTTTGTAAATGCTCAATTTTCTCCGGTATTATAAAGTTCATTATCATTTGTTAACACTTGAATTATAACTCCCAAAATATCCATCAAATCAAAATATATCACAACCTAAACGTCTCTCAAGTCATCGATTCCCTTTTAAACAGTCCTTTTACTTCAGTTCCGTATAGCCTAAGAATATTGTCCCCAGTTACCATGCAGACGATAATACCAGCTTCTAAACAAGTTTCAACTGCTTCTTCGACTCCAGGGCATACAGATTCTACGATGAAAGAGACTTTTCTTTTTTCTTTCAGATTCTACGATTAACTTATGAGCAGAAGATTCAGGAGGTTTAACTTTCAGGCCCGACTAACTATTTCCATGCTGAAATCACGGTAGATGGAAATGGAGATGGTATCCATCTCCGTCACACAACAAGCTTGAAACCAACAGCTAGCTGCTCATCGTCATACGCGTGCCCTATGAAAGAAGTTGCACAATGCCCTTCCTCTTTCTAATGTCAAGTTCTCTCTCCTCACAATGTGATCAGCTGCGTGAGATTTACCCAGAACCCTGTTCTTTTCCCTCATAGCAATCCAAAGCAATAGCAAAGGCACCTCAAAGCGACTTCTTTCAACCACATTGATTAAAGGGATTAGGCTGCTGGGAAGGGAAAGGCGAGGCAAGTTGCCAAGGAACGTGACCATTACTTGAATTTAAATGAAGTAGGAATTATTTTCTTGTTTGATGATTGATAAATGTCGACCGGAAATATCAAGTTTGGAAAGGGCAACGTCAGTGTCACAGCTGGCATTACATTTACATGGTGTACCAAAAAATGACAACTATTTGCATTAATTAATGGGAGAGCTGGATCCTCACCAATTAAGACCTCAACTACTCTCCACAGTGCTTGAGGTATCACTCAGTCACTTCAATTGCCTCAGAAATCATACCATAGTATCCTCAGGTAAAAAGACAACATGAACACGGAAAGGGTGTTAGTATATGCGCTGCTTCTTCCTCTCCTGCTTCAGGTAAGTACTTGCTTGGACATCCTAAACCAAAACAACACTATCAAAGATGGCAATCTCTTGGTCTCCAGTGGCAAAACGTTCGTTCTTGGTTTCTTCAGCCCAGATAATTCTAGCCGCCGTTATGTCGGAATTTGGTATTACCGAGTTTCTGAGCAAACCATTGTTTGGATTGCTAATCGGGAGAGACCAATCAGTGGCACTACGGGAGCTCTTTCAATTGATTCTGGTGGAAATTTGGTGCTCCATGAGAAAAATGGAAGCTTTCCTGTTTGGTCGACAAAAGTTTCTTCTGGATTATCAAACTATTCTACAACAGCTCGGCTTATGGATTCAGGTAATCTTGTTCTGGTTCAAGATTTTAGCAAGAGCGTGATATGGCAAAGCTTTGATTATCCTACAGACACTCTGCTTCCCCTCATGAAACTTGGGTTGGACCTCAAAACCGGTTTGAACCGGTTCCTAACATCATGGAAGTCCCCAGAGGATCCGGCACCCGGCAATTACTCCTACAGGATTGACCCAAAGGGCTATGCTCAATTATTCCTGTACAAGGATGGGGATCCGTACTGGCGTTCCGGATCATGGATCGGAGATCGGTGGAGTGGCATACCTGAAATGACTCGCAGGTTCATCTTCAACGTAAGCTTTGTAAATAACCCAGACGAGGTTTCTGTGGTGTATGCCATGGTCAACGCGTCAATCATCTCAAGAATGGTTTTGAAGGAATCGGGGTCAGTCCAACGATTCACATGGCATGACCAAGAACAGCGGTGGATAGAATTCTGGTATGATCCAAAGGACCAGTGTGATTATTATGGCAAGTGCGGGCCCAACAGCAACTGCAATCCGTATAATGCAGGACAGTTCGAGTGCACATGCCTGCCAGGGTTCGAGCCCAAGTCCCCGACTGATTGGTACCTAAGGGATGGATCAGCCGGGTGCGTAAGGAAGCCCAGGGCGTCGGCATGTCAACATGGGGAAGGATTTGTGAAGGTGCCGCTTGTGAAGGTGCCAGACACTTCGCAAGCACACACCAACATGAGCTTTAGCTTGAATGAGTGTGAGAAGGAATGCCTGAGGAATTGCTCTTGCACAGCTTATGCTAGTGCCAATGAGATTCTAGGAGGTTTTGAGTGCCTCATATGGCATGACAATTTAGTTGATACAAGAACATTCACTGATTCAGGTCAAGATTTATATGTACGGGTCGATGCCATCGAGTTAGGTACTCCTGCTTCTGCTGTTACTAGTTGTACTTTTGTTAATTTTATGTGTCTCCTGCATTGCCACTTGTTTATTACATTAGCATTGCCATGCAAAACATCAATCAAACTTGAGAACAGGTTAAATTCTCAATCATCACATCCATGATTTTAGAAACCAAATTTGAGCTTTTACATTGTATAAACTATGTATCGTTGGAGATTCGTTTGGTGATTTCTGGTTTCAAATTTGGTTGAGAAATTTTCATTCTACACTTCGCACAAGCATAATCAAGGTCCCTGAATCTGAAATATGGTGTTGTACTTTCCTTTCAGCTCGCTATAGGAAAAAAACAAGTTTCCTCAGCAAAAAGGCAAGGGTTGCGATAATTTTGGTTTCAGTTTTGACAGCGCTACTGCTCGCCAGCTCCATCTCCTATTGCTTGGTGATCAAGAAGAGAAACGGCATCGGTTAGTCCTCAACAAGAGTTCGCTTTGTATTTACCTTTCCAGAAAATTTATCTACTAAAATTAATCACCTCTTATTGTTCACCAATTAATTAAGCACACAAAATTTAGTTGGTTCAGTCTTGAAACTATTCTTAGCCATAGTAAGTTAAGAGAGTAAATTCTGTGCTTTCATTTGGGCGATTCCGAGTTTAAGAACCTTGACAAAGAAAGCATGATGATGCCTGTTCAGTTCCTAATGCAGCATGCATTCCAGCATTCAAACTAAACCTGCAGTTTCAGGGTACAAGAGACGAAGAAATCCTACAGTACATCAATATATCTACCAGGGAAACAGATATAAAGATGTTTACGAAGATCTTTTCAAGCTTACAACTTTCATTCCATTTGACGAAATGAATTCCTGAATGAAAAATCTCACAATTTCCAAGGTTGTATTGAGCATTAATGTGGCTGACTTGGAAACAGATCGCAGAAGGCAAAATCCACTGATTAGTGAGATGACCAATCTAACACGTTTCGAGGGCTCTCCGAGTGTAGAAGACTGCGATGATGGAGCTAGACGAAACAGAGATGTACCGCTCTTTGATCTAAGCACCATAGCTTCGGCAACAAACAATTTCTCCTTCCTCAATAAGCTCGGACAAGGTGGTTTTGGATCAGTGTATAAGGTAAACTTCCATTACACGAAAAAGCTGCTTAGTAAAATTGATACAGACTTGCAAATTGGTGATTAATTTGACAGGGCATTATGGACAACGGAACTGAAATAGCGATCAAAAGACTATCGAAA
The DNA here is from genome assembly GCA_016097595.1 of Eucalyptus pumila. Classification (NCBI taxonomy): domain Eukaryota; kingdom Viridiplantae; phylum Streptophyta; class Magnoliopsida; order Myrtales; family Myrtaceae; genus Eucalyptus; species Eucalyptus pumila. The sequence continues at coordinate 9,092,487 of CM027849.1, forward strand.
CATTCGGGACAAGGAGTTGAAGAATTTAAGAATGAAGTCCAGTTAATTGCGAAGCTCCAACACCGGAACTTGGTGAGAATACTAGGCTGCTGTGTCGAAGAAGATGAGAAAATGCTAATTTACGAGTATTTGCCGAACAAAAGCTTGGATGCCTTCCTTTTCGGTATATCCTCTGTTCTCCCACTAGCTAGAATACTCTGATATCATAGATCAACTCATAACGAGGAATAATGGTTTCGTCGATATCTTGATCTTGGTCCAGACAACACAAAAAGTTCGTTGCTAGATTGGAAAAAACGGTTCGAAATCGCATCCGGGGTGGCACGAGGACTTTGTACTTGCACCAAGATTCGAGGCTCAGGATCATTCACCGAGACCTAAAGGCCAGCAATGTCCTACTTGATGCTGCGATGAATCCGAAGATAGCCGATTTCGGTATGGCTAGGATATGCGGTGGGGACCAAATGCAAGGAAACACAAATCGAGTAGTCGGAACATAGTAAGTATTTTCTCCTTCGCAATGCTTGAAGTGCCCATTGAGTCCAAGAACCTCAACTCAACTAATCAATTAAAAACCCCTTTTTCATTCATTTTTGCTGCGGCAGCGGGTACATGTCACCAGAGTACGCAATGGAAGGTATATTTTCAATAAAATCTGACGTCTATAGCTTCGGAGTTTTGCTGTTGGAGATCATCAGTGGCAAAAGGAACAGCGCATATTACCATGAAAATCCATCTTCCAATTTGGTAGGCCGTGTAAGTAATAGAACTCTTGATAAGTACAGAAACGCACCGGACTCAGACATTATACATAGCCTGAAGTACTTGTCATGTGTAATTTGTTCACATCCCAATCGCAGGTATGGGAGCTATGGCAGGAAGAAAACTGTGTCGACATCGTCGATGAGTCGATGGCCAATTCATGCTCCAAAGAGGAGGTCTTGAGGTGCATCCAGATCGGTCTTTTGTGCGTGCAAGAATTCGCGGAGGATAGGCCGAACATGTCCGCCGTTGTTTTCATGTTGGCAAATAACAACGTAGTTCTTGCATCCCCGAAACGACCTGCATATGTATTCAAGAACAAGTACCACGGCGCGAATCTATCGTCAAGCGACGGGATGACTTCTGTGAATGACGTTACGATTTCGGTGGTTGAAGGCCGCTAATTTTGCCGTTCTCTTGCCCTGGATTTGTTCCATGACACCAATTCACTCTAAAATCTATGCTGAACTCGGCATCAATCTGTAATCCTCATTTGTTGGAACCTATAATCATAATGTTTGGTGTAGACACTTGATGTATTGTTGATGTAGTGAAAGATGGGCTTTTAGCAATGCTAATCCTCTTTACTTTTATTTTATTAGGCTAATATCACGAAAATTAAAACTAGTATATTTAATTTACTCTAAACTAAATCTTTAACTACCAAAAATCTCAAACTTGTACATTTGTAATAAATCTACTTTTTATTAGTTTTCATTAAATTTATCCCCTCTCTCAGGATTAGTTTTGAATTTTTTTGTGATACTAATTTATGATATTCGCAATAACCGTAAATTGAATAAGAAGAAAGAGGAGGGAACAAGCCATGGTCACAATCTGATAACTTGACGGATGGCTTTTCCGACGTGGAAAGGCAGGCACAAATCTTCTAGAGAATATAAAGCCAAAAAGGGTCGATTATTAAAACCAAAAAGAAGGCTGAAATTGACTTAATCAAAGTCATTTGCTTGCATGACAATAAAGTTAACCCAAACCCAAAAAATAAAAATAAAAAAATTATAAAGAAATCAATTTAACCTAGAACACGGCCCAACTACCTTGCCACTAAAATTTCAATCCTCGTGGATTTCGTTCTAAACTTTATCTTTATTTATGGATTTCTCACTATGTATTCTTTGATTGTGTGGTGCCCATTCAGCCGGTCTCTTTCGTAGTTCACTTGGTAACCTCAACAAAAGGTCGACATCGGTGAACTAGTCTATATGTCTGTCTGTGACACCCCTCGACGGCCCCCGATCCGATTTGGGTCGCCACAGTTTGCTTACCACTTAATTTATTAATAACATGTCACTCTGATACCATTTCAATCGCAGTGGGTCCATACAACCAATAGGGGGTTTACATCTTTTAGATCGGTCCTGCGCAATTTAAATACGGAAGCACCTCCAACAATTCCCTTCCCTACATTAAGAAATCGATGCACACCTACTAAACATTTATAAGTAAAAGCCGTACACTTTTGTTTACATAACTTGATGAACATCATTAGTCGATACATCAAAATTGCCACGCTCTTTCTATACTTGGCTATATTTTAAAAGATGACCGACATCTTCTCCCACAATTATACACTTAAAGTCCATCGATCGGTGCCACGTCCAAAAGCTCCTTCCTTGCTATCCTCCTCCTCACGGTTATATCCAACCGCTCAAACCATCTACTAATCTGAAATGTTGGTCCCAAGCAAAGGAAAGTACAACCACTCAAAAGAGGTAAAGGAATCCATAGCAATCAATGATCACGAATCATACATGATCGCGTCTTACTTACCTTGAAGCATCTACTATCATGCATCATCATACCAATTCATAACACATTCATGTGTATCATCATTGTAACATACATGTCATGGCATCATTACATCATACATGACATCATCATCATCACATCATTTCATCATACATGTCTTCGAGCCATATCATATATCATCATCATTAACATTACCATGCATATCATCATGCATATCATATCATAGGTGATCATCATATCACATCACATATCATCATCATCATCATCATCATTATCATGCATATCATCATGCATATCATCATCATGGGTGATCATCATATCACATCACATATCATCATTATCATCATCATCATCATCATCATCATCATCATCATGCATACCATCATCATGGGTGATCATCATTATTTCACATCACATATCATCATCATCATCATCATCATCATCATGCATATCATCATGCATATCATCATGCATATCATCATGCATATCATGCCATGCATATCATCATGTCATAGTTTAATTTTCATCTTTATCTTTCAATTTTGATCACCACATCACCCATTCATCAATCTCATCATCAATTTTACACTCGCATCCCATGCGAAAAACCTCCGGCATGTATCCAAGATACAACCGGACTTAAACGCCTTTACCCTTCTAGCCAGGCATCTCGCACCCAAATCCTGGCATCGCGAGGCATTCCCTTCGGGCAAAGACCTCCGACAGGCTTCCCGGAATTATGTACCGACATACCACCAGGCCTCCCCGGAATTACGTACCGTATACCACCGGGCATCCCGACACTCCCGGGAATCTCCGGAATTACGCCACTAGGCCACCGAGCATCATCATCCACCACGACCACTTCCTCATTTACCATCATCCACATATACCATTTCTTTATCTCAATTTAACATGGCAATTGGCATGGTATCAAACAAATCACACTTGACATGGAATTCACACTTGCATCTCAATTCATATGTCATACACATGCCAAAACTTTATCCCATACACATCTCAATTCAATACATGTACAAGGACCATGTCATACGCATACCAAGACTTTATCATATATACATCTCAATCCAATTCATGTGCAAAGACCTCATCACACATATGCCACACAAATAGAATTGAATCCATGGCCAAATAAAAATCCATTTTATTTTATTATTATTTTATTATTTATTTATTTTATTATTTAATATCAATAAATTCCCAAAATTACATAAATCCAAGAAATTATTAAACAAACCCATAGGATGATATTTACTTGCAAAATTCATGGCCAATATGAAATTTTTACCAAATTCCACAATTTTCCAAAACATCCTATGATTCTCGGATTTAAACCAAATGCACAGTTTCCGAATAAATTCAATTAAAATATTCATTTGGCCTCCAAAAATTACGAAATTTTACAGGGTGATAGCCAAGAAATTTTCGTGCATCTTTCATGAAGAACTCCAAGCCAGATTCCTTACAGATTATTTTATTCAACCTAACGAATCTTCTGGAACCCTTACCGTCTCGTCCAGAATACACATCTCCGAAGTATTAAGATTTCACCCATCTATTCTCTTTCGTTTCTTCTGAAATTCGGATATGTTATGTATCAAGATGTCCTTTACACGTTTCATGAAGAGATCTAGGTCAAATAACCAAAGTATGGTCACCATTTAAGTCCATCAAGTCTCGGGTGTCTCGGAACACATCACCAGAATCATCGTCTCCAAGATCTAGCCGATTTACTAGGCTATACTTGTTCATTTCTCTTCAAATTTTAGTATGTTATATTTTAAGATGTTACCTACAACTTTCATGAAGAAAAAAAAGTGATATTCTCAACACAAACCAACGTGCAACCACAAATCCAACCAAAGGTCAGTAAAATCTTTCCAGATCTGGGGTCTCCGTATAATGAGAGTTTAACCCCTCAAATCTCCATCATTTTCCACGAAATTTCAGTATGTTGTATTTAAAGATGTTAGCTACAACTCTCATGAAGATATCACAGCCAAAATCGAACTCTAAACATGCATGCAAGCTCTCACAACATTCTGACTCAAACAGTTCATACGAAAATATTCCAGATCTAGCATCTCCGTAGGATGAGAGTTTGACCCCTCAAATCTCCATCATTTTCCACGAAATTTCAGTATGTTATAGGTCAAGATGTTAGCTACAACTTTCATTAAGAAAGAAAAGCCAAAATCTGACTCTAAACACACATGCAAGCTCAAACAAGTTTCTGACTCCAAACAGTTCATGCGAAAACATTGGTGCAAGAGTAGAAAGTGGATTCCCAACTTGCCTCTAGACCTCACGAACAGCACGAGCGGACAGCGGCGAACGGGCTCCTTTCTCTCCCTCTCGGCTTCCTCTCTCTCTCGCACGATTCTCTCTTTCTCTCCCTCACTTGGCCGAATGGCTAACCGGCCATTCTCTCTCCTATCTCCTTCCCTTTTATATTGCATGCATTCTAGGTTTGCATGAGGGACAAGTGTTCTCATGAGGAGAACAAGTGGCAACAAGGAGAGGACAAGTGTTGGATGACATGCAAGGTTAATGGGCCTTCTTCTTGGGCAAACCTTGGGCCATCAAATGGGCTGGTCGACCACTCCTTTTTGGGCCTCTATTGGGCCGGCCATCTTGGCCCATTAAAGGCTTAGGCCAAATGGGTCTAAGGCCCATTCGAATTTAATCCCCTTTTTCTCCCTTTTTTTTTTTTTTGAATTTCTTTTATAAATATTTTAAACTTTAAATTTTCCACATGGCCAAAGTCTTATGACATTTCATTCATTGAAATTTAATTTATAAAGTGCACGGCCAAGCATAGATTATTAATTTATCCTATAGTCCTAAATTCAAAATTCATAAACGCAAGCACAATAACACCTAGCCTTAAGAAAACTAATGGCTAACACATAGACCATAGGTAATTTCATTACCTAATTATAGGCTTTAATTTCTCTAGAGGATGACTTGAATTTTGGGATGCCACACTGTCATCTTGATCCATCTCTTTTTCCATAGCTGGCAACATGATTTGATACAAATTATATCAAATTTCTCAATTGCGTAATATCGTTTTGAATTTTTAAGTTATTCAATGTAATCTTAAAGCTTTTGCCATTCAATCAAGTGAAACTTTTGATGTCCGATTTCAATAAACTTTTTATCCCTTCGCTTTGCCTCCTTAGATAATATTTCGGGCTCTCGCACGATATGCGACCCGACCAATTTTTTGGCTTCTAAATTTTGAATGTCTGCTTCTTAATTAGCGCTCACCATTTCTATATGTCATTGTCATGTTATATGATCATCACCTAAAATACTTGCTTTATGTTATTGCTTTCGCTTGTCCAAATGTCATAAATGCAGTCTTTTGATGTAAGACAGTGACCTCCTCATGATTTGTCCCAGCAAATCGTTCTTTTTTATTTTTATGTTTTTTCTTTTTTCCGTTTTTGTTTTAATATTCTTTTGTATACAGATCATCCTATCTAAGCTTATCATCTCTTTTAAGCTGGGTTATTTCATTTAGAGTACATAAGTTCCATACTTGTCTAAGTATATTTGTGACATCTTGATTTTCAATTCTGTTTTCAACTAGATGATTGGGCTTTTCATCAATGCGCCTATGGCCTTTTTTATTTTAGTTGGCCACTTACGAGATAACTAATCTATTAGGTGAAGCCGTTAAGGAATCTAAATGCGATAGACTTGAGAATTCGACCAGAAATCGACTACTCGACCGTGTTAATTTGCAAGGGTCAATACAACATTGTCAAAATCGATCGGAGACCGGAAATAGATCAGTTTGATAGAGGCATGTAATTAAAATGTAGGTGATTCCACCAAATTGCAAAATTCTCGTCGAACGGCATTAAACTAATTTTTCTATCGTTTCTGTACCCTATGCCTGTATTTGAAACCTCGAGATTTCCATGACAACCGAGAGTCAGCTATGAGTCGAAGATGTATAATGTGGCTCGAAAATAATAGACCACCAGTCAAATGCACAAAAAATTCCTAAAAACTACCCGGTAGGTTAGGTTACGTTAAAATCACGTCCGGTTGAAATTAACTACGAAATTAAACCCGATTTTAAAAATTGAAAGTTTTTTCATATCACGATTTATTTTTGGAACATCGATTCATCTTATAAAGAATTTTCGATGAGTCTAGATTTTCGGCAAAAAATCAAAATTGGACAATTTTAGACTAGGAAATTCAGAGGCCCATATTTTAGTGCACTTTTGGCCGTGAGTTGGATCAATTGGCAAGAAAAAATTGTGGAATGGATGTGGATACCTTGGCTAGTATTTTTGAGCAAAAATTGGGATTGTTTTGAAGTGGAATTGAAGTGAATTGAAGGGGAAGTGCACAAAATTCGTAGATATGGGTGGTGTGCAACATTTGGACCACCTTTGGTGGCTTCTCAGGGAAGTTTGATGAAGGATAATGGGCAGGGGATAGGGCTGAAGATGGTGGGAGCCAAGTGATGAGTATTTGAGATATTTTTGAAGACTTTTGTGGCATTTGGTTCCCCCTCCAGCTGCAGCTCCTCTCTTCTTCTTCTTCTTCTTCTTCCTTGCCTTAGTTTCTCCATTGTTGCTGTTTGTGAGCTCAAAAACCAATAGAAGACCAACAACACCGAAGCCAAGCCGCCGCATGCCATATGCATGCCATCCGAGCACCGTTGAGCCCGTCGAAGCCGCTCACCCACGCCCGCACACTGTCACGCGTTCTGCGTGTCCATATCGTCGTTTGTCGTTTGCCTGGCCACCATCCAAAGCCTCCATCGCCGTCTTGAAGCCCCCAACGCCACTTCAACCCACCGTCATCACCTAGTCGCCCAGCTCCACCCGCCAAGCCCCCCAATCAACTTCTTCGGCCAATAAGTAGAAGTTGAAGTTTCAGCAAGGGCTGAGATTTTGTGAGCCTTTTTCCAGCCCCTTCCGGACCCCATTGGGTGTCACCGTAAGCTTGAGTTTCGCTCGCCTCCGCATCGTCGTCGGCGTGGACTCATCGGCTCACAAATGCAATGAGTTTACTTGCTAAACCTCGCTTAGGGAGTTAATTATGCTTAGTGGATAATTAGCTTAGCTTAATATTAAATTAGGTGGTTAGTTTAAATTAATTAGTTATTTAGTTGCTTAATTAGGCTTATTAGGTGGTTAGATTAGATTGATTAAGGGTTAATTAGGTTGTACTATTTAATTAGTATAGTGCATAATTTTTCTAAATCCAATTAGGTGGTTAGATTAGTTTAGCTTAATTATGCATTTTGGAATTAATTTGCATTTATTTAATTAAATTTGCAATTTATTTAATTATTTAATATTTTCCAGAATATATACCGGGATAGCCCGTGGCCAGAATTTCGTGCTGATTGTCGTGGTGTGATTAGTTTATACAATTGAATAATAATTTGTGCAATTAAGTGGTGATTGTGATTTTTGGATTATTATTTCAAAATTGTCAAATTTTGGTATTTAATTAGAAAATACCGGGTGTCGGGTTTTGACACCGAAAATGTTTTTAAGTACTATATCAAATAGTGATATTTTAAAAGGAATGATATCAATTTTTATGGTTCGATCTGATCGTGTATCCACACATAATTATTTTACCGAATGTTTTTAATACAAAAAAAATAAATAGGCCAAGCGCATTATCTTAATTGAGGCATTTGAGTGCAAAGCACGATGTCCTTGGCTAAGATTAAATGAATGTGTGATGGTTATGAGAACCCATTCGGGTGGACGATGCTCCTTTATGGAATACCCCTAACAACAGATGCCGGATCGCGGTTGAAACCGGACTGAAACTCCTTCAGAAATGTCATCTAGAGGTAGACATTGCCATGCTCAAGGGATGAGGTGATGCTCGATTACACCGGAAGACCGATGTTTGTCGGGTAGAATGTGCTTGTGGGGGTAGTAATCAATTAGAATGCGTGAATGATTGAGATAAACGCGCTTAATTATGGGACAAAATTGTGTAGCACGGAATAGGACGTGTCGTAACAACTTGACCTTATAATCGGGACCTCTATGATTGATTGAGATATGAGTGAGACATTCCAATTGATGAGTGCATTTATTGCAATTATATGTGATATGAATTGTACTAACGTGCAAAAAGAAACTGAGGCGAGGTGAGTCTTCTATGATGTGTGATTAGATTGCCTCTAGGCGTATTTCCTTCCTAATCGGGGTTTAAAGTGTGAACTCACTGAGACATTGTCTCAATCCATCTTGGGCTTAATCTTTGCAGGTCCTTAGATGGAGGTGAGGCCGGTTCGTTTTGGACAACCGCGAGGGTATACCGAGCAAAGTACCAACGTCCTTGTCCCCGAGAGTCCCTTGCTCCATGAGCTTATCGTGATTACTATCTTAATCGATGAGGGCCTACCACAATTGGTATCTCATTGATTCAGGGTGTGGTTCCATCATGGGCTTAATGGGGTACGGGAATGTCCCCTGCAGGGTTTCGACGTCCCCGCTATTGTGATTAACGCTGTTGCAAGCGAGGGGATAGCAGACCCACCTAACGGTGTCATGGTAGACCTAGAGCCCAAGTAGATAGGGTCCAAGGTAGAGTCAGCTAGGGACTTCTTTTTGAGACCTCAACTTTTGTGTATATAACTTTATAGGCTGACCTTGGTTGTTTATAAAAGAGTGTTGTTTGTGAAATTTGTTGTCCTACTTTTCTATCCCATGTTGATTGTTGTCTGGGGATTGTTTTATTTTGCTTTTGCATGTACAATAAAATGAATGGATTGGCAACGCATCTTGGGACATCACAATTTTATCGACCACCGAGGAATGTTCACGTGCTCGAGGTTCGGGGTGTAACAATATCCCACCCGAGGACATTACCAAATTCCATCCGAGCATATCTCATTCATAGAAATTATCAATCTTTGAGAAAAATAAACATTTCATAATTGACCACCGTGCCCCTAGTCCATGAAAAAGTTTTAACTTGTAGTTTAAATTGTAGATATTTTTATTACATAAGAATTTGTTAGCATCATAGAAAAATTGAGAATCCGTACTTTGTTTTTTCTCTTTTGGCTAATTAATTCACATCAAATCAAAATCATAAATATGGTAGGAGAGAATCTCCCTACCATGTTGATTCATATGTGCTATCCATGTTATATTGACATGACATGAGTCCAAAGAGCGTGCCATTGTTGCCCAAAAAAGGGAAAGGAAAATAGGCATTTTTTTTTTTTTGTTAATCTTTTAATTTCTTCCCTATTTTCTATTTTGCTAGAGCATTTCTTCCCTAATTTTATATAGACCAAAAATGTGATTTTTCGGGTATATATTCTTGGCCTGAAATTAATTGCCTTGATAAGCTGTAAAGATGCAATAGGAAAGTGACGCTTTGGTGAAGTAGGAATGAAATTGGATTTGATTAGTGTTGCCGATCTAATCCAATTTTACCATAAAGCTCATTTAGGCTTTTCGACCCAATTCAAGCCCATGAAGCCTCATTTCTTGGCCCACCAAGATCCCCAACCCAATATAGATCCAATTAAGATAAAATGAAAAGTCCAAGGGAGCTTGTACGAATCAACAGGCAAGCCCAAGACTGGCCACGAGGAGGCCCATGATGGGCCCACCAAGTGCCCATCTTGTGGCTGACCCACCCTCTTCATCTTTCTCTCTCCTCCCACAAAACTTCCAATTAAAGCTCTATCAAAAACAACACCATCAAAATGGATCATAGATCCATTTTCTAACCCATATTTAATGAGCTTGGTTGATATGTGGGCTAGTTATATTATGTAAGTGGGATTAGACCCAAATCCATTGGTCCTAAATGGGTTTAATACAGGTTCACAACTTAGATAGATCCAGCCCACCTTAATGATTCTCTCTTCATTCTCTCTTAATCTTATAACTTACTCATTTTGTGATTTCATGACTTTTCCTAGATTTGGTTAAATATAAAAATATTTGAGTATTATTAGTCAAGTGAGGTTGGGTTGGTATGAGTTGATCCGAATATAGGTCACTAGATTTGTATTACATGGAAATGGATCAATGAGTTAAGGGCACGCATGACAAAATTTTTGAAACAAAAATCAATTTTTTAGTCGAAAATTGATTTCTCGATTTTTATATCCTAGATGAGTTTTAAAATGTATTTGATAACAACTCAAAATTTATGTTTTTGAAACAAAAATTTGTTTGATAACAAAAAAAAAAATTCTATTATAGGGGGAGCAATCGGCGTCTGACAACAAGCGATCGATGGCTAGCGTCTAGTGACTAATGGTGGGCATCCAATGGTGGGCTTCCGGCAGTCGATGGTGGGCGTCTGGCGTCACACAGGCGACGGGTGGGTAGTGGGCAATGACAAGAGTAAACGATGAAAATAGTTTTCATTTCTCACTTTTGTTCCAGAAATAGAAAAAGCTAAAAATTTTAAATTCTCCAAATCTATTTATGTCATAGAAATCTATCCCATAAATAGAAAAATAAAATTATGTTACTAAACGGACTTCATTTCAAACCTAGTTCGTGGAACAAAAAAACAAAGAAAATAGAAACATAAATTTTGCATTACATGCCCTAAATGTCTCAATTTGGGTCAGACTATTTTCGACCCAACCCGATTAACCCGTTTGACAAGTCTACTTCTGACACTCCTTATACTCATTTTTGGCACTATTGGAAGACAAGATAACAATAGAGACTTAGAGGACAAAAGACCAATGTACAAAGGGAGCACAAAGGATATTTAATGATATAAGAATAGGAATCAATGGGTGATTTTGGGACAAATATCCTTAGTATAAGTTATAAACCATGCGCTCCTTCCCTCTCCCATCTCTAGCTCTAATTTCTATTTTCTTAGACTCTCTTCTCTTACTCTCTAAATGGCCGAGAGCTCCAATTTCTTTTTTATTACGTTTTTGAGTTTCTAAAGTGATATGAAAGTGGTTTTTTTTTTTTTGCATTAAAGTCTAGATTGAACATTTACTACTTTTTTGGGTTTGTGAATGATTTGAGAATGATTTTAGAAAATGCATTGTGAGAGGATATAAATGTATTATTTTGCGAACTGGTTTGTAGAATGAGTTTTGAAATGATTTGAGAAATGCCTTACAAAAAATATTTCTAGTGGATGAGCTATGTTGTAAAAAGTTATCTGTTTGGTTTGTGAAATGTATTTTGGTTTATGAGATTGATTTTGGATTGGACTTTTGGTATCGTAGCAAGATTGTTTGATGCTTTATCATATTGTAGCAAGATTATTTGATGCTTTATGGTATTGTAGCATGATTGTTTGATACTAAATATCACTTTTAACCCAATTATGAGTTTTAAGGTATGCAAATTGGTTTAAAGATATCCTTCTCGGCTGAACCACCAACTAATAATGAGTGGAGACCTTGTTAAGGGCGAAGTCTTAGTTGCCTTGTTACTAAGCATTGTGTCATGGCTATAGGTGGATATTGAGCAATAAATTGGTAAATGGAATGGACCATTGACGTGTGATTGAATAGAGATTGATCAATGGACTTGAGCATGGATGTTTGAATTGTGATAGTGTATGTATTAAATGAGTTTGAATTATATAAAGTTTCGGTGAAATAAAATAACTCATATTTGATTTTATATGTATATTTCATCTTGAGTTTGGATTATGAGTTCCTAGTACTGTTTTTCATATGCGCACAATGGATACTTGATCTACTTAAAAAATATAAATTACTCATTGCACAGTGATAGTTCATATCATTCATCTCAAATGTTTTTCAAGCTCCTTAGTTAGTTGCAAATAAAATGAGAGCATTCATGTTATCTCCGGGACATTTTGATAGAGAGATTTTTGGGTATGAGTTTATGTTATATATTTCTGAGTTGTATATGATTAAGATGAATTTGCTAGGTCTAGTTGTAAGTTGGAGATGTACATATTCTTTTTAATGGATTACACAAACTCTTACGTTGTACCTAAGTAGGTGGTTTATCATACATACATATATAGGCTGCATTTTCCGTGTGGAAGGATGGTTGTATTATTTCCCACTTTTTTTTTTTTTAATGGATTCTAGGTGTGACATCTGTTAATATAAAAACTTAGGTTATAATTTGTGAAATTGTGATAGTTTTTTATTTTTTTTTTTTAAGTATAGTTTTCATAGAACATTGTGAGATTGTGATAGTTTTAGTGCGGCAATATTTTAGGTGGTAAGGTTATGTTTTGCATTGGATCCAAGTTATCATACATTCTGACTTAAGGACACTCGTCTCACTTTGTAATAAAAGTAAACGCAAGAGAGTCATTACCTTCGAAATTAGAGATATGTTTCAAGGTTCTCGAGGTGCAGCTTCAAAAATGCTAGTCGACATGATAGTAGTTCCAACTCAAAGAATGCAAGGGATGAACCCCTTCAGCCTATCACCCAAGCCGATAATGGGGAATGCATATTTGCTCGATTTAGACAAGCAAACCCACTCACTTACGATGGGAAATTGGATCCTCTCTCAGCCAAGCATTGGATTAGAAAAATATAGGGGATTTTCAAAACATAAAGAGTTTATGATGATCGAAAAGTTGACTTTGCCATCCAATATTTGGAGCATTGTTTCATTATTGTATAAACCATTCAATCCATATTGAGGGTTCATATGTTACGAGCGAATGTCGGAATTTGATAATGGATTTAAATCATTGGAATGTCCAATTGATTTCCATTGATTAAATTGCAGAAAAAAGTACACATGAAATCAAAGAGAAATCATGAAGAGAATAAAACATATTTATAACAAGAAAGTGGCAAAGGGTTATCAATCATATAGACATGCATTTGAAACTTGTGAGGTTTGATGCCTAAAGGTGAAACACAGTTGGCTTAAGGTTCCCATCCAAACAAAATAGTTAGTTTCGTCCATTGTAGTAAAATTCACCATGCCCTTTCTCTCATTGAGATGAGCAAGGATGAGGATGATTTGCCCATTGTCGTAATATTCACCGATAGGGTCGTCTATCTTCAACACCATTTTAGGGGGTTTCTTAGCGATGCAATCCTATGTTTTAGATCACAACTTTTGTGTGCATTCAATGTAATGCTAAAATGAATAAATCACTCAAGCTACTTTATATCAAAACAACGCTTCATTATAAATTCATATAAACATATATTCCTACTTCTTCCTACAAGATAAAGGTTGGCACTTACTCCATTCCTTATAACTCCCAACCTACATCAACATTTAACACACCGTTTTCTACTTGATTTTGACACACTACTTGCCACAAAGACATGTTAGATAACAAAAAAATCAAATTATTTCCACACTGAAGTCCTTTAAGGTCTATAATCAAATCCTTAGTGGAGTCACCAAGCTATTGCGACCCTCTGAAATGGGTCTAGTAAAGTACGTATAAAGATTCTATTGAAGGTGGACCAATGGCCTTCAATCGACACAAATTCTCCCTAACTCTAACGTCGTACAACATTGGGACATTCATTAATTGATTAACTTATAAGAATTCTATCATGTGTGGGAATCACCACTATCCTATTGAGGTCAAATAGAAACCAAATGAGATATAAAAGTATATGCCACTTCCTACACAACTAGAGGTCAAGGCACGAGAGACTTGATTATACTAGTTATTCAACTATTGTCATTTCTGAATAACTTGATTTATTTGTTAACTAGGTGTCGCTTGCCTCCTAATCTTTGATTATGAGACCTAAAGTTTTTGTACATTAAATAATCATGCAATATTTTTGTGTTTATTATGATCCTAGTGTGTTGCCTAGCTATCCAACTAGGCTAAACAAATAAGAGGAACGCACTCAAGGAAATGCCATAAAGGTATGACAGCAAACACATCAAAAGTAGTAATAAAAGAGTAAGTAAGAAATGAAGTATGTAAAGTAATCCAATATAGTGATAAGCAAAGAATATTACATGGTCATGTTATGATCCCAGAGACATTATCCCTTGAGAGCTTGACTTAATACAAGTTGGGTCAAGAATATTCAAGGCTTTGTTACGAGTCTCGGGATATAATCCTCATGAGCTAAATTATTGAAATTGAATTTCATACCTAATTCTAAAGAGAATGCTCTACGAGGCTATTGAAATCAACAAGCGTCGATAGGGAATTCTCTAAAAATTACCCACTTTACATCATCTGCTCGAGAATACCATGGATTGTCAGTGGAACCTATCCATTTTGTGGTTTGATGGCATACTCTTAACCAATCATGGCCCATTGATGAGGGAGGCTGAGTGGATCCAAATAGTATTGGATTTCTTTCTCTCATTATTACCTAGGTCTAAACTAACTAATGATTAAATCTAACCATTATTCAAGATAAACTACCAATTATTCAAAGAAAAGTTCACTAAGCTATTCTAAAATAGTATGAAATAAACCTATGCCTAGGTGAATAACTAATCATATCCTTAGAGCTACTCAACTAAAGGCAAAGTATGATCAAACCTAATATAAAATTCAAACTCTAAAATTAACACTAGTCCTAATGGAAACTAATGCAAACCTTCAAGGTCCTCCAATCCATCCCCATGACTCGGTTTCATCCATAATGGCATGGCATTAACTCATGTACCACATTCAATGAAAGCATTAGAATGTTCACACGAAAGGAATTGACCATTAAGGAATTCAAACAATTCAAAGGATTGATCTCTGGACTTAGAGTTGACTGTTTCTATTTGGCCAAAAAGTCAACCAAAAAGTAAAGTCTTGATTTAGTGATAAAATGATGTCTAATCACTAATGATTTGTATTGCTCATAGTTTTTGCATGCAATTGGATGCTATGAATGTTTAATCGACTAATTTTTAGTCAAGAATCAACTCATGTTGCAATCGGGGGTCTTGAGTATAAAATTTTGATAAGTTTGATTGGTCGATGAAAATTCAAGTGTCGACATACTTCAATTATCTTCCATAATGTGTCCAATAGTGCAATTGCCGAATCAATGGGGAAAAAAAAGACCAATGATGCGTTCATGTTGGTGAAGTTGCAAAGGGGGAAATAAAGTCTGTGTTGAAGATGTTTAAATTTTTTTCTATATTTCGTCCATATTAAGGTATCTAAAATGGATGATTGGAAGATCAAAGTATGTGGTTCACGCATGTGGCAATTAATAAAAATGGATATGATCCTTATCGACAAGAAGTCATGCATTTTTCTATATTCCACTTATCATTATACGTGGTGCTCTTTTTAATTTTCCAAAGCATACTACATTGAGTTATATTGATTACATTTTTTCCTTCATATCATTTCTCCAGCATGAGCATATTCATGCCATGATGATGAACAATATGTTTCATTATTTTCAAAAGTAGCGGAAGAAAGGGAATATTTATTTGAACAGAAAAAAGTAATTACAAGTCCCTAGACTGTTGCGAGATTTGCAATCAACCAAGTCTCTCAACTTTTCTATAATCATGTGGTACTACTCACAAATTTTCAAAATTACACTATTGCATAAATTTTAGCATATCTTTTAATTTGAGTGGATTTCCTAAATCAACAAAACAAAGCTGTTATTGATTACCTTTTTGGTCTTTATGAATATTACAATATTCATATTTAAGTAGATTTTAACTTATGATTGTTGACACCTAAATTTTATATAAATATTTAGGATTAAGTTGCATATAAAATTAGGGACCAATTTGGCCAAAACAAAAATGATTTTCGTATCACCTAGGTATTAATATTATTTGCATCTACTAAATTTTATGTTGTATTTAATTTTCCCTTATTTTATCCTACTTTCGGATAATTATTTTAAAAAGTGGACCCATGGGGGCTTTTGTCCCCACGCGGGCCCGAGGCCCATTCCACATTTTATTTCTCTCGGCCTGGCCCCTTCCCCCTTTTCTTCTCCTTCTTCCTCTTTCCTCCTTCCTTCTTCGTCCTTGCAGCTCACGCGCGAGGGCAGCTATGGCAAAGAGAAGAGGGTAGACCGGCGACGGAGGGGATGGCTCGCAGGCGCCATCAATGCTGCCGAATGCAGAAACGCGAAATCCAGCAAGAAACCCGGATGGAGGGGACGTCGCCTTTAATGTAGAGCGGGCCTCCGCGGAGAAACCCAATTCGACCACACCAGGGTTGGTCGGCCCCCGTCGACTGGACCCTCCAGCCTATAAATAGGCCCTTTGTTAGCTCGATGAAAAGAAGACGAAGAGAGAGGGATCGAGGGGAGAGAAGTTAGGTAGAGAGTGAGATCTGAGAGAGAGAAATCGAGATCCGGTGAGGGGGAAAGCCCGAAAGAGAGAGGGAGAGTCCTCGCCGGCTACCGCGCCTGAGATCCGGTGAGGGGGAAAAGTCTGAAAGAGAGAGGGGAGAGTCCTCGACGACCCGCCTCTATGCTTCCTTTTCCCCGCACCAAGCTCCGGTAAGCGGGGCTCTGTTTTTTCCCTGTTCTAGGCATGCTGGGTAGGAGCTCGCGGCCGCCCGATTGTGCGAACTCCGACCCTGTCTCTTCCCCCTTTGGTGGCTGTTTTGTTGATGTTTGGTCGGCGAAGCTTCGGCTTTGGTTCCGATCTGTTCAAGCCGAGTCCTACGTTCCAGTCACGTGCTCCACATGTTCGATATATTGCCTGAATGAGATCCATTTTTTTGTTCCCCGTGTTGGTCTAAATCGATTCACCCGTGCTTGGCTGCATTCCATCGAGGTGTCGTAGTCAAGGTAGCCATGTTGTTGCTCAGCTCGAGGCCGCCGTTGTAGCCGTCGACGGACGTCCCCCCAGTTCTCACGGGTCGGTTGCTCGAATGGTGTCTACCGCGGCTGTCATCGGAGTGCTACCGGTTGGACGGAGGTTGAGAATTAGGCTCAACTCAGCCAAGGCGCCGCCACCGCTCCCTAGGCCGAACGGAGGCGCGCAGCATCTCTTTAGCCGTGTTACCTCCGTCGCGGTGGACTTGCGATTTCGCGGCAGGTTGCGTGATTCGGGTCGGCCCGGCTCACAAGTCCGGCTGATCCGGATCTTTTCTTTTTTAATATAATAATATTAATAATGTTTTATTATAAAAATATTTTTGAAAAAAAGTCTTTAAGTTGGCCCACATTTCAGGCCTAGCCAGGCCGTTGGTTACTGACCTAGATCGGTTGCAAATTTTTTTAATAAATAGTATATAATATTATTTTAATATAAAAATACATAAAAAATAATAAGAAAAATTCACAAAAATGCAAAAATAATTTTCATTCCAAAGAAAAAAAAGTCAAAAGAGCTTAGAAATATTCTTTAAATATTTTTTTCCTTAAAATGTATGTAAACAATAAATAAAAAAAGAAAAATAAATTGTGTTGTTCTTAAAAGTAAGTATCGGGGAAAATTGTCTAAAAAACCTAAATGTAAATATTTTAACTACTAATTCAATTCTAAACATTTCATCTCTCACTAATTGAGTGTAGTTGAGTTAATCCAGCCAATGCTGATGTGGACGTTGGTGGTGCCACATTGGATTGCCGGCACTAACGTAGACAATTTTTAATAATATTTTAATCTTTTTTTTGAATTATTATTATTTTTTTCCCTTTTTTTTTTTTTTTTTTTTTTTTGGGTAAAGGCAAAGATATATAAATAGCTTTGAACTAATGTACACAAGATCGGCACCAAAGCTTTTTACTCAAAGAGACAACAAGTCTAAATGAGTGAATGAGAGCCGATGTATGAAGGAAACACCCTAACGGGAGGGGCAAGAAGAAGAAAAACAAAAGGGTAGACTAACTAAAGCCACACTGGCCAAGACGGAAAGAGCACCAAAACCAAAAGTCTTCAAGGCGGTTAGCAAACATCAAAGCGGATAAAGCAATTAGTAACAAAGAGCTGCGATGCTAGACGTGGAAGCAGCTCGACGAAACTCTTTTTTTTTTTTTTTTTTTGACTTTCTTCTTTGCCTTTTTCCATGGCCAGTCGACCACAGGCAATGGCTGGCCACTATCCACAGCCTATTAGTTAGCCTTGCTCACTAGAGGCTAGCCCTAGCAAGGGGAGCCTTTGCTTAGGCACGACCGAAGCAAGGGTCACATGGGCAAGGTTGACCTACTCCTAGGCCAGGGCAGCCTTGCCAAGCATTGGCAATGCTCGAGGCGACGCGTGATGTCAAGTAAGGCCACCCTAGCCTAGGTGCAGGTCGACTTCGCCTAGGCAACCCTTGCTGAGCCACACTTTGGCAAGGGCTTCCCTCGCCAAATTTGGTAAGGTTGACCCTTGACCAGGTCAAGGCGGCCTCACTTGCCCGATGACCAATGAGGCCGTCCTAGCCTGGGCGTAAGGCAGCCTCGCCCAGGTGACCCTTGCCCGGCCGCGCCTAGGCGAGGGCTCCCCTTGCCGGGGCTAGCACTCTCTATTGGGCCTCACCTTCGGTGAGTGAGGCCAACCGACTGGTTGTGGCTAGTGGCCGGTGGTCGATTGGCCACTGGAGAAGGCAAAGAAGAAAGCCAAAAAGAAAAAGAAAGAAAAAAAAGGGAAAAAATAGTAAAAATAATAAAAATTCAAAAATAAAAATAAAATATTATTAAAATTTGTACATGATAGTGCCAACAGTCCTATATGGCATTGTCAGCATCCACGTCAACACTTTCTTACCAAAATTGCCTGAATAGACACAATTGGCAAGAGATGAAAATGTTTAGAATTGAATTGACAAAGTTAAAAGGTTTATGATTAAATTGGTAAAAATGCAATAAGTTTAAAACTTTTTGGACAATTTTCCCCAAAAAATATTGACTTATTATAATTACGCCCTTATGATGCATGGATTTGTATTTCCTTAAACTTGTTAGGAACAGAATCCTAGAATTTCTTGATTGGTATAAAATGCTCATAAATGTTTTACTTGATGTTTAAACAAGATTACATATTGGAATTGCATTAATGATTAACTAGTGTAATTAAGTCTCTGATTCTAGTTTCTTTGATTGTGCAGGAGTGAAGTATTTCTCTTGATATTGCATTTGGATTTCTAATCGACCCACATCAAATCGATTAATGGTGAATCCTATTTGAAATTGACTTGTACATGTTAAAAAGCTTTAACCAAAAATCGTAAATTGATAGACTTGGGAGAGTTCAAGCTAAGCCTAATACTTAGTGAGCCATTAGCCTTCACATGCACTATCGCGTAAGGGCGCCTAAAAAGGGAGGTTGTGATAATGATCTCTATAATTGTAAAAGTAGAACTTCATTAAGAGTTGTGTTGGATCAATTGTCCTTCTATTTTAGGTCCAAGTGTCTTCATCATATATCTAGAAATGATATTAATTTATTTGTAGATAATCATACTTACACTCCTCTAATCTTGATCCTAATTTTTTAGATGGGTAAAATTTTTAAGTTTTTTGTGTTTCATGTTTTCCAGATTAAAATTAGTTAAGTATGTGTGTTTTCTTAATTGTAGCATGTAGACGCCCTTCTTTATAAAAATTTCTTGTGCAATGAAATTTTTCATTTTATATTTATATCTTTCCTCCTCCATCCAATCAAGCATGTGAGTTTGAGAGGTTTGAGAGAGTCGGTCTGGACAGAAACCACGGCCCGAAGTAGAAAACGAGATGGATCTGTGTTGTGCCTGGCCTAAGGAAGGCAAGGTTGGGGTTAGCTTTCTCTACAAAGCCGAAAGCTGATTATGTCGGAACTCTTACGTCAACTACGTTCAATTGTTGATAAAGTTGGTAAAGACTTTTAGTCTATTTAAGTCCTTTGCTTTCTGTCAGGCATATTTGCAATATTTCCTGACTTCTCCCAGGCGAAAGATTGAAGAAAGCTTTACCCTCATAAAAAATACTTTGTTTTTGGGCCACTCTATAACTTTAGATAATAGTTGGTGCAAATCCATAAATTCAAGGACCACATCGAATTATGTAACAAAGTTAAGGTACTACATCAAACCAAAAAAAAAAAAAAAAAAAAAAAAGACCTTGATTGGATTGAATATTGAGTGATTTTTTTTTTTTTTTGGGTAAGGTAAGAATATATTGACTTAAACCAAACTATACAACTAATTTGGAAACTGGCATAAAAAACTTACACTCAACGACGCAACAAGCCAGGTCGAGTGGAAGGATGCTAGGAAAAGGAAGCCAAAAGCTACCGAGGTAGCAATAGGAAGCCAAATGGCATCCACAAAAAAGCCAAACAAAAAGAAAAGCTACAAGAAAAAACAACCAGACAAGCGAAAACAACCAAAATGAACCAAAAGCCAAGAACAACACCAACCCTTCGAAAGAAAAGGCAATGAGACCTTGACACGCTGGTAGGCAATGAAACAGCAAAAGCTGAAGCACTTAGTCCGCAAAGATGGCCGGGTCAATACCCCAAATTCATTGAGTTCTTCTATTTCTCGGAGTATCTGTCACCCGGCTAAAGGAAATTGAAAGGAAATGGAAAGGAAGAACCGAATGTTTGTATTTCAGTATGTTTCTTGTACACATTAATTACACTATTTGTAATACAAGACTAAAGTGTAAAACAGGAAAGAAATATACATTGATTCTAATTCCTATTTTACCAAGTCAATTACTGATTAAATGAAGTAATCATTGATACTCAGGATCGATGTTTCCCAAGTTATCAAACCATATTTCCAACACTCCCCCTCAAGCTGGTGGCCTATATATATCGAGGACACCAAGCTTGCTCAATAAGTATGCATGTTGTCTATGGCATAATGGCTTGGTAAAAATATCTGCAAGTTGCTCCGTAGTTCCTATTCCTCTTGTTGTGATGACTCCTTCTCGAATCTTGTCTCGAGTGAAATGACAATCGACCTCTATATGTTTAGTTCTCTCATGAAACACTGGATTGGCTGCTAACTTGAGTGCAGCGTCATTGTCACAGAATAATTTACTGGGTCCATCGACTTGTACTCCAAGATCTGCAAGCAATCCTCGTATCTAGATTATTTCACAAACAGTCTTTGCCCATAGCCCGATATTCTGATTCTGCTGATGATAATGACACGGTTGACTGCTTCTTTGTTTTCCATGAGATAAGAGATTTTCCAAATTTTATGCAAAAACCAGTGATGGATCTTCTTGTCATCGGACAAGTGGCATAATTCGTATCACAATACGCCATCATTTTCATGTCACAATCTCGAGATAAAAAAATGCCAAGTCCTGGACATCCCTTCAAGTATTTTACCACTTTCAAGGCTGCATTCATATGAGACTGCTTTGGCTTGTGCATGAATTGACTGAGTATTTGCACAGCATAACATATATCCGGTCTTGTCATCGTGAGATAAATCAGTTTTCCAACAAGTCGTTGGTATACTGATGGATCTTCCAGTAGCGAATCATCGATGGAAGGAGATGAGCTTGAATCATATTCATGTGTTGTTAACTTTGTATTCTGCTCAATCGGGATAATTGCCGGTTTGCATCTTGACAATCCTGCTTCAGAGACTATTTCCAGAATAAACTTTCTTTGACTGAGAGATATTCCTTCGTCAGACCGAGCTATCTCAATTCCGAGAAAATACTTAGGAGATCCCAAGTCTTTTATATGAAAAGTGGAATGCAGATAGCTTTTGAATTTTGCAATGGCCAGTTCATTATTCCCCATGATAAGAATGTCATCAACATATATTAAAAGGTAAATTGATGAAGTACCTTCAGTCCATGTGAACAATGCATAATCATGTTTGGAATGCTGAAAACCTGTGTTAGTTAAAGCAGCAGTGAACTTGGCATACCATTGCCTAGAGGCATGTTTGAGTCCATACAGGGATTTCCGGAGACGACACACACGAGACTCCCCCTGTCTGCGTAATCCCTATGGAAGTTCCATGTAAATCTCTTCATCCAGATCTCCATGCAAGAAAGCATTATTGACATCCATTTGATGCAGTGGCCAGTTGCGAGAAGCAGCAATGGATAGAAATGAGCGAACGGTGACTTATTTGGCTACAGGAGAGAATGTTTCATGATAATCAAATCCTTCCCGTTGCGTGAACCCCTTCGCAACTAAACGAGCCTTGTATCGCTCAACAGATCCATCTGCCTTAAATTTGATTTTATAAACCCATTTGCAGCCAATAGGTTTTCGTCCTGCCGGTAATGGAACAATGTCCCAAGTATGGTTCTCATTGAGAGCCTTGAGTTCAGCTTCCATAGCATGTTGCCATTTAGGATCATGCGCCGCTTCAAAGTACGATGGCAGTTCCTGTTCTTCGGAAATTCTACTGATGCAACACATGTGTTCTGATGACAATCTACTAAAGGAAACATATGATGATATTGGATACTGCGTACCTGGACAATCCAACGTAGGACATATATAATCTTTTGTCCACGTAGGGGGTCGAATATGACGTCCAGAACGTCGAGGCTGCTCAATTCTGTTTTCTTCTGATAATACGGGAGAGGGACTCTGTTGAGTCATCGGCGAAGAGGCTGCTAATGAAGAATTTGATGAAGGATCTGTCTCAGGTAAAGAAATTGGTGAGTCGATAGCTTGATTAGAATCATGTGTCATCATCGGCATATGCTATTTTGGTGCAATGAAGACATACTAATGCGGAGCAATGAGATCTTCTAACAAAAAAGGTCGATGATCTGACTTTGAAGTAGAAGATATCGACGTAGTCTCTTGAAAAGGGAAAATATCTTCGTGGAAGATAACATCCCTACTAACAAAAAATTGTCCTGTAGAAATCTCCATAACGCGGTAGCCTTTCTGCAGTTGGGGATATCCCATAAAAATACACCGAATGGCACGAGGATCCATTTTACTTCGGTGACCCAGATTTGCCGCATAATACAAACATCCGAAAACTCGAAGATGATCAATTTCTGGTTGTTTTCCATAAAGCAATTCAAAAGGAGTTCGCCCATTAAGAATTCTAGTAGGCATGCGATTGATCAAATAGGCTGCAGTAACTACACAATCACCCCAAAAATCTTCAAGTATGGAAGCTTGATATTTTAAAGCTCGAGCTACCTCTAAGAGGTGGCGATGTTTTCTTTCAACAATTCCATTTTGTTGGGGTGTGTAATTACATGAACTCTCATGTAAGATTCCTTGAAAAGATAAGAAAGAGTTACATTCCGCAGAAAAAAACTCACGTCCATTATCAGTGCGGATCTTTTGGACAGGTTTGTCGAATTGATTTTTAATGAGAGATAGAAAATTCGATAGTGTTGAAAAAGTTTGACTCTTGGATTGCATAAAAAAAAACCCAAGTAGCTCGAGTATAGTCATCAACAATGGTTAAGAAGAATCGAGATCCATCACGATGTGGAGTGTGATAAGATCCCCAAATATCCATATGTAGTTAGGAAAAAGCACTAGTGGATCTAGATGTGCTAATAGGAAAATGTGTCCGAGATTGTTTTGCCAATGGACAAATTGGACATTTAGGATAAGGAAATTTTGCGGTATGACCCAAACGTTGATGAAAAACAAGATTTTTATTACTAGCAATGGCATTACAAGAAATGCTCTTATTGAATAATTCAAAATTCTTATGAGGATCAATCCAAAACTATAGCCTTTCTGCAACACTACCCAAGCCCAGCAGTCTGCTAGTCAAAAGGTCCTGGAAGAAACAATCATTGCGATTGAATATGGCACGACAAGAATTATCCTCACAAGCTCTTGAGATTGATAAGAGATTGAACTCAAAATCAGGAATGAATAGAACATTTTTGCGAATAATATCTGGACTAAGGTGGACAGTACCAATTTTGGTAACATGAGTGGTATTTCCATTTGGGAGGCGAACAAATACTGAAGAATATGGCCTCTTTTAAATACTAGAAAATAACCGCTCATTGCAAACTACATGATCACTGGCACCCGAATCAACTATCCATGCATCAACTAATATTGAATTTTCCTTGTATGAAGAAGTACCTGAGAAATTCGCAGCCTTATCATTGGTTGCCAGTTGATTTAATGCCTTCATTATATTCTGATACTGGTCTTGGGTAATTATCTGATTTGCCCCATCAGTCCTTCGTGCCGAAACCTGTTAAGCAGCAATTTCTTTTTACTTCTTATCACCTGGTTTTCCATGTAATTTCCAGCATGTATCAATAGTATCATGAGGACGCTTACAATATTCACAATATTTACCCTTAATTTTGGAATTTTGCCCAATATTTTTTTATGGATGACGTGGCATTTAATGGGCCTCCGGATGCCTTATATGAGGGCGCTGTCGTGGCCGAATAAGGGCCGTTCGATTCGGTCGGACTGGCGAGCCAATATGGGCCGTCTGATCTCTTATGATATGGACCGTGGGATCCTAAATCTCGGATCAAACCATAGCCGTCCATCTTGGTTCCATCCCAGCCGTCCATCTTAGGGTTTTCACCTAACCCAAGTCCAACCCCATTTCGTCCGCCCCCTCCTTGCCCGAAGCTCTCGGTTCCTCCACCTACTCCGCGCGACGTTTCCCCAGCAATCCCGCAACCGCCATGGACTCCGCGCGCCATTTCTCCAGATCTGAAGCTGGTCTGGAGAGCAGCAAGGGCGACTCCTTCGCCGGTTCTGCCATGCTCGGCCGCGGCTTGCCGCTGGCTCTCCTCTTGGACCGCCAGTTGGTAGATCCGGCCGAGCGAAGGTAACGGGTCCATCGCCAAGATCTGCAATCGAAAGGGTGAGTATGTGTCGTTCAAGATAAGTAGAAATCTAGTCACTTTTTCCCGCTGCTTAATTTTTTGGTACTGTTGCAGCATCGCTTCGGGTCCCTCGAGGCGTTCATCGGCTGCCTCGAGCTCATTCCAGAGAGCCGAGAGCCGATTGAAGCAGGTAGTGACCGATTGATTCCCTTGTTTCAGATCTGAAATCGCCTGGGTAATAGTGAAGATCTTCGCTGGATCGAGACGCCCATACATCTCTCGGATGTTCGCCCAAAAGGTTTTCGAGTCCTCGATCGGTGGTAGCCTCGCTGCAACGTCTGGAGCAAGGCAATTTCCAATCCAGGTACGCACTAATTGGTTGCATTTTTTTCCAGAAACGTTGCAGTCATTCGTCGGTCGGATAGGAGATGGTGCCATCAAGGAAACCGTCCTTGTCCTTCATTACAAGTGCTCGCCGGAGGTCTCGAGCCTAGGCGTTGTAGTTGTCCTGTCTAGTGAGCTGCATGTTGATGAGTTTGAGTTCCGGTCCGTCGGCCGTCGTTGTGTGAAGAGGATCTCCGGGCTCGGGACGGCCGCCGTTGACTGGAAACGTGTAGGGCAGAAACCCGGGTTGGAAACCGGGTTGTGGAACCGGGTGGGAATCCGTAGGGATGGATCCAGGCCTTGTTCTTGTCCAGCCCGACCCATCGTTTGGGTAATTCTCCCTAGAGGGTTCGCCTTGAAGGGGGTACCAGCCGAGGTAAGGCCACTGGATCTGTCCTTGTGGTTGGTGTTGGAGAAATCCTCTTGAAGAATTTTGAAGTTGACAAAACGTTTCTATCGATCTAGTCGAAGGTTTGCGGACTACGTTATTTAAAGTCGAAGACCTCCTAAGCGCCCGGACTCAAGACTCAAAGTCTATCCTCATTGACAGTCTCTAATCCGTTGAAGAAAGGTTATCCGGAACTGGATGGTTTGTTCAGGATTTAACCTTATCATCTCGGAGAAGATCTCGTGGGTGGAGAAGACGTAACAGAATCCTTTGATTGATCAAGATTGATTCAATGATTGAAGATTCGATAATTGTCTAAATATTATTGGAAGGTTCTACTTATGGAAATCGAGATCCCGATTGTATGGGCGAACGGGATTGATGGGCTATCAACACGTTCCTTTAATAGCTCGAACAATCTTCCTAATTGATTCCGTCCAACGGGTAGATTGGAGGAATTCCTTTGGTAAGTGCCAACAGGTATGATGGCATAAAGGAGTATATAAGGAAGACGGTCTTAGTTGTTCAAAGGGTGTGCGATAGAAGAATTCCAAAATCTGAAGCTCCTTTTTGTTTAGACAATTCCTTTGAGCAAATACGTGTATACAAAAGAGAGTCTATATTTGTGAGAAACCTTGAGGAGGTGTGGTAGAACATCTACACTTTGTGGAATCAAGGCAAAGCTGTGCTGTAACTTCTCTTTTGATCATAGTGAAATCTAGCCGGTGGGCTGTCGGTGCGGAAGAGTGGACGTAGGCTTGAAATAAGCTGAACCACTATAAATCCTGTGTTCAATTTTCTCTTCCTTACTTTCTCTACCTCGATCGTATTTCATTTTGTTAATCAAGAGAGAATTTCCTTTCTATCGTTTGCTAAGAATTGCTTCCGTATTTCGATAAATTGTTTGTGCACCTATTCACCCCTCCTCTAGGTGTTTATACTAGCTATCTCAGTTGGAACGATGACTGAGCAGGTATCGATGAAGCAGTGGCTGATGATTGAGTAGGTATCACTCCTTCTTCTGTTGGGTCGACAAGTGTTGGATCAAGGACCTGTTGAGGTAAATTGGAGGCTTCTTCCATTTGTTGGTTTTGTCAAGGTTTTTTTGAGTAGAGTAAAAGAATTCAATTCGGTGGCTGATTTGTTTTGCAGGTTGAAGTCGCAACAGCAAACCAGAAAAGAACCGAAAAGCAATTTGAAGATGCGGAAGCTTAGGTCAGAAAAGATCACTCTGATACCATGACAGAAATTGAAAGGAAATGGAAAGGAAGAACCGAAGCTTTGTATTTCAGTATGTTTCTTGTACACATTAATTACACTATTTGTAATACAAGACTAAAGTGTAAAACAGGAAAGAAATATACATTGATTCTAATTCCTATTTTACCAAGTCAATTACTGATTAAATGAAGTAATCATTGATACTCAGGATCGATGTTTCCCAAGTTATCAAACCATATTTCCAACACCGGCTAAAGGAGATGGCTTTGTCCCTCACAACTTTAAGTAGGTGGTTCTTCATGGTAGGCAGAGCGAGAGTCTTGCCCCGAAAGAGAATGCCATTCTTAGTTTTCCAAATAAGATGGCAAAGCGCAGTGAAGGAAAATCTAGCAATCGCCTGAGAGAAGTCATCACTTGAGAGAACTTTAAGGGCCCAAGAGATAGTATCTTGAGCGAAAGTTTAAATTGTGGGATTATCCCTAATTTAATGTACTCAGCAGCCAATACCAATGAGCAATGATATTCAATCAACTTAGACTTTTCGGGGTTTTTCTTCGAAAGGAAAAGTAAAAGAAAATTGACTGGCTAATTGGATGGTTCCCCACGGTTCCCCGGTTCTTAAAACGTCTTCCATTGACTTTTAATTCTAGAAAATAAATGCTCCGGGAGAGGAAAGAAGACAAGTCAAGCATGCTCCGGTCGTGTTTTATAGGTTTTGAAGCAAAAGCCTTACATTTTCTGCATGAATCCTCGAAATGTGTCATTACAAATTCTGTTTTTGTTTCTTTTATTTCATTTGATTGATTCTTTGGACACCCTTGCCCCAAACAATATCGTGAAAGATGGCGATGTCATAATCTCCCAAGGAAGAAAATTTGCTCTTGGTTTCTTCAGCCTAGGTAATTCAAGCTTGCGTTACGTGGGGATTTGGTACAATGGACTCCTAGAGCAAACCGTCGTTTGGGTTGCTAACAGAGAGAAACCCTTGAATGATACTTCAGGAGTTCTTGCATTTGATCATTGCGGAAACTTAGTGATCCAGGCAAACGATGGGAACTTTACCATTTGGTCAACCAATGTTTCCTCCCCGACTTTTAATGGTTCTACTACTGCTCAGCTTTTGGATTCAGATAACCTGGTTTTAATTCATGATCTGAGAAAAATAGTCATTTGGCAGAGCTTTGATCATCCCACAGATACCTTTCTTCCATCCATGAAGCTTGGGTTGAACCGGAGAACCGGTTTGAACTGGTTCCTGACATCTTGGAAGTCCGAAGATGATCCGGCACCGGGCAGTTATTCATTCAGGTTTGAACCAACAGGGTACCCACAATTGTTCCTTTACAAGGGTCGAGCTCCATATTGGCGGGGCGGACAGATAATTGAGAATCCGCACGGTGGCGATCCCTCGGTGCCTAATAATTTCAACTATATTATCACAATTGTGAGGAACGCGACAGAGGTTTCTCAGACGTGGACAACTGAGTAAACGAACAACCGTTTATAAATTGTGAAGTCCGTTCCATGGAGTTGCCGTCTTCTCACGCCACCTCGCATTACCAAGAGAAACCATCGGTTTGTCTTTTTCTCTTGACCTATCCTTTTTCTCTTTTACGGGTCAGACTTCTTGATCTATGATTGAACACTGTTTAATCTCTAGCCTCGCTCGTGAAACGGCGGTCGAGGTCATCTAATGAACGGGGGAAAGTGTCCCTTCCAGACGGGGCCAGATGGATGACCGAGTGATCAATGTCTTGGGTAAGCTTTGTTCTAGTTAGCAGGATCAAATATATGTTAGTGCTTTTTTTAATTGCACGAGCATCAGGCGTGATAACTTGGGTCATGAATTTGGTGATCCGAAACAAGTGAGTACAAAATTCAAGTTGGGTCACGTCACACAGAGTCTATGCCGATTTCTATCGCACTAGTCTAAACTTAGTGACTTTAATTAAGTCTGCCAAGATTAATTCTTTGTAGGGTAGATTGGCAATCCATAATAGCTTGCTATCATTTTGATGGAAAATTCCAAATAAGGACCCGGAGTGAATATTTTTTTCTCAAATAAGGACCCAAAATGAACTTTGTGTTAAATAAGGATCCAAAGTGAACCCATTAATTCAAATAAAGATCCGAAGTGAATTTTGTGTCAAATAAAGATCCAAAGTGATCAAGTTAATCTTTATTAAGGACCTTAGTTTGCTGGCAGATATTTTTCGGCTATTAAAGTAGGGGCAATTTTGTCAAAAATTTATGATTTGAAAAAAAAAGGGAAAATTATAAATTAATTAAATTTAAGTTATTCATTTAGATGTTTACGTTTTCTTCTTTCTTCTCCTCCGCTGCTCCTCAACCAAATTGCTACCTGGTCATCGTCACGACTCAATTCTTTTCGCTCCTCACCTTGCTCGACCGGCGGAGATTTGGTTCTCCACAGACAAAAAAAGAAACATTTGGTTTTCTTCTTGTTTTTGAATTCATGCCTCAATTGGCGGAGAATTTGGGTATTCGACTTTGCAAAGGATGGGTACAAGGAATGTGGAGAACTTCGGTCTTTGACTTTGCAGAGGATGGGTACAAGGAACAAGGAGACTGTAGAAAACCTAATTTTTTTTTTTTTTTTTTTTTAGGATTTGTTAATTTTTCCTATATGTTTTTTTGGACAAAATTGCCCAAACTCTAGTCGTCATAAATGTCACGAATATTTGGCTGACCAGCAAGCTCAAAATCTTATTTAGAATTAATTCAACTATTTCGGGTCCTTAATTCCGCAATGACATTATGATATTGAATTTTTAGGCTCGACTGACTGTTTCTATCTTAAAATCGCTGTCAATGGAATGACACGGTATGCATCTCTGTCACATCAGTCTGAAATGTCAAGTTCTCTGTAGGATGGGCGGAGTGATGATAACCCAGAGCCCTGTTTATTCACCTTGAACCGATTCAATGGGGGAAGCAAATACACCTCAAGCAACATCGATCCACGACATTAATTAAAGGGAAAAGGCTGCTGGGAAGGGAAAGGTGAGGCGAGTCCCCAAGGTACGTGACCATTACTTCAATTTACATGAAGGTGGAATTAATTTCTTGTTTCACAATCGAGAAATATCGACCGAGAGTATGAAGCTAAGAAAGAACAACGTCAAAATCACAGCTTCCACTCCATTTGATTAATTGAAAAGGTGACAATCACTTTGCTTAAATTCATGAGAACGGTGGATCCTCGCTAATTAAGACCTTAACTACACTGCGTGGTATTTGAGGTATCACTCAGTCACTTCAATTGCCTCAGAAATCATACCATAGTATCCTCAGGTAAAAAGACAACATGAACACAGAAGAGGGGTCAGTATATGCCCTGCTTCTTCTTTTTCTACTTCAGGGAAGTATTGGCTTGGACATCCTAAGCCAAAACAATACCATCAGAGATGGCAATCTCTTGGTCTCCAGTGGCAAAACGTTCGTTCTTGGTTTCTTCAGCCCAGATAATTCTAGCCGCCGTTATGTCGGAATTTGGTATTACCGAGTTTCTGAGCAAACCATTGTTTGGGTTGCTAATCGGGAGAGACCAATCAGCGGCACTACGGGAGCTCTTTCAATTGATTCTGATGGAAATTTGGTGCTCCATGAGAAAAATGGAAGCTTTCCTGTTTGGTCGACAAAAGTTTCTTCTGGATTAACAACTATTCTACAACAGCTCGGCTTATGGATTCAGGTAATCTTGTTCTGGTTCAAGATTTTAGCAAGAGCGTGATATGGCAAAGCTTTGATTATCCTACAGACACTCTGCTTCCCCTCATGAAACTTGGGTTGGACCTCAAAACCGGTTTGAACCGGTTCCTAACATCATGGAAGTCCCCAGAGGATCCGGCACCCGGCAATTACTCCTTCAGGATTGACCCAATGGGCTATGCTCAATTATTCCTGTACAAGGATGGGGATCCGTACTGGCGTTCCGGATCATGGACCGGAGAACGGTGGAGTGGCATACCTGAAATGACTCGCAGCTTCATCTTCAACATAAGCTTTGTAAATAACCCAGACGAGGTTTCTTTGATGTATGCCATGGTCAACGCGTCGATCATCTCAAGAATGGTTTTGAAGGAATCGGGGTCAGCCCAACGAATGACATGGCATGACCAAGAACAGCGGTGGATAGAATTCTGGTTCGCTCCAAAGGACCAGTGCGATTATTACGGCAAGTGTGGACCCAACAGCAACTGTAATCCATATGATGCGGGCCAGTTCGAGTGCACATGCCTGCCAGGGTTCGAGCCCAAGTCCCCGACTGATTGGTACCTAAGGGATGGATCAGCCGGGTGCGTAAGGAGGCCCAGGGCGTCGGCATGTCAACACGGGGAAGGATTTGTGAAGGTGGCGCTTGTGAAGGTGCCAGACACTTCGCAAGCACACACCAACATGAGCTTTAGCTTGAATGAGTGCGAGAAGGAATGCCTGAGGAATTGCTCCTGCACAGCTTATGCTAGTGCCAGTGAAAGCCTGGGAGGTTCCGGGTGCCTCATATGGCATGGCAATTTAGTTGATACAAGAACATTCACCGATTCAGGTCAAGATTTATATGTACGGGTTGATGCCATCGAGTTAGGTACTCCTGCTTCTGCTGTTACTAGTTGTACTTTTGTTAATTTTATGTGTCTCCCGCATTGCCACTTGTTTATTACATTAGCATTGCCATGCAAAACATCAATCAAACTTGAGAACAGGTTAAATTCTTGATCATAAGGTATCACATCCATGATTTTAGAAACCAAGTTTGAGCTTTTACATTGTATAAACTATGTATCATTGGAGATTCGTTTGGTGATTTCTGGTTTTAAATTTCGGTTGAGAGAAATTTTCATTCTACACTTCGCACAAGCATAATCAAGGTCCCTGAATCTGAAATATGGTGTTGTATTTTCCTTTCAGCTCGCTATAGGAAAAAAACAAGTTTCCTCAGCAAAAAGGCAAGGGTTGCGATAATTTTGGTTTCAGTTTTGACAGCGCTACTGCTCGCCAGCTCCATCTCCTATTGCTTGGTGATCAAGAAGAGAAACCGCGTCGGTTAGTCCTCAGCAAGAGTTCGCTTTGTATTACCTTTCCAGAAAATTTATCTACTAAAATTAATCACCTCTTATTGTTCACCAATTAATTAAGCACACAGATTTTAGTTGGTTCAGTCTCGGAACTATTCTTAGCCATGGGAAGTTAAGAGAGTAAAATTCTGTGCTTTTATTTGGCGATTCCGAATTTAAGAACCTTGAACCAAAGAAAGCATGATGATGCCAGTTCAGTTCCTAATGCAGCATGCATTCCAGCATTCAAACTAAACCTGCAGTTTTAGGGTACAAGAGACGAAGAAATCCTACAGTACATCAATATATCTACCAGGGAAACAGATATAAAGATGTTTACGAAGATCTTTTCAAGCTTACAACTTTCATTCCATTTGACGAAATGAATTCCTGAATGAAAAATCTCAAAATTTCCAAGGTTGTATTGAGCATTAATGTGGCTGTCTTGGAAACAGATCGCAGAAGGCAAAATCCTCTGATGAGTGAGATGACCAATCTAACACATTTCAAGGGCTCTCCGAGTGTACAAGACTGCGTTAATGGAGCTAGACGAAACAGAGATGTGCCGCTCTTTGATCTGAGCACCATAGCTTCGGCAACAAACAATTTCTCCTTCCTCAATAAGCTCGGACAAGGTGGTTTTGGATCAGTGTATAAGGTAAACTTCCATTACACAAAAAAGCTACTTAGTAAAATTGATACAGACTTGCAAAATGGTGATTAATTTGACAGGGCGTTATGGACAATGGAACTGAAATAGCAATCAAAAGACTATCGAAACATTCGGGACAAGGAGTTGAAGAATTTAAGAATGAAGTCCAGTTAATTGCGAAGCTCCAACACCGGAACTTGGTGAGAATACTAGGCTGCTGTGTCAAAGAAGATGAGAAAATGCTAATTTACGAGTATTTGCCGAACAAAAGCTTGGATGCCTTCCTTTACGGTATATCCTCTGTTCTCCCACTAGCTAGAATACTCTGATATCATAGATCAACTCATAACGAGGAATAATGATTTCGTCGATATCTTGATCTTGGTCCAGACAACACAAAAAGTTCGTTGCTAGATTGGAAAAAACGGTTTGAAATCGCATCCGGGGTGGCACGAGGACTCTTGTACTTGCACCAAGATTCAAGGCTCAGGATCATTCACCGAGACCTAAAGGCCAGCAATGTCCTACTCGATGCTGCAATGAATCCGAAGATATCTGATTTCGGTATGGCTAGGATATGCGGTGGGGACCAAATGCAAGGAAACACAAATCGAGTAGTTGGAACATAGTAAGTATTTTCTCCTTCGCAATGCTTGATGTGCCCATTGAGTCCAAGAACCTCAACTCAACCAATCAATTAAAACCCCTTTTTCATTCATTTTTGCTGCGGCAGCGGGTACATGTCACCGGAGTATGCAATGGAAGGTATATTTTCAATAAAATCCGACGTCTATAGCTTCGGAGTTTTGCTGTTGGAGATCATCAGTGGCAAAAGGAACAGCGCATATTACCATGAAAATCCATCTTCCAATTTGGTAGGCCATGTAAGTAATACAACTCTTGATAAGTACAGAAACGCACCGGACTCAGACATTATACATAGCCTGAAATACTTGTCATGTGTAATTTGTTCACATCCCGATCGCAGGTATGGGAGCTATGGCAGGAAGAAAACTGTGTCGACATCGTCGATGAGTCGATGGGCGATTCATGCTCCAAAGAGGAGGTCTTGAGGTGCATCCAGATCGGTCTTCTGTGCGTGCAAGAATTCGCGGAGGATAGGCCGAACATGTCCGCCGTTGTTTTCATGTTGGCAAATAACAACGTGGTTCTTGCTTCCCCGAAACGACCTGCATATGTATTCAAGAGCAAGTACCACGGCGCGAATCTATCGTCGAGCAATGGGACGACTTCCACGAATGACGTTACGATTTCGGTGGTTGAAGGCCGCTAATTTTGCCGTTCTCTTGCCCTGGATTTGTTCCATGACACCAATTCACTCTAAAATCTATGCTGAACTCGGCATCAATCTGTAATCCTCATTTGTTGGAACCTATAATCATAATGTTTGGTGTAGACACTTGATATATTGTTGATGTAGTGAAAGATGGGCTTTTAGCAATGCTAATTCTCTTTAGTTTTATTTTATTAGGCTAATATCACGAAAAATCAAAACTAGTACATTTATGATAAATTTACTCTAAACTAAATTTTTGACTACCAAAAATCTCAAACTTGTAATTTGTAATAAATTTACTTTTTATTAGTTTTCATTAAATTTATCCCATCTCAGGATTAGTTTTGATTTTTTTTGTGATACTAATTTACGATATTCGCAATAACCGTAAATTGAATAAGAAGAAAAAGGAGGGAACAAGCCATGGTCACAATCTGATAACTTGACGGATGGCTTTTCCGACATGGAAAGGCAGGCGCAAATCTTCTAGAGAATATAAAGCCAAAAAGGGTCGATTATTTAAACCAAAAAGAAGGCTGAAATTGACTTAATCAAAGTCATTTGCGTGCACGACAATAAAGTTAACCCAAACCCAAAAAATAAAAATAAAAAAATTATAAAGAAATCAATTTAACCTAGAACGACGACCCAACTACCTTGCCACTAAAGTTTTCAATTCTCGTGGATTTCGTTCTAAACTTTATCTTTATTTATGTATTTGTCACTATAAATCCTTTGATTGTGTGGTGCCAATTCAGCCGGTCCCTTTCGTAGTTCACTTGGTAACCTCAACGAAAGGTCGACATCGTTGAACTAGTCTATATGTCTGTCATCTTGATCCATCTATTTTTCTATAGCTGGCAACATGATTTGATACAAACTATATCAAATTTCTCAATTGCGTAATGTCGTTTCTGAATTTTTAATTTATTCAATTTAATCTCAAAGCTTTTGTTATTCAATCAAGTGAAACTTTTTGATGCCCAATTTCATTAAACTTTTTTATCCCTTCACTTCGCCTCCTTAAATAATATTTCGGGCTCTCGCATGATATGCGACCCGACCAATTTTTCGCTTCAAAATTTTGAATGCCTGCTTCTTAATTAGTGCTCACCATTTCTATATGTCATTGTCATGTGATATGATCATCACCTAAAATACTTGCTCTATGTTACTACTTTCGCTTGTCCAAAATGTCATAAATGCAGTCTTTTGGCGTAAGACAGTGACCTCCTCATGATTTGTCCCAGCAGATCGTTCTTTTTTTCTTTTCTTTTTTCCTGTTTTTGTTTTAATATTCTTTTATATATAGATCATCCTATCCAAGCTTATCATCTATCTTAAGCTAGGTTATTTCATCTAGAGTACATAAGTTCCATACTTGTCTAAGTATATCTATGACATCCTGATTTTCGATTCTGTTTTTAACTAGATAAATTGGGATTTTCATCAACGTTCCTATGGTCATTTTCTTTAAGTTGGCCACTTACGAGATAACTAGTCTATCAGGTGAAGCCGTTAAGGAATATAAACGCGACAGACTTGAGAATTTGACCAGAAATCGATTGCTCGACCATGTTAATCTGCAAGGGTTAATACGACACTATCAAAATCGATCAGAAATTGGAGATAGATTGGTTTGACAGAGGCATGTAATTAAAATATGAGTGATTCCACTAAATTGCAAAATTCTTGTCGAACGTCACTAAACTGATTTTTCTGTCATTTCTGTACCCTATGACCGTATTTGAAACCTCGAGATTTCCACAATAGCCGAGAGTCGCCTATGAGTTGAAGATGTACAATGTGGCTAAAAAATAATAGACCACCGGTCAAATGCGCTAAAAATTCATAAAAGCTTCCCAGTATGTTAAGTCACGCTAAAATCGTGTTCAGTTGAAATTAACCACAAAATTAAACTCGATTTTAGAAATTGAAAGTTCTTTCATATCACGATTTATTTTTGGAACGTCGACTCATCCTCTGAAGAATTTTCGGCGAGTCCGGATTTTCGACAAAAAATCAAAATTGGACAATTTTGGACAAGGAAATTCAGAGGCCCATTTTTTAGCGCACTTTTGGCCGTCGAGTTGGATCAATTGGCAAGAAAAATTATGGAATGGATGTGGATACCTTGGCTAGTATTTTTGGGCACCAATTGGGATTGTTTTGAAGTGGAATTGAAGTGAATTGAAGGGGAATTGCACAAAATTCGTAGCCATGGGTGGTGTGCAACATTTGGACCACCTTTGGTGGCTTCTTAGGGAAGTTTGATGAAGGATAATGGGTAGGGGATAGGGCTGAAGATGGTGGGGGCCAAGTGATGAGTATTTGAGATATTTTTGAAGACTTTTGTGGCATTTGGTTCCCCCTCCAGCTGCAACTCCTCTCTTCTTCTTCTTCCTTGCCTTAGTTTCTCCATTGTTGTTGTTGTTTGTGAGCTCAAGAACCAGTAGAAGACCAGCAGCACCGAAGCCAAGCCGCCGCATGCCGTCCGCACGCCATCCGAGCACCGTCGAGCCCGCCGAAGCCGCTTGCCCGTGCCCGCATGCACACTCCCACGTTCCATGTGTCCGACCGTTGTTCGTCGTTTGCCTGGCCACCATCCAAAGCTGTCGAGCCGCCTCCATCGCCGTCTCGGAGCCCCCAACGGCACCTAGACCCGCCGTCACCGCCTAGCCGCCTTGCTTCACTTGTCAAGGCCCCAATCAACTTCTTCGGCCAGCAAGCAGAAGCCGAAGTTTCAATAAGGGCTGAGACTTCGTGAGCCTTTTTCCGGCCCCTTTCGGACCCTGTTGGGTGTCGCCGTAGGCTTGAGTTTCGCTCACCTCCGCGTCGCCATCGCCGTGGACTCACCGACTCGCTAATCCGATGAGTTTACTTGCTAAACCTCGATTAGGTGGTTAATTATGCTTAGTGGATAATTAGCTTAGCCTAAGATTAAATTAGCTGGTTAGTTTAAATTAATTAGTGATTTAGTTGCTTAATTAGGCTTATTAGGTGGTTAGATTAGATTAGTTAAGGGTTAATTAGGTTGTACTATTTAATTAGTATAGTGCATTATTTTTCTAGATCCAATTAGGTGGTTAGATTAGCATATTTAGCTTAATTATGCATTTTTATAATTAATTTGCATTTATTTAATTAAATTTACAACTTATTTAATTATTTAATATTTTCCGAAATTTATACCAGGATAGCCCGTAGTCAGAATTTCGTGCTGATTGTCGTGGTGTGATTAATTTATACATTTGAATGATAATTTATGCAATTGAGTGGTGATTGTGATTTTAGGATTATTATTTCAAAATTGTGAAATTTCCAGGTGTCGGATTTTGACACCAAAAATGTTTTTAAATAATATATCAAATAGTGGGATTTTAAATGGAATGATATCAATTTTTATGGTTCGATTTGACTATGTACCCACACACGATTATTTTACCGAGTGTTTTTAATACGAAGAAAATAGGCCAAGCGCATTATCTTAATTGAGGCATTTGAGTGCAAAGCACGATGTCTTTGGCCAGGATTAAATGGACGTGTGATGGTTATGAGATCCTGTCCCCAATGTATGTTGGATAGACGATACTCCTATATGGAATATCCCCTAACAACGGATGCCGGATCGTAGTTGAGGTCGGATCGAAACTCCTTCATGAATGTCGTCTAGAGGTAGACGTTGCCATGCTCAAGGGATGAGGTGATGCCCGGTTACGCCGGAAGACCGATGTGCGTAGGGTAGAACATGCCTGTGGGGGCAGTAATCAATTAGAACGCGTGAATGATTGAGATAAACTCGCTTGATTATGGGACAAAATTGTATAGAACGTGTCATAACGATTTGGCCTTATAATCGGGACCCCTGTGATTGATTGAGATATGAGTGAGACGTTCCAATTGATGAGTGCATTTACTACAATTATATGTGATATAAATTGTATTGACATGCAAGAAAGAACTGAGGCGAGATGAGTCATCTATGATGTGTGATTAGATTGCCTCTAGGCGTATTTCCTTCCTAATTGAGGTTTAAGGCGTAAACTCACTAAGACATTGTCTTACCCCGTCATGGGCTTAATCTTTGTAGGTCATTAGATAGAGGCAAGGTTGGTTCATTTTGGACAACCGCGAGGGTATACCGAGCAGAGTACCAACGTCCTTAGCTCCATGAGCTCATTGTGACCACTATCTTAGTCAATAAGAGCCTACCACAGTTGGTACCTCATTGATTCAGGGCGTGGTTCTGTCATGGGCCTAATAGGGTACGGGAATGTCCTCTGCAGGGTTTTGACGTCCTCACCATTGCGGTTAACGCCGCTGTGAGCAAGGGGATAGCTGACCCACCTGACGGTGTCATAGTAGACTCGAAGCCCAAGTAAATAGGGTCCGGGGTAAAGTCAGTTAGGGACTTCTTTTTGAGACCTCAACTTTTTTGTATATAACTTTATAGGCTAACCTTGGTTGTTTATAAAAGAGTGTTGCTTGTGAAATTTGTTGTCCTGCTTTTCTATCCCATGTTGATTGTTGTTTGGGGATTGTTTTATTTCGCTTCCGCATGTGCAATAAAATGAATGGATCAATGACACGTCTTGGGACATCGCAATTTTATCAACCACCGAGGGATGTGCATGTACTCGAGGTTTAGGGCGTAACAATATCCCACCCGAGGACATTACCAAATTCCATCCGAACATATCTCATTCACATAAATTATCAATCTTCGAGAAAAATAAACATTTCATCATTGACCGTTGTGCCCCCAGTCCATGAAAAGGTTTTAACTTGTAGTTTAACTTGCAGATATTTTTATTATATAAGAATTTGTTAGCACAATAGAAAAATTGAGAATCTGTACTTTGTTTCTCTTTTAGCTAATTAATTCACATCAAATCGAAATTATAAATATGGTAGGAGAGAATCTCCCTACCATGTTGATTCATATGCGCTATCCATGTTATATCGACATGACATGAGTCCAAAGAGCGTGCCATTGTCACCCAAAAAAGGGAAAGGAAAATAGGCATTTTTCTTTTTTTTCTTTTTGGTCAATCTTTTAATTTCTTCCGTATTTTCTATTTTGCTAGAGCATTTCTTACCTAATTTCATTATAGACCAAAAATGTGATTTTTCGGGTATATATTCTTGGCCTGAAATTAATTGCCTTGATAAGCTGTAAACATGCAGTAGGAAAGTGACGCCTTTGGTGAAGTAGGAGTGAAATTGGATTTGATTAGTGCCGCCGATCCAATCCAATTTTACAATAAAGCTCATTTAGGCTTTTCAGCCCAATTCGAGCCCATGAAGCCTCATTTCTTGGCTCCCCAAGATCCCCAACCCAGCATAGGTCCAATTAAGATAAAATGAAAAGTCCAAGGGAGCTTGTACCAATCAACAGGCAAGCCCAAGACTGGCCACGAGGAGGCCCATGATGGGCCCACCATGTGCCCATCTTGTGGCTGACCCTCCCTCTTCATCTCTCTCTCTCTCCTCCCACAAA
The DNA here is from genome assembly GCA_016097595.1 of Eucalyptus pumila. Classification (NCBI taxonomy): domain Eukaryota; kingdom Viridiplantae; phylum Streptophyta; class Magnoliopsida; order Myrtales; family Myrtaceae; genus Eucalyptus; species Eucalyptus pumila. The sequence goes on from CM027849.1 coordinate 9,132,151, forward strand.
ACTTCCAATTAAAGCTCTATCAAAAACAACTCCGTCTAAATGGATCATAGATCCATTTTCTAACCCATATTTAATGAGATGGGTTGTTATGTGGGCTAGTTATATTAAGTAAGTGGGATTAGACCCAAATCCATCAGTCCTAAATGGGTTTAATGCAGGTTCACAACTTAGTTAGATCCAGTCCACCTTTATGATTCTCTCTTAATCTTGCAACTGACTCGTTTTGTGATTTCATGACTTTTCCTAGATTTGGTTAAATATAAAAATATTTGAATATTATTAGTCAAGTGAGGTTGGGTTTGGTATGAGTTGATCCGAGTATAGTCACTAGATTTGTATTACATGGGAATGGATCAATGAGTTAAAGGCACACACATCACAAAATTTCTGAAATAGAAATCAATTTTCTAGCCAAAATTTGATTTCTCAATATTTATTCCCTAGATGAGTTTAAAAATTTGTTTGATAACAACTCAAAATTTCTGTTTCAGGAACAAAAATTTGTTTAATAACAAACGAACAAAAAAATTCTATTCTAGGGGGAGCAGCCGACATCTGACAATAAGCGATCGATGGTTGGCATCCGGTGACTATGGCATGCGTCCAACGGTAGGCTTTCGGCAGTTGATGATGGGCGTCCGGCGTCACACAGGCCACTGGTGGGTAGCGGGCGGTGACAATAGTAAACGATAAAAAGAGTTTTCATTTCACACTTTTGTTCCAGAAATAGAAAAAGCTAAAAAATTTTAACTTCTCCAAATCTATTTATAGAATAGAAATATGTCCCATAAATAGAAAAATAAAATTATGTTACTAAATAGATTTCTATTTCAAATCTATTCCGGGAAACAGAAAAATAAAGAAAATAGAAACATAAATTTTGTCATACATGCCTTAAATGTCTCAATTTGGGTCAGACTATTTTCAACCCAACCCGATTAACCCGTTTGACAAGTCTACCTCCAACACTCCTTATACTTATTTTTGGCACTATTAGAAGACAAGATAACAATAGAGGCTTGGAGGACAAAAGACCAATGTACAAAGGGAGCACAAAGGATATTTAATGATATAAGAATAGGGATTGATGGGTGATTTTGGGACAAATGTCCTTAGAACATAGGCCAATTTTTTTGGGAGAAAAAACATATCCCTCTCTCTCTCTCTCTCTCTCTCTCTCTCTCTCTCTCTCTCTCTCTCTCTCTCTCTCTCTCTCTCCAACCATGCGCTCCTTCCCTCTCCCATCTCTAGCTCTAATTTCTATTTTCTTAGACTCTCTTCTCTTACTCTCTAAGGCAGCGCGTGGTAACGTTTCTGTTTCTCTCCATTTCTATTTTTTTGTTCCCTGGAACAAAAAAAGAATAAAACTTGTTTGGTAAAAAATTTGTTTCGGAGAACAATTTCTCTATTTTTATATTCCCGGAACAGTTTTGAGAAACAAAAAAGAGTTACTTCTTGTTCTCGGGAACAATTTCTAGAAATAAGTCAATTTTTTTTTCTTTTGTTTCTCTCTCTTATCGTGGCCATCTCCAATCGCTCGAAGCCACCACCGATTGCCACTACTGGCCACCGCTACTACCGCCCATCGCCGCCCCACCGCCACCGCCAACCGTCAGCTGCCACCGCACGACGTCGGCCACCTCCCGTTGTTGCCCACCGCCGCCGCTACACGACCGCCCGCCGCCTATCGTCACCAGTGATTACCGGCCGGCGGCCGATGGACTCTGTGGCAACGGTCGCCGGTGACAATCGGTGGCGGGCGGTCATGCAGCGGCGGCGGCGGGCAGCGTTGGGCGGCGAGCGGCAGCCAACGGTCGGCAATCCGTGAGCAAGAATAAAAAATGAATAAATAAAAAAAAAAAAAATTGTTGCGTTACCAAACACATTTCTATTCTTTTTCTATTCAAAGAGTAGAAATTTTGTGTAGTTATCAAACGGGTTTTTTACTCAGAAATTGTTCCCTGAAACAGAAATAGAAAAGAACTATTTCTGAAAAAAAAATAAAAAATAAATAAAAAATAAACTCTTCCCTGGAACAGAAGCGTTGTCATCTGCAGCCTAAATGGCCGAGAGCTCTTATGAGGATTTATAAATTTTTCTTCTTTCTCTTCTACACTCTCACACATAACATGGCACCACAACTCTCTCATTCCTCACCCTCTTCATCTTGCCATAATGTTCATTCTCCATCTCCCTCTCATTTCTTCATAAAAACTGTAATAGTCGAGGTGGTTTGACTAATCATAGGTCAAAAAGTCAAAAAGCAAAGAGCGAGAACCCACCACCTTAGCAGAGTATTAAAGAAAGGGAGAGAGCTCCATCCCTTAAATGAAGAAATAGGAAAAGAAGAAAATAAAATAAAATGGAAAGGAAAGGTGAAAGGGGTACGCACCATATGGCCTTGTCAAGCCAAATTAACTTTGTTTAACAATGTCCAATAAAGATTCAAGCCATTTGTTCATCTAATTGGAGTACTTTTCACAACTATAGCATACATTCAAATTTATGTGAAATTTTAACTACGAGATCTAATTTTTGAGTAATTAAGCTGGGGAATTTCATGGAAATGAAATATTAGGGCGTTGTATAGCCATGGGGTTTGACAAAAATTGATTTGGAGTAATGGATTAGTCAAAGTAAAATTCTAAAGTCTCACACTCAAGCTCCGCATTGTGAATAGCTTTGAATAATCACTTTGGGCAACATTTTATTCGCGCATGAGTCATATTATTAGCGATTATGCTTAGCTTAACCGATTCATAGTTGATGTAGCATTTTACTTGATTTTGACAATGTTTCTTGCATATTTGATAGGATTGCAAGTTGAGAAACCTCCGTAGTTTGGTTTTAGGCTTTCCTAGATGAGTGATGCTATCCCTTTTTTTTTTTTGAGTTTGTAAAGTGATATGGATTAAAAATAGTATAAGTTATAAAGTTGTTTTTTTTTTTTTTTTTGCATTAAAGTCTGGATCGAACATTTACTACTTTTTTAGGTTTGTGAATGATTTGAGAATGATTTTAGGAAATGTATTGTGAGAGGATGTAAATGTATTACTTTGCGAACTGGTTTATAGAATGAGTTTTGAAATGATTTGAGAAATGCCTTACGAAAAATATTTCTAGTGGATGAGCTATGTTGTAAAAAGTTATCTGTTTGGTTTGTGAAATGTATTTTGGTTTATGAGATTGATTTTGGAATGGATTTTTGGTATCATAGCAAGATTGTTTGATGCTTTATGGTATTGTAGCACGATTGTTTGATACTAAATATCACTTTTAACCCAATTATGAGTTTTAGGGTATGCAAACTAGTTTAAAGATATCCTTCTTGGCTGAACCACCAACTAATAATGAGTGGAGACCTTGTTAAGGGCGAAGTCTTAGTTGCCTTCTTACTAAGCATTGTGTCATGGCTATAGGTGGATATTGAGCAATAAATTGGTAAACCGAATGGACCATTGACCATTGACGTGTGATTGAATAGAGATTGATCAATGGACTTGAGCATGGAAGTTTGAATTGTGATAGTGTATGTATTAAATGAGTCTGAATTATATAAAGTTTTGGTGAAATAAAATAACTAATATTTAATTTTTATGTATATTTCATCTTGGGTTTGGATTATGAATTCCTAGTATTGTTTTTCATATGCGCACAGTGGATACTCAATCTACTTGAAAAATATATATTACTCATTGCATAGTGATAGTTCATACCATTCATCTCAAATGTTTTTCAAGCTCCTTAGTTAGTGGCAAATAAAATGAGAGCATTCGTGTTATCTCCGGGACATTTTGATAGAGAGATTTTTGGGTATGAGTTTATGTTATATGTTTCGGAGCTGTCTATGATTAAGATGAATTTGCTAGGTTTAGTTGTTAGTTGGAGATGTACATATTCTAAGGAGGTGGTTTATCATACATACATATATAGGCTGCATTTTCCGTGTGGAAGGATGGTTGTATTATTTCCCACTTTTTTTTTTTTTTTATGGATTCTAGCTGTGACATATGTTAATATAAAAACTTGGGTTATAATTTGTGAAATTGTGATAGTTTTTTATTTTCTTTTTAAGTATAGTTTTTATAGAACATTGTAAGATTGTGTTAGTTTTAGTGCGGCAATATTTGAGGTGGTAAGGTTATGTTTTGCATTGGATCCAAGTTATCATACATTCTGACTTAAGGACACTCACCTCACTTCATAAGAATAGTAAAGGCAAGCGAGTCATTACCTTCAAAATTAGAGATATGTTTCAAGGTTCTTGAGGTGCACCTTCAAAAAGGAGATAGGCGAGTCAACATGATAGCAGTTCCAACTCAAAGAATGCAAGGGATGAACCCCTTCAGCCTATCACCCAAGCCGATTTATCTAAAACTTGTCAAGTAGTACTTGACTTTGGAAGTAGAGCTACTAAGTCTGAACATAATGGGGAATGCACATTTGCTCGATTTAGACAAGCAAACCCAACCACTTATGATGGGAAATTGTATCCTCTCTCAACCAAGCATTAGATTAGAAAAATAGAGGGGATTTTTCAAAACTGAAAGAGTTTATGATGATCGAAAAGTTGACCTTGCCATCCAATATTTGGAGCATTGTTTCGTTCTTGTATAAACCATTCAATCCATATTGAGGGTTCATATGTTACAAGTGAATGTCGGAATTTGATCATGGATTTAAATCACTGGAATGTCCAATTGATTTCCATTGATTTAAATTGCACAAAAAAGTACACATGAAATCAAAGAGAAATCATTAAGAGAATAAAACATGCTTATAACAGGGGAAGCAGCAAAGGGTTATCAATCATATAGACATGCATCTGAAACTTGTGAGGTTTGACACCTAAAGGTGAAATATAGTTGGCTTAAGGTTCCCATCCAAACAAAATAGTTAGGTTCGTCCATTGTAGTAAAATTCACCATGCCCTTTCTCTCATTGAGATGAGCAGGGATGAGGATGATTTGCCCATTGTCGTAAAATTCACCGATTGGGTTGTCTATCTTCGACACCATTTTAGAGGTTTTTTAGCAATGCAATCCTGAGTTTTAGATCACAACTTTTGTGTGCATTCAATGTAATGCTAAAATGAATAAATCACACAAGCTACTTTATATCTAAATAACGCTTCATTATACATTCATATAAACATATATTCCTACTTCTTCCTGCAAGATAAAGGTTGGCATTTGCTCCATTCCTTATAACTCCCAACCTACATCAACATTTAACACATTGTTTTCTACTTGATTTTGACACGCTACTTGCCACGAAGACACGTTAGTTAACAAAAAATCAAATTATTTCCACACTGAAGTCCTCTAAGGTCTATAATCAAGTCCTTAGTGGAGTCACCAAGCTATTGCGACCCTCTGAAATGGGTCTAGTAAAGCAGGTTTACATATACTATTGAAGGTGGACCAACAGCCTTCAATTGACACAAATTCTCTCTAACTCTAATGCCGTACGACATTGGGACATTCATTAATTGATTAACTTATAAGAATTCTATCATGTGTGGGAATCATCACTATCCTATTGAGGTCAAATAGAAACCAAATGAGATATAAAAGTATATGTCACTTCCTACACAACTAGAGGTCAAGGCACGAGACCTGATTATACTAGTTATTCAACTATTGTCATTTCTGAATAACTTGATTTATTTGTTAACTAGGTGTCGCATGCCTCCTAATCTTTGATTCTAAGACCTAAAGTTTTTGTACATTAAATAATCGTGCAATATTTTTGTGTTTATTATGATCCTAGTGTGTTGCTAACTATCCAACTAGGCTAAACAAATAAGAGGAACGCACTCAAGGAAATGCCATAAAGGAATGACAGCAAACACATCAAAAGCAATAATAAAAGAGTAAGTAAGAAATGAAGTATGTAAAGTAATCCAATATGGCGATAAGCAAAGAATATTACATGGCCATGTTATGATCCCATAGACATTATCCCTCGGGAGCTTGACTTGATACAAGTTGGGTAAAGAATATTCAAGGCTTTGTTATGAGTCTTGGGACATAATCCTCATGAGCTAATTTATTGAAATTGAATTTCATACCTAATTCTAAAGAGAAGGCTCTACAGGGCTATTGGGATCAACTGGCGTCATTAGGGATTTCTCAAAAAATTATCTGCTTTACATCATCTGTTCGAGAATACCATGGATTGTTGGCAGCACCTATCCATTTCGTGGTTTGATGGCATACTCTTAACCAGCCGTGGCCCATTGATGAGGCAGGCCGAGTGTATCCCAATAATATTGGATTTCTTTCTCTTATTATTACCTAGCTCTAAACTAACCGATGATTAACTCTACCCATTATTCAAGATAAACTACCAATTATTCAAAAAAAGAAAAAGTTCACTAAGCTATTCTAAAATAGTATGAAATAAACCTATGCCTAGGTGAATAACTAATCATATCCTTAGAGTTACTCAACTAAAGGCAAAGCATGATCAAACCTAATCTAAAATTCAAACTCCAAAATTAACACTAGTCCTAATGGAAACTAATGCAAACCTTCAAGGTCCTCTAATACATCTCCGTGACTCGGTTTCCATCCATAATCGCATGGCTAACTCATATACCACATTCAATGAAAGCATTAGAATGTTCACACGAAAGGAATTGACCATTAAACAATTCAAATAATTCAAATGTTTGATCTCTAGACTAAGAGTTGACTTTTTCTATTTGGCCAAAAAGTCAACCTAAAAATAAAGTATTGATTTAGTGATAAAATGATGCCTAATCACTAATGATTTGTATTGCTCCTAGTTTTTACATGCAATTGGATGCTATGAATGTTTAACTAACTAATTTTTAGTCAAGAATCAACTCATGTTGCAATCAGGGTCTTGAGTCTCAAATTTTGATAAGTTTAATTGGTCGACAAAAATTCAAGTGCCAACATACTTCAATTACCTTCCATAATTTGTCCAATAGTGCAATTGCCGAATCAAAGGGTAAAAAAAAAAAAAACCAATGATGCATCCATGTTGGCGAAGTTGCAAAGGGGGAAATAAAGTCTGTTTTGAAGATGTTTAAATTTATTTCTATATTTTGTCCATATTAAGGTATCTAAAATGGATGATTAGAATATCAAAGTACATGGTTCACGCATGTGGCAGTTAATAGGAATGGATATGATCCGTATTGACAATAAGTCATGCATTTTTCTATATTGCACTTATCATTATATGTTGCTCTTTTTAATTTTCCAAATTATACTACATTGAGTTATTTTAATTACATTTTTTCCTTCATATCATTTCTTCAGACATGAGTATATTCATGCCACAATGATGAACATTATGTTTCATTATTTTCAAAAGCAGCTGAAGGAAGGGAATACTTATTTGAACAAAAAAAGTCATCACAAGTCCTTAGGCTGTTGTGAGATTTGCAATATAATCCCTAAACTTTTCATTTATTCAACCAAGTCCCTCAACTTTTCTACAATCATGTGATACTACTCACAAATTTTCAAAATTACACTATTGCATAAATTTTGGCTTATCTTTTCATTTCAATGGATTTCCTAAATCAACAAAACAAAGCTATTGTTGATTACCTTTTTTGGTTTTTTTGAATATTACAATATTCATATTTAAGTAGATTTTAACTTATGATTATTGACACCTAAATTTTATCTAAATATTTAGGATTAAGTCGCATAGAAGATTAGGGACCAATTTGGCCCTAAAAAAATGATTTTCGTATCACCTAGGTATTAATATTATTTGCATCTACTAAATTTATGTTGGGTTTAATTTTCCCTTATTTCTTATTTTATCCTACTTTCGGATATTTATTTTAAATAAGGAGGCCCATGGGGGCTTTCTTCCCTTTTCCTTTCTTCCCCACGCGGGCCCGAGGCCCATTCTACCTTTTATTTCTCTCAGCCCGGCCCCTTCCCCCTTTTCTTCTCCTTCTTCCACTTCCACCTTCCACCTTCCTCCTTCGTCCCTGCAGCGCGAGGGCAGGCTACGGCAGAGAGAAGAGGGTAGAGCGGCGACGGAGGGGACGGCTCGCAGGCGCCGTCAATGCCGCCGAATGAAGCAGCGCGAAATCCGGCGAGAAACCCGGATGGAGGGGACGTCGCCTTTAATGCAGAGCGGGCCTCCGCGGAGAAGAGGGGATGGGACACCGGTTCGGCCACACCAGGGCCGGTCGGCGTGCCAAGGACGGGCGGCCGAAACCCCCCGTCGACCGGACCCTTTAGCCTATAAATAGGCCTTTGTTAGCTTTATGAAAAGAGATCTAGGGGAGAAGTTAGGCGGATGGTGAGATCAGAGAGAGAGAAATCGAGATCTGGTGAGGGGGAAGCCCGAAAGAGAGAGAGAGAGAGTCCTCGCCGGCTACCGTGACTGAGTCGTGGCCGACGACCCGCCGCTGTGCTTCCTTTTCCCTGCACAAAGCTTCGGTAAGCGGGGCTCTGTTTTTGCCCTGTTCTGGGCATGCCGGGCCGGAGCTCGCGGCCGCCCGGTTGCGCGAACTCCGACCCCTTTCTTCTCCCTTTGGCTGCTGTTTTGTTGATGTTTGCTCGGCGAAAGCTTCGGCTTTGGTTCCGATCCGTTGAAGCCGAGAGTCCTGCGTTCCAGTCACGTGCACCACCTATTCGATATATTGCCTGAATGAAATCCAGCTTTTTGTTCCCCGTTTTGGTCTAAATCGATTCGCCCGTGCTTGGCTGCGTTCCGTCGAGGTGACGTGTTGTTGCTCGGCTCGTGGCCGCCGTTGTAGTCGCCTACGGACGTCCCCCGAGTTCTAGCGGGTCGGTTGCACGAATGGTGTCTACCGCGGCTGTAATCGGAGCGCCGCCGGCCGGACGAAGGTTGACCATTAGGCTCGGCTCGGCCAATGCCCCGCCGCCGCTCCCCAGGCCGGACGGAGGCGCGCGGCATCTATTTAGCCGTGTTACCTCCGTCGCGGGGACCTGAGGTTTCGCAGCAGGTGGCGATTCGGATCGGCCAGGCCAGCCGGGTCGGGCGCGGCTCGCGGGTCTGGCTGATCCGGATCTTTTTTTAAAATATAGTAATTGTAATAATATTATATTATAAAATATATTTTTTTAAAAGTCTTTGGGCTGGCCCGCGTTTCAGGGCCAGCCAGGCCGCTGGTCACCGACCCGGGTCCGTTTCGAATTTTTTAATAAATATTATGTATCAAAAAAAAAATAATTAGCTTAGAAATAGTCTTTGAATGTTTTTTTTTTCCTTAAAATGTGTGTAAACACTTAACAAAAAATTCAAAAAAAAAAGAAAAATTGTGTTTATGTTATTGGAAGTAAGTAATGATTTATTCTAATTACACTCTTATGATACATGGAAATTTCTATTTCCTTATATTAATTAGAAGTTGAATCCTAGAATTTGTGACGGGTATAAAATGTGTTTTACTTTATATTTAAACAAAGATTAGATATTGAAACAAGAATAGATACCGGAAGAGCATTAATAATTAACTAGTGTAATCAAGTCTTTAATCATAATTTCAGGAGTAAAATATTTTTTATGATATTTCACTTAGGTTGATTAGTAACAACTCTTATTTAAAATTAACTTATAGGGTAAAATCTTAAACCATAAGTCATAAATTTGTAGGTTTGGGAGAATTCGGACTAAGCCTAATACTTAGTGAGTCATTGGCCTTTGCAGGCACCCACCCACACCCACACGTCGCAACGGCACACAAAAAGGGAGGTCGCAACAATGATCTCTATAATTGTTAAAGGAGAACTTCATTTGGAGTTGTAATGGATTAATAGTCCACCTGTTTTGGGTCTTAAGTGTCTTCATCAGATATCTAGAAATGATATTAATTTATCTGCAGATACTCACACTTACACTACTCTAAATCTTGATCCTAATTTTTTGGATAGGTAAAATTTTCAAGTTTTTGGTGTTTCATGCTTTCTAGATTAAAATTAGTTAAGTATTGTGTTTTCTTAATTTTAGCATATAGACGCCCTTCTTTATAAAAGTTTCTTGTGAAATGAAACCACGGCCCGAAGTAGAAAACGAGAGGGATCTGTGTTGTGCCTGGCCTAAGGAAGGCAAGGTTGGGGTTAGCTTTCTCTACAAAGCCGAAGAAAGCCGATTATGCCGGAACTCTTACGTCAACTACGTTCAATTGTTGGTGAAGACTTTTAGTCTATTTAAGTCCTTTTCTTTCTGTCAGCCATACTTGCAATATTTCCTGACTTCTCCCAGGCGAAAGATTGAAGAAAGCTTTACCATTAAAAAAAAATACTTTGTTTTTGGGCCACTGTAACTTTAGATAATAGTTGGTGCAAAACCATAAATTAAAGGACCACATCGAATTCTGTAAAAAAGTTAAGGTACTACATCGAACAAAAAAAAAAAAAAAAAAAAAAAAAAAAAAAATTGACCTTGATCGAATTGAATATTGAGCGAAAGTTCAAATTGTGTCATTATCCCTAATTTAATGTACTCAGCAACCAATACCAATGAGCAATGATATTCAATCAACTTAGACTTTTCGGGGTTTCTCGAAAGTAAAAGTAAAAGAAAATTGACTGGCTAATCGAACGGTTCCCCATGGTTCCCCAGTTCTTAAAACGTCTTCCATTGACTTCTAATTCTAGGAAATAAATGCTCCGGGAGAGGAAAGAAGACAAGTCAAGCATGCTCTGGTCATGTTTTATAGGTTATGAAGCAAAAGCCTTACATGTCTGCTTTCTTGCCTGAAACATAAGCGCGCTGCATCCCCATCTAAGTACAACATGAATCCTCGAAATGTGTCCTTACAAATTCTGTTTCTGTTTCTTCTATTTCACTTGATTGATTCTTTGCACACCCTTGCCCCAAACAATACCGTGAAAGATGGTGAGGTCTTAATCTCCCAAGGAAGAAAATTTGCTCTCGGTTTCTTCAGCCCAGGTAATTCAAGCCTGCGTTACGTGGGGATTTGGTACAATGGACTCCCAGAGCAAACCGTCGTTTGGGTTGCTAACAGAGAGAAACCCGTGAATGATACTTCAGGAGTTCTTGCATTTGATCATTGCGGAAACTTAGTGATCCATGAAAACGATGGGAGCTTTCCCATTTGGTCAACCAATATTTCCTCCCTGACTTTTAATGGTTCTACTACTGCTCAGCTTTTGGATTCAGGTAACCTGGTTTTAATTCATGATCTGAGCAAAATGGTCATTTGGCAGAGCTTTGATCATCCCACAGATACCCAACTTCCGTCCATGAAGCTTGGGATGGACCGGAGAACCGGTTTGAACTGGTTCCTGACATCTTGGAAGTCCAAAGATGATCCAGCACCAGGCATTTATTCATTCAGGATTGAACCAACAGGGTACCCACAAGGGTTCCTTTACCAGGGTCGAGCTCCATATTGGCGGGGTGGACCGATAATTGAGAATCCACATGGTGTTGATCGGTCAATGCCTAATGATTTCAACTTTATTATCACAATTGTGAGGAACGCGACGGAGTTTTCTCAAACGTATAGCACATCGATTATCTCTAGGTATGTGGTGCAGGAGTCAGGGTCATTTAAACACTTTGTAATGCGTGATGAAGAACAGCAATGGAGCGAGTTTAATCACTATCCAAGGGAGCAGTGTGACCACTACAGGAACTGTGGGCCTAATAGCAACTGTGGTGCAAACACCGCTGACCAGTTAGACTGCACATGCCTGCCTGGCTTCGAACCCACATCTCTGGCCGAATGGTACCTAAGGAACGGATCAGATGGATGCAAGAGGAGGCAAGGCGCGTCAATGTGTCAAAGTGGGGAAGGTTTTGTGAAGGTGCAACGGGTGAAGTTGCCGGACACTACAACAGCACATGTTGACATGAGGCTGAGCTTGAAGGAGTGCGAGCAGGAATGCTTGAGGGATTGCAATTGCACAGCTTATTCGAGTGCAAATAAAAGCATGGGGGAATATGGATGCCTTAAATGGTTTGGAGATTTAGTGGATACAAGAGAATTTTCAAACTTGGGTGGAGATTTATATGTGCGGGTCGATGCAATTGACTTAGGTACTTGTTGCTAATATCTACTTGAAATGCTTTTGCTGCTGTTGTTGGGTTGTTATTATTGTCTTATTTCTCCTGATTTCTTGTCTTGACGAAACTGTTCGTTTCTGATAGTCGTAGCATTCATTTCCATAACATTTGCAACTTCCAAGTCCTTGTGCCTTCTTTTACAGCTCGTTATAGGAAAAGCACTCTTGTCAAGAAGGCAATGGTGGCAACGATGTTGGTATCTGCAGTAGTGTTGCTGCTCTTAGGCTCCCTTATGTACTGCCTTCGGCTGAAGAAGAAAAGAGGTGTGGTAGTCTTGCCTTGATAGAAGCTTTTTCTGCCATATATATTACCCAGTCTGTTTTCCAAGTAGGTAGTTATTTCGATGTTTAGGGATAAGAAATCCATTAAATTTAAATTGGAGCTAATCTAGCCAGGATTTTAGGCTACAGGGTGGTTGTATTCATTACTGGAAACCTTGACCAACGAAGCTGCGAAAACAGTGCTTGATAATTAAAAATGCTGAATCGTGACAGCAGATGGAAGAGGAAAAATTTGCACCGCTCCTTCCTCTACAAAAAATTACCAACTTGGCCAGAACGGCAAAAAAAGAAGCAGTACAGAATTGCTTTCATTTTCATAAGCGTTTCGTTCAACTGTGTGACAGCAGATAGAAGACGGCGTAATCATCCGTTCGGTGTTACCACAAGTTCAACATCTTTGGACGAAATTCCAGGCCTGAAAGACCTTGACAGCGAAGGTAGGCGAAAAACAGATATACCAGTACTTGATTTTGGAACTGTGGCTGCAGCCACAAGCAATTTTTCCTCTGCCAATGAGCTCGGCCAAGGCGGTTTTGGATCTGTATATAAGGTAATTAATCTCCCTATTCAACTGAATCCAAGTGGTTATTGGATATTAATATGTATATTCTACCAACTTCAATTGTCTGTCCCTTCCGGGGATTGATGTCCTTGAATAAAAAACGCGGTTTTGGAGTATGTCGTGTCGACTTTATCGCCATCACAAACTCATTAAGTAACCAACACATCGTCCCAGGAAGTTTAACTACCTAATCTATCTTATATTTTCTCTTAACAGCTTTTCAGCCACCGGCTTCATCCGACAGGTCTAAATATTTATTCTTGTAACGTGTTCATTTTCACAGGGCGTGACAAATGATGGAACAGAAATAGCGGTTAAAAGGCTCTCAAAATATTCAGGACAAGGAAATGAAGAGTTCAAAAATGAAGTCAGGTTGATTGCCAAACTCCAACACCGGAATCTAGTGAAAATCTTAGGTTGCTGCATTCAAGAAGATGAAAAGCTGTTAATTTATGAGTATTTACCCAATAAAAGCTTGGATTCATTACTTTTCGGTAAGTAATCTCTTCTAGTAGCCAGAATTTCGGTCTATAGCTAGTTTTATGGATAATAACGTTGAGGTAATCCCCAAAATTGGTCTAGATGAAACAAAGAGATCGCTTCTGGATTGGGAAAAAAGGTATGAAATTGCATATGGGGTAGCTCGGGGACTCATGTATTTACATCAAGATTCGACCCTGAGGATAATCCATAGAGATTTGAAAGTTAGCAATGTCTTATTGGATGTTGCATTGAACCCCAAGATTTCAGATTTTGGGTTAGCGAGGATATGTGGAGGAGACCAAATTGAAGGAAAAACGAAGCGTGTGGTCGGGACATAGTAAGTGTTTTTCTTGAGCATTAAATTCTACTTCATCTAATTAAACAATGAGATATTCGAACACGGAAAAAGAACTCCGACCAACCATTTTCTTTCTTTCATACTAAAGTTTCAACCTTTTGTTATGTCCCCCTTGTAAGATGAATGAGATGCTGATTACTTTTCTTGTTTTTGGCTTCCACAGTGGGTACATGGCACCAGAGTATGCTATGCAAGGCCAGTTTTCTATAAAATCAGATGTGTACAGTTATGGAGTTTTGTTGCTAGAGATCATCACAGGCCAAAGAAATAGCGGGTGCTATCATATGAATCCCTTTTGCTATTTAATTGGCCATGTAAGTATGAAACTCTTATATAATTCATCGCTATGCACAACTTGACCAGGCTCTACAATCGCAGTCACAATCTGAGGTGTCTGGTATGTGTGATGTCCAGGTATGGGAGCTGTGGAAAGGAGGAAAATGCATGGACATTGTGGACAAATCAATTGGCAATACATATTCTGAAGAAATCGTATCAAGGTGCATTCAAATCGGTCTTTTGTGCGTGCAAAGATATGCATCGGACAGGCCAACTATGTCCACAGTGGTTTTCATGTTGGGAAATGCTGATGTGGTACTTCCGTTCCCGAAACAGCCCGCATTCATCGACGAGAGTGACTACAATGGAAATATTCAGTCGACATGTAACCAAACATGTTCTGTTAACAGAGTTACAATTACTGCTGTTGAAGCTCGCTAGCCACATGCCACCACAAGTCCACTACGGTACTACTCAACTTGAGAAATTGAGATGCTTCCTGTATCGGTAGATAGACGACACCTGAAGGCTAATCGTGTTGTGTATGAGCTAAAAGTTGCTCTTGTGCTTAGGAGAAAAGTTTACATGTAGATTAGATGTAATAGACTACCGTTGCAAATTTCCTTGAATATGCATGAGGTAGGAATTATTTTCTTGTTTGATGCTTGGGACACGTTGACTGAAAATATCAAGCTCAGAAAGGGTAAAGTCGGTGTCACATCTTGAATTACATTTACATGGTGGACGAAAAATTTACAACTACTTGCTTAAATTCATGAGGAAGGTGGATCCTCACTAATTAAGACCTTGACTACACTCCGTGATATTTGGGGTATTGTTCGCTTAGTCACTTACGTTGCCTTAGACATCATACCATAGTATCCTAAAACAAAAAGACGATATGAAAACAGAATTAGTATATGCCAAGGCCCAGCAACCGGCTAGAAGAGAAAGAAGAAAGAGGGAGGGAAAAGAAAGGAAAATTTCAAAAAATTTTTTTTTAAAAAGTCTTAGAAATTATTTAAAAAAAATTTTAAAAAAATTCTAATTCACCAAAAAAAAAAAAAAAATGAAGGTAAAGCCAAACGATTTCTTATTCTTTTTCTAATTGAAGAATCAAAATTTTAGGATCATACCAATCACATTCTTCTGGTTGAACTCATTTAGGGAATAGAATTGGAAAAAAAAATATTTTTGAACTGAAATTATTTCTGGAAATAAAATTTTTACCAAACACACCTTTACCGTTACCCCATCATTTTACTTTAATGAATCTTATGTTGATTTGCTTTTACAGGGTGTGACAAACATGGAATGGAAATGGCAGTTAAAAGGCTTCTCAAATATTCTGGACAAAGGATCAAATAGTATAAGATTGAAGTTACGTTGATTGCAAAACTCCATCTTTGGAGTGTGGTGAAAATTCTAGGGTACTACATTGGAGAAACTGAGAAACTGTTATTTATGTTCTTACGTGACTTGTGAACTCAAACTAGAATACCGCAATTTCTTCTTTTTTCTCTAATCCAAAATAGACTTCACCAAATTTTGAACTCCCTTGAATTTGCTTGGAGATAAAGTCCAACTTAGAAGACATCCAAAATACAAGCAATACTTCAACCAGGTCATGTTCTATATACTTCTGCCATGTCAGATATATACAAACTCGAGACATAATTTAACACATCACTGGCTCATAGGTATGGGAGCTATAAAAAGGAGGAAATGCCTAAACATTGTTGACTAGTCGATTCACAATTTATGTCAAGAGAGGAGGCTTCAAGGTGAATTCAGATCAGTGTCTTGTGCATGCAAGAGTTCCCATCCAATGCCTACGGTCTGTGTTCATGTTGGGGAATGCTAGTGTGTTGCTTCCGTCTACGAAACAGCCTGCGTTTGTCTTCAAGAAGAGCTACCATGGAGCATATGCATTGTCTAGTAATGGCATTGTTTCAGCTTCTATTTATGATGTCAGGATTACTACGGTCAATGTGTGATAAATAAGTTTACAATTTTTTTAAAGGATAAGTACATTGAAAGTCTTAAAATTTATCAAGAATGAACAAGTGAGTCCTAAAATTTTCAAAAAGTGTAATTAAATCCTAAAACTTATCACAAAGTACAATAGTCCTACAACCTTTAAAAAGTGTAATCAAGTCATAAAACTTGTCAAATTGATTTAATAAAATCTTTCAATTTAATTGCACTTTTTGAAAGTTTTAAAACTCAATTGCACTTTTGTGATAAATAATAGGACTTGATTACACTTTTTGAAAATTTTATGATTCAATTACACTTTCGTAATAAGTTTCTAAACTTGTAATGCACTTTCCTTTTCTTTTTTTCTTTTTTTTTTTCCAAAAAAGGCACTTCTAAAAAGATTTGCGTAGTACATATGTATGTTAAACTCTGAATGTAATAACCTGATGCCAAGTACATTAACAGTAGCTTTGTACAAAAGGGACTTGAAAATATTGAATAAATTGATTTTGAAACCTCAAACTCACATCAGCATAGTAATGCACCGAGCCTAACGTTGAGGAAAGTGTACTAATCTCTCTTCTCTCGAGCCTCACATCCGAGGGATCATAATTCCTTTCCTTATCACTTTCTGCCACCATTTTTGGTTAGGAGCCCTGGTTACTTGGTCAGGGTTTCCCCACGTTACCTTTCCATTTACCCTTCAAGAACTACATGAAACCCGCTTGTGCTAGTGACATTTCAAGACGACAATAAACATATAAATGACCAAATGGACAACTGAGTAAACGAACAACCGTTGATAGATTGTGAATTCTATTCCATGGGGTTGCCGTCTTCTCCCGCCACCTCGCATTGCCAAGAGAAACCATCGGTTTGTCTTTTTCTCTTGACCTATGTTTTTCTCTTTTACGGGTCAGACTTCTTGATCTATGATTGAACACTGTTCAACCTCTAGCCTCGCTCGTGAAACGGCGGTCGAGGTCAACTAATGAACGGAGGAAAGTGTCCCTTCCAGACGGGGCCAGATGGATGACCGAGTGATCAACGTCTTGGGTAAGCTTTGTTCTAGTCAGCAGGATCAAATATATGTTAGTGCTTTTTTAATTGCGCAAGCATCAGGCGTGATCACTTGGGTCATGAATCTGGTGATCCGAAACAAGTGAGTGTACAAAATTTGAATCGGGTCACGTTACATAGAATTTATGCCGATTTCTATCACACTAGTCTAAACTTAGTGACTTTAATTCAGTCTGCCAAGATTAAAACTTTGTAGGGTAGACTGGCAATCCATAATAGCTTGCTATCATTTTGACCATATTGCAAATTTCCGATGATAGGCACAATAATGGTCAGATACTCACCCCAATGAAACGCATTCACTCTTGAGATTTCAGAAAATTCTAAAAGCTGTTGACATTGACAAGGGAAACAAACCTCTGAGCATCTATAATTAGAAGCACAAACAGTGAAGAGGTTTCGTATATTACAGAGTGATCAAATCAAAAGAATCATCTTAATATAGTATCTTAGTTTTGTCATAAGAAAACAGAGAATACTAGCCTAGCGTAAAGGACGAATCTGAAAAGGATTAAATGGCAATTTGACTCTAGCCTTGAATAAAGACCTAGAAATGGAATTTTTTTTTCCTCAGTTTCCGCATGACATTATGATATTGAATTTTCAGCTCGACTGACTGTTTCTATATTAAAATCGCTGTCAATGGAAACGACACGGTATCCATCTCTGTCACAACAGTCTGATGAGTAATGATACCTCAAATACCATAGAGTGTAGTTGAGGTCTTAATTAGTGGGGACCTTTCCCATGAATTTAAGCAAAGTGATTGTCACCTTTTCGATCCACCAAATGGAGTGCAAGCTGTGATGCTTCATACTTGGTCGATATTTCTCGATCGTGAAACAAGAAATTTTTCATGTACATTGAAGTAATGGTCACGTACCTTGGGGACTCGCCTCACCTTTCCCTTCCCAGCAGCCTTATCCCTTTAATTAATGTGATGGATCGATGTTGCTTGAGGTGTATTTGCTTCCCCATTGAATCGGTTCCAGGTGAATAAACAGGGCTCTTGGTTATCATCACTCCGCCCATCCTCGATAAAAAGACAGCATGAACACAGAAAAGGGGTCAGTATATGCCCTGCTTCTTCTTTTTCTACTTCAGGGAAGTACTGGCTTGGACATCCTAAGCCAAAACAATACTATCAGAGATGGCAATCTCTTGGTCTCCAGCGGTAAAAAGTTCGCTCTCGGTTTCTTCAGCCCAGGTAATTCTAGCCACCGTTATGTCGGAATTTGGTATTACCAAGTTTCTGAGCAAACCGTTGTTTGGGTTGCTAACCGAGAGAGGCCAATCAATAGCACTTCAGGAGCTCTTTCGATTGATTCTGATGGAAATTTGGTGCTCCATGAGACAAATGGAAGCTTTCTTGTTTGGTCCACAAAATTTTCTTATGCATTGTCCAATTATTCTACTACAGCCCGGCTTATGGATTCAGGCAATCTAGTCCTGGTTCAAGATTTTAGCGAAAGGATGATATGGCAAAGCTTTGATTATCCAACAGACACTATGTGTTGCGATAGGGCGAGCGATCGAACAAAATATAGATGGAAGAAGAAAAAAATCGGACACTGGATTTACGTAGTTCAGTCGTAAAGACCTACGGCCACTGGGAGAGTAGCAGCGAATTTCACTATAGATCAAGCGATATAAGGAGATTACACACTTGAGTCAGTCAAACACTCTCTCGGTGTTTCCCAAACCCCAATTACACCCAATGCACAAATCTTTCTTGGATGTAAATCACAAATAAGCTTTTCTGCACGAGAAACACGAAGACCCACTCTCAAGCACCCAGCGCCTACGGATGTCTCTCAGAGAAAACCATGGCACTCAAAATAAGAACATCGCTTCGATCAACAACCTATACTTCGGTGGCGTGCGGCTTCTCCTTTTATACGTAGGTCTTTGGCTGCTTCGTAGGGTTTCTTTTTCACCGACTTCGTACAAGCGCACAAAACAAAGGAAATTAGATTATGCTTTTATATGTGTGTTGGGCCCCACCTTTCCTACGCGTGCAGAGAACTCGGCAACTTCTCACGGTAGAAAAGGAAATCTTCTTCGTGCGTGTGTGCCCAAGGTCAAACTTTTGACCTTGGGCCCCACCACCTTTCTCTTCACGTGCAGGAGCTTATGCGGCTTCGTTCTTCTTTTCTTCAATTCGGAATCCGCAGCCTTCACAGCAAAGCACTTTCCTCCCTTTTTATTTTATTTTATATTTCAAAATTCAGCAATTCGCTTTAGGCTTAAACTCGAGACATATTTTAACAATCTCCACATTGGCTCGACGTTTGAGCCAAATTACAATCGCTTCGTAAAAAAAAAAAATTATGTTGCTACTTTCCCATGGCCCCCGATGGGTTCAACCGCCACAGATATTATCCAAATCCAAGCCTCGCTTAAACTTCGTCATAACCGATGACCTCATCAGAATACCAACTTCACATGCACCTTTAACTGCTCCGCAAGGATTTTCTGACGCAACTTCCTTAACCGCAGATAAAGCAAAACCGTTATTGCATCCATATCTATCAGGAGATCGAACACGTACCTTGTTAATTTCAGCAGTTACAGCAATCATTGGCTCTATAAGCTCCATCTTGCAACAAACACCATCTGTGTTGATTACTTTGCTAGTACCTGTACTCGCTACCTCAGGAGTTTCTGGTTGCAACTCTACCTCAAGCTGAACACCATTCAGATTCGTATTAACACTGCCACAAACACTCCTAGCCAGAACTATCGGAGACTTGTCAATAGTAACTTCTCTACTATCAATAGGTGAATTTATATCCGGACACCACAACTGATCGTCCCACTCACCTTGCTTATAACCATGGAATATGCACATTGCCCTCTCATTGAGCTTACCATCACTCACTCGAAAATAACATGAGCAACCAAACATTCTAAGAATAGAATAATCAGCAACGTTACCTGACCACACTTCTTCAGGAATCCACCATTCAATAGCAGTTGATGGGGATCTTTTCACTAGGTAGCTTACCGTACTTAGCACATCAACATGAATCTCCTAGTCATACCAACACTAGAGATAATTTTTCGGGCCATCTCTAGTAATGTTCTGCTCATCAATTCTACAAATTGTTGTGATTTATTGGCACTAGTGCGGTGTTTCACTATGCCCTCTTTCATGCAGAATTTATTTGCCAGCTCCGAGCAAAACTCCATGCTATTGCCAGTCCGCACATGCTTGATCGACTTACCAGTCTCCGTCTCGATCAAAGCTCTTGATTGCAAGATCCTGACACCAGCATCAAACTTGTGCATTGGCACAAACACCCAGGTCCTCCTCGAGTAATCAAAAGACTCTCGAACAGATGCATCCGACGTCTCCACGGCGAAATTTATCACTGTCTCACCTTGAAGTTTATACAGGCCATTGTGCTTGATTCCTTTCATTATCACCATAGCACCTCGAACAACCTTTAGAACTCCACCTTTTGAAGAATACCTGCAACCAGCTGAATCTAGGACACCCAAGGAAATTAAGTTCTTTTTCAATTATGGAACATGCCTCACTCCAGTCAATGTCCTCACGATACCATCATGCATTCTGATTTTAACATCACCAACACCCACAACATTGCACTTAGTGTTGTTCCATAACTGGACTTTACCACTACCCATGCACTGATAAGTGATAAACCAATTTCTATTTGGTGTGACATGAAAAGAACAACCAGAATCCATAACCCATCCATCAAGCGATGAATCATTAGTGACAGACAAGACATAATCGGCATTATCTGCTACAGCTGCAACATTATCTGCAGAATCAACCATAATTCCCTTACCCTTTTTGTTCTTCAGCTTAAGGCAATCCCTTCTAAGATGCCCCCTCTTGCCACAACTCCAACAGACAACATTAGCAATCCTAGATTGACTACGTCTGTTCATATTAGTACTACTGTTACCCACACGTGTTACAGATCTTCCTCTATTTTCACCTACTAAAGCAGTAGATACAGATTTGCCAGATTCTCTTCTACAAATATCCTCGCTCAGAATTAAATCTCGAACCCCATCAAATGTCAAACTTGTTGACCCAGAGGAATTACTAACAGCAGTAACAATAGTATTCCAACTATCAGGCAATGAGGATAATAGAATCAAAGCACGTACCTCATCTTCAAAATTAATCTCAACTGAACTCAATTGACTAACAATCACATTGAATTCATTGATATGATCTGCAATTGACGCACCTTCTTTCATCTTCAAGTTAAATAGACGTCGCATCAAACAAACCTTGTTGATTGCAGAGGGCTTCTCGTACATCTCCGACAAAGCTTGCATCAAATGAGCAGTGATCTTCTCCTTCAAGATGTTAAACGCGACGTTACAAGCCAACGTCAGCCGAATAACACCCATAGCTCGTCTATCTAGCAAATCCCAATCAGCTTGCTTCATCGTCTCTAGTTTCTCCCCAAATAAAGGCAAGTGCAGATTCATCTGGTAAAGATAATCTTCAATCTGCATCTTCCAGAAACTAAAATCCTTCCCATCAAATTTGTTGATTCTCACTTTTACTTCTTCCGTCGCCATCGATTCGCTTCAACTCAGCCAAACCTAGCTCTGATACCACTTGTTGTGATAGAGTGAGCAATCGAACAAAATATAGACGGAAGAAGAAAAATAAATCGGACACTGGATTTACGTGATTCAGTCATAAAACCTATGTCCACTGGGAGAACAGCATCGAATTTCACTATAGATCAAGCGATACAAGGAGATTACACACTCGAGTCAGTCAAACACTCTTTCGGTGTTTCCCAAACCCCAATTACACCCAATGCACCAATCTTTCTTGGATGTAAATCACAAATAAGCTTTTCTGCACGAGAAACACGAAGACCCACTCTCAAGCACCCAGCGCCTACGGATGTCTCTCACAAACAGAGAAAACCATGGCACTCAAAATAAGAACGGCGCTTCGATCAACAACCTATACTTCGGTGGCATGCGGCTTCTCCTTTTATACATAGGTCTTTGGCTGCTTCATAGGGTTTCTTTTTCACCGACTTCGTACAAGCGCACAAAACAAAGGAAATTAGATTATGCTTTTATATGTGTGTTGGGCCCCACCTTTCCTACGCGTGCAGAGAACTCGGCAACTTCTCACGGTAGAAAAGGAAATCTTCTTCGTGCGTGTGTGCCCAAGGTCAAACTTTTGACCTTGGGCCCCACCACCTTTCTCTTCACGTGCAGGAGCTTTTGCGGCTTCGTTCTTCTTTTCTTCAATTCGGAATCCGTAGCCTTCACAGCAAAGCACTTTCCTCCCTTTTTATTTTATTTTATATTTCAAAATTCAGCAATTCGCTTCAGGCTTAAACTCGAGACATATTTTAACACTATGCTTCCTTTCATGAAACTCGAGTTGAACCGCAAAACCGGTTTGAACCGGTTCCTAACATCTTGGAAGTCCCCAGAGGATCCGACACCTGGCAATTGCTCCTATAGGATCGACCCAACGGGCTACCCTAAATTGCTTCTGTACAAGGACGGGGATCCATATTGGCATGCTGGGTCATGGACTGGAGATCGATGGAGTGGTGTACCTGAAATCACTCGTGCTTACACCTTTAACATAAGCTTTGTAAAAGACCCAGACAAGGTTTCTATAATGTATGGTGTCATTGATGCATCGATCATCACCAGAATGGTGGTGAGCGAATCAGGGTTAGTCCGACGATCCACATGGCACGACGGAGACCGCTAGTGGATAGAATACTGGTTCGCTCCAAAGGACCAGTGCGATTTTTACGACAATTGTGGACCCAACAGCAACTGCAATCCATATGATGTGGGCCAGTTCGAGTGCACATACTTGCTAGGGCTCGAGCCCAAGTCGCCGGGCGATTGGAACCTTGGAGATGGATCGGCAGGGTGCGTGAGGAGGGGAGGGGTGTCAGTGTGTCGAAGTGGGGAAGGATTCGTGAAGGTGGCCCGTGTGAAGGTGTTGGACACTTCAAAAGCACGTGCCATCTGTTGGTAAGATATGCTTCGAAATTGGGTAGTACAATGAAATTGGATCGAGTAAAACAACTCGGACTTTGAGGTGTGATATAACTTTCTTTAAGAATTTATTTGCCCCACAACGTTGCTAATGGTCACGGGCAAAAATCCTCCAGGATACAACAAAGTCTCGGATGAGAATACTAAATAGCAATTCTAGTATTTCTCCAGAGTCTCTCTAGGAAAACAATCGAAAAATTGGCTGCAGTTTTTCAGAAAGAAGACTCGAAAAATGACCACTCATTTCTTTCCGAAAAATGACAAGTATATATATGAAACAGTATTGCAACTCTTCGTGAAAATTGTGAACAAACATGTCTTTAGAAAATTGTTCGGATAAACAAATGCGACTCTTCGGAAGAAGTCGAAAACGAACAATGGCAATCCTTCGGAAAAATTAAAATGGAATAAGCAATTTTCCAAAGGTTGTCTTGAAAAGACATAAATAAAATTCGGAATAATTTAAAAAAAATAGAATTTCGAATTTTTTATTTATATTTCATTTCCGAAATTCTTAAATTAAAAGGCAACCTTTGAACTAAAAATATAAAATAAAATAAAAATAAATAAATAAATAAATAAATAAATAAATAAATAAATAGCAATGGATTAATGCCAAAATCGCGCAATTATTCGCGCACCCTCACGCGGGTATGGTGGGGTCTAGCCCCACCTAATCACTCCTTTAACTACAAAAGGAAAATCCCACATTTTAAACTGACCCTCCTGCTTCCACCTTTTTTATGTGGGACAAAGTAAAAAGCACTCATTTTGTTTTAACAAACAAAATTCCAACACCAACATGAGCTTGAACTTGAAGGAGTGCAAGGAGGAATGCCTGAGGGATTGCTCTTGCACAGCTTATGCTAGTGCCAGTGAGAGCCTGGGAGGTTCCGGGTGCCTCACGTGGCACGGCAATTTAGTCAATACAAGAACATTTGCAGATTCGGGTCAAGATTTATACATATGGGTCGATGCCATTGATTTAGGTACTCCTATTTCTGTAATTTATGTTACTAATACTACTTTTGTTAATGTGATGTATCTCCTGCAATCTCAATTGTTTCATTAAATTAGCATTGTCAAGCAAATGATGAATTGAACTTCGAAACAGATTAAATTCATGAGCATAAGAATTCACATCCATGATTCTAGGAACCAAGTTTGAGCTTTTGCATCGCATAAACTGTATATTGTTTGAGATCAGCTTGGTGATATCTGGTTTCAAGTTGAGGTTGAAAGAATTTTTCATTCTATACTTGGCACAAGCACTTTCGAGGTCATTGAATCTGAAGTACCATGTTTATACTTTCCTTTCAGCTCGTTACAGGAAAACAAGATCCCTCAGCCAAAAGGCAATGGCTGCGATAATTATGGTTTCAATTTTTACAGCTCTACTGCTCGCCAGCTCCTTGTACCTCCTGGTGATCAAGAAGAGAAAGGGTGCGTCACTTAGTCCTCAACATCAGTAAGCTCTTTATTATATTTTCCGTTTAATTCGTCTGCTAACTCTTATTGTTCACCAATTAATAAAGGACACAAATTTTGGTTGGTTCAGTCTTGGAACTTTTCCCAGCTGTAGGAAGTCAGTTAAAGAGTAACTTCTATGTTTTTATTTGATCATTTCCGAATCTAAGAACCTTGAACCAAAGAAAGCATGATGATGCCAGTTCAGATCTTAATGCAGCAATTCAACAATGAACCTAAACCAGCACAAGGCCAGTTTCAGGATACAAGAGATGAAATCATGCAATACGTCAATATATTTACCAGGAAAACAGATGTAAAAATGTTTGCGAAGATCTTAATAAGCTTACAACTTTCATTCGGTTTAACGGAATGAATTCCTGAGTGAAGAATCTCACAGTTCCTCCAAGGTTACAATGGCATTTGTGTGGTTGTTTCGGAAACAGATCACAGAAGCCATAATCCACCGGTGAGTGATATGAGGACAAATTCAACATATCTTGACGGCCCTCAGACCATAAAAGACCGCGATGATGGACCCAGAGGAAACAGAGATGTGCCGCTCTTTGACTTAAGCACCATAGCTTCGGCAACAAACAATTTCTCCATCCTCAATAAGCTTGGTCAAGGCGGTTTTGGATCAGTATACAAGGTAAACTTCCATTACACAAAAAAGCTACCTAGAAAAAACGATGATACAGACTTGCAAAGTGGAAATTAATTTGACAGGGCATTATGGACAATGGATTGAAAATAGCTGTCAAAAGACTATCGAAACTTTCAGGACAAGGAGCTGAAGAATTTAAAAACGAAGTCCGGTTGATTGCGAAGCTCCAACTGTTATAGATAAAGCCAAATATTTGTTTTTAGGGGCTTTTTTGTCTTTTCTATTAGATTTCCTTTTAGGTTAAAAGTGGTACCTATATATTAGCGATGGCAAAACCCTAGCCGTCAAGACGCTGAAAAATGAAATAGAGAGGCAAGAAAAAGAGAGAAGAAAAAAGTGAATTTTTTCTTGATGAGAGTTCTCAATCTCTTTGTGCCCTGATCTTGAGAGAAGATCGTCGTTGTATTCCAACTTTTTCCGAAGTCTAGTGGATTTGCAGAGTGCCTCTGTGCGGAGACGTAGCCCAGGTTTGGGTGAACTTCGATAACAAATTTTCTGGTGTATTCATCTAATTTTGCTTTTTTATTACTATATTATGTCTGGTGAATTGTTTGCAAGCGTTATTTTTCTGGAATCGACGTGCGATTTTGTAACAATTGGTATCAGAGCCTAGGTTGGCTAATCGAGAACATCGAGGGTTTTTCGGTAACGTTCGATTGAAAGCAAACAGGATGGCAGAAGATAAAATCAGAATCGATAAGTTCAATGGAGAGGATTTCGGATGGTGGAAACTACAAATAGAGGATTATCTTTATCAAAAAGATCTCTATGCACCACTTGAGGGTTGGAAACCCGAGATGGCGGAAGTGGATCCGACAGCAGAAGCCGGATGGAAAATTCTTAATCGAAAGGCGTTAGGTGCGATTCGTCTAGGGTTGACGAAAAAGACAAGGTATCACATCGCGAAAGCAAAAACTGCAAAAGAAGCCATGGATATTCTAACGAATATTTTTGAGAAGCCATCCACATCAAATCAGGTATTTTTGCTGAAGAAACTGGTTAATATGAAGTTATCGATAGAGGTTCTGTGGCGAGCATATTAATAGTTTCATGTAGGTCACGGGTCAATTGGAATCCGCATGCATAAATTTAGATATGAAGCTTCAAGCTTTATTATTTTTATGTTCTCTTCCAGAAAGCTACAATACCGCAGTGCAGGGAATTTCGAGCACCATGAAGGATGATTTAACTCTTGATGATGCTGTGAGTAGTATCATGGATGAAGAGATGCGAAGGAAAGTCTCAGGTGGAGATAATTTTTCTGCATCTACATCTTCAATGGCACTTGCAGTGGAGAACCGTGGAAGAAGTAAAAGTAGAGGAAATTTCAGCGGTCGTGGCAGATCACAATCAAGGGGTAAGAGACAGGTTGCAAAAGATGAGTGTTGGTTTTTTCACAAAACCGGACACCGGAGGTTTCAGTGTGAAGCCTACAAAAAGAAGCAGCAAGATGAGAATCAAGGTGCTAAAGTAGTTAGCGATAAATCTTTACTAGATAACTTGTGTTTGTCTGCAGGGTTTGACTTGACAACAGATAAATGGTTAATTGATTCTGGCACTTCTTTTCATTGCACCTCGCAAAGAGACATATTTGATGATTATGCCAGTGGAGATTTTGGACAAGTGGTTGTGGGAAACGGCCACATGTGTCCAATTGTTGGGAAAGGAACCGTGACTGTGAACATCTCAGCTGGAGGACGTCTAGTTTTGCGTGAAACTAGGCATATTCCGGAATTAAAGAAAAATCGGATTTCAACCAGTAAACTTGACCAAGAAGGTTTGGTAATAACCTTTGGCTGCGGAGAGTGGAAGATAACCTCAAGGGTAAGAGTAATAGCAAAGGGAAAGCGTACGGGTACACTTTACCTTCTCTAAGGAGACAATATCAGTGATATGGTTGCAACTACAATGGCTACAGGTAATTTATCTACTCTTTGGCATTATCGTTTAGGACATCTTGGTGAAAAAGGTGTAAAGCATTTACACTCGAGAAAATTACTTCCAGGTTTACAAAAAGTTGAGTTAGATTTTTGTGAGAGTTGCATTTATGGAAAACAGAAGGCTGTTAGTTTTCAATTGAATGGGCGACAAAATAAAGGCCGAAGCTAGAGTTGGTTCATACGATGTATGGGGACTGCTCAAGAACTCTCTTATGGTGGTAAGAGATATTTTGTCACATTCATTGATGATGCAACAAGAAAGACTTGGGTCTATGCTCTTAAAGAAAAATCAGAAGTATTCGGGATGTTCAGAATGTGGAAGACCATGGTAGAAAAAGAAACAGGTTATCAGATTAAAGCTTTGAAATCTGATAATGGTGGTAAATACACAAGTAAAGAATTTGCAAATTATCTGAACCGAGAAGGCATACACGGGCTAAAGACTGTTCCTAGAACTCCTGAAGAGAACGGTGTAACTGAAAGAATGAACAGGACTATTCTAGAACGTGCGAGATGCATGAGACTACACACGGGTCTCCCGCTACACTTATGGGCCGCTACAGTTGATGCAGCTGTTTATCTTATCAACAGAAGTCCATCTAGTGTGTTGGATGGAGAAATACCACAAGAGCGGTGGTCAGGTAAAAAGATTAATTATTCACATCTAAAGGTGTTTGGTTGTATTGTATATGCTTTGATTGACAGGGAGGATAGAAAAAAGCTTGATGCTAAGTCCCAGAAGTGCGTTTTTATCGGATACGGTGGCGACGAGTATGGCTATAGACTTTGGGATTATGAGAATAACAAAGTCATCCGCAGTCGCAATGTGGTATTCCATGAAGAAAAGATGTACAAGAATCGTCAGACAGAGACAGAGCATGAGAAGGTAGTACAACCGAGTATGTTGAATTAGACATAATGCCCGTGAAGATGTTTCCAGTAGATCAAAGTTCACACGAAAGAGAGGTTCAAGATGAGCCTATTATCAGTGAAGAGGTAGTTCAAGAAGAACACAGTGATTCGGAGCAAACGAATGACCCTGAAGTACCTGTCTTGAGAAGGTCTACACGTGTGAGAAAGCCAAAGGTAATTTTTGATCCATCAGCTAATACTGTTTTGAGCCATGTCTTATATCTGATTCGGGGAACCGGAGACTTACGATGAGGCAAAGGCAGACACGTCTCACTTGCAGTGGGAGTGTGCTATGAAAGACGAGATGAGCTCGTTACTTCAGAACAAAACTTGGGAGTTGACCAAGTTGCCCACAGGTAAAAAAACTTTATTAAACAAATGGATGTACAGGGTTAAGAATCAAGCAGATGGTAGTATTAGATACAAGGCGAGACTTGTAGTCAAGGGCTTTTCTCAAAAAGAAGGGATCGACTATTTAGAGATATTTTCACCTGTAGTGAAAATGACATCAATTAGAGTTCTGCTAAGTATAGTTGCAGTGGAGGATCTTCATCTTGAGCAGTTAGATGTAAAAACAGCGTTTTTACATGGTGACTTAGATGAAGAATTATACATGACACAACCTAAAGGTTTTGAAGTCAAAGGTAAGGAGTACATGGTATGTCGCTTGAAGAAAAGCTTGTGTGGCTTGAAACAAGCTCCGAGGCAATGGTACCTAAAATTTGATGGTTTCATGCAAGAAAAAGGATTTGCACACTGTGAGTCTGATCACTCTGTTTGTTTTCGCAAATATGATGATGGTGACATTGTGTATCTATCTTTATATGTGGATGACATGCTTGTGGCTAGTTCCAATATGAAGAGAATCGTAGAAGTGAAGAAGATGTTATCATCACAGTTTGCTATGAAAGACTTGGGAGAGGCCAAGAATATTTTAGGCATGAAAATCATCAGGGACAGGAAAAATAAGAAATTATGATTGTCGCAGGAAGACTATGTGAACAAGGTGTTAAAGAGATTTAACATGGACAAGGCAAAACCAGCTGCAACTCCTCTAGCGAGCCACTTCAAACTTTCCAAGGATATGTGTCCAAGCACTCAGGCTTTGAAAGATGAGATGCCGGTAGTTCCATATGCATCAGCAGTAGGGAGTTTGATGTATGCCATGGTGAGCACAAGACCGGACATTGCACAAGCAAAGTGGGAGTTGTGAGTCGATATATGCGAACCCGTGCAGAGAGCATTGGAATGCAGTTAAATGGATATTGAGATATCTAGCAGGTACTTCCAATTACTCAATTTGTTATGGTGGTACATCTCTAGAGTTGCAGGGTTATGTAGATGCAGATCATTCGGGTGATCGAGATAGTGGTTAGAGTACCACTGGATATGTCTTTACAGTTGCAGGTACACCAATGAGTTGAGTATCTCAACTATAAAAGATAGTGGCTTTATCGATGACAGAGGCAGAATATGTAGCGATTACAGAAGCCTCCAAGGAAATCATGTGGTTACAAGATTATATGGAGGAGTTACATCGAAAACAGCCAGTCAGTACACTGTGGA
This sequence comes from Eucalyptus pumila, assembly GCA_016097595.1. Lineage (NCBI taxonomy): Eukaryota > Viridiplantae > Streptophyta > Magnoliopsida > Myrtales > Myrtaceae > Eucalyptus > Eucalyptus pumila. Next base: position 9,161,825 of record CM027849.1, read on the forward strand.
GTGATAGTCAAAGTGCAGTGCATTTAGCAAAGAATGCAGCTTATCACTCAAGGACTAGACATATCAAGAAGCGTTATCACTTCATCATTGAAAGATAATGAATTAAAGCTACACAAGATTGATGGCTCAAAGAATCCAGCTGACATGTTGACCAAGGTAGTAGACAGAGAGAAGCATATTTTCTGTACTACTACTATTGGTATTACTCCATGTTGATTGATGAGGAGTATCGCAGAGGCACATGTTTTTCAACTACTATTTTTTGAAGAAGATGGATGCAAAGTTGCTTGGTGCTTTGGTATATTTGTCTTCAAGTGGGAGATTGTTATAGATAAAGCCAAATATTTGTTTTTAGGGGCTTTTTTGTCTTTTCTATTAGATTTCCTTTTAGGTTTAAAGTGGTACCTATATATTAGCGATGGCAAAACCCTAGCCGTCAAGACGCTGAAAAAGGAAATAGAGAGGCAAGAAAAAGAGAGAAGAAAAAAGTTAGTTTTTTCTTGATGAGAGTTCTCAATCTCTTTGTGCCCTGATCTTGAGAGAAGATCGTCGTTGTATTCCAACTTTTTCCGAAGTCTAGTGGATTCGCAGAGTGCCTTTGCGCGGAGACGTAGCCCAGGTTTCAGTGAACTTCGATAACAAATTTTCTGGCGTGTTCATCTGATTCTGCTCTTTTATTGCTATATTCTGTCTAGTGAATTGTTTGCAAGCGTTATTTTTCTGGAATCAAAGTGCGATTTCATAACACCAACATCGGAACCTGGTGAGAATACTAGGCTGCTGCGTCGAAGAAGACGAGAAAATGCTAATTTATGAATATTTGCCGAACAAAAGCTTGGATGCCTTCCTTTTCGGTACGTTTTCTGCTCTCCCACTAGCTACAATACTCTGAAAAAACAATGGTTTGTTGATGTCATGATCTTGGTCCAGACAAAACGAGAAGATCATTGCTGGATTGGAGAAAACGGTTGGAAATCGCATCTGGGTTGGCTCGAGGACTCTTGTACTTGCACCAATATTCGAGGCTGAGGATCATCCACCGAGACTTAAAGGCCAGCAATGTCCTACTGGATGAAGAAATGAATCCAAAGACATCAGATTTTGGTATGGCTAGGATATGTGGCGGGGCCAAATCCAAGGAAACACAAATCGTGTAGTTGGAACATAGTAAGCATTCTTGCTATCGCAATGCTTTATGTGTTATTGAGTCCAAGAGCCTCATCTCAACTAATTAGCCGAAACCTCTTTTTTTCTTCCTTTATTTTTTCTGTGGCAATGGGTACATGTTGCCAGAGTACGCAATGGAAGGTATATTTTCGATAAAATTCGATGTCTGTAGTTTTGGAGTTTTGTTGTTGGAGATCATAAGTGGCAAAAGGAACAATGCATATTACCATGAAAATCCATCTTCCAATTTGGTAAGCCAAGTAAGTACTGGAACTCTTAAATAAGTACAAAAGACAGGACTGGACACAGACATAATACATAGCCTGAAATACTCGCTTGTTCACTACACAATCGCAGGCATGGGAGCTATGGAAAGAAGGGAACTACGAGGACGTTATCGACGAGTCGATGGGTGATTCATGCTCCAAAGAGGAGGCCTTGAGGTGCATCCAGATTGGTCTTTTGTGCGTACAAGAATTCACGGACGATAGGCCGAACATGTCCGCCGTTGTGCTCATGTTGGCAAATAACGATATGGCTCTTGCATCCCCAAAACGACCGGCATGCGTTTTCAAGAGCAAGCACCATGGCACGAATCTATCTGCAAGCGATGGAATGACTTCATTAAACGACATTACGGTTTCAACAATCGAAGGCCCCTAGTTTTTTTCCGTTCTCTCGCCCTAAATTAGTTATATAACAAATTCTCTTTAAAACACTAGTAGTTTATGCAAGTATTGGGGACTGGAATTCCAACACTATGTTCATGATGTTTGGTATGATTTGGAAACTGCAAATTGCACGATGCTTCTTTTTTGGTTAACGTTGATAATTCCCTTAGAGATTAAGATTGTAGTCCAATTTAGGTGATTCTCGTGATATGATATACATATTCGTACTAAGAGGAGTAAACCGATGAAATTTTTTGTCAAACCATGGCCTACCATTATGAAAACTGAAAGATGTCAGATAAATGCGTGGTATAATATTTAAAAAGTCTAACAGTTCCCCTCACACACAGGCTGAAATTTGTCCTAAGAGTAAGCTCATAAAATTACAATAATAGAGACTAGTAGAGGTCTCTGAAGATTTGAACTCAATCCTCCTATCCTGATATCATGTTAACATCTAGAGTCAAATAGAACATAAATGTAACCTCATTTTGAGACCAAAACTAAGAGCATCTATTAATAAGATCATATATTCCAAATGCAAAGGCAATAATGATCCCTCAGGAAAGACAAAAACTAGTTTCGAATTGAGCATAGAAATTTGGTACCTGGTCTAACAGAAAAGAGAAGCATTTGATGATTGCTTTGATTTCATTCTACGCATTGTATGACTACCTCGACAGCATAAAGAAGCGGGTGTGGAGTACTTGCCAGTGTAGCTTCAAGTTCGACATAATTTGAGGAATCCCAGACGTGCAAAACGTCTGCAACCAAGGAAGAAGAAATTGTTGAATAAGTCAATTTCCTTTTGGTTTGTTTTTAATGTGTTAATAGTCTGTTGAGCACTCCTATTATGTGGTTTTGTTGCTGTACATGTTAAGTTAGTGGGCTGTGGTAGTTACTTGTTGGTGTAAAGCCTATATAATGGATATGGCGTCAGTTATATAAAATGGTTTTTCTGCATACAAGTTTTTCTACAAATAGTTCTTCTTCCTTCGTGTACATCTTTCAATCATCAACAGTGGTATCAGAGCAAGGTTAGGAAGAAAAGTGTGTGTTTGAGTGCTGTAAAAAGGTGAGAACCAAAAGAGAGTTTTTTTGCAGCAATCAAAGGAGAGTATTGCAGCAAGCTATTTTTCATTTGTAGTAGCAGCAGGTTGCTTTAGTGGTGGTTTTGTTTTGCAGCAGCAGTAATGGCCTTAGAAACATTTGTACAACCAGCCATTCCACACTTTGACGGTCACTATGATCATTGGAGCTTGCTAATGGAGAATTTTCTCAAGTCCAAGGAGTATTGGGATGTTGTTTCCTCGGGATTTGCTGAACCTGAAGAAGGAGCTATGTTAACAGCAGCGCAAAGAACAGCATTGGATGCATCAAAATTGAAGGATCTCAAGGCCAAAAACTACCTTTTCCAAGCAATTGACAGATCCATTTTGGAGACAATTCTTTACAAGGATACCTCCAAGGAAATATGGGATTCCATGAAGAGAAAGTATCAAGGCTCAACAAGAGCAAAGAGGCAATAGCTTCAAACGCTTCATTCGGAGTTCGAAATGCTACAAATGAAGTCGGGAGAGACAATCACAAATTTCTTCTCTCAGACAATGGCAATAGTTAATAAGATGCGGATTCATGGCGACAAGACGGAGGATGTCACCATCGTTGAAAAGATTCTTCGATCTTTGACACCAAAGTTCAACTTTGTTGTTTGTTCCATAGAAGAAGCCAAGGACATTGAAGAACTTTCCATTGATGAGTTGCAAGGATCCTTGTTAGTTCACGAACAAAAACTCCTACAGCAAGAGACGGAAGAGCAAGCTTTGAAGGTCTCAACTGGAGATCATTCTTTATTAACAGCAAGGGTGAATAGAGGAAGTGGCAGAGGAAGAGGGAACAATGATCGCAGCAGCTTCAACTTTCATCAAAAGTCTGAAAGCCATTCCTATCGTGATTTCCAAGGGAGAGGAAGAGATCGTGGAGGATGACATTCAACTGGTTTTAGGCCAAGGTTAGCAGACAAATCCAAAGTGGAGTGTTTTAGATGCCACGGGTATGGGCATTACAAATCTGAATGTCGAACTAATTTGAATAGACAAAGTATGGAAAGAACTAACTTTCCTGAAAAAGAAGAAGAAGTATCTCTTTTGATGGTGTGCCATGAAAAGGAAGAAACTCTATTAAAATATGTCTTGAGTTTAAGCTCGAAGCGAAAAGCTGAATTTTGAAATATTTGAAAAAAAAAAAGGGGGGGGGGTAAATAAGTTGAAGACGTTAGCTTCGTGGGCCCAGGCACACACATATTAACGCTGAAGAAAGAAGCCTCTGCAGCGTCCCTTGCATGTGAAGCCAAGAAGGAAATTAAAAAAAGGAAAGTCAAATTTTTACTTTTGTTGACCGAATCTTGGATGATTCGCTTTCTTCATGCATGAAATTCTTTGGTGGTGGAATATAATATTCCTCAGAAGCATAGTTATTGATCGAAGCGCCGTTCTTATTTTTGAGTGCCGTGGTTTTCTTTGTTTGTGAGAGACGTCCATAGGTGCTGGGTGCTTGGCTTTGGGTCTTCGTGTTGTTCGTGCTGCGAAGCTTATTCGTGATTTACATCCAAGATAGATTGGTGTATTGGGTGTAATTGGGGTTTGGGAAACACCGAGAGAGTGTTTGAGTGACTTGAGTGTGTAATTTCCTTGTATCGCTTGATCTATAGTGAAATTCGCTACTGCTCTCCCCGTGGACGTAGGTCTTTACTACTGAACCACGTAAATCTGGTGTCCGATTTATTTTTCTTCTTCCGTCTATATTTTGTTCGATCGCTTGCCTATCTCAACAAACTCAACCAAACATGTGGTATCTTGACACCGGTTGTAGCAACCACATGTGTGGAGACAAGAAGATGTTTTCTGATCTAGACGAATCATACCACAACACTGTGAAGTTTGGTGACAATTCTATTGTGTCGGTGATGGGGAAAGGAACGGTGGCAATTCATCCAAAAGGGACTTACGTACAAACCATCTCAAATGTATTGTATGTCCCTGAATTGAAGACTAATCTGTTAAGTGCGGGTCAGTTGCAAGAGAAGGGATATGAAATCTCTATTAAAGGTGGGATTTGCAGAATCCAAGATGAGAAGTTGGGTTTAATTGTTGAAGTCAAAATGACGGGCAATCAAATGTTTCCGATATATCTCCACAACACTACAAATTCTTGTTTCTCTACAAGATTGAAGGAGGAAGCTTGGCTATGGCATTTTCGCTATGGGCATCTCAATTTCGGTGGGTTGTGAACACTACATAAAAAAGAAATGGTGGAGGGTCTTCCTCAAATCTCTACTCCTTTGGAAACTTGTGAAGATTGTGTTGTTAGCAAGCAACATCGTGCTCAATTTCCACAAAGAAAATCATGGAGAGCAAAAAGCCCATTGGCGTTGGTCCATTCGGATATTTGCGGACCAATATCTCCTATTTCCAATGGCGGTAAACAGTATATCATTACCTTCATCGATGATTTTAGCCGGAAGATTTGGGTGTATTTCTTGCAAGAAAAATCTAAAGCTTTTGCAGCTTTCAAAAACTTCAAAGCACTTGTTGAAAAAGATGGAGGAAATCAAATAAAGGTCCTTCGCACAGATTGTGGTGGAGAGTATAACTCACTTGAGTTTATAGATTTTTGTGTGAAGCATGGCATCAAGAGACAACTTACAATAGCTTATACATCACAACAAAATGGCGTATGTGAGAGGAAGAATCATACCATTCTAAATATGGTGCGAAGTCTCTTGAGGGGAAGTGGAATTCCAAAAAGTTTGTGGCCTGAAACAATCAATTAGAGCATTCATATTTTAAATAGAAGTCCCACTCTAGCTGTTCAAAATATGACACCAGAAGAAGCTTGGTGCGGCCAAAGACCTACAGTAGATCACTTTAGAATTTTTGGGTGTATTGCTTACGCCCATGTTCCTGACCAGAAGAGAAAGAAGCTAGATGACAAGGGAGTCAGATGTGTTTTTCTTGGCATTAGTGATCAATCAAAAGCCTATAAACTTTATGATCCTATGACCAAGAAAATCATTATCAGCCGTGACGTGATTTTTGATGAAGAACAAACTTGGTCGTGGGGTGAGCAAGGTGTTGGTAAGCAATTTCCAACAAATTTTGAAGATGAAGATGAGCTGGTGTAGCAATCCACAACAACCCAAATTGTCATAGGCAGTGTCCAAAGTACAGCAGCAGCTACAGAACCTGAAGATCAGCCTCATCATGTTCAACGGAGGTCTGCATGGATGAGTGACTATAAAGTAACAGAAGTTTATCAATATGAAGATCCATTTACCCATTTTGCTTTGTTTTCAGATTGTGATCCAACAACCTTTGATGAAGCAGTACAAAAAGAAAATTGGAGGATAGCAATGGATGAAGAAATTGCAGCTATTGAGAGGAATAATAACACTTGGGAGTTGACAGATCTTCCAAAAGGACACAAAACAATTGGGGTCAATTGGGTGTATAAGACAAAATTGAACAAGAATGGTGAAGTTGACAAGTATAAGGCATGCTTAGTGGCGAAAGGCTACAAGCAAGAATTTGGAGTGGATTACAAAGAAGTATTTGCACTTGTAGCAAAACTTGACACAATCAGATTGGTAATTGCATTAGCATCGCAAAATTCATGGCCTATCTTCCAATTGAATGTGAAGTCAACATTCTTGCATAATGATCTTCAAGAAAATGTATTTGTTGGTCAACCTTCTGGTTATGTGAAGCTCGGTAGTGAACACAAATTTTATAGATTAAAAAAGGCACTATATGGGTTAAAACAAGCTCCCCGAGCTTGGTATAGTTGTATTGATGCCTATTTTTTGAAAAAAGGTTTTAAAAAAAATTCCATATGAGCATATACTCTTTATTAAAATTGGTGATGGTGAAAAGTTGCTTCTTGTATGCTTATATGTGGATGATCTTATTTTTACTGGGAATGATAATGCCATGTTTGACAAATTCAAGGAGTCTATGATGGATGAATTTGAGATGACTGATCTTGGTTTGATGCATTATTTTTTAGGCATAGAAATGATTCAATCTGCAGCTGGAATATTTATGTCTCAAAAGAAGTATGTTCAAGAGATTTTGGACAGGTTTAAATGAATAATTGTAACCCCATGACTACTCCAACTGAAGTTGGATTGAAGCTCTTGAAAGATCCTAATGGAAGCAAGGTTGATAGAACTCTCTACAAGCAAATTGTTGGAAGCCTAATGTATTTGATAGGGACAAGACCAGATATCATGCATGCTGTGAGCCTTATAAACAGGTATATGGAGCACCCAACAGAGTTACATCTACAAGCTGCAAAAAGAATTTTTCGCTATTTGCAAGGAACTAAAAATTTTGGGCCGTTCTATAAAAAGGGGGACAGTCATATTTGTTTGGATTTACAGATAGCGATTATGTTGGAGATGTTGATGATAGAAGAAGTAATTCAGGATATGTATTCATGCTTAGTTCAGGGGTGGTTTCATGGTCTTCAAAGAGGCAATCAATTGTCACTTTATCAACAACTGAAGCCGAATTTGTTGCTGCAACTTCATGCGCCTGTCAAGCCATATGGTTATGGAAGATTCTTGGAGAACTTCAGTTCAAACAGCAAGAAGCAACTACAATCTATTATGACAACAGCTCAGCTATCAAGCTGTCCAAAAATCCAGTTCTACATGGGAGGAGCAAGCATATAGATGTGAAGTACCACTTCTTAAGAGATCTTACAAAGGATGAAGTAGTTGAGCTAGTTTTCTGTAAAAGCGAATATCAAGTGGCTGATATATTCACCAAGCCCCTAAAGTTACCCATGTTTCAAAAGATGAAAAAAGCTCCTTGGTGTCCTTTGTTGGATATTCCACATTGAGAGAAGGTCATTTAAACTGATTGTTTGCAACATCAATTTAAGGGAGGGAATGTTGAATGAGTCAATTTCCTTTTGGTTTGTTTTTAATGTGTTAATAGTATGTTAAGCACTCCTATTATGTGGTTTTGTTGATGTACGTGTTAAGTTAGTGGGTTGTGGTAGTTACTTGTTGGTGCAAAGCCTATATAATGGCTATGGCGTCAGTTATATAAAATGGTTTTTCTGCAAACAGGTTTTTCTGTAGACAGTTCTTCTTCCTTTGTGTATATCTTTCAATCTTCAATAGAAACACAAATCGACACTTCTTTGAAATCAAGCACTATCACTAAAGCTACAAACGAATTTGTCCTTCCGCAACAAGCTCAGGCAGGGAGGTTTTGGATCTGCATAGAAGGTAAGTTGATCCCCTCTTGTTATATTGGTTTCCCTAACCACGCATTGAATGATGAAAATTTCTTGGCATCCCAACTTAGTTCATCTTTTCCCATGGTATATGCTAGTGCTTGACTACTTACACAAAGGACACACCAATCCCCGATGAACCTGGAAAGGAATTGATGTAGAGTGGAGGCGAAGAGTCACATTCGACTTGGCTTCCGCATATTGCTTGAAAATTTTTGATATAGTGGAGTTTTATTGCTATGTCCAACAATTTCAGATTTACTGTAACTCTTCCTTCATCAAGCCCTGTTATTGCTCTTGCTACCTAAAACAGTTTCCATGTTGGTAATGTCAAAATGCGTTGTCTCCATACATCGACTTTTGCACATAACAATTACTTCTCTTCTCATTCCCTTGGCAACCACCATCTTCAAAGCATCATGATCAAATGAATCATTTCCAAGTTTCACAGGAACCTGCATATGAATTACTTAATGTTATCAACCGACTCTTATCTCTTATTGCATGATATTCATTATTCTAAATATTTCTTTCAATGTAATCATTATGTTGTGTTTCTAGGCAAAAGGTCACCAAATGATTACAAAGCACCAAAAGATCGTCCCATCGCCCGATTTGGCAAAGGGCTGCCCTCATCAGCCTCAAGCAAGGGATGCTTGGGCCTAGGCAAGGAAGCCCTCGCCAAGTCGGCAGCCCTTGCTAATCTAGGGTAAGGGATGCCTAAGCCTACGCTGGTGATGTCACGCCCTGATTCTCGAGCGCGTGCCCATCCCACTCTAGTCGATAAAAATATGTGACTTCCTAGGACGAGTCGCCGACCCTTTCATTTTATTGCACATGCGGAAGCGAATAACAAATCCCCTGAGAGTAACCATCTCGAGATAGAAAAGCTGGACAACACATTCACAAAACAAACATGATTTTATAAACATATTGAGTCAAGTACAAAATCCCATATTCAAAAGATTTCAAAAGACTGACTCCCAAAAAGGCTGTCCTATTTGACCTACTCTTCAGATCACCTTAGCTCAGCTCCAGGTCCTCCCTCTACGACTCTGAAAATTTAAGCCCATGGCGGGGTGAGATAAAAATCTCAACGAGTTCACACTCTAAACCCCGATTAGGAGGGAAATACACCTAAAAGTGTCATAACCACACAATCACACAATTAGCACAAAGGTTTACCTTGTCTCAGATCTTCCCTGCAGGTCAATACAATTCATATCACAATTGCATACAATTAATACACATAACAATTGAAACACCTCAACAACTCAATAAATCACAAGGGTCCTGATTATAATGTCAAATCGTATGACACATCTCATACAATGCCACACAGTTTTGTCTCATAATCAGGCACATCAAACTCAGACAATCATGCGTTCCAATTGTTAATTAAGCCACTCAAGGCACAATAGACTCCTATGTTCAGCTGTCATCATCTCTTCCCCATTGAGCATGGCTTCGTCTCTCAAAGACAACATTCCCGAAAGAGCATAGATCCATAATCTATTGCAACCTGATACCCTAATGCACGGGTAACCCGAAAAAGGATTTAATAACGTCCGGCGTAATTGCTCGAGTCGAGTTCTCTTAACCAACACACGACCAATCAATCTCGGCCTAGGACACTGTGCATTGCACTCAAATGCCTCAATTAAAATAGCAATCCGGGTATATTTTCTTCATATTAAAAATACACGGTAAAATAGTCGTGTGTGGATACATGGTCAGATTGGACCCGGAAAATTCATAACCTCCAATTTAAAATCACACAATTTTATATAGTATATAAAACCATTTTCGATGTTAAAATCTGACACCTGAGATTTTCTAAATAAATATTGAATTTCACAAATTTTTGGAATTAAATACTCAAAATTCAAATCAACACTCAATTTGCACAAATTAACATTCAATTGCAGAAATTAAACACACCATTGCAATCACCATGCAATTCCTGTCACCGGTTGTCCCGGTCTAATTTTCGGAAAATAAATAATAATTAAATATATTACCGAAATTAAATAAATTACAAAATAAATAAATTTAAAGAATTTAATTAAATTAACCTAAACTAACTAGGCTAAATAATCTACTAGTAATTAAATCTAACCATTCTACCTAATTCTATCTAATTACACTAATTAAATAAACTAACTAAATCCACCAAACTAATTTAATTGAACTAACTAAATACTAACTATATGCTTAATCTAACTAAATCATCCTAAACCTAATTAACTTAACTAACCCATTAATTAGCTAACTAACCCACTTCTAAGAGTCATTAGCCCACTAATTAGGGATTAGAACAAGAACTCACCGGTTAACACGAAAATCAGCTCACGGCGACAGCAGCGCAATGGCGGCCGAGGCTCGGGCTCACGGCGAGGCCAACGGAGCTCAGACCGGGCCATAAAAGATCCAAAACGGCTCAGCAAAGCTGAGCTCGATCCTGAATTTCAAAGGCTGAAGCGGGCTTCGAGATGGCTGCTGGCGGTGGGCTTCGTGGAGACGGGCGAGTTGGCACGTGAAGAAGTTGCTGCAGGGGGGATCTTCGATTGTTGCTGGACGTGGAGCCGCGTGGATGAAGGCTTCGAAAGGAGTTGCTTCAAAATCAACGGCGTAGGCTTCTGGCAAGAGGAGTCAACTTTGCTGGAGGGTTTCTTTGGTTGACCAAGGGAATTGGAGACTTGGACGTGTGACAAGGAGAGTTCGGTGGAGAGAAGGACAATAAATGGTGGGTTACTGCGGTGGTGATCGAAGTCAACGTAGGGATGGGGAATGAAATTTCACTGGAACGAAAGAAGGAAAATGAAAGAAGCGAAAACAAAAGGGGGTCGGGGGACTGAGACGCGCAAAGAAGAAGATCGGCAGGGGGCGTGCTCGGGAAGTTTTGAGGAGAGAGAGAAGCAAAAGTCAAAAGAAATATCTTGATTAATTAAAGCTTGGTCCCCCCTTAGTCTTCAAGCTTATCACAATGTCCCATATTACTTTCTTGCTTAGAAATCCATAAATAATCCAATTTTGGTGCCAAAAATTCAGCCCTCCTCCTTAGGTCCTAATTTCACTCAATATAGACTTCAATCTCATCCTCAATTTCTCCAATTTGAAGTCCCATTTTGAGGAAGAAAAGGTCCACATAAATTCTATAAGTTCCCATCAGCACATAGCCTAACTTGGAAGTCAAAATTTCCTTCAAATGAGTCCATCCGAATTTCCGTTCATTTTCCGAATGGATTTTCCGTAAAAATCTCGGAATCTCCGAAAAATTTTCGGAAAGTGAGTTGACATTCCTAAAATGAATCGTGACATGACAAAACTTTCCATTTCTAAAATTGAGTTCAATTTCACAGTTAATTTAAATCAGGCGTGATTTTAGCTTTTAGGAATTTTTAATGTAATTGACCCGTGGTCGATTATTTTCGAGCCACAACGTACTTTTTCGACACATTAGCAACTCTCAGTTGTTGTGAAAATCTCGAGATTTCAAATCCGGATAACAGATACAAAAATGAGAGAAAAATCAGTTTAGTGCCATTCAAGGGAAATTTTGCAATTAGGTGAAATCACACATGCAATAATCACATACCTCTATTGAATGGACCTATCTCCAGTCTCTAATCGATTTTGATGGTGCCATAATGACTCTTGCAGATTAGCACGATCGAGTAGTTGATTTCTGGTCGAATTCTCAAGTCTATTGCATTTAGATTCCTTAACGGCTTCACCTAATAGGCTAATTAACTCGTGAGTGGCCAACTCAGAGAAAAATGCTATAGACACATTGATGAAAAGCCCAGCTCGTCTCATCGAAATTAGACTCGAAAATCAGGATGTCACAGGTGACCTTTAACAAGCATTGACAAGGCTCGATGATGGTCAGTGGAGGGAAAATGGGAAAAAGCCAAAAAAATCTAAAAAAATATTGAAATATTGAAATATTATTAAAAAGTATACTTGTCAAAGCTAACCATGTCACGTAGGACTGCCAAAGTCCACGTTAGCAATATCTAGTTAAAATTTTCCAAATATACTTAATTGATAAAATTGAAAATGTTTAAAACTTAATTGGCACAATTAAAATGTTGAAAATTGAATTGTCAAAAGTACAATAAGTTTAGGATTTTTTAGACAATTTCTCTCCCTTTGTTCTCACGCCACCTCACATTGTCAACACTAAACATCTTTCATCTTCATCTCTTGGCCTATCTTTTTTCTTTTTGGGGTCAGATTTCTTGATGAGTGATTGAACAATCTGTTTATCTCTTGTTTAGCTTGCGAAACGGCGGTCCAAGTCATCTAACGATGATGTTAAAGTACTTCCTTCTAGACGGGGCTAAATGGGGGGACCGAGGGATGAAAGTCTTTGGTTGCCCTTTCTTCGACGCATGTCTCATCCACTATTATAAGTCCAGCAAAAGGACTTGTCGATCAACTTTTAAATATATGCCAATGTTTTTTAATTGCATGAGTGTCTAGAGTGTTCAATCTGGTCTTGAATTTGATGATCCAATACAAGTATGTGTACAAAATCCTAACCGGCCAGCTTACACAGGTTTTATGCCAATTTCTGTCACACTAGTCTAAACATAGTGACTTTATTTGATATTTTTTTGTCATAGTAACATTTGATTAATTTTCACAGAAATATAAGAGAGAAACATCGCAATCCAACTGCAAACCAAAACAAATCCCAAACAATTTCAAAACAAAACAAGCTCTAGATAAGGAACTATTAGAACAAGCTTAGGAATCACCACCTCAAATAGTAGATCCGAGATTTTTTCAAACCAAAATCAGCCGTCAATCATTGTATCTGTCTTCGGTAATGAACACACACAAAGATCTCCATCTACTATTGCGACTTCACATTTTTGTGGTGCCCCAACACCATCGCCATTCGAATAAATAAGGTTGAGCGAGCACAGCTTTAACACTTGTGAGAGCAAAACATTTACAAAGCTCATCTGATTTCTTTCGAAATTGGATTTGTACACCAACGAAACTTGAGAGAAACAAAAAGCCCAAATCACACATGCAAAATCCCCAAATCTCAACTAAATTGGGATAGAAATCTCCCCAAAATAGAGAGAAATGTTTAGATCTAAACTAGATCGGAAAAGAAAAGCTCTACAAAATGGGAGGAAAGCAAGAAAAAGAGAATGAGAACCAAATCAACCGAAGAAAAAGGAAAAGGGAAGGGAAGGAAGAGATCTATCTCAAACCCTCCCTTCATAAAGGTTTTTTTTTTTTTTTTTTAAGCTGTGTGAAAATTAGAGGGAGATGAGAAAGCCCTAAGGAAAAGAGAGAAATGATCTTTTAGGGACTTTATTTAAGTTCAGCCTGCCAAGATTAATTCTTTGTAGAGTATATAGACAATCCATAAGTAGCTTGCTATCATTAAAAAAAGTATTGCAAATTGCCGATGATAGGCACAATAATGGTCAGAAATACACCCTAGTGGAATGCATTCACTTGAGATTTCAGAAAATTAATAAAAGCTGTTGACGTTGGCAAGTGAAACAAACCTCTCTGCATCTGCAAATTAGAAGCACAAACAGTGAAGAGATTCCGTATATTGCAGCAATTGGAATCAAATCAAAAGAATCACCATAATATGGTAGATTAGATCTGTCATATGAAAACTGGAATACTAGCCTAGCATAAAGGACTAATCTGAAAAGGGTTTATAGGAAATCAAATGGCATATCTGACTCTATCCTTGAAAAAGACCTACGAAATAAATATTTTGGTGGAAGCAGCTGGGCGTTTTGACTCGATAGAAGACGTGGACAACACGATTCTCCTTTCACTCTTTCTTGGCAACTTCCGAAGTTAATGAGTTCAAAGGAAGGACTATTCTTCTGTTTTTCACAGTTTCTGCAATGAGCTTATGAGTAGAAGATTCAAGATTCGAACTTCAGCCTCAACTAATTGTTTCCATGTTAAAATCGCACTTGACGGAAACCGATGTGGTTACCCTCCCCATCACAACAGTTTGAAATGTCAAGTTTTCTTTGTGATGAGCGGCGCGATGATAACTCGGAATCCTATTCTTTCACCGTAAATCAATTCAATGCGAAAGCAAATACATCTCAAGCAATTTCATTCGACCACATTGATTAAAAGCTACTAGGCTGCTGGGAAGGGAAAGCAAGGGGAGGTGCCAAGGTACGCATCCATTACTTCAATTTACATGAAGTAGGAATTATTTTCTTGTTTCACGATTGAGAAATATCGACCGAACATACAAAGCTTAGAAAGGAAAACATTGGTGTCATACCTTGCACTTCATTTACATGGTGGACAAAAAAGGTGACAATTACTTGCTTAAATTCATGAGAAAGGTGGATCCTCACTAATTAAGACCTCGACCAAAGACCTCAACTACACTCTGTGGTATTAGAGGTGTCATTCATTCAGTCACTTTTGTTGCCTCAGACATCATACCACATAATTCTCAATAAAAAAAGAAAACATGAACACAGAAAAGGGGTTAGTATATGCCCTGCTGCTTCTTTTTCTACTTCAGGTAAGTACTTGCTTGGACATCCTAAACCAAAACAACACTCTCAAAGATGGCAATCTCTTGGTCTCCAGTGGTAAAATGTTCACTCTCGGTTTCTTCAGCCGGGGTAATTCTAGCCACCGTTATGTCGGAATTTGGTATTCTCAAATTTCTGAGCAAACCATTGTTTGGGTTGCTAATCGAGAGAGACCAATCAGTGGCACTTCAGGAGCTCTTTCAATTGATTCTGATGGAAATTTGGTGCTCTGTGAGACAAATGGAAGCTTTCCTGTTTGGTCCACAAATGTTTCTTCTGCATTATCCAATCATTCTACTACAGCCCAGCTCATGGATTCAGGCAATCTAGTACTTCGAGATTTTAGCGAAAAGATGATATGGCAAAGCTTTGATTATTTAACAGACACTGTGCTTCCTTTAATGAAAATCGGGTTGAATCGCAAAACCGGTTCGAACCAGTTCATAACATCATGGAGTCCCCAGACGATCCGACACCTGGCAATTACTCCCTTAGGATCGACGCAACGGGCTACGCTCAATTGTTTCTGTACAAGGACGGGGATCCATATTGGCGTGCCGGGTCATGGACTGGAGATGGGTGGAGCGGTATACCTGAAATGACTGGTGCTTACCTGAACTTAAGCTTTGTAAATGATCCAGACGAGGTTTCTATAATGTATGGCGTCATTGACGCATGGAGCATCACCAGAATGGTGGTGAGCGAATCGGGGTCACTCCGACGATCCGCGTGGCACGACAGAGACCGGCGGTGGATAGAATTCTGGTTCGCTCCAAAGGACCAGTGCAATTATTACGGCAAGTGTGGGCCCAACAGCAACTGCAATCCATACATTACGGGCCAGTTCGAGTGCACATGCCTGCCAGGGCTCGAGCCCAAATCCCCGGGCGATTGGTACCTTAGAGATGGATCGGCAGGGTGCATAAGGAGGGGAGGGGTGTCAGTGTGTCGAAGTGGGGAAGGATTCGTGAGGGTGGCACGTGTGAAGGTGCCGGACACTTCAAAAGCACGTGCCAACATGAGCTTGAACTTGAAGGAGTGCGAGGAGGAATGCCTGAGGGATTGCTCTTGCACAGCTTATGCTAGTGCCAGCGAAAGCATGGGGGGTTCCGGGTGCCTCATATGGCATGGCGATTTAGTCGATATAAGAACATTTCATGATTCAGGTCAAGATTTATATGTACGGGTCGATGCCATTGAGTTAGGTACTCCTGCTTCTGTAACTTATATTACTAGTACTACTTGTGTTAATGTGATGTATATCCGGCAACCTCATTTGTTTTATTAAATTTGCATTGTCAAGCAAATGATTAATCGAACTTCAAAACAGATTAAATTCATGAGCATAGGAATTCACATCCACAATTCTAAGAACCAAGTTTGAGCTTTTGGATCGCATAAACTGTTTATCGTTTGAGATCCACTTGGTGATATATGGTTTCAAGTCGAGGTTGAAAGAATTTTACTTCCTTTACTTGGCACAAGCATTTTTGAGGTCATTGAATCTGAAATACTGTGTTTGTACTTTCCTTTCAGCTCGTCACAGGAAGACAAGATCCCTCAGCCAAAATCCAATGGTTGCGATCATTCTATTTTCAATTTTGACAGCTCTACTTCTCGCCGGCTTCTTCTTGTATGGCTTGGCGATCAAGAAGAGAAAGGGTGCGTCACTTAGTCCTCAACATTAGTGCGCTATTTATTATATTTTCCAGCTAAAATTCATCACCTCTTATTGTTCACCACTTAATAAAGGACGCAAATTTTAGTCGGTTCAATCTTGGAACTATTCTTAGCATAGGAAGTCAGTTACGGAGTGAATTCTATGTTTTATTTAATCAATTCCGAATCTAAGAACCTTGAACAAAAGAAAGCACGATTATGCCAATTCACACCTCGATGCAGCATTTCAACAATGAAACTAAACCAGCACAAGGCCAGTTTCAGGGTACACGAGATGAAATCATAAAGTACATCAATATATAAACCAAGAAGATCTTTTCAAGCTTACAACTTTCGTTCGGTTCAACGAAATGAATTACTGAATGAGGAATCTCACAATTTCTCCAAGGTTGTAATGGCATTTATGTGGTTGTCTTGGAAACAGATCGCAGAAGCCATAATCCACAGGTGAGTGATATGACCAATTCAACGTATTTCAACGAGCCCCAGAGTGTGGAAGACCGCAGTGATGAACCGAGGGGAAACAGAGATGTGCCGCTCTTTGATCTGAGTACCGTAGCTTCGGCAACAAACAATTTCTCCGTCCTCAATAAGCTCGGTCGAGGCGGTTTTGGATCAGTATACAAGGTAAATTTCCATTACACAACAAAGCTAGTTAGAAAAATTGATAAAGACTTGCATATTGGAAATATAATTGACAGGGCGTTATGGACAATGGAATGGAAATAGCGGTCAAAAGACTATCGAAACATTCAGGACAAGGAGTTAAAGAATTTAAAAACGAAGTCCGGTTAATTGCGAAGCTCCAGCACCGGAACCTGGTGAGAATACTAGGCTGCTGTGTCGAAGAAGACGAGAAAATGCTAATTTACGAGTATTTACCTAACAAGAGCTTGGATACCTTCCTTTTCGGTACATTTTCTGCTCTCCCACTAGCTAGAATACTCTGATTTCATAGATCGACCCATGACAACGAACAATGGTTTGTTGATGCCTTGATCTTGGTCCAGACAAAACAAAAAGATTGTTGCCGGATTGGAGAAAACGGTTCGAAATCGCATCTGGGGTGGCTCGAGGACTCTTGTACTTGCACCAAGATTCAAGGCTTAGGATCATCCACCGAGACTTAAAGGCCAGCAACATCCTACTCGACGCTGCGATGAATCCAAAGATATCGGATTTCGGTATGGCTAGGGTATGCGGCGGGGACCAAATCCGAGGAAACACAAATCGAGTAGTTGGAACATAGTGAGAATTCTTGCCATTGCAATGCTTTACCTGCTTATTGATTCCAAGAGCCTCAACTCAACTAACTAGTCAAAACCCCTTTTTTTCTGCGTCATTTTTTGCACGGCAGCGGGTACATGTCGCCAGAATACGCAATGGAAGGTATATTTTCAATAAAATCCGACGTCTACAGCTTTGGAGTTTTGTTGTTGGAGGTCATTAGTGGCAAAAGGAACGGTGCATATTACCATGAAAGTCCATCTTCCTTGGTAGGCCATGTAAGTACTAGAACTCTGAATGAGTACAAGTGACAGGACTCGACTCATACATAATACATAGCCTAATATACTCAGCTTGTTCACTACACAATCGCAGGCATGGGAGCTATGGAAAGAAGGGAACTGCGAGGACGTTATCGACGAGTCGATGGGTGATTCATGCACCAAAGAAGAGGCCTTGAGGTGCATCCAGATCGGTCTTTTGTGCGTGCAAGAATTTGCGGATGATAGGCCGGACATGTCCACCGTTTTGTTCATGTTGGCAAATAAAGATGTGGTTCTTGCATCCCCAAAACGACCTGCATACGTTTTCAAGAGCAAGCACCATGGCGCGAATCTATCCACAAATGACAAACCAGCTTCTGGGAATGACGTTACGATTTCGATGCTCGAAGGCCGCTAATTATGCCATCTCTTGCCATAGATTAGTTTTATGATACAAATTCACTTTAAAATATATTGCAATGATTCTCGAGATTTTGCCCTAGATTGGTAATATAGCACAAATTCTCTTCAAAAACCCAAGTAGTTCATGCAAGTATTGGGTACTAGAATTCCAAATGTGTTTTGAGCTGGCAAAAGTCCGAAAGAGAATCATTTGCATGGCTCGGCTGTCAAACCGATATGGAATCCTTATGTTCATAATGTTTGATATGTTTTGGAAACTGAAAATTGCATGGTACTTGCTTTTTAGTTAACTTTGATACTTTGATTATAAATACCAGGATTGGAGTTCCATTTAGGTTATTCTCGTGATCTGATATGCACAGTCGTACTAAAAGGAGTAAATCCATGAAAAATGTTGTGAGACATAGCCTACTACTCTAAAAAATTAAATATGTATAATGTATACACGGTTTAATATTTAAATGTTACAACATTACCCCTCACGCATAGGCTGAAATTTGGCCTAAGAGCAATCTCGAAAAAGTATAATAATTGATAAAAATACGGGACTTGAAAGATTTTATTATGGACCTCCTATTATGACAGGGAAAATTGTCCAAAAAGTCCTAAACCTATTGCAGTTTTGCCAATTGAGTCATAAACCTTTCAATCTTGCCGATTGAGTCTTAAAGCTTTTGTCAGTATGCCAATTGAGTCCATCGGGCCAATTTTGGCCGGAAAATGCTGACGTGGACACCGGCAATGCCACGTAGGATTGCCGGCGCTGACGTAAACAATTTTTAATAATATTTTAATATTATTAAATATTTTTGATTTTTTTTATATTTTTTTTCCTTTTTGGCTTTTTCCTTGGCTTTTTCCAGTGGCCGGCCACCGGCCATAAGCGACGGTCGGCCACCGGCCACAGCCCGCCGGCTAGCCTTGCCTGCCACGGCGAGGCCTGGCCGGGTGACGGTGACGCCGGGCGAGGCCACCCTAGCCCCAGCTAAGGGCCGGCCTCGCTAGATTTGGCGAGGGAGGCTCGCCCCTGGCCCCTCGCCCGCCGTCACCGTCGCCTGGCCAGGCCTCGCCAGATCTGGCGAGGGTAGCCCTTGCCGAGGCCGACAGCTTGCCCTCACTTAGGCAAGCGTCGGCCTCGCCTAGACCAAATCTGGCAAGGCCGGCCAAGCGTCGGCCTGTGGCCAGGTGCGAGGTCGATGCTCGCCTAGGCGACAGCAACCCCCGGCGAGGGCTCCCCTCGCTAGATTTGGCGAGGTCAGCCCTCGCCGAGGCCAGGGCGGCCTCACCCGACGTCCCCGTCGCCGGCCGAGAGCCTCGCTTGTGGCAAGCGAGGCTAGCTGGTGGCCAGCCACCAGAAAAGGCCAAGGAAAAAGCCAAAAAGGGAAGAAAAAAAAAAAAAAAGTGGAAAAAAATAGAAAATCAAAAAAATCAAAAAATTTTTAAAAAAATTAAAAATAAAATATTATTTAAAATTATCCACGTCAGCTCCTGCCATCCTACGTGGCACCGCCGGCGTCCACGTCAGCATTTTCCCACCAAAATTGGCCGGATGGACTCAATTGGCAAATTGACAAAAGGTTTAGGACTCAATCGGCAAGATTGAAAGGTTGAGGACTCAATTAGCAAAACTAAAATAGGTTTAGGACTTTTTGGACAATCTTCCATGTTATGATATCATGTTAACATTTAGAGTCAAATTAAAAATAACGAACTAGTGGCTAATTATGATTGCCTAAAATAGAGTAATTGTTGTAAAATATCGCGTGGCGATAATAGAGAAGAGATTAAAGAAGAGAAAGTAAGTGAACACTAGAGATAGTAGCAAGATGAGAGAGCTTTATTTCTAGTATCTCACTGTCGTGTTTCTGTGTGATTGTATATTGTACATCAAAACTAAACTCCTATTTATAGGAGAACAAGAATGTACTTATCATTAATATCAATGTATCGAATGATACATGTACAGAATAAGGGAGACGAACGTTCATTATATAGGGAGATGTACTTAGAACATTTGATACAAATGTACCATAATAAGTACATTGGATAAGATGAATATAATGAATATGCATTCATGTATTCTATCCATTAATGTATTTCATAACACTCCCCCTTGAATATTCATCATATTCATTACGAATGTGCATTGAATGATACTGCCTCATTAAAAACCTTAAGCCGGAAAAACCCAGTGGGATAAAAACCGGACAAAAGGGAAAAAGAGTGCAGAGCACACATGTTATGATCTCTACCTTTTATGGATGCATTAAATGCCTCGTTAAAAACTTTAAGCCGAAAAAACCCTATGGGAAAAAAAACCGGACATAAAGAAAAAAAGAGTGCAATGCATATATAGCCACTTCTGGGGCTAATCATTATTGCATCTTGTGAACTAACAACATATCAATGCTGCAATGTATAATTCATAATATCTCCCTCTCAATTGAGCCATATAGCCACTTCTGGGGCTAATCAATCTTACATCTTATGAACTCGCATGATACCAATGCCATATACTAATTTCTCAAAGTTTGATGTTGGCAATGATTTGGTAAAAAGATCTGCAAGATTATTTATGGATCGAATCTGTTTAACATCAATTTGTTGACTTTCTTGAAGTTCATGAGTATAGAAAAATTTTGGCAAGATATGCTTGGTCTTATCACCTTTGATATATCCTCCCCTGACTTGTGCAACACAAGCAGCATTATCTTCATAAATTATAGTGGGAGAATTGATAACCGGTATTAAGCAACAAGAATTATGAATATGTGTTATAACGGGTCTTAACCAAACACACTCTCTTCTAGCTTCATATAAAGCAATAATCTCAGAGTGGTTAGAAGATGTAGCTACTAGCGATTGCTTTGTAGAACGCCAAGAAATAGCGGTGCCGTTATAACAAAATAAATACCCGGTTTGAAAGCGAGCCTTATGTGGATCGGATCTATATCCAGCATCAGCATATCCAACTAAACCAGAGTTAGTGGAATCCTTGGAATAATATAATCCCAAATCTATGGTTCCTCGGAGATAACGGAAAATATGTTTAACTCCATTCCAATGTCTCTGAGTTGGCTCAGAACTAAAACGTGCCAATAAATTTACCGCAAAAGCGATATCTGGTCTCGTACATTGTGCCAAGTACATCAAAGCCCCAATTACATTGAGATATGGTACTTCAGGATCAAGTATCTCTTCATCAGATTCTCTAGGACGAAATGGGTCCTTTTGGGGATCTAGAGACCTTACAACCATAGGGGTGCTCAATGGGTGAGCCTTGTTCATGTTGAAACGTTTAAGCAATCTTTCAACATATGCTGATTGATGGACGATTATTCCATTTGCTTTATGCTCAAGCTCTAGACCAAGACAAAGTTTGGTTTTATCCAAATCTTTAACTTTAAACCCCATTTTCAAATATTCAGCAGTTTCAGCTAACTCTTCTGGAGTTCCAATTAAATTTATATCGTCAACATAAACTGCTATAATAGCAAATCCGATTTCTGATTTCTTAATAAACACGCATGGTCAGATAGGATCATTTTTGTACCTTTCCTTAATTAGGTACTCACTTAGGCGTTGATACCACATGCGACCGGATTGCTTTAACCCGTACAAGGATCTTTGCAATTTTATTGAGAATAAATTGCGGGGAGTACATGCTTCAAGCATTTTGAATTCCTCAGGAATTTTCATATAAATATCAGAGTCTAATGAGCCATATAGATATGCCGTCACAACGTCCATAAGACGCATTTCCAATCTTTCAAAGATTGCTAGGCTAATGAGAAAACGAAATGTAATCATATCCATCACAGGTGAATATGTCTCATTATAATCAATCCCAGGTCCCTAGGAGAATCCTTGGGCAACGAGTCGGGCTTTATACCTGACAACCTCGTTTTTCTCATTTCGTTTTCGGATAAATACCCATTTATATCCAACGGGCTTTACATTATCGGGAATACGAGTTACAGGTCCAAAAACCTCTCGTTTAGTTAGGGAAGCTAATTCAGCTTTAAATGCTTCCTCCCACTTATGCCAATCTTGCCTTTGACGACATTCAATAATAGATTGTAGTTCACAATCATCATCCATAATTTGATGAGCAACTGAGAATGCAAAAGCATCATCAATGATGATTTCATTTCGATCCCAAATTTCATTACAATATGTAATGGAATTCTCAATATTCCCGGGGCTAGTGCTCCTTTCATGGGTTTGCGCCTCTTCGGGGGCAATAAGCTCTTTGGGAGGGAGCACAACACCAGGCTCTTCTGGAGCGGATTCCTAAGTCTTTCCCCTTCGTTTTCAAGGAGCAGTATCTTTTGATCCTATCGGTCTACCACGCTTCAAGTGCGGGGGATTTTGATCTATTTTAGCCTGTTCTTCGGGAACAGCTATCCTAGCTGGAGCATTTGCAGCTGGAATATGAGACTTCGTTACCTTAGTAGCATCATTAAATGCGTCAGGAAGTCTATTGGCCATAGCCTGTAAATGGATTATGCGCTGCACCTCGTTTTCACATTC
This sequence comes from Eucalyptus pumila, assembly GCA_016097595.1. Taxonomy (NCBI): domain Eukaryota; kingdom Viridiplantae; phylum Streptophyta; class Magnoliopsida; order Myrtales; family Myrtaceae; genus Eucalyptus; species Eucalyptus pumila. The sequence continues at coordinate 9,184,649 of CM027849.1, forward strand.
AGGAGTCCTTGGGTCTAATTGAGATAAATTTTTCTCATTCCAGGAGAAAACCTTAACTGGTTTTTGTTTTGCAGTCATGGAAGTTGTAGGTATCCCAATTGATGGAAACCTAGTCTCATCGAAATGACAATCTGCAAACCTGGCGCAAAAAAGATCACCGTAGTTGGTTCTAAGAACCTAATGATAGATGGTGAATTAAACCCAACATAAATGCCCAAACGGCGTTGGGGACCCATTTTCGTCCTTTTGGCGGTGCTACGGCACTGTACTACACAACCAAAGGTGCGTAGATGTGAAATATCTGGTTCATAACCAAGAACCATTTGAAAGGGAGATTGTAAAATACTAGCAGTGGGGCATAATCTTATTAGAGCTGCCGCATGCAAAACTGCATAACCCCATGCTGTATCGTTGAGATTCGTTCTCAATAATAGAGTGTGAGCAATGATTTGGATACGTTTAATCAAGGATTTTGCCAATCCATTTTGAGTATGAACATATGCAACCGGGTGCTCAACCTCGATTCCGAGTGAAGCACAATATGTATCAAAACTCTTTGATATAAATTCACCAGCATTATCCATCCTTATGCTCTTAATTGGATAATCAGGAATTGTGCCCGAGCTTTATAATCTGCGCAAGTAAACGTGCAAATGCGACATTGCGCGTAGATAATAGGCAAACATTGGATCATCTACAGGATGCGTCCACTAATACCATAAAATATCGAAATGGTCCACTTGGTGGTTGTATTGGTCCACAAATATCACCCTGAATTCTTTGCAAGAATAAATGAGATTCAAAATTAACATTTGTTATAGAAGGTTTGATAATGAGCTTTCCTTGTGAGCAAGCCTCACAATTATAATCTTTGGACAATAATACATTTATATCCTTTAAAGGGTGCCATTTTGTATTTTGAATTATCCTACGCATCATTGAAGCACCAGGATGACCAAGGCGATCATGCCACAGTCCAAATTGATCAGGGCTTACCAATCTCCAGGATGTGGTAGCTTAGGTTTCAACAGCTTTAATTATGACACAATACAAACCCATAGAAGAAGCTTCTAGCTTCTCATGGATGGTCTTCAAGCCCATCTTATAAGAGGAAATGCCAATATATTCCTTATCTTGCTCATAAATAGTCTCAATATGGTACCCATTACGGCGTACATCTTTGAAACTGAGCAGATTCATTTTTGATCGAATGCTTAGAAACGCATTCTCAATATGCAGGATTGTACCATTTGGCAAAATAATTGTAGCATTCCCAAAACCATCAATAATCGAAATTGGACCTGATATTGTATGGATTTGTGCCTTACGCAATGTCATACTCGAGAAAAAGTGTCTACTACAAAATATAGTATGTGTTGTTGCACTATCAAGCAAACAAATATCTTCCTTTTTCTCGATATTTTTCATTTGCATTTATATTGACAACTTCAGGTGTCAAGTATCATAAAAGTTGCATATTAGTTATATAGTCGAATAAAATTTCAAAAATAAATATTATATAAGGTTCATAAGTATTTCATAAAGAACAATAAAAAAAAGTAATACATTTAAAGTGAAATAACATAAAATTCAAAGTTCAAATTATCATCCACCAATCTGATTCATCAAAGTAATCGAGGTCCTCAAAGAAATCGAGACATCCAATGATGCATTTGCTACTTCAGGAGCAAGAGGAGTCCCACCAACGGAGATATTGTTGGCCTCAACAGTGGTTATGGCAGTAGGATTGATTTCAATGGCATGAGATTCACCACGCTTGCCTATATGCTTTAAAGATACCTGGTATAGGTCAACAAAATGTTTTGGCGTACGACAAGTACGTGACCAGTGCCTAGTCATGCCACAGCGATGACAAATACTTTCATTAATCACCTTCTTTTGCTTCTTTTCTTTGCCATGATTCAGGCCAAAGTTTGATTTCCTAGGGCGGTTAAATTTCTTGCCATCCCTTCTCGGATTATATTCTTGCCTGCGCTTATAACCCTTAAAATGGCCAGTATTTTTCTCAAAATTAGCATGTGCTTCAGGCAATGCTTTTGAGCCAGCAGGTCTAAGATCATGATTTTTTAGCAGCAATTCATTAGTTTACTCAGCAGTAAGAAGCACAAAAATTAATTCAGAATATGTGGCAAACTGACGTTGCCGGTATTGCTGTTGCAATACAATATTCGAAGTATGAAAGGTGGAGAAAGTTTTCTCAAGCAATTCTGCATCAGTGAGTTTGATACCGCATAACTCAAGTCGAGTAACAATATCAAATAAAGCAGAATTATAGTCAGACACTGATTTAAAATCTTGCAGTCTGAGATTTTGCCAATCATATTGTGCTTGAGGGAGGATAACGATTTTTGTATGATCATACATATCCTTCAACCTCCTCCACAAGATATGCGGGTCTCGAATGGATAAATATTGAGTCTGCAGGCTCTCATGCAAATGATGGCGAATAAAAATCAGCGCATTTGCTTTATCCTTTTCATTTGAGATTCCATCTTTTGTAATTGTATTAGCGAGACCTTGCCCTTGGAGGTACATTTCCATGTCAAGGCGCCAGGATAGATAATTCTTTCCACTCACTTCCAGGATGTGGAATTTTGCGCTTTTCAATATTTGCCATAATCCTTGCAAAAATAAATCCTTAAATTAATTAAAAGGATTTCCAAATATCCACCGCTACTTCAGGAGCAGAAGGATACTTTTAGATTTGAATTTTGGCTTCGGGCCAAGAAAAATAAAAATGAAGAATTGATAGAAGAAGATGAAGTATAAGTTGATTAATAAAAATAATACCCACCTTGCAAAATTTACTTACTCAATCGGTAGATCTTCGTGCTTGCAAAAGTTACTTACTCAATCGGTGGATCCTCGTGCTGATAACGTGTTGTAAAATATCGCGTGGCGATAATAGAGAAGAGATTAAAGAAGAGAAAGCAAGTGAACACTAGAGATAGTAGCAAGATGAGAGAGCTTTATTTCTAGTATCTCACTGTCGTGTTTCTGTGTGATTGTATGTTGCACATCAAAACTAAACTCCTATTTATAGGAGAATAAGAATGTACTTATCATTAATATCAATGTATCGAATGATACATGTACAGGATAAGGGAGACGAACGTTCATTGTATAGGGAGATGTACTTAGAACATTTGATACAAATGTACCATAATAAGTACATTGGATAAGATGAATATAATTAATATTCATTCATGTATTCTATCCATTAATGTATTTCATAACAGTAATCAATACAATCAGGTAGACCCGTCAAACAAGTAAATCAGGTTGGGTTTGGGTCGAGTCATAAATGACCCAACCCAAATAGACCCATTTTGGTCCATTTTGATCCATTTGTATGTAATGCAATTTAGTAATCCATATCCAACCCAACCCATATCCAACTCGATTCATATTGGTTCCATAGTTTATCCAATTTATGAAATCTCATAGCCAAACTAAGATAAAAGTGCGAAATGAGTGAGTGTGAGATCAATTGAAGGCAAGACTAAAGAGAGAGCTATAGAAATGAATTAGGTCTAAGTAAATTATAAACCAATTTATGACTCACTTAATACTCATATAATATTTAGACTCATTTATAATTCATTTAACATCTATTTGGATTACCAAATGGGTTTATGACCCATTTTAATGGGTCAACGGTCTAGGTATAGATACAAACATAATTATAGAAAGATTCTTAAGGCATCTCACTTACACATTAACAGTTAACACCAATCTGTATTACATAATTTGATATAGACCCTTGATGTGTTGTTGGATGCTTTATCATGAAAGACCGGGGGTGGTAGCGATGCTTATCCTCTTGCTTTTGTTTTTATTTTTATTTCAATAACATTTCTCACTAACCCAAAATTAATTAAAAGAAAAAAGAAATGAAAAGAAAAGAAACGGAAGAAGGCAATAGTTACAACCACGTTGATTCTGATACAAATTTGCTTAGTGGGCTTTTCCGACATGGCTTAAGTTAAAAGGCAAGCGCGAATCTTCCAGAGATTAGAAAGCAAAGAAAAAGGTTAATTATTAAGCATGGGAAACCGGGGAAAAAAAAGATGCCGAAATTGACTTACTCAAAGTCGTTTGCGTGCACGACGATAAAGTTAAACCAAACCCAAAAAAAAAAAAAATTTAAATTTAAATCTAAAAATGATTATTAAAAAAAGAAAAAAGAAATCAATTTAACCTCTATCAACGGCCCCAACTACCATGCCACTAGAACTTTTCAATTCTTGTGGATCACGTTCTAAGCTTTAAATTTTTTATTTTTTTATTTTCTTCATATGTTTTGCCACGTCAGCGGGCCACTTTCGTGGTTTTCTTTATTCTAGGCCTCGCAGGGGTAAATCTTAACGTGAGGTCGAGAGCGTTGAACCGGTCCATGTCAGTCGCCTCGAGCCATCGCTTTCGTGACAGCTGGCAGCGTGATTCTGTGCGAACGTGGGGGAGTGGGGGCTCAAAGGGAAGGAGGAAGCTCACCACCACCATCCCCAAACCCTAAAAAAAGTCATTTTCATTTGGAGTTCTTTACCCCTCAAATGGTACCAACTAAAAGGGTGTTCAGCAAAGAAAAATAGCCATGCAGATAAAAATAAGGGTGTTTAAATAAGAATAAAATGAAATATGTTATGAAATACATGAATGAATATTCATTATATTCATCTTATCTAACATACTTATTATGGTACATTTGTATCATATATTCTAAGTACATCTCTCTATACAATGAATGTCCATCTCTCTTATCCAGTACATGTATCATTCGATACATTGATATTAATGATAAGTACATTCTTGTTCTCCTATAAATAGGAGTTTAGTTTTGATGTACAAAAGAACAACAACTATCAGAACAACAATCACAATACAGTAAAATATCTGGCTTTCTCTACTATCTCTAGTGTTCACTTACTTTCTCTTCTCAATCTCTTCTCCATTATATATTCGCAACGCAATATTTTACAACAAGTTATCAGCACGAAGATCTACCAATTGAGTAAGTAATTTTTGCAAGGTGGGTATTTTTTTTATTAATCAACTTATACTTTATCTTCTTCTATCAATTCTTCATTTTTATTGGCCTGAAACCAAATTTCAAATCTAAAAGTATCATTCTGCTCCTGAAGTAGCAGTGGATATTTAAATCCTTTTAATTAATTTAAGGATTTATTTTTGCAAGGATTATGGCAAATATTAAAAAGCCCAAATTCCACATCCTGAAAGTGAGTGGAAAGAATTATCTATCCTAGTGCCTTGACATGGAAATGCACCTCCAAGGGCAAGGTCTCGCTAATACAATTACAGAGGATGGAACCTCAAATGAAAAGGATAAAATAAATGCGTTGATTTTTATTTGTCGTCATTTGCATGAGAGTCTGCAAACTCAATATTTATCCGTTCAAGATCCTCATATCTTGTGGAGGAGGTTGAAGGATAAGTATGATCATACCAAAACTGTTATCCTCCCTCAAGCACAATATGATTGGCAAAATCTCATACTGCAAGATTTTAAATCAATGTCTGACTATAATTATGCTTTATTTGATATCATTTATCGGCTTGAGTTATGCGGTATCAAACTCGCTGATGCGAAATTGTTAGAGAAAACTTTCTCCACCTTCCATGCTTCAAATATTGTATTGTAACAGCAATATCGGCAGCATCATTTGCCACATACTCTGAATTAATTTCTGTGCTTCTTACTATCAAGCAAACTAATGAATTGCTACTAAAAAATCATGATCTTAGACCTGCTGACTCAAAAGCATTGCCTGAAGCACATGCTAACTTTGAGAAAAATACTGGCCATTTTAAGGGCTATAAGCGCAGGCAGAACATAATCCTAGAAGGGATGGCAAGAAATTTAACCGCCCTAAGAAATCAAACTTTGGCCTAAATCATGGCAAAGAAAAGAAGCCAAATAGGGTGATTAATAAAAGTATTTGTCATCGTTGTAACATGACTGGGCACTGGTCACGTACCTGTTGTACGCCAAAACATTTTGTTGACCTATACCAAGCATCTTTAAAGAATACGGGCAAGTTTAGTGAATCTCATCCCATTGAAATCAATCTTACTGCCATAACCACTGTTGAAGCTAACAATATCTCCGTTGGTGGGACTCCTCTTGCTCCTGAAGTAGCAAATGCATCATTGGATGTCTCTGATTTCTTTGAGGACCTCTAATTACTTTGATGAATCAGATTGGTGGATGATAATTTGAACTTTGAATTTTATGTTGTTTCGCTTTAAATGTATTATTTTTTTTAATTGTTCTTTATAAAATGCTTATGAACCTTATATAATATTTATTTTTGAAATTTTATTCGACTATATAACTAATATGCAACTTTTATGATACTTGATACCTAAAGTTGTCAATATAAATGCAAATGGAAAATGCCGAGAAAAATGAAGATGTTTGTTTGCTTGATAGTGCGACATACTATAATTTTTAGTATACACTTTTTCTCGAGTATGACATTGTGTAAGGCATAAATCCATACAATATCAGGTCCTGTTCCGATTATTGATGGTTTTGGGAATGCTACGATTATTTTGCCAAATGGCACAATCTTGCATATTGAGAATGCGTTTCTAAGCATTCGATCAAAAAGGAATCTGCTCAGTTTCAAAGATGTACGCCATAATGGGTACCATATTGAGACTATTTATGAGCAAGATAAAGAATATATTACCATTTCCTCTTATAAGATGGGCCTGAAGACCATCCATGAGAAGCTAGAAGCTTCTTCTATGGGTTTGTATTGTGTCATGATTAAGGCTGTTGAAACCTACGCCACCACATCCTGGAGATTAGTAAGCCCTAATCAATTTGGACTGTGGCATGATCGCCTTGGTCATCCTGACGCTTCAATGATGCGTAGGATAATTTAAAATACAAAAGTGCACCCTTTAAAGGATATAAAGATATTGTTATCCAAAGATTATAATTGTGAGGCTTGCTCACAAGGAAAGCTCATTATCAAACCTTATATAACAAAGGTTAATCTTAAATCTCCTTTATTCTTGCAAAGAATTCAGAGTGATATTTGTGGACCAATACAACCACCAAGTTGACCATTTCGATATTTTATGGTACTAGTGGACGCATCCTGTAGATGATCCCATGTTTGCCTACTATCTACGCGTAATGTCACATTTACACATTTACTTGCGCACTTGAAGTGTGGTATACCGATAGGATCAAAAGATATTATTCCTCGAAAACGAAAGGAAAAGAATCCGGAATCTGCTCCCGAAGAGCCTAGCGTTGTGCTTGCTCCCAAAGAGCTTATTGCCCCTGAAGAGGCGCAAACCCATAAAAGGAGCACTAGCCCCGGGAATACTGAGAATTCCATTACATATTGTAATGAAATTTGGGATCGAAATGAAATCATCATTGATGATGATTTTGCATTTTTAGTTGCTCATAAAATTATGGATGATGATTGTGAGCGGCAATCTATTATTGAATGTCGTCAAAGGCAAGATTGGCTTAAGTGGGAGGAAGCAATTAAAGCTGAATTAGCTTCCCTAACTAAACGAGAGGTTTTTGGACCTGTAACTCATATCCCCGATAATGTAAAGCCTGTTGGATATAAATGGGTATTTATCCGAAAACGAAATGAGAAAAATGAGATTGTCAGGTATAAAGCCCGACTCGTTGCCCAAGGATTCTCCCAGAGACCTGGGATTGATTATAATAAGACATATTCACTTGTAATGGATATGATTACATTTTTTTTTTCTCATTAGCCTAGCAATCTTTGAAAGATTGGAAATGCGTCTTATGGACGTTGTGACGGCATATTTATATGGCTCATTAGACTGATATTTATATGAAAATTCCTGAGGGATTCAAAATACCTGAAGCATGCACTCCCCGCAATTTATTCTCAATAAAATTGCAAAGATCCTTATATGGGTTAAAGCAATCCGGTCGCATGTGGTATCAATGCCTAAGTGAGTACCTAATTAAGGAAAGGTACAAGAATGATCATATCTGTCCATGCGTGTTTATTAAGAAATCAGAAACCGAATTTGCTATTATAGCAGTTTATGTCGACGATATAAATTTAATTGCAACTCCAGAAGAGTTAGCTGAAACTATTGAATATTTGAAAAAGGAGTTTGAAGTTAAAGATTTGGATAGAACCAAACTTTGTCTTGGTCTAGAGCTTGAGCATAAAGCAAATGGAATAATCGTCCATCAATCAGCATACATTGAAAGATTGCTTAAACGTTTCAACATGGACAAAGCTCACTCATTGAGCACCCCTATGGTTGTAAGGTCTCTAGATCCCCAAAAGGACCCATTTCATCCTAGAGAATCTGATGAAGAGATACTTGGTTCTGAAGTACCATATCTCAATGCAATTGGGGCTTTGATGTACTTGGCACAATGTATGAGACTAGATATTGCTTTTGCGGTAAATTTATTGGCACGTTTTAGTTCTGAGCCAACTCGGAGACATTGGAATGGAGTTAAACATATTTTCCGTTATCTCCGAGAAACCATAAATTTGTGATTATATTATTCCAAGGATTCCACTAACTCTGGTTTAGTTGGATATGCTGATGCTGGATATAGATCCGATCCATATAAGGCTCGCTCTTAAACCGGGTATTTATTTTGTTATAACGGCACCGCTATTTCTTGGTGTTCTACGAAGCAATCATTAGTAGCTACATCTTCTAACCACTCTGAGATTATTGCTTTATATGGAGCTGGAAGAGAGTGTGTTTGGTTAAGATCTGTTATAACACATATTCATAATTCTTGTTACTTAATATAGGTTACAAATTCTCCTACTATAATTTATTAAGATAATGCTGCTTGTGTTGTACAAGTCAGGGGAGGATATATCAAAGGTATAGGACCAAGCATATCTTGTCGAAATTTTTCTGTACTCATGAACTTCAAGAAAGTTGACAAATTGATATTAAATAGATTCGATCCATAAATAATTTTGCAGATCTTTTTACCAAATCATTGCCAACATCAAGTTTTGAGAAATTAGTAAATGGCATTGGTATGCGGCGAGTTCACAAGATGCAAGATTGATTAACCCCAGGAGTGGCTATATATGCATTGCACTCTTTTTTCTTTATGTCCGGTTTTTTTCCCATAGGTTTTTCCGGCTTAAAGTTTTTAACAAGGCAATTAATGCATCCATAAAAGGGAGAGATCATAACATTTGTGCTTTGCACTCTTTTTCCCTTTTGTCCAGTTCTTATCCCACTAGGTTTTTCCGGCTTAAGGTTTTTAATGAGGCAGTATCATTCAATGCACATTTGTAATGAATATGATGAATATTTAAGGGGGAGTGTTATGAAATACATGAATGAATATTCATTATATTCATCTTATCTAACGTACTTATTATGGTACATTTGTATCATATATTCTAAGTACATCTCCTTATACAATGAATGTCCATCTCCCTTATCCAGTACATGTATCATTCGATACATTGATATTAATGATAAGTACATTCTTGTTCTCCTATAAATAGAAGTTTAGTTTTGATGTATAAAAGAACAGCAACTATCAGAACAACAATCACAATACAGTGAAATATCTAGCTTTCTCTACTATCTCTAGTGTTCACTTACTTTCTCTTCTCAATCTCTTCTCTATTATATATTCGCAACGTAATATTTTACAACAAAATAGTATATATCACGAGAAATTCTAAATTAGTACACCCGTGATACATGTACCCAAAATTAATTTTTTGACCATCAAAAACTTTAAACTTGTACATCTCTTACAAATTTTTCCTTCATTAATTTCCATTAAACTTTACCGTTAAATTGTTAAGTTGAATAACACGTGATAATTGATGAGTATATCAATCTAGGGTTTTATACTCCTTTTGTCACATATATCCTAATTTATGGTCTTTCATAGTATTAATTCAATTTAACGAAAACTGATAAATGATAAATTTATCACAAATTATCTAATTTGTGATTTTTTGTGTTCAAAAAATTAGTTTGAGGTAATTATGTCACGAGTATACCAATTTATGGTCATTGCTAGTCAAAAAATTAATTTGAAGTAAATATATCATAAGTATACTAGTTTGAGATTTTTCATGATATTAAACTTTAATATAAATTAATTTATTAGGTGATATAAAATGTTCTCACATCTTGCGTTAGGGCTTGGACACAGTTGCCTGAAGCCGATTGGTTATGCATAGAAGAAAGTAGTTGATTGATCCATAGATTTTTGTTATACATTATGAGAGTCCGATTCTAAAGAGGTAGAATTGGGACTGTTAATGTTATTTTGGGTTGAACATGTAAATAGGTAGACTGGTCAATCGATGATGATTAAGTAAGGTAGTAGATACAGGTGACCATCTCTTAGGAAATTCAGGTCAATGAGAGAGTCAGGTACGCTCCATCAGCACGTCTGCATTGCCATAGAAGAAGGCGTTGGGAAGTGTAGATGGAAGGCATTGCCATTTCATTCTAAAAAAGAGTTGAAAACTTGAGAGGATTGCCTTTTGAAGTGTTTGCAAGTAACTAAAGTGCTCACTTCTCAAATTATGTCAAGAATATGACATTCAATTGATTATTTCATGCATATGGTATAATACCATATTAAATATGTAATGTGAAAAAATTATGTTTTGGGGGATTAAAGAAAAAAAATGTTATCAACTTGAACTTATAGATCCCCATGGACAAATAAAAGTATTATTTTTATCACTTACACTGATGATGTGATGTAATCGATCAACCACTTGATTAGTATGCCTCATTTCAATGCACATTTCTATTCCTTAGCCCCATATCCCTGAACAGTATTTTTTGGCATGCATCCCAACTAATTTTTAACTTTTGAATTTTAAATGCCTGCTTCTTAATTATTTCCTAGCATTTCTCTGTCATTGTCATATAGTGTGATGATGATCACGTAAAATACCTTCTATTCGCAGCCAATTCCACTTCATCATAAGTGACACAGTCATTTTCACCTAAGACAGTGACCACCTCATGACGTGTGTCACTTGAGGAATACAGACACCACCACGAGGTGGTACCAATTTACATATCTATCATAGATTTCAAACAAATATATAGAACATCTTCTAGAATGACTGCCGCAAGTTGATCTCCATGGTCCAAACAAAAGGTGGCGCTCCGCGGAATTTTGTGCGGGATGTCGCTCGAGCATGCGCGAGAGAAAGAGATATCGGGCAACCACGGCGGTGACTATAGCCTTCGAGAGACCGCTGTCTCTCCCCTTCTCAACAGATTGTTCTTTTTTCCATTTCCCCCTTCTTTTTGTTTTAATGTATCTAAGCTCATCATCTCTCCCGAGTTGAGTTATTTCATTTAGAGTACATACGTTTGATGTATGTCTGAGTATATACCCTCCCGGGACATTACCGAACTCCATTTGAGCATATCTCATCCACGAACATTACCAATCTCCGAGAAGAATGAACATTTCCTCATAAACCTTTGACATGCGTATTATACAAGGCAAAAGCCATTAAAAATCCTAAACTATGCTAACTATGATACATTTACCTTATTTATTTATTTATTTTGTGACCGAGGATTTGCCGGAGCCTATCCTTGTCGGCTTATGCCGATTTGGGGTCTCATGGGTCTCCGCGGTGGAGGCCCAACAGTGACTATACCTCAAGGGAAACTAGCCCAGAAACCCATCACCAAAGCCCCCGCTTTAATTACTAATAACGCAAGGTTTCGAACTCTTGACCTCCTTCGTTGGAATAGAGATCTCAATCAACTACACTGCCCACGGATGGGTATTTACCTTAATTTTTTTTGTGATATGAAAAACCTCAAATTCATATTTATATGATACATTCACCCTCCCTCAAAATTTTGTCAATGAAAACAGTTAAAAATTTGTCTAAATGGAGTTAGAAAGCAAATAGTGTTAACGTGACACTTACATGGCTTAATTGAAATATAAACGACATTATTTTGGCTAAAAAATCATCTAACTAAACTTTAATGGAGGTAAATATGTCACATAAGTACAAGTTTGGGATTTTTTATGTAATAAGAAAACAGTTCAAAATAAATGTGTTATATTTGGTATAATTTAGAATTTTTAATGTCACAAAAAAAAAAAAAGCTTAGAGCAACTGTGTTATAGTGGACATAATTTAAAAGTTTTTTATGGCTTTTTTTCTATCATATAATCTATGAAATTAGGGAAAAGTGAGGATGGATAGTAAGTCATGATTTCTGTTTTAACCTGCCGAACGTCAAGACAAAGCGAAGCACCCATCTATGTAAAACTAAGGGGTACAACCACACAAAGTTTACTTCTAGAGGACAATTTGACCTACACTATATTGTTAAGGAATAAGGACGATAATTAAACAATGAAAATAGGCTCTAATTTCTCTAAAAATAATCATTTATATCACTTCAAATAACCAATCAATTAAAATATTTTCACTATCGACAATAATTTATGTCTAAATACTATTGTGAATGATAAAAATATTTATTGTCCATTTACTTTTGTGAGTAACACATGCAATTATTTCTAGAAATGATTTTAAAATTATTTTTTTTTTTTGGCAGAACAAATGCAATGAAAACAATCTTTGTTTATATATATTGTTAGGGATAAGATCTAAAGAATTACGATGCACTGGAAATCTCAATTTTATTCAAGGTTTTTTATATCGCTATATGTGATCTCTGTCAACTTCGAACGAGCAGAATAGACCGCGTGCCTCTCTTTAATTGCAAAACTTTCTTGTTTTTTAGGGGGGTCAAATTCTCTCATCGCAATTTACTATTCACAACATTTTTTTTTTTTAATGAACATACTGAAATGCATTAGTAAGAAAAGTTTTTAGTACAAACATCTCTAGCATTAGCACACAATAAATCCAAAAGAGCAGACGGGGGACTATTAACCCAATTCCTAATAAGGCATCCTATTCGTTGGGCTTTGGTTAGCCAGTCAACCACCTTGTTTGTATCTTGATAGCAATGGGCTAAAATAATACCCGAAGATTCTTCCAGTTTGCACTTGGCCCTGTCCACTAAAGACTGTACCTCCCAACTTAGAAAGTCTAGAGAGAGAACCGCAACCAACAGCATACTACAGTCAGAGTGTATGAGTATCTCTCATTCTGGTCTATTCGGGGCAATCTTTGAGGAAATAAAGTCTAGGGTTTTAACCAATGCTTGTGCCTCTGCTATTTCAGTTGATTTTACCTCTATGAATTTAGAAAACCCATCAATGATCCCCCAAGGGCGTCCCTGCATATACAAGCCACAACTGCAGACAAGGGGGGGAGTCGCTGTTGGGAGACTGAAGCACAGCCGTCTTCAACATTGAACATGTGCTGCAGCACGAGGTTTGCACTATACAGGCACGTTCTAAAGGCACCTAATTCCAAGACAATCCTCATCTAAGTCGTTGACCTATCTTTAGGACGACTCCAACGTCTAACTATTTTCTTTTTCAAACAATCACTCAACTAATCCTAAACATATCACACATTTATGAAATCAGTTTTGAATTTTTCAATTTCTTTAGTTTAGTCTTAATTTTTTGCGTAAAACTTCCATATAATCATCCCGATTAATTTTCATAAAAAATTATTAGGATCTAGTCATCGTCAATCATTTTACATGGTACGCCGTCATGTCAACAACAAAAATTAGTCGGAAATATTACATTAGACTTCCGTGCAAAGTTTTTTCACCAAATTGACAAAATTGAAAAATTTGCAACTAAATTAAAATCCGCACGATAGGTTTGGACAGACTCTCCATGTGTTTTACAAGCTCAAAAACATTAGAATTATTGATCATGTATTTAAACATTATACGGAATTTTCTTTTAGACTTCGTTTATTTTGCTAAAAATGAATGATTTGGAAAATATATTTAAAAAATAATCGATTATATCGTTGACAAAAATTGAATAAACGAAAAATATCTTCTTTATCCATAAAAATGTTTATACATAAATTATCGTCAGTAATGGAAAAATTTTCATCGACCAACTATTTCAAATGATACGAATGATTATTTTTACTAAATTATTCATTTTTCACAAACACTATCGAAGCCTTAATCACTAACTACAATGAGCAAAATTTCCCTGAGATTACGAACTGACCCCACAAACAATCTTAAATAATTGTTGTATTGTATTTCCTCCAAATGTCATTTTCGTTGGCTCATTTCTTTTAATTTCCCTGAGATTACGATTTAGCCAATTCAGAAAAAGAGAAAAAGTGGGGGCAGAAGGAAATTAATAAACTAGAGAAGAAACGCGTTGCTTGAGGTGAAGGCATGAACAGAAAGAGCCACGGATTGAACGGAAGTTGACCCACCCTGTCGTTACGGGATAAACCCCCTTCATTATTCCAACGGCATCGCGCCCAACGACCGACACGTGGCAAATGCATTGAACCAGTAATCACAAAAATTTTCGATTGTACGGACATTCCTTTATTTACAGGGATGCAATATTAATTCGGCATTCCCGTTAGTATATAGCTTCCCTTTTATCGGTTTGCGTTAATTCAGCATTACCAGTAGTAAATAGCCATTAGAAATTGTTGAAATGGTATCCAGTCGTTGCCATCCATTTTACGTGGTGCATGCCAACATGGGCAAGTGTACTCATGTCATGGCAATTGACTAGAAGTATCACATAGGAGTTTCACATAAAAATTTAGAATTGTATTGATAAAATTGAAAAGTTTAGAAACGTATAGATATCAATACAATAACCGTAGGATTGAATTGGTAATGCCCCTGCCCCACCGCCAACACAACCAACCCCTCACCCAAAAAAAAAAAGAAAAAGAAAAAAGAAAAACCGAAGAAAAAGGTAGAAAGAATACTTATCATATGTGAATACCACGGAGGAGGATGTAATTGACATATTATATTATATGTTGTCAAGGAGCTAGAGTGGGGATGCATGAGAAAGGAAGTAGGGTTTTACAATCTACATACAACACGTAGTAATTTGTAAAATAGATATAAGATAAGATCAAATAAAAGAAGAAGAAGAAGAAGAAGAAGAAAACAGATTGATGGGAAATAAGGCGTCACAATTTAGCTCCCCCATTGACCTAGTCGCCTCTAGGTCCATCTTCACGTGACTCACGAAAAGAAACAAAGGCCGCATTATAGACAGACAAGAGACCCATGAATGATTGGATTAGACTTGAACTTTGTTGGCTGATGATAGGCTTTTCCTTGCAAATATGGCATGATATAAATGTAGGCAACTCAACTTTTTTTTTTTTTTTGGTGACCCAAGGAATCCGCGCACCGTACCAACACAGATAGCCCGAAAGGCCCAGGGTAACGGGAGGTAAACCCTGGGGGCAACACGTGCTAGCCACCACACACGTGCCACCGGGTAAGTCAACCTACGACGCCTGGAAATCGAACTCCTTCCCTTGTATTAGGGGGAGAAGCTCACCGCCAGCAGCGCCACCCAGGTGGGTGGTTAGGCAACTCAACTTTGATATTTGATTGAAGCAAGAAAATAAGAGTTTGTTAAGGAGTTCACTTTTTATTTTATTTTTTGGTTCAATTCTCATAGATCACCCGAATTGTGTTTTATCTAATGGGTAATACCTGGAATCTTCCAAAATTTATAAAAATTGACACTCAGAACTTTTAAAATTGTTGGTAATTTTTAAAAAAAAATGTAAATTACCCATTTGATAATTGCAATTTCTATCTTTTTTCTTTTATGGAGCGTTTTGTTAACGAGTATACTTGTTAATTTTCAATGCATTGTCTCTTCTAATGTTATGTGTTGCCCCTATCTTGAAAATTGAACCATTCCTAATTAAGCATGCTTAACTAGTTCCCTAGGGCACACGTTAACAGAATCCTTTTATGAATTAGTAAGGTGATGTAATGAAATAACTCAAGTAGGAATTTTCCTAACCTACTTGTTGCGTACTTTAAAAAAAAAAAACTCAGAATTATCCTTATTTTTAACACCAATATCACTTTACTCCCTCTTTTTATAAAAATCACTAATTTACACCCTAAGTTTTGGCTCTAGAAACCAATTTGTACCCGACATTAGTTACCATCAATAGGGATGAGTATAGTTTTAGGATAGAACCTAGAATCGGAGAACCACATAGGTGAGAACCTGCTCAATTTAAGGTTTCAAGATATACAAGATGAGTTCCAAATTTCAAAAATTGGAGAACCCATTTCAATGGGTAGATTCTAAATTTTAGACAAGTGGAACCTGGAACTTAAAACCTGAATCTAAAATAAGTTTTTTCTATTTTTCTTGGTGTATATCTTCATACGATTTTACAGTATTCTATGGCATCCAATGATAAGTGTATAGTATGAAACCACTAGTCTGAACTTCTATTTTATGATAGAGACTTCTACGTTATTAATGTTTCATGCTCTACATTGTCAAACATAAGTTATGGTCAACAGATTAGCAACAAGTGAGTCATTAAATATGATAATTCACTACAATGGTTTGATTAATTATACAAGTGGACCCTAGAACTTATACTATCATTAGAACCCACACTAGAACCTATGATAGAGTAGGTTCCAAGTGCATAGTAGTTTCAGGTTCCAAAAAATGAGGAACTTATTACAATGGATAAATTCTAAATTCCAAATAGAACCTAAAACTGCTCATTCCTAACCATCATAACTCTAAGCACAATATTTACGTTCTCCTTCCCAAATTGGCCCTAGAGAAATTTTAAATTTCTCACGTAGGCAAAACTTCCAAAACAACTTAAAATCCAATTACCCAAATCCTAAATCAAGCTCCATGGTACCCCGATGAATATCCACCTTGCTCGTTGTCATCCACCAATGATCTCCCGTGCTTCCACCCTCCCTTCCTCTCATGATCAATCAGGGTTGCCAATGTATCGGCGACCTCAATCCACATGCCTTCTCATGGGCTTGGACCACCTCAAATTGAGGTAACAGGCCTATGGACTTGGATAACCTTAGGTTGAGGTCATCCATGGCAACTTGCAACCTTAGATATATTAGGATTTGACACACAATCACAAAGAAATAAAAAAATCAAGACGAGAAAAAGAAATATAGACACAAGGTTTTTATCCCGATTCATCCTTAAATTAAAGTTACATTCAAATGAGCATTCCACTATGGTTAATACCTCACACCTCTCTATTATAACTCTTAATTTACAAGAGAAAAATGTTATATATGCCCAGTAGCTATTCATAGGCTGAAACTCAAATTACCAATAAAATATGGACTTAAATTGTAAAAGCCTTCCAACACAGCTTAGGGGCATTGCCTCCGCGACCATTGGACCCCTGCCTGCTCATCGAGGAACGCAACTTCTATGCCTTCCTACCGATGGGGATTATGAATCATACTCCTAACAAAATGGAGGTCATGAGCAGCATCAAGACTACAGACCATGGTGGTCATAGAGAGAGAGAGAAGGTGGCTGCTAAGACGGCAGTGAGAGAATGGTGGGGCGATTGTCTGCGGCAGTGGATGGTGGTGGGTAAAGAGATATTAGAATTCGTGGCATCGGATCTTGTGAAATTAGAAACTGAGATTCTGGCTAAAGTCTGAATGACGGAAAATAGAGCATTTGTACTATGGGACTAGCAAATAGTTAGTTCAACATGGGTTTAGAAATAGAGACTTAAGTGGCATCAACATCAGTGGTAACTATAAATCTTTTTGTGATACACGCCACCCAAAATTTAAAGCAAACTGGCAATATCATTGATCTTATTGCAACAACGATGGCTTTCAAGAAATCAAGCTCTTGGGAAAGGAATAGGCAATGTGTTGCCGTCCTCCACAAACACGCTAACTTCTTTTTATCTTTTGAAAAGCCGGGGTTGACGGTGGATGATGTCCGGAGTCACGTGGGCTTATAGTCTAAGTAGCATCAACATGCAACACGAATACGCGATATAATACAACACGACACGTCGACACGTCATTTTTAAAAATAGAGAATTCCGACATATTATAATACGTTATATATTAAATAAATATTTTTATTTTTAATTAATTTAATTCAAATTCAGTATTTTTATTTTTCAAAATTACTTTTTAATCTCATTTATTATTTTTCTAATTAAAAAAAGAAATATTCTTTCCCTCATCTATCCCTCAAATTTATTTTTCTTTCTCTCCACACCATCGTCCATTTCTCCCCACTTTATTTTTCTTCCCCCCCCCCCCCCCATTGACAGACAGGCTGTCCTATCACTTTCCCTTCCCCCAAAAATACGGGATGGCCATTAGGGTTCCTTTTTTTAATTACTTTTGAGTTTTCTATCAAAAATCCTAGCTTTACCTCCTCCTCCTCGCCGCTCACCGCAGGACCCTTCTTCTTCTCCTCCTCTCGATCCTTCTCCTTCCTCATTGCTCGCCGCACGACCCCTTTCCTCTCCTCTTCCTCTTGATCCTTCTCCTCTCTTCCTCGTCGCACGACCGCCTTTATCTCCTCTTCCTCTCGCCTTCGGCCCTTTCTCCCTCGCAGCTGCTGCCTCATTGGATCCATCGCAGCATCACAGTGGCAGCCCTCACCTCAATCTATGCTCTTTCTCTAACCGTCTCTCGCCGTCGCAGGCTCGCCGTCTCTCGCCGTTGTGGGCTCACTGTCACTCGCGGCCTCGTCTTTGCTCCCTCACTATCGCTTCCACCCTCCATCGTCTGCCAGACACACGTGTCCAAACGTGTCGGGCAACAATTGACCACGTGTCGGAAAATTCAACGGGCGATGATCGCATGTCCGACCGTATCCGAGCGTGTCGACGTGTCCAACACACGCCGATATGTGTCAAACACGACACGGAAGCACGTGTCCGTGCTTCATAGCTTGTAGTCCTTCACCATATTTAGCAGTCCATGCTATGGCCTCACGGTTGAATGGAAAGAGCAAATCCCACTTACTCATCATAAACCACGCGCAAGAGAGAGAGAGAGAGAAAAAAGGATGCGGATGATACGTTTCCTACTTCCTTTCATGCTCAGCTTTTTCACCATCAAAGCTGCTGAATTCACCCTCACCTTGAACACCTTGACCGGCCATTACTGCTTAAACTCAAGCACCTTCACCCCCAATAGCACCTATCACGCCAACCTCAATCGCGTTCTCGATGATCTCGTCAGAGACGCGGGCGCCAACCCTGATAACGGGTTCAACTTCACTTCAAGCAAAGCCAGCTCGAGCAACGCCGTCTCCGGCAGCTTTATGTGCAGAGGCGATGTCTCCAAGAAAGAGTGCGCGGATTGCGTCGGGAACGCGAGTATTCAAATAACCCAGTTATAACCGGTGACAAAAGTCTCCTTCCTGTGGTACGATCGGTGCATGTTGCGCTACTCCGACACGAATTTTACCAGGAAGGTCGAGCTAAAACCTCGGTTGGCTGGATACAATGACGAGAACATATACCAGCCTGCTGAATTCATGAAGGTACTGACTGTCACTACGGATCACGCGGCTAGAGAGGCTACTCGGCATCCTCCTAGGATGTATGGCCATGGCGACGCCAAGTTTAGTCAGGAGAAAACGTTGTACACGTTCGCACAGTGTGTGCCTTACCTTTCCAAAAACGATTGTTGGGAGTGCCTTCGCAACGCCACATCGAGCCTCTTAAGCCTCCAAGAGGGGAAAATTGGAGGCCGAGTGTTGCTTCCGAGTTGCTTTGTCAGGTTTGAGATTTACCCGTTCTACGGGAGCAGTTCAAAAGGTAAGGCAGAACCTAATAGTTGATTTTTCAAAAGTTCATCATCATGCTTCTTACTACTTCAAAGATTACAACAGAATTTGTGTTGTCCGCTTTGCAATTTCTTGACCATTGGGTAGTGTACCCCGATAACAGAAGACATAAAAACTCCAAATTTGCCCAAACAGATGCCTCTTATTGTTGCTTCATTTTATTGTATCTGCACTCTTACTAATATGAGATTAGAAGGGCATAATCTTGGAGTTTTTCCTATCTAACTTATGTGGAGGACAAAAATGCTCCAGAGCTTTGAGAAGCTTCATTGTAAACCACAATATCATTCTACATTATGATTATATATGAAAATTAGCAAGCATCATCTTCTTGATAAGTCAAAAGCTGAATGATCAGATTGAACATCTTAATTACCTTGTAAACCGGACCAAATCCTCCTTCTCCTAACTTCTTGTTGTTCGAGAAGTTATCTGTGGCAGCTTCTATCGTTTGCAGATCAAATTGCAGGGAATGGAGTTCAGAAATTTGCCTCTTAACTGGCAGTTAAATAATTCAGATATCTTTAGACTCTGGTGAAACAGAATCAATAAAATTGTATGCATGCAATAGCAGTGTTTCTTCGAGTTACCAATCTGATCTTCTTTTATACCACTTTTGCTCCCCCTTCTTAGGATTCTTTTTCTTCCTCGTAGTATATGCCAGACTATCATGTAAAAAAGTAGCGCCACTCCTACGGCTGCGGCAAGGATTGCAGCATATATTTTCCACTTAAAGTGCACTTTCCCTGCATTTGTTGTCGGAGTTAATAGTTTCATTTACATACATGGAAGTATGGCTCGTCCTAGTCATGACAACGTGCGTTGAGTAATCCAACTGCAAAGATTTCAACTGTAGCAGAATTGAAAAATAAAATAAAATAAAATAAAATCTTTTGCTGGCTGAGAAACTCGAATAACTCCTTGAAGAGCAAAGAAACAGCTTATATTATTGTCTTATTTCTCCTGATCTTGTCTTGATGAAACTGTTTGCTTCTGATAGTTGTTGCATTCATTTCCGTAACATTTGCAACTTCCAAGTTCTTGTGCCTTCTTTTACAGCTCGTACTCTTGTCAAGACGACAATGGTGGCAACGATGATATCGGTATCTGCAGTAGTGTTGCTGCTCTTAGCCTTTCTTATGTACTGCCTTCGGCTGGTGAGGAAAAGAGGTGTGGTAATCTTGCCTTGATAGAAGCTTTTTCGACCATATATATTACTGAGTCTGTTTTACAAGTAGGTAATTATTTAGATGTTTAGAGATAAGAAATCCATTAAATTAAAATTGGAGCTAATCTATCCAGGATTTTAGGCTACAGGGTGGTTGATTTCAATTCTGGAAACCTTGATCAACGAAGCTGCGAAAACAGTGCTTGATAATTAAAAATGCTATATTGTGACAGCAGATAGAAGAGGAAAATTTGCATCGTTCCTTCCTCTACAAAGAATTCCCAAATTGGCTAGAACGGCAAAACAAGAAGCAGTACAGAATTGCTTTCATTTTCATAAGCGCTTTGTTCAACTGTGTGACAGCAGATAGAAGAGGGCGTAATCATCAGTTTGGTGTTGCCACAAGTTCAACATATTTTGATGAAATTCCAGGTCTAGAAGTCCTCGACACGAAGGTAGGCGAAAAATAGATATACCGGTCTTTGATTTTGAAACTGTAGCTGCAGCCACAAGCAATTTTTCCTTTGCCAATAAGCTTGGCCAAGGCGGTTTTGGATCTGTATATAAGGTAATTAATCTCGCTATTCAACTGAATCCAAATGGTGATTGGATATTAATATGTATATTCTTCCAACTTCAATTGTCTGTCCCTTATGGGGAATGATGTGCTTGAATAAAATGCTCGGAAGGGAACCAGTTTTATTGTAAAGGACTGTTTTGCTATTTTGAAATTCTCGAAAGGTATTGTGATCTGATTATTTCCACTATATATATGGAGGTGCATCTTGTGTCGACTCTTATCTACCCGTCGTCACAAACCCATGAAGAAAACATCCTCCCGGGAAGTTTACTCATAGCAGCTTTTGAGCCTGTTGGAATTTGTGATCCAATTCTAGAAACTTCAAGATAGATTTGAGCTAGAAGATTCAAGAAAAATTCTAGAATTGTCTACAAGCTTATGTGTCTAAGAAAATGTAGAAGTCTCTAGAAGAACTACAATCTAGAATTACTTAGATGAAGCCTACATGGACAACATTCTATAGAAATCTAGAATGTTGTACTAAGGTGTGACTCATGCCTATAAATAGGCTTGTAGTTCATTCACTTGTGAGTGAGAGGTAAACCCTCTCACCTTGTGTGTGAGGTTTGTACCTCCACCATGAGGGGAGCTAACCATAAAAACCACATCATGTAGCTCCCTCACCAACACCAACTCTTCAACTATTGTAAAATTATTTTGTTCAACTAGTGAAACTATTTTCCCCATGTCCTTAGTTATCATATCTTGTCCCTTGTCCATCATCTACAAATTATACCATACACTTGCACACAACATACCTAACCAAAAACTATAACTACTACTAAAACCATGCTTCCGCAGCGTACACATTCAAAAAAAAATTTAACAGAGCCACTGGCTTCACACGACAGGTCTAAATATTTATTCCTATGATGTGTTCATTTTCACAGGGTGTTATGAATGACGGAACAGAAATAGCAGTTAAAAGGCTCTCGAAATACTCTGGACAAGGAAACGAAGAGTTCAAAAATGAAGTCAGGTTGATTGCCAAGCTCCAACACCAGAATCTAGTGAAAATCTTAGGTTGCTGCAGTCGAGAAGACGAAAAATTGTTAATTTATGAGTATTTACCTAATA
Organism: Eucalyptus pumila; assembly: GCA_016097595.1. Classification (NCBI taxonomy): domain Eukaryota; kingdom Viridiplantae; phylum Streptophyta; class Magnoliopsida; order Myrtales; family Myrtaceae; genus Eucalyptus; species Eucalyptus pumila. Next base: position 9,207,284 of record CM027849.1, read on the forward strand.
AAAGCTTGGATTCATTACTTTACGGTAAGTAACCTCTTCCAATGGCCAAAAAAATTTCGGTCTACAAGTAGTAATATGGATAATAACTTGAGGTAATCCCCAAAATTGGTCCAGATGAAACAAAGAGATCACTTCTGGATTGGGGGAAAAGGTATGAAATCGCTTATGGGGTGGCTCGAGGACTCATGTATTTACATCAGGATTCAATCTTGAGAAAGATTTGAAAGTTAGCAATGTCTTACTGGATGTTGCACTGAACCCCAAGATTTCAGATTTTGGGTTAGCAAGGATATGTGGAGGAGACCAAATTGAAGGAAAAACGAAGCGCGTGGTCGGGACATAGTGAGTATTTTTCTTAAGCATTAAATTCTACATCATCTAATTAAAAAATGAGATATTAGAGCATGGAAAAAGAACGCCAACCAACCATTTTCTTTCTTTTATACTAAAGTTTCAACCCTTTGTTATGTCCCCCAAACTTCAAAAGGAATTTTATAAGATGAATGAGATGCTGATTACTTTTCTTCTTTTTGGCTTCCACAGTGGGTACATGGCACCGGAGTATGCTATGCAAGGCCAGTTTTCTATAAAATCAGATGTGTACAGTTATGGAGTTTTGTTGCTAGAGATCATCACAGGCCAAAGAAATAGCGGGTGCTATCATATGAACCCCTTTTGCTATTTAATTGGCCATGTAAGTATGAAACTCTTATATAATTCATCGCTATGCACAACTTGACCAGGCTCTACAATCGCATTGTCACAATCTGAGGTGTCTGGTATGTGTTATGTCCAGGTATGGGAGCTGTGGAAAGGAGGAAAATGCATGGACATTGCGGGCAAATCAATTGGCAATACATATTCTGAAGAAATCGTATCAAGGTGCATTCAAATCGGTCTTTTGTGCGTGCAAAGATATGCATCGGACAGACCAACTATGTCCACAGTGGTTTTCATGCTGGGGAATGTTGATGTGGTACTTCCGTTCCCGAAACAGCCCGCATTCATCGACGAGAGTGACTACAATGGAAATATTCAGTCAACGTGCAACCAAACATGCTCTGTTAACAGAGTTACAATTACTGCTGTTGAAGCTCGCTAGCCACATGCCACCACAAGTCCACTGCGGTACTACTCAACTTGAGAAATTGAGATGCTTCCTGTATCGGTAGATAGACGACACCTGAAGGCTAATCGTGTTGTGTATGAGCTAAAAGTTGCTCTTGTGCTTAGGAGAAAAGTTTACATGTAGATTAGATATAATAGACTACTTTTGCAAATTTCCTTGAATATACATGAGGTAGGAATTATTTTCTTGTTTGATGCTTGAGACCCGTTGACTGAAAATATCAAGCTCAGAAAGGGTAAAGTCGGTGTCACAGCTTGAATAACATTTACATGGTGGACGAAAAATTTACAACTACTTGCTTAAATTCATGAGGAAGGTGGATCCTCACTAATTAAGACCTTGACTACACTCTGTGATATTTGGGGTATTGTTCACTCAGTCACTTACGTTGCCTTAGACATCATACCATAGTATCCTAAAACAAAAAGACGATATCAAAACAGAATTAGTTTATGCCAAGGCCCAGCAACCGGCTAGAAGAGAAAGAAGAAAGAGGGAGGGAAAAAAAAAGGAAAAATTCAAAATAAATAAATAAGTCTTAAAAAATACTTAAATTTTTGTTTTAAAAATTCCAAGTCACAAAAAAAAAAAAAAAAAAAAAAAAAAAAAAAATTGAAGGTTGAACCAAATGATTTCTTATTCTTTTTCTAATTGAAGAATCAAAATTTTGGGATCATACCAAACACATTCTTCTGGTCAAACTCATTTAGGGAATAAAATTGGAAAAAAAAATATTTTTGAACTAAAATTATTTCTGGAAATAAAATTTTTACCAAACACACTTTTACTGTTATCCCATCATTTTCCTTTTATGAATCGTATGTTGATTTGCTTTTACAGGGTGTGACAAACATGGAATGGAAATGGCAGTTAAAAGGCTTCTCAAATATTCTAGACAAAGGATCGAATAGTATAAGATTGAAGTCACATTGATTGCAAAACTCCATCTTTGGAGTGTGGTGAAAATTCTAGGGTACTACATTGGAGAAGCTGAGAAACTGTTAATTTGCAAGTATATGTCTAACAAAAGCTTGGATTTCATTCTAATGTGTAATTGAGCAGATTTATTTATTTATTTATTTATTTATTTATTTATTTATTTATTTATTATTATTATTATTATTATTATTATTATTATTATTATTATTATTATTATTATTATTATTATTATTTATGTTCTTACGTGACTTGTGAACTCGAACTAGAATACCGCAATTTCTTCCTTTTTCTCTAATCCAAGATAGACTTCACCAAATTTTGAACTCCCTTGAATTTGCTTGGAGATGAAGTCCAACTTAGAAGGCATCCAAAATACATGCAATACTTCAACCAGGTCATGTTCTATATACTTCTGCCATGTTAGATGTGTATAAACTCACACTCGATACATAATTTAACACATCACTAGTTCATAAGTATGGGAGCTATGAAAAGCAGGAAATGCCTAAACATTATCGACTAGTCAATTCGCAATTTGTGTCAAGAGAGAAGGCTTCAAGATGAATTCAGATCTATGTCTTGTGCATGCAAGAGTTCCCATGCAATGCCTACGATCTGTGTTCATGTTGGGGAATGCTAGTGTGTCGCTTCCGTCTATGAATCAGCCTGCGTTTGTCTTCAAGAAGAGCTACCATGGAGCAAATGCATTGTCTAGTAATGGCATTGTTTCAGCTTCTATTTATGATGTTGGGATTACTACAGTCAATGTGTTATAAATAAGTTTACAATTTTTTTTAAAAGATAAGTGCATTGAAAGTCTTAAAACTTATCATGAAATGACAAGTGAGTCCTAAAACTTTCAAAAAGTGCAATTAAATCGTAAAACTTATCACAAAATACAATAGTCCTACAACTTTAAAAAGTACAATCAAATTCTAAAACTTGTCAAATTGATATAATAAATCTTTCCATTTTCTTGCATTTTTTAAAGTTTTAAAACTCAATTATACTTTCATGATAAATAATATGACTTAATTGCACTTTTTGAAAATTTTATAATTCAATTGCATTTTCGTAATAAGCTTTTGAACTTGTAGTGCACTTTCCTTTTCTTTTCTTTTTTCTTTTTTTCCAAAAAAGGCACTTCTAAAAAGATTTGCGCAGTACATATGTATGTTAAACTCTGAATGTAATTACCTGATGCCAAGTACATTCACAGTAGCTTTGCACAAAAGGGACTTGAAAATATTGCATAAATTGATTTTGAAGCCTCAAACTCACATCAGCATAGTAATGCACCGAGACTAATGTTGAGGAAAGTGTACTAATCTCTCTTCTCGAGCCTCACATCCGAGGGATCTAAATTCCTTTCCTTATCACTTTCTGCCACCATTTTTGGTGAGAAGCCCTGGTCACTTGGTCAGGATTTCCCCAAGTTACCTTTTCATCTACAAGACTCCCGCTTGTGCTAGTGATATATCAAGGCGACAATAAACAAATAAATGACCAAATGGACAACTGAGTAAACGAACAACCGTTGATAGCTTGTGAAGTCTGTTCCATGGGGTTGCCGTCTTCTCACGCCACCTCGCATGGCCAAGAGAAACCATCGGTTTGTCTTTTTCTCTTGACCTATCTTTTTCTCTTTTACGGGTCAGACTTCTTGATCCATGATTGAACACTGTTTAATCTCTAGCCTCGCTCGTGAAACGGCGGTCGAAGTCATCTAATGAACGGGGGAAAGTGTCCCTTCCAGACGGGGCCAGATGGATGACCGAGTGATCAATGTCTTGGGTAAGCTTTGTTCTAGTCAGCAGGATCAAATATATGTTAGTGCTTTTTCAATTGCACGAGCATCAGGCGTGGTTACTTGGATCATGAATTTGGTGATCCGAAACAAGTGAGTGTACAAAATTCTAATCGGATCGTGTTACACAGAGTTTATGCCGCTTTCTGTCACATTAGTCTAAACTTAGTGACTTTAATTCAGTCTGCCAAGATTAATTCTTTGTAGGGTAGACTGGCAATCCATAATAGATTGCTGTCATTTTGACAGTATTGCAAATTGCTGATGATAGGCACAATACTGGTCAGATACACACCCCCAATGAAACGCATTCACTCTTGAGATTTCAGAAAATTCTAAAAGCTGTTGACATTGACAGGGGAAACAAGCCTCTCTGCATCTGTAAATTAGAAGCACAAACAGTGAAGAGGTTTCGTATATTGCAGAGTGATCAAATCAAAAGAATCATCTTAATATTGTAGCTTAGTTCTGTCATAAGAAAACAGAGAATACTAGCTTTGCGTAAAGGACGAATCTGAAAAGGATCAAATGGCAATTTGACACTAGCCTTGAATAAAGACCTAGAAATGGATTTTTTTCCTCTGTTTCCGCAATGACATTAGGATATTGAATTTTCAGGCTCGACTGACTGTTTCTATCTTAAAATCGCTGTCAATGGAAACGACACGGTATCCATCTCTGTCCAACAGTCTGAAATGTTAAGTTCTCTGCAGGATGGGCGGAGTGATGATAACCAAGAGCCCTGTTTATTCACGTGGAACCGATTCAATGGGGAAGCAAATACACCTCAAGCAACATCGATCCACCACATTAATTAAAGCGATAAGGCTGCTGGGAAGGGAAAGGTGAGGCGAGTCCCCAAGGTGCGTGACCATTACTTCAATTTACATGAAGGTGGAATTAATTTATTGTTTCACGATCGAGAAATATCGACCAAGAAGAGTATGAAGCTAAGAAAGGACCACATCGGCATCACGGCTTGCCCTCCATTTGGGGATCGAAAAGGTGATAATCACTTTGCTTAAATTGATGGGAAAGGTGGGTCCCCACTAATTAAGACCTCAACTACACTCCGTGGTATTTGAGGTATCATTACTCGGTTACTTCTGTTGTCTCAGAATCATACACCACTGTATCCTCGATAAAAATACAGCATGAACACAGAAAAGGGGTCAGCATATGCCCTGCTTCTTCTTTTTCTACTTCAGGGAAGTACTGGCTTGGACATCCTAAGCCAAAACAATACTATCAGAGATGGCAATCTCTTGGTCTCCAGCGGTAAAAGGTTCGCTCTCGGTTTCTTCAGCCCAGGTAATTCTAGCCACCGTTATGTCGGAATTTGGTATTACCAAGTTTCTGAGCAAACCATTGTTTGGGTTGCTAACCGAGAGAGGCCAATCAATGGCACTTCAGGAGCCCTTTCGATTGATTCTGATGGAAAGTTGGTGCTCCATGAGAATGGAAGCTTTCTTGTTTGGTCCACAAATGTTTCTTCTGCATTGTCCAATTATTCTACTACAGCCCGGCTTATGGATTCAGGCAATCTAGTCCTGGTTCAAGATTTTAGCGAAAGGGTGATATGGCAAAGCTTTGATTATCCAACAGACACTATGCTTCCTTTCATGAAACTTGGGTTGAACCGCAAAACCGGTTTGAACCGGTTCCTAACATCATGGAAGTCCCCAGAGGATCCGACACCTGGCAATTGCTCCTATAGGATCGACCCAACGGGCTACACTCAATTGCTTCTGTACAAGGACGGGGATCCATATTGGCGTGCTGGGTCATGGACTGGAGATCGGTGGAGCGGTATACCTGAAATGAATCATTCTTTCATCTTTAACGTAAGCTTTGTAAATGACCCAGACGAGGTTTCTATAATGTATGGCGTCATTGACGCATCGATCATCACCAGAATGGTGGTGAGCGAATCGGGGTCACTCCGACGATCCACATGGCTCGACAGAGACCAGCGGTGGATAGAATTCTGGTACGCTCCAAAGGACCAGTGCGATTATTACGGCAGGTGTGGACCCAACAGCAACTGCAATCCATTCGATACGGGCCAGTTCGAGTGCACATGCCTGCCAGGGTTCGAGCCCAAGTCCCCGACTGATTGGGACCTTAGAGATGGATCGGCAGGGTGCGTAAGGAGGGGAGGGGTGTCAGTGTGTCGAAGTGGGGAAGGATTCGTTAAGGTGGCACGTTTGAAGGTGCCGGACACTACAAAAGCACGTGCCAACATGAGCTTGAACTTGAAGGAGTGCAAGGAGGAATGCCTGAGGGATTGCTCTTGCACAGCTTATGCTAGTGCCAGTGAGAACCTGGGAGGTTCCGGGTGCCTCATGTGGCATGGCGATTTACTCGATACAAGAACATTTGCGCATTCGGGTCAAGATTTATATGTACGGGTTGATGCCATCGAGTTAGGTACTGCTATTTATGTAACTTATGTTACTAATACTACTTTTGTTAACGTGACGTATCTCCCGCAACCTCAATTGTTTCATTAAATTAGCATTGTCAAGCAAATGATGAATCAAACTTCGAAATAGATTAAATTCATGAGCATAAGAATTCACATCCATGATTCTAGGAAACAAGTTTGACCTTTTGCATCGCACAAACTGTGTATCGTTTGAGATCCGCTTGGTGATATGTGGTTTCAAGTCGAGGTTGGAAGAATTTTTCATTCTATACTTGGCACAAGCACTTCCGAGGTCATTGAATCTGAAATACTGTGTTTGTACTTTCCTTCCAGCTCGTTACAGGAAAACAAGATCCCTCAACCAAAAGACGTCGGCTGCGATAATTTTGGTTTCGATTTTGACAGCTCTACTGCTCGCCGGCTCCTTCTCGTACTGCCTGGTGATCAAGAAGAGAATGGGTGTGTCACTTAGTCCTCAACACCAGTACGCTCTTTATTTATATTTTCCGGTTAATTTGTCTGCTTAAATTAATTCTTCACCAATTAATAAAGAACACAAACTTTGGTTGGTTCAGTCTTGGAACTATTCCTAGCCGTAGGAAGTCAATTAAAGAGTAACTTCTATGTTTTTATTTGATCATTTCCGAATCTAAGAACCTTGAGCCAAAGAGAGCATGATGATGCCAGTCTAGATCTTAATGCAGGATTTCAACAACGAACCTAAACCAGCACATGGCCAGTTTCAGGATACAAGAGATGAAATCATACAATACATCAATATATTTACCAGGAAACAGGAAAACAGTTGTAAAAACGTTTGGAAAGATCTTATTAAGCTTAAAACTTTCATTCGGTTTAATGAAATGAATTCCTGAATGAAGAATCTCACAATTCCTCCAAGGTTGTAATGGCATTTATGCAGTTGTCTCGGAAACAGATTGCAGAAGCCATAATCCACCGGTGAGCGATATTACCAATTCGACATATCTCGATGGCCCTCAGAGTGTAAAAGACCACGACGACGGACCCGGAGGAAACAGAGATGTGCCGCTTTATGATCTGAGAACCATAGCTTCGGCAACAAACAATTTCTCCGTCCTCAATAAGCTTGGTCAAGGCGGTTTTGGATCAGTATACAAGGTAAACTTCTAGGTAAACTTCTATTACACCAAAAAGCTATCTAGAAAAAACGATGATACAGACTTGCAAAGTGGAAATCAATTTGACAGGGCGTTATGGACAATGGAACCGAAATAGCTGTCAAAAGACTATCGAAACATTCAGGACAAGGAGTTGAAGAATTTAAAAACGAAGTCCGGTTGATTGCGAAGCTCCAACACCGGAACCTGGTGAGAATACTAGGCTGCTGTGTCGAAAAAGACGAGAAAATGCTAATTTACGAATATTTGCCAAACAAAAGTTTGGATGCCTTCCTTTTCGGTACGTTTTCTGCTCTCCCACTAGCTACAATACTCCGAAAAAGCAATGGTTTGTTGATGCCATGATCTCGGTCCAGACAAAACGAGAAGATCGTTGCTGGATTGGAGAAAACGGTTCGAAATCGCATCTGGATTGGCTCGAGGACTCTTGTACTTGCACCAAGATTCGAGGCTCAGGATCATCCACCGAGACTTAAAGGCCAGCAACGTCCTACTGGATGAAGCAATGAATCCAAAGATATCAGATTTTGGTATGGCTAGGATATGCGGCGCGGACCAAATCCAAGGAAACACGGATCGTGTAGTTGGAACATAGTAAGCATTCTTGCTATTGCTATGAGTTATGTGTTATTGAGTCCAAGAGCCTCATCTCAACTAATTAGTCGAAACCTCTTTTTCTTCCTTCATTTTTTTTGCGGCAGCGGGTACATGTCGCCAGAGTACGCAATGGAAGGTATATTTTCGATAAAATCTGATGTCTATAGTTTCGGAGTTTTGCTGTTGGAGATCATAAGTGGCAAAAGGAACAGTGCATATTACCATGAAAATCCATCTTCCAATTTGGTAGGCCATGTAAGTACTGGAACTCTTAAATAAGTACAAGAGACAGGATTGGACACAGACATAATACATAGCCTGAAATACTCGCTTGTTCACTACACATTCGCAGGCATGGGACCTATGGAAAGAAGGAAACTGCAAGGACGTTATCGACGAGTCGATGGGTGATTCATGCTCCAAAGAGGAGGCCTTGAGGTGCATCCAGATTGGTCTTTTGTGCGTGCAAGAATTCGCGGACGATAGGCCGAACATGTCCGCCGTTGTGCTCATGTTGGCAAATAACGATGTGGCTCTTGCATTCCCGAAGCGACCGGCATACGTTTTCAAGAGCAAGTACCATGGCGCGAATCTATCGTCAAGCGACGGGACGACTTCTGTGAATGACGTTACGATTTCGGAGGTCGAAGGCCGCTAGTTTTGCCGTTCTCTTGCCCTAAATTAGTTATATAACAAAATCTCTTTAAAACACTAGTAGTTTATGCAAGTATTGGGGACTGGAATTCCAACACTATGTTCATGATGTTTGGTATGATTTGGAAACTGCAAATTGCACGATGCTTATTCCCTTAGAGATTAAGAATGTAGTCCAATTTAGGTTATTCTCATGACATACATATTCGTACTAAGAGGAGTAAACCGATGAAAATTTTTGTCAAACCATGGTCTACCATTCTGAAAACCAAAAGATGTCAGATAAATGCGTGGTATAATATTTAAAAGTCTAAAAGTTCCCCTCATGCACAAGCTGAAATTCGGCCTAAGGGTAAGCTCATAAAATTATAACAACAGAGACTAGTAGAGGTCTCCGAAGATTTGAACTCAATCCTCCTATTATGATATTATGTTAACATCTGAGTCAAATAGAACATAAATGTAACCTCATTCAAATTGAGACCAAAACTAAGATCATATATTCCAAATGCAGAGGCAATAATGATCCCTCAGGAAAGACAAAAACTAGTTTCGAATTGAGCATAGAAATTCGGTACTTGGTCTGACAGAAAAGAGAAGCATTTGATGATTGCTTTGATTTCATTCTACGCATTGTATGACTGCCTCGACAGCAGAAAGAAGCGGGTGTGGAGTACTTGCCAGTGTTGCTTCAAGTTCGACATAATTTGAGGAATCCCAGACGTGCAAAACGTCCGCAACCAAGGAAGAAGAAACGCAGATCGACGCTTCTTTGAAATCAAGCACTATCACTGAAGCTACAAACGAATTTGTCCTTCCGCAGCAAGCTCGGGCAGGGTGGTTTTGGATCTGCATAGAAGGTAAGTTGATCCCCTCTTGTTATATAGGTTTCCCAACCACGCATTGAATGATGAAAATTTCTTGGCATCCCAACTTAGTTCATCTTTCCCATGGTATATGCTAGTGCATGACTACTTACACAAAGGACACGCCAATCCCCGATGAACCTGGAAAGGAATTGATGTAGAGTGGAGGCGGAGAGTCACATTCGACTTGGCTTCCGCATATTGCTTGAAGGTTTTTGATATAGTGGAGTTTTATTGCTATGTCCAACAATTTCAGATTTACTGTAACTCTTCCTTCACCAAGCCCTGTTATTGCTCTTGCTACCTAAAACAGTTTCCATGTTGGTAATGTCAGAATGTGTTGTCTCCATACATCGACTTCTGCACATAACAATTACCTCTCTTCTCATTCCCTTGGCAACCACCATCTTCAAGGCATCATGATCAGATGAATCCTTTCCAAGTTTCACAGGAACCTGCATATGAATTACTTAATATATCAACCGACTCTTATCTCTTATTGCATGATATTCATTCTTCTAAATATTTATTTCAATGTGATCACTATGTTGTGTTTCTAGAAAAAAGATCACCAAAAAATAATTACCGAGCACCAAAAGATCGCCCAGTCGCCTGATCTAGCAAAGGGCTAGCCTCAGGCAAGGGATGCTTGGACCTAGGCAAGGAAGCCCTCGCTAGGTCGGCTGCCCTAGCCCTTGCTAGTGTAGGAGAGAGAGAGAGAGAGAGAGAGAGAGAGAGAGAGAGAGAAGAAAAGAAAAAATAAAAGAAATTCAAAAAAAAATATTGAAATATTATTAAAAATTGTACTTGTCAAAGCTAATCGTTTCACGTAGGACTGTCAAAGTCCACATTAGCGATTTCTAGTTAAAATTGTTCTAATAGACTTAATTGATAAAATTGAAAATGTTTAAGACTTAATTGACACAATTAAAATGTTGAAAATTGAATTGTCAAAAGTACAATAAATTTATGATTTTTAGACAATTTTTCTCCCTTTCTTCTCACGCCACCTCACATTGTCAAGACTAACCATCTTTCATCTTCATCTCTTGGCCTATCTTTTTTCTTATTGGGGTCAGATTTCTTGATGAGTGATTGAACAATCTGTTTATCTCTTGTTTAGCTTGCGAAATGGCGGTCCAAGTCATCTAACGATGATGTCAAAGTACTTCCTTCTAGACGGGGCCAAATGGGGGGACCGAGGGATGAAAGTCTTGGGTTCCCCTTTCTTCGACGCATGTCTCATCCACTATTATAAGTCCAGCAAAAGGACACTACTCGATCAACTTTTATTTCTTATTTACTCTATTTTGTGGATTCCAAATGCCTAAATTACGTCAAAGAAGGAAGAAAATATAAGCTTTGTTCAAGTAAGCAGGATTAAATATATGCCAATGTTTTTTAATTGCATGAGTGTCTACAGTGTTCAATCTGGTCATGAATTTGATGAACCAATACAAGTATGTGTACAAAATCCTAACCGGTCGGCTTACACGGATTTTATGCCAATTTTTGTCACACTAGTCTAAACATTGTGACTTTATTTGATATTTTTTGGCCAAAGTAACATTTGATTAATTTTCACAGAAATATGAGAGAGAAACATCGCAATCCAACTGCAAACCAAAACAAATCCCAAACAATTTCAAAACAAAACAAAACAAGCTCTAGATAAGGAACTATTAGAACAAGCTTAGGAATCACCACCTCAAATAGTAGATTCGAGATTTTTTCAAACCAAAATCAGTACTCGATCAATGTATTTGTATTCGGTAATGAACACACACGAAGATCTCCATCTAGTGTTGCGACTTTGCATTTTTGTGGTGCCCCAACACCATTGTCATTCGAAGAAATAAGGTTGAGCGAGCACAGATCTAACACTTGTGAGAGCAAAACATTTACAAAGCTCATCTAATTTCTTTCGAAACTGGATTTGTACACCAGCGAAACTTGAGAGAAACAAAAAGCCCAAATCACACACGCAAAATCCCCAAATCTCAACTAGATTGGGATAGAAATCTCCCCCAAATAGGAGAGAGAGAAAGAGATAAGTGTTTAGATCTAAACTAGATCCAAAAAGAAAAGTTCCACAAAATGGAAGGAAAGCAAGAAAAATAGAATGAGAACCAAATCAACCAAGGAAAAAGGAAGGGAAGGAAGAGATCTATCTCAAACCCTCCCCTCCATAAAGGTTTTTTTTTTTTTTTTTAAAGCTGTGTGAAAATTAGAGGGAGATGAGAAAACCCTAAGGAAAAGAGAGATGATCTTTTAGTGACTTTATTTAAGTTCAGCCTGCCAAGATTAATTCTTTGTAAAGTATATAGACGATCCATAAGTAGCTTGCTATCATTAAAAAAGTATTGGAAATTGCCGATGATAGGCACGATAATGGTCAGAAATACACCCTAACGGAATGCATTCACTTGAGATTTCAGAAAATTAATAAAAGCTGTTGACGTTGGCAAGTGAAACAAACCTCTCTGCATCTGCAAATTAGAAGCACAAACAGTGAAGAGATTCCGTATTGCAGCAATTGGAATCAAATCAAAAGAATCACCATAATATGGTAGATTAGATCTGTCATATGAAAACCGGAATACTAGCCTAGCATAAAGGACTAATCTGAAAAGGGTTAATAGGAAATCAAATGGCATATCCGACTTTATCCTTGAAAAAGACCTACGAAATGGCTATTTTGACGGAAGCAACTGGGCGTTTTGACTTGATAGAAGGCGTGGTCAACACGATTCTTCTTTCACTCTTTCTTGGCAACTTCTGAAGTTAGTGAGTTCAAAGGAAGGACTCTTCTTCTTCTTTTTCACAGTTTCTGCAATGAGCTTATGAATAGAAGATTCAAGATTCGAACTTTTAGGCTCAACTAATTGTTTCTATGTTAAAATCGTGGTTGATGGAAACCATATAGTGCAGCAATTGGAATCAAATCAAAAGAATCATCATAATATGGTAGATTAGATCTGTCATATGAAAACCGGAATACTAGCCTAGCATAAAGGACTAATCTGAAAAGGGTTTATAGGAAATCAAATGGCATATCGGACTCTATCTTGAAAAAGACCTACGAAATGGCTACTTTGGTGGAAGCAGCTGGGCGTTTTGACTTGATAGAAGACGTGGACAACACGATTCTCCTTTCACTCTTTCTTGGCAACTTCTGAAGTCAATGAGTTCGAAGGAAGGACTATTCTTCTTTTTCACAGTTTCTGCAATGAGCTTATGAATAGAAGATTCAAGAGTCGAACTTTCAGCCTCAACTAATTGTTTCCATGTTAAAATTGCGCTTGATGGAAATCGATGTGGTATCCCTCCCCATCACAACAGTTTGACATGTCAAGTTTTCTTTGTGATGAGCGGCGCGATGATGACTCGGAATCCTATTCTTTCAACGTAGACCGATTCAATGAGAAAGCAAATACATCTCAAGCAATTTCTTTCAACCACATTGATTAAAAGGACTAGGCTGCTGGGAAGGGAAAGCAAGGGGAGGTGCCAAGGTACGCATCCATTACTTCAATTTACATGAAGTAGGAATTATTTTCTTGTTTCACGATCAAGAAATATTGACCGAACATACGAAATTTAGAAAGGAAAACATTGGTATCATAGCTTGCACTTCATTTACATGGTGGACGAAAAAGGTGACAATTACTTGCTTAAATTCATGAGAAAGGTGGATCCTCACTAATTAAGACCTCGACCAAAGACCTCAACTACACTCCGTGGTATTTGAGGTGTCATTCATTCAGTCACTTTTGTTGCCTCAGACATCATACCACATAATTCTCAACAAAAAAGAAACATGAACACAGAAAAGGGGTTAGTATATGCCCTGCTGCTTCTTTTTCTACTTCAGGTAAGTACTTGCTTGGACATCCTAAACCAAAACAACACTATCAAAGATGGCGATCTCTTGGTCTCCAGTGGTAATTTGTTCACTCTCGGTTTCTTCAGCCGGGGTAATTCTAGCCACCGTTATGTCGGAATTTGGTATTCTCAAATTTCTGAGCAAACCATTGTTTGGGTTGCTAATCGAGAGAGACCAATCAGTGGCACTTCAGGAGTTCTTTCAATTGATTCTGATGGAAATTTGGTGCTCTATGAGAAAAACGGAAGCCTTCCTGTTTGGTCCACAAATGTTTCTTCTGCATTATCCAATCATTCTACTACAGCCCAGCTTATGGATTCAGGCAATCTAGTACTGGTTCAAGATTTTAGCGAAAAGATGATATGGCAAAGCTTTGATTATCCAACGGACACTGTGCTTCCTTTCATGAAAATCAGGTTGAACCGCAAAACCGGTTTGAACCAGTTCATAACATCATGGAAGTCCCCAGAGGATCCGACACCTGGCAATTACTCCCTTAGGATCCACCGACGGGCTACGCTCAATTGTTTCTGTACAAGGATGGGGACCCATGCTGGCGTGCCGGACCATGGACTGGAGATCGGTGGAGCGGTGTAACTGATATACCCCACTCTTACCTCTTCAACCAAAGCGTTGTAAATAACTCAGACGAGTTTTCTATAACGTATGGCGTCGTTAACGCACCGATCTTCTCAAGAATAGTAGTGAACGAATGGGGGTCGTTTCATGTATCCATGTGGCACGACCAATCTCGGCAGTGGGAGGATATCTGGGTCGCTCCAAAGGAGCAGTGCGATTATTACGGCAAGTGTGGGCCCAACAGCAACTGCAATCCATACAATACGGGCCAGTTCGAGTGCACATGCCTGCCAGGGCTCGAGCCCAAATCCCCGGGCGATTGGTACCTTAGAGATGGATCGGCAGGGTGCATAAGGAGGGGAGGGGTGTCAGTGTGTCGAAGTGGGGAAGGATTCGTGAGGGTGGCACGTGTGAAGGTGCCGGACACTTCAAAAGCACGTGCCAACATGAGCTTGAACTTGAAGGAGTGCGAGGAGGAATGCCTGAGGGATTGCTCTTGCACAGCTTATGCTAGTGCCAGCGAAAGCATGGGGGGTTCCGGGTGCCTCATATGGCATGGCTATTTAGTCGATAGAAGAACATTTGATGATTCAGGTCAAGATTTATATGTACGGGTCGATGCCATTGAGTTAGGTACTCCTGCTTCTGTAACTTATATTACTAGTACTACTTGTGTTAATGTGATGTATATCCGGCAACCTCATTTGTTTTATTAAATTTGCATTGTCAAGCAAATGATTAATCGAACTTCAAAACAGATTAAATTCATGAGCATAGGAATTCACATCCACAATTCTAAGAACCAAGTTTGAGCTTTTGGATCGCATAAACTGTTTATTGTTTGAGATCCACTTGGTGATATATGGTTTCAAGTCGAGGTTGAAAGAATTTTACTTCCTTTACTTGGCACAAGCATTTTTGAGGTCATTGAATCTGAAATACTGTGTCTGTACTTTCCTTTCAGCTCGTCACAGGAAGACAAGATCCCTCAGCCAAAAGGCAATGGTTGCGATCATTGTAGTTTCAATTTTGACAGCTCTACTTCTCGCCGGCTTCTTCTTGTATGGCTCGGTGATCAAGAAGAGAAAGGGTGCGTCACTTAGTCCTCAACATTCGTGCGCTATTTATTATATTTTCCAGCTAAACTTCATCACCTCTTATTGTTCACCACTTAATAAAGGACGCAAATTTTAGTCGGTTCAATCATGGAACTATTCTTAGCTATAGGAAGTCAGTTACGGAGTGAATTCTATGTTTTATTTAATCAATTCCGAATCTAAGAACCTTGAACAAAAGAAAGCACGATTATGCCAATTCACATCTCGACACAGAATTTCCACAATGAAACTAAACCAGCACAAGGCCAGTTTCAGGGTACAAGAGATGAAATCATAAAGTACATCAATATATAAACCAAGAAGATCTTTTCAAGCTTACAACTTTCATTCGGTGCAACGAAATGAATTACTGAACGAGGAATCTCCCAATTTCTCCAAGGTTGTAATGGCATTTATGTGGTTGTCTTGGAAACAGATCGCAGAAGCCATAATCCACAGGTGAGTGATATGACCAGTTCAACATATTTCAACGGCCCTCAGTGTGTAAAAGACCGCAGTGATGAACCGAGGGGAAACAGAGATGTGCCGCTCTTTGATCTGAGTACCGTAGCTTCGGCAACAAACAATTTCTCCGTCCTCAATAAGCTCGGTCGAGGCGGTTTTGGATCAGTATACAAGGTAAATTTCCATTACACAACAAAGCTAGTTAGAAAAATTGATAAAGACTTGCATATTGGAAATATAATTGACAGGGTGTTATGGACAATGGAATGGAAATAGCGGTCAAAAGACTATCGAAACATTCAGGACAAGGAGTTAAAGAATTTAAAAACGAAGTCCGGTTAATTGCGAAGCTCCAGCACCGGAACCTGGTGAGAATACTAGGCTGCTGTGTCGAAGAAGACGAGAAAATTCTAATTTACGAGTATTTACCTAACAAGAGCTTGGATACCTTCCTTTTCGGTACATTTTCTGCTCTCCCACTAGCTAGAATACTCTGATTTCATAGATCGACCCATGACAACGAACAATGGTTTGTTGATGTCTTGATCTTGGTCCAGACAAAACAAAAAGATTGTTGCCGGATTGGAGAAAACGGTTCGAAATCGCATCTGGGGTGGCTCGAGGACTCTTGTACTTGCACCAAGATTCAAGGCTTCGGATCATCCACCGAGACTTAAAGGCCAGCAACATCCTACTCGACGCTGCAATGAATCCAAAGATATCAGATTTCGGTATGGCTAGGGTATGCGGCAGGGACCAAATCCAAGGAAACACAAATCGAGTAGTTGGAACATAGTGAGAATTCTTGCCATTCCAATGCTTTACCTGCTTATTGATTCCAAGAGCCTCAACTCAACTAACTAGTCAAAACCCCTCTTTTTCTGCTTCATTTTTTGCAAGGCAGCGGGTACACGTCGCCAGAATATGCGATGAAGGTATATTTTCGATAAAATCCGACGTCTACAGCTTTGGAGTTTTGTTGTTGGAGGTCATTAGTGGCAAAAGGAACGGTGCATATTACCATGAAAGTCCATCTTCCTTGGTAGGCCATGTAAGTACTAGAACTCTGAATGAGTACAAGTGACAGGACTGGACTCATACATAATACATAGCCTAATATACTCAGCTTGTTCACTACACAATCGCAGGCATGGGAGCTATGGAAAGAAGGGAACTGTGAGGACGTTATCGACGAGTCGATGGGTGATTCATGCACCAAAGAAGAGGCCTTGAGGTGCATCCAGATCGGTCTTTTGTGCGTGCAAGAATTCGCGGACGATAGGCCGGACATGACCACCGTTGTGTTCATGTTGGCAAATAAAGATGTGGTTCTTGCATCCCCGAAACGACCTGCATACCTTTTCAAGAGCAAGCACCATGGCACGAATCTATCCACAAATGACAGACCAGCTTCTGGGAATGACGTTACGATTTCGATGCTCGAAGGCCGCTAATTATGCCATCTCTTGCCATAGATTAGTTTTATGATACAAATTCACTTTAAAATATATTGCAATAATTCTCGAGATTTTGCCCTAGATTGGTTATATAGCACAAATTCTCTTCAAAAGCCCAAGTAGTTTATGCAAGTATTGGGTACTAGAATGCCAAACGTGTTTTGAGCCGGCAAAAGTCCGAAAGAGAATCATTTGCATGGCTCGGCTGTCAAACCGATATGTAATCCTTTTGTTCATAATGTTTGATATGTTTTGGAAACTAAAAATTGCATGGTGCTTGCTTTTTAGTTAACTTTGATGCTTCGCTTATAAATACCAGGATTGGAGTTCCATTCAGGTTATTCTCATGATCTGATATGCACAGTCGTACTAAAAGGAGTAAATCCACAAAAAATGTTGTGAGACAATAGCCTACTACTCTAAAGATTTAAATATCTATGATGTATACACGGTTTAATATTTAAATGTTACAACATTACCCCTCACGCATAGGCTGAAATTTGGCCTAAGAGCAATCTCAGAAAAATTATAATAATTGATAAAAATAGGGGACTTGAAAGATTTTATTATGGACCTCCTATTATGATATCACGTTAACATTTATAGTCAAATTAAAATAACGACTTGGTGGCTAATTGTGATTGCCTAAGATAGAGTAATCAATACAGTCAGGTAGGCCCATCAAACGAGTAAATCAAGTCGGGTTTAAATCGAGTCATAAATGACCCAACCCAAATAGATCCATTTTGATCCATTTTGATCAATTTGTATGCAATGCAATTTAATAACTCATATCCGACCCAACCCATATACAACTCGATTCATATTGGTAAACACTTCCATAATTTATCCAATTTATGAAATCTCATAGCCAAACTGAGACAAAAGTGCGAAATGAGTGAGTGTGAGATTAATTGAGGGCAAGACTAAAGAGAGAGCTACAAAAATGAATTAGGTCTAAGTAAATTATAAACCAATTTATGACTCACTTAATACTCATATTGTATTTAGACTAATTGATAATTCATTTAACATCCATTTGGATTACCAAATGGGTTTATGACCCATTTTAATGGGTCTACAGTCTAGGTACAGATAAAAACATAATTATGGAAAGATTCTTAAGGCATCTCAATTACACGTTAACAGTTAACATCAATCCGTTTTTACAGAATTTGATATAGACCGTTGATGTGTTGTTGGATGCTTTATCATGAAAGACCGGGGGTGGTAGCGATGCTTATCCTCTTGCTTTTGTTTTTATTTTTATTTCAATAACATTTCTCACTAACCCAAAATTAATTAAAAGAAAAAAGAAATGAAAAGAAACGGAAGAAGGCAATAGTTACGACCACGTTGATTCTGATACAAATTTGCTAAGTGGGCTTTCCCGACATGGCTTAAGTTAAAAGGCAGGCGCGAATCTTCCAGAGATTAGAAAGCAAAGAAAAAGGTTAATTATTAAGCATGGAAAACCGGGGGACAAAAAAAAAAGATGCCGAAATTGACTTACTCAAAGTCGTTTGCGTGCGCGACGATAAAGTTAAACAAAACCCCCAAAAAAATTAAAATTAAAATTTAAAAATATATATTATTAAAAAAAGGGGGAAAAAGAAATCAATTTAACCCATATCAACGGCCCCAACTACCATGCCACTAGAACTTTTCAATTCTCGTGGATCACGTTCTAAGCTTTCAAATTTTTTATTTTTTTTTATTTTCTTCGTATGTTTTGCCACGTCAGCGGGCCACTTTCGTGGTTTTCTTTATTATTGGCCTCGCAGGGGGTAAATCTTAACGTGAGGTCGAGAGCGTTGAACCGGTCCATGTCGGTCGCCTCGAGCCATCGCTTTCGTGACAGCTGGCAGCGGGATTCTGTGCGAACGTGGGGGAGTGGGGGGGCTCAAAGGGAGGGAGGGAAGCTCACCACCACCATCCCCAAGCCCCCAAAAAAAGTCATTTTCATTTGGAGTTCTTTACCCCCCAAATGGCACCAACTAAAAGGGTGTCCGGCAAAGAAAAATAGCCATGCGGATAACTATAAGGGCGTTTAAATAAGAATAAAATGAAATAGTATATATCACGAGAAATTCTAAATTAGTACACTCGTGATACATTTATCCAAAATTAATTTTTTGACCATCAAAAACTTTAAATTTGTACATCGCTTACGGATTTTCCCTTTATTAATTTCCATTGAATTTTATGTTCAAATTATTAAGTTGAATGACACGTGATAGTTGATGAGTATATTAATTTAGGTTTTACACTCATTTTGTCACATGTATACCAGCTTATGGTTTTTTATAATATTAATTCAATTTAAAGAAAATTAATAAAGAGTAAATTTATCATAAATGTCCTAATTTGTGATTTTTAGTGTTCAAAAAATTAATTTGAGGTAAATATGTCACGAGTATACTGATTTAGGGTCTTTGGTGGTCAAAAAATTAATTTGAAGTGAATATATCGCAAATATATTAGTTTGAAGTTTTTTATGATACTAACCCTTAATAAAAATTAAATTATTAGGTGATATAAAATGTTCTCACATCCCACGTTAGGGCTTGGACACATTGCGTGAAGCCGATTGGTTATGCATAGAAAGAAAGCAGGTGATTGATCGATAGATTGTTGTTATACATTATGAGAGTCCGATTCTAAAGAGGTAGAATTGGGACTGTTGACATCTTTTAGGTTAAACATTTAGATAGGTAGACTAGTCAGTCGATGATGATTAAGTAAGGTAGTAGATACCAGTAACCCATCTCTTAGGAAATTGAGGTCAATGAGAGAGTGAGGTACGCTCCATCAACATGTATACATTGCTAGAGAAGAAGGCGTCGCGAAGTGTAAATGGAAAGCTCCTTCATTTAGAAAAAGAATCGAAAAAAGAGTCGAAAACTTGAGAGCATTACCTTCCGAAGTGTTTGCAAGTAACTAAAGCGCTCACTTCTCAGGTTATGTCATGAATATGACATTTAATTGAGTATTTTATGCATATGGAATAAAACCATATTAAATATGTAATGGAAAAAATTTATGTTTTTGGGTTTAAAGAAAAAAAAAACAAATGTAATCGACTTGAAACTTATAGATCCCCATGTACAAATAAAAGTATTATTTGTATTAGTTATACTGATGATGTGACATAATCAATCAATCACATAAAATTTTAGTATTTCTCATTTCAATGCACATTTCTATTCCTAAGCCCCATATCCCTGAACAGTATTTTTTGGCATGCATCCCAACTAATTTTTTGCTTTTGAATTTTAAATGCCTGCTTCTTAATTATTTCCTAGCATTTCTCTGTCATTGTCACATAGTGTGATGATGATCACGTAAAATACCTTCCATTCGCGGCCAATTCCACTTCATCATAAGTGACACAAACATAGTCATTGTCACCTAAGACAGTGACCACCTCATGATGCGTGTCACTTGAGGAATACAGACACCACCACGAGGTGGTACCAATTCACATATCTATCATAGAATTCAAACAAATATATAGAACATCTTCTAAAATGACTGCCGCAAGTTGATCTCCAAGGTCCAAACAAAAGGTGGCGCTCCACGGAATTTTGTGCGGGATGTCGCTCGCGCATACGTGAGAGAGGGAGAGAGATCGGGCAACCACGGCGGTGATTATAGCCTTTTTGTTCCTTTTTTTCCATTTCTCCCTTCTTTTTGTTTTGATGCATGTAAGCTCATCATTTCCTCATAAACCTTTGACAGTAAAAGTCCAAAACTATGCATCCAAACATTACCAATAATACATTTACATTAACCTTTTTTTTGTTATACAAGGCAAAAGTCATTAAAAATCCAAAACTATGCTAATTGTAATACATTTACCTTAATTTTTTTGTGACATGAAAAACCCCAAATTTGAATTTATGTGATACATTCACCCTCCCTCAAAATTTTGTCAATGAAAACCGTTAAAAATATGTCTAAATGGAGTTAGAAAGCAAATAATGTTAACATGACACTTATGTGGCTTAAATGAAATATAAACGACATTATTTTGGCTGAAAACTCATCTAACAAAACTTTAATGGAGGTAAATACGTCACATAGGTACAAGTTTGGAATTTTTTATGTAATAAGAAAAAAGTTCAGAATAAATGTGTTATATTTGGTATAATTTAGAATTTTTAATGTCACAAATTAGAAGCTTAGAGCAACTGTGTTATAGTGGACATAATTTAAAAAAAAATTATGGATTTTTTTTCTATCATATAATCTATGAAATTAGGGAAAAGTGAGGAGGGATAGTAAGTCATGATTTCTGTTTTAACCCGCCGAACGTCAAGACAAAGCGAAGCACCAATCTATGTAAAACTAAGGGGTACAACCACACAAAGTTTACTTCTAGAGGACAATTTGACCTATACTATATTGTTAAGGAATAAGGACAATAATTAAACAATGAAAATAGGCTCTAATGATCAATGTGTGATATTCTGAATACTTATTACTAATGGAATCGAAATGATCTCTAGATTGATAATAAGATCCTTTCAATTGGCTAGAATTTGTTACTTGAAAGAAACTAGATCTCGTAGAATCATATTGAATATTTGACGATACATTCCGTATCTTGCTAAAAAACCGATCCTTGTTTACCAACCACACATTGTCTAACCTCTCTCTGTAGAGAGAACATATAATCTTGTAGCCCCTCAAAGAACATAAACTATATTCCACATGTCATTTCTCTAAAAATAATCATGTATATCACTTAAAATAACCAATCAATTACAATATTTTCACTATCGACAATAACTTATGTCTAAGTACTATTGTGAATGATAAAAATATTTATTGTCCATTTACTTTTGTGAGTAACACATGCAATTATTTCTAGAAATATTTTTAAAATTATTTTTTATTTTTGGCATAACAAATGCAATGAAAACAATCTTTTTTTTTTTATTATAAAATATATATAAGTTTGTTAGGGCAAAGATCTAAAGAATTACGATGCGCTGGAAATCTCAATTTTATTCAAGGTTTTTTATATCGCTAGATGTGATCTCTGTCAACTTCGAACGAGCAGAACAAACCCCGTGCCTATCTTTAATTGCAAAACTTTCTTGTTTTTTTTTTTTGGGTCAAATCCTCTTTTTGCAATTTACTATTCACAACATTGAACAAGTGCTGCAGCACGAGGTTTGCACTATTCAAGCACGTTCTAAAGGCGCCTAATTCCAAGGCAATCCTCATCTAAGATCGTCGACCTATCTTTAGGACAACTCCCAACGTCTAACTATTTTCTTTTTCAAAAAATCACCCAACTAATCCCAAACATATTACACATTTATGAAATCAGTTTTGAATTTTTCAATTTCTTTACTTTAGTCTTAATTTTTTGCGTAAAATTTACATGTAACCATTCCGATTAATTTTCATCAAAAATTCTGAGGATCTAGTCATTATCAGTCATTTTACATGGTATGCCGTCATGTCAACAACAAAAATTGGTCAAAAATATTACATTAGACTTCTGCGCAAAGTTTTTTCACCAAATTAACAAAATTGAAAAATTTGTGACTAAATTAAAATCCGCGAGATAGATTTGGACAGATTCTCCATGTGTTTTGCAAGCTCAAAAAAATTAGAATTATTGATCATGTATTTAAAAATTATACAAAATTTTCTTTTAGATTTCATTTATTTCACTAAAATGAATGATTTGGAAAAAAAAAATAATCGTATTGTCCACAAAAATTGAATAAACAAAAATATCTTCTTTATCCATAAAAATGTCTAGACATAAATTATCATTAATAATGGAAAATTTTTAATCGACCAACTATTTCAAACGATACAAAATAATTATTTTTACTAAATTATTCATTTTTCACGAACACTACTGGAGCCTTAATCACTAACTACAATGAGCAAAATTTCCCTGAGATTACGAACTGACCCAACAAACAATCTTAAATAAATTTTTATATTGTATTTCCTCCGAATGTCATTTTCGTTGGCTCATTTCTTTTAATTCCACGATTTAGCCAATCCGGAAAAAGAGAAAAAGTGGGGGCAGAAGGAAATTAAAATAAACTAGAGAAGAAACGCGTTGCTTGAGGCGATGGCATGAAGAGAAAGAGCCACGGATTGGACGGAAGTTAAGAGGAGTTGACCCACCCGGTCGTCACGGGACAAACCCCCCTTCATTATTCCAACGGCATCGCGCCCAACGACCGACACGTGGCAAATGCATTGCACCAGCAATCACGAAAATATTCGATTGTACGGACTTTCCTTTATTTACAGGGATGCAGTATTAATTCGGCAGTACCGTTAGTAAATAGCTTCCCTTTTATGGGTTTGCATTAATTCGGCAGTACCGTTAGTAAATAGCCATTGGAATATGTGAATTAATTACAAGTTCATATATGACGAGGGTAAATGGTTCTAGATTTTATCTAAATTCCATTTAGAACGTGGAATCTATTTATTGGAATAGATTTTTTAATTTTTGAAATTTGAAACCTATCATGAAAACACAATAACCTGAAATCTAGTAGTTTTGAAGTCAGTTTTAAAATCTACCAAATTTCTACCTATACTATTAATTGAACGATTGTCTTTTTGTTATAATTTATTAATCATGACTCATATTTTGATATAAAAAAATTATAAAATATTAACAAAATAAAAATTTTAATCATGAATATCTTCGGAAATGGAAGTTCAGATTAATGATTTTAGATCACGCACTTATTATTGAACGCAATGAAATAGCACGTGATCATCAATAAGAACAACATAGATTTGTTTTAGGTACTAAGTTTTCGATTCCACTTAGAATTTGTTGGAACAAACTCCTCATTTTGAAACCCGAGTCTTACTATGCATATCCTAAAATTTAAAACTGAAGTGATTTCCTTCGGTTTAGTTCTTAAATTGTCGAGTTCACTTTGAAATCATGCTGACTCCTATCATCTATCAGCTCAACTTCTAGAAAAATTGTGCTTTCGTCCCACATAATCTCATTATTATAAATATAGTTGACAAAATATAAGCGGTTTTTTTTTTTTATATAATCTTTTGTATCTGGGGGCCAAATTGTGTGATATAAGCGATTCGTAATTTTCAAACGGCACTTTTTCTGTGGACCACCTTTAAAAAAAAAAAAAAAGGAGGAAGGAAAACTCGTCATTCACGGGAGAAAACCAGCGGTCCGATCAAAGCCCCCCACGCAACCCCCGACCGGCCGTGACTGTAGACTTTTCCCCGTGACAGCCGCGGGTCCCACCTCCACTTTCGTTACGTTACTGAAAGCTTTTTCCCCCTTTTCTTTTCTTTTTCTTTTTCTTCTCCCTTTTCTTTTTTCCCATAATGGGCATTAAATTAAAACGGACCGTTGGACCCGAAAGCGGGGGCGAAATGACCCTTTTGCCCCTCTCCCTTTTTTCCCCCCTCATCAACTGCTGAGAACAGGGCTTTTATTGGCTTTTTCTCTCTGGTTTTTTTTTTTTTTTTTGGGTGCTTTTTCCCCCCTTTTTGGGTCTGTCATCAATGAAAAAGTCGAGAGCGTATGATGACTTTCGCTCCCCTCTTCCCCTTCCCCTATTCTCTTTGTTTCCGGCAAAGTGACCGACAAGCACCAATTGCTGATTGACTCGCGAGAAATAACCTCTTCCTCAATTTATTTCCCGGGCATGTTGTATGCCAACGTTGTCCTTACATTTGTTCAATTGGCTGGATGAGTTTCGTCTGAATTTTGAGATGTAAAATTTAAAAGTACCCCCATTTAGGTGGGAAAGACAAAGATACTTTCGGAAATGAGGGGAGCCGTTGGGAGTTGTCCTTTCTTTTGTTCCATTGCTAGAGGGATGAGGCCGTGCCGACCAACACAAGGGTAACTTCCAAGGAAGTGGGGCAGTATACTAGCGGTTTCTTCTTTTGTCTTGCTTCCCAAAGGTTCGAGACCCCGCAAAGATGGGTAGTCATTGAAAACTACCATCTCTAAAGGGATTCGATAGTTCCGCTTTAAACGACCGTGTTTGCAAAATGAATATTGAAGATAGTAGTTAATGTTGTCGCATTCGTAATTTTTTTGTAGATGATGTAACTTAAAATATCAAGGAGATGTGACGAGGGGTAATAGACTGACCGTTCTTGCTACCATAGTCTTAAAAAATTGAATTCGAGCCTATCAATGTGTCACGATTTAGTAAGTATTACTATGTCGTTCATGCATCTATTAGCAATTCTAATCGTTCGAGTGAGCTAGCAAAGTACCATATCTACGTCCCACTCATTGTATGGAGCATGTAACACTATATCAGGTGATTTTCCTATTGTGGAAGTTGGTCTGTTCTCATTGTATTGGTTCAAGATCCACGTGGATCAAGCTCCATGTACTGAACTTTGAAGACAAGTCGCTACCATGTGTCGCTTCGCACAAACCGATCTAAGACCCAGTGTGAAATCTCGAACGTTTTGCAATTAAAACAAGATGCATCGAAGTGAATATCAGTCAAAAGGAAAATTTGAATACGACCTTCTTAGTCCACCGATCTTCAAATGCACCATGAGCAAAACTCTTTACGACCTAATTCGCCCGAACGCACGTGTCGCGACACATCACCGCACCGTCGCGCAAACCTACGCGTAATCAAAAAAATGCTGTCGAACCTTTGACGAATCTAAGCGGTTCCCGAAGTGTAATTCGGGCAAAATCCTCCGAACGTTTGCCGAAACGAGCTTAGCCGCAAGCCGAGCTCGTTTCGTCAACCTGCTTCGGGCCAAAAGAAGATAAAAGAAAAAAAAAAGAAAAAGAAAAAAGAAAAGCTCCTGCTTAATCTTTATACCCATGGAGGAAGAGGGAGCAGTCTCCAATTCGAATTCTCGAGTCGTTTCTCTCTCTATATAGCTTCTCTCTCTAGAATTTCTCTGCCAAAAACCTCATAAACCCTGCAACGGCAGAGCAAGGACGCCATTGACGGACCTCGGTGGAGAGAGGGAGAGAGGGAAAGGAGCGAGGAGATGTCGACGACCCAGTTGCCGGACGACTTCCGGTGCCCGATTTCGCTGGAGATAATGTCCGACCCGGTGATCCTCTCCTCCGGCCACACCTTCGACCGCTCCTCCATCCAGCGGTGGCTCGACGCCGGCCACCGGACCTGCCCCATCACCAAGCTCCCCCTCCCCGACCGCCCCTCCCTCATCCCCAACCACGCCCTCCGCAGCCTCATTTACAACTTCGCCCCCGCCCCCGCCTCCGGCGCCCGACCCGACCCGGGTCCGAGGCCCGAGCCCGGCGCCCTCGTGGCCGCCCTCACCTCCCGCGCCTCCCCTCTCGAGGCGAAGCTCGAGGCTCTGGCCCGGCTGACCAAGCTCTCCAAGCGCGACCCGGTCTTCCGCCGGCGGCTCACCGAGTCGGGCACCGCGTCGGTGGTGCTCAGCTGCGTTGACTCGGATGATGGGTTGATGCGCGAGAGGGCTCTGAGCTTGCTGCTCAATCTCAGCTTGGACGATGATAACAAGGTGGGGTTGGTGGCGGAAGGGGCGGTCTCGAAAATGGTCGGCGCGTTGAGGGCGGATTCGGCCAACTGCAGGGCGCTGGCCGCCACGATAATCACCAGCTTGGCGGTCGTGGAAGTCAACAAGGCCACGATCGGTGAGTACCCTTTTGCGATTAGTGCTCTGATTTCGCTTCTGAGGGATGGGAATGTCAGGGAGAAGAAGGAGGCCGCGACGGCGCTCTTCGCCATATGCTCGTTCCCGGAGAACCGGAAGCGGACGGCTGCGAACGGGTCGGTGCCGGTTCTGATTAGGGCCGCGGATTCGGGGATCGAGAGGGCGGTCGAGGTGTTGGCGATGTTGGCCAAGTGCAGGGAAGGGAGGGAAGAGATGGGGAGGTGTGATGGGTGTGTGAGGGTTTTGGTGAAGGTGCTGAGGAATGGGGGCTGTAAGGGAGTTCAATGTGCGTTGCTGACTCTGTATTCGCTCTGTTGTTTTAGTGAGAGAATTTGTGTGGAAGTGAGGAGGCTTGGGGTTTTGGAGATGTGCATTAACTTGGTGGAGGATGATAACGAGAAGATTAGGAGGAACGCCACCAGCTTGGCTCAGCTTCTTCAGGGTGATTCCAATTGATCATGAGATGATCATTTGAGGGGGTAAATTTGTGGATGATTTTGGAGGGGTTGACATGAAATTGGACGTGTGTTTTGTGGTCAAGGTTCGGTTTTTGAATGATGCATAGGCGAGTCAGGTTTGTTGTTCCTGTGTCTTTCTCACCTTTTGTTGGATAGATTTCTGTACAGGGCAAAAAAAAAAGGTTAGATTTTATTGATGGACATGTTTTCTGTATCTTGTATATTTGAATAAAGATAACAAGCATGGGCTGTTGCTCCAATTCTACTTGATTGCTCTGTATTTTCTGGTATAAAGAAAGTTCATTCTTCTCCGATTTTGTGATCAAATCATCAAATGACTTCAAGAAATCTGTTTGGATAGTTTAATGGATTCTTCTTTTGGTTGTTTGGTAATACTAGTAATGGAGAAGCTAGTTCTAGAGGGTGAGTTTTGCTTTTTCTGTACTAGGGGTGTTACCCGTTTTGTCAAATTAGTTGTTTCTCTGATGGTAAAATTGAGGGAGTCTGAAATGAGTGTGATTCCAATTGTCCAATTTGACGTGTTCAAACTGTGCGAAGATGTTTGCCTGTTTGATTTCTGATATTCTGTACATTATCTCCTCATGGTTTAATCTGGTCTGGCCATGATTAGCTTCTTTTGAATGGCCTTGAGTTAGCTAAGGTCTCATTCGTACCACAGGTTCTATATCATAGTGAAGGAAATTTAGGGAGAATTTTCTTTTCACTTAGATCCACTGTCCCTGTCTTAACATTTATCAGTTGTATTCGCCTTGCGATGCTTTTAGATGATCGACATTTACTCAGTTGGCATATAGAAATTCAAGGCTGACCCTGATGTAGAAATAGTTTATACACACTATGGTGGCAAAGGATATAGTGAAAAGTCTCTCTCTCTCTCTCTTCACCCTGCATATTGCTGCTCATCGAGCCAATTGCAAATAAATGCCAATTGCTGCAATATCGAGAGTTTCCTTGGCAAGCTTTCAGTCGACTGGCTTCCCATAGTACGAGTACATGTGCTGGAGTCCTTAACTCGGCTGTCCCACGCAACCCTTCCCAAGCGAGTAAGTGCAGTAACTTCTCCTGCTTCCTTTATGTGTTTCATTTTGCAATTTGCTCGACTTCATTGCGGTGCAAATAGGAGTTGCAGCGGGTTGGTTACTGTAGGCAATTGTTGGGTCACCCGACTTGAAACTCTCTCCTCTGGTCAATCCGTGTTTGGTGGGTCTCTCTCATCTACTGTCGTTGGCTTCACTTCAACTGCCAAGCTTGAAGAGAGCATTAAAAAAGGCTTGTGCTTGTTTCTTTAAAAAGAAACTGGAGAGGCGCACGAGTTTGCCCTTGGTTGACCTGATTTGGTCTTCTCTTTCTCTGCAACATGTTCACATTGATTGGTTCATTTATTCGTCGTGCTTGGTAGTGGTTGCCGGCGGACAAGAGGGATGTGGTCAGCAAGAGAAAGGTCTTGGTTATAAAGCCACCGTCGTTAAAGGGTTGAACCGGCCTAAAGTATTGTTTGTACACGAGTTTACACATTATGAATATTACCCACGTCCAAATTTAACTAGAATCAGATGTGGGTAACGTGGGTTCTCGTAACCTTCTAAAGAAAACCCTATATTGGAAATGACCAAATAATTGGTTCTTGCAAACTCATTGCAGTATCTTGCTTGGAATTTAAGCGGTTTTGAATGTTTTGCGTGGGTGCGAGAATTTGGGATCTGGGAACGAGCATTTTTGGAAGAAAATGATTTTTTTTTGTAAATGGGGCATGAGAATAATTGATATAAATGTGCAAACAGGTCTCCAAAGTTAAGTACGTATTTGGTATCTTCATAAATAGAGTTATGTAAGCAATCATTGGATGGGAGATAATGTCCGTTTGTGGTAGTTTTCCTAATTCAAGGAAACACACAACATTTAATAGATTACTAAGAGGAGGTAGAATAAGTTCTCGGGAAAATATTGTCTGGGAATATTAATCCTTATATCCTATGAATGTCTTGGTAGACAAAGATCCTTAGACATCTAAGGATACAACAGATTTTCTCGTCAGTGGATTATGTGGTCCATTCTTGCCATAACCAATGACAAGCGTTATGCTGTTCCTGAAACTCCAACCGAAATTTTGATATGTTCAAGAATATTTACCACCTTGGGTGATCAAGGTGGCTTTATCATGTAAGTCAGTGATATGTTATTTTGTGCGGACCTAACTCTTCTTGAAAGGTAGATACCTTGAAATTCCTAAAAGTAAGTCATGAAATTCAATTGGGGGGCCATATTCAAGTTGACAAATTAGCGGTTACCTAATCCGAGGAGTTACATGTGGGGTGCTGGTAGTAAATATAGTAATCCTATGTATTAGATTAATCAGAATTGACTAATGGAGGCATTAGTGTGATTGTGCAGTTCACGATATGAAATCAGAAAAGTCAATTTGAAGATATGTCCATCTTATGTGTTAAGCTCTATGGACCTATTTTCCAATTGGATCAACTTGACCTCAGTTTCTAATGGCGTCATGTCACCTATCTAGCCTTCGTGAATTGATAAAATCACTTTTGCTGCTTGACTTGAGAATAAGAAGGTTCTGTCGGATTATATTTTCCATCACCTTCTTTTCTACAGCTTTCCCTTTCGGAAGTTTATGGTCTTGGGACGGTAGTTAGTGCGCAAGTTGGCAGTAAAATTTGCAGCAACGTTCATTGCAATAATGACTATTACGTTACAGGTCTATTATAAATTAACTGCATACTTGTAATAGTTTATTTCGCGGTTTTTTAATCTAGAATTGGTAATTTTTCTGAAGTCCTAGTGATTTCACGTCGATAAAGAGGCAGCAATTAAGGGAAACCTTTTTCTTTTCTATTGTGTTTTTCAATATATTCTTCCAATCCTTGTGGAAAGAAACTCTCTTCAACTATTCTTCTAATTTTTAATATTAACACATTATGAATGTTACCGACGCCCAATTTAACTAGAATTAGATGTGGGAAAGGTTCGGGCTCGTAACTTTCTAAAAACCCTATATTGAAAAAGATCAAATAATCATTTCTTGCAAAATCATTATAGTATCTTATTTAGGATTTAAGTGGTTTTATATGTTTCGTGTGGGTGCGAGAATTAAGGATTTAGGAGCGAGCATCTTTCGAAGAAGATGATATTTTTGTAATTAGGGATGGGAGAGTAGTTGATATAAATATGCAAATAGGTCTCTAGAGGTATGTATGTATTTGGTATTTTTCACAAGTAAAGGTGTGTAAGTAATCATTGGATGGAAGACAATGTATGCTTTTAGTAGTTTCCCTTTTTTCAATTAAACACGCAACATTATAATAGATAGCAAACAATGGGTTGTATAATTTCTTGGAAAAATGTTGTCTACGAATGTTAATCCTTATGTCCTATGCATGTTTCGGTAGACAAAGATGCTTAAATGCATTGGGTTTGCATGAAACCCACATGATATAACAAAAGAAAATGACAAAAAAAAAGTAACATTTTGTAATTACGCTAATTTAGTCATAAACTTATTTTTTGGTCAATTTTTTTTTTTGGTCGAAAGTAGATAGTTCATTCAATCATCGAACATAACAAGTTTTACAAAACAACGATGGAGAAAATTCCGAACATAAAATTTCCAAAAGAAGTAAAGGAGGGGTGGCCAACCAATTTAGAGGAAGTTTGTTGGCACCGTGATTCCTTGCTAGCCAGTCCGCTGCTCTATTTGCTTCTCAGGGACAATAAACCACCGTAACATTTCTGCACGTTGCTAATTCTTCTTTGCATTTTTGCACAATTTCGCTTAAGTTCCAAGGAGGCTCGGCCCGGCCCATTACCGGCTCCATGACAGGTAAACAACCACTTTCACAAGTCCACTTAAGTATTTGACTTCGAGTTCCTCCCATGTGCCACGTCTGAAGCCCTTTCAAGTACAGGATCCTGTGCAACAGAGACTCAGCTTCAGCGTGTTGTGAAGAGGAAACCCTAGAATCAAAGACGAAGCCCTCAACGACTTGCCCAGATGAATTGCGCATGATTCCAGCAATGGAGCAGATAAGATCGCCTGGAACCCATGACGCATCAACATTCATCTTCATTTCCCTTTGTTCCAGTGGGTTCCAGCAAGCAGGTATACTGCGATTTGGGGGTTTTGAGTTCTGTTTCATCTGCCATCTGCTGAAGGTGATGTGCTGTTCATGTGCTAGATCCAGTAGATCGGCTGGTTGTAGGCATTTTGCTCTTAAGATCTAGTTGTTTCGAGCTTTCCAAATATTCCAGAGGACCATTCCTGTGAGCTCTCGTGCAGGTAAGTCACTGTTAGCGTCGAATACTCCCATCAGCCACTGATCAAAGCACTTTATGTGGCTTGTGGTGTTGACGCCCTTGAATCGTTGGTCCTCCCAGATCTCTTTGGTCCATTTGCACAACAGAAAAAGATGTTCTGTGATTTCTATTCTCGAATAGCATAACGAGCATAACGGGTCGGGTGTTATTTTTCTTTTGTAGAGATTTTCTCTCATGGGAATGGCATTTTGACAGAGGCTCCAGAGGAAAGTTCAGATTTTTTGGGGTATGGTAAGGCTCTAGATCTTCCGGCCAAAATTGGGCGGCCGGCGCTAATGTGGCCGTTGATCAATGCCGGTAACAAAATTTTAATAATATTTTATTTTTTGAATTATTTTATTAATTTTTTAATCTTTTTTTACCTTTTTTCTCTCTTTTTCCTCCCTTCTCCTCCCCCTCCACCCTCCTTCTTCCTTTGGCTCCAGCAATCCACTAGCCCTCGCCGGTCACCGGACTAAGGCTGCCAGGCGAGCTTGCCTCACCGCTATTGAGCAAGGGCAAGCCCTCATTGAATTTGGTGGGGCTTGCCTTGCCAAACCTAGCGACAGCAAGGCCTCCCTCATTGGATCTGGTGAGGGCTCACCTCATTGTCGCTAGGTGAGGGGTAGCTCCCCTAGCCACTGGCGGGGCAAGCCCTCATTGGATTTAGCAAGGGCTTGCCTCGCCAGCCTTGAGTGACGGTCGGCTAGCCCTCGCCGGTTGTTAGATTGAGGGGACTGGATGAGCTCGCCTTGCCTAGCAATGGCAAGCTCGTCCAACCATTGGTGGGGCGAGCCCTCGTCGAATCTAGCGAGTGCTTACCTCGCCGTAGCTGGGCGAGGGGCGGGGACTCCCTCACTATCGCTCAAGCTAGCAAGGCGAGCCTTTGCTAGATTCGATGAGGGCTTGCCTCGCCAGTGGCTGGGGGAGCTACCCATCACCCAGCGACGGCGAGGCGAGCCCTCGCGAGATCCGGTGAGGGCTCTCCCTGCTTGTGGCTAGGTGAGCTTGCCCTTGACTAGCGACGGCGAGGCGAGCTCACCTAATTGCCTCAGTCCAACGACCGCGAGGGCTGGCCGGTTGTTAGAGCCAAAGAAAGAAGGAGGGAGGAGGGGAGGATAAAAAAGAAAAAAAGAAAAAAAAAAGAAAAGGTAAAAAAAATTAAAATTAATAAAATAAGAAAAATAAGAAAAAAATTGTTAAAAAATTTGTTGCTGGTCTTGCCGGCTAGCGCTAACAATTTTGGTTGGAATGCTTGAGTTGGCACAATTATAAAAAATTTATGACTCAATTAGTCAAAAAAATAAATTTAGGACTAAATTAGCACAACTGCAAAAGATTTATGACTTTTTAGATAATTCTCCCGATATAACAAAGTTTTGGAGATTCCATGAATGAGTATCTCATCAGTAGATTATATGGTCTATTCTTGCCATAACCAAGGGTCATGCTGTTCATGAAACTCCAATCAAATATTGGATATGTGCAAGAATACTTACCACCCTGTGGTCAAGGTGGCTTTATCACATAAGTTGACGATATTTTATTTTGTGCGGACCTAACTGTTCTTTGAAAGGTAGATATCTTGAAATTCCTAAAGGTAAGCCACGGAATTCAATAGGGGCCAAATTCGAGTTGACAAATTAGCAGTTACCTAATTGGAGGAGCTATACGTGGGATGCAATAGTAAATATAGTAATCCTATTATATTAGATTAGTCCCAATTGACTAATTGAGGCATTTTTTTTTTTTTTTTATAAAGGAAGTATGATTATGCCATTCACCATTTGAGATCAGAAAAGTCAGACTTGAAAATATGCCTATCTTATGTAGGAGGCTTTATAGACCTACTTTCCAATTGATCCAATTTGACTTCAGTTTCTAATTGTTTAATGTCACCTATCGACGTTTGATTATTAATTATAATTAAAAGCTACGTTAGTTATTACTGAACTTATTTGGATCAGTATAACAATAACACCAAATACATGATTAATAAATATAATGGTGAACACGTAAAACATTGATAAAAATAATGATGTTATCTTTTATAATATATCACAATTTACTATATTTGAACGTATCCGTAATAATGATTATATATTACTAATTATATTAATTAATCTTCAAATTGTAGTAAAATTTTAATTTTCAGATTCCATCGTACTATTAGTTCTAATAACTAATGCGTGTTTTAACATAATCCCATATATATAAGGAAGTTTTTATGATAATTATACATTAATTATCAAAAATAAAAAAAAGTTATTTATCAAAATGCAATACCTTGAATATATAGGATATTAAACCCATGAGTGGCTGTTCAAATGATAATTATTATTTATAATGTTATTTGTATATATTCATATGTTATGTGCTTAAATGTTAATTCTATTCATAATTTATTGAAATATAAAAAGATTAATTATCCAGGGGCTAAGGCATGGAGGTGCAGCTACATGAAGGCCCATGAAATGCCTTGCAAGCCCCATGAATTGGTGAAGTCCAGGACTTTAGCCTGTACATGTGTCATGATTTAGATGGTTTGCACACAGTTGATGGAATTTGAATGGACGCCTTCACTTCCTAATTTGCAAATTAGGCAATGCCCCAACTAATTACACCAACTCTTTAGAGTCAAATATAAATAAATATTTGACAAAAATAAATTTTGCATCTAATAATACATGGGAGCCATTAGACATACCGACCATATCAATCCTGATTTTAGGGGTAATCTGAGAATTCTAACGCTACTCCCGCTTATTACATATGTCAGTCATGAAACTAAGCAACGTAAATAAACCAAAGAGTACAATTGGTATTACAACTCTATTACATTACCGCATAATTCACGTGCTTATTTCATTACTACAACCAGACGGGCTGCTAGTGAATTATAATTCAAATAGGTTCAATATCTGGTTGATAAAAAAAAAAAAAGGATTTCCCGTAGCATGAACTTTTAGGTTTGACGTCACTCGACCTATCGCAACAGTGATTGTTTGCTAGTCTTGCCAATCATGGCACTGCAAGCCAATATATTTATTCCTTCAGTTTTTGTCAAAACCTCATAAATCAGGTCAAATGATAAAAAGCGAGTATCGTTATTTATTTCTTTGAATTGCAAGGGGACAAGCATAGAGACTAGACGGGAAGATCACGGAACACTTTTTTTTTTTTTTTTTGGTCAGAAAAAGAGGTATTTCATTACTGGAAGGTAGCATTACATGGGAAACGCATATTACATCCAGAGGCTATAGCCTCTGCAGCTACCAGACTTTGCAACGTAAAAGGAGGAAATATATTCCAATTGTGGGCCAAGTCAGATTGCCCATGGGCTTTGGCGGCCCAATCAGCAACTCCGTTTGCCTCTCTTCGGCAGCAACTCCGTTTGCCTCTCTTCGGCAATGCTGAAGACGCAAATTAGGGCACTGAGAGAGGAGGCTGTCGATTTCCGCAAAGAGGACTCGTTCTTCCCATGGCGGCGTTCGTTTCTGTTGAAGGATGTCAATCAAGGTCAAGCAGTCGCTCTCTATAATGATGTTCTCCTTGTTGATTCCCTGATGCAGCAGACGTTGCAGAGCGAGGGTAAGTGATTGAACCTCTGCCTGAAATGCTGAAGCTGCTGTGATTTCTTGTGTATAGACATCGGTAAGAATTCCTTGGTGATTTCTGCTGATACAGGCCATAGTGCCATGAGAAGTTCCTGGAAAGTGGGATGCATCTATGTTACATTTGAGGACTCCACGTTGTGGAGGTATCCAGATTTGTGTTGACGGGTGTGCGGAGAAGTCCCCTGTTTTGGAATGATTAGTTCGCTGGTCGTATTGGGAGGAAAAGGTCTGGATTCTCGCCTGTGCTAGAGCATCAGTAACAGCACGCACTGGGTTGGGACAAATGCAGCGGAAGATAAAGTTGTTACGGGAGCACCAAATCTTCCACGTAACATGGGCGATCCGCCGGCACTGTGCACGGCTTTCGACTCTATTGCTCTTGCTGTGATCCACGCATCTAGGCGAGTAATAGTCTGAGGAGAGATTGTGATGTTGAGCTGCGAGTGATTCCGATCCCGACTGTCCATGAACAAAAGAAAAATAAGTGCTCCACCGTTTCGGTAAGTTCTCATTTGCAAATTTCACATATGGGATCGGGGGGTAATATGCCGAGAGTAGAGCCGAGCTTTTGTAGGAAGAGCGTTGTGACATGCTGCCCACAGAATTGACGGATCTTAGGAGCTGTGTTAAGTGTCCAAAGTTTACGCCAAAGAATGGTGGGTGGTTGATATGACGTTGATGCTTGGTGGTGTCTCCCGCTTCGTTTTGCTGCTTGCTAGAATCGATAATTGCTTTTAACGTATACTGTCCATTCTTGGTGGCTGTCCGTTAATTGATCATTGGCATGTAATGGTCTGATTGGGATTTTAAGAATTTCAGTCATAATGCTGCTATCAAATAGTTCTTAAATAAAGGGAACATTCCAGGTGTGGTGTACTTGGTCAATAAGACTTCCCACCAACTCTGGTTCGTGTCTTCTAGGTGGACCGCCAATGGTGCCGATTGGCAGCCAGCGATGATTGCGTATGTGAATATGTCTGCCATCCCCCACCGACCATCTTACCTTAGGCATCCCTTCCACAGATAAGACTGCGCCAGCCCCAAGAGGGTCTTGTCCCATTCTCAGCAAACAAAAATTCCTTGGTTTGGAAATAAAGACCCTTAAACAGCCTACACCATAACAGATTGAGGTTGTTGAAGAAGGCGCCAAGCACGCTTACCAAGCAGAGCTTCATTAAAAGCGATCAAATCACGAAAACCTAATCCACCATTCAGCTTACTGGTTTTTAGTAATTCCCAGTTTTGCCAATGAACACCATTCTTTCTTGTAGTATTCCGCCACCAAAAATTGGAGATTTTATGTTCAATTTTGCGACATAAGGATAGAGGAAGCTTAAACATTGACATAGCGTAGTGCGGAATAGCCTGTATAACCGACTTGAGTAGGATCTCTTTACCCCCCTTCGACAATAGAAGCTCTTTCCATCCCTCAAGTTTTGCATTTACCTTCCCTAATATCCAACCAAACATGTCGTGTTTAGATCTTCCCCAATCAGAAGGCATACCTAAGTATTTGTCGTATTTCTGCAAGACTGGTACTCGAAACTCAGCCGCTAGATTATGCTGAAGACTAAAGGGGCAGAATTTCGGAAAAAACATTCCGGATTTATTTCTATTAATTACTTGGCCGGTTGCTAGACAATACGATTCAACGGGTTTGCCCGATTTTGACATTCGGTAAGTGTACCTCGAGGAAAAACACGGAATCATCGATAAAGAAAAGATGGGAAAGTGTAGGACAGAACTGTTTAGTTGAATACCACAAAGGTTGCCCATATTGATGGCTTGATGCATAAGGGTGGATAATAGATTTGTCACTAGAATGAATATGTAAGGCGATAGCGGGTCGCCTGTCGTAGCCCCCTTGATGGTCGAAAATATGTCAGTTTTCCCCATTAAAACGAACACTGAAGGAAGTAGTAGTAATGCATTGCATCACCAGTCTAACCCATGAGGGGTGAAAACCCAAAATAAGGAGATAGTCCAATAAGAAATCCCATTCAACTTTGTCGTAGGCCTTCTGCATATCTAGTTTGAGTAACGCATTAAAGTGCCGCTTCCTTTTCCTTATCTTAAAGTGATGAATAAGCTCCTGGACAATTAACACATTATCCACGAATCGCGCCCACTCACAAAAGCAGCTTGCTCTACTGATATGAGATCGCCTAGCCAAGGTTTCAGACGATTCGCCAATACCTTAGAGATAATCTTATATACAAAGTTGCAGAGGCTTATCGGTCTAAACTGATCTAGACTTTCAGGGTGTTTGATCTTAGGAATTAGAACAAGTACGGTTTTGTTAAGCTCAGCAGGCATAACCCCTGAAGTAAAGAAGTCTTGAACTAACCTGAAAATGTCATGTTGAATGATATCCCAATGTGTTTGATAAAAAGTCCATTGAGACCATCGGGACACGGAGCCTTAGTCGCACCCAACCGGAACGTTGCAACTCGACCTCCTCCATTGTGACCTCGCGGTTAATCTGGGCATTCATCTCGTCGATTACTAGGGCTCGACATTGAGCAAGTATCGGACTATAAGCACGAGAACCCACGGAAGTGTATAATCGACAGAAAAAATCAAGTGTCATCTCCTTTAGAATCGGTAGTTCTCTTACCCAGTTGAGATTTTCATCCTTTAACATTCCGATTCTATTACGCTGTCTCCGTTGTACGGTGGTGGCATGAAAAAACTTGCTATTTTTATCACCCCACTGTAGCCAGTTGACTCGGGAGCGCATAGCCCAAAATTGTTCTTCCCGCGCCAAAGGTTTCGATTTTCCCACGTAGAGAGGCAACTCTTCAGCGTCGATTGGAGCTATAAGGCTTATTAATTATCGATTGGAGCTGTTGTTGTAGTGTCGGTACCATCAATTGAACATTGTCAAACTTGGATCTACTCCATTTTTGTAGCCGGTAAGAGACAATCCTGAGTTTGCGTAGTAAATTGGTGCTGCGCAAGTCGGCTGAATTCCAGGTATTAGCAATGATCTCGCGACACTCCGGGTCATTGTTCCAATAAGCCTCAAAGACAAAATTACGTTGGCCCCTCGAATAAGATGGTGATGTGGAGATGATAATGGGGCTATGATCAGAACCCAGGGGAGGCAGCGCAAAGACTTGGGCTTGAGGGTATAGAAGACGCCACTCACGGTGTGCACAATACACGATCCAACCTTTCCTTAATCTGATCTGGACCCTCTCGATTATTTGACCACGTGAACTTGCATCCCTTACTTTCAATCTCCATAAAAGTACAGTCATTGATGACATCCCGAAAGGCTTGAAGTCTATACCTGTCTGGGGATCGCCCGCCTACTTTCTCCCAAGCATATAGGATCTCATTGAAATCCCCGGCACAGATCCAGGGGAGATTGTTAAGTGTGCTGATGGAGCGTAGCTGATCCCATAGCATCTGTCTATGCTGGTAGGATGATGGAGCATGGAGACAGGTGAACCTCATAAGCTTATCTTCCTTTACATCTCGATAGATCATATCAAAAAAATCCGCCGGGGAACTCACGATGTCTACTGACACATTGTCATTCCAAAAAACTGACATACCTCCTGCCAATCCATTAGGATTTTTCACAAACAAGTGACTGAAACGTAAGCGTCTTTGTACACACTGAAGAACTAACTCATGGTTTTTAGTCTCCATGAGGAACAAAAAATCGGGCTTTTCTTTGGCCGTCAAGGCCATTAAAGCTTGAATTGTCAGGGGATTGCCCAAACTCTGACAGTTCCAGCAAACCATCTTCATTTGTAAGGCGGTGGCTGTTTGGGGCCAGCCACTAAAGCCCATTGATTCTCTTGTGAGGCGTCAACTACCGGTGTTTCCATTAAATTAGCATCATCAAAGTTGTCAAGAAGGACAGTTTTCAGTTCATATGGGGCATATCTTTTCGTTTCTTCGCCGGTGCCACCCTAGGAATTAGTTTAGTAGCTTGCTTTTGTTTCAGTGGAGGATCCTCCATGAGATTGCTGATCGGAGCTTTCTGTTTGTCTTTTGCAGGGATCAGAGCTGTGGTAATGGTGTGACCGCTCTTATGAAGTGAATGCTGTGGTGACCCTGCTGTTGTAGTTGAGTTAGGATGAGGCTGCACAGGTGGGTCCATGTGAACTGCAATTCCAGTAGATGCAGCGGGCAAGAGGGGAGCAGGCGGCAATAAAGCTAGAGGTGTCTCAGGTATAGTCTCTTCATTCTGTACCTGATTGATGGAGTGGGGGTTATAGAATGCATCCCAATAAGGGCTAGATTGACGAACTTCCGCTCTTAGCCAAGGACCAAAAGCCATCTTCTCTTTCCCATCCATTTTGGCTTCATCAAAAGGATACTCTGCACAATATGTAGCATAATGGCCAATTTTGCCACATGAGTAGCAATAGTAAGACAGCCTTTCATAGCGAAAGTCTAGCCATAACATCCTCCCTTCAATCCTCACTAGTTTGCCACTTTTGAGAGGT
Source organism: Eucalyptus pumila (assembly GCA_016097595.1). Lineage (NCBI taxonomy): Eukaryota > Viridiplantae > Streptophyta > Magnoliopsida > Myrtales > Myrtaceae > Eucalyptus > Eucalyptus pumila. Next base: position 9,246,884 of record CM027849.1, read on the forward strand.
TCATCCAACTTGATCTCCACTCTAACCCTCCCTGCCCTTAAAGCCGAGCCTTCTTTAAAATCCACTCGGACTTCTAATACCTTGCCAAGCTGATGAACGGCCTTCCTTAGCATCGGCTCCGTAGTCCATTCCAAGGGCAGACCAATGACTTGTACCCAAAAAGTGCAACAGGTAAAGTCATAACATAGTAAGGGCGTGTGAGGAACCCAAGGCTTGAACCAGACTAAGTTACTAGAAAAAAGCCACGGACCACCATCCAAGACCCGTTGCTTCTCACTTTCAGATCGAAATTTAGCCAAATATAAGCCTCCTTCGCGTTGAGCAAAATCTACATTGTCTATTTTCCATATACGTTTTAAAGTACTTTGTAATGACGGGAAATGAACAGAGGTTTGTGTTAGTACTTTGCCAACTAAAGTTAGCCTACATTCTGCCAAAATTGCTGGTGTTGGTTCCTCCTCCCATATTTCTATTTCATGTGCAGAACATAATCGGCCAAGTCTTTGGCACAAAGCAGTCAAGCGGAGCGATTCTTCATGACTTTCCGAAGCCATCCGTCGTAGATGAGGTAGTACTGAACTAAGTCTAAAGAGCTATTGCTATGCCATAATCGGAAGAAAACCCATACCATCGGACCAATTGCAGTAAGCTTTTAGAGAACAGACAGAAACCGAGGAGGAAGGATGGACAGGAAGCACCTTAGGTCATGCATGCAACCCATCCGTGATGAGATGGTGGATATCGAACCTCATCCATAGAAGAAAAGTTGATGGCGAGCTTCAATTGGCATTGGCGATGGAAACAGAGCCGACCAGCAGGGACTTCCTCCGCAGATGTGAACGATTTTGATGGGAATCGCTGAAAACAGGGTTCGGGTTTGGTTATAGAGGAAGGTAGAATAACAGAGGAGTGAGAGAAATCGGTACAATTAGGGCCAGTTAGATCAATGAAGGCTGGTTATGTATGATGATATCTGGGTTTACCACAGATAGAGGGGGATACCCAAATTCGGACTCTGCATGTCGAGAGAGAAAGCTCTTCATGTCGAGAGAGATGCTTCATAAGTTTGTGATCACGGAACACTTTACAAGTCTTAAATTCGATTAAATTTGGGCATTTTAATATGTGCAAGTGGCTCTAAATTAGAGATTTTGTTTCACATAGTAGGATTTGAATAATGAAATTTCCGATGCACCAACCATGCAGAAGAAGGATGGAAACAAGCAGGAATTTCGTAAATCAACTGTGACGATAGGCTTACATGCTGGCCTGCTATCCCAGCATTTGGGCCGGCTCATTATACTCTTAAATTGTCGAAGGTGAATTGCAATTTGCCGAGAAGCCCAATTGAGCCTAGCAAATAGTCAAGATTGCTTCTTAGTTCTTGCCAGCAACCCTATCTTGTAGTCGCGGATCGTGCTCGTGTTGGATCAAGTTAGAGCATCGCGTTAATAACATAATCTCGACATGGCCATTCAACTTCATTATGTGTAGAACATTCAATTAATCATGCATGCAAGAACTTTGCTCCTAGCATAATTTACCCAATTTGTTAATTGGAAATACAGACGAGGTATGAATAGCTCAATCCATAAGTGAAGTGGACCACTGTAATTCCAAGCACAACCCACCGTAGAAGTATCTATCAAGTACATATATATAATGGGAAGAGGACTTCCTACTTTTCAGAATTGATCCACCTGACTTTTTCTTTTATCCTTAAATTCATTTGGGAGGTTTGGCAACCTCAAGAAATTTAAAAAATTCAAGTTGTTAATTGGTACTATAGACGTGACAAGGATATGCAAGGCACAATACATAGGTGAAGTGGACCATTGTAACACCTAGCTTTTGCTGTTAATAGACAAACATTAGTTGAAATACATTAAAATTTAGAAACAATACATTTGAAACTCATTGACAAACCCCACCTCCATCGAACTCTTATGCACGCTAAAGATTAAATTCGAGAACAAAATATGCGTAAACTTTCTAGAAAAGTGTCAACTCTTACTTTCTCCTTTTTCTTTTTATTTTAGCAACTTGTGGCAACGTGTGAGACTCTTTATGAATTATTCAGCTGAATTCTATCATTAGTTAAGTTACTGGCACGGGCCAATTTCCAATACAATCATGTAAAACCCCAGTAGAATTGCAGGCTGATCGAATCTAGCGTGTCGTGTTCGAATCATGTTCATATATCTCGCGTCCAAATAGGCAACAGAACGCTCGCTGCGGTGTTGGTTGGAGGACCATGAAAATACCAGATCTGAAACCCACGAATTCGGAACACCTCAGCCATGGATTCCACCACACAAAGGAACATTGAAGATCAATCTAGATGGAACGTACGAACCTGGGATGTTGGGGAACTCCATTGCTTGTGTGTGCAGAGACTCGGGAGGGAGGCTAGTGGAAGGAGTCGCTAAAAAGATCAGAGCTTCCTCTCCACTTATGGCTGAAACCCTAGCTTTATGGGAAGCTATTGACTTTGTCTACCCTAAAAGACACGAAGCTCTTATCTTTGAGTCAGACAGTTCACAACTTGTCCAAGCCATGCACAAATCAGACCAGTTCAGTTGGGAAATTCAACATATTATCAGCAAATGCAAGGAAAAGCTACGGGTCTTCACAAATTTTCATATAGCCCACTGCTATAGAGAGGCCAATATGGTTGCAGATTGGGTTGCTAAAGCCTATAAAAATAATCACTTATCTTGTAATTGGATCTCATCCCCTCCACAAACTTTAGTAGACTTATTATGTATTGATGCCCATTTACCGGGCCTCTCTTATTTTCGTACTTAATGAAATAGTCGTATTTCAGACCCAAAAAAAAAAAAAAAAAGGCAATCCTAGGAAATCTCTCAAAATTGACAACCCTCAACTCGCTGGGAAAAAAAAAAAAAAAAACCAAACACATGAATGTTGCAATAGGACTTCAACATGTTGAGACGAGGTGGTGGATCCCGACATTGAACCTTTGACTGTGGAGGAACTGATATGCTGGCGGTCGGCCAACTTTGATTTTCCCTTTATTCTTTTTCTTCTTAAAGCAAAGAGAAAAGATAACAGGAAAGTGATGTGGGTTGAGATGAATCATGTGATGTTACCACGCACGCAGGAACACGAGCCTTTTTCATGATTGTATCCTCCCAAAAAAAGCCAACTCGAAGCATGATTATGCAGGCGGAAGACGATAAAGAAATGGGAATCGTAATTACCCATGAGTAGTTCATAGAATCTAAGGAACCGTTTAGGCTATAATGACTATAATGACTTTGATTGCTAGAGTCAATTGGTGACCCACCATTACTGGGTTACAGGCTTACAGCCTGCTATTTGGACCTAACAAGTCATGAACAAGCTTGTTGTATCTGAGTAGCTCGTGCATATGGTGCCCCTAAGTTAATACTTGGCTAGTAGGGGTCATCCCCTCGACCTTTCTTGAATGGCTACACTTTTTGAGATTGGGTTGATCATTGTTACTCCTCGAAAGTGCAGTTATAGTTCTTGATAAACCTGCCATTCGCCTTTCTTCAAGGAGATCAATTGTGTTAGATATCGGTCTAATCTACTGTAACGTTGTGCTTGGATTGACCCAATTATGTGGAAAGCTGTGCCTTGCTAGTCTATGTCATGCCGTACTATGTTGTGGCATGTAGCCCAAGCGCTAATCGATCGTCTATTTGTGATCATGCTTATGTCATCGCTTTGTTGTCTATATGCCCGCTCCTATTGTATTCATATATTTTTCTTTTCTATTGTCGATCACTCATTAACATTGACTTGGGCTTTGCCTTCTATTCTTAGTGTCTCCATGGAAATCATAATTTTCCGCTAGAATTGAACTCGAAGTCAGTCGGTCAATCTCGTGCCTGTCGGGCAAGGCCGTGCTATGGGTGGCTCACCCAACCGCGACCTCAAGAAGGACAAAAAGGAATACCGATGAAGCTTCATGGCACTTGGCTTGCATATGCCGACAGAGTTCAAGATTCTTCCTAGCTACGATGTTTCCTTGCATCTAAGTTGATCCCGATGCGTTAAGACTTTTCTTTCGAATTGACACATGATGACCGGTTTGGGTTTCTAGAAGTGTCTCATAAACTTTTGTGCAACGCACAGACGCCTACTTTGGAGAGGTTTACGTCCGTCACCACTATGTTCGTTTTGTCTCTTCTGAATTTGGAGATGATGTGACGTCCTTCTTTTTTTCCAGGATGGTTGAGAGGCTTCATCAGGTCCAATTAATAGTCGGTTAGGACTTTGATCGTAGAACGGAAATATTCCTTAAAGTTTAGCGACCATACTCATGTTTCTTACTAAAAAGTCCAATCAAATTCTTGTAAGAATTTAATATATTATATATCACATAGAAGTCTAAGTACCTATTTGGATTGATCTTTACACTTTGCTTAATCTGAATCTTACAACCTACGCACTTTCACTATTTTAAAGTTCACATATGGTAAAAGTACATTTGGCTTATTTTTTGGGAGTAAAAAACAAGCCCTAATACACTAAAAACAAAATTTCAAGCTAATAATTAATGGGAAGTGTGTAAATGAACTAGGAAGTGCTCGGAATCTTATTAGATGGGCATAAAATCTGTGATTTCCATGAGGATCGGTTCAGTTCCCGATTTCGGATGTGGAATTGCCAACTCGCTTAATTACCTAGATTGGATTGGTACACATACAATTCTTTTAAAATTTTTATGTTTTAACATTTAGATCAAAACTTTAATATCTTCTACATCTCTCACCTCACTCATCTCGTAGCATTGTCTGCCTCTCTCACCCTAGCTCTCGATAGCCTTCGGCCTCATTGATCCCTCTATCACTCTCACTTTCGATCACCTCCAGCCTCATCGCTCCTTCTGTCACTCTTACTCTCGATCACCTTTGGCCTTTGACCTCATCGCTCGCTCTCAAGTTTCATACCTTTTCTGAAGTGGGGTCATTTCAACCAATTCCATGGACGAACAGTTTCTAGTTCTAGTTTTTTGAAACTAGCCATTGATAGTTCTTAGTTCTAAGGTGGAAGCTGCCCACTCTAGAAATGATTACCCCTACAACTAACTTTAATGATATATAATGCAACTTTTCAGAAATTTTCTTAGGGAAATTGTTCACCTTCTAAAAAATTATTAGGATATTAAAAGAAGATGTGATTTGTTAGTTAAATACTCCAATAAAATGGAAAAAGTACCAAAAAAGTCATAAATTTATGGCATTAATACAAATTTAGTTTTAAACTTTTTAATTGGACCGATTCAGTTATAAACATTTACATATTGATATCAATTTAGTTCATTCAGTCAATTTTGAGCTACTGATGTTGACGTGGACACCAATCGGTCGGTGAACATTGACGTGACAACCTTTAAATACTTTTTTTTTTTTTAGAATTTTGTTTTGTTTCCAAGAGGAAGGCCAAGAGGAAGAAGAGGAAAAAAAGAGAAAAAAAGAGAAAAATTTAATAAAAAAATTGAAAAATAAAAAAGAAAATTATTTCAAAATTGCCATATCAGCATTCGCCTGTCGAATGGCGTCCACATCAATGTTAGCTAACCAAAATTGATTGGATGGATTTAATTAGTATAAATATGAAAAGATTTATGATTAAATTAATCCAATTGAAAGGTTTAGAATTAAATTGGTACTAATGTCATAGGACTTTTTTGGTATCCTTTCCCACAATAAAACTATTAAATGAAGAGGTGCTTTTGATATTTTGATGCTCTAACAACTTCAAATGATATAACATAAGGGCCTGTTTATTTAGGTTTAAGTGAAAGTAGAAAGGTCTCACCAAATTTTAAGATATTATCCAATTTGCATAAAAAAAAGTCTATGTTAATCCAAATATCGTGAAAGTTTCAGACAGGTTAAAGAAATTCAAAGCGAATCTTTTGCAAAATCTATGTTCACATTTAAAACTAAAAATTAAAGGTCAATCAAGCCGGCCCTAAATGGCCAAAATATCGATATTCGGCTAAGGCGGACACAAGGTTGGCAGGTCAATTCTTTTAAATGCAGGAAGATATTTGTGGAACCTCAACTGAAGTCTTGAATTACTACGAACTAAGAATATTCCATGGGAAAGATTTCGAATCGATGCCTTTTTACCTTGACCCTCCTAAAGTTTTGTCATGACATAACATTAAAAAGAAAAATAGTTGGCACAGTGACCTGAAAGATGCTTTGCAAGGTCGTCGTACGACTCGTTCAAGCCTGCGCACAAACAGTATAGAAATAAACAAAAAAATCCGTTTACTAGGAGAAGGAAAAGCAAAACTGAATGCGAATTTGGACAGTACCCGGCAGTCTTGTTAATTTATTGATTTTTTTAGAATCATTTGTACTTGTCATGTGAGCCTGGTGATCTGTACCCGGCAAGCCATTCAGAAGATGTTTGGAATTTAAAATCCTATTAATTTATTCAGTTTATATATATATATATATATATATATATATATATATATACATATATTTATTTATTTATTATATCTAATTTTGCTGCGTCCGCACGACTCGCCCACTATTTTGTGGAAAGTCAAGGATCTCGACGCCTAAACAGCTGTGTGGTTTGTTGTATCTAGACGACGCCGCTGTCCAAAAGCAGAGGATTTGATCTGACAAATTAATGAATTATTTCCTGTTCTAATATATATAAATTTGGTGTGCCGGCTCGCCCGCTGACATACAACTAAATTCACTTCACGTAGGCTAGTTTTAGTTTCATTTGATCTTCTCCTAAGAAGTTAATTGTCATGTATATATAGATTGGCAACGTATGAGGAGTGAATACCCATGTCATATAGAGGATTACGAAATTTAAATATTAGCTCAATTTTGAAATAAGCACAAATTTAATGGTGAGATAGGTCCTTAATCCTATAATTACATCGTGTTAAACGAGTTTCTAGATCAATTTGGGATGAGTATAATTCTAAAAAAATTATGAATTTAGCAATTGATGGCGACTTGTTATGCAACCTGACTTGATGTCACTAAAGCATCATTAAATCGTTATGTAACTCGACTCGATATAGTTTGCATATTTTTAAGTGTATTTTGAATCTGAGTTACTTAATTGGTTGGTTTGGGACTTTCCATATGAAAAATTCATCTCGGATTTTCTAATTCAAAGTCGCATTGATAGGGATTGAATTTTAAGTCTACCATCCCAATGTGAACCATGGGAAATATTTAGGTGACGATAGAATGATGCAATAGTGAGGTATGGGATAAATTTGTTATTTTTGGACAGTGACGTGAGGAATACGAATTTACCTTATTGAATCCGTTTGGTAGATGTTAAGATTGCCTTTAAAAGAAAAAAAAAATCCCGTGTACGGTAGGACCACAATCAAAATAGAAAATCCATCGAAATATGCAAAATTGCAGTAAAATAAGGTCATTATAGGTTCATGCATAGAGCATGAGAAAATTGATGAGTCGCCCTCTGATTTGAAACTTGTTGTCGAATATTCATTTAATGCCTTTCTTTTCTTACCCATATATTCCATAGATATATTTGTTCTATTCTATAAAGCAAAGATGACCTCCTACCCACGAGGATCGCAATTCTTCTCTTCTTTTCCAAAATATCCTTTAGTAGTTTTTTTTATAAAGAGTATTCTATTGATGGAGAATTCGAATTCCTAATTTGTCAGGAAGTGTAGAAAAGAAACTATTTTCCAAAAATTGAAATCTCATGATCCCACCCCTCGATCGTAGGGGTTTAGTTTTGGTGCTAGTTTTCTTTTTTCCCTTGATTGAAAGAAAATTATATTTATTATTCAAAAGAATACAAAAATACATAGTATTTGTGACAAAGCAAAGCGAAACAAAGCATGAATGTTGAAAAACAAAACCAAATCCATGAAATAAGGAGAATCAACAAGCATTAGCAAAGTTAAGCACAAACTCGTTTTACAAGAATAAATCCATCAAACAAAATCAACAGCTCATCACTAGATCTTATGTTTTTGTTAGTGATAGGCACACGTCGAAAATTCCTTCTCTAGTAATTATGACGTTGTCAATTCACGGTGTGTGTCTAGGTTCGGCTTCCTCAATACCATTATCGTATAGAGACAACCATAGTAGGTTAAACAAATACAGATATAAGATGTGGAGGAGTAAGTCTTTGTAATTTAACGACACATCAAAACTCCTACGATCATCATTGAAGCTGGAGGTAGAAAATCTGTACACGAACAAAGCAAAGAGGCATCCTATCCCCAAAGATATATTTATCAAACTCTCATATTTAGATAAGGAGAGGATAGCACCCAAACCTAGAGAGAGATAGAGAAAGTTTGTACTCTCAAATCGAAGATTGGACTAGGAGAAAAAACTCCCAAATCTAAATCGGAGAGAAGAAAAAGTAAGAAAAGAACAATAAACACAAACAAAATCAACAAAAGAGATGGAGGAGAGTGAGACTAATTCAAATCCTACCCCATGGCTAAAGGATGAAGAAGATGATGGAGAGAGAGAGAGAGAGAGAGAGAGAGAGAGAGAGAGAGAGGACTTTTCAGCTCCTTGATAGAGATTTTTGGTGTTAGTTCTATTTGCCCTTTTCGTCCAAAAAAGATGGATTCGAAGGTTTTCTTCTCAAGGTAGAGAACTTCTCTTGTTGTCCTTCCTTCAATTGGTCATGACTCCTAATGGTGTGTATGACAAAATTTATATTTCTCTACTTCTTTATTTTTTATTCTCTGGAATAGATTTGGAATAAAAATCCATTTGGTAACGCAATTTCATTATTCTATTTCTGGAACGGATTTCTATTCTAAAAATAAATTTGGAGTAAAAATCAGAAATTGAAACTTTTAACTTTTTTATTTATGGAACAAAAATAAGAAATGGAAACTATTCTTATTGTTTATTCTTGTCACCTCCCGTTGCCTACCTGTCACCCCTAGGACACTAGCTACTGGTCACCAACCATCGGACATCGACTGCTAGACACCCGTTGCTTGTCGCCAGCCGCCCGTTGTCAAATGCTGAACACTGGATGTTGGCCACTCACTAGACTCCAGTCACTCATTGCACGCCGATTGATAGACACCACACAATGGTCATTGTCACCTTAGAAATAGAAATTTTATTTTGTTATCAAATGAATTTCTGTTCCTAAAATAGGAATTTTGAATCGTTATTAAATATGTTTTTTTATTCAGAAACTCGTTCAGGGAATAGAAATTGAGAAATCAATTTGTAACCAGAAAATGACTTATGTTCTATAAATTTTGTCATGTGTACCCTAACTTTCTTCTCATCCAATTAATCATATAAATTGGCAATCGAATTGAAAACAAGTTAGAGGCATCTTAGAAGTATTTCTCTCTTTGAATGTATGTGTGCAATTTATTTATTTATTTATTGCGAATTATGCTTTAGATATTTTGTAATAAAAAAATTCTAGCAAAAAGGATATAAATGTCAATTTGTGATATATATTGTGCCAAGCATAATTAACACGAACATTATTAAGAAAATATTGTCTTATCCTACTTACAATTTCATTCGAAAGATTGTGGATAATATAAATATGTTATTATTCGATTGAGATTACTAACCATGGCTAATATGCCTTTCTTTTGGTAAGGTCAAAGAGAAGTTTAGAGATATATGACAGAGATTGAAATGTGACTAAAGAACGATGCAGGCATGACATCAATAGGGTTTGGATATAAGTAAGGTGATAAAAATAAAAAAGTGTGAGAGTGTGATTGTGTACATCCGAAACATCCACAAATACGATAAAATTTAATGCAAGCAGGAAGAGAAATACAAAATGAACTTTATCAAGAAACCATGACATCATAATGCATAGTTTGTTAGGAATTATTATGTAAAAATGACGTTGGGATGACATCGGCACGTGCTTATGTGTCGTTGGGAGGACGAGATTGACCGTGTCAAAATAATAATAATAGTCAAACGACAATGTCCGGAGATACACGTAGTTTTTTTTTTTTTTTTGGTCGAAGGAAATACACGTAGTTCAAAGCAAGGATTATTTCTTTAAAAGATATGGCACGGAAAAAGTGCGATTATTAGAAAAATGCCGACGTGATGAATGACATGTAGGAATATTAACATTACAAATACACATATAACGACTCTAAGGCGCGGAGTCTCGAAACGGAAATTCTCGGATAATTGACAAAATCATATTAAAAAAAAAAAAAGTCACGGTCCAAAAGTGCCGGTACATTCTTTTATTTATAAACATTATAAATGGGTAAGTGGAAAATAATTGATCCTTTCATCCAGGAAAGAATTATCTTTTTTTTTGTTGTTGAAAAAGAAACATTAAAATCCATAAATTAATGATTCCATTTTTATTTGCCATTTATTTAAAATTTAAAATTTGAATCTTTTCAATCTTATAGACTTTTTTTTTTCCGGAAAAAAGAGTTTTCTCTTTTTATATGTATGCATATTATTCATATTGTATCAATGATCTCTTTTTATTAGTTAATATTTTAAAAATTTTCCAATAAGGCAATTTTGCAAATTGTTTTTTAAATGTCAAGTTTTTATAAACAAGCAACGCGTGGGTACTTTTACTAATATGTATACTGCCAATCATAATTAACAAGAACATTATTAACAAAATATAGTCTTATAATAGTTACAACTCATGAGGAAAGATTTTGAATAAAAAAAGTATGATGTCAGTTGAAGGACCTTTAAATCAGATTGCTAACCATGGTTAATTTGCCTTCTCTTTGGTAGGTCAAAGAAAAGTTTATTAGATATATTGCAGAGATTGAGATGGGACCAAAAACTGTCAGCAGCGTAAAAATGACATCCGAAACGTCTGCAAATGTGGTAAAATAATGAAATTCAACGCAAGCAAGAAGAAATATACAAAATGAACTTATCAAGAAATAATGATATCATGATGCACAGATTATTGGGAATTATTACGTAGACATGACGCTGGGATGACATCGACAATGTCTACATACTTATGTATTGTTGGGGGGAAGAGGTTGAACAGGTCAATGATTATAAAAATCGAACCACGTTGTCAAGAAATACATGTACTTCAAACAAATGATTATTTCTTTAAAAACGTGGCCGGAAAAATTGCTAGTACTAGACCAATGTCGATGTGATGAATGACATGTACGAATATTAACATTACAAATACTACCATAACCAATCTAAGGCAGGGGTTGAAAAAGAAAATTCTCGATAATCAACGTAATTATGTCGAAAAAATTCATGATCGAAAAGTGCTATTGTTCTATAAATAAAATTCTTAAATGGGTAAGTAGAAGATAATTAAGCCTGATCACCCAGTAAAGAGTTACCTTTTTCGCTAAAAAATAAAAATCTGTTATTTCATAGTTCAATTTTTATCTGTCGTTTATTAAAATTTAAAATTTGAATCTTTTTAATCTTATATACTTTTTAAAATTTTTAAATCTTGAAAAAAAGGTTAAAGGTGACATTTTTCAAAAATTTCGTGTATTGCGTAAATAATATATTTTTATTAATTAATAATTTTTTGTAATAAGATAATTTTGCAAGATGTTTTAAATGTCAATTTTTACATATACGTAGCATGTGGGTACTTATATATAGTGCCAACCATAATTTACATTAATGTTATTAAGAAAACATTAATTTATTGTGGGTCTAATTCCCCTAAAAATCCCCAAACATTAACACTCAACTTTTTTATTTATTTATTTACAAAATCAAACTTTAGGTCTAGTCCTAAATCTACATTACATTTTATTTTATCGAAAAAAATCACCAACTTTCAATCTATTCTTAAATCTACTCCGGTGAGCCAATCCTAACGAACAAGGCATTTCCACTATTATAACAAATCCATATCAGCAAGGTGATTTGGAAAATTATTTTCGAAATGAAAACGTTTTAAAATATGAAAACTAGGGACGACTTACAGTAATTTTTAAACAGAGGGCTAATGGAGACATATTTTGAGACTCTTGATCGGGATTGGACCTATAGTCGGGTCTTTTTTTTTTTTTTAAATAGAAAAGTTTGAGGCAGATTTGGACTAAATCTAAAGTTTGGAGATTTTCTTTTCTAGTAAAAAAAAAAAAAAATTCCAGACAAATTGGAACTAGACCTCAAATTGGGCTTTTATGGAATTGAGCCTTTTACAATAATAACAACTCAAAAGGAGATATTGTGGATTATAAAAGTATAATAGTGATTATTAACCATGGCTTAGCTCAAAGAAAAGTTTACAGATTTAAGATGGTGATTGTAAATGACTGAAGAACGACGCAGGCATGACGTCAACAGCGTTTCCACATAAATAAGGTAATAAAAAAAGCTTGAGAATGTGATTGCTGACATCCGAAACGTCTACAAATATGGTAAAATAATGAAACTCAACGCAAGCAAGAAAACGAATACAAAATGAACCACGATATCATAATGCATAGGTTATTAGGAATTATTACCTAAGAATGACGCTGGGATGACATCGGCAATGTCTACGTACCTATGTATGGTTGGGGGGAGGAGGTTGAACATGTCAATAATTATAAAAATGAAACGACATTGTCTAAAAACATGTGTACTTCAAAGCAAGGATTATTTCTTTAAAAGAATATCGATGTTCCAAGCACAAATATTATCATTACAAATACAAATATAATGAATGTAATGCAAAATGAATCGAAATAAAATTTCCTCCGATGATCAACGGAATTTACATAGAAATATGTCATGCTCGATAAGCGTCGATACTTTTTTTTTTTTACAAGGGTTAATAACACGAAAAATTCCAAACTGATTTACTTATGATAAATTTATTTTTACTACTAAAAATCCTAAATTGATACCCTTGGACAAATTTGCCTTTCGTAGGTTTTCGTTAAGTTTTATCGGGAAATTGTTTGGTTAGATAACACATAGCAACTGACGAATGTATCAGTTTGAGATTTTACCTTTCATTTAACATATATATATTGGTTTGTGGTTTTTCGGTGGTATTAAACCAATGTAATGTAAATTAATGGAGGATAAAATTGTCACAAATGTACCGGTTTGATATTTTTAGTTAGTTTGGTTTTTTGTGGTATTAAACCATTTAACATAAATTAATGGATGATAAATTTGTCACAAATGTACTAGTTTGAAATTTTTTGTGATAAATTTATCAAAGATGTTCTAATTTGACATTTTTGGTTAGTATCGGATAAATATATCATAAGCATATCGTTTTCAGGTTTTTCGTAGTATTAACTCTTTTTTTTTTTATAAATAAAATTCATAAATGGATAAGTGCAAGATAGTTAAACATGGTCAATGGTCATCACCTAGGAAAGAACGGTATCTTTTTTTTTTCTTTTTTTTTTAAAGAGAAAATAAAACTGATCCGCAACCTAAATTGCGAAGGCAACGATGACTATTCCCGTAGGTTTACTCGAAACGTGATGTCGGGATGACATCAAACCACGCTAACATAAATGGACCGAAAGGAGCACAGCTCACGCACGATTGCGATCCACGCCTTTAATGTCGCGACTAGATTCGAGCGACCCCCTCCTGCGCAGGCGGCACTATAAATAGGGGATCCCCTCCTCGTTCTTCCTCCCTCATCTGCCAACGCCGCTTTCGCCGTCCGTTTTACGAATCGAATCGACCGCCGCCTTCGCTCGTTGCACTCACGAGAAGAGACGCCAACAGGAGCGCTGTCATCAATGGCCGCCAAAGTCTACATTGTGTGAGTACCGTGTCTCGCGTGTTGCCTCCTTAAACGCTGCTCCGTTGGCTTTCTTGGTGGGGGGGTTTATTTTTTGTTTGTGCTGCTCTGTCTTCGGGTGCTCTGGTTTTGCTCTGTTCGACTGTGAATTTGTTTGCGCGACTCTTTCGTTGGCTCGTTCCTGTTTCTTGGTGATCGGAATTCGTATGTAGTTTCGGTCCATTGTTCGTGGGTGAGAGTTCTTTCGACAGTTTTGCCTTGTGAGTCTCAAGAAAATTCTGGGTTTTACTCTGTTTCCTGTTCTTTTGGAGGATGTCAAAAGCTTGGCATCAACTTGAAGATAAAGCTATTTTCTAGAACAAGATTCGTTCTATTTGATGGCTGCAAGTTCACGGAGCGATTTCGAGTCCTTGTGTGGTATCGATCTGTTAATTTGCAAGAAGCCAAACTGAAGAGTGATAGTGAAGTCTGACCAAACTTTTGAATCATGATTGGAGGAAGAAAATGCAACACCCGGCTGCCCGTGCTTTTCTTTTCGCCCTTCGAGCCCACGTGGTCCCCTGCAATTCATCATTCTTTTGATTCGCTTGCACTCCAATATTTGTAACGTGACACTAATCTCAGCAATTGCTCTCCCTTTTTCTTTCCGTTATGGACAGTATCTGCAACTTTTCTCTGTCTCTCCTAGGCTCACGGCATGCACAGAATGGTGTTTTAAGAAGGCTGGTTTAGTGTATTATAATAATCAATCCTAGTCAGGCCAGAAACAGTTGACGTGGATCTTGTTTTCCTTGGAGAAAATGTCACATAGCAATAAATATGATGTTTTTAAACCTTGATTTGAATGTGACTAGTGACCAAGTTCCTGTTTCCACCGAGTTTCTTTAATTTCGTTTAATGATCTGCGGAATTTCTTCTTCCTGATGCAGTTACTATTCGATGTACGGTCACGTCGAGAAGCTCGCTGAAGAAATCAAGAAAGGAGCTGATTCAGTGGAAGGAGTAGAAGCAACATTATGGCAGGTATGAATTTCATGTTAAAGTTCACATCTTTTGCTGTAGTTATTGTAGTCTAACGTGTGCAAATCTGCAATAGAAGAATGCCTTGCAACTTCTAGGGCTTGACCCTGCGAGATTTTGATTGGAATGTGAGCGGTGTCCTGAGTTTAACCATGTCCATAAGTTTTTCTGTGATCCTAAACAAGCATTTTCAACTGCCGTTTCCGCCTGATTGAATGGTGTTGGCGAAAATGGCAGGTTCCCGAGACACTGCCTGAGGAGGTTCTGGGCAAGATGGGCGCCCCGCCGAAGAAGAGCGATGTGCCGATAATCACCGCGAACGAGCTCGTGGAGGCCGACGGCATCATCTTCGGCTTCCCGACCCGGTTCGGGATGATGGCTGCGCAGTTCAAGGCCTTCATGGACTCGACCGGCGGCCTCTGGGGCTCACAGAAGCTGGCGGGCAAGCCCGCGGGGATCTTCTTGAGCACCGGGTCTCAAGGAGGTGGACAGGAGACCACTGCGTAAGTTGCCGATTCGCCGATCGAGCTCGCGAGCATCATTTGATTTCGAAGTGAATTCAAAATCCTTTCAATGTCTATCTTGCGCACTCACACGTAGCGTGATTTTTCCATTGTTCTTTCTTTGGTTCGATCAGATTGACCGCGATCACTCAGCTGACCCACCATGGTATGATCTTCGTCCCTGTCGGGTACACTTTCGGGGCCGGCATGTTCGAGATGGAGAAGGTGAAGGGCGGGAGCCCATACGGTGCGGGACCTTTGCCGGCGACGGCTCGAGGCTGCCGACGGAGCTCGAGCTCGGGCTTTCGTTCCACCAGGGCAAGTACTTCGCCGACATCGCCAAGAAGCTCAAGGGCACTGCTTGAATTTCTGCTCTGATGATATGGAAACTCAGTGAATAATCTGTTCTCTTCAAATAGCCTTGGCTTTCAACTTTCACATTGTAACGAGTTTTTAAGATATTTCATTATTTTGGGTATTGAATGTTTTGGTGTGTGTAGTTTATTTTATATCCTATTTTTACCGTCTATCTTATTGGACCTTATTCTCTCTTTTTTCCTACATATGGTGGCAATTTTGTCAAAGGAAAAATTTCGCACACAATTTTCATTTAGGCTCTCATTTTCATAATATGGGGAAAATATTTGGAGTCCCTTTCTCAATTTCTTCTGACTAATAGAAAAAGAAAAATTAAAATGCTGATTGCATTCACATGTTACAAATCACAAGTTAGATAGTATCTGCCTATTTACTTTGATCGGTAAAAAATAAGAACACGACGATATTCCTAAACCTGTATTACAAGAATAAAAATCTCAATTTTTTATATGGTAGAAATAAAAATTAGGGTGATATAGATTATAGAGTTAACATTGACTTTTGGCATATGGCTTTTAATTGGACAGATTATTTTTTACCCTTTAGAAAATATTTAACAAAAATCAAAGCACTTTAAAAAAATTGAATATACATCGACCAAAAAATAAATAAATGAATATTCGTTTTTATTTTATTTATTTATTTTTATTTCCATTCCGTCCTCTGATTGCTTTTATATCGGTCCAGTAGCACCGCAGTACTCTAGGAGGGCCCAAACGAAGGTGTGACATTCCTTTGCCAAAACAAGAGTATAACTAAAGCCTTCTCCTTCTAAAGTAAGATTATAATAGCTGCTTTTCATTAAGATGTTGCAATTTAGATCATGTATGCTTTCATTTCTGGTAATTTATTAATGCCCCCATCAACCAATCAACTGTCAATTCCTAGCCAATACCATGCCAATTGGTGGGCAATAATGAATTGAGAGTAAATAAATTAATAGTTGTCAGTGTCCTTTTCTCAAGGATTAATTTCTTTCGCAAACTATTACTCGGCATCACGTGTGATGTCCTCAGTACGTCACGATTAACATATCTACTAAAGTCTTTTCACTTTTTAAGCATGCAGAAGTAATTAAGATGTGGTCTAAAACTTTTATGAAGGATGCTAGACCAAATTATTTATCAAAAATCCTGTAGCAAATGGAAACTGAGCAAAGGTTTGGAAATGGCTTATAAAAACAATTTCGGACTTGCATAGTTTTTGAAATATATTTTGCACATACCAAGTGTGAAAAAAATTTGAAATTAAAGTATATCGTAAAACAAGGCATAATACACAATTTTCATGAAGAAAGTCCCATCAAATTTGTACTACAAAGACCCGCACAAAATTGACAAAATTTGGCCTACAGCACATTGACCCAAAACCGTCATAACCTTGGATACATCCACAATTCATGTCAATTAACCTCAAATTACATATTTCAATATTCAGCGTTCCAACAACATATCCATAGTTTCAATGAACTAGAAATTTCAACAATCCTTGCAACACATATATGCCGAAACAGGACGAACGTAATTAGACACGAAATCAGTCGAGATGCTTAAAACTCAAGGAAATCAACATCGACGTATGGAAATCAACCTATGTAGCATAAACAGTAAGTAATTTACTTGCCTCAAGTCCATAGGAATGTCTCGCAATAGTTAGCAAGGTTTTGAGAACCTGAGTTATGGTTGGTCCTTTGGCGGTTCGAGACAAACTGAGAAACACGAACAGGAACAGCATGGTTGGTTGGCTGGTTGAATGAGGGCGCGTCGCCGGCAAAGGTGGCAGCTGGTCGTGGTGCGGCGCGGCCAAGGGACTGAGAGGAAAGGGTGGGATGTGAGCGTGTCTGGGTGTTGCTGAAGGATGAATGAAGAAACATGGGCTGGTTGGATTTAATTTTCCGTTCTTCTCTCTTCCCACCGTCTTTGGATGGTCTTGGTCAACATTTTCAACTCGTTGGCCGCCCCAGGGAGAAGACAGCCAGAGCGGAACGTGGCTTGGCTGGGTAAATTGTCATTTACCTCTTTCACCGCTTCATGGGCGTGGTCCAATCTGATTGCCACATTACTTCATCTCCAGACAGCCCAAGCAGAAGCCGGCTGGGTGAGGTTACGTGGGTTTGGGGCTGAAGACCTGGGGCAGCAATTTTGGTGCCTCGTCTTGCCATGGTTGGTGACCAATTGAAGCGCCAATTGGAGAAGACTCGGCTAGGCCGCGTGGTGCAGCAAGGTGGCGGTGCGGCAGTGACACGGCGATGAGGTGGCGTGGTGATGACAGGGACGAGCTGAGGTGGCAAGTCCTTGCGGTGGTGCAAATAGTGCGATCCTATGATGAGCTCGATAATGTGATGTGACCGTTAAGTATTCAGGACTCGCTATTCCATTGAACAAAAATTCAGATGTCACGTTGTGTGACTTTTTTATTAGGTTAACTATAAACATCATTGTTGATTCTCTATGTTTGCACCCTTAAATTACAAAAAAATTAAACATCAAAGGAAGAATATTATCGGCGATGAGAAATTAAGATTTGGCAATAGCTATATATGTTGGCGATGAGAAATTAAGATTTGGCAATAGCTATATATGTTGGCATTGAAATGATTAGATATATATCACGTATATGAGGACTAGATCTTGATTAGCGATGATACATGTTTGATGAGAAGTTTGCGTACGCTTGTTTGTGACCAGATTAATTGGACTTATAAGTTGAATTGTCTAGTGAGATTAATTGCACATACCCGAAAATAAAGAACAAAAAAGATTGCCAACTAGTGTGATTATTTTCAGCTACCACATTAGTCGATAATAGAATGAGTCTGTTCACTATCTTCAAACGCATTAACAATTTTAATTCAAACACGTCTTAAATGTATAGCACCTTTATTTAGTCTCAGTTCCTAATGTATAGCACCTTATACACAGCCAACAGTTCCACCAGAAAAAGCACCTTATATTCCCGGTTCCATACCTACCTTCACATACAAACCGGAGGAATGCTTTCGGTTGACCGCCTTCGTACACCTTGATCAGCAGCTACTAAAGGTATTTTTCCTAACCTAATCACCATTGTCTTCTCTGTAGATGGCCCATCACTTGTCTCCATCTTTTATCTCTCTCCAATTCCTTTTGCTTTTCTTCTCTTTTTCCCCTCAAGACAGCCAAGCTTGAGGTCCCTCAGCTTTTTGTCTTCTTGTTCTCCTTTCTGGGCTGAACTGAAGTCAATGTGTCTCCAAAGTAATGACTGTTGAGGAAGTGATGGGCTACTGTAGTTAACTGTCTTAGTGTAAAAGCGCCCTTTATCTTCCTGGCCGAGTCATCATTCCCTAAGTGAAATTTCCTTCCAGAGTCGGCGTCCAAAAATGCGGCGTTGCGCTGGTAGCGACTGGATATGTGCTGGAAATCGGCATCAGACATAGGCCTCTGCTTCTTAGGTCTTGTTTAGAAAGCCCTTGCTGATCATCTTTTCGTTTTCCTAGAGCCTGCCAAAAAAACGTATATAATAGTTTGGATCTATGATGGACATGATTAGTTACAGTACAAATATATCTCTCTCTCTCTCTGTTTTTTTTTTTTTTTTGGGTGAACTTTAAATCCTCTAAATTTTAATTTTTTTGATTCGTTGATTGTAACAACAGGGTTTAGAACAACATGTGCAACATAAGTATGGGGTTTAGAACAACGTATGCAACATAAGTATCCAGACCATATAGGCATGTAGGCTAATTTATGAAATGATTGTAGAAGCCTGTTGAATGAAAAATGATTCTATGCTATATCTTATGACATGTTCCGTATCGAATGACAAATTGGCAAAAACATGACATTACTTTCTCTACTTATAGTACCATATTGTCATTAAGCTGTTATACGAAGCACATGAATACATTGTTAGACGGTAATATGTAATGCACATCACATTAATATTTGGTGCTGTATAGATGTTACATGAAATAATTTTTAAGATGAACGTTGTACCTCAACCGGCGCTTCATTTCCCATGTATGGAGAACACAAAACCTGAAATTTGTGAACATAAAACACATATTATCAGAATGATGCGAGAGCTGGACATGCTCCAGCATTTGCTGTTAGCTAGGGGAAACGAATATTTTCTTCATAACAACATGGATTTAACAAAATGAAGAACAAAACATACACTGACTTGATCTTGTAAAAATTTGATATACTCGACGGCTTCATGGAGAACAGATGCCGTGTCGGTCTGATAAAGAGAATAAAGTGATAGAAGCAAATCAATTTGAGGTGAATAAAGTGGCTGGAGCTGAGAATTATTCATCTCCATAAAGTAAAGTACTCCCCTTTTTGTACTCCTGTATCAAAAAGGGGAAGCGTATAATGCTGAAGCGAACCTTTCCAAAAGGCGAAACTAGTTGCTGGAGCGCGGTCACTCGGTCCCCTAGCTTCTCTTTTCGCACCTGTTAACCGATTCTTGTGTTTAAATTCAAGCTCCTGATATCTTAAAGCGACATAGATTTAAACTGGTTTGAGGTTGCATTGATCTTTATCCAAGTTGTTACTAAATTGGTCCACAATGTCCTTACCTTAAATGTGGGTAACGGTGATGGTGTCTCAAATCGAGGCCTTTTAGATGCAGGTTCAACGCCAATATTCTTCGCCATGGAACCCAAGTTTCCAGCATCTTCACAGCTGGTCTACACGTTCCGAGAGAAAAAGAAAAACAGCTGCATATTCAGTCTCAAAACCCTTGCTAATACCCCCTATGTAACTCAATTTTACCAATCACAAAGAGTTATCTCACCTTTGGGCAAGAGGGTTGTTTCTCTTCCAGTGCAGGATGGACAAATTGTGCATATGATGCATTGATGAAGCTAGATTCATTCAGGGACGAGTTATTGGAGTGCAAGCCACTAAATTGCTGCTGAAAAAAAAAAAGAATTACAAGTGAGCAGCATTTCCATCGTTATGTTAATAGTTTTGCCTAGTTAATCTGCTGTTGATGGTGAGAAAATAACAATTACCTGGTTGTTAAAAGGTGATGGTTGAAGCTGGTGATGTTCTGGTTCTAAAGAACTTCTGGTCGAATTTGAAGGGTAAGCGTAAGAAGTGAATGACCCATTGGTAGACATACCATGACAGGTGGGTGCACAATGACTCCCCCAGTAATCAGTCTGAATTTGATGCGAAGAATCATCAATCATCACATCCTTTGCTTGATTTTTGTCATATTTGAATTTTGAACTCGCCATGTCTTCTTCTTGCAGCTTGGAATCAGTGGTACTGCTTTCGTCAATTACACTAGATTGCCTGCAGAAGCATCGAAGTATATAATACAAGTTCAGTTATAACATGCTTGATAATTATTCATAATTCCCTAAATTCAGCATCTATATATGGCCCCTTTTTCTCCCTTTATCGTTTTTCACACTTTAAATATCATGGGGAAAGGACTTCCTTGAACTCATAAAGTACTTTCCATGTAAACAAGTGTCTTCATAATCTTTTGTGGACAAACATCACGTAGCTATAACTTCTCAATTGATGGTGTGAATCGATGTCCTACTAGTTGTCCCGGCAAGCAGGTGTTTACAAGATCAACCTAGTAGTGATCCAATCTTATTTGAGTTTGGTTCCTCCATAAAAGAAACTTAATAATGATTGAGAAAACTAAAAGTATAAGGAAGTTCATACTCACGGTACAGCAAGGTTCCAATCAGATGATGCAGAAAAAAGATCAAACCCCATCATATGCAAGCTTGTGGAGTCCGTCATACAATCTATTTGATGAGATCTTTGCACGAAATCATCTTGGAAAGCTATGGATCTACCAGCGTCATCATCATTCACTTCCTCACTAGACCTTCCAACCTTGATGATCTCCGCCATATCTGCTGAGCAGTCTCTGAAACTTCTGCCGTTGATACCATTTGGCTCTCGCGTTGAACATGGGGATGATGAGAGAAGCACGTAGTCTCTCGGCGGATTCCACCAGTTGTTGCTGTGTATCCCCATCTCGAAATCTTCCGACATCGCCAACGAATCAAAACAAAAAGGATTTGAGTTCAAGAATGTCTACCTGTTGTTGCCTTCTTTTTGGTCTATATCTCCTTGTAATGGTCTTGAAAAGACGATGGTCTTTTTCTGAGACAACTGTAGGTTGAATTTATACAACCAGGAGCTGAAACGCTGAACCCGGTTGACATTTCTAGGGACGGTAAGATAAATGAGAAAGAGCAGGCATTTTTTGCTGGAATTTTCTGTTTATATATTTTATATTATTGTACTTTTTTGATGGGTAAGTTATGCGTTTTCATTTCTTCAAAGCAGGGCAAATACCCTCAAAATAGAATTATTTATTGGACTGTTAAGCATATATGCTTATAAAAAGATAATTTTTTCACATAGTCGTTATCTTGGGGTCTATTTATAATTATCTTGGTCGTCTTTTTTGGACGATGGTCGTCGATAAAGAATATCGTTCTTTCTGAATAAAGGCGCAAGGGTATGACGACAGCAATTGATATCTAACCCACTGTACGTCATACTATTTATTTATTTTTTTCCTTGAGATCCAGCGGCTGATAATTACTAAATTTTCAAGGGGAGAGTTATGGTTGGTTAAAAAGATCGACCAAGATTGGCATACAAAGTTCTAGGCGATGATACATAACTTGTCGTTTTAGCTTAAATCATGACAGCAAGCAAACGATGTAATTATCATATTATGTTAGTGACAAACAACAATATTCGTTTTACCAAAAAAAAAAAAAAAACAACAATATTCGTTGTTCTTGAGGTACTGCAAACACGAAATTGATTTGTAATTCTAAATTGGGAGGATCCATGTCCAGCGGAAAATATGTAGTGCACTACTTTTTCCCCCGCATGCTAAGTTTTATTTGTATTTTCAAGTTCTCAATAGGTTGGCAATATATGGTAAAGTCAGCATAGTCATCAAAATGGATATACAAGGCGCTTTATTCCTGTACGTATGTATTCAAGATGCAAGCCTCCTAATTGTCCTTTAAACCCACCACAATCGAAATATAGGATTAATTTATTATACTGAGCTGGAAAGAAAATGAGGAGGACCTCTTCATCTAAAATGCTCAGTTGGTAGTAGTAGGTCCAAACCGAATCGTATTTTAAGTTCTTCGTAATTGGGTAAGGTTCCTATAACTTATAAGCTTGTCCTGGATTTTCTGTGTGTTTGCTTTCAAAACTCATGTTCGAATTTTCCGGTATAAAGTTATGTGGGACAAATAATCATTGAACAGCCAACCAGATTGTAGACATACGCGCATCAACATTACCTTTAATAATGTGAACCAACTTGTCCCTTTTTGTAAAGGACCACAGATTATCACCGAATCCCACTTTTTAATTTATTTTATTTCTCATGATTTGAAAGGACTTTTACTTGGTGCACGAGTCTTGAAAAAGAAAATAAATTTCACGAGCTATCTAACCGCTTGAAACCGTGTTTTTCTAGAGATTATCTTTTAAATTCGACATGGAGCTGAAGAGGCAGCTTGTTTGACCACGGTTGGTACTTTTTAATTCGTGAATAACATGCGTATGATCCTTACACGATTCGTCATCACCATGGACCGTCACCTAATAACATCAAGTGATCATTTCTAAAAAATCGATATGAGAGAAGAAGGATGACAACAGCTTGATCTGCCAAAAGGGTTATGGTGAAGAAATCATCAGACATCTAGAAATAGGATCGGTTAATACCTAAATTCCACACCAACTTGGTCAACGGCATTCTATTATTTGGGAAGTTAGTTCCTTCATCTAATCCGCAAAAGGAGACCATCAGGAATATAATCAGAAGATACTCACCAAGTAAACCTTATATCTTGCTGCTAATTTAAAAACATGAAAGTTGATCTATTCTAGAATTATGAACTCAAATTCGGTAAAATTTAGACGATTAGGTTGTGACAAGCACGAGACATTTTATAAACTAACTTCTAACTTTTTAATAACGATTTTATCGGTTAGTTAGGCATAAATCTTAAAAGTTAATCTGACAAATATATATGGATTTACATGAAATATTTCCAAAGAAAATTCGAGATCAAAGTCCCCTTTCAAATTTTCTTTTTCATGCTATAAAGATGGTCGGATTGGAAATTTCATTTTTACGCAAGACCCACGACTTTTTTGAGTTATTATAGAATTTCCTCTAGACTTATTTGGGAGGACGGGCTCAATTGAATACTATCCGTGATTTGAGAAGGTTAATGCTGCCAAAAGTAGGGTCAGGGCGGCGGGGGCTTGCGGCAACATCCAGGGGACATCCCTACTCTTCGATCTTGACACCTTTTTCTAAATCATCATTTGGCATCTACTTTTATTCTTTTCAACTTTTTCCCTCCCATATCCCTTTTGGAGTGTCCTTTGGGTCAATCTCTCGAGTGTTTGGAGATGTCCTTATCTTCCTTAGAAGGGAAAAAATCTTGCCGAGCATTCGACACTTTATGGATTGTGTAAAAGAGAGTGTTGTGATTTCATTTAAAACCTATCGACTCTAAGATTGAGTATGATCATCTTTGCTTTGACTCACTTGCTTTGTGTGCCTGACATTAACGTATGATATGAGACGGATACATATCATAGAATATATAGAAGTCCGTGATCAAGAAAGTATTCTTAAGTTATAACTAGGGGTGTGCATGGTCCGGGCGGACGGTTCCCGACCTAGAACCGGGAACTGCCCGCTAAGGACCGGTTCCGAAAAATTGGAACCAGGATCCACCCGTTTATTGCATGGATCCACTCGAGAACCGGACCGCTGGTCCGGTCCGGTTCCCGGTGGATCCATGGAACCGATCTTGACGAAATTTTTAGTTTTCAACGTAAAATGGTCGCGAAACAATTTTGGTTTCCCGGACCATCGGTCCGGTCCGGTTCCCAAGTTTTGAGCTCTAAAATTCCAAGTTCCAATCTCCAAAAACTAAAACAATAATTAATAGACGAATGCTTAACATTAAATAACAGTCAACTACACGTGAATGAGGAAGAGGAGGAGGAGCGGTGGCGGCGGAGGAGGAGCCGCGGCGGCGGCGTGGATGCTCGGCGAGGAATCGAAGACGAAGAGAAGAGACTGAGGAAGAAACAGAGAGAGAATCGAAGATCGAGGAAGAGACCGGAAGAGATGAGATGCGAATTAGGGCTTCGTAACTTTCATTTAGTATTTTTTTTATATTATAAATAGGTACCGGTCCGGTCCGGGTGGGCGGGCAGGCGGTTCCGCCCACGGAATCGGGAACCGGACCGGTTCCCACTGGTTCTCAACAATTGGAACCGGGAACCGGACCGGTTCCCTCAAGAACCGCCGGTTCCGGGCGGTTCCGGTCCGGTTCCGGGCGGTCCGGGCGGTTCCCGGGTATTTTGCACACCCCTAGTTATAACTGGCAAGCCATTTGAGGGTGGAGGAATGTATCCAATTTGGCTGGAGACTTTATTGGACAATTTCCTCGAACTGTAATAAGTCATGTGGCCTTGAGCAACAAGCTTGAGAAAGAGAGAGAGAGGTCGTCCCCAACGACGGGGCTCCTCGGCAAGGGGCATCGGCGTGCGGCGAGAGGGAAGTGAGAAAGGGGTACTTGAAAGTTTGATGGAACTCTCTTAAGATTAAAAAAAAAGAAGAAGATATATTGCCCACTAATCAAAATTCAGTATGGCTTATAAAGAACTTTAACAGTTAAAAATCTCTAAATTTCATATCTCTAATTCCTGCCCCGGCAACTCTATTGAGAAAATATGATATTTTACCTCATTGCTATTTTCTGACACAATGAATAATGCTCGAAATAAAGGGATTTGTTTACAAGTAGCTATAAGATGCTCGCATATGCTTACTTATTTATTTACTCTTATTGAGCTCGTCAACATTACTATCTGTATCTCCGGACCCAAAAAAAAAAAAACCGTTATATCTCAAAGAAGCTTGTAAATGGGCTGTCATACCTTGGTGCAAGAATGGTTTTTGGGCCCCATCCATCCACGCCCCTGGATTTTCCACTCAACTTCTTGTGCTTGAATATTTTCGCTTGGGTTTTCAAACTAAAATGACCCTATGCGTCCTGTGGTTCATACAATAGCAGCTCCAAAACGCCTACAATCCCGGAAAGCATTTTTACAAAAAGGTTATTGAGACATGGAATTTGTTAATAAATGCTTCAATAGTACTTGCCAAATTACTAATTAAGATAACATTATAATTTTTATTACATTAACCATCTGTAAAGTATATGATCGGTGTCTTGAAAATTGAAGTCATCCTCGTAATATATGTTCATACAGTCGTTAGCAGACCCTTATTATACTGGAACTGAAAAAAACCGCAAATAATCGGAACTTTAGAATAAATTATTTTATGAAAATAGAATCCCCTATAAGTACGCGAAATCAATTAAAACTAGCACAAGCCACGTCATTCCAAACATATTTTGTTTTTCTCCTGCATTTGTCAAAACAAAAAATAATCGATTTGAATAATAATCGGACTGTCGGAAGGAAGAAGAATTTAGATCACGTGAAACCAGAATTTATAATATTAAAGTTTGGTCTAATTTTCATGCTCGTTTTAGTTTTTCCCCCTTATTTTAAACTTTTCCTCATCCGCGTATTTTCAGGGAATGCAAAAAACTTTTTTAAACAGCAGATAGAACATGGATTTGGTCAACCCATCTGCATTTAAACAAACATTTGATCCTTTTCCCCTTAATTTATTTAAGTGTAATTGCAGTTTAGCTACTTCTCATGAACATACTAATAAAAGTGTTTAAACCTGCCTCTCATACGACCCTCCTCAGAACCAAACGATGTAATTAGATAAAAAAATAATCATAAAACGTGCTCACTCTTTATTACGGACATGGTACTTTATGAACTTAGTGCATAATACTAAATTGGGATACGTCCACTGAAAGTCTTAAAATTTATCACGAAATCAAAGTTTTAAAACTTTTTTAAAAATGTAATCAAGTCCTAAAACTTGCAATGAAATTGTAATTGAGTTATAAAACTTTTAAAAAGCATAATTAACAGAAGGACTTAATTGGATTAATTTGACAATGACTTGATTGTACTTTTTAAAAGTTTTATAACTCGATTGCACTTCATGACAAGTTTTAGGACTTAATTGTACTTTTTGAAAGTTTTAGGGATCAATTTGATAAATTTTAGGATTTGATTATACTTCATGATAAATTTTAAGATTTAATTATACTTTTTTGAAAGTTTATGATTTGATTATATTCTTGTGACAAGTTTTAGAAATTCGAATGCATTTATCCCTACTGAATTTGATCTAGATTATGTGATTGGATTGGATGGATGTAAGGTCCAATATTTTAAAATTTGGATATGATTGGTAGGCTTTACAAGGAGTGTAGCAGAAGCCATGATATCTTTGCTTGAGGAGATCACTAAAGGCAAACCTAAGTTTGAGTAC
This sequence comes from Eucalyptus pumila, assembly GCA_016097595.1. Classification (NCBI taxonomy): domain Eukaryota; kingdom Viridiplantae; phylum Streptophyta; class Magnoliopsida; order Myrtales; family Myrtaceae; genus Eucalyptus; species Eucalyptus pumila. The sequence continues at coordinate 9,273,958 of CM027849.1, forward strand.
GTCAATGCTTAAGCTAGTGAGTTACGAGTTAATTGAGATATATTAATTGTTTCACACCACATCACTTATCTATTGGGTTTTTTCTAACATTCCTCATACATGCATATCAACAATCTCCTTCTCAAGCCCGCCTTCACATAGCCTCTTTCTCCAGACCAATCCATGAAGGCTACCATCAAGATCGTGTTGATATACAACAACGCCTACCTACTTGGAAATCGCGTTGGTCACTAGATTTCTTCCTTGAGATGTTTACCAAACAGGGAAACCTTTCTTGGAATATTCACCAAACATTGGAATAGAATGGACCCATCTACTATCGACTCTAATACTAATTGTTGCGAAAGCAAGAGATCAAACAATAAAATAGATAGAAAAAGAAAATAAACGGACACTAGAATTCATAAGAGAGAGCAACAAAGAATTTTACTATAAATCAAACGATACAACGGAGGTTACTACCATCTCAAGAAACTCAAACATTCTAAGTGTTTTCCAGTTCCTAATTACATCTAATAACTTGCACAATGTTTAGCCTAACAATTCCTCATGAAATATTATTTTAATCTCACAAATTAATTCATAAAGTCTCACCACAATATTTAATCGACTTGAACACTCTCGGATTGTTTCTGGGTGTAATTCACAGGAAGCCACCTCTTGAATCCTCTTCGGATGAGCATCCACTTCTTATATGTAGGTAGGAAGTGAATTAAAATAGAAAAACTTCTTCAACTAAGAAATCAATTCAAAATAGGAATCCTGCTTAGATTAAGAAAGTTTCCTCTTCACGCTCAAACTCAAGACATATTTTTAACATGCTTAGTAGAGTACCTATATGTCCTTCGATCCGATTTAGATCCTATGCCGGTTGTAATCAAAGCCAGTGAAACTAGCCAAAAACAAATCGGGCCAGTCATACGGTTTCGTTTAAAACAGGGTCCTTGATTTTGCAAAATCAAGAAGAGATTGAGTAGACCGAAGTTTCAAGCTTGTGCACTGATGGAAGGCAATTTGGCAATCACGTAAAGTCAGTTTAGTTCTCATTTTTAAAAAGATTTTCGAAGTCAAAGGCCATGAGGCTTAAATTCGAGTCTTCTCGATACATATTAAAAGCTCGTATTTGGTGCGCTGAGCCACTCACCTACAATTTATGAGCAATTCATATACTGACTGCTATGTAACTCTTAACTCATCTATTTTGAAACTAGCCCGCTCTCCGGTATAAATTTTAAAACATCAGTAAAATCCACATGGGGTCATCATCTTGAGTGCTTATTCAATTTAATTAGCATATCACACTCCTATGCTATTTTCTCCTACTCCACACTTATGCTCATGACAAGTCTTGACATGATATGGCAACATGACTCAAACACAATATCAATTCACCGATAGAAGGCAACGTGATGCGACGTGACGCAACACAACTTAATTTGAAAATAATGTGAATTGACATGTCTTTTAGACAATTTGAATGACAAATACTTATCAATCACGTTGGAATATTTTTGTAATGGAAGAAGATGAGACAAATAATCACTGCGGATTTAACGTAGGAAGCCAAATCACTAGTCTGCCCATACACGTAGTATTAATTTATCAGAGCAAAAGCAGAGGTTCATGGCGATTTAGGCATAACAAACACGAGGGACTTGAGAATAATCCTAACTTGATGCAGTTTATATAAAAAATGACCATATGCCCTCAAAGAATTCTCTTTCAGGCTCATATTGTAGATTCATCTTACCATAAATTGGACTCTAGAGATTCATATATGGTGATTGATATCCATACAAAATCTGCAAGTATTCACCATTGTATGGCCTCAACTTCCATGTATGTAAGGAGGCTGTTGTAGTGGTCTCGGTGCCTGGGCTGTTGTAGTGGTCTCGGTGCTTGGGCTGGGTTCATCATGGCCGAGCCAAGTCCATAGAGGTCAAGCCAAGTCCATAGAGGCCGAGCTCGAGACCTTAGTGCTCGTGATGAGTCTTCCAGCTACTCATGCCTAAATTACTAGTGCCTGACTAGTGCATATCTCTTTAAGAACATAAAAGCAAGTTTCCCTCACCAAACAACGGAAAATATTTTTCAGTTTATTTTCAAGTTTTAGCCAAATATTAAAAATATTGCCACGTTTTTTAAAAGCGAAATATTTTTCAGAAATTTTATATTTTTCGTAAAACAAATGGAGCTTGTATTCCCAAAAATAATATTTCCTTTTATCTTTTATAAACGGCTTATTCTCACAAGATTTTATCAATGGGTGTAAATTTGCTAAGACTAGCTCGTGATATAATATAGTTTCCAGCGAATTTCTTAGTAACTAATAAATGTAAATAACCTGCCTTTGATCAGAGATTAGTTGATTACCGAATAAGTCCACAACAAATCTACACCGAATCCCCAAAAGTAGAAAGAATTCCGAAGAAATGCGTGGAAGTGCAATATCCACGAAATACATATTCCGAAAGACACGAAAAACTTATCAAAACGGATGCAATTTATATAGAAATAATTATATGCCCTCAAAGAAATCTCTGTCGGGTTCATATTGTAGATCTATCTTGCCATAAATTGGACTCTAGATATTAATATATGGTGATTGATATCCGTACCAAATCTGCTAGTCTTAACTAGGGTATGGTAGCGGTGCTCGAATTGCGTTTACGTATACATATACTTACGTAATGTTTCACAACCAAATATATAATCCTTACCTAAATAAAAGTGAGAAAAAAAGGTCATCAAATGGCTTCAGGAAGAGTTTGTCTGTTCCTCGGCCTTCTTTGCCTCATCTCGCTTTGCCTCGCAGATATTGTTAGCTTCAGTTTCATCTCAGTCGAGTTCATTCTGTTTCAGTTTAGAGCACCCTTGAGACCTATATCCGACTCGAAAGCTCGAAAAGACGCATTTATCTGTTGGATCGAATTAACGAAACACCATGTCTATAATCTATATTATGTCTCACGCTGATTGCTGAAATTTCTTGAGTTTTGGTGCATGTTAGAAACATCAGTTGCGGAGGAAACGAAATGGATTTTGGACATGGGGCCGTGTTCATTGTTCCCGGACTGCAATGAGGCTTGCAACGAACTGGGTGAACACGTGACAGGGGCTTGCTGGGCCAAAGGAACCGAAGATTTTCATTGTTATTGCACATCAACTTAGGTGAAATTACGTAAGATCGAGCCATGTCAAACTATTTGTTATCATGATTTTGATTGTTTTGAATAAAATCCCATCTTCTGTACAACTTTTCTCAAAGAACGATGGGTATTTGGTGCAAGTTCACTCATCGCCAGACATCTTTACCCTCCTCTGTTTATATTTCCTCTCTCTCTCTCTCTGTTTTATTTTATTTTATTTTTTTTAAATTGGTATATTACAAACTTTGCAAGCTTAATATATGTACATGATATTTTGCTAATATATGATCTATAGCTGTAAAAGTAAACTTGGGATCCTATAAGCTCTCCTTCCCACAATTTTTTACTATTCTCATGATGGACCTCAAGAAAAATGAAATTCATTAGAGGCGAAAATTTCTGTCCAATCATTCCAAGATCAATTTCAAAATTGAGAATCTTTTAAGATTTGTGAACTTTGGAAATGTAAAGATTGTGATACGTTGTTTCCATTTCGACTCTAGCGTGACAATGAATTTCAATTATTTGCAATTGTGGATATTCAATGAACCAGGACAAGTCCACTCTTGTATAGTCTCACGAACAATTCCTTTCATGCTTCACACTGGAATGACTATTTGCCTTCTAAATATCAAGCATATTGATGTCCTCTAACACCGTTGTTAACCTTTTCTTCTACAGACAAATTGGAAAATGTTAGGCATGTTTGGCATGAGAAATATCGTGAATTATATCGATGAGTTAGTCATACATCATAAGAATCTAGGGAAAATCGTCCAATAAGTCTTAAACTTATTGTATATTGGCCAATTCAGTTCTAAACCTTTAAAGAATTTGTCAATTTAGTTCCCTAACCTTTCAATTGTACTGATTTAGTTTTGAACCTTTTGAGGATTTACCAAAATAATTATAGATCTTTCAATGAATTATGAATATAGTCATTCTAGCTAAATTTGATTGGAAAGCAATGACATGGAGGTCTAATGAGCACCGGCCGTTCTATGTGATGTGACTGGTACTAACTTGGATATTTTTTGAGAGTTTCTTTAAAATTTTTAAACTTTGTTTATTAATTATTAATTTTTATTTTCTCATCTTTCTCTCATTTCATTTATTGGTTCAAAGGGCCAGCGGCTGCCGATTGGCCGAGGGCTGGCCACCCTAGCGAGCCTTCACCTGCCACAGCGAATATTTTTGGATCCTTCAGCATGGCAAGCCAACAGCGAATGTACCCAGTATGATTGGAGACTTTATTGCACAGCGTCTTTGAATTGTAATCAAGTCGCGCGACCGTGACCTACGTGCTTTAATGTGTCTATATGTTTGTGAGAGAGAGAGAGAGAGAGAGAGAGAGAGAGAGAGAGCTTTAATTACAATCATCCCTTTTCTCTATACATAATTTAATGCCAATGCGCTGGACCAATATGGGTCTTGTGGTTCATATTGGCAGCAGCTACCATCCCGGGAACATTTTCCAAAAGGCTATATCCCTGGAACGTTAATAAATAATTAAAGAGTACCTAAACCTTTTTATATTAATAATAATTAATTTCATCTGACCAATTTAGACGGAAAATCTTTAATGTGGATAATGATCATTCTACGTGGTACAGTCAATGATGACCTAGCCAATTTTATAAAATTTTAAATATTTTATTGAATTTTCAAATAAAATTTTTCTTTCTTCTTTTCATTCCTTTGTTTTTCCCCTCTACTAGCCTCTGATAGCCAATGGAGGTCACCGACTGCCAATGAGGGTGATGCCGAGGGTAAGGGCGAGGGTTGAGAGACCCTTGCCGGCCATAGGTGAGGCTAGCCCTTATCAACCTTTTGTGAAGGCTAGGTGAGGCTGTCTCTCTCCAGCCTTGCTTGGGTGAGGTCTCTTGCCATTTGGGCAAGGTTGACCCTCACTAAAAGCTAGCAAAGGTCAGCCTTGCCTGTGGCTAGCAAAAGTGTCCTGTCTCTCACCCTCGTGGGCAACAATGATCTTCATTGTCTTTCATAGAGGCTGGCGGAGGGAAAACAAAAAAGAAAAAAGTAAAAAAAAAAGGTAAGAATAAAATAAAATAAAAATGAAAGGAAAAAGGAAAAAAATTATAAAAAATTTATAAAATTGTCCACATTAGCACTTGTCGTGCTACGTAGGACGGCCGACGTCTATGTTAATAATTTTTAGCCTATATTGGTTGGATGGACTAAATTGGTACTAATGCCAAAAATGTTTATGACTAAATTGATCAAACTGAAAGGTTTACGACTTAATTAGTACCAATTTAATAGGTTTAGGACTTTTTGATTACTTTTCCTTTAAAATGTTAGTGTGTGGGCCAATATATAAGTGTGGAAGTCTTCTAACATTACATTTGAAGAAGTTAAAGCTTGTGGGTGTGTGATTATTAAGCGCCCTTACAAATTTTGAAATGTTGTATTTGTTCAAACATTAAATTCAAAATTTATAAATTTAAAAATAAAAAATGGATAAATAAATAACTGCTAATAGTTGTGTTCTTTGAAACAGTATGTCTATTCACAAAAGGGATTGGCTATCGTATATTCAACGTTCCGACTTAATACTATTACACCCCGAACCCCCAAGCAAGTGAAGATCCCTCAATAGTAGATTAATTATGACTTCTTATGATGCGTCGCTGACTATTTTTTTTTTTTTTAATCTTTCAATTAAACGCAAACAGAAGCATTTAACATATACACCCACTCAAACATCAAAACAGGAATAGTATAAATACAATATCAGACATTTCCAAAAAGGAAACACAACTTTCGTTTAATTACTGTTAATCCTAGCAAGTTTAGCAATTACAAGCCTTTCTATGGCCATCTCTTATTGACCATTTTGAAAGCCTTCAAGGGTTAAGATTAACCTAAACTTCACTAATAGTATAACCAGTCGAAGAGTGACGCATCTCGCGCCCATCATAAAAGCACATGACAATTCTCCATACTATGGGCCTTAAAAACAATAAATAATGATAGGAGAAGACAAAAATCTCAACAAGTTAATGACTTCAATCTTAATTAGGATGCTAATTCATCTCGAATGTAGCCTAAACATGCAGTATCGTAGTTCTTTATCTTGCCTTGGCAAACCCCTACATGTTAGTATTTCACACATGCCAATAGTAATGTAGCACATATAACCTATAATCAAAACACATCCTATAACTCTCCATGCATAATGTATCCATATGCGTTTCAATTATTATGACCCCTCAAGCCACGGCCAACACAAGAGTTGACAGTCTTCTAGCATGACCAGGTATTGTCTCACCCCATTGGGCACAACATTGTCCTGTGTACTCATACGCATCATGATAACATTCTATTAGTATATTAGTTCAGGCGTCAATTGCGACTTGGCATCTAGATCCCATTGGGCATCCGATAAAATCGAGCATTGTCTCATATATTCATATGCATCAAGAAGAAATCATTATCCCATGTAATCATACGCAATGGGGCCATTATGTGATGACATGAGCATTCAACCATTAAGCCAATTCTTATCTTCTGACTTAGCCAATGCAAACAGGGTTCGTGCTCAAACCACAAACTTCGGAAATTTTTACCCACTTAATATTGCGGTAAAATAATCACACTTGATCATGTACTTAAAAACAATATGCTAAATTTTGCACACTTTCCTTTAAAAACCTCATTGCCCTATTTTACATGTAAAACACAGTGTCCAAACACAACATCTCAAAGTTTGCCATTTTCTTATTAATAAAAAAATTCTGTGAAAATGGCATTTAAAATTCATGATTTGAGCAATCAACATCATGGCATTACAAGCTCAGACAATTGGAATTATTCCTAATTCCATCCGATAAATCAAGCCTAAAATTCTAATTATCGACTAATCCATGATTAATTTGCACTAATGGCAATTAATTAAGCTAATTATGATTAATTAAACTAACAATAATTGATTAAACTAACCACACTTATTTAAGCTAACCATGATTAATCAAACTAACTACGATTACTTAAGCTAACCACACTTAACTAATCTAATCACAATTAATAAACTAACTATGGTTAATTAACCTAATCCTGATTACTTAAACTAACCACGGCTAATTAACCTAACCATGGTTACTTAACTAATTTTCATTAATTAAGAATAATTCTTATTAGCCATAATCTAATCCATCATTAACCATAATTAACTAACACTAACCTCCATTATCCCTAAATTTAACCTACCCCTAAATGTAATTAATTCTATAATAAAAGATTAGGAGTTAACTTATGATTTTTCCAGTAACAGTGAGCTCACGATGATGAGAACATGGGGCTCGCAGTCTAACACCGGCACCACGGCATGGCAGCTCCTCAAGCTCACAGCCAAGCTTGGGCTCGGCTTGGTGATGATTTGGTAGTGGTGGTTTGAACGAGTGGCATGGTTGCAGGGTGAGCATGGTGGTCATGATTGCAAAAGGTGGCTATAGACGGTGATGAAATGAGGAGGAAAAAGAAGAAATTGAGAGTAGATGGAGGCTAGGGAAGGTTTGGCTAAATGGGGAATGAGGGGGAGAAGAAAGAGAGAGAAATGGAGGGGAAATGAGGGTTGCTGAATGGGGGGAGAAAGGAGGGGGAAAGAGAGAGAAGGAGAGAGAGAGATGATTTTTCCCAAAAAATCTTCCCTAAAACCCTCCTTAGGATCCTCTCCACCACACCCTTTTTCCTTTTATATTTTTATTTTCTTTAATGCCAAAATTTCCTATTTTGCCATTGGGCTCGTTTGTTTAAATGGGCTTGAATTGGGCTTGGTGGGTTTGACTTGGTCCACTTGGGCCCTCATGGCCGAAATCTATGGGCATGGGGCCCATTGGGCCTTTGCTTGGCCTGGCTCCTTTTTGGTTTTTAATTCTCGATCGATTAGTCCTTATCAGAAAATGTTAATGCTTACCAATGAACCGATGGACAAATGAGGCAACGACCGATAAGTTAGTCTTGAAATCCTTGAAAGTTTGATCCCCGAAATTGAATTAAATTGATCAAATGTGACTTTAGTACAGTTGAAATTATCGGATGGCTTTTAGGGGTTTTCACGCAGTTGACCCATGGTCGATAATTTTCGATCCATATTTGTGCTTCTTCAAATTGTGGATGACTCTTGGTTATTATGTAATTGCGAGGGTTTAATTACGTACTTTGAGTACAAGATCAATAAAAAATCGGTTTATCGTTATTCGATGCGAGTATTGTAATCGTGCGGAACACTTGTGAACCGGTTACATACTTTTGTCGAATCGATTTATATTAATTCACTAATTGACTTATAACAGCGTAGTATTGTCCCTTGTTGATTCTTATATTTGAATGATCAATTCTTGATTGAATTTTATGGTCTTTTGCATTTTAACCCTATACGGCTTCTCTTAATAGATTAGTTAACTCATGAATGATCATTTTAGAGTAAATTCACTATCAATGCATTTATAAAAAAACCATTTCATATATTTTGAAAAATGTTGAATTTCATGATATCACAAATTTTTTATACTTTTTCAATTTTCTTTCTTTTGCAAAAAAATTACTGCTTTCATTCTCCAATTATTTTCTTTTAAGATTTCTTAAAAAAATAACATAAATGCTAACTAATATTCTCATTTTGAGATTTTTTTTTGGTGTCCTAGAGGATTTTAATCCGTAATCATTAAGAATATTGTGGGTTAAAACAATTCTTTAAAGATAATATTTCACGCCTCAAAGTCTGATTCTATTCTTTCCAATCATTTTTTCCTAACAAATATTAGGCATGAATTGATTTCTCGTGGTTATCCTTGTGGGCAAGTGCTTGTGAGATCAACCTAGTAATGATCCAATCTTATTCAAGAGCTCTACATGTTGCAATTGGTTATTTGAAGGAAAAACATTTAAAAGAAATGTTGTTGATAGTTGATAGTAGTGTTTTACACATGGGATGCACTGCTTATATATTAAACTTGATTGTAAAAGATGGCTTGACTATGATGCATAAATCTAATGCACATATTTGAAAACATGGTTAGATTTGTGAGGACTTGTCCTATGAGAGCCAAAACATTTTAATTTTGCATTGAGGGTGAAAGGATCTCTTACAAGAGTTTAGTTATTCTTGACATCACCATTAGATTGAACTCTTACCTCATGTTATACACTGCCATAAAATTAAAAAAAGTTTTTGAAAGGATGGAAGAAGACCATCTATCATTTGTAGGTGAGCTTAATCATGGTTTTCCTAGAGATGATGATTGGGAAAATGCCATTCTTTTGGAATTTCTAAAAAAGTTCTATGATGCCATGAATCGAATGTTGCAAAGTTCCTATATTATATTAAAGGCCAAATAACGTTTCAAGCACCATAACTTTGCACAAAGGGACACTTAAGTGCCATAACTTAACACTTAAGTGCCACATTTGAAGAAAAAATGGATTACTTGAGTGCCACTCCGGCCAAAACGCCAACGTGGCATTTTTCCGATGAAGCGCGCTCAAAATGACGCCATTTTGCACGCAGATATGGCCAAATAATGCAAAAACAGCGTTGTTTTGGGCTGACATGGTAAAAAAATAATCAAAAAATTAAATTAAATTAAAAATTACATTTAGTTAAAATATTTTAAAATAATAGTTTTAAAATTAAATTTATTTAAAATATTAAAAAAATAATAATTTAATTTTTTTTAAAAAAAAAAGGAAAGGCGGGGAGTAGGTTAAGGGATCAGCCCTTAGCCGCCACCACCGCCGCCCCCGCCGCCACCGGGAAGGGCTGGCGACGGGGGGGAGGGTCGGCGGGTCGGCGGGCCTTGGCTAGGAGTCGGCGACCCTAGCCAATCGGCGGCGAGGGTTGTGACCCTCCCTAGATCTATGGCCAGTGGCGAGGGCCACTGACCCTCGCCAGATCTGGGCGACGGCTGCGACCCTCGTCGCCGATTGGCCGGGTTCGCCGGCCCCTGGCCAAGGCCTAGCGACCCCGGCCGACCCTCCCCCGGCTGTCGCCGAACCTTCCTAGTGGTGGTGGCGGCGGCTGAGGGCTGATCCTTCAGCCACCTCCCCCCTTTCCTTTTTTTTTTTTTTTTTTTAAATTTTTTAAATTTTTAAATATTTTAAGTAAATTTAATTTTAAGTTTAATTTAATTAATTTTTTTTATTATTTTACTATATCAGCTCAAAACGACGCCGTTTTTGTATTATTTGGCCACGTCGGCGTGCAAAACGGCGTCGTTTTGGGCTCGGTTCGCCGGAAAAATGCCACGTCGGCGTTTTGGTCGGATTGGCACTCGAAGTGATCCATTTTACTCCGATTTTGGCACTTAAGTGTACCTTTCGTAAGTTATGACACTTAAGTGTCTCTTTGTGCAAAGTTATGGCACTCCAACGGTCTACACATCTTATATTAAATGATTATTTTAATGGGATATTTTTTTTGTATAAATATCTGAAAGCTGAAAGATGCGGCGGATGCTTCAGATCCTAAATTTCAAGTTATTGATATGAAAATGAAAGAGAAATTTGACAAATATCATGAGAGTTTGAATAAAGTGAATATGATGATATTGATTACAATTGTGATGGATTCTAGAGCCAACTTGAATTACGTAAATTTTTTGTATGGAAAAACTTAAGATGATAAATAAAAAATTAATGAGATTCATTATAAGGTGAATGACACATTGGAGCGTTTGTATGAATTTAATGAGCATTCTTCTCTTGCTTCAAGTGATTAAAATTTTTGTGTCTAAAGTTTGAATGTAAGCAGTAGTGGTTCTAATGCTAATGTCAGTGGTAATGAAGGTAACAAGAAATATTACATCCAAGCTTAGCAGAGAAAATTTATGCACTCGAATCAAACAGTATGTGATGAAAACGAATTTGAGCTTGATCTGTATCTTTAAGATAAAAAAAGAGAGTAAATATTCTTAATCTTAACATTATGATGTGGTAGACTAGTCGCTCAAAATATAAAATCCTACTTTTGATACCTTAGGATGTTTTGTTTATTCTTGTAACTACTATTACTTCATAGTCGATTTTTAGTTCATTGGGTTGTGTGCTTAATAGTTTTCGAAATTCTATGACTACCAAAGTAGTGAAAGTTTTGATTTCCACTCAAAATTGGTTGAGAGACGTTCGTGTGTGCTGATTAATGTTGAAGAGTGCATCGAGAATGCAAAAAAAAAAAAAAAAAAAAAAAAAAAAAAAAATTGAGTTGGGTAATTGATTTTTATATCTTTATATGTAGTAATTCCTTTCATATATTTGATAAGTAAATGTTTTAATAAGTATATATTCTTTTAACAAGTAAATATTTTATTTAATCTTTTTTTTAATAGATATAAATTGTCTTGATGAGGAGATTATCATAGGTAAATAAAGTTTACCAACTGAAGCAGAATGATATGTCGTAAGGCTTTCTAATTATTATTGTAGTTTAATTAATATTACTTTTTTTTAAAAAATTATTATTGAGTGATTAACTATGATTGTTGTTTTATTTTATTTTATTTTATTTATTTAAGGTGGTTATAATTTGGAAAAAAATTTCGTGGATGATTGAAAACGGAAGTTCTAATATGGTTTTTGTGAGCAAGATTTATTTCCTAGTTTGCTAAGTTTTTTTGTTGTTCATGGCATCCAAACTATTGGTACTGGATTAGGATATCAGTCCACTTGATGGATGCTTTCTAGAAGGTGCCCCAAAAGCTGTTTAGTTCCCCTGCAAGCATACTCCTTGCTGTCATCTTTCTTTCCTTTTTCCTACTTCCCATTTTGTTTGCTATCTTAGAAATTGTCTTGATCAACTTGCTAGTCTCTTGTGAATTCTATTGCGCAAGTTTAATGTATAACATCAAACGACTTGGTTGAGGAAACACCAACTTTCAACGAGAGTGAGTATAAACCGGTTAAGCCAGCCAAACCATATGGGTCAATCATGCCGTTTCGTTAAAAATGGAATATAAAGAGAGTGAGTGGACCAGAATTGCGAGCTGTTGTGCGAATGTGAGGTTGTTGGGCAAGATTTACGAAGTTAAAGGCCACAAGACTCAAACTCAAGTCTTCTCGATGCACTTTGAAATCTCACATTAGCTAGCTGAGGCACACACTTACAGTTTATGTGCATCTTATTATATATACCAGCTATTATATTACTTTTATTGTCATGGTATGGCTTTAAAAACAATGGTAGGATTCACTAGGATCTTCATAGTCAATGGTTTCGATTCAGCTTAATAAGAATACCACACTCATATAACAATTTTTCCTCGATTCCACATCAAACCTCATGTCAAGTTCTGACATGACATGAGAAAATAACTCCAACACTATCAATTTAGTGAGAGAGACCTGAAAGTAATACGACACTACTTTATTTTGGAACCAACATGAATTGAATACGTCTTCAGCCATCTTCAATGATAAATACTTTGTAATCACAATGAAACATTTTCAAAATGGTGCGACAAGAGTAATCCACACAAAAAGCCGAATTGCCAGTCTACCTATACACACTACTAATATACTGAAGCCAAAGCAAAGCTGCTTGGCGACTTAGGCATAACAGGCACAAGCAAGTTGAGAACAAACCAAACTTGATTAGTTGCTTCTTGAAGCTTCTAACAGTATATGTTAGAAAATAGATGCATTTCCAAAACAATCTTTCCTTATTTCTTTCATAAAAGCCGTATCCTCACGAGATCTGATCAATGGATCGTAAATCTCTTTTTGTGACAGCCTCTTCTCTTGTCCCACATCGCCTAGGGAGAGAGGTCTTGGTTAGCTTATAAGGCTTGGGTTCCTCTAACCTGTGTAACGCGTTTTAAAGCCGTGAGGGAAAAGACCGTGGCTGGGATGGCGGTTCGTCCACGCTAGGGCAGGTGACCCAAAGCAGACAATATTATACAATGAGACCCGGGATGTTACAAGTGGTACCAGAGCCGACTTCCGACCGCATGTGGGACCACAACTCGAATGCTGTTCTGACGCCCGTGGGGCCACAGCGAGGACGCTCTTCTGTTAAGAGGTGGAGAGTGTGACAACCTCCTCTCTTGTCCCACATCACCTAAAGAGAGAGGTCTTGCTTAGCTTATAAAGCTAGGGTTCCTCTAACCTGTGTAACGCGTTTTAAAGCCGTGAGGGAAAAGACTGTGGCTGGGATGGCGGTTCGTCCATGCCAGGGCGGGTGACCCAAAGCGGACAATATTATACAGTGGGGCTCGGGATGTTACAAGTAAGTGTAACAACCTCCTCTCTTGTCCCACATCGCCTAGGGAGGGAGGTCTTGGTTAGCTTATAAGGCTTGGGTCCCTCTAATCTGTGTAACGCGTTTTAAAGCCGTGAGGGAAAAGACCGTGGCTGGGATGTCGGTTCGTCCGCGCCAGGGCGGGTGACCCAAAACGGACAGTATTACATAGTGGGGCCCGGGATATTACAAGTGGTATCAGAGCCGACTCCCGACCGCATGTGGGACCACAGCTCGAATGCTGTTCTGACGCCCGTGGGGCCACAGCGAGGACGCTGTTCTGTTAAGAGGTGGAGAGTGTAACAACCTCCTCTCTTGTCCCACATCGCCTAGGGAGGGAGGTCTTGGTTAGCTTATAAGGCTTGGGTCTCTCTAATCTGTGTAACGCGTTTTAAAGCCGCGAGGGAAAAGACCGTGGCTGGGATGGCGGTTTGTCCGCGCCAGGGCGGGTGACCCAAAGTGGATAATATTACACAGTGGGGCCCGGGATGTTACACTTTTAGATTATATCGCAAAAATATGGTTGTTCAAGGAATTCCTTTGTAACAAATTAATGTGGATAGCCTGGTGTTGATCACAATAAAAAAGTGAAATTAGTTCATTACCAGATAGGAAAATGAACAAGTCTGGGAATGTATATAAAATGCAAAACCCATAAAAATGAGAGCGGCTAAAATGGGAGGCTAGCATAACCGTCCTTTGCAAAGTGAGGGTCAGACAGTCGAAGGGAAGCCAAAAATATGTTTTAAGGAAACTGGGAGACTTTTTCAATTTTTGACTGTATGTTTCCTTTTTCATTTTTCTTTTTTCATTTTACTTTTAAGTTTCCTTATTACAAGCTCAAATTGAGAAAAAAATCACAAGAGGGCTCGGGAATCAATTTCTTGAACATGAATAAATAAAAAAATAAATTAGCTACCAAAATTTTAATAATTACAAGTAGAAAAATATCATCACTTACTAAAGAGAAATCGTCAATGAGATTAGAAGAAACATCTAAGCATTATATGTCTAAAATATATAGGTAGAAGCCAAAATTTCGATGACAATGAATACCTCGTACTTTCTTGCAATCAAGAAGTAGAGATTCACAAACCTTTATCCATAGTTATGACTTATTCAATTACAAAGTCCAACAATAATCAGAAGTTCAAAGTATACAAGATAATTACATTCCATTTTTTTTTATGAATTATTAAGTTATTTTATTTTATTTTATTTGGGAACTATAATCTTATTCTTTGGCCGGAGAATAATATTCAATATTTTAAAAATTACAACAAAGTTTATCGTATATTTTTTATTGTTTGACTATTATCACTTTGATTTGTTTCCTTAAATAAGAGGAGAACCTGTTTAGCAAGTCTCCGTATGAATGATTCTAGACAATGGGAACTTTGTTTGAATATTTCCTCAACAGATTTGGTCGTGACCTGCTTTGGAAAATGTATATAATAACAATGGGAAATCTACTAAGTAATTCTCCCATCTTAAAGATGGAAAATGTGTGGCTGAGGTATGGGCGTTCCTATTCAAAACTAATGGCATGGTAATTTCAGCATTTTCCCATGATAAGAATATATGGTTTGAGAACGGTAACCTTTTGTTGGAGCATAGCCTGTATCAACTCATTATTTGATTCCTCAATCTGTATGTTATCTTAAAACAACAAGATCGTTGCTTGGGTTATAATGCGTCTTATAATCCTTGTGTGGGTTGTTGGACGCAAATTGCGCAATCCCAAGATCTCCATAGCCAGAACAAGAACATGCATAATTGAGTAGAAAGATTAACGCACCTGTTTTGGGATCCATCGAACATAGAGCGGAAGCAGAAAATGGATTACCTACATATCAAGGGGATCCACGCATCAAGTCCTTCTCCTCTATTGCCCTTCGTATCACTGGCTCAATGAGGCGGCCCCCTCACGTGTAGCGTTAGGTAAACACCCCTTAGGTGAGGATATAGGTGAAAATTAGGGTTAGAGGAGAGACTTGAGCACTATTTATAGAGTTTCCAGCCAGTCCCCCTCATTACGGGCCAGGCTCAACTCGACCCACACTAGCCAGCCCATATTAGACTAATTAAGAAAAAATTTTCTCACCTTAGACCAAATCCCGTAAAACGGTAAACGTTAAACGGTAAATTACAATATCAATTAATGTAGTCCATAATTAGAAAAACTCTTACATTCTCTCACTTAGATTATATTAATTGAAATCGTACTGTATGTGCGCACATTGGTCCAGAGATAATTCTTAATAGTCAATCCTATCCCATAAAGTCTTAAACACCGAATCATGGCGGTAACTACATGTATACACACAGAGCCTTCCAAGGTCACGAATGCTCTCAACTTTATTGATATGGATTCAATATGGTAGTGTGGCAAATGGATAACATCTCTCATAGAGAGATCCCATTTGTCAGTCACCGATCTCTTACCTTAGGTGTCACAAAAACTTGTGCCACTAGAGAATGCTTTATGGTTCCAATAAACCCACATATGTCTTGTTCTTATGGTTAACATTTATTTATGTATCACAAGACATATGCACAAGGCTAATAACCGGATGCTCGGATGCCCCTAGCCTTCACCCAAGATTTATACAATCCATTGAGACTTTATCAATATGTATTCAACATAATAACAACACATTTAAAAATATTTTATTGAATGCAAAAGTTGATATATATCAAACCGTTACAAAGTGTAACAAATCACAGATGAAATCTTTATCAGAGTAAAGCCAAAATAGCTCCCACTAAATAATAGCATCTCATGATGCTCCTAGACCCATGCTAATGACATGTCGCTCAAACACACATGGGCGTAGGCTGTTAATTAGTGGATCTACAACTATATCATTTGTGGAAATATGTTGTATTAAAACGTCACAGTTCTCTACCGTTTGCTTTTGGTAAAAAATTTTGACCACCATATATTTAGACCCTTTGAGACCTCTGTAGTTAATAAATAATACTACAAATTTGTTATCTCAATACAACCGTATGGGTCTATCCATAAAGTTAAAAAGATCAATTCTTTCATGAGGTTCTGGAGCCTAATAGCCCAAGTAACAGCCTAAAAGAATGTTACTAACACTGCTTACATAGTAGAAAATAACATAGAACTTTATTTACTGCACTTCCTATTAACATAAATATGTATTCCGTTATTGATCGCATGTCATCAGAACAGCCATCAAATTTTACATCTAAATACCCTACTAACTGCAATAATTGAACATGTCTGTAAATTAACATATAATCTCATGTCCTCTTTAAGTACCTTAAAACCTTATTGACAGCAACCCAGTGATCGCGTCCGGGATTTGACTGATATTTGCCTAGAAGTCCCGCCACAAAAATAACATTTAGCCTAATGCAAATTCGAGGATACATTATACTTTTAAGTGCACTGACACAAGGTACACAATTTAATTAGATTTTCTCAATATCTAAATAAGGAAAATGTGATAGATTTAGTCCATCATCCTTAACAACATGAGCAATTCCTGGCTTGTAATGATGTATATTGAATATTTCCAATATACAATCAGCAAATGTTCTCCGAGAAAATCTAATATAATATGGCAAAAACAATCCTTACAGACCTCAGTACAAATGATATAAAATGTCTCAAGGTCACAACTTGTAAGTAAAATATCATGTACACAGAGTATGAGAAAAAATAAATTTCCTCCCACTGACCTTGCAGTATATTGAATTACTTTGTTCCCAATTGAACAAGATAATAACACTATGAAACTTTAATAATATTGTCTGGAAATATGCTTAAAACTATGAATAAGACTTTTCAGTCTACAGACAAGTTTACTTGAATCTGCTGCAAAATCATCTAGTTACACTATATAGATTTTGTATCTATTTGGTGTAACTCCATGTCAAAATAAATTATTAATGCCACATTCACTCTGAAAGAATCTTTAAAAATAGTAGAAATAAATATTTATTTCTTCACTATTAACTATCCACCCCTTTTTCAAAGTGAAAACTTTAGCTACCAATTTGGCTTTAAATTTCACAATCTTTCTTTGAAATTCTTTTAGTTTTGTACGCCAATTTGCAACTAATAAACTTGTGATCTTTAGACAAGTAAGTTTCCAAACACTATGATGTTTCATAGATTGTATACCGCCTTTTATGACATTTAATCACATACTTAATTAAGAACAAGAAACGACATTTATATAAGTTGCTAAAATAACCATGTAATGGATATTGTAATCATGCTCTCACAAATAGACTATATAGTCTGATGGTATAACTGATCGTCTTTTCCTAACAAATCTTCTTAATAAAGCTGCAACCACTTCATTCTGCACTTGAGAGGTTTAAGAAATTTCATTATAAATTATATCAAGAATAGTATCTTGAACCTCAACAAGTTTAGTTTATGGTACAGGAGATTCCATAATTATCTGTATAGATATAGACAAAAACACAGTAACTTCCATCATACTATTATCTTTAATAGTCTGAGAGCAACTATCCTCTACAATTACGTCAATCTTTAGAAACTTTAGAGTATGTGATTCCATAATTCTTGCACATTCTTTAGGGTCATAAAATCAATACCCCTTTAACAATCTAGATAAGATACAAAATAATTCCGAGTGGATCTGAATTCCAACGCACTTAATATTGAATTAGATAACCTCACTTTTGCAAGACACCTCTAAATTTCATATGATTCAAGTAATTTATGTCCAGTCTATAACTCGAAAGAAGTTTATAAAACAACTTTGATAAGAGACACATTTTGTATGTGAAAAAATTACTTTCATAATATCAGCCCACAAAAAACCAGATAAATTAGTCTTACTAATCATACTCATCACCATGTTCAATATGGTGCATTTATACCTTTCGGCTAAATCTTTTTGTCAGAATTTTCAGGTATAGTAATTAAATTACTACCCCAGAATCTACCAACTATTTGACAAATGACCTTTTAAGCTATTTTGCATTGTCATACTTGCCAAAATACTCACATCTACTGTTACGCCTGACAACCTTTTAAGACAAAATGTAATTATTTTATTCTTTATCTCGGTCATTTTCCTTAAATAGAAAACTTTCGGAAACAACCTTTTAATCATATACGAGATGTATATGTCATTAGGACTTAAACACAATCTTTGCAGATGTGTCCTGATTTCAATATCAAACAAGACATAATTTCAAGCAACTAAGACTTCCATCATCTTATAACAGTGTAGTCCACAGGCAAACCTCTTTTCAAGTGTTCCAGAATGGAACACTTCATAAGCAAATTCAATTGCTCTTTTCTCAAGCAACAAATCATATGTCCACAATTTAAAATTTGAAGCAGTAAAAACTTCAATAATAGTGGAGTTGTTAATTACAGAAAAGGTGACTGAAAATCAAGTAATGTATATAATTAGCATCATGTGAGTATTGTGTAACTTGACATACAAGTACACATCTAGAGAGTTACACGCATAATCATATAATCACCTTTGGGCAGAATAGAGAGTTACAAACATTATCATATAATCACATTTGGACAGAATACATGACATGCAGTTGTACACTCCCCACATGATAGCTTTTATGAGAATATATTCCAATTCTTCCTGAATTCATCACCTTTGGGCATATAAATCACTAGAATAAGTCACTCATTCACCACACGATCATATATCCCTCCATGAATGTGACACCCCTCGACGGCCCCCGATTCGATTTGGGTCGCCACAGTTTGCTTACCATTTACTTTCCTAAAAACATGTCACTACATTACCGTTTCTATTGTAGCGGGTCCATACAACCATGGGGGTTTACATCTTTTATTAACGGTCCCTTGCGCAATTTACATAGCAGAAGCACATCCAACAAGCTCCCTTCCCTATATTTAGAAAACGATGCACGCCTACTAAACATCTTATATAAGTTAAAACCGAACACGTTTATTTACATAGAGCAGATGGACATCTTTAGTCGGTACATCGAAATGCCATAGTTTCCTATACATGGCTATACTTCAAAAGATGACCGACATCTCTTCCCACAATCACATGCTTAAGGTCCATCATCCTGTGTCGGCGTCCAAAGGTTCCCTCCTTTGCTATCCTTCTCCTCGCGGTCATATCCAACCGCTCAAACCATTTACTAATCTGAAATGTTGGTCCCCAAAAGGGGTGAGTACAACCACTCAGCAGATAGGGAAATCCAATAACAACTCAATGCATCAGGCAAATCATGCATGCATTGCAAGCGTTACTTACCTTGAAGCCATGCGCATACTATCATGCATCATCATACCAATTCATAACACATTCATGTGTATCATCATTGTAACATACATGTCATGGCATCATTACATCATACATGACATCATCATCATCGCATCATTTCATCATACATGTCTTCGAGCCATATCATATATCATCATCATTAACATTACCATGCATATCATCATGCATATCATATCATAGGTGATCATCATATCACATCACATATCATCATCATCATCATCATTATCATGCATATCATCATGCATATCATGTCATGGGTGATCATCATATCACATCACATATCATCATCATCATCATCATCATCATCATGCATATCATCATCATGGGTGATCATCATTATTTCACATCACATATCATCATCATCATCATCATGCATATCATTCCATGGTTTAATTTCCACTTTTAGCTTTCAATTTGATCACCACATCACCTTTCCTCGATTCATCAATTTCATCTCATATTTTACGCTCGCATCCTATGCGAGAAAAACCTCCGGGCATGTATCCAAGATACAACTGGGCATCCGGCCCCCCACATTCTAGGCATCTAGCATCCCAACTAGCATCACGAGGAACCTCCGGGCATGTATCTAAGATACAACCGGACCTCTGGCCTTTACCCTTCTAGCCAGGCATCTCGCACCCAAATCCTGGCATCGCGAGGCATTCCCTTCGGGCAAAGACCTCCGACAGGCTTCCGGAATTATGTACCGACATACCACCAGGCCTCCCCTGGAATTACGTACCGTATACCACCGGGCATCCCGACACTCCCAGGGAAATCCGGCAATGTATCTCTATACATTCCGGCCATCATCCTCCACCACAACCATTTCCTCATTTCCCATCATCCACATTTGCCAATATTTTAATCTCAATTTAACTTGGCAATTGGCATGGTATCATACAAATTACACTTGACATGGAATTCACACTTGCATCTCAATTCATATGTCATACACATGCCAAAACTTTATCCCATACACATCTCAATTCAATACATGTACAAGGACCATATCATACGCATACCAAGACTTTATCACATATGCATCTCAATCCAACACATGTGCAAAGACCTCATCACACATATGCCACACAAATAGAATTGAATCCATGGCCAAATAAGAATCCATTTTATTTTATTATTATTTATTTATTTATTTATTTTATTATTTAATATCAATAAATTCCCAAAATTACATAAATCCAAGAAATTATTAAACAAACCCATAGGATGATATTTACTTGCAAAATTCATGGCCAATATGAATTTTTTTACCAAATTCCACAATTTTCCCAAAACATCCTATGATTCTCGGATTTAAACCAAATGCACAGTTTCCGAATAAATTCAATTAAAATATCCATTCGGCCTCCAAAAAATACGAAATTTTATAGAGTGATAGCCAAGACATTTTCGTGCATCTTTCATGTAGAACTCCAAGTCAAATTCCTTATAGATTATTTTATTCAACCTCACGAAGCTTCTGGAACCCTTACCGCATCGTCCAGAATACACCTCTCCGAAATACTAAGATTTCACCCATCTATTCTCTTTCGTTTCTTCTGAAGTTCGGATATGTTATGTATCAAGGTGTCCTTTACAAGTTTCATGAAGAGATCTAGGTCAAATAACCAAAGTATGGTCACCATTTAAGTCCATCAAGTCTCGGGTGTCTCGGAACACATCACCAGAATCATCGTCTCCAAGATCTAGCCGATTTACTAGGCTATACTGGTTCATTTCTCTTCAAATTTGAGTATGTTGTAGTTTAAGGTGTTACCTACAACTTTCATGAAGACATCGAAGTCAGATTTTCATCACAAACCAACATGAAACCAAGAATCAAACAAGAAGTCAGTGAAAACATCATAGATCTGGGATCTCCGTAAGATGAAGCTTTAACCCCTTAAATCTCCATCATTTTCCACGAAATTTCAGTATGTTATACTAAAAGATGTTAGATACAACTTCCATGAAGACATCGAAGCCAAAATCGGTCTCCAAACACACATGCAAGCTCAAACAAGTTTCGGACTCACACAACCCGAACAAGAACAGTTACACGGCTTGAAAACAACCAACCCTTACCTCAGTAGTTCTCACAAATAACACCTAAAATCGAACATGCAAACCATATACACACATGCAAGAGAAGTTATAGGACTCCACTTGCCTCTAGGATGAACGACAATGGCGTACGGCGGACGGACGGACGGCGGGACACGGCGGCTCCTCCTCGGCTCCGCCTCCTCTCCCTCTCGGTCTCCCTCTCTCGGCCACTCCCTCTTCCTCTCTCTCTCGCACGGTTCTCTCTCTCTCCCCCTTTCTCTCTTGGCCGAATGGCTAACTAGCCATTCTCTCTCCTTTCTTGGTGGCTTTTATATTGCATGCACTCTAGGTTTGCATGAGGGACAAGTGTTCTCATGAGGAGAACAAGTGGCAACAAGGAGAGGACAAGTGTTGGATGACATGCAAGGTTAATGGGCCTTCTTCTTGGGCCATGAAATGGGCTGGTCGACCACTCCTTTTGGGCCTCTATTGGGCCGGCCATCTTGGCCCATTAAAGGCTTAGGCCAATGGGCCTAAGGCCCAACCTAATTAAAAATCAATTTTACCCCTTTCTTATTCTTTCTTTTAAGAATTAAATTACTAAATTCCACATGGCCAAAATCTTATAATATTTTACATTTAGGAATTTAATTTATGAGGTGCATAGCCAAGCATAGATTATTAATTTATCCTATAGTCCTAAATTCAAAATTCATAAACACAAGCACAATAACACATAGCCTTAAGAAAACTAATGGCTAACACATAGACCATAGGTAATTTCATTACCTAATTATATGCTTTAATTTCTCTAGAGGATGACTTGAATTTTGGGATGCCACAATTCTCCCCTCCTTAGAGAATTTCGTCCTCGAAATTAGACATTTCCTATGTCTCCTTAAACAAGTGAGGGTACCTTTCCCTCATCTCGCTTCTACTCTCACATGTGGCTTTCTCCACATCATGATATCGCCATAATACCTTAACCAATGGAATTCTCTTGGTCCTGAGAATTTGTTCCTTTCAATCCAATACTTGCACAAGCTCCTTAATGTACCTCACTTTCTCATCCATTTTGATGGCTTCATGATCGAGTATGTGACCAGGGTCTAACTAATACTTCCTCAACACATGCCTCTACTTTTCTGAAAGCTATTGCTGTACACAAATTCTACCAGGTATAACTTTTCATCCCAACTTCCTTTAAAGTCAAGGATGCAAGCTCTAAACATATCTTAATTTACCTCAACACCAAAAACAGTTTTAAAACAATAACCACATATGAAATTTCTTTTGAACGCTTGAAAATCTTCCTTCATGAAATCAAACAATACAAACTGAGGTTTTCAAAAGTATTCAACAATAACAGCAAGCTTTGAAATCATATGTCATTTCCATGTTAAAATGTTTTCAAATCACCAATGTGGAAAATCCTTTGAGTTCTCAAAAATTCCACTTCATGATATCAAATAATGCAAAACAGGGATTTCAAAGACACATCGGTATAACAATGATAGTATTTGAGAATAGGTAAATCTCATATCGTTGAAGCCAATTCACAAAATCAAAGCATGATACCAATTCCATAAAATCCATGATCACGTTTAAAATTTCAAATGTTTTTCGGAATCCACGTGTAAAGCCTTGAGTCGCACTTGCATTACGGCGCGAAATAAAATACTTTATCAAAACCCTTAGTAAATTCAAATCGATATGTTGGCAAAAATTCCAATCACAATCCCAACTCCAATGGGTTGGAATGTTTTCTATAAAAAGTTCAGAAATCCTTGAAATAGAAAACATTTCTTAAAACATTTGGGCACGGTGTCACAATACTCATAAATTTTGATGAAATTCAAGAGATTTTCTAAAACAGTTCACAATCAAAATCTTTTAATAATTCCATCCACCTCCTCTATCTCATATTCAATTCCTTTTGTGAAAACATCTATTTCAAGCTCTATCCTAAGTGCAACTATCCATGAGATTCAAATTTAAAGAATTCCACCTTCTCGACTCAATCGAACGCACCTTTTAGCCAAATTATTCCTATACCTTCGTCACCACCAATTCAAGCCTATAACCATCAAAATCGACACCACCAATAACTCATTTGGCTCAGTCCAACAAAGAAATTCACTATGCATTCACCGCAACATAGATTCAAGCCTAAAATATAGTATCATTCCTTCAATTCAAATAACTATAGTCCACCAAGACTTATTTAATTCAAAGATCGACAATCCCCCAAAATAAAACTTGTCTAGTTTCCACCGAATATATCTCATATCTCATCCTAAAGAATCATCACTTAGACTAATCACTCATCAAATCTATAACTTGAACTTCCACCATTTCACCTTGGAAAGACTATAACCACAAATGATTGTATTCACTAATTCCACCAAACCTTTTCAAACTGAGATCATCACCTAAAATTAAAAGTTGATCATTGTCAATTAAACCTATTATTCCAATATGTAAACCACAAATAATTTCATGTCTCATATGACCACTCAAACTCATGACTTCCAAGATTAATCTATACATACTAAATACCTCCATGTAACGCATCAAGACTTCCAATGAAATCCTCAAATAGGAAGCCACTACTTAGCTCAAATGATCATAACTTAATCCTCGAATTCATAACTTACTATCCATAATTCACTTTTTAAGCCTTGCTTGCAACACTATGCTTAGGTGCTACGCATGCTCTTTAGGTCCTTTAGAATTTATTAGGATATCATCAATCGAAGACAATCACAATTTGATCCAAATAAGGCTTAAGTATCCTACTCATTAAATCCATGAATGCAGCTAAGGCATTCGTCAATCCAAATGGCATAACCAGGAACTCATAGTGTCCATCGCAAGTCCTAAACACGATCTTAAGAATGTCTTCTTTCTTAATCCTTAGTTGATATCCTGATCGATCTCAAGTCAATTTTAGAAAAGACCGAACTCCCTCGCAGTTGGTCAAATAGGTCATCAATTCCAGGTAAGGGATACTTATTCTAGACATTTTCATGATTCAATTGCCTATTATCAATGCACAAATGTATCGACCCATCCTTCTCTTTCACAACGAGAGTTTTACAAGCTTAACCATGCTTCCACTGCGCTACTCTGACAAAATTATCCTAGAAACACCACCTTCCTAGTTCAGTTCATAGTTCGGTTCACTCCTGCCCCGTTTTGCCATTCTAGAAGCCTGCCAGAAGCCACTCCTTGTTCAGGTCCTCTGATCTCGGTGTCCACTCCTCGCTCTCATCAAACCGGGACGTTACAAGTACACCAGCTTTCGCCTGGTTCGAACCTGAACTACACATCTACTGAAGGGTCTCGTTTCAATAGGGATTAACTTACAGAGATATTATCCGCTTTGGCCTATCCCATTCTTAGCCTCACGGTTTTATCCTTAGCGCATGAGTAAATACTATCTCAGGAGATCATTCATCATAGTCCATTGCTTACGGAGCTAGTTCATTCCTACGATGACATCAAAGTCATACATAACTATCATTATAAAGTCCATTCACAGATCTCATTCTACTAGGGTTATGTCACACATCTCACATACTAACGTAGATAACAGCATACCTTTCAGCAATGTAGAAATACGAAGAGGCATATCTAGAGATTTGTTCCTACTCCTCACAATCATCTATATTTTTCGGACACAAATGAATGCGTGTCACTCACATCAAATAACGCATATACCTTCTTATCCCTCTATCGAAATCATACCTGAGATAACACTTTTGGAAGCTCCTGCTTCCTCTTGAGTGACCACATACACCCTTCCTTGTGGTGGCGGTCTCGTGGATTCCTTGGTGGATTTGGTTCAACAAGATTTTGTTGCACCTGTCGCACCGAGCTAACATTCGGCTGCAACCTCTTTTGTGGACAGTCTTTCTTAAAGTGTCATATTTGCCCACATCCATTACATCTCAATTGGCTATTACAAGGTCCTGGCCCATGTAGTCTACCACATCTCTGGCAAAAATTACCTTGATAGGGTGCTCTCCTAAAATCAGGCCATTCCAAGCTCTTCTAAAATTTCCAAAGTAACTCTTTTTCTTAACATCCCAGGTCTGACCTTGACCAGGATAGGGTCTCTTACCCCTTCGAACATCATTAAAGGTCATCTGCCTCTTAGATTCTGATTGCTCTCTCACTAACTCTTGCTCCACCAACTGTGCCCTCTCATAAATCTCATTATAATCCCTTATATTCAAAGGCACCGCTTGTTTCCTAATATCGTCATTAATCCTTTCGGAATCTCTTAGCCTTTTCCCATTGATCCTCAACCAACCTAGGAGCATACCTAGACAATTCAGAAAATTTTGCCTCATACTTGGTCTCATCGTAAGCTCTCTTTGTTCCAACTGAACAAATTCAGTGATCTTCCTATCCTTGGCACAATCAGAGAAATGCTTCCTATTGAAAGCCCTAACAAACTCATCCCAGTTCACATCAGTACCTAGTGGAAAGATCGTATCCCTCGAAGCTCTCCACCAAAACTTTGCATTTCCCTTCAACTGGTACTCTGCCAAAACTATTTTCTCAGCATCACTGCAGTCCAACAACCGGAAAATCCGTTCCATTCCATCAATCCAATGTCCCGCCTCCTCAGGACTCCCCATTCCACTAAACTTAAGTGGTTTCAACTTCAAAAATTGTTCCACTAGAACCTGAGGGCGACGTTCCACTCCGGGTTGTTGCTGCGCTCGTCTATCCATCAGATTTCCAATATTGGCCAATGCCTGCAGGATGTCTTCCATCCGGGGTTCAGCCCTCGATGGATGAGCACTTCCAGCTCGTACCATGATTTTCCTGCAGTTTCCAAGCATTGCCTCAAGAATAATCTGAGACTCGCTATCTCCTATTCAAAGCAACTACTACTACTACATAAGTAACATATGCATGTTACTGGTACCTAAAGACAACTCAAGATAAACTACTAGGGATCTACGAGTGAATACTCATCACCCGTTATTCAATTATTCTGTTTTATTTCCTATGGTGTGCATCTTTCTATCCTCATTTCCATCTGAGGCACCTTATCACTCCAAATAAACCATAGCTCTGATACCAATAAAGGCTGTGACACCCCTCGACGGCCCCCGATCCGATTTGGGTCGCCACGGTTTGCTTACCATTTACTTTCCTAATAACATGTCACTACATTACCGTTTCTATTGTAGCGGGTACATACAACCATGGGGGTTTACATCTTTTATTAACGGTCCATTGCGCAATTTACATAACGGAAGCACATCCAACAAGCTCCCTTCCATATATTTAGAAAACGATGCACGCCTACTAAACATCTTATATAAGTTAAAACCGAACACGTTTATTTACATAGAGCAGATGGACATCTTTAGTCGGTACATCGAAATGCCATAGTTTCCTATACATGGCTATACTTCAAAAGATGACCGACATCTCTTCCCACAATCACATGCTTAAGGTCCATCATCCAGTGTCGGCGTCCAAAGGTTCCCTCCTTTGCTATCCTTCTCCTCGTGGTCATATCCAACCGCTCAAACCATCTACTAATCTGAAATGTTGGTCCCCAAAAGGTGAGTACAACCACTCAGCCAGAGATAGAGAAATCCAATAACAACTCAATGATCAGGCAAATCAAATCATGCATGCATTGCAAGCGTTACTTACTTTGAAGCCATGCGCATACTATCATGCATCATCATACCAATTCATAACACATTCATGTGTATCATCATTGTAACATACATGTCATGGCATCATTACATCATACATGACATCATCATCATCGCATCATTTCATCATACATGTCTTCGAGCCATATCATATATCATCATCATTAACATTACCATGCATATCATCATGCATATCATATCATAGGTGATCATCATATCACATCACATATCATCATCATCATCATCATTATCATGCATATCATCATGCATATCATGTCATGGGTGATCATCATATCACATCACATATCATCATCATCATCATCATCATCATGCATATCATCATCATGGGCGATCATCATTATTTCACATCACATATCATCATCATCATCATCATGCATATCATCATGCATATCATTCCATGGTTTAATTTCCACTTTTAGCTTTCAATTTGATCACCACATCACCTTTCCTCGATTCATCAATTTCAACTCATATTTTACGCTCGCATCCCATGCGAAAAAACCTCCGGCATGTATCCAAGATACAACCGGGCATCCGACCCCACATTCCGGGCATCTCGCATCCCAACTAGCATCACGAGGAACCTCCGGGCATGTATCCAAGATACAACTCGGACCTCTGGCCTTTACCCTTCTAGCCAGGCATCTCGCACCCAAATCCTGGCATCGCGAGGCATTCCCTTCGGGCAAAGACCTCCGACAGGGCTTCCGGAATTATGTACCGACATACCACCAGGCCTCCCCCCGGAATTACGTACCGTATACCACCGGGCATCCCGACACTCCCGGGGAAATCCGGCAATGTATCTCTATACATTCCGGCCATCATCCTCCACCACAACCATTTCCTCATTTCCCATCATCCACATTTGCCAATATTTTAATCTCAATTTAACATGGCAATTGGCATGGTATCATACAAATCACACTTGACATGGAATTCACACTTGCATCTCAATTCATATGTCATACAAATGCCAAAACTTTATCCCATACACATCTCAATTCAATACATGTACAAGGACCATATCATACGCATACCAAGACTTTATCACATATGCATCTCAATCCAACACATGTGCAAAGACCTCATCACACATATGCCACACAAATAGAATTGAATCCATGGCCAAATAAGAATCCATTTTATTTTATTATTATTTTATTTATTTATTTTATTATTTAATATCAATAAATTCCCAAAATTACATAAATCCAAGAAATTATTAAACAAACCCATAGGATGATATTTACTTGCAAAATTCATGGCCAATATGAATTTTTTCCCAAATTCCACAATTTTCCCAAAACATCCTATGATTCTCGGATTTAAACCAAATGCACAGTTTCCGAATAAATTCAATTAAAATATCCATTCGGCCTCCAAAAATTACGAAATTTTACAGAGTGACAGCCAAGACATTTTCGTGCATCTTTCATGAAGAACTCCAAGTCAAATTCATTATAGATTATTTTATTCAACCTCACGAAGCTTCTGGAACCCTTACCGCATCGTCCAGAATACACCTCTCCGAAATACTAAGATTTCACCCATCTATTCTCTTTCGTTTCTTCTGAAGTTCGGATATGTTATGTATCAAGGTGTCCTTTACAAGTTTCATGAAGAGATCTAGGTCAAATAACCAAAGTATGGTCACCATTTAAGTCCATCAAGTCTCGGGTGTCTCGGAACACATCACCAGAATCATCGTCTCCAAGATCTAGCCGATTTACTAGGCTATACTGGTTCATTTCTCTTCAAATTTGAGTATGTTGTAGTTTAAGGTGTTACCTACAACTTTCATGAAGACATCGAAGTCAACATGAAGTCAGTGAAAACATCATAGATCTGGGATCTCCGTAAGATGAAGCTTTAACCCCTTAAATCTCCATCATTTTCCACGAAATTTCAGTATGTTATACTACAAGATGTTAGCTACAACTTCCATGCAGACATCGAAGCCAAAATCGGTCTCCAAACACACATGCAAGCTCAAACAAGTTTCGGACTCACACAACCCGAACAAGAACAGTTACACGGCTTGAAAACAACCAACCCTTACCTCGGTAGTTCTCACAAATAACACCTAAAATCGAACATGCAAACCATATACACACATGCAAGAGAAGTTATAGGACTCCACTTGCCTCTAGGATGAACAACAACGGCGTACGGCGGACGGACGGACGGCGGGACACGGCGGCTCCTCCTCGGCTCCGCCTCCTCTCCCCTCTCGGTCTCCCTCTCTCGGCCGCACCCTCTTCCTCTCTCTCTCGCACGGTTCTCTCTCTCTCCCCCTTTCTCTCTTGGCCGAATGGCTAACCAGCCATTCTCTCTCCTTTCTTGGTGGCTTTTATATTGCATGCACTCTAGGTTTGCATGAGGGACAAGTGTTCTCATGAGGAGAACAAGTGGCAACAAGGAGAGGACAAGTGTTGGATGACATGCAAGGTTAATGGGCCTTCTTCTTGGGCCATGAAATGGGCTGGTCGACCACTCCTTTTTGGGCCTCTATTGGGCCGGCCATCTTGGCCCATTAAAGGCTTAGGCCAATGGGCCTAAGGCCCAACCTAATTAAAAATCAATTTTACCCCTTTCTTATTCTTTCTTTTAAGAATTAAATTACTAAATTCCACATGGCCAAAATCTTATAATATTTTACATATAGGAATTTAATTTATGAGGTGCATAGCCAAGCATAGATTATTAATTTATCCTATAGTCCTAAATTCAAAATTCATAAACACAAGCACAATAACACATAGCCTGAAGAAAACTAATGGCTAACACATAGACCATAGGTAATTTCATTACCTAATTATAGGCTTTAATTTCTCTAGAGGATGACTTGAATTTTGGGATGCCACAATAAACTAATACACAATCACCTCATTTGGGAGTATGATTATGCATTAGACTATGAGACATCCTAATAATCATACGAGATCGAAATTTTTCAAACCCAATCAAGCGTGCCACTTTGGCGGTCACTACTCAATTGAATCCTTGAAATTGTCTCATACCAGGGATATAAACTTTACTTCTCACATACACCATATACATGTGATTTTAACTTCAGTGATAGGGGCATCATATCACCAAAATCACATATCATGCTAATTATATTGCTTTATAAAAATAATAATATATCTATATATAAAGAACCTGAAAGTTAGACTTCAATGAGATCACCGATCATAGCAACACAAGAAATTTCTCATAATATAGAAGAAAGCATCTCTTGTGTACCCCGATTACTCATAACCAAAACAACATAAAAAGAATGCAAATCCAAAGGATTCCTCATAAGTTAACATCACAACGTAAAGGGAAATCATACGAATCCAATGCCGCCAGCCACGCACCGATTGGAGCCTCCACACGCCCACACACACCGCCTGAGTGCGCGGCGCGTGTTTGACACCCAGGCGGCGCGTGGCCACGCGTGGGGGAGCGTGCGGCCTCCTCCGGCGACGCGCCGCCGATCGTCTTGTTCATCTTGTCGAGCCCAGTCCGAATTTGTTATTTAATTTTATTTTTATTTAACAAAAAATCTCGTAAATCACAAATTAGGGCAAAAACTTTATGCGTTCAAGTTCTAGGGTTACGGTTGCTCTGATACCACTTATAACATCCCAGGCCCTACTGTGTAATATTGTCCACTTTGGGTCACCCGCCTTAGCGCGGACGAACCGCTATCCCGTCACGGTCTTTTCCCTCACGGCTTTAGAACACATTACACAGATTAGAGGGACCAAGCCTTATAAGCTGACCAAGACCTCCCTCCCTAGGCGATGTGGGACAAGAGAGGAGGCTATCACACTTTCTACCTCTTAACAGAACAGCCTCACTGTGGCCCCATGGGCATTAGAACAGCATTCAAGCTGTGGTCCCACATGCAGTCGGGAGTCGGCTCTGATACCACTTGTAACATCCCAGACCCTACTGTGTAATATTGTCCGCTTTGGGTCACCCACCCTGGTACGGACGAACCGCTATCCCAGCCACAGTCATTTCCCTCACGGCTTTAAAAGACGTTACACAGATTAGAGGGACCAAGCCTTATAAGCTGACCAAGACCTCCCTCCCTAGGCGATGTGGGACAAGAGATGAGGCTATCACACTTTGTACCTCTTAACAGAACAGTCTCCTCGCTGTGGCCCCATGGGCGTCAGAGCAACATTCGAGCTATGGTCCCATACACGGTTGGGAGTCGGCTCTGATATCACATGTTGGACGCAATTTGCACAACCCCAAGATCTCCATAGCCAGAACAAGAACATGTATAATTGAGTAGAAAGATTAAGGCACCTGTTTTGGGATCCATCGAACATAAAGCGGAAGCAGAAAATGGATTACCCACATATCAAGGGGATCCACGCATCAAGTCCTTCTCCTCTATTGCTCTCTGTATCACTGGCTCAATGAGGCGGCCCCCTCACGTGTAGCGTTAGGTAAACGCCCCTTAGGTGAGGATATAGGTGAGAATTAAGGTTAGAGGAGAGACTTGAGCACTATTTATAGAGTTTCCAGCCAGTCTCTTTCATTACGGGCTAGGATCAACTCGGCCCACACTAGCCATCCCATATTAGATTAATTAAGAAACCTTTTATCTCAGCTTAGACCAAACCCTGTAAAACGGTAAACGTTAAACGGTAAATTACAATATCAATTAATGTAGTCCATAATTAGAAAAACTCTTATATGGGTGATTGCCCATCTGGTTCGTTGAAACCTTGGTATATCAATAAGTAGATTGCTGTCTGCTACAAATATTAAAGGCTTTATTATTGATAAAGGAAAACGAGGTTATACAGTTGTCATCGGAGGTTTCATTAATTTTCCCTCATCATGTCGCCGCCAGCCCGGAAATCAAGTTGAGAAATCTTTCATCCAAGAGATACGTCTTCCTATTGAATTCTATTCCGTGACCACATTGATTAGGCTAGGAAAGGAATGGAATCTTCGCGTATTAATTTTAAAACTTTTCAAATTCATAAGAAACTTAGCCAAACCTAAAGAGATTTTCCATAAA
Source organism: Eucalyptus pumila (assembly GCA_016097595.1). Taxonomy (NCBI): domain Eukaryota; kingdom Viridiplantae; phylum Streptophyta; class Magnoliopsida; order Myrtales; family Myrtaceae; genus Eucalyptus; species Eucalyptus pumila. The sequence continues at coordinate 9,306,459 of CM027849.1, forward strand.
AAGTGAAATCTAGAGATTCATATATGCTAAGATATCCATAATTTCCATATAAGTAGGATTGCTGTTGTAGTGGTGCTCGATATATAGGTTGGGATTGTGTGTAATTTTCCACAACCGATCATACCATCAAAACCGAAAGAGAAAGTGAGAAAAGAAGGTCGTCAGAATGGCTTCAGGAAGAGTTTGTTTGTTCATCAGCGTTCTTTGCCTCACCTTTCTCTGCTTCGCAGGTATTGTTAGCTTCTTTTTCATCCCTATCGAGTTCGTTTCTCTTTTGGTTTAGATCACGCTCGAGACTGGAAAGCTCGTATGACACGAATTAATTTAATCTATCAAATTAAGGAAAAACCATGTCCATATAATTTATATTATGTCTTACGCTGATTGCTGAAATTTTTTGAATTCTGGTGCATCTCAAAAACATCAGTTGCGAGAGAGATTAATGCAGAAGCCTTTTGGGACCTGGGGTCATGTTCAGACCCGGACTGCAACAAGTTTTGCAGAGAACAGTTGGGGCCTAGCATTACAGGGTTTTGCTCGGTTAACGCACGCGGAGAGAATTTTTGTTATTGCAAAATTCCATAATTTGAGCAATGTCATAGTGATTGATATCATGGTTTTAATTGCGATGAATACGATTCCATCTTCTGTACAATTTTCTCAATGAATGATTGGAAGTTGGTGCAAGTTCACTCATCGTCTCTCACATCTTCCCTCCTCTTATATATATATTTTTTTCCTTCAGTTGATCGATGGACATTACATGCTTCACAAGCTAAAGATGTGTACCTGAATTTGTTAATATGTGATCTTAGTTGTAAAAGTGAACTTCTGGGATTCTATAAGCTCTTCTTCCATAATTCTTGACTATTTTCGTGATTGACTTCAAGAAAAATGAAACTTGTTAAAGGCAAATTTTCAGTTCGATATTTGTAAGATCAATATCAAAATTTGAGCTACAGAATGTTAACATGATACATTGCTGTCTATTTTGACACCAGCAAGACATAAAATTACAATTGTTTGTAATAGCCGGTATGGTGGTGAAGAAGATTAAATTGAAATTTTGATGAACCAAACCCCTTCAATCCTTCCAAGCCGGATCCTTCCAATCTTTCCAAGCTTCATTTTGGAATGACAATTCACCTTCTAGTATTTTATTTACGCCCCAATAAACCTATCAACTATCAATTACAATGCCATGCCAATTGGTTGGCAATCGGGATTTGAGAATGTATAAATTGATAGTTATCCATGTCCACAAGGATTGATTTCTTTTCCAAGCCGTCTTGTGACTTCTTATTGGGTTAATTATAAACATCAGTGCTAGGTTTCCTAAAACCCGCATCTTCCTATGGGGTGTCTGCCAGAAGATCTCTACAAAAGAAAGATCGTACTTAACCCCTTCTGCACCTTATGCTCACAAGCTCCTGAAACCGGCGAGCACCTATTCTTCTGCGGATGGATAAATTGTCAAACCAAAGCATTAACTTAAAAATGTGGGCATTCCTCGGATGGACAAACGGAAAATGGAGGTACTCACTGCTCATGTTAAATTGGAACTCACCTTCGAGAGAATTAGTCGCTGAAGTACTATGGTGGTATGGAAAGCAAGAAACGCCCGAATCTTCCAAGGCCTTATACCTAACCCGACCGTGATTGCTAAGACAGCAGCCCTTGCTCAACACAAGAACTGTGTGAGGTGGAACCCATGTTTAGGAAAACCGAGCAAGAGCATAATTAACTCACTTGGACAATGGATGCCCTCGGCCAGTGGAGCCCTCAAGCTCGTGGGTGGAATGAGCATCTGACAGATCTGTGGCTGGCGTTTATCACAATTCAAGTGGAGCTTTGGTCGCGGACTTCGCCAATTCAGCCCACGCACTTCAGCTTTGACCGCCGAAACCTTAGCACCGGACAGATCTGTTGTTGTACTTGCTAGAGAATCCAGACCAGTTCCTCCTGCCAGACACGAGTGGAAGTGGAGACAGCACTTCAGATCCGGGCAAGGAAGAAAGTCCATGGACCCTGCGTCCACTAGTGGACGATTGTAAGCTGCTCTTGGGCCAATTGAAGTCCATTGGAGGCACTCATTGCTCCCATGGGGGCAATTCCGTTGTAGATTGGGTTGCTAAAGTCGCACATTCGGAAAATTCTTCCGACTAATTGGATCACTAATCCACTGATTAAGAAAGTGGAAATAGGGGCGTGCGAACACTTCTTGCACGGCTGCAAAGAGACTTGCTCATAAAGGGGTTTTCCACGGCAATGGCTTGCGAGGTTGGGCCTGGAGACGTCTTGGACTGCTTTTGTCACTATACTTGATGGAATTACTTTAAGCCGAGTCAAACTGTTTGTTCTCGTGATTCAAATCGTTATGAATAAAATCCTATCCTTCATTTAACTTTCAATGGATAATGCATGTTTAGTGTAACTTCACTCATAGCCTCCTATCACTTAATACTTAAGTGCCACATTCGAAGTAAAACGGATTACTTGAGTGCCGCTCCGGCTAAAATCCGGCCAAAACGCCAACGTGGCATTTTTCCGGTGAAGCGCGCTCAAAACGACGCCATTTTGCACGCTGACATGGCCAAATAATGCAAAAACGGCGTCGTTTTGGGCTGACGTGGTAAAAAAATAATAAAAAAATTGAATTGAATTAAATTAAAAATTACATTTAGTTACAATATTTAAAAATAATAATTTTGAAATTAAATTTAGTTAAAATATTAAAAAATAATAATTTTAAAATTAAAAAAAAAAAAAAGGAAAGGGGGAGGCGGTTGAGGGATCGCCCTCGGCCGCCGCCCCGCCGCCATCGAGAAGGGCGGCGACGGCGGGGAGAGGTCGGCCGGGTCGCCGGCCCTGGCTAGGGGTCGGCAACCTTGGCCAATCGGCGGTGAGGGTTGACGGCCCTCACCTGGTTGGGCGAAGGGCCGCCGCCTACTGGGGCAACCCCGAGTGGGTGGTAGCCCTTGGCCTGGCCGGGCGAGGGGCGCCGACCCTCGCCGAATCCGAGCGAGGGCTGCGACGCTTCCTAGATCTGTGGCGAGTGGCGAGGGTCGCTGACCCTCGCCAGATCTAGGCGAGGGCTGCGACCCTCGCCGCCGATTGGCCGGGGTCGCCAGGTCGTCGACCCCTGGCCAGGGCCCAGCGATCTCGGCCGACCCTCCCCCCGCTGTCGCCGAACCATCCTAGCGGTGGTGGCAGTGGCTGAGGGCTGATCCTTCAGCCACCTCCCCCCTTTCCTTTTTAAATTTTTAAATTTTAAAATATTTTAAGTAAATTTAATTTAATTAATTAATTTTTTTTACTACATCAGCTCAAAACGACGCCGTTTTTGTATTATTTGGCCACGTCAGCGTGCAAAATGGCATCGTTTTGGGCTCGGTTCGCCAGAAAAATGCAACGTCGGCGTTTTGGTCAGATTGGCACTCAAGTGATCCCTTTTAGTCCGATTTTGGCACTTAAGTGTACCTTTCGTAAGTTATGGCACTTAAGTGTCCATTTGTGCAAAGTTATGGCACTCAAAGGGTCTACACATCTGATATTAAATGATTATTTTAAGGGGATTTTTTTTTGTATAAATATTTGAAAGCTGAAAGATGCGGCGGATGCTTCAGATCCTAAATTTCAAGTTATTGATATGAAAATGAAAGAGAAATTTGACAAATATTATGAGAGTTTGAATAAAGTGAATATGATGATATTGATTACAATTGTGATGGATTCTAGAGCCAACTTGAATTACGTAAATTTTTTGTATGGAAAAACTTAAGATGATAAATAAAAAATTAATGAGATTCATTATAAGGTGAATGATACATTGGAGCGTTTGTATGAATTTAATGAGCATTCTTCTCTTGCTTCAAGTGATTAAAATTTTTGTGTCTAAAGTTTGAATGTAAGCAGTAGTGGTTCTAATGCTAATGTTAGTGGTAATGAAGGTAACAAGAAATATTACATCCAAGCTTAGCGGAGAAAATTTATGCACTCGAATCAAACAGTATGTGATGAAAACAAATTTGAGCTTGATCTGTATCTTTAAGCTAAAAAATAAAAGTAAATATTCTTAATCTTAACATTATGATGTGGTGGTAGACTAGTTGCTCAAAATATAAAATCCTACTTTTGATACCTTAGGATGTTTTGTTTATTCTTGTAACTACTATTACTTCATAGTCGATTTTTAGTTCATCGGGTTGTGTGCTTAATAGTTTTCGAAATTCTATGACTACCAAAGTAGTGAAAGTTTTGATTTCCACTCAAGATTGGTTGAGAGACGTTCGTGTGTGCCAATTAATGTTAAAGAGTGCATCGAGAATGCAAAAAAAAAATTGAGTTGGGTAAGTGATTTTTATATCTTTATATGTAGTAATTCCTTTCATATATTTGATAAGTAAATATTTTAATAGGTATATATTCTTTTAATAAGTAAATATTTTATTTAATCTCTTTTTTTAATAGATATAAATTGTCTTGATGAGGAGATTATCATAGGTAAATAAAGTTTACCAACTGAAGCAGAATGATATGTCGTAAGGCTTTCTAATTATTATTGTAGTTTAATTAATATTACTTTTTTTTAAAAAAATATTATTGAGTGATTAACTATGATTGTTGTTTTATTTTATTTTATTTATTTAAGGTGGTTATAATTTGGAAAAAAATTTCGTGGATGATTGAAAACTGAAGTTCTAATATGGTTTTTGTGAGCAAGATTTATTTCCTAGTATGCGAAGTTTTTTTTGTTGTTCATGGCATCCAAACTATTGGTACTGGATTAGGATATCATTCCACTTGATGGATGCTTTCCAAAAGGTGCCCCAAAAGCTGTTTAGTTCCCCTGCAAGCATACTCCTTGCTGTCATCTTTCTTTCCTTTTTCCTGCTTCCCATTTTGTTTGCTGTCTTAGAAATTGTCTTGATCAACTTGCTAGTCTCTCGTGAATTCTATTGCGGAAGTTTAATGTATAACATCAAACGACTTGGTTGAGGAAACACCAACTTTCCACGAGAGTGAGTATAAACCGGTTAAGCCAGCCAAACACTATGGGTCAATCATGCCGTTTCGTTAAAAATGGAATATAAAGAGAGTGAGTGGACCAGAATTGCGAGCTGTTGTGCGAATGTGAGGTTGTTGGGCAAGATTTACGAAGTTAAAGGCCACGAGACTCAAACTCAAGTCTTCTCGATGCACTTTGAAATCTCACATTAGCTAGCTGAGGCACACACTTACAGTTTGTCACTATACTTGATGGAATTACTTTAAGCCGAGTCAAACTGTTTGTTCTCGTGATTCAAATCGTTATGAATAAAATCCTATCCTTCATTTAACTTTCAATGGATAATGCATGTTTAGTGTAACTTCACTCATAACCTCCCATAACTTAACACTTAAATGCCACATTCGAAGAAAAACGGATTACTTGAGTGCCGCTCCGGCCAAAATCCGGCCAAAACGCCAACGTGGCATTTTTCCGGTTAAGCGCGCTCAAAACGACGCCGTTTGCACGCTGACATGGTCAAATAATGCAAAAACGGCGTCGTTTTGGGCTGACGTGGTAAAAAAATAATAAAAAAATTGAATTGAATTAAATTAAAAATTACATTTAGTTAAAATATTTAAAAATAATAATTTTAAAATTAAATTTAGTTTAAATATTAAAAAATAATAATTTTAAAATTAAAAAAAAAAAGGAAAGGGGGGGGGAGGCGGGTGAGGGATCGGCCCTCGGCCCGCCGCCACCGCCGCCGCCCGCCGCCATTAGGAAGGGCTGGCGACGGCGGGGGGAGGGTCAACCGGGGTCGTTGGGCCCCGGCTAGGGGTCGGCGACCTTGGCCAATCGGCGGCGAGGGTCGACGGCCCTCACCGGGCTGGGCCAAGGACCTTCACCCGCCGGGGCAACCCCGAGCGGGTGGCAGCCCTTGGCCCGACCGGGCGAGGGCCGTCGACCCACGCCGGATCCGGGGCGAGGGTTGCGACCCTCCCTAGATCTGTGGCGAGTGGCGAGGGCCGCCGACCCTCGCTAGATCCGGGCGAGGGCTGCAACCCTCGTCCCGATTGGCCGGGTCGCCGGCCCGGCCCCGGCCAAGGCCCAGCGACCCGGCCGACCCTCCCCCCCGCTGTCGACGAACCTTCCCCGGCGGTGGTGGCGCGGCCGAGGGCCGATCCTTCACCACCTCCCCCTTTCCTTTTTTTTTTTTTTTAAAATTTTATAAATATTTTAAATTTAATTTTAAATTAATTTAATTAATTTATGATTATTTTTTTACTAAATCAGCTCAAAACGACGTCGTTTCTGTATTATTTGGCCACGTCAGCGTGCAAAACCGCATCGTTTTGGGCTCGGTTCGCCGGAAAAATGCCACGTCGGCGTTTTGGCCAAATTGGCACTCAAGTGATCTCTTTTACTCCGATTTTGGCACTTAAGTGTACCTTTCGTAAGTTATGGCACTTAAGTATCCATTTGTGCAAAGTTATGGCACTTAAGTATCCATTTGTGCAAAGTTATGGCACTCCAAGAGTCTACACGTCTTACATTAAATGATTATTTTTAGGGGATATTTTTTTTGTATAAATATCTGAAAGCTGAAAGATGCGGCGGATGCTTCAGATCCTAAATTTCAAGTTATTGATATGAAAATGAAAGAGAAATTTGACAAATATCATGAGAGTTTGAATAAAGTGAATATGATGATATTGATTACAATTGTGATGGATTCTAGAGCCAACTTGAATTACGTAAATTTTTTGTATGGAAAAACTTAAGATGATAAATAAAAAATTAATGAGATTCATTATAAGGTGAATGACACATTGGATTCTTCTCTTGCGATTTGGAGTGTTTGTATGAATTTAATGAGCATTCTTCTCTTGCTTCAAGTGATTAAAATTTTTGTGTCTAAAGTTTGAATGTAAGCAGTAGTGGTTCTAATGCTAATGTCAGTGGAAATGAAGGTAACAAGAAATATTACATCCAAGCTTAGCGGAGAAAATTTATGCACTCGAATCAAACAGTATGTGATGAAAACAAATTTGAGCTTGATCCGTATCTTTAAGATAAAAAAAAAAAAGTAAATATTCTCAATCTTAACATTATGATGTGGTGGTAGACTAGTCGCTCAAAATATAAAATCCTAGTTTTGATACCTTAGGATGTTTTGTTTATTCTTGTAACTACTATTACTTCATAGTCGATTTTTAGTTCATTGGGTTGTGTGCTTAATAGTTTTCGAAATTCTATGACTACCAAAGTAGTGAAAGTTTTGATTTCCACTCAAGATTGGTTGAGAGACGTTCATGTGTGCCGATTAATGTTGAAGAGTGCATCGAGAATGCAAAAAAAAAAAAAAAAAATTGAGTTGGGTAAGTGATTTTTATATCTTTATATGTAGTAATTCCTTTCATATGTTTGATAAGTAAATGTTTTAATAAGTATATATTCTTTTAACAAGTAAATATTTTTATTTAATCTCTTTTTTTTAATAGATATAAATTGTCTTGATGAGGAGATTATCATAGATAAATAAAGTTTACCAACTGAAGCAAATGATATGTCGTAAGTCTTTCTAATTATTATTGTAGTTTAATTAATATTACTTTTTAAAAAAAATTATTATTGAGTGATTAACTATGATTGTTGTTTTATTTTATTTTATTTATTTAAGGTGGTTATAATTTGGAAAAAAATTTTGTGGATGATTGAAAACCGAAGTTCTAATATGGTTTTTGTGAGCAAGATTTATTTCCTAGTATGCTAAGTTTTTTTGTTGTTCATGGCATCCAAACTATTGGTACTGGATTAGGATATCAGTCCTCTTGATGGATGCTTTCCAGAAGGTGCCCCAAAAGCTGTTTAGTTCCCCTGCAAGCATACTCCTTGCTGTCATCTTTCTTTCCTTTTTCCTGCTTCCCATTTTGTTTGCTGTCTTAGAAATTGTCTTGATCAACTTGCTAGTCTCTCGTGAATTCTATTGCGCAAGTTTAATGTATAACATCAAACGACTTGGTTGAGGAAACACCAACTTTCCACGAGAGTGAGTATAAACCGGTTAAGCCAGCCAAACCATATGGGTCAATCATGCCGTTTCGTTAAATATGGAATATAAAGAGAGTGAGTGGACCAGAATTGCGAGCTGTTGCGCGAATGTGAGGTTGGGCAAGATTTACGAAGTTAAAGGCCACAAGACTCAAACTCAAGTCTTCTCGATGCACTTTGAAATCTCACATTAGCTAGCTGAGGCACACACTTACAGTTTATGTGCATCTTATTATATATACCAGCTATTATATTACTTTTATTGTCATGGTATGGCTTTAAAAACAATGGTAGGATTCACTAGGATCTTCATAGTCAATGGTTTCGATTCAGCTTAATAAGAATACCACACTTATATAACAATTTTTCCTCGATTCCACATCAAACCTCATGTCAAGTTCTGACATGACATGAGAAAATAACTCCAACACTATCAATTTAGTGAGAGAGACCCGAAAGTAATACGACACTACTTTATTTTGGAACCAACATGAATTGAATACATCTTCAACCATCTTCAATGATAAATACTTTGTAATCACAATGAAACATTTTCAAAATGGTGCGACAAGAGTAATCCACACAAAAAGCCGAATTGCCAGTCTACCTATACACACTCTACTAATATAGTGAAGCAAAAGCAAAGCTGCTTGGCGACTTAGGCATAATAGGCACAAGCAAGTTGAGAACAAACCAAACTTGATTAGTTGCTTCTCAAAGCTTCTAACAGTATATGTTAGAATGTAGATGCATTTCCAAAACAATCTTTCCTTATTTCTTTCATAAAAGCCGTATCCTCACGAGATCTGATCAATGGATCGTAAATCTCTTTTAGACTAGATCGCAAGGATATGGTTGTTCAAGGAATTCCTTTGTAACAAATTAATGTAGATAGCCTAGTGTTAATCACAATAAAAAGGTGAAATTAGTTCATTACCAGATAGGAAAATGAACAAGTCTGGGAATGTATATAAAATGCAAAACCCATAAAAATGAGAGCGGCTAAAATGGGAGGCTAGCATAACCGTCCTTTGCAAAGTGAGGGTCAGACAGTTGAAGGGAAGCCACAAATATGTTTTAAGGAAACTGGGAGACTTTTTCAATTTTTGACTGTATGTTTCCTTTTTCTTTTTTCTTTTTTCAATTTACTTTTAAGTTTCCTTATTATAGGCTCAAATTGAGAAAAAAAATCACAAGAGGACTCGAGGAATCAATTTCTTGAACATGAATAAATAAAAAAATAAATTAGCTACCAAAATATTAATAATTACAAGTAGAAAAATATCATCACTTACTAAAGAGAAATCGTCAATGAGATTAGAAGAAACATCTAAGCATTATATGTCTAAAATATATAGGTAGAAGCCAAAATTCGATGACAATGAATACCTCGTACTTTCTTGCAATCAAGAAGTAGAGATTAACAAACCTTTATCCATAGTTATGACTTATTCAATTACAAAGTCCAACAATGATCGGAAGTTCAAAGTATACAAGATAATTACATTCCATTTTTATGAGTTATTAAGTTATTTTATTTTATTTTATTTTATTTGGGAACTATAATCTTATTCTTTGGCCGGAGAATAATATTCAATATTTTAAAAATTACAACTAAGTTTATCGTATATTTTTTATTGTTTGACTATTATCACTTTGATTTGTTTCCTTAAATAAGACAAGAACCTGTTTAGTAAGTCTCCGTATGAATGATTCTAAACAATGGGAACTTTGTTTGAATACTTCCTCAACAGAGATTTGGTCATGACCTACTTTGGAAAATGTATATAATAACAATGGGAAATCTGCTAAGTAATTCTCCCATCTTAAAGATGGAAAATGTGTGGCTAAGGTATGGGCGTTCCTATTCAAAACTAATGGCATGGTAATTTTAGCATCTTCCCATGATAAGAATATATGGTTTGAGAATGGTAACCTTTTGTTGGAGCATAGCCTGTATCAACTCATTATTTGATTCCTCAATCTGTATGTTATCTTCAAACAACAAGATCGTTGCTTGGGTTATAATGCATCTTATAATCCTTATGTGGGTTGTTGGACGCAAATTGCGCAACCACAATATCTCCATAGCCAGAACAAGAACATGCATAATTGAGTAGAAAGATTAACGCACCTGTTTTGGGATCCATCGAATATAAAGCAGAAGCATAAAAGGGATTATCCACATATCAAGGGGATCCACGCATCAAGTCATTCTCCTCTATTGCCTTTCGTATCACTGGCTCAATGAGGCGGCCCCCTCACGTATAACATTAGGTAAACACCCCTTAAGTGAGGATACATGTGAGAATTAGGGTTAGAGGAGAGACTTGAGCACTATTTATAGAGTTTCCAGCCAGTCCCCCTCATTACGGGCCAGGCTCAACTCGACTCACACTAGCTAGCTCATATTAGACTAATTAAGAAACATTTTATCTCACCTTAGACCAAACCCCGTAAAACGGTAAACGTTAAACGGTAAATTAAAATATCAATTAATGTAGTCCATAATTAGAAAAACTCTTACATTCTCCCACTTGGATTATATTAATTGAAATCGTACTGTATGTGCGCGCATTGGTCTAGAGATAATTCTTAATAGTCAATCATATCTTATAAAGTCTTAAACACCGAATCATGGCGGTAACTGCATGTATACACACAGAGCCTTCCATGGTCACGAATGCTCTTAGCTTTATTGATATGGATTCAATATAGTAGTGTGGCAAATGAATAACATCTCTCATTGAGAGATCCCAATTGTTAGTCACTAATCTCTTACCTTAGGTGTCACAAAAACTTGTGCCACTAAAGAATGCTTTATGGTTCCAATGAACCCACATATGTCTTGTTCTTATGGTTAACATTTCTTTATATATGACAAGACATATGCACAAGGCTAATAACCGGATGCCCGGATGCCCCTAGCCTTCACTCAAGATTTATACAATCCCTTAAGACTTTATCAATATGTATTCAATATAATAACAACACATTTAAAAATATTTTATTAAATGCAAAAGTTGACACATATCAAACCGTTACAAAGTGTAACGAATCACAGATGAAACCTTTATCAGAGTAAAGCCAAAATAGCTCCCACTAAATAATAGCATATCATGATGCTCCTAGACCCATGTTAATGACATGTTGCTCAAACACACATGGGCGTAGGCTGTTAATTAGTGGATCTGCAACTATATCATCTGTGGAAATATGTTATATTAAAACGTCACATTTCTGTACCGTTTGCTTTTGGTCAAAAATTTTGACCACCATATATTTAGACCCCTTGAGACTTCTGTAGTAAATAAATAATACTACAAATTTGTTATCTCAATATAACCATATGGGTCTATCCATAAAGTTAAAAAGATCAACTCCGTCATGAGGTTCTGGAGTCTAATAGCGCAAGTAACGGCCTAAAAGAATGTTACTAACATTGCTTACACAGAACTTTATTTACTGCACTTCCTACTAACATAAATATGTATTCCGTTATTGATCACATGTCATCAGAACAGCCAGCAAATTTTACATCTAAATACCCTACTAACTGCAATAATTGAACATGTCTGTAAATTAGCATATAATCTCATGTCCTATTTAAGTACCTTAAAACCTTCTTGACAGCAACCCAGTGATCGCATCTTGGATTTGACTGATATCTGCCTAGAAGTCCCATCACAAAAATAACATTTAGCCTAGTGCAAATTCGAGTATACATTATACTTTTAAGTGCACTGACACAAGGTACACAATTTAATTAGATTTTCTCAATATCTAAATAAGGAAAATGTGATAGATTTATTCCATCACCCTTAACAATAAGAGCAATTCCTGGCTTGCAATGATGTACATTGAATATTTCCAATATACAATCAGCAAATGTTCTCCAATTCTTCGTGAATTCATCACCTTTGAGCATATGAATTACTAGAATCAGTCACTCATTCACCATACTATCATGTATCCCTCCATGAACTAATACACAATCACCTCCTTTGGGAGTATGACTACGCATTAGACCAGGAGACATCCCAATAATCATACGAGACTGAAATTTCTCAAACCCAATCAAGCGTGCCACTTTGGCGGTCATTACTCAATTGAATCCTTGAAATTGTCTCATACCAGGGATATAAACTTTACTTCTCACATACACTATATACATGTGATTTTAAATTCAATGATAGGGGCATCATATCACCAAAATAACATATCATACTAATTATATTGCTTTATAAAAATAATCATATATCTATATATAAAGAACCTGAAAGTCAGACTTCAATGAGATCACCGATCATAGCAACACAAGAAATTTCTCATAATATAAAAGAAAACATCTCTTGTGCACCCCGATTACTGATAACCAAAAAAATATAAAAAGAATGCCGATCCAAAGGATTTCTCATAAGTTAAAATCATGACGTAAAGGGAAATCATACGAATCCAACGCCACCAGCCATGCGCCGATCGAGCCTCCACGCGCCCACACGCGCCGCATGAGTGCGCGGCGCGTGGAGCTCACATGCAGCGCGCGTTCAACGCCCAGGCGGCGCGTGGCCACACGTGGGGCCTCCTCTTGCGACACGCCGCCGACCGTCTTGCTCGTCTCGTTGAGCCCAGTCAAATTTGTGATTTAATTTTATTTTTATTTAACAAAAATCTCGAAAATCTCAAATTAGGGCAAAAACTTTATGCTCAAGTTCTAGGGTTATGGTTGCTCTGATACGACTTGTAACATCTCGGGCTCTACTATGTAATATTGTTTGCTTTGGGTGACCCGCTCTGGCGCAGACGAACCGCTATCCCAGACACGGTCTTTTCTCTCAGGGCTTTAAAACGCATTACACAGATTAAAGGGACCAAGCCTTATAAGCTGACCAAGACCTCCCTCCCTAGGCGATGTGGGACAAGAGAGGAGGCTATCACACTTTCCACCTCTGAACAGAACAGCGTCCTCGCTGTGGCCCCACGGGCGTCAGAACAGCATTTGAGCTGTGGTCCCACATGTGGTCGGGAGTCGGCTCTGATACCACATGTTGGACACAAATTGCGCAACCCCAAGATCTTCATAGACAGAAGAAGAACATGCATAATTGAGTAGAAAGATTAAGGCACCTGTTTTGGGATCCATCAAACATAAATCGAAAGTAGAAAAGGGATTAGCAACATATCAAGGGGATCCACGCATCAAGTCCTTCTCCTCTATTGCCCTCCGTATCACTGGCTCAATGAGGCGGCCCTCTCACGTGTATCGTTAGCTAAACGCCCCTTAGGTGAGGATACATGTGAGAATTAGGGTTAGAGGAGAGACTTAAGCACTATTTATAGAGTTTCCAGCCAATCCCCCTCATTACGGGCCAGGCTCAACTCGGCCCACACTAGCCAGCCCATATTAGATTAATTAAGAAACATTTTATCTCACCTTAGACCAAACCCCGTAAAACGGTAAACGTTGAACGGTAAATTACAATATCAATTAATGTAGTCCATAATTAGAAAAACTCTTACATGGGTATTGCCCATTTGGTTCGTTGAAACCTTGATATATCAATAAGTAGATTGTTGTCTGCTACAAATATTAAAGGCTTTATTATTGGTAAAGGAAAATGAGGTTATATAGTTGTCATCGGAGGTTTCATTAATTTTCCCTCATAATGTCATCGCTAGCCTGAAAATCAAGTTGAGAAATCTTTCATCCAAGAGATATGTCTTCCTATTGAATTCTATTCCCTGACCACATTGATTAGGCTAAGGAAAGAAATGGAATCTTCGCGTATTAATTTTAAAAACTTTTCAAATTAAGAAACTTAGCCAAACCTAAAGAGATTTTCCATAAAAAGTGAAATCTAGAGATTCATATATGCTAAGATATCCATAATTTCCATATAAGTAGGATTGCTGTTGTAGTGGTGCTCGATATATAGGTAGGGATTGTGTGTAATTTTCCACAACCAATCATACCATCAAAACCGAAAGAGAAAGTGAGAAAAGAAGGTCGTCAGAATGACTTCAGGAAGAGTTTGTTTGTTCATCAGCGTTCTTTGCCTCACCTCTCTCTACTTCGCAGGTATTGTTAGCTTCTTTTTCATCCCTATTGAGTTCCCTTCTCTTTTGGTTTAGATTACGCTCGAGACTGGAAAGCTCGTAGGACACAGATTAATTTAATCTATGAAATTAAGGAAAACCATGTCCATATAATTTATATTATGTCTTACGCTGACTGCTGAAATTTTTTGAATTCTGGTGCATCTCAAAAACATCAGTTGCGAGAGAGATTAATGAAGAAACCTTTCTGGACCTGGGGCCATGTTCAAAGTTCCCGGACTGCAACAGGGCTTGCAGAGAACAGTTGGGGCTTAGCATTAAAGGGTTTTGCAAGAAAAACGAAGATGGAGAGGATCGTTGTTATTGCATAATTACATAACTTTGAGCAATGTCATAGTGATTGCTATCAAGGCTTTAATTGCGATGAATAAGATTTCATCTTCTGTACAATTTTCTCCATGAATGATTGGAAGTTGGTGCAAGTTCACTCATCGTCTCTCATGTCTTCCCTCCTCTTTTATATATGTGTTTTTCCTTCAGTTGATCGATGGACATTACATGCTTCACAAGCCAAAGATGTGTACCTGAATTTGTTAATATGTGATCTTAGTTGTAAAAGTGAACTTTTGGGATTCTATAAGCTCTTCTTCCATAATTCTTGACTATTTTCGTGATTGACTTTAAGAAAAATGAAACTTGTTAAAGGCAAGTTTTCAGTTCGATATTTGTAAGATCAATATCAAAATTTGAGCTACAGAATGTTAACGTGATACATTTAGGGGTGAGCGGTTCCAGGTTCCGGTTCGGTTCCGTCTGGAACCTAGAACCTACCCTCGGGTACAGGTTCCTCAAAATGAGGAACTTGGAATCTACCCGTGGGAACCGAGAACCTGGAATCTACCCTGTCACAGGTTCCAGGGTCAGTTCCAGGTTCCAATAGGTTCCTTTTTTTTTTTTTTGTTATTTTCATATTTGAACTATAACATATGCGCACGTTACCCAAAAAAACTATAACGTCCGTGCAAGTTACCAAAAAAATATAACGTATGCGCACATTACCAAAAAAAAAAAAAAAAACTATAACATATGCGCACGTTATCAAAAAAAATATAACGTATGCGCACGTTACCAAAAAAAAAACTATAATGTACATGTATACTACACGGTAACTTCCCATTGACTTGTTATCTTGATACATTAACTTCGCACTGCACAACAATAATAGAATATAATTAGAAATTTCAAAACAAATAGCAAACTAGAAAGTAGAAATAAAACACCACTAGAACAAGAATGTCTAGAGGTACGAGTTTTGAAAAATTTTTTGATTAAACCCTTAAATGAACTCAGAAAATTCTGAAATTTGGACACGTTGTATTTAAGACCTAGAGGTACAAGTTTCATGAAGAAATCGTAGTCCAATTCGTTCTGGATCAAAAGATAAAATTGATTTACTTTTCCTATTCTCTACTTGCACAGTTTTTGAAACATTTTTGGTTAAATAGGCAAATGAACTAAAAAAATTACGAAATTTAAATATATTGTAGGTAAGACATGAATAGAGATATTTCATGCAGAACACATTTCCAAAAGAACCTCATACAAAATGATATAGTCCACGCATTGCAACTTACAAGATCCGAACACATCAGATTGCACAGTTTTAGAAACATTTCCTATTAAATACCCAAATGACCTTAAAAAATTATGAAATTCGACTATGTGATATCCAAGACCATAAGGTAGATACTTTATGAAAACATCGAGTCAAATTCGTCCTAGATAATTAAATATGGACGGTTAAAATCCCTGTTCGTAGTACCGTAATTCCAGATCTAACCGTCTCCAAAGGACCACGATTTCACCTACCTATTCTTGTTTTTTTCCTCTAAAGTTTTGATATGTTGTACCTCAGGATGTCCTTTACAACTTTTGTTAAGAAAACGAAGTGAAATTTCGACAAAAAGGTTGCCTTACAGTCCATGCATTCATCAAGGGTCGGTCCCAAAATCTCCAGATCCAGTCTTTCCAAAGAATAACGATTTCACCCACTTATACTTGCTTGTTTTGTCCCAAATTTGAGTATGTTATACTCCAAGAAGTCTTTTACAACTTTCATTTAGAGGCGGAAGCCAAACTTCAACTAGAACATCACATACAAGTCACTAGAACATCCAAGGTTGAGCTTTTTCTGCCCTAAGTAACCGGTTCCGGTTCCGGTTCCGAAACCGGTTCCGGTTCCTAGAAAAAAGGAACCGGAACCGGAACTGGGAACCGAACCCGACCCTCCTCCGGTTCGGTTCCGGTTCCCGGGTAACCCGGGAACCGCGCTCAGCCCTAGATACATTGCTGTCTATTTTGACACCAGCAGGACATAAAATTACAATTGTTTGTAATAGCTGGTATGGTGGTGAAGAAGATTAAATTGAAATTTTGATGAACCAAACCCCCTCAATCCTTCCAAGCCGGATCCTTCCAATCTTTCCAAGCTTCATTTTGGAATGACAATTCACCTTCTAGTATTTTATTTATGCCCCAATAAACCTATCAACTATCAATTCCGATGCCATACCAATTGGTGGGCAATCAGGATTTGAGAATGTATAAATTGATAGTTATCCATGTCCTCAAGGATTGATTTCTTTTCCCAACTGTCTTGTGACTTCTTATTAGGTTAATTATAAACATCAGTGCTAGGTTTCCTAAAACCCGCATCATCCTATGGGGTGTCTACCAGAAGATCTCTACAAAAGAAAGATCGTACTTAACCCTTCTGCACCTTATGCTCACAAGCTCCTGAAACCGGCAAGCACCTATTCCTCTGCGGATGGATAAATTGTCAAACCAAAGCATTAACTTAAAAATGTGGGCATTCCTCGGATGGACAAACGGAAAATGGAGGTACTCACTGCTCATGTTAAATTGGAACTCACCTTCGAGAGAATTAGTCGCTGAAGTACTATGGTGGTATGGAAAGCAAGAAACGCCCGAATCTTCCAAGGCCTTATACCTAACCCGACCGTGATTCCTGAGATAGCCCTTGCTCAACACAAGAACTGTGTGAGGTGGAACCCATGTTTAGGAAAACAGAGCAAGAGCAGAATTAACTCACTTGGACAATGGATGCCCTCGGCCAGTGGAGCCCTCAAGCTCGTGGGTGGAATGAGCATCTGACAGATCTGTGGCTGGCGTTTATCACAATTCAAGTGGAGCTTTGGTTGCGGACTTCGCCAATTCAGCCCACGCACTTCAGCTTTGACCGCCGAAACCTTAGCACCGGACAGATCTGTTGTTGTACTTGCTGGAGAATTCAGACCAGTTCCTCCTGCCAGACACAAGAGTGGAAGTGGAGACAGCACTTTAGATCCGGGCAAGGAAGAAAGTCCATGCACCCTGCGTCCACTAGTGGACAATTGTAAGCTGCTCTTGGGCCAATTGAAGTCCATTGGAGGCACTCATTGCTTCCACGGGGGCAATTCCGTTGTAGATTGGGTTGCTAAAGTCGCACATTCGGAAAATTCTTCCGACTAATTGGATCACTAATCCACTGATTAAGAAAGTGGAAATAGGGGCGTGTGAACACTTCTTGCACGGCTGCAAAGAGACTTGCTCATAAAGGGGTTTTCTACGGCAATGGCTTGAGAGGTTGGGCCTGGAGACGTCTTGGACTGCTTTTGTCACTATACTTGATGGAATTACTTTAAGCCGAGTCAAACTGTTTGTTCTCGTGATTCAAATCGTTATGAATAAAATCCTATCCTCCATTTTACTTTCAATGAATAATGCATGTTTAGTGTAACTTCACTCATAGCCTCCCATGTTTACACTCCTTGTATATGTTTCTTCATTTCCCTTTATCAATTGATGGACAGTACAAACTTCGCAAGCTCGCATATGTGTACATAATTTTTCTCTAATCCAATTTATAGCTGTAAAGTTTATCTTTAACTGTTGGGATCCTATAAGGTCTCCTTTCCCACAATTTCATTACTATTCGGGTTATTGGTCTTGAGAAAAATGAAATTTATCAAAAGAAATTTTTTTTAATTCAATCTTCACAAGATCAATTTTCAAAATTGGGAAATTTTCAAGTAGAGGAAAGTTCATAAACTATGAAAATGCTGATGTTGTGATTTGTTGTTGCCATTTTGACACTGACATGAAATCAAATTACAATTGTTTGTAATAGTTGTTGTGGTGGTGAAGTAATCCGAGATAAATTTAAAAGTTCAATAAACTAAGACAAGTCTAATGTTGCATAACCTCACAGGTAGTAAATCTTCTTGATTTTTAATGGTGGAAACTGCTTAGTCTTCTTAATTGCTTATAATTGCAGGAGTTGCTTTTGCATATGTTCCCTTCATTCTTTTCACATTGAAATGACTACTAAAACAACTGTACCATCTGCTGGTCCATCCAAGTCTTAATGATCCCATGTTCAATAACTTAGTCACCATCTATGCAGGTCAATCCAAGTCTTAATGATTCTAGGTTCTACAACTTGTTCACCTTCTATACGGGTCCTTCCAACTTTAGACACCCTTTAAGTCAATATCTTGTTCAACCGCTGTTCCAAACTCCACTTTCATATTCATTTGTGCATCTACAAACCGGTTCTACACAACCAATGAATACATTATTAGGTTTGACTATTTTATAATCTTCAAATTATTGAAAATTTTCTCAACAATCTCTCCATTTTATATGACGACAAAACAAACTTTAGATTTCAAATTACATATATGTTCACATGACAAATGAATTAGAATTCTGGGTGCGTTGAATGTTTAAGAGATATGCTTATTATGCCAAAATTACTTATTTACATTAAAATTAAGTAAGAGTGGTACATTTCATGTGAACAAACAAATTTGATGTTAGATAAGTTAAAGAATTTTTATTATAGCTTAATTTTAAATTTGAAGGCTTTTAAAGAGGTATGTGTTACCACATTTTGCAAATAAAACATATTCAACATTATTTTTGCAAACTTAGAGACTTATCAGAGTTAACTCCTTCTCAAGACATACAATTTATCCATTAGAGTGAATAAATATGTTGCGAGAGACATAGCACCCTTGAACATTGAATTTCCTGCATCTAAATGCTTTGATTGTGAGGTCTGGGTGCTGTCAAGGTAAAGGTCAACAGGGTTAAAGCACAATGGAGAATGTAGATTTTGTTCTATTCTGAAGAAATGAAAGCCAAAAGCTTTTTGCAAAGCTTCCACCTTAATCATGGTATTTGCAATGTTTGATCATGATTCTAATAGAGTTGTGGAGTCGAATAGAGAAATATACTATTAAAATATAAAGAATAAAGTACTGCTGCAACAAGCATATATAATATATGCTATAACTTTATATCCCTAGACTTATGTTATATTTTGGCCCAACCTCTCTTGTAGGCTCCCGCCGATGGTTGGCCAAGGTTGCCGGCCACTGGCCGGGCCCCGTAAACCTATCCAATCCTCACCCCCACCGCTGTTGGCCCTTTCCAGTGATGGTGGGGCGATGGTAGTGGCGAGGGCCATAGAGGCCCTCCCTGTTTTGCTACAGCCATTTTTTAATTTATTTATTTTTAACTTAATTTAATTAATATTTATATTAAAAATCAATTTTGGGGCAAAATGACATTGTTTTGAGACAAGCTAGCCACTTGGATAATCTTTTTTTAAATAATTGCCACCTCAACAAAAAAATGTCACCGGAAAATGCCACGTTAGCATTTTGGCCAGAATTTCTTACCGTTGGCACTTAAGTGTCATTTTTTTCTTCGATTTTGATAATTAAGTGTATCTTTTGAAAGTTTTACACTTAAGGGCCTATTTGGTAACCGGCTAAACAGTATTTCATTATATTATTTTGTTTTTTTGAACAAAAAAAGAACAGATTTTCGTTTAGTAACTTATTTATTCTCGAGAATAGATTTGGAATAGAATTAAGAAATAGAAAAAAAGTTGCTCATTTGTTTCAAGAAATAACTTTGGAATCAAGTCCATTTTTTTCCCTCATTTCTTTTCTTCTTTTCTTCTTTCCCTTTTTTCTCCTTCTTCTCAGCAACCGGCTAGATGAGGGCCAACGAACTTGTCGGAGCGTTCATTGACCCCCAACGAGGCTCAACCTTGCTAGGCCACTGCGAAGGTGGTGTCACTCGGCCTTGGCAATGTTGATCTCGTGATGGCTTGGCCAAGTCAAGCCTCGCTGGTGATCGGGTGAGCTCAACCTCACCAGATTTTGACAAGGCTAAGCTCACACAGCTAAGGCGAGACCAAGCCTTGCCTAGTCGCTAGGAGGCTTGGTTGGGGAGGCTTGAACAACAAGGCTCAGCCTCATCGGGACCGGCCAAAGAGGAAGAAGGAGAAGAGGAAAAGGAAAAGAAAAAAACAAAAGAGAAAAATACAATAAAATTATTAAAAATTAAAAAAAATCTAAATCATAAAAGAATTTGAGGTTTTATTAAATGCATTTTTATCTCGGGAATAGAAATTTTGGATAGTTACCAACACCGTCAAATGTTAAGAAACTTGTTTAGTGAACATAATAAAAAATAATAATTTCTAGCATAAATTATTCTTGGAAATAGAATAGTTGCCAAACAAGCCTTACGTGTCCACCCATGCCAAGTTTTGGCACTTGAGGTTTTCGGCACTTCTTATATATAGGGTGGGATTTTGTGTAATTTGCCAAATCCACTATACCATCGTAACCTAAAGAAAAGGAAGAAAACAAGGTCATCAGAATGGCATCTGGAAGAGTTTGTTTGTTCATAGGCCTTATTTACCTCATTTCTTTATACTTTGCGGATAATGCTAGCTTCTGCTTCATAACCCTTCATGGAGTTCGTTCTGCTTCAATTTAGACCTCGGTTAGACAAGCTGATTTCCACTAGGTAAAGAGAAAATGGAGTGAAACTGTCATACATGACCCATATTTCTTACAAAAGTCCAAACCCATCCCATGTTCTCAAAGCCCAAGCTCAGCCCATCAATTTAGTCAGCCCATAATTTATCTTTCCAATTTCCTTTAACAGCTTCGCTGAAGAAGTAGCCAGCGACGGAAGGAACAAGAAAAAGAAAAGAGAGGAGGGCTCGGCCATGAAGAAAGGAGGAGTAAAAAGAGAGAGAACCTTCACGCGTTCTCAATCCGAAACTGAAGCAATATCATTTTGCAATGTCGAGTAAGTGTTTGAACCTATTATTCACCTAATCAGAGTAATCGTCGAAGTTAGAGCAGGAAATTCAAATTTATATCAATTCGGAGTTGTTGCATTCGATTGAGGAGTAGCCGGGCTGCATATATTATAGAAATGTTAATTTAGGATATTGTGAAGTTATAGCATTTTACATATCTCGATTTGAGTGTATGATTTACTTGAAACGAAATTTTGAAGTTGGCCTTGTGTGCCGGACAAATTGCGAATAGTAACTTCATGGTTAATTTTTTTTTGGAGTGATTGGTTCTCATTTCGGTCCAATAGAACTAGTCACTTTTTTTCCGACTACTTGATGCTTTCTATTATGAAGAAATAAAAAAAAAAATGTCACTTTTTGCTTTTTTAAAGAAATTAAAAAAAGAGTATATGTAATTGATTCGGTTTGGTTTGGTCTGATTCTCCCTTGGAATCGGGAACCGGACCAACCAGACACCAATTCCTCTTTTAGGAATCAAGAACTGAACCGACACTCCTACAAACCTTGTCCGGTCCGGTTCAGGCAGTTCTCTAATCGAGAGGTCCATTTTGCACACTCCTACTATATTTCAACTATTTCTAGCTAGAATTTGGTTAAGCCAAGTTGGGGCTCTTATAGTACATCAAAAAAGCTTTATATGGATTGTACGCTTGCTTGAAACAAAGTTCTGTGAAGAAATTTATGACGCAAACAAATCCAATGCACAAGCTATTCATGGTGAACAATAATGATACCCACCATGGTGAGCTTTTTATTAGTGCGTAGGTGCCGTTTTATTGAAGAATAGACATAGTTTAGTCAAGTTGGCTATTACAATATCGTTTTACTTAGTGTTTTATATTGTTTTTTTAACTAATTGTTACAAATTCAAATTCGTTGGTTTGAGTAACCACCGTAGGTTGGTTTTTGGCTTTCCTAGGTGAGTGATACCATCTTTTAAAAGTGGGGACTTTTTGGTACAAATTGTGTATAGTTGAAAAATTTGTGAGTCAATTTTTGATGGACATGTACATGTATCATTTTGATGAATTATAGAAAAACTTTAATATCATAAAAAGTGACTTTTTATCATATATATATATATATATATAGATATAGATATAGATGTATATACTTTGATATCAAGTTGAATTATGGTTATGTTGAGTTTGCATCCTCTGGGTGAATGGACAGCCATGTCATTGCCTTTGCTCTCATTGAGTTGAGGGTGCGAAAGAAACAATGTGAATACTTTGAGATAAACTTCTATAGATAGTAGGAAAAACGATTGAGATGTAATGCCATGGTTTTTAGAAATAAGGAAAATCAACGTATCTCAGAGACAACACTTGACCCTTTAGGATTGCATCAAAAGTTGACTTTTGACCTTGAGAGAGAGAGAGAGAGAGAGAGATCGAAATTATAATTTAGAACTTTAGAAAAAAATCATCTCTTAGCCCGAAATCACGATACAATATGACTTAACCTGAAACATATCCATTCCAATTCTGTAGTATCTTAAGTGGCATAATTTTTACTTTGGGGGAAAATGACAAATGAATTATCCCTTGATATAAATATTAAATGAGATTCTGTCGTATCTTTTGTATGAAAGGTATTTATTCTGGGATTCTCTTATTTATACATTTTTCCATAAAGGGGGACTCAATAGTGTTAGAAAATCAATCAATCACCGAAATTCAAGAAATCAACAACAATCAAGAAATCTGCAACGATCAAGCAATCAACAAGATTCTGGCTCCACCAAAGATGGTAACAACAAAGAAGGAAGATTGGAAGAATTAGGCAAAGAAGGAAACCTACAACAAACTCTCCACCAAAGAAAGAGAAATTGATAGAATCAAATCCCCACAAATCAAGCATCAACAAATCACTACATCAATTCCCAATCAGTGAATTACGTTTCCTTTCAAAATCCCCTTAATTTTAGACAATGATCTTCTTGTGAAAGTCAATAAATGGAGCCTATGTAATTGTAGAAACATATGCCAGAAAAAAAAATACAAACATATTCCTTCCTTTGCTCAGCTGTTCAATTCTTGCTCACTATATTTTGGTTTCAAACAAACAGATTTCTGTGTGGTAATTAATAAGTTAAGATCTGCAAGCATTGAATACATGTGGTGCTTGAATTGCTAATATAACGGTTGGGATTCTGTGTATATCTTCACGACCAATTATACGAACAAAACCTAAAGAAGAGTGAGAAGAGAAGGTCATCAAAAATGCTTTAGGAAGGATTTGTTTTTTCATCGGCATGTTTTACCTCATTTCTCTTTGCTTCGCATGTAATGCCAGCTTATGTTTCGTGAGCCTTTGTCGGGTTCATTCTGCTTCAGTTTCGGCCGCGCTTGAGACCAGTATCTGATCTGAAGGCTTGAGGGATGCATTTATCAGTTCGAACACTAGTTGTTTTATGTCTAGCGTTGATTGCTGACGTTCCTTGACTTCGTTGTGTGTCTCAGAAAGATCAGCTGCGAGGGAGGTCAAGAAAGAGACGATCTAGAAAGTGGACGTTGGTCCGCGTTCAAAGTTCCCCAACCGCAACAAAGGCTTGTATCGAATATAAGTTTCCAACGGGAGGGTCTTGCGAGAAGGCCCGGGGAGTCAAGTCCAATGAGTGCTATTGCAAGTATACTTAAGCGAAATCACATATCTTTGAGCCTAGGCGAACTGCTTTCTCTCATGGTTTAGATTGTTGAGAATAAAATTCCATCTTCCGCTCGACATTCTCCAATGAATGATGACTTCTTGGTGCAACTTCACTCCTGACCTCCCATATCTACACTCCTATTCATGTTTCTTGTTCTTTCTTTTTTCAACCAATGGACATTCCAAGTTTACCAAGCTTGCGATGTGTACATGATATTGCTATCAATCTGATCTTTTCAAGATCAATTCCAAAATTGAGAAGTTTTCAAGTACATGACAATTTGTAAAACTATGAAACTGCTACTGTTGCAACTAGTTGTCACCATCCGCTGCCAGCGTGACATCAAATTACAATCGTTTGCAGTAGTAGATGTGGTGGCGAAGTAATCGGAGACGAATTAAAAGTTGGATAAATTAGGACAAGTCTAATGTTGTATAGTTTCAAAAGCTTGGTTTGCCCAAATTTTCCTTCTGCTCGAGCTGCAAACATTTCTGTGTACTTTCTCTATATGGGCCTGGAAATGCATTAGACCTGATCCGGCCTCGCCTTAGCTCACTCATTTTATGCATGTACCATATGATTTTAACTTTCTGCTTTTTGAAAATCTGATGACCATCACTATGATATGACTTGTGACTCCTATTTAAGAGTGAATTAAAATTACATATAATTTTTAATTACTTTCTAAAATATCAAAAAATTTATAAAAAAATTCAGAAAATTGAAAATAACAAATACAAAAGTTATTCATATTAGCTTTAATTGTGCCATGTGGGATAGCCGGCATCCATTAGCATTGCCAACCAAAATTGTCTGGTAGGATTACATTAGCAAATCACTAAAAGGTTCCGGATTAAATCAATCAAATTAAAATGTTTATAATTAAATTGGTATATATATGATATTTTTAGGACTTTTTTTTTTTTGTAATTTTTCCCGGACATAAACCAAAAAATGTTGTCCTTCTTTCTCACTCACACACAAACAACAATCCCAACTAACTCCATTTGCCATGCATCAACTACTACCCCGAGGATAAGACATTTAATAAGAGTGGAGATTACAATGTTGTAATAAGTACCTTACTTATGTATGATGGTAGTTAAATAAAAGACCAAAGAGGAGATTTAGCCTAAGAATGATTATAAACGATCGAGTATGATTTACCTAATTGAGTAGTATCATAAATCTTGGACAAAAAAATGGGGGTAAGGGTCAAGCATGAATCTAATGACGACACGTCATAAGAAAAAAAGATAAATAATGAAAGTTTATTTTATGATTACACGTTCAATCATTACTGTCATTGATGTGACAATTAATTCATTGTTTATTATGTGATAGATTGAGTGTGAAAGCATGCTTCTTCATCGTGTTTGATTTTGCTTTTAGTACCTCCGGAGAATGATGTCAAGCTGTATCTCCCAAAATAACAAAAAAGAAAAAAAAAAATTGGATCGATGCTCTACAAAAAGATGCGGACCTGATTATAGTAAAGCCGATTGATAGACTACAAAATAAGTGGACCCGAATATTCTTCTGCATAGAGTTGGAGGCTAATAGGAAAAGTCTCCTTTGCAATAAGTTTAAGCATTAGTACATTTAAAAATTCCAAAAAAATAGTCTGAAGACCCACTTATCTCAAACTCATTTTCATCTCACAAATTAGTACATTTTACCCAAATCTATCTTTCTATTAAAAAACACAATTGTCGAGATATGTGGCTTCCATGTTGAATACGTCATCCTATACGTCAAATCCATCTTGCAATCCCTTATTATGTGTTGTAATACACGCCTTTTAATATGATATTGGACGAAATATTAAGGGGAGTAAATATGGATTTGGAGTATCAATTCAATATAGTTTTATCAGACAAAAAATAATTTAGGATAAAAATATTATAAATATTGATTTGAAATTTTTAATGGTGTTAGTTTGAAATTCAATGCAAATTCAAGTAACGAAATCATTTACATAGACCTAATTATGACTGTAACAGCTTCTTTGAAAACTTTTAAATTGGACCCGAGTTTCTAGTAATCAATTTGGCTTTACTAAATGGCAAAAAGCTGTGACCTTTTGATCTTCCACTTCATTTTGTCTGGGAGTTTCTGTCTGGCACTAGGCTGAGTATAAAAACATAATTATCATTTTCTTGTGGAACGTTTGAACTTTAGGAGCACTTTTGTACATGAGAAAAATAAATTTATATATATTTGCCAGCTGATCATTTCGAATTAAAAATTCAATTCTTGAATCTCGTTCCATTATATTATAGTAAGGCGGCAAGGGCATCATATTTTTTTTGTTCCTATTGTCTCAATTTATTTGCAATATAGGAACATGAAACCTGATTTGAAAACACCCATTTCGCAGCAGTCCCAAGCTCTCCTCCCATTCACAGAATGTCTCTGACACGGCAATCTTTCCGCTTTCTCTTTCTCTTACTGTCTCTCCTGTTCGTCTTGTCTGAATCCACTCTCTCGTCATCTTCCTCATCCAACTCCATTCAAAACCTCCTCCAAAGCCAAGGCTTGCCCGGAGGGCTCTTCCCGCACGATGTCAAGTCTTTCACGCTCCACCCAGATGGCCTCCTCGAAGTCCTCTTGGACCGTCCTTGCCTGGCCAAGTTCGACACCGGAGTCTACTTCGACAGCGTCGTGAGAGCCAATCTCACTTATGGTAGCGACAGAGCAACATGAATTCGGCATGACAATCATCTCTTTCTTGGGTTTTTCTCTGTTCTGATGTTTTTGGCTTTTGGGTTTTGACTGGTTTTAGGTAAGCTTATGGGAATGGAGGGTCTGTCTCAGAAAGAGCTGTTTCTGTGGCTTCCAGTGAAGGATATTATTGTGGACGATCCATCTTCTGGTGTCATAGTGTTTGATATTGGGGTTGCTCATAAGCAGCTCTCTCTTTCTCTCTTTGAAGACCCTCCTGTGTGTAGGCCTACAGGTCTCTCTCTCTCTCTCTCAACGTTGAGGCAGAAATGAAAAAGTCGGAACTCTTTGGTTTCTTGTGCTCTGGTGAGAAGCTGAAACAGATTGTCAGTTAATTTGATTCTTTTCCGTTTTGTACTGATGTTGCAGATTTGGAGGTTCTACAGCCAAATATTGGGAGGAAGAAAATTGGATTTGAAGCTCTGAGATGAAAGTCAGTTCCATTTTCGTTTCTCAGAGAATTTAAGTACGTACAGCGTCTTTGGGAGTTTTGGGCGTTTGCTTTCCTTTCTTTTTCCCCTTCTGAGTTTTGCTTGTAAAAATGCACGAGGAAATGAAGTTCATAAATGAGATAGATGAATATTGCAGACAGAGATATAGAAATTGTATGTTGGGGATGAGTTTGTGAATCGAAGTTGGTGAAGCCCTCCCCATTTGGAAGAACCGAGTTCAGATCATTACCATTCAATCTTTTGATTCTGATTGATTCTTATTAATTTTCTTGCATAAAGCACAAGAAAAAGAAAGAAAGAACCGTCACAAATTAATCTCACTTATCTCTCCTTTGTTGGTCAAAAGCCATTTCATGGGATATGACTAGAGATTGACATCACGCAGGCAGAGACCCTAATTTCTCTCGCCTGAGCATAAAAAACCACACGGTATTGTACCATAATTTTGCTTGTAATGTTCTGTGGTGCCAGAGTATAATAGCTAACTTTTGTTATTTTATACAATTGCCGGTGAAGACACATGACAGATTGAGCGGACATACGAGGCCACACATATAAAAATAATAAAACAATTTGAAGGGTGTACGAAATCATTGAAAAAGATGGACATAATATGAAATGAACATCGTGTTGACTTGAAGATTATACTTGAAGAATGTGTCATCTTGATTAATTGGGGATGCGCTGGAAGATGATGACACCACACAATGTGTCAAGAAGTGCTTCATAAGCTCCAACTTT
Source organism: Eucalyptus pumila (assembly GCA_016097595.1). Classification (NCBI taxonomy): domain Eukaryota; kingdom Viridiplantae; phylum Streptophyta; class Magnoliopsida; order Myrtales; family Myrtaceae; genus Eucalyptus; species Eucalyptus pumila. The sequence continues at coordinate 9,334,322 of CM027849.1, forward strand.
TGCAGAAAAGATGTAACTCGCAATATGTTTTGCAGAATCACAGTTCGTACCTAATTCAGATCTTTTGGCATGAATAGGCAAGACAAAGAATCAACTTTAGGGCTGTCGTTCAACCTACAAAGTAATACTTTATTGAGCATGCATGCCCACGGAGTTTCCAGGAAGTTGGACTTTCAAGGAGGCAATTAAAACTGGAGAAATCTTGTCTTCTTGGTCTTTGGTTGGACTTGCGAGGCATAAATGTAGACGGTTTCTAGTCAAAGCAAGGGACGAACAAAATAAACGAAAGCTTTAAGGTTTGAAAACATGTGCTCTGCTTTTCCATATGTCTCATCGCTCATAGCAGCTCACATCTCTATTGCACTACATTATACTAGTATGACCTCTCTGTTCACCAGAGCTCTGCTTTAATATTATATCATTCTTAAAAAATTTTAGTCTCTGGCAACCGGCGCTTCTTTCTTTCAGCCATTTGTTCGCTACTGTACTCAAACCACACTTCCGTTACCACATTTCCATGGTAGGATTTTATTTTCATAGTTTTTTCAGGTACCTTTGCTTGTGCTGTGTATTGGATATAACTTCTTCGCTTTCCCTTCTTTTCTTTTTTTAGTGTGCTTTGCTCAAGCCCAAGGTGCTTTAGGTGCACATAGAGCGCACATTCTTCCAGTCTCCCTCACCTTCTCCACTCAATTCGTTTGTAATTTACCAGTTAATTGGATATTTCCAGTGTTTGATTAACAAACTCGATAGTGATGGTTAATAACGGTTCCCTGGATCCTTTCTGGAGTAATTCTCGTCTGTAACTGTTATTCTTGGCTTGTGATATCGTGTCTCGAGTATGTTTGAACTGCATCTCATAAAGTAAAGGGATTTAGGTTGTTCATATGACTTACCTAATATCCTGCTGGATAAATCTGTCGGTGCATACATGAATTGTGATTATCTGTGATGCCTGACCAAGGCAACAGCCTTACTGCTTGTCAAAAACCAATCTGGACCAGTAGAGAAAATATATGAAACTGCCTCGCCTCAACAGTAAACTATATAAAGAGATCAATGCGGTTTTAGTGTTATGGAGTCACTACTCAATCCGATCATTCTACATTAAACACTCAATCAATATAGCGTACAAACTGCCTCTTTTTCTATTTACAGATGCACTAACATAACGTCTATTACACAATGCACTACTACCATTCTTGTAGACACCTTTTGGTGCCCATTTTGCATGCCAATCACAATCGCTGGTCTATTTTCTTCTTGACATGAAGAATAAACATCAGATGTGAATGACTCAAAACTTCGAGATTCTCAGGTGTGATCACTCTCTTTTCTCTTTCTTGTAACCCGAATGTAGCACAAGACTACTATGACCAAGGCCATCACAAATCCTCCCAGGATCACATCCCCACCAGCTGCCGTAGAGGAATGATGCCTTTGTACTCTTCTTGTGGCTCTCATCACTGGAGCTTCTGCCATCACACTCGATCCAATCCCACCTTCAGATGGAGCCGGGCTTAGAGCAGGCGGATATAACCTTCTCTCCGTCGGTAATCCTGACATGCCCCAATCATCATTTGCCCATGTCTCTGCCACGAACATGAAAAACATGGCCGTTGCAATATACATGACTGGATGCAGCTGAGCCATGAAATTGCTGCCTTGAAAGATTCTTGGACCAAGATGCAGAGCAATGCAAATGTATGAAACAAAAGAGGTTTATTTATAAGGGGACGGGTATGATTGAATTCATCCCTTCTTTGTAAAGTAATCTCGAAAAAGCTGGTAAGACCACAGTATGAACACTGCAAATCAATGAGAGCGTGAAGAAAAGCAGGCGTCAAAACTTAGGTAGATGCTTTAGCATTTAACAAGGGGAGGTTGTGTTTGGATAGGTTAGATCTGAGGAAACATCTTAGGACCATGTATTGAGACTTTAAACTATTGTTTTCATATGCACAGTCAGTGAAGATGAATTGTCAGATTACATAAGACAAGCAATAACCACTGTCTTTCTAACGCGACCACACGATCGTTCAGCACTCTTGTGAAGAGAAATTTTATTAAATTAGATTCTTTCTTCCCTTTTTCCATGGAATACCTCTCTGTCTCGTTGGATATGTTATACTCTATTACGACAGGACGAGCGTGCAGTGACTGTGAACAAGTCAATGAATCGAAATATATTAAATGTCAGCTGCAAAATCACAGTCACGTGGAATCAAACAGATTGCAAAATTTGTGTCTTGATGTAAAATATGAAAAGAGTTTTGAGTGAGTACGTCTAGAGGCAAGAGTCAGATCACATTAGACAACTCTGTTCGGTATCCCATGTTCCTGATTTCTTAGTTGCCTCTCTTGACAGGCATGATGAACTGAAGACAGTTTACTACTTAAATCTCTCAGCCTCTTGAGGGTCACTTATCATCACACACTATGCATCACACACTATGAACTGAAGACAGTTTTAATTGTTCCAGCCATTCAGAGAGATCTTTGATTCTACAGATGATCCATCATGTTGTTGTTACGTATAAAAAATGTAAATCATTCTTATCCATAGATTTCGAGCTTAATCTGACTTTCCAACTGCTAAATCCACGGAATCAATCACCAGTCCTTACATAATCATAAATGCATAGGATATTGTATCTGGGGAAGATAACAGAAAATTGGAGAAGCGTCCCTCATTTTATTTTGTCTCAAGATCTCTCCTGACTATAAAACTTTTGTCTAATTAAATGCCTTTGATGATCTCTTGGAGCAAGTCTTTGGTCCGTGAAGCCTCAAGCATTTCGCCAGAAGCTCCCTAAAAACAAACCATAAAACACATATCACAGACCACTGATCAACCATGTTCAATTGTCAAAGAAGTTCATTTACTTCTTTTGAGCATACCTCAATACATGACGATATGAGCATCGCCAATTCACATGGCGCATATGAAGGATGGACTGAACTTCAAGTGAGTGGCCAATTGGGATAAATCTTGCTGAGGTGGAGACATTGAGAATGAGGTACCTCAAATGGGAGCTTGTCTTAGATTGGTTAAACAGAGCATAACCTCACGAGAGTAACATGCCGTGTAGGAAAGAAATTCTGTTGGTTGCTGTGAGCTCTCATCTTGCTGCTCAAGCTGTGGGGTAGTTCATCGGAGTTGTTAATTCCATTCCGTTGGGCAATCTCTATAATGACAAAACACCAAAAGACAAAAAGAGAAAGAAAATATTATTTTTATGAGTTCGTAAGATAATCAAGGGATGAGTAATTGCTGAGCAAAATGATGGGAATCGTGCTCATTTCCTGTGGAAAAACGAAGGGTTTTATTGATCATCGTCCACATAAGATCAATAATCAGTATGGGGAAGTGTGGTCAATGTTAGACTTTATATGAGGAGTTGCCATAGTTGACAGGAAAGAACGAATGAGCCGGCGTGCAGACGCCAAGTGTATGTGCTGTCCAAGGCGCGAGGCAATAGAAAAGTTACCTACTGTTTTTTTTTTTTTTTTTTTTTAACAAAGAAAAGTTACCTACTTGACTTACCAGAACAGTAACAGAATGCATCATCATTCTTTTGGAACGTGGAAACCCGTTCTTTAAAAAGAATATATATCTACATAGTACATATACAGAACTATAAATTTACATATATCGAAAAGTATATATATATATATGATTCAAAGATCTCTTTGTACATTCTTGTATTTATTTTTCTAATGGCTGTTTTCTACCCTTTTCTCAACTAATTCACCTCAGCATATCTCTCATGTGACCTGCTAGTTGTTTCCCTTTTCCCGTTTGATAAATTCAATTTGTTGGTCTAAAATCTATCCTTTTACGTTAAATGTGTTGGAGAATCGGGAATAAAGATAAACATATGAATTAAATATAAGGTCTTGTTCTCGAATAAACACCGTCCTTAGAGTCTTTAATTCCCCAACTGTAAATGTGGCTGTGTTCAGAGGAATACAATCCTAGTAATTTCTTAAGCTTCTTTCGATGGCCTATCTAAAGAAAAAAGATGAAGAGAAAAGGAACGTAAATTTTAATGGTGAGAAGGGCATTTCAAACATTCATTTGAACAAATTAAACAGCAAATCTAAAATTGGAGAGGAGCAAGAATACACAAATTCGTTTGTTTTGACTCATTGATCATAAAGTAAGACACAAAACATTTCGGATTTTCTCGATTTACTGCCAATCACCGGAAGTCACAAACCAACATTGAATGTATCTCTTTGCAATTATTTTCAGAAATTAAAATAGTTTAAGATAAACCAAATAATTATTTTCTGAAATTTACTTTATGGAACTAAAGGAGACATTAAAATAAACCTGAATTTTATATTTAATTTGCCTAGTGTCAAGTGTCAATTTTTTAACTTTTAATAACGTAGTAGTTTTCCATTTTCCTCTATACTCCTTTCCATTAAATTAAGTCTCGATCCTTTACACAAACTCTAGAGTTGCCCCCAAAATTTCGTTAATTTGCTGTCATTATCTTTTCATTTCGATCATCACAGAAAACTGTAATACTTATTGAATTTGAGTTTCATATATCTGTGTAAATTACAATATTGAGAATTTGCACATACCCAAGGCTTGATGTGGGTCTTCATTGACCTACCACAAATGTACTTGTGCACTCGCAATGCTGAGGTTTCGCTGGCTAAGGAATCAACCATAATCATAGCCCTCAATTTTCTTTCGATTAGTTCAAGTTAGCGAAGAGATACCTTGGCGAATCTATTGGCGTGAGTCGACTAAAGATTTTTTTTTTTTTAAAGAAGAACCCATGTACATACTATTTAACCACGTGATAAATTCCCATTTTATGATTTTGTTTCAAATTCATGTGCCTACATAAAGCTAAAATAGTGATAATAAAACTGGATAAGAGCTCACGAAGCACAGTTAAAGTTAAACAACCGGTTCTTCCTAAGGCCATGTCATGAAGAACGTGGATTTAAGAAGTGAAGAAAATGGCATAGGACAATGTCTGGTTTTTGCCTTCGGTTTCCTTTCTCCTCACAAAAATTTCAAATTCTTCGAACTTGAACAGAGTGCCTTCGTACAGGGGAGACAGATACAGGATAACATCCTAATAGTGCAGGAAGTGCTACACCAGCTGCGCATCACCAAAAGAAAGAAGAAACATCAGGCAGTACTTAAATTAGATATGCAGAGAGCATATGACAGAATTGAATGGGATTTTCTTCGGGATTGCATGCTGTAAATGGGTTTTTCAGAGAAATGGGTGGCTTTAATAATGCAATGCATCACAACAGTGACTTTCAGTGTTAAGCTTAATGGAGAACCTACCCCGTTTTTTAGTCCTTCCAGAGGTATAAGGCAAGGAGACCCATTGTCGCCTTATTTATTCATCCTAATCACTAATGTGTTAACTTGGTTGATGCAAAAAGCAGTAGCAGAAGGCAGTATACAAGGTATACAGCTCAACAGGTTCTGTCCTAAGCTTTCTCACCTTATGTTTGCGGATGATGTTATTTTCTTCATGGATGGGACTTTAAAGGAATGTCAGAATTTGACACTTACAATTAATCAGTATTGCTATGCAACGGGGCAAGCTGTCAACTTAAACAAGTCAGGCGTTTATTTTAGTAAGAATTGTCCCCCACTACTTAAGAGGAATATGGCTCAAGAGCTGAGAGTGCCTGTTTTTGACAAGACAGGGAAATACCTAGGTATCCCTACAGAATGGGGACAATCTAAAAAAGAATTATTTGCATGGATACTCACCAGAGTGAATTCAAAGCTGGAGGGTTGGAAGGAAAAATTACTTACCAAAGCAGGAAAGGAGGTCCTGATTAAGAGTGTGGTGCAGGCCATCCCAACCTATGCCATGTCGATCCTCAAGCTACCCTTGTCCATCTGCAGAGTAATAGAAAGGCGAATAGCGTCATTCTGGTGGCAGAAAGGAGACTCAAAGAAAGGAATTCACTGAAGAATTGGGAAGCTATGAAGACAAGAAAGGATGAAGGAGGGATGGGGTTTAAAGACTTAATTACCTTCAATTGTGCAATGCTGGGTAAACAGGTCTGGCGTCTACACAAGTCCCCAGATGCGTTATGGAGTAAAGTTTTAAAGGGCACATACTTCCATTATGGAGATATATGGAGTGCACAGAAGGGCCAGCGATCCTCTTGGGGCTGGCAAAGTATGCTGTTGGGGCGATACTCTATGAAATCAGATGTGAAATGGTTAGTTGGGGATGGTAAATCAATCAAAATAAGGGAGGATAAATGGTTATCACAGGAGTTAACAGGGGAATCAGTAAACCCAACAGAACCAACTATGGTTGAAGTTTTGATAAACGAAGATACCCGAACTTGGAAACAGACTCTTATTCATCAGTACTTTGAAGAGAAAGTAGCAAGTGAGATTCTAGCTATTCCCTTGAGTAAAGATCCCAAACCAGACAGTAGAATATGGACAGGAAATTGTAAAGGAGAATTCACGGTGAAAAGCGGATACAACAGATCCCAATCATCGACTATTAGACCAAATTCACAGAAAGCCTCGTGTTCTTACCAACCCCCACGATCTTTATGGACGCAGATCTGGAGTCTCTCTGTCCCACCGAAAATCAGAACCTTCCTCTGGAGCATTTGTCAAAGTGCCATTCCCACAAGGGAGAACCTCTACAAAAAGAAGATCAGCCAAGATCCTTTATGTCAGATATGTCATACGCATATTGAAACCACCGAACATCTCTTCATATTCTGCAGGTGGACTAAAGAGATCTGGAAAAATATCCGGCTACAGGGGACGAATATGTTGAAACAAATCAAAAGGCTAGATCAGTGGCTTTCGGCAGCATTCGCATCACGAAAGGGTTCACCTGAAAGAGAGTTCATCGCAGGGATCCTATGGCAGATCTGGAAGGCTCGAAACGCACGGATCTTCAGAGGAAAAATCCCAAGCCCGACGGATGTCCTCGATCTCGCACAAACCCAGAATTTAGCTTTCAGAAGAGGAAGAAAGAAAAACCCAAATCAGACCACATCTCAACGCTTACCAGAGGTCTGGACTCCACCGGGAAAAGGTCAATTGAAAGTGAACGTCGACGCCTCATGGGTACCGGGAGAATACCTCTGTTCGGTTGCTGGAATCGCAAGAGATGAAGAGGGATATGTCGTTGATGGCTTTGCAGCAGAGGCTAGGGCTTCTTCGTCGGCACAAGCAGAAGCGGAAGCCCTTTTACACGGATTACGCTTTATCTCGAACTGGAAGTCGTCGCACGTGAAGGCACGAAGTGAAGCAGTTCACTTTATCTGTGAAAGCGATAGTTTAGTGGTGGTGAATTTCGTCATGGGCCGGGCCGAGATTCCATGGAATTTAAGAGAGATAATTCAATGCTGCCGACAAGAGCTCCTTTTGGGCCAAAACGTAACAGTAATATACTGTCCACGGGAGGCAAATCAAGCTACTGATTGGCTGGTACGAACTCATCGTGCAAAGAAACTTCCTCCAAATTGGGTTCATATACCCCCTCTATCTCTATGGAATATTTTAGTTTCAGAATGTAACCCATCGTTGTGTTCTAAGACTACTTAAGCTAATGCATCAGTATCTTTTTTGACCAAAAAGAAAAAAACTCCATTTTTCACGTCCATCTCTCATTTGCTGTAATATTTGTATGGTCAACAAGTCAAAAAGTTAAAAAAAAAAAAGGAAAATTTGACCTGTTAACAAAGAGGAGAGAAGCGGACTTTACTCAATTAGAGAGAGAAAGAGAGAGCACCGAAAAAAGAAAGGGAAAGAGAGGAAAGAAAACAAACAAGAAGAAAGAGGGGGGAAAGGGAAGAAGAAAACTCAAAGACATACGCCATGGACGTCTTGTCAAGTTAGATTAACACCATTTCGTAACGCTCAGTAATAATTTAACATAAAACTAAAATAGTGAGAAAACTCAGATACATACACCATGGACGTCTTGTCAAGTTGGATTAATACTGTTTTGTAATGCTCGGTAATGATTTAACATAAAACTAAAATAGTGAGAATAAAAATGGATAAGAGCTCATGAAGCACAGTTAAAGTAAAACAACCGGCTCTTCCTTAGGCCATGTCTTGGAGAACATGGATTTAAGAAGTGAAGAAGATGGTATTGGACAATTTTTGGTTCTTGCCTTTGGTTTCCTTCCTCCTTACAAAAATTTCAAATTCTAAATCCATTTTTCACATTCAATTCTCATTTGCTATAATATTTGTGTGGTCAACAAGTTAAAAGGTAAAAAGAAAAAAAAAATTGACCGGTCAACAAAGAAGAGAAAAGTGGGCTTTGCTCAATTATAAGGAGAGAGAGAGAGAACATACAAGGAAAGGAGAAAGAGTGAAATGAAGAGAAAGAAGAAGAAAGAGAGAGCAAAAGGGAAGAAGGAAATTTGCATTTACATGCCATAGATGTCTTGGATCAGCACTTTTTCATAACACTCAGTATGATTTAAGTCATATGGTCATCTAATAGGAATAGTTTTCAGAATTAGGGCTTAAATTCATAATTAAGTGAAATTTGATATGTAACATCTGATTTAAGAGTGGTTAAATTGAGAAGTTATGGGGATTTCATATTTTAGGGTGTTGTGGAGTTGTAGGATTTTACAAAACTCAGTTTACACTTATGGTTTGCTTAAAAAGAATTTTCAGTGTTGGGCATGCGTAATTGACAGTATGTGCTTGATTTTTAGTTAGCTAAGTTAAGTGTCTTTCAATACTTCAAAAAGGCTTTCTTTAGAAAATAAGCTTGCTTGAAATGAAGCTCGATAGAGAGAGTTATGAGGTGACCAAGTTTGACACACAAGCTTTACATTGTGAACGACTTTCAATAATCACTTTGGACAAACGATTTGTGGGAATATTGGAGTCATTTGGTTAGTGCTTAAGTTTAATTTGTTATAGGCGAGGTAGCTTTTTACTTGAATTTAAAGTTGTTTCTCATATAATTGATAAGATTATAAGATCGTTGGCTTCAATAGCTATATTATTTGGTTTTGGGATTTTCCAAGTGTGTGGTGCTATGTTTTCTTCAAGTTTGTGACAACGTATTTCGAAAGTGATATATTTTGAGTTATGAAATAACATTTATTGCATAACAATCTGGGTCAAGCATTTACTACTCTTTAATATTTAAGAATGGTATTGGGAATGTGATAAGAAAAGAGTTATAAAAGTTTATATATAGCTTTTGCTTTGTGAACTAATTTATCAAATAAGTTCTCAAATGATTTGAAAAATGTTCTATAAAAATCGTATGAAAGGCTATACATATCAATTTGTGAATTTGGTTTATGAAGAATTTATAAATGGTTTGAAAAGTGTCTTGCAAAATATTTTTGTTTAATGAATGGAGTTGAGAAAGATTATGTGTTTTATTTTGTGAAACCCACTGTTATATGTATTGGTAAAGGACTATATGGCACATGGCAATGCAAGTCTCGTGGGAGCTACCTATAGGGCCTTGTACTATTGATATGTGTTAGTCAATATTAAGGATGCGTTTGGTTGGACTTTTGGAGAAAATCTTTGGGAAAATGTAAAGGACTTTAAGTTAAAGGAGCTTTGTAAAATGTAAATCACGTTTGGTAAATTGTAATTTAAAAGTCCTTTGTGAAGTACCTTTGAGCAAAATAGTATTTGGAAAAATTTACATTTACAAATGACTTTTGTGATTTAATAAAAGGAAAAAAAAAAATAGTTGGTTGGCAAAGGGCAAGCAGCCACCGGCGATCAAAATCTAATGTCGGTGGCTAATGTCTCAAGTTGAAGACCTTAAGCGGTTGTTGAAGACCATCAATGAGAGTTGCTAGGGGGGTTGATGAGGGTCGTGCAACCCAAGCGAAGGCCACCAAAAGTCATGTGACCTTAGCGAGGGCCGCCCGATCGTGCGTCGTCGAGATCGCATTGCCAAACTCTTCACCACAACATATTCTCCTCCTCTTCCATCATCATCTTCTCCTCCATATTCTTTTCCATCATCTCTCTTCTTGAGACCACGAAGAAGCAGAAACCCGGTGGTCCAGCACCTCTCCACCGCCCTCACCCGCTATCCTAAGGCTGCCACCCTCGACCTCTCCCTTTGCCCCCCACATCACCGACGCCTATCTTGCCGTCGCCGCTGCCGACCACGAGACTCCCTCGGTGCGATTGACCTCTCCAAGTGCTGCGCGCTTGCTGGTGGCTCAAGTGACCTAGATTTGGGTCGCTACGACTCAAGTCTAGATCGTAGCAACCTCTATGGGTCGTTGTGCCGCGCAACCATGGCGAGGGGGCCACCAATCTAGGTTGGGCGATCTCCTGCGAGTCGCAGCGACCTAGAAGGTGTCCTCTGCCGTGGTCGCACGGTGCGGCAACCAGCAGAGGTCACCTAACCCTCTAGCGACGATTGCCTGGGTCGTTGTGACCCGTTAGTGTCTCTCAAGCCGTCGCTAGCCCCTCATAGCTCGAGAAAGATGAACAGTGTCACAAAACGAGGGTAAAAATAGAAAAACAAAAAGTTGGTGAGGACAGTTTCAGAAAAGAAAAAAGATTGTACATTATCACATGGGCATGCCGAGAAAGCTAAATGCCCAAGGCAGCCTCCTACCTGCCTTGGGCTTTTAGCATTCTAAATGACCACTTTTCCTTAAAGGGGTTTGCAAATATTTTGCCAAATAACCAATATTTGGCCCAAAGGGCTTTGGTGTCTAAAGTCCTTTGCAAATGCAACTCCCAAACGCACCCTAAGTGCTACATGGTAACATGAATCTTGTGAGTTAACTCTAAGGCCTTGAGGTTAAGGGCTAAGGGCAACACGGCAACATCAATCTCATGAAAACCACCAGTAGGGTCTTATACTATTGACACATGTTAGTCAATGCTAAGTGCTACATGGTGATATGAGGCTTGTGAGAGTTATCTCTAAGGTCTTGTGGTCAAGAATTGAGTGTCATACAGCGACGTGAACCTCATGAAAACCACCACTAGAGCTTTGTACTATTAATATACATTGCTCAAGAACTAAGTGATTTATGATAAGGCAAGTTTTGTGTGAGTCGTCTCTAGAGCCTTCAGTTGAATATTGAGTATGAAATTAATTATTGATGTGCAAATTGAGATTAGCCAATGAAATAAACCATTAATGCGTGATTTAATGAAATTGATTAACGGATTTGACCATTGATGTTTGAATTGTGACAATGGATTAAATGATTATTTCTAATTTGTATAAAACTTTGTTAAAATGGAATAACTCATATTTGATTTGATATGTATATTATATGTCTAGTGGTTGCTTGATTTGTTTTGAAGAGATGTGCTACTCGCTGGATTGTGGTTGATCATTCTATTTGTCTTTAATTTTTTTTTCAAGTTCTCAACTAGCAACTAATCGTATGAGGGTGCCATCAACGAGGGTTTTTGGGAGTTGGATTTTTGGGTATGAACTTAGTTAGCTGTATTTAATTGAGTTGAGGTTGTTGGATTTAGGCGATAATTGAAGTTGTAAATATTCTTTTGATGGATTATAGAAATTCTAATAACACAACCAAACTATTATTGATTAGATATCCATTTGTGGATAGAGATATTTATTTTGATAAAGATTGTTGGTTTTGGTTGAAGTTGTATCCTTTGGGTGGTAAGAGGTGGGACATTTGCTTCCCCTACTCATCTTCCAACACAAAGCCTATGCCTCAAGTAATGGAAAATGCTGGCATGCATGCTCTTGTTGGCTTGCAACCTCTATTAAAAAAAAAAATTAATATTTATATTTAAAATCAAATTTGGACCAAAACGACGTTGTTGTGGGCTTATTTTTCTTGCTTTAGCCACATCAACGCTACATAGGACATAAAAAGTAACAAAAAAAGCCACGTCAGCATTTTCTGTTACCAAATTAAGCAGAGTTGATGGAAGGACTCAATTGTACTAATTTAACAAGTTTTGTGACTTAATTGTACTTTTCGAAAGTTTTGAGATTCAATTATACTTTTGTGATAGATTTAAGATTTCTATTGAAGATATCCCTTTTGATTATTATTTTCTATGTTTATTAACTAAACTAGCCTAATCAATACTAAGTTAAGCTAATCAAACTAAGTCTCATCGCCACCTCGAACCACCTCCTCGAGCTCTTGGACACTGATCTTCGATATTGATTTCATTCAATCATTCATGCAACTTCTCAATTCAAGCGTTAAAAGAATTTAACACTGAGGACTCAACTTGAATTTTTGGCCTAAAAGTTAACTTCTATGAATTTCAAACTCAATATCTCCTCAGCCTCATTTTGCGCTAGCTCAATATATTTTTGAAAATATCAAACTTAACATCTTTTGACTAGCTATGAACAACTATTCAAATTTTATGAATACAAGTTTTCCTAATTCATTTTAGATTTTTTCAAAAATATCAAAGAACATGTTTAGGTATGATCAGGTTACGATTTTCTAGAAATCTTCACATCTCCAATTACCTATAAGCTCTTTCAACCTGTGTTCTTATCATTTTTCTAGAGCTAGAGTGTCTTCAAGCTTATCTGATGAATACTCAAACTAACCTTCAAACTCATAAGAACATCAAAACCATCATACAAATCAAGGAAATTTCAAATAATCAACTCAAAAATCCGTTCTAATAACTCATATTCCACTTTCGTCTAACATACATCAAACTTGGAGCAAAATAATACTCAATGATCATCAAAATCATACTATGGGAGGTTCAACCACATGCAAATTTGGAGAGAAATTTTTCATGTAATCATCTATTGAACTTGAACTAAGCTTAACTCTTGAGGATTTCTTCGAACAACATGAAATCAAGCTCAATCAACAACTATATACCAATATTGACACCAAACCTTCAACCTAGATTATTCAGTCATCAAGAGATTATAGTCCTAGAGTGATTTAATCATGCAATTGGCTTTAATTTTGGAAAGAAATTGAACTAATTTTAACTATTATTACCTAATCAATTTCATCACATCCAAACATAGGATTGTTTATAAATTGAAGACAACTTTCAATTTTGTACTATAATCAACCTTAGTATCATTGGATGAAATTGTAATCAAAATTGAAATCCTACCTTTGATTAGAACTTCTAGAGAACAACAAGCAAAATTGACCGAATGAGGGACCTTCATTGAGAGAGAGAGAGAGAGAGAGAGAGAATTTTTCTCGAAAAATTATGGTTAATCTCCAAAGGCGTTCATCCAAGAGGGAAAATGAGGAAAATTGAAAGAAAAATTTAAAACTAAGTGATCTTGGCCCCATAGGTCATCAAGTAATCCAATGGCTAAGGTTCATTGCATAATGGCTAAGAAAGTATTCTATTAGCTCTTGATTAAGGCACATGATGGGTGACATGGCACCTTAGGTGGCTAAGATTGAATGGGTAACATGAATTGCCTTGATTAAACCATGGAGGCTAAGTAATTGACCAAAATCAATATTTTCCTATTGCGTTCTAGGTTGGTTGAATTCTCAAGTGGACTAGTGGGCTTGAATTTTTTGGCTCAATGGGCCGGACCCAATTGGGCTTATAATTAGGTCAATTATCTTAATTCTCCCTTAATTCATCTTATGGGCTTGGCCAATTCAATTGATTTGGTCCATTGAGCCGAACCAGGTTCGGTCAACTTTTTAGTTTAAAGAGGAGTTTTACTAGCATAACAGTAATTGTGCTATTGTGAAAATAGCATCTTGTTATGAGTTATAAATTTTTGAATGAGTAAACCTTACAATAATTTATAATTATTTGTTATTTGGTTTTTTATAATTTAGAATAGATTGTTATGCTCATAATAGATTAATGACAACACAATGTAAAGAGATGTCAAAATGCAATTTGGTGTGCCATTTTATTCTTATGGAAAGTGGCATGCTAAAGTTAGTAGTGCAGTTCATATTTTCTCTAATTCTTTTGTTTTGTATTTTCGTTACAACTTCTTGTGCTTAAATAAACTAGAGCAATAAGAAATAAAACCGGATATAAACTCATCAACAAGCGTGTTCTCCTTTCAATTGAAAGCTAAGAACTTTCATACAGAGGATGAAGATGTAAGCGGAGATGGGGTCCTTGTGGTTGTGGAGCTTAACAAATCGGCATTGGTGGTAATAAAAGGCTGAAGGAGCTCGGTTTCCTCGGTGTCCAATTCTGGATGTAAGCGAGGCATCTATGGTCCATAGACTTCAGAACATATAAATTAGGTTATATGTTCTGAGAAGTGAGTGGGGCGCAAAATACTATGTGAAATGAGTGGGTGATAATTAGTCCAGCTTATTATGCAAGATTGGGTGTTATATATTCTTGACCACCAAGACATAATCAAAGGCTCTATGCGTGCTCAAAGACGTAAAACAGTTATTTGTGAATTGTTTCAAGCAAATGTGCATTCTCCTCTTTTTTTGGACAGAATAGGCAAACCCCTTTTTTCTTTTGATATCTCCGGGATGATAAAATTCATTTTGAAAAAATGGATGTATAAAAAAACAACAGAATTAAGAATTTCGGATTATACCGAGGAAAAGAAAAAACTAAAATGAGAAGAAAAAAGAGAAGAATACAAAAGACAAGAGAAAGCACGAATAGAATTTGTGTGTATGACACTAGGTATTGAGGTCACAATAAGTCCATCAACTTCATATAAACTGGCGACTTTTCATCAACTACATCTATTTATTGATTATGTTCAATCTATTTAAGTAACAAATTTTCGACTTGTGATATTTATGCTAGACTGGCGATTGATCAAGTTTCTATTAAACAAAAAGACTCAACATAAATAGGACCTGATAAGACACGTTATAATTAGACCTTGCGTTAATATCTCAATCGAGAGTAAGAGGCTCGATCACCATGGATAGAATTTGTAGCCTGATGTCGCCATCTCAGACTGCTGAACCCATCTTTGAACTGGTATAGCATATGCGTAGCTCGAGCTGCGTTCATAGCGACATCAACAAAGGGTCGGAGATTCATTGCCAAAGCTATGAGTATTAATGCTTTTCCATGCTTGGTTTATCAATCCCTTGATGTGCTCGACGTCTTTTGATACATTCATTTGTCGCATGTAACACACACTGATGGTGGAGAATCTCCTCTACCTATTTCAGCCTAATAAAAAAAAGTAAAAGTCAATTTAATATGCTAACGAGATTTGATAAGCCACTATGTTCAGCAAGCCGAAGATCGATTTCATAAACTACAAAATATGCGGTCCTGAATATTCTTCTGCATGGACCTGGAGGATAATAGGAGAAGTTTTCTCCGTAACAAATTTAAGAATAAATACTATTAAAAATCTCAAATTAATATCCTCAAGAAACATTCATTTCAAATTAAATTTCGTCTCAGCCCAAATCTACCATCCTTCAACATTTTGTCAATTATCCAATTAATATAGATGCGTGTCCATACATGTGAGTTTTTCAATTAGATCTATCGTTCTCCATGTCAGATTTTTCTTACAATCATTTGTCACATGTATTGAATTAGACGGAATGCCAATGAATAGATTTGAGTTGGGATAATCGATTTAAGACTTTCTATGAAATAAAAATTGATGGACGATAAATGTATAATGAGATACTAATTTGAGTTTTTTAAACTATATTAACCCAAAATTTAATGCAAGTTCAGGTCAGCAAATCATCTACATTGACCAACTTATGACTTGACCGCTTTCTGTTTTTGACCGTAACAGTTCATTTGAAAGCTTTCTAGTTGGACCCAGGTTTCTAGTAATCAATGTGGCTTAAGGAAAGGGCAGAAAATTGTGACCTTTGGTCTTCCGCTTCATTTTGTCTGGGAGGTTCTGTCTAGGACTAGGATGACCAAGAAAATATAACTATCATTTTCTGGTTGAACGTTTGAACTTTGGGAGCACTTTTGTACAAGAGAAAAATATATAAAAATATACGCGCCACGATCATTTGAATTAACAATTCATTTCTTGAATCTCATTCTTTAGTATTATAGTAAGTCGGCGAAGGCACCATATTTTTTCCTCTTCCCTAAATTTGATCGTAATATATTAACATGAATCCTGATTGAAACCTGAATCAACACAACACACCCGTGTCGTCAGCAGTCCCGAGCTCTCCTCCCGTTCACAAGAACGTCACTGACACAGAAATCTTTCTGCTTTCCCTCTCTTTCTCTCTCTCTCGCTCGCTCGCTCGCTCGCTCTCTCTCCTCTGTCTTCCCTGATTCCACTCTCTCGTCGTCTTCCTCATCCAACTCCGTCCAAAACCTCCTCCGAAGCTAAGGGTTGTGCGGAGGGCTCTTCCCGCACGATGTCAAGTCGTTCATGCTCCACCCAGATGGCCTCCTCGAAGTCCTCCTGGACCGTCCCTGCCTGCCCAAGTTCGACACCAGAGCCTACTTCCACAGCGTCGTGAGAGCCAACCTCACTTATGGTAGTGGCAGAGCAGAAAGAATTCAGCATTAAAATCGTCTCTTTCTTGGGTTTTTCACTGTTTTGATGCTTTTGGCTTTTTGGGCTTTGATCGGTGTTCGGTAAGCTTATGGGAATGGAGGGTCTGTCTCAGAAAGAACTGTTTCTGTGGCTTCCCGTGAAGCATATTATAGTGGACGATCCATCTTCTGATGTCATGGGGTTTGATATTGGGGTTGCTTATAAGCAGCTCTCTCCTCTCTTTGAACACCCTCCTGTGTGTAGTCATCCAGGTCTCTCTCTCTCTCTCTCTCTCTCTCTCTCTCTCTCTCTCTCCCCCCCTCCCCTCTCTCCCTCCCTTCCTCTCTCTCTCTCAATGTTAATGCAGAAAGAAAGTTGGAACTTTTTTAGTTTCTTGTGCTCTGGTGAGAACCTGAAACAGATTGTCATTAATTTAATTCATTTCCGTTTTGTTCTGATGTTGCAGATTTGGAGGTCCTACAGCCGAATATTGGGAAGAAAAATATTGGATTTGAAGCTCTTAGATGAAAGTCAGCTCAATTTTTGTTTCTTGGGAGTTTTGGGTGTTTGCTCTCACTTTTTTTCTTTCCCTTCAGAGGTTAACTTGTAAAAAATCCACAAGCAAACGAAGTTCGCAAATTAGATAGATGAAAATTGCAAACAGAGATATCGAAATTGTTTGTGGGGATGAGTTTGTGAATCGAAGGTGGTGAAGCCCGCAAGCCATTTGGAAGAACAGAGTTCAGATCATTACCATTCAATCTTTTGATCCTCGTTGATTGTTCTTAATTTTCCTGCATAAAGCACAAGAAAAGGAAAGAAGGAAAGAGATGTCACAATAAATCTCACTTATCTCTCGTCTATTGGTCAAGCCATTTCATGGGATATGACTAGAGATTAATATCATGCAGGCATAGATTCTACATTCTCGCCTGAACATGAGAAACCACACGATATTGTATCATAATTTTCCTTCTCATATTCTCTGCTTCCAGAATTTCATAGCTAACTTTTGTTATTTTATATGCATGCCGGTGAAGACAAGTGACAGATTGAGCAGGCATATGAGGCTGCACATATGAAACTGACAAAACAATTTAAAGGGTCTACGAAATCATTAAAAAGATGATATAATATAGATTCAACATTGCGTTGAACTTGAAGAACGCGTCATCCCAATTAATCAGGCATGAGACTACACAATTTGTCGGGAGTAGTCAAGTGCTTCATAAGCTCCGACTTTCACAGAAAAGATGTAGCTCGCAATATGTTTTCAAGAATCACAGTTCATGCCCAATTCAAATCTTTTGGCATGTCAAAGAAATCAACTTTAATGCTGTTATTCAACCTACAATGTAATACTTTATTGAGCATGCATGACCAGGAGTTTCCAAGAAGTTAGATTTGCAAACCTACTGACTAGGGCAGTCTAAATTGGAGAAATCTTGGTCTTTGGTTGGACTTGGGAGGGGTGTAAGTGTGAACGGCTTCTGGTCAAAGCAAACGACCAAACAAAATAAACGAGAGATTTTTGGTTTTAAAACATGTGCTCTGCTTTTCCATATGTCTGCTTCCCTCATAACAGCTTAAATGTCTCTTGCACTACTACATTATTGTAAGTACGACCTCTCTGTTCACCAGAGCTCTGCTTAAGTTTTATATCATTCTTAAAAAAAATTTAGCTTCGGCAACCGGTGCTCGTTTCTTACCATTTGTTCACTGCTTTACTCAAGCCACACTTTGAGGGTAAGATGTTATTTTCGTAGTGTTTTCAGGTGCCTTTGTTTGTGTTGTGTATTGGCTATAACTTCTTCGCTTTTCCATTTTTTTTTCCTCTCTTTGGTATTCTTGCTCAAGCCACCAGTGTTTTAGGTGAACATAAAGTGCAAAACTTCCCATCTCCCTCACCTTCTCCACTGAATCCGTTTGAGTGTACCAGTTAAATGGTTACTTTCTAGTGTTTGATTACCAAGTCGATATTTGATGGTTAATAAGAATTCCTTGGATACTTTCTAGACTAATTCTTGTCTGTAACTTTAATTTTTTAATTGGTATTGTCTCTTGTACGTTTGAACTACATCTCATGTGGCAAAGAGATTTAGGTTGTTCATATGATTTACCTAATATGCTGCTCGATAAATTTGTTCGGCGTGTAGATAAATTGTGATTATCCCTAATGCCTGACGAAGGCATCAGAAATACTACTTGTCAAAAACCAATCTGGACATGAGACTAGGAGAGAAAATTATGAAACTGCGTCACCTCATGAGTATATTATAGAAAGAGATCAAATTGGTTTTGGTACCATGTAGACATTACTTGATCAGATCATTCTACTACAAACCCTCAATCAATATAATGTACATATCGCCTCTTTTCTATTAAAAAATGCACTAAAATGACCACAATTACTTGATGCGCTACAACTATCCTTGATGAACCTTGTGATGCCCATTTCATATTCCACTCACAATCGCTTGTCTATTTTCTTCTTGACATCTAGAATAATGATCAAATGTGAGGGACTGATGAAAACTATGAAATTCTCAGGCATGATCAGTCTCTTTGCTCTTTCTTGTAACCCGGATGTAGCACAAGACTACCAAGACCAAGGCCATCACAAATCCTCCAAGGATCACATCCCCACCAGCTGCGCCAGAAGAATGATGGCTCTGTACTCTTCTCGTGCCTATCATCACTGGAGCTTCTGCCATCACGCTTGATCCAATCCCACCTTCAGATGGAGCCGGACTCAGAGCAGGTGGATCGCTTCTCTCCGTTGGTAGTCCTGACATGCCCAAATCATCATTTGCCCACGTCTTGGCCACGAACATGAAAAACAAGGCTGATGCAATATACATGGCTGGATGCAGCCGAGCCATGTAATTGCTGCCTTGAAGGATTCTTGGACCAAGAATGCAGAGCAATGCAAATACATGAGACGTAAGAGGCTTATATATAAGTGAATAGGATTGAATTGAATCCTTCTTTTGTAAAGTAATTTAGAAAAAGTTGGCAAGACCGCGGTCAGAAGACCATGGTCCACAAGCGCAAACCATATTTTAGGTTAAGGTTGACTCAAACTTTTGAAAACAAGCGTCAAAACTTAGAAAGATGTTTTTGCTTTAACAAGGGAAGGTTGCGTTTGGGTAGGCTTGATCCGAGGAAACATCCAAAGACCATGTACAGAGACTCTTACCTTTTTTTTTTTTTATATATGCATAGTCATTGAAGAAGATGAATGTCAGTTCACATAAGACAAGCAAGAACAACTGTGTCTTTCTTTCTAACACGGTCTCAGGAACGTTCAACACTCTTGTGAAGAAGAAATTTAGTCAATGAGATTCTTTCCGTTTTGCCAGGGAATACCTCACTGTCTTGTTGGATATGTAATGCTCTATCACCATGGGACTAGCGTGCACTGACTGTAAGCAAATCAGTGAGTTGGAACAAATTAGATATCAGCTGCAAAATCAGTCACGTGGAATCGAACAGATTGCGAAGTTTGTATCTTTAAGTAATATGAAAAGAGTTTTGAGTAAGTCTGTCTTGAGGCAAGAGTCGGATCACATTACAAAACTCTGTTTGGTATCCCATGTTCCTGATTTCTTTTATTGCCTCTCCTAACAGGCATGATGAACTGAAGACAGCTTTCTACTTCAATGTCTCGCTTCTTGAGGTTCACTTATTATCTATACTAAGGATCGGTTAGGTATGATTCTACAGTTGATCCATCATGTTATTGTTACGTATAAAAACTGTAAATCATTCTCATGCATATATTTCAAGCTTAATCTGACTTTCCAACTGCGGAATCCACATAATCGATCACCAGTCTTTAGATAATCATAAATGTGTAGGATAATGTAACTAGGGAAGAAAACTGAAAATTGGAGAGATGTCCCTCATTTTATTATGCCTTAAGATGTTTCCTAATTATAAATTTTTTGTCTGATTAAATGCCTTTGATGATCTCCTGGAGCAAGTCTTTGGTCTGTGAAGCCTTGAGCATTTCGCCAGAAGCTCCCTGAACCATACAACACATAATCACAGACCATCGATCAGCCATGTTCAATTGCCGAAGTTCATTTACTTTTGTTGAGCATACCTCCATACATGACGATATGAGCATTGCGCCTTTGAATGTGGTGATGCTGGTATCTGTCAGTTCAAAACCACAAATACTCAGCATCTCCAACAACTTGGTGAATTGGCTCCTCCTCTTTGGGATTACAATCTTAATCCACAGCTTATGTTCATCAATGCCGGTCACCTGAACATCTGGCTGTGCACCCACCAACAAAGAGTTAGACCAATCAGTTTCACAAGTCAGCATCAAAAGATGACCCGACATTGAATTTCTAAACCTTAATCCCATTTGCTTCCATATCCTGCGCTGCATCAATCTCATCGACCAATGCCTTTGGCCCATCTTCAGACGATGCCTCCATTTCGAGAAGTTGGTCGCCCAGGGCATCCACATTCTTCTTCAGCTCCACTATGTAAGTTGCTGCATCATCTAAAATTGTTGCCAAGTTCATCTGACATAGACAGAAAAGCACAAAAATATTCGCAAGTCAGAATCTATACTCATATATCTCCGCACAAAAATGATAAGTAGGTTCGTGGGTATTTGCATTTGTGATTTTCGGGACTAATGAGCGTAGTGTCAGAAGCCTCTGGCTCAGCTTTAATCGCCTCCGCCTCTCAGCTTCCAGGTTCTTGGACTTGAATTGAGTGTCGTCACCATCGTCCTCAAGCTGCCCTCGGCCAATCCTCCCATCTTTGCAACCTCCGATTTCACTTAAGCACAGTCCGTCCATGCTGCAAATCAAGGATGGATTGAACTTCAAGTGAGTGGCCAATTGGGATAAATCTTCTTGAGGAGGAGACATTGAGAATGAGAAGTACTTGAAATGGGAGCTAGTCTTGGATTGGTAATATAAAGCATATGCTCACAAGAGTATCATGCCATGTAGGAGAGAAATTCTGTTGGTTGCTGTGAGTTCCTATTTGTTGGGTAGTTCAGTCCAGTTGTTAATTCCATTCTGTTGGGCAATCTCATTTATGACAAAACCCTAAAAGACAAAAAGAGAAAGAAAAAAGATTATTCATATGGGCTTGTAAGATAATCAAGGGCTGAGTAATTACTGGGCAAAATGATGGGAATCATGCTCGCTTCTGTAGAAAAATGAAAAGGGTTTCCATTGATCATTGTCCATAAAAGGGTTCATTGATCAGTTTGCCTGACTCAATGTAAGATTTTAAGTGGGCAGTTGCCATAGTTGACTGGAAAGAACGAATGAACCGTACTGCAGACGCCAAGTGTATGTGATCTCCAGTCTCCAAGGCGCGAGGCAATGGAAAAGTTGTGTACTTGGCTTACCAGAACAGTAACAGAATGCATCATCATTCTTTTGGAACTTGAAAACCCTTTCTTTAAAAAATATCTTTAACTATACATATACATGACTCAAAATTTATATACCTATATGTTCCTAATCAATGAAGCTCTGTTTTAATTTTCCATATCTTCCTTGACTATAGTGAATTTTATTAGAAGTTTCCCATGGAATGATGAAAAGGATACTTCGGACATAGAACTACAAACAGCCTACCTTACGGTTATATGTGTTAAAATATTTAAATAATACATCATACATTCATCTAATAACTTAAGCTTTTAGAATAGTTAGTCATGGTCCTACAAAATCCCACATGATATTAGATTTGGAGATTATGAGATCAAATTTTTTTTGACCCCATTTATTTCCTCAATTAAATTTCTATGCTTAGTTGTTAGTAAAAAGACCAGACTAAGCTTTTAGGACAATCGTAGTGATCTCACAAAGTCTCACAATAGATATGATTCAAAGATCTCTTTGTACATTCTTGTTTTTATTTGGGCAATGGCTTGTTTCTGCCCTTTTCACAAATAATTATTCTTCTTTTTTAATATATATTCTCAACATGCTTTTTCCTAATTTTATTCTTATGTAGTTTGACTTTCCTCGTACACATATCGCCCATTGGGATATTATACTCTTCTTGCATATAGTTATGATAAATCCACCTTAGCATAATCTCTTACATTACCAGCTAGTTGTTTCACTTTTCCCTTTTGATAAATACTGTTGGTTGGTCTAAAATCTATCCTTTTTATATTAAATGTGTTAGAAAATTGGGGATGGAGAGGAAATACAAAAAATACAAAAAATTTTGAGATAGCAAAATTTTAAACTTCTTCTAATGGTCAGTCTAAAGAAAAAGATGAAGCGAAAAAGGGTGAAAATTTTAATACTGAGAAGAAAAGGTATTCAGATGCTCATTTGCACACAATAATTAGAGAATCTAAGATTAGAGAACAATATGAATGGACATGTTCGTCTATTTTTTTACTCATCAACTAAGCTAAGAAACGTAACTTTTCAGATTTGATCGGATAAAGCCAACCACCAAAAGTCACGAATTAATGTCCAACATATCTCTCGAGAATTATTTTCGGGAATTTAAATAAGTTAACATAAACCCCAAAATAAAAATCAAATTCACCCCCCTAAGTCGCTAGAGGTTAGGGATGAACATGGTTTGAAGGTACAACCTAGAACTAAAAACTGGACTTCTGGGAAATTATTTGGTTTCAAATATTGGAAAACCTACTTCGATGGGTAAATTCGAGATTCTAAGTAGGTGGACTGTGGAACTTGAAACAATTTTTTTTTTTTTTTTTTTTGTATTTTTATCAATTTATATCTTCAAGTGATCCTATAATATTTCATGGTGCTTAATGATAAGTGTATAATTTATAACTATAAATCTGAGTTTTCATTTTATGGCTAAAAAATTTACTTTGTTGATATTTCATACTTTTCATATGTTTAAATATAAGTTGTGGTCGTATGTGATGATTATTAAATATAATAATTCATTGCAATTATTTAATTAATAATATAGGTGGAATTTGAATATAAGTGGAACTTGTGATACATTAATTTTTAGATTCCGAATATGCAAGTGATATGGTAAAAATTTATAATGAATGTTACTTTCGGTTATGGAAATCATCACTTTATGTTCTTTTAGAAATTTTAGGATCCAAAAGATTAGTTTTAGGACTTAAATATACATTTAAGACAAGATTTAGGACATGGAATTGACCCTAAAACGACTTGCATTGCAACTTTGAAAGGGGGTCCGACCCTGTTGTCGCAAACGAGACAACCCTTTCTAAGGAACATTCCTCTGATCCGTTCGTGGGAAAAACCGACACGGCATGTCCTCAGTGCTCCGGCGACTCCACGGCGTCTTCACCGGACGGCCCAGACTCCCCCGCGTAGACCTCGGCAAACAATGCGACCTCCAGAAGCTGGTCGCCGAGTTCAAGCAACTCTCCGAGTCGGCCGAGTTCCGTCGTAGACGTGTCCTCTACGAGAAGACCGTCCAGCGCCTTGCCAAGCACCGGCGGTTCGCCTTGATCGAAGAACTCCTCGAAGACCAGAAGCAGTACGTGGGGGGCTCCAGCGAGAAGTTCGCGGCCCGTTTGATAAGTCTTTACGGGAAAGTGGGCATGTTCGAGCATGCCCAGAAGCTGTTCGACGAAATGCCTAGCCTGAAGACTGACCGCTCGCTGCTGCACCTGAATGCCCTTTTGGCCGCCTGCGTTTGTTCCGGGAAACTCGATAAGGTCGACCAGATTTTCCGGCTGTTGCCGCAGAAACTGTCGCTGGATGTTGATGTTTGCACTTACAATACGGTTATTAAGGGTTATTGCCTGATGGGGGCTCTTGATCCGGCTCTTTCATTGCTTGATGAGATGGAGAAAATGGGGATTGGACCTGATTTAATCACGTTGAACACCCTGCTCGAGGCTTTTCAGGCAAATGGCAGGTTCTTGGAGGGAGAGAAGATGTGGGATCTAATAGTGAGCAAGAAATTTAACCCTAGCATCAGGAGTTACAATACAAGAATTCGCGGGTTACTTTCGCAGAACAGAGTCACCGATGCCATAAAGCTGTTTGATGAAATGCGGGATAAGGGAATCGAGGCTGATACTTATAGCTTCAATGCTTTTATTGTCGGGTGTTGCCGAAATGGAGACTTGATGGGAGCCAAGAACTGGTACCGCCGGCTCATGGAGAGTGGATGTGCTCTCGATCGGGTGACAATATCTGCTCTCACTCCTTTCCTTTGTGAGAAGGGTGACTATGAATTGGCTCACAGGCTTTGTATCAAGGCCATAGATAAGAAGTTATTTCTTGGAACGGATACTCTGCAGTATGTTGTGAATTTCTTGGTTCAGGAATTGAAGGTTGAACTGGCAAAAGAGATTGTGGAACATGGCAAGGCGCAGAAAAAACCATATGAACTAGAATTGCCTCAAGCAGAGTAACGGCAATTTTTCATGCTTTCGATCTCATGGTTACTACCTGTCAGATTCGTTTCTCCGAATGGTGCTTGCTGGCCTCAACCCTCAATATGTTGTGTCATAGATGACATTGCCTCAGCCACTAGGCCATGATAAAGTAGAGCTCATCAAGCCTTGAGCGAGAGACTCAGATCTAAGGCTCGGGAGCCACGGATCTCAAGATTGTTGTCGTCCCCGTCTTATCGACGAGGGTGGTGATACAGAAGAAGGCCAATCGGGAGAGAGCTAAAATTCGAAAGAGAGGGGCCGCTGCGGCAACATTTGGAGGAGCAGAGCACCTCGGACTGGATTTTGTGCAAACAAGTTTAATGAGGATGAGGCAACATTAGACTCGGTGAAACCTCGAGCCGAACATTTTTTGGGACACTGAGAGTCCGTATGATAACGCTTAAGGGAGGCGATTATGATGTTCACTTCCTCCCGAATTTCTTTTTTGATGGCTAATGAGTAGGGTTCTTGTAAAGTTAAATAAATCACTAGATGAAAAGACCCCAAAAGCCAAGGTTTTCGAAGTTGGATTAGGACGCATTTCTTTCGTTCCCTCGAGTTGTCATGTCTATGGATACAGGAAATTTTGCCTAAAGAAATTAAGATAATAATGTTATTGTAGGTCCACAAATCCTTTTAACGTGTTTGTTCGAAAATCAAAGTCATCTCGCCACACGTCGTAGTTTGATTTTTCTTAAAAAAAGGGCTTCGTACCATATACATACATACATACATATATATATATATATATATATATATTATAAAATAATTAGTTCTTTTGTTAAATTGCTTCGTCATAATGGCCATGGAGACACCACAATGCCTATTCCAAAAAAATTAGGGCACGTATATATCGCCCTCCTATTAGCATCAAATTTTGCCCCTACATTTTACCATTGGATCGAAATGCAAAATAATCATAAGCATCCAGGTTGAGACATGTTGCATTTTCCATCGAACAGTAAAATATTATAAGGGCATGTTCCCTCCTGAAATTCATAAAATCACGCCTTTTTTCGTCTAAGTAGCTAGAAAATCGAAATATCCAAGCTCGAACTTGTAAATAAGAATGAACTCCAGCCTAATAAACTCAAATGCTAAGTATCTTTCTGGTATTGGTATTTTCTTTTCACAACCATGACCTGCCTTCGAAAAAAATTAATAAAAGTAAGATGAAATTCGCGAGCTAACTTGTCGGACATAAGTAGGACAGAGTTCGAGAACTCCATTCGGCAAGATAATTAAATAACTCGGGTTCGAACTAAATTCGAAATTAGACGAGTTGATCTCAAATAATCATGGATCGAAAATTAGCTAATTAATTGACTTGGTTTTTGCCATTGCTTTGCAATTGCAGCTAAACTCAAAAACGGTTCTAAAGCCCTTCCTCTGAAGTGTCCGAACCTTTATTTTCAAAAAAAAAAAAAAAAAAAAAAAAAGTGTCCGAACCTTTGGCGGAAGCGAGTACCGCCCCATCCATGTCTTCCGTACTCCGCCGCCTCAGCGGCGTCTTCGCCAAGCCGCCACCCCGCCCTCGCGTAGACCATCTCGGCGGACGACAAGACCTCCGGAAGGTGGTCGCCAAGTTCAAGAAGCTCTCCCGGTCGACCCACTTCCGTCGGAACAGCGTCCCGTACGAGAAGACCGTCCAACGCCTCGCCTACCACCACCAGTTCGCCCTCATCGAGGACCTCCTCGAGCACCAGAAGCAATACGTGGCGCACTCGGGCGACAAGTTCGCGGTCCGCCTCATCGGCCTCTACGGGAAGGCGGGCATGTTCGAGCACGCCCGGAAGCTGTTCGACGGAATGCCTAGCCTATCATCGCGGAAGCCCTCGCTGGTGCACCTCAATGCCCTTCTGGCCGCCTGCGTCGATTCCAAGAAGTTCGATGAGGTCGAGGGGATCTTCCGGGTGTTGCCGGAGAAGCTGTCTCTGGACGTCGATGTTTGCACTTACAATACGGTTATTAAGGGCTATTGCCTGATGGGTGATCTTGATTCTGCTGTTTCGTTGCTTGATGAGATGGAGGGAAAAGGGGTTGAGCCTAATTTGATAACGTGGAATACCCTGCTTGAAGCTTCTTATGGAAATGGCAGGTTATCGGAAGGCGAGAAGATATGGGATTTAATGGTGAGCAAGAATGTTACTCCTAGCGTCAGGAGTTACAATCCAAGACTTCGTGGAGCAGTTTTGCAGAACAGAGTCGCGGATGCTGTTAAGCTGTTAGATGAAATGCGGGATAAGGGAATCCAGGCTGATACACACAGCTACAATGCTTTTATTGTTGGGTGTTGCCGAAATGGAGACTTGGATGAAGCCAAGAACTGGTATCGGCAGCTTGTTGAGAGTAAGTGCAATGTTGATCGGGTGACGGTATCCTCTCTTGTCCCCTTGCTTTGTGAAAAGGGTGACTATGAATCGGTGCATAGGCTTTGCATTGAGGCCATGGATCAAAAGTTACTTCGTGTAACAAATACTCTGCAGAATGTTGTAGATTTCTTGGTTCGGGAATGCAAGGTTGAATTGGCAACGGAGATTGTGGAACATGGCAAGACCAAGAAGACACCATATAATCTAAAATTGCCTCAAGCAGAATAATGGTTTTTATCGCATTATGTACCAATCAACTGTTATGGTTACCAACTCAAGACTTCATTTCCTCGATGGTCTTTGCTGAGCTCAACCCTCGGTATGTGATGTTGTGCATGGCATTTTATCAATCAACTAGGCCATGGTGAACGAGGCCAAAGCATGAAACAGGTTCCTGTTATTGAAGAAATGCCTTTTACTTTCACTGTTTTCACTGATTTTGTTGTTGTTGTGGAGCTACAAATTGGTATCAACACTGTTGATAAGACTATAGAGTCTTGACTTCCTGGGTTTTGAACTCTTCGGTGTAACTGTAACTGAAGCATTGTGTAATGCATAGAGAGTTTCAGGCTATCACGCTTCTTGAGTTCCTTTCAGCAACAAAGCCGAGTGCTGCTGGCCATATGTATTATGATTCTTCATATTACCTGGCCGAGGTGAGTCAAGGGCTCCAATTCACGGGCTCATTCACGTTGGGTGCATGGCATTTCTGTCTTCGCTATCTAACCTTTGGATTGTTGCGTTGCACTGTACTGATGTCTGAGGGCTTCTGTTGAAACAAGAAGTGCCCGTGGTTGTGATGTTGCATGCAACCCTTTGCTTTTGCGACAAATCTTTATCTTTCGTGGGATTTTTGCTGCCTATTTTATCAAAATCTTATCTTTCATAGATAAGAACACGTTAAAAGATGCATCTGAGTTCTTACTTGGAAAACTTGTGGATTTATTACCTAATAGGTCCTTCGATAAGATCAAGGTAATAGTCTGAATTTTTATCTTCAGTCTATCAATTAATAAGCTTTGATTGGGAGGCTTAGCTGTCCGGTACAGCAAATTGACCATTTTTTTTCCCTTGAAATCAGAAAGCAATAGTTGGACTATTACATGATTATTTTCATTTAATTTTGTGAAATTCCTTTTACAAAACTTAGTGTAGGACCTCGAAATAATTGATTGAAGATACCCTATCATAATATATATATATATATATATATATATATATATGTGTGTGTGTGTGTGTGTGTGTGTGTGTGTATACATTTTTACGAAAACACAAATTAAGTTGCACTCTATGATTGGATACTCTCCATCGTATGGCCCGAGTGTTGGAGGTTTGTTTATAAAAACAAATTAAGTGCATTTTCCTTGTCCTACATAGGAAAAGTGAGAGGAAGTGGGCCAATTAATAAGTGTGGGGTTTCCTTACTTAAATGAATGATTGGGTAGGGCTAGACCACACCATACCTGCATGTAGGTGTGCGATTAAGTGCACACATTCCTCACACTTTGCATGCTTGTGCTTTTTGTTTCTTGTGAAAATTAGCTGGCGAGAACATTCCTCCCTTAAAATAGCAAACTGACTTGCAGAAAAACAGCAGAACTAGTTCTATGGATTTTACGAAATTTTCTAGATGGAGTTGACTTTAAACCCTTCGTGAAAGATGTAGAACACATCTTTAGGAATAACATATCAAAATTTTAGAACAAACGGTCGAGATTCGTTGTGAAATGATTCTTCTTCAGTAGGCACTTAATCTGAAAGTTGCTGCAGAATTCAGGGGTAAAGACAACAAATTACTGCTCTTTATACAATGAGATATAGGGTTAGGTTTCTTCATGAAAAATGTTAATCTATGTCTCTTCTATAATGTACTAAAATTTCGTAGCATTTTGATGAAATTTGATGCACTTTCTGCTTCTGTGATTGAAACTGCCCTCGTCAGCTTGTATCCTGTCTTGATCCGAGACTGTGCAATAGATGTTGTGCTTCTTTACCTGATTTTCATGGCATATAGGGAGTCTAATGATCATGTAATAATAGTTAGTTTGTATATGAGTATGTCTCTTCTGTAATTCGAAGTGTGGCCATTGTACGATTATTAATTATGGTATGTGTGTGCAATGAGTGCAACTTGAATGAAATGCTGTGTGAGCATGAGTGCTGCTTATAGTGATTGTGTGCTCTTGAGGTCTCATGCATGCCGTGATGTGATATAATTCAAAGGTGTGATGTGTGGAATGTGAGAATTAAATGAGTAAGAGATTTCCATCGATACTGAGATACTGGTGATGCCCCGGGGTGGGACGTTTATGCTATGTGATCTTGGATGCCTCGGTTGAGTAAGATATCAGGATGCCTCGGAGTTGAGATGCCATTATGTGTGATCAGGGATGCCTTAGAATGAGATGCCCCATGCTGTGTGATCTTGGGATGCCTCAATTGTGTGATACTGGGGGATGTCTCGGAGTGAGATGCTCATAATAGCAATATCGTGGAAGTCCGGATGTGCGATTCCAGAAGTGACTCGATTGGGCTGGCTTGTGTTCTGGTGGGTAAACTGATTGAGGGTGGACTTTGATATACACACTATAATATAAATTCCACTTAGCGTGTGAGTTCGCCTATTGTTATCACATCTCATCTTAGTTCAGATTAAGAGCATGAGGCATACATGTGCATTTAGCATGTTTGTTACGAAGTGACTATTCATATGACATTTTAGTATTTATTTAGTTATATCCGTGACAATCTTGCCTTAGTATGTTGAGCTATTTGATTGTATTCTCTTGCTTTCTTTGGCAACTGAGGATTCTCTAGCTTAGGGTCTTATTATTTCTTTACTGGGCATTGCTCATTCCTTTCTATTTTTCAGATCATTAGTATGGATGTACCACCGATCACTCATTATGGGGTAGTAGCGTACATTGATGTTTCTTTTCACGACGTATATGACCCAAATATCAAGTTGACCTGCATGAGATGTGAGGCTACACTTTGGATGGACGATGGCAAGGTAGACTAGATTCCTATGAGGTTCATTGCTTGGTTCATAAAACCATGAAAGGGAGCTGTTTAGCTGTTTGGCCCTCTTTAGTTCGACGCTAGAGGACCTGTAGCTGGGACAGGAAGTGCTTAGGCACCCAGATCATGATGAAGCCGAAGAAGATGTCTTTTGTTTTGCTTTTTGCTTTTTGCTTTTTGTTTGTTTGTTTGTTTTTGTTTTTGTTTTTGTTATTTTTTGTTATTTTGTTTTTGTAGGGGGTAATGAAGTTAGGAACCTCTCTTACCCTTTCCCTGGCTAATTACTTACACTTTTGTTCATGAACGTATAAATATATGTTGTGCATCGATGAAGGACTTGTAAGTAATCCAAATCGGCGTATGTAAGCCCGAATGGTTTTCAACAAGAAAGTTAACGAAGCTTCTCATGATCCTTATATATGTTCTTAGTTGGATTGTCTAATGCTAAGTGATAGGATTGTTACAAGGTGATCGTGTGTTATAAAAGTTTCAATTCATATAATATCCATGTTATACATGCTAACCAATTAGGTTTGGATGCTATAGTTTGATAATTGAAACCAACAAGTTCTGTCATGATAATAATTTGCATAATTTCCACTTGCGCTTAGTATGTGACACTGCTGGGACGTCACAAAAGGTCTCCTCTTTGACCACACGCAGTAATCACGACACAAACTACCAAACATTTGGCACATGCTTCACATGCCTTAAGCTAAACAAAACTAGAGAGCAAACGCCAAGGCAACTTCGTGGTCCCAAAAAAAAAAAATAATAATAATAAAATATGATTGAAGGGATTGACCGGGTTTGGCCAAAGAATAAAGGGAATTAACCGAAAATAAATTAATCACTGTTTGTGTTTGGTAATATGTCTCGAGATTGAGCCCATTGAATGAAACCCAACCAACATTGAAGTGTGTGGAAGCACGGTCCACATCGTGCGTACGCTGGTGGTGTCCTCAAGGACAGTTAGACTAAGCTTTTGGTTGAGTTCTGTTAAGAGCAACTAAAGCTTTGAAGTTGCAGATTTTGAAAATTCTTGTTGTAAGTTTTGTTTAACTTTGCACCTAACTAGAAGAAGCCTTCTGTCACGTCAACTTTTTGCATTCCTTTGGAGATTGATTTGTGAAAAAGTATGAGGACTAAATATTGTGTGAGTTATTTTGTATAATTGGAAGCTCAAGAAGGCTGAAAGTGTTTGAGTGACATGACTATGATTGTAACATACTTTGTATCGCTTGATCTATATTAAAATCTCGTATTGGTATACTTGTTGAGTAGATCTGGTCAACTGAATCATAAAAATCAAGTATTTGGTTTACTTTTTATATTTTCTGATTTATTATTGTTCGATTGCTCGTTCTTTTGTAACAATTTCGTGCTTGTTTGGTCATTAACATCTTGATGGGGTTCAACGTGAGACCGGTAGGGCGTCCGTGCATCACATGAGATTTAGACATTATTTTTTATGCCTTGCTTTAAGATATTATGCAGCAAAGTCGGTCAATATGTTGCCTTTGATTGAACTATCCGATTTCTTTAATCGAACTTCCTTTTCATAAAAGAACAATCTAGTATAAATTCGACATGTTTCTATAGTGCACGCGTACATATGGATTTTTCACAGTGATTTATCTTTTATTAATGGAATTTAATTGTTATTATTATCATCTTCGCTCATTTCATTATGCTTAACTTTTTGTTCTTGGTCATACATTATTCTGCTTAACTTAGAAGGTTAAAATGATCGTCAAACCAGTGTTTATGTGTACACGTTTCACCGGTTACTGTCTATGTTGGCATGTCTTATTAGACTAATCTTCATTTCGTCTTAATTTAATTTAATTAGAGTGGCCTTTAGCGGGACTCCAATTACATTCGACCACGCAGAAGCCTCGATCTTCGCGTGCACCTACATTGACCTTTCTAAAATTCATGAACAGGAGTCATGTTTCGATTAGTAGATGCATTGTTGATTGAGACTTAGTTCCGCGTGAACGTCATTTGCATATGCATAAGCGGATAGAGAATTGCGTCAACGATGACGTGTTCGATCATGGACATACTCCATACCATATTTACGCGTTATACATAGGGGACGTTGCACGTCTGCGCGTTGGTTTTGGTTTTAATCCCTCGGGAACCTAGAGCTTGTGAACTATCAGGGACGATTATTTGACAATTCTATCAGACATAGCATTGTTTGGCTCAAAGCAAGTGGTATTTCTGGTTGTGATCATAGCCAAACAGCTAGAGAATCTTCTCCTGCAATTTGCAGAAATTTTCCAAGTCATTTAACTGTCCTCAAATTGACTTAAATCATATGTTTGAGATGAGTTTTGCGAACAGAACTCTTAACAAGCACTTTTAAATTAGAGGGCAAAAGCCACAAAAAGTCTTAAATTAGGCCTACTATAACATATTCACCCTAAACTTAATTCTCTAGTACAAAAAATCTCAAACTTGTACCAATTGGACACATTTACCCAAATTCATTAAATCTCTGGTACGCGGAAGTAAACTCCTCTTGTACACTTTACTTAGGTGTCCAATTAACTAATCAATAACTGATTAATGGTGACTATTAAATAAATTTATTTGCATGTTTAATTGAACAAATTAACATTGAGCACCAAGTTGTGATTGGTAGAATTTTGAAGAGGATGTGTTAATTCTTTGGACTTAGTAATCTATTAGCTTTCCCCCAAATGGTTCACCTTCGGGAAGGTCGCAAAATGTTCTAAAGATTGAATAATTCCTTATTGAATAGACGCAATGATGATTATTTTTCTGATGACGACATCTGAGCCCATGAAGAGTTAAGATAGTTATGAATCTAGGAGATCTGTCATTGCATGATACTATTTGTCTCCTTACTTACAAATAACTACTAGAATAATCAACTACATTTTTTAAGTCACGCAAAATGGCAAATATTACATTCTTCAGGTCAGGGACCTTTTTTCTTGTACTTTGCGGTCCGTGTTTTAAAAGTCGAATATTTTCATTATTGAATTAGCATATAGATAATATGTAGATCAAATTACTTATTTACCCATATTTACTTTTTAATTTTTTTAATCTATCCTAATCGAACTCTCAACTCACTTTCAAACATTTGCTCTATTTTTTCGTAGACTGCGGGAGTCAAACCCCATACTTAAAACTAAACGTTTTCATCTCTAACTCCTTTGAAAAAGTGAAGAATCAAACTCTCCACCTCCCCTTTTCACGTGGAAAGGGCGGCACTTGCAGCAAGCAACATGTAAACGACATGTATCTCAAATTACTTGTTTACATATCTGTACTTATTTAGTAGACATCACGGATAGAGATTGAGTTTTTTGAGAGTATCGTAGTGGGCGATGGATACGGAACAAGTTCTAAGTTGCCACGAGAGAAGGCTTTCTTGACTAGACCATTCATTGAATGCTTTCACCTTCCAACAAGCATTGAAGACTTGAAAATTGACATAAATCAAAGTTGTTTTTTTTTTTTTTTTTTGGAAATCCACTGTTAAAAAAAGAAAGAAGCCATCACAACTCCTAAATTTTGTCCATAGTGACGCCAATACCATAAATAAAACTTCATCGTCACTAATACCGCATTCTTGTACGAGTAGCCCAAAAATACCTTCTGTCATATTGCCATCAACGATGGCTTTAAAAAATCTGACGTGGCGTCATGCACGAACAATCACAAGGATATAGGGCTGATGTCATTTTAGCTTAGTGCAAGACGATATTGTTTGTCAATTTGTAGGTTTGGATATGACTTATACGTATTAAAATCCACTTGACCCTCAAAGTATACAACTTGTAAAAGTAGGTGTATATATTTTTTTTTTCAAAAAATGGACCTCTATGATAAATTGCCGCATTGGCCATTTTTAGAGCCCTCAAACTGACATAATCCATGAAACAACGTCTTTTGGCATAGATGATGATGGTTTTATATGAGATGGGTATAAGGTCCGTCCGCCCATGTTGGGCCTAAAAGCCCGGCCCACGGAATTAGGGCCCGTTGATAAGGGAACGTATAAAAGGAGAAAGAGAGAGAGAGGAAGATACCCGTTGGAATAACGCACGTACGTTCCTCTCCCTCTCTCCCTCCAAAAAGAACAGTATGCTTAAGGCGACGACGTTTCCCTTTCAAGGCGAATTGACATCATCGGATCAGAATTTCTTCATTGATCTTCGGCATTGGTGTCTAATATGTGGCAAATAAGGTACGCTCGAATTCGTGGTGTGCCTTACGATCGGTGATACGTGTTTTTCCCGAGCTTCGTCTTCCGCATTGCTTTAGGGGTTTGATTTAGTGTCGAATCCGGTTTTCGGAAATCTGCTATTCCCAACATTGGCATCAGAGCCCTAGTTCACGTTTTTCCCGACCCCATTGATGTTTTTTGATTGATTTTCGCGAAAGTAATCGGCCAGTACGGATCGGGGTGAGAAATCCCGACACCCGAGCGCTGTCTGTCCTTTTTTCTGAGTTTTCGTAAGTCGAAATCAATTTCTGAAGGCACTGCGTGAAAGAGGTCGTCGAGACGAGTCCGGCAATATGTCGAACGCCACTGGGAGACGCCGCCCGTGCCCACACGCGCGGCCAGAAGCCGCTGCGCTTGGACGTGACGCGCCCGGAAACCCTGGCTCGCCCAGCACGTGCGACACACGCGCTGGTCGGCGAACCGGCACGTGCTCGCCGCCGGCCGGCAAACTGGCACGCGCCGGTCGACGGATCGACGCGTGCTGACGTCACCCAATGGTCGGTAACCGCTGGGGTGACGTCATCGATGACGTCAGCACGACGACGATTGGCCGGGCGGTCACCGGCCGGTGACCCGATCGGTGACCCGACCCGACCCGACCCGCGGACGCCTGGCACGCGCGTGGCGTGTGCCGGTTGATGTCTGCATGACGTTAGCCCGCACATGCGCGCGGCACGTGCGGTTGGTTCGTCCAACCGGCCCGATCGATCCGACCGGCTCGTCCGGTCCGATCGGTCCGATCGATCCGACCGGCTCGACCGGTCCGATCGGTCCGACCAGTCCGACAACCGACGACCTGACCGTTGACCGTTGACCGTTGACAAAAAAAAAAAAAGGAATTTGTTTCTTTTTCAATCATGTCTGTGTGGGTTAGAGGTAATCTATTTTTTATTATGCATTTGTTGCATGAATCATGGAAACTTATGTATTTTCTATTTTGTTTATTGTGGTTTATAAGTGATCCATTTATTGGTTATGCATTTGTTGCAGGAACTATGATGCGTTATGCATGGATATCTGCAATCCCGAAAATGGACGAAGGAAGAGCTAGACTGAAAAGGCTGATGAAAGAGTTAGATGATTATCGGTGGCATGACGGTGATTTAGTATCACACGTGGTCAAGGTCAATCAGATGATACAGGAAATCATCTGGAATGGTTATCTTATGCCAGATTTTGAGAATGTGTCGGCTTTGATAAACACTCTTCCACCCGAATGGCAAGCAGTGTTAGATCGGCTATGGGAGGTCAACGTGGTCCCGGGTTATAGGAGACTAGTGGAAACTTTTGTAAGAGAGCATTGTAGGATTGAGTTGGCCAAAGCTTCAACCCTTAGATTGAGCGCCACATGGTTGGCAAATGTGCCTTCAGTTTTCTCAGATACTTTGACTGATAGATTATAAGGGACTTTCCCTGTTTATTTCTTAGATTAGTTTGAGATGTTTTTTAGTGTTGAATATCTCTTTCTATGTTGATATTTCTTTTTTGATATATTACTTAGTGTAATGGATTGTTGTATTAGTTGAAAGCATTATTATTTTATTGGATGTCAATTATCTGTTGCTTTTGGTTATTGCTGATTGCCGTGGGTAGTTAGCTGTGAGTAGTTATAGAAGTTTTTATAACTTCATAGAATTTATTTTGCATAAGACAATTATATTAAGGATAGTTTTAAGTTAGGATTTTTGGTGGATGATTGGAAACATAGTGACCTTTTGATTCTGAAACCTTACTTGAAATTATTCATTGATATGATGGGTCTATGCAAAGTGGATGCATAAATGATAGGCATTAATTATTCGTGCATATATGTCTGATGTGTTCAGATTGATGGTTTCAGCAACTAAGAACGTAATTGCAAAAATGAACGGCAACAATTGTGAAATATTGAAAATGAAGATTCAATGTGTGCTAGAAAAGCAAGAAGCACTAGAAGCTCTTGACCATGTTATGGAAGATCTTGAGAATGTTGTGCGCCACCTTGAGCTGATAGAGGATCGCTTAACGGCATGTGAACCGAAAATAGATATTTGCAATGCTGGTTCTAACTCAGAAAGGGCTTTGAGCTCTAAGCGCAAGCGTATTGATTCGTTCAATATGTGGGAATGCAAAGGATCAAGTCCTTATTGCAAGAGATCAAGAGTTAACCAACACAAGAGAGGAAAACGTCCCCAAGTGAAGCAAATGTCAAGGGTGAGGTGTTACAACTGTGACAAGAAGGGTCACTATGCTCGCGACTGTCGTGAGCCAAAGAAAGTAAACACCTCTTGTACATTTGAGAACTTTTCTTTTGTGTCAAGTTCTGCATTATTAGCTGAATCCAATTCTTTGTGGACTGTAGATTCAGGAGCAACAGACGATGTAGCGAAGGATAGAGGATCCTTCGTGGAATTCCGACGAATACCAACTGGAACTAAGTGGATCTATGTGGGAAACAACTCCAGAGCTGAAGTTAAAGGGATTGGCACCTGCCAATTGAACATGCGTGGTGGACGCAACTTGTTCCTACATGATGTTCTATATGCTCCGGAGATTCATCGAAATTTTGTGTCTGTTTTGGAGTTGGTTAAGCTTGGTTTTAGTGTGAACTTCCATAATAGCGATGTAGATTTGTATTTGGATACAAACTACTATGGTTATTGTCACTTTCTAGATGGTTTTATTGTACTAAATGTTGACTGTGGTGATGTCAATGTTTGTTGTTCCCTTATTTCATGTCTTCTACTTCATATGATAATGATGTGAATGTGTGGCATGCTAGACTTGGTCATATTGGCCAATAATGTATGAATAGACTAGCCAAAGAGGGTTTGTTGGACAACATTGAAAAAGTCGATTTACCCATATATGAGCATTGCCTAGTAGGGAAAACGACAAGGAAAACATTTGGAAAAGATAAAAGAGCTGAATTTCCTCTGCATTTAATCCATTCCGACGTTTGTGGTTCAATGAATGTGAGAGGAAGGCATGGGGCTGTTTATTTCATCATTTTCATAGATGATTATACTCGATTCAGATATGTCTATTTGATTTCTCATAAATCCGAGGCATTAAGTTGTTTCAAAAGGTTTATGAACATGGTAGAAAATCAATTATACAATAAGATAAAAGCATTGAGATCCAATCGAGGACGATAATATTTATCTGATGAGTTCAGAAAATAATGTGATGAAAAGGAATAGAAATACAATTGTCTATTCCATATACTCCTCAACAAAATGGTGTTGCAGAGAGAAGAAACAGAACCCTACTGGAAATGGTTAGGTCCATGATGGCGCATGCTAACTTACATATCACTTTTTGGAGTGATGCGTTGTTAACTGCTGCCTATATACTTAACCGGGTGCCTTCCAAATCAGTTAGTTCCATTCCATATGAGTTATGGACAGGTAGAAAACCGAACTTAACTTTTCTTAAGCCATGGGGTTGTGCTGCCTATACTCATGAGTCCTCTCACAAGTTTGGGAAATTGGGTCCTAAAGGAAAGTAGAGTATTTTAATGAGATACTCCGAACACTCAAAATGGTATGTGTTCATAGGTGAGCAGGAAAGTGGGAGAATAACTGAATTTAAATCACGGGATGTCACATTTTTAGTGAATGAATTTCCTAAGAATGGCGAAAGAGGAGAAGATCACTCTCTATTTGAAACCTTGGATCAAGATAATGATATTGGTTGAGTTCGTCCAAGTGGGAGTAATATGAGAAGTGATGAATTGAATTCAACTCATCATCAATTACAATCACATGATGAGATGATATCGTCATTATCTAATCCGAGTGGGAGTATAATGGGGAATGATGTGCTAAGTGTATAATCTCCCATATAGCGAACAAGTCGCCAAAGTATTCCCCGTTGACGTTTTGACATTGAAGGGGAAACTTTTATGATTGCTTCGTAAGATGAGGATGAGCCAAGAAATATTAATGAGGCTCTGAATTGCCCTAGTAAGAAAAAATGGATTTATGCAATGAAAGAGGAGATGGAGTCAATGAAGTCAAACCAAGTTTGGAACTGGTTGATCTTCCAATAGGACGCAAAGCTATTGGGAACAAGTGGGTTCTCAAAATAAAACGTAAAGCTGATGGCTCGATATATAGGCATAAGGCTTGCCTTGTGGCGAATGTGTATAATCAACATGAAGGAATTGATTATGAAGAAACATTTTCTCCTATAGTGAGATTTACCTCGATTTGTATAATTCTGGCAATAGTGGTTATTATGGATCTTGAGTTACATCAAATGGATGTAAAGACTGCTTTCCTCAAAGGAGAATTAGAGGAAGGAACATATATGGAACAACATGCTGGTTTCATAGTGAAAGGCTAAGAAGAAAATATGTCGACTTTTGAGTTCGATATATGGCCTTAAGCAGTCGTCAAGACAATGGTATATACGATTTCATAATACCATAATGGCATATGATTTTACAATGATAGATGAGGATCATTGTATATATATCAAAAGATCCAATGATCAATTTGTGATCATATCATTATATGTTGATGATATACTAATTGCCGAAAGTAATATGAAGTTTGTCAATACTGTCAAAAGTTGGTTGTCTTCCAACTTTGAGATAAATGATATGGGATTGTAAACCCATAGACACTCCTATTGCAAAAGGTGAAGGATTGAGCCATAGACTGTGTCCAAGAACTCCACAAGAGAAGGAACAAATGAAACATGTTCCTTATGCTAGTGCTGTTGGAAGCTTGATGTACGCTATGATGTGTACAAGACCTGACATATGTTTTGCAGTTGGAATGGTGAGCAAATACCAATCTAATCCAGGTCAAGCACATTGGAAAGCCATTAAATGAATACTAAGGTATCTAAAAGGAACTGCTGATTATTCGTTGAGTTATTATGGAAATGATCTGCAACTCAAAGGCTATTCTGATGCTGATTGGGGAGGAGATTTAAATTAAAGGAAATCTACCTCTGGGTTTGTTTTCTTACCGAATAATGGCACCATATGTTGGAGCAGTAAGAAACAAAAGTGTATAGCCTTGTCCACGATTGAAAATGAGTTCGTGGCATTATCAGCAGCAATATAAGAAGATGTTTGGCTTAAGAGATTTTTTGGATCATTTAGGTGTTATTAGAATTGCTGCAGATTCATTGTTGGTTAACTGTGATAGCCAAGTAGCAAAAGTGTACACCAAAGATCCAAAAATATCATGGCAAGACCAAACCTATAGTTACCAAGTATAACTTTTGTCAAGGATATGATTACACGAAAAGATGTGAACTTAGAGTACATACTACGCATAGAATGGTAGCAGATCCTATGACAAAGCCAAAACCTAGAGATGTGTTTTGTGGCCATATGAAATCTCTAGGATTGCGTAGAGTCTGATGTACTGGATTGTAATTTCCCTGAAGTGTTCACATTTGATGAATTTGTGTTTTTTATCATTAATGCCTATGAATCTTTGTTTAATCTTTATGCATCTTAATGCTCAGTGCATTACTTTAAGTTGAGAAAGTATGTCGGACAATATAAGATTAGCCCACTCACATGGGTAATCGCCTCTATTTACTGTGTGATAAATAGAGATGAGACTGTTTTTAAGCTTATTATCTAGGTGATAATCGAGAGCTCAAGCTTAAAATACGTATGTCGCCTTAACTGAGTGTTAAGATGAGGACATAATACTTACTATGTCCGAAAGTAAAATATCTCACATATTTTACTTTATTTGTCTATGATGCCAAGTGTGAGTTCTGATGAATTTAGTGAATGAGTAGATACATGAACTCAAGTTAGACATTAGGTATGTCTGAACTATCATCTGTACGGTATTGAAAGATGTATACATACGCTCCATGAGAAATGAGTTAATACCGTAATACGTATTTCATACTACGTATGCATGAGACGACCAATAAGAGTGGCAAAAGTTTGATCTCAACTTTTTTATGTCGTGTGAGACTCTTAAGGAAAAGAGTTCCTCAATTTTTAGTCCCCTCATGACTCTTACTTATTCTCAAGATTTCTATTTAGTGTTTGTTATCTTAGGATGTTGCCAATGGTCATGAGTTGATTCGATCTAATGGGACATTTCTAGAAAAGCAAGCTGAACTGAAATTGAGAGTTTGAAGGGAAGAGGAAGATCGAATTTGGAGAATCACATTGTAGTTTTTGTATTCACTGGTTAACCAGTTATGACTGTCTTTGTGATAATCATAATTGTGAATACAATATATACAATATCAATATATATATATATATATATATATATATATATCATTGTTTAAAAGAGATCAAGAGAGACATAAATGTGATCGATAGATCTAGAGTGCTGCATACTAAATCTACTTGGAGTATGATGCCAATTATGAGCTGCTGTATATTCTTAACAGATGTATGGCAACGAGCTCTCAAAGTATGCTGGTCGCACGGATTATTCACCGGTAT
This sequence comes from Eucalyptus pumila, assembly GCA_016097595.1. Taxonomy (NCBI): domain Eukaryota; kingdom Viridiplantae; phylum Streptophyta; class Magnoliopsida; order Myrtales; family Myrtaceae; genus Eucalyptus; species Eucalyptus pumila. The sequence continues at coordinate 9,375,252 of CM027849.1, forward strand.
GAATGTTGAAGAGAGGTAAAGAAAATTTTGTTCGGCCCACCATGTGCGAGTGGGAGATGATGGTTTTATATGAGATGGGCTTAAGGCCCGTCCGCCCATGTTGGGCCTAAAAGCCCGGCCACGGAATTAGGGCCCGTTGATAAGGGAAGGTATAAAAGGAGAAAGAGAGAGAGAGGGGAAGATACCCGTTGGAATAACGCACGTACGTTCCTCTCCTTCTCTCCCTCCAAAAAGAACAGTACGCTTAAGGCGACACCGTTTCCCTTTCAAGGCGAATTGACATCATCGGATCAGAATTTCTTCCTCGATCTTTGGCATTGGTGTCTAATATGTGGCTAACAAGGTACGCTCGAATCCGTGGTGTGCCTTACGATCGGTGATACGTGTTTTTCCCGGGCTTCGTCTTCCGCATTGCTTTAAGGGTTCGATTTAGTGTCGAATCCGATTTTCGAGGATCCGTTTCCCAACAGATGAAAGCAGCATCAAATCCACATCTGCTCCACTGGCCGGCTATCGTCCATGAAAGCCGCCACTTTGGAGTTTTAGCAGCCATCTAGTGATGGCGGTAATTCTTATTACACTAGTACATGTTTAGGGATTTTTGTGACAAAAAAAACTTTTCATATTGATGTCATAGCTAAAAAAGTTTGGAAGCGCCACAGATACAAAGACAAGTTTGGGACATTACTATCACCGTACATTTAATTTAGAATTTTTGGTGGGACTAGCTCATCATCTTATATTTTATATAGCTGATCGAAGATGCTGGAGAGAAGAGTCTCAATCTGCACATGATAGCCTCGTTAGTGGACCCGATGAGAGTATTTCTTCCAACCATAGACAACATAAATGCCCAGCAACCAGCAAGCTTTTCCCCAACTTTCTCGCTGACTAGCAAATTTAGAGGTCCCTCTGCCATCTCCATTCAGAGGTGAAACCTAAATGCTTGCCCAGATCATTTACATTGCTTACATCCACTATTGGGTGCAAGTCGCTTCTATCATCCTCAGTGACATTACTGGAGAAAAATATATTTTTGACATTTTCTTGTTCACTCTTCACCCCAAGGAATCACATAAAAGATCGAGCACTTAAGCTAAGAGTCCGACAATTTTGACGATCCGCCTTACAAAGCAGATAGAGATCATCCACAAGGAGCAAATGGTGACAATCGGCACCTTTCGGAAGCATCAACTCCTTTCCAATTGCCATGAGCATGTTCTCTTTCCATAAGAAAGCTAGGAACTTTCGTAAAGAGAATGAAGATGTTAGAGGAGATGCGTCTTTGTGCCGATACAAATCTGCAGAGGTTGACTTCCGAACATTTAGCGAGGTTTTATTCACATCAAGAAATGAGAGGTGTGTGGGGCCCAACATATTCTGTAAAAGGAAATCGCAATATTTAGTCCAACTTATTATGCAAGAGTGGTCGGCCCACCAGGATTTAACTCTTCATTTTATCAAAGACGCTTAGATAACAAACTTTCTGATTGGGATATTTGTAACAGACTGACGGTTGATTGAGTGTTCATTCAACAGGACATAATAAGATATAATACTATTAGACTTTCTGGTAATATCTTAATCAAGAGCAAGAGGCTCGATCACAGCAGATAGCATTTGCTGCCCAATCGTGCCGTCCTGGACGCCGAACCCATCTCCGGACTGGTAGATCATGTGTGCAGCACGAGCAGCGTTCACAGTGACATCGATGTAGGGTCGGAGAAATGGTGTCTCAGCATTGACAAAGCAATGAGCATTAATGCTTCTCCATGCTTGGTCTATCAATCCCTTGATATGCTTCCGAGCAACGTCTTCTGATACATTTGCTTCTCGCATGTAACACACCATTGATGATGGAGCATCTCCTCTTTCTATTTCGGCCTAATCGAAAAATAAATCAATTTAATGTGTTAATGAGATTCAATCTCCTCAGTTCAATGTCGACGAACGTCATGTTAATATAAGATTTTTTCGCAAGCTAAGAATCTGTACATGTCAAATCCATTGCGTTCGTAGCTTTTTTGCGGGATTTTGATGGTTACCTTGGACGTTCTTAGGTCGTTGCAGAGTCGGATTATCATGGACGCATTGTATATCAGATCCTTCTTGCTCTCCACCAACTCTGCTGCATCCTCCAATTTCATATGTCCCACAAAGAAATAAGCATGGGACAAGAGCAGAGGTCCTGAAGAGGATGTCCAAGCATTGCTCAAGTACTCTTCCAAAGAGGGTGTGTAGCCCAAATGGTCCCACTTTGCTTCAGTAAGTAGTGCTTTGCAAAAGTCTGCCCACTGAAATAAAATAAGGAAAACAAATGATTCAATCAAAGATGATTAATTGTGTAAGGACACAAAATTAATTAGGATGACCAATGCAAGCATATGCAGTTATCCACAAGCTTTTTGCTTACAGCTTTCGTGAGATGTGGTAGCACTCGATGCCAATCTTCCTCCTTGCCAATTTCATGAGCGATTTCGTATGTAACGTCCTGAAGTGCTCGGAAACAGACCTTCATGCACTCGGGAAGCTGTTGAATCGATTCTGAGTCCCATCTAGAAGAATTGGACTTTCTAGTTAGCGAAAATGAACGGACAAAGACGAGAGGAAGGGATCGGGAGGCAACGGGGCCAACCTGGTAACGGCGCTGGTGAAGCATTCTAATTCCTCCAACGAACCATAAAGGTCGTAGACGTCGTCAATCACTAGTATAAAGATGACGACTTTTGTGAGAGATTTTCGGAGTGAGCTGAACCGTGGCTCCTGAGAGAGTCCGAGGGCGTACAAGAAACTCTCGACCGGACGATCCCTTGTGAAGTCCACACGTTCGATAAGTCCCAGATCCCTCCACCACCTGAAATTACCAAAGCAACTAATCAAAACCAAAATATATTAAACTCACATCACGTCTGGTATACATAACATCAAAACTGGCGCATTCCTAGGCTGAATTTAGCCAATATATCATGAGTGAGTTTTGCATGTTTAAATCTTGACACGAATCGAAGGTAGGAGCTTGCCTTCCTTCAAAAGAAGGATCTCGGTTGAATAAGTCTTTGCATTTTCTATATCTTCTGTTTCTGCTAAAAAATTACCTGGATATCTCTATGAGATCTCTCTGGTGTGTGGCTTGGACCGTGTTGAAATTGAGCTTGGCAAGCTCCAGCAGATTACTTTGTTTGTCCTCCTGTTGCTCGTAAAAGTCGATTTGCCATTTGATGTCGAACCACTGGACCCTCCAGTGCATCGGAAGCTCCAAAGCATGGACGGCGCCTTTGAGGAGCGGACCGTCCAATCTGGAGACTCTCTCGCGGAGAATCTCTGCTGAAAAGGCTTTCCCTTCATCCAAAATGTCTTCGCCTTCCAGAGCCAGATGTGAAGCCTCAAGAAGCTGCATCATAGCTTCAATATCTTCGCAATTGCTTCTGTTGAATGTGTCGCTCTCTTCTTTGAAGCTTCTCAATTCATCTGATTACAGAATTGAAAGTGGAAGATAATGACTGGACAGAACTGACAATAATTGCTAATACTGCTAACTATACCCAATATAAGAACGTTTGAGGACTAAGGACTCAGAAGATAATATTTTTAAACAGTGAATGATGACATATGGACGTTGGGTAGATTGTACGCGTTTAATTTCATAGTACCTCTCCGTGGATCGGACTTTCTCAACCGTCTAGTCCACAATTACTTTTCTTTTGATAATCCTCCCTCTAGAAATGAAAAGTTTTGCTCAGTAGAACTAAGTCCAAATGGGTGTCGATTTCACGGCTGCTGCATTAGACGTACTGAAAATCCCGTTATGTCGATTAAGCGACTTTTCCATTAGATATTGAAGTCGATGTACGTTGACTTTTTAATGATATCTCAGAAAATAGTTTGATGAATCAGAGATTTTAGGCGAGGCTTGTCATCACAATAAGAACAGATTGGAAATTCGTGTCTGGTTTCGTCAGTACATAAATTGGAGCAATTGATTTCCTCAATAGGATCCTTAGCGTTCGAGTGATATCGAGTCCACTTAAATGTATGAATGGCCTATGATTTAGAATAATTTATGATGTAACGTTCCATTAATTGATCAAAGCAAGCATGGGGATATTAAATGACTAGTAGGGCACAAACCAACTTTTGTAAAATAATATTTATTATCTCCAGCATTGTTCATTGAATTAACGTTGTGATTTCGATAGTAACATCTCGGAAGAATTCATTCATAGAGGGCCGCATTTAGAACATACCTTGTGAAACGACATGACCTTGCTGTCGAAGGAGTTTAAAGCGAAGTGCGCTAGCATAGACATGATCTTCCTTTGCGAAAATGCCATTGTTGGTAAAAGCAACTGTCTCAAGAGCTTCCTTCATCTCCTTGTCAAAAAGGTTGGACAACCCCATTTTTCTCATCCAGTCAATCAACTCTAACTTGGTAAGTGAATCGATTGCTTCTGCTAACATTGCCTTTGCATTCTCCATGAGTCGTTCCATCCGTTCTCCATTTCCTTCTTGCTACAGAATCAAGATGAATACATTATATCGAAATCTACCTCCACAAGGCTTCAAATAATTCAATCTATACTGCTATGGCAATATGTTGGGATTTTGTCATATTTTCCTTTTGCGAATGTATGGTAAGATTTGTTGTGAAGTGTTAATTTCTTGCATGTAGGTTTTACCTAGACTCATTCAAAATTAACCGACTTGATCATATTTTAAGCAATAAACTGCTTAAAGAATGTGGACTTGCTATGTTTCTGATATCATGACTGATTTGTTTATCATCGTAATTGACTGTGTTATAAAACAAGTCTTTATGAAGTGATCGGCTTCATTTCAATTGCTAGAGGACTCAACTAGGGAGCAAGCTAATTGTTCTGATAAGTTGAGTATATATATATATACGATAGCTATAAATCAAGTGTAGATATGATGGCTGATATGTATGATAACATTGCCCAACACTAGAACATTTCTAGCTATATTTAAAAGGTAATGGCATGTATTAGTATCCTGGATGTGATGTTACAAATGAATTTGGAACAACATACTAACATGCTTAATTTAAAAAACATCACTATGTGCCTCATGTGCAAATACTTTCACATTGCATGCCAATGTCAGTTCGCCCTAGTGAGGAATAGATCACTTGAATTATAAGAAATATGTCGATAATTAAGGACCAAATTAGCTCAAACTCATCAACGCGGAAGGTAAAAATAATAATCTTACAAGGTCGAAATTGTTGTTAAGCGACTGGAGGAAATCGTATTTCCAAATGTTGGGCTTATAATTGGCGGATCTTCTTTGATGCATCGAGTCCACAGCTTGCCGCGAATTCGCTTGGCAAGGTTGGAACTGGACTTCTTCTCTTTTGTAATCCATGACGAGTGAGCGAACGTCGAGAAGATTGGTGAGATTACGAATCGTGCGAGTTTTGTGATGGAGTGCGTGTGGGTGCTGTTGAGCACAATGCTTCGACTTATATAGGCGAGTACGAATGTGAGTGTTTTTGGGGCTTCAGAGTAACCGTCAAATCTGGACGGCTACCTCGTACTCGGTCGGTCTCGTCATCGACCACACGCAGCAATCAAGTTGTGAACACGGCAGAAACTAACAAATATCGGCACGCGCTTCACATGCCTTAGGCTAAACAAAACTACATAGCAAAAGCAAGGAAACTTCACCTAGCCAAAATAAATATTGATTTAAGGGATTGACCGCTTTGACCAAAAAAAAAAAAAAGGATTAATCAGGAATAAATTGATCATTGTTTGTGTTTGACAATATGTCTTGACATTGAGCCCATTGAACAAAACCCAATTTGCATAACTGTGTAGAAGTACGGTCGACATTATGTGAACACATGGTCATGTCGTCAATGACAGTACGACTAAGGTTTAAAGTTGCCAATCTATTAAGAATGACTAAGGGAGCGTTTGTTTTCGTTTCTTTTTTTTTTTTGTTTTTAAACAATTTTTTTGTTCCTGGGAACAAAAAAGGAACAGAAACACGTTTGAGTGCATTTTTGTTCCAAAATTCTTTTTTTGTTCCCGAAACACATCTGGAACGAAACAAGAAACACAAAAAAGTTGTTTCTTGTTTTTAAAACAAATTTTAGAAACACTTTTCTTCTTTTTTTTTTTCTTCTCTCTTTTTCTTCTTCTTTTTTCTTTCTTTTTTCTTTGGCCGGTCGCCGGCCTCAGCCAGGGTCCGCGACCGGCCGTCGGGGGCCGGCGACGCCGTTGGGGGCCTGCGACGCCGTCGGGGGCCGGTGTACTCGCCAGAGCGTCGCTGGCTCCCGGCGAGGCCGAGTGTAGCTGGCCCTTGGCAAAGCTCGGGCTCGCCTTGGCTGGGCGAGCCTGCCTAGATTCGGCGAGCCCGACCTCGCCCAGCGGCCGGCAAGGCTCGGCGTCGCCGGGCCACGGCCAAGTCGGCTCCCGGGCGGTGCTCGATGAGGCCGAGCCTCGCCGGCCGTTGGGCGACATCGGGCCGGGCGAGCTCGATCTTGCCCGATCCGGCGAGGCCGAGCTCGCCCGGCGGCCGGCGAGGCTCGGCTGGTCGGGCCACCGCCAAGTCGGCGTCGCTGGCGGTGACCGGCGACGCCGAGCCTCATCGGCCGTTGGGCGAGCTCGGCCTCGCTAGATTGGGGCGAACTTGAGCTCGCCTAGCCAAGGCGAGGCCGAGCCTCGCTCGGCTACGGCGAGGCTCGGCCTTACCGGGGCCGACGAGCCTTGCTTTGTGGCCGGGCAAGGCCGCCGGCCCTCGTCGGCCAGTCGCCAGCGAGGCCGAGGCAGGCGACCAGCCAAAAGAAGAAAAAAGAAAAAAGAAAAAAAGAAAAAAAAAAGAAGAAAGAAAATAGAAAAAAATATTAAAAAATAAAAAAATTATACAAATTTACCAAACGTGTTTCTATTTATTTTTTATTCCCGGAACAAGTTTACCAAACGCATTTTTTTGTTCAAAAATTGTTCCCCGGAACAGAAACACTTTTTTCTATTTCTGTTCCCTGGAAGAATTTTTAAACAGAAATGTTACCAAACGCGCCCTAAATCTTTAAAGTTGTAGATTTCAAAAATTCTTCATGTTTTGTTAACTTTGCAGCCAACTAGAGGAAACATTTTGCCACGAGCCAACTTTTTGTATTCCTTTAGATGTCTTGAGAGAAATTGTGAAGGGTAAATACTGTCTAAGCTTTTTGGTATAATTTCATATTGGGAAATGCTAAGAGTATTTCAACGACTCAAATGTGATCTTAATGTCCATTGTGCTGTTTGATCTATAATAAAATCTTATATTTTTGTACTTATGGAGTAAATCACACCAAGTGGACCATATGAATCAGGTATTCAATTTTTTTCGTTTTTGTTTTCTGGTGCGTTATTGTTCATTTGCTTGTTCTTTCACAACGCTTTTGCACTCATTTGGCCATTAACATCTTGATGGGGTTCCATATGAGATTAGTAGAGCGTCTGTGCATCACATGAGATTTAAATATTTGTTTTTCTGCTTGGCTCTAAGAGACTATGCACCAAAGTTAGCCACTATGTTCCTTTGATTGAACTTTCCAATTTCTTTAATCTAACTTCGTTTTCATACAAGAACAATTTAGTATAAATTTGAGTGATTTTTCACATGTTTAAACTGTCCATGTGCATGTATAGATTTTCATCTCAATGATTTATCTTTAGTCAATGGAATTAAATTATAGTAATTATTATTTTCTTTGCTCATTTCATTATGTTTAACTTATAAGGCTAGATTTGACCCCAAAAGAAAAAGACTTAGACCGCTAAAATGTTCGTGAAACCAGTGTTCATTTCTACACGCGTCACTGGTTATTGTCTGTGTCCGCATGTCTTATTAGACTGAGTCTTGATTCCATGTCAATTAAATTAGGGAAGAGAATCACAACAGCCTTTGTTTACCTATAATGGGGACAAGATACCCCAAATGATAATATAATTAGAGTGGCCTTTGGCGGGACTCCAATTACATTCGACCACGCTGAAGCCTTGATCTTCGCGAGCACCTACATTGACCGTTCTAAAAGGTGTGAACACGAATCACGTTATGGGACTTAGTCCGACGTGAATATGATTTGCATATGCACAATCGGGTTGTTATATATAGTCATACAAGCAACATAAGTCACATGTCGATAGCGATTTTTTAATCGGTGGATAGCGAATTGCCTCAACAACGATGTGTTTGACCGTGGATATGCTTCGTACCATATTTACGCGTCATACATAGGGGATGTCACATGTTTACGCGTTGGTTTAATCCCGCGGGAGCCTAGAGCTTGTGGACAATCAAGGACGATTATCTGACAATTTCATAAGACAAAGCATCATTTTATTTCGTAATTTCAAGAAATTTCCAAGTAATATAACTTTCCTTCTTTCCTTTTCTATTCTTTTTTGCTTCATATGATTATATTTAAGTTTTCGTAAAGAAAGTTTGATTATTGGACTATCATTTCTTATGAAGCAGCAAGGCTGAGACCATAGCAGCATAACTCTACCTAGTCCTCCTCTCTTGAACGCAATCCTGAAAAAATAGTTGTTGCGCAGGTCAAGTTTCTCGATATGCATGGACCATTCTGTCTTATGGACTTTGCACGTCGTTTGTTCTTTTTTTCTATTTTTAGGCTCCGTTTGTTTTGTGAAATATAACTAATATAAAAAATATTTTCCTAAAAATGAATATTTAAAATATATAATCAATGAAAAATATTATCATCAATTATTATTTATGTCTAAACATTTTTATGTATAATAAAAAAATTATTTATTTATTTTTATGAGCAATGTAAGTGACTCCTTTTTTTTCTTTGGTTTCAGTTTTTTCAATTGCTTGAAAGGACAAACTTTTATAGTCAGCTTACCAAACGGTGAGAAGTAAAACCTATTAAAAAATTAGACAGATAGCGGTTGCACAAAAATTCAGTTCAACAAAACATTGAGATGTAAAATACCGGTACAAAACAAACAGAAATATAAAACCATTGGGAAGTGTCCAGCTCATCCCTTAGCCAAGCTAAATAAAAGTTAAAGCAACAAAAAAGAAATCTCATCTATCAAAAGCAACAATCCATAAAAATATGAACTCGTAAAATGACATAAAAGATAAAAAATTCAACATGCAAGAACAAACAGAGGGAATTATGGTTATCTCGGCCCAGTTCTTCAGTGGTCCAATTTTGCCGCCCGGACCAATAATAGCTGGTTTAAAAAATTTGGCATCTGGAACGAGATCATAACCACTTAGATACAATTCCCGAGTCTACCTTGAACTGGTACTCATCCCTTAATGTAAATCCTTTAAAATTAATAAATCTTATGGTAAGATTTGTACATTCCCTTGTAAGATGGGAGATTTTTTTTCCGAGAAACTATGAGGTCTAAACATTGTATATATATTTTTTAGTGTAATTAAGGGTTGGGAAACACTAAAATATTTGACTAACTCAAGTATAGTTGTGATATTTATGGTAATGCTTAATCTATAGTGGAATCTTATGTTGCACTCGCCGTGGAGTAGATTTGCCAATTGTTCAGATATTTATAGACACAACGCATGAGAAGAAACTATTCTATCCATGAACCAAACACCATGACATATGTGAGGTAGGTATCCGACAAGTCATTTTCTTTTGAAAGAAGTATATACACACCACACAGGAAAATACGTTGTTTCTCTTTGAAATAATTTATTTATGTAATTTTTTATTGGTTACTATTTATCTTTACATTTTATCTATATTCATGACATATAGACATATCGCATGAGAATTCAAATGAATTAGCTTTTCTCTTGATATATAGAATCAATGTTCTAAAAATTAAATATTTTCTTATTGAGCATACTTAAAGATGATCATTTTTCTAATGACGACATCGTGCCCATCAAGAGTTAAGATAGTTACACCTCTATGAGAACCCAATTGTAGCATGAAACTATTCATCACATCACTTGATAACTACTAGAATTCTCAGCTACATCTTATGAGTAACAAAATATGGAAAATATTACACCTTTGTACTCTTGCAATCACTATTTTAATAGTCAAAAAGTCTCTTTATTGGATTGAATAGGGAAATGCACAAAAAAAAAATCATAAACCTATTGTATTAGTATCAAATCAACTCTAAACCTTTCAATGGGAGCAATTTAATTATAACATTTTCACAGTAATACTAATTCAGTCCATCCGATCAATTTAGGTTGGAAATTACTAACGTAGACCCAATCATATTACGTGGTACAATCGATACTGACGTGAATATGTTTTAATTTTGTAACACTTTTTCTCAAATTTTTTATTAATTTTTTCTTTCCTTTCTCTTTTTTCTTATTTTATTATACCGCCAGCTGGCAGAGGTCGGCAGCCGCAAGGGCGAGGGTGAAGATACTCTCGACGGCCATAGGCAAAGGCCCACCTGCCAGCCTTGTGCAAGGCCTAGGTGAAGTGGGCCTTCTCCAGATCTGGCGAGGGGACTCCCCAGCCTTTGCCATATGGGCGAGCCCAAATCAAAAGCAAGATCGTCATTGTTTGTTTCCTACCAAGTTTCCATTTAGGACTCTTAAGGCGCCCGGCTATTACGTTTTCTTAGGCGGAGACACCATCTCCATCTCTGCATCTCACGAACACACAAACTGAGAAAGAGAGAGAGAGAGAGAGAGAGAGAGAGATGGTTTGGGCAAGGATGCGCGCGAAATTCAAGAGAAAATCTACGTGCCTGAAGAAGCAACTATGAGTGGAACAACGAGATGTACTGGACTTAAGATGTGCGCCCAAACTTCTAAAGACGCATTGCTGTACCAAGATGGAACTATGCACAACAGGAGAACTGATGACATCCCCTGCGTTGGATGGAAATGGACTTTTCCCTCACTCTACAGTCAAAGATCTTCTCTACCCAGAACGACGAACCCAGATCCAGACCTGGACACAACTGTGACGCCCAAACACTGTGCTTCAACCTCCACCTCCTCGCGTCCTGCTCCTAGGTGATAGTCGGCCGGCAAGGGGGCAATGCCAAAGGCCGACGAGGCCGTCCCAACCTTGGCCCTCCCCGGGAGTTGCGTCCTTCACCGGTGGTGACTGCTGAGGGTGATAAGGAAAAAAAAGAAAAGATTAATACCACGAAAAACCTTAAATTAGTATACCCATGACAATTTTCCTCAAACTAATTTTTTTTATCACAAAAAAATCAAAATCGGTACACCTATAGCAAATTTACTCACTGCAAAAAAAGTCATAAACTAGTATATTTGTGACGAATTTACCATTCATTAGTCTTCGTGAAATTGAAATTAATGCATAAGTGATAAACAGAGAGAAAAACCCCAAATTGATATATCTGTCAATTGTAACGTGTCATCCAACTCAGCAATTTAACAATAAAATTTAACAAAAATTAACAAAGAACAATTGTGTCATGGCATATTGGCTTGGAGATTTGCATAGTATTAACTCAAAAGGATAAAAGAGAAAAGAAAGAACGAGAAAGAAAATAAAGGAAAAGATAATAAAAAATAAAAAATATATTGGAAAAAAAGTATTTAAAAATTGGGTTAGTACAACTAAGGGTCCATTCGGTTCATCTTTCTAAATGGACTTTGGGTGTAATTCAAATGCTGAAGCTAAAACCCTTTGAGAGAATGTAAATTTGTTTAGTAAAAACTCTTTGTAAATGAATTTTTGGTTTCAAGGAGTGTTTGACAAAAAAATAAAATAATGGGCTTTGACTATAATTTTTATATATTTTTATTAGAAAAACCTAAATCCTTTGTTGAAGCCCGGTGAAGGGCTATGGTTGTCATCGAGCCAGATCTAATGCCAGTGACCATCAACTGAGGTCCCTAACCTTAGGCAACATTGAGGACCTCGAGCAACCCTCGGTGAGAGTCACGCCACCTAGGCAGCATGCAACTCAAGTGATTGCTGCCTGTGTTGTGACCTCCTAGATCTCATGACCTCAGGCAAGGTCATGGAGGTCACAAGACCTAGGCAATAGTCACTCAAGGTCGTACGACCTCTGGCTAAGGTGCTTGGATCGAGCAACCATCCCTTGTCGACCCTTCGTCGAGCATTGGTTGGCCCTTTGCCAACCTGATCTAGCCTCCTCAACCCTTTGTCGACCAAATTTGGCTTCACCAGCTGTCACACGAAGAAGATGAATAGTTACACAAAGGGGCAAAAAAAAAAAAAATAGTTTCAACATTTGACCAAATACTAAAAGCTTAATGCAAGTCCATACTAATATTGGGCTTCCAACTTTCTCAAGGTCAGCATTTGGTCGAAAACCCCTTAGGAAGCTAAACCCAAAGTACTTTAAAAATCCCAAACTAGTACATTTATGACAAATTTTCTAAAGTAGATTTTATACCACAAAAAACCCATACTAGTACACTCGTGATAAATTTACAATAAAATAATTAAACTAGTATATCCATAGTAAATTTACTCTCATTTTTTCCATGAAATTAAATTAATATCTCAAAAAATCATAAATTGATACACATGTGACAAACAAATTATAAAACTTCAAACCGGTATGTGTGTCATTCAACTTAACAATTTGATAGTAAATTTAATGGAAACTAATAGAGAGTAAATTTCTCACAAGTATACCAATTTAAAGTTTTTAATGATAAAAAATTTACAAAAATTGAAAAAGTCAATGATAGCTCCAATTATGTCAAGTAAGACAGTTAGAATCTACGTGACCAATTTTCAATTTAAATTGGTCAAATGAACTGTATATCTATAAATGTGAATAGGTTTTTGGCATTTTTGGCATTTAGAATATAAAACATGTTTACGCATCCCTAACTATTTATTAGACACGAGGGAGAGAAATAGAGTTGTTGAGAGAATGGAAGGGGGCAATGGTCATGCAACAAGTTTCAAATCGCCTCGAGGGAAAAGCTTTCTCGACTTTACCATCCATTGAATGCTTTCACTTACCAAAAAGCGTTGAAGACTCGAAAAATCACAGATACCAAGGATGTTTTTTTTCTTTTGAATTATATAATTTGCGTCAGCCTAAGAAAATGTGCATTTTCAAATATCAATGATGCTTGTCCGCGAGTCTGAGAATTGAGACTGCTGTTATTAGATCCAAAACTTGCATTAAATGCTCACGCTCACCGGTGGATGTTGTCATGTCGTCCAAACACTTCAATCGAACAATACTATCTCCTTCTTTCATCCAATGAATATATTTCATTTTTGTGAATACTTCTACGAGTATTTCTTTTTCTAGTTCATTGCTATACTTTGAGATATTCCAAGCGTCAACAGTGAAACACACTTCATTCAAAGATAAAAACCTCATGGTCAAGTGGTTACACGATACCGACTAAAAAAAAGTGGTCACATTACAGTTTCTTTTTGTTATTGAAAAACAAACCAGACCAAGAAAGATAACACATCTCAAGTCAACTCTGCCTTTTCTTCTTATAGGGGCAATCAGTTTATCAAAAATAGAAACTTTTCTCATTGAATTTTCTTAATAAGAACTGACTTTAGGGACCGAGAGTGGGACATTAGACCCTTTGATCCATACCGACTTTCACGTGCCCTCATCCTTGGATGAAAAGAGACTACCCAATCACAAAAAAATTAGCTAGCAAAAAACGTTGTCAACTCTTAAAAAAATTTAATGTGAGGTAATGTTCTTTTTATGAAAAGAATGGGCTTGATTTACTCTCTAAAGCAAGATATGCATGTCAAGCGAAAGGAATACATAAATCCAAGTCCATTTATTAAAACATTTTCGGTTCTGGTTAAAATGAGCAGAAGAAGTATAAAAAAAAGAACATCACTCCTCTCTATACGAGCCAAAACTTGACGTAGACCAAAGCATAGATTCTGTCTTGAGAATAACAAAAAGAAAAAGAGGGTCACATATTTTTATATTATGGCCATCACTCAAAATCGTGGGTCAAACTTATAATAACCAATAAATTAAAAAAAAAGTTAATAAATTCAGAAAGTCCAAAATCCTTTGGCTTATGCGTTGTCTGGGACTGCATTGCCTGTTGTTCTGAGCCTCTAAACGAGCGCGTTCTTCTCCGCAGTCGGCGATGAGCACGAACTCGTAAATCGTTATGGATATTCTTTAGAAACATCCATTCATCGTATTAATAAATTTGTCCCATTAATCATGGTATTGGGTTAATTGAAGGACATGGGTTGTCAGATTTTGTCATCGATAAATGAATTGACAAATTAAATTTGTTTTTAAGGGTTTTGTCCCCTTGAATTTCTCAATCTCTCTTCTAGTTCCTTTCTTCACTTTGAGTCTGAGTAACTAAATCGTCTTCGTTAAACATTCAAATTGATTGCACACTCACATTAATATCGTATCAAAGCCAGTGTGCTCATGATTTTCATAAATTCATTAGACTTTCTGTAGATTTCTTGCCGTTCTTTGAAAGTAGGGCGTCTAAATTGGCTTTTTTTTTTGGCGCAAGAGATAATGCTCTTTGATGATTTGAGATGGACTTTGATTCTATATACCACAAAAAGGATTGACATTCTTCGAGTATACTTCTCGATCACCCTTATACCTACCACCGGCATAAATATGTCGTGTCTGTTGCACCGCATATTATGAAATCTATACAAATCATCTCAGAACTACAGAAAACAGAGGTAGAAGAAGATGCAAGGCGACTTACCTATTCTAGAATGACTAGCCCGAAAGAAAAAAAGAAATGGAAGGAAAAAGGTCCCAGCTCTGAACACAATCATAGGCAATTGAGAATCCTGCATTGCACTGACTGAACAATTGAGTTTGCAGTATCTGATCGCACCGACTTGTAGATTCCCTCTAGCACCAAATATTGTGTGATTTTCGCTTTCCCTTGACCTTATCGCTGACATTCTCTCGTGTGCCTGGGACCAGGTTCTTGAGCTTATGTTGCAGCATAAGCAGAGCTTTAACAGTGATTTTGGGTGGAAAATTTGCGTTGTAAGCCAGGTCTCCTAGAGCTGCTGTAGAGAGCTTCTCATGATTTAGTACATCACATATTCTCTGCTTCTCTTGTGAACATAATTGTTGATGGACCTGCAAACAAATTCTCTCCTGATAAGCATTTTATACAGGAAATGCTCAAGCATTTGCATAAAACTTATAAGAAATAGCAAGAAAAAAACTCAGAAAATGATGTTTCAGCCATGAAAATTAAGTGACGTAAATGAAGTACTCAGCAGTAACTTTGTTAAATGTTCTACTAAACGTGGAGCTTTGAGAATTTTCCGTCCAAGTATGGTACCTCAATGTAGATGTCTATGACTCTGTATAGGCTGTCATGAGAGTCTCTTGCAGCCTCCGGCAAGATTGAGACCAGCTCTTCGAATGTCACGGGCTTTACATACAAATCGGCAGCCACTTCTCCTATGTAGGAATCAATCAAGTGGCCAACCTTCTTAAGCTGACCTGCAGGTGATTGATCGCCTTTGTGCAAGTATGCTTTAATAATCCTGATGATCAAATAGACATCATATGCGTACTTTTTCCCCCGAGGCGATTGAATGAGCAGATGGTCAACCGTGGCTTGGTCGAATTGCGAGCCGATCAAGCTCTCCAAGAGTTCTTTGTGGCCAGTGCTTATGTTCCACCTCAATCCGAGGCATAGTAGCTCAAAGAGGCATTTACAAGAGATGTTGCTCAAGCCCCGATCCACCAAAGATAGCAGACTGATCAAGCCCTCTAAAATCCTGCGTTTCTCGATGACCGTGGCGCCAGTGGATTTCATCTTTTGATAATAGAGGAGGAATCTACTTATGGCGAAATGATCATGTTCTTTTGATACCATTGCTCTCACTACTTTGTCTAGCCAATCAATTTCCAAGAATGTAAGATCTTTCAACCGCCACGCCATGTGAGAGCAATTGCTATTGACACTATCCATGCTTGAGCGAGGATAGTACGAACTGTCTGACGAAGACGTGCACGAGCTCGCATCAGTAGGCAAAGATAACCTCTCTGTTATGCAGTCCACAATTTTCTGTACTAAAAAAGACGAATCTTTAGCAGGTAACAAATCCTGGCATTGTTTCAACGACGCTAGTAGTTCAGACCAAGACCAGTAGCTGATCCCTTTGAGGGATTTCTCCATTTGTTCCTCCAAATTTTGATTGCCCGGTGCTTCATCGCAGTACATTTCCATGAAACGTGCCACGCGGTTCAACAGGACGATGTTGTAAGGGTTTATCTCGACTTTGCCATGGTTGTAGCAGAATCTTGACATGAGCTCAAAACCCTCTGAGCCTCCTGGAAAATCATGAAAGATCACTTTCTGCTTCCCATTTGCTGCTCCTGATTTTTGACCAAACAATCTGTTAAGCCTCCTTGAAAACGATCCCGTAATTTTCTGCACAAGAAACAAAAAACAGAGACAGTGTTAACAAAAGGGGAAAAGAAAGGAAAAAAAAATGTTAAGTCACATCAGGATGGTCTAAGTCTTCAAAACCATAATAGGGATAACCTGAAAAACTTCAAAAAAGTACGACAGGCTTCTCAATGCAGGAAAGACTATTTTTTTTCAAGAAACAGGAATCAATCGATTAGGCAGAAGTCCATTTCATCAGCTGAGTGACTTCACAGTTCGAAAAACTCAAAGCCCAATTACCAGTAGTAAAAACTGTAACGAGAAGCAACATTACAAGAACTTGAACTGAAGCAGGTCATAAAAACAGAGAGGTGATAACCTAAAAAATGAGAGAGAAAGCAGGGCAAGTAATTACCTTGTCCACCAGGAAAGTCTCGAGGCCATTGACGTCTACTTCAAGAATGCAGCATATTTCCATTGTTGGAGAAGAAGACTGCAAATTAAAAACACCTTCAGAGACAAAACTCTACCGCTTCATGAAAATGGTTCTGCATGTGAAAAGGGTAGCACGTTTGGGATCTTTTCCACGAGGGAATCAAGTGAACAGTTAGACCAAGTGCTCGATATGGGAAAGTCAGTGGGAACTGAGGAAGAGGCCAGAGAATCTGATTTCTATGCTTTATCAAAAGACCTTTCGGACAATTGTGGGTCATAACATATAAATAGACAATGGAGGGAACAAGAAGCGAAGTTATGTTGTGTCCGCACGTTTTATCTATAGGAATGTACGATCGCTCTCATCTTATGTAATTTCGGGTCTCATCCACTCTAAAAATACATGTTTATCATACCCTCACAATGGTTTGTGATAGCATTGACTTTATATATCGGACTTAAATTCTGAATAAGAGACATGCATCATGAACATGGAAGGAAGCCCCATCACTTTCAGATTTCATGTTCCAGATTTTGATTTCGTGCTAGAAGCCATAAGAAGGGACAAAGCCCCCAAAACATATGTTCATAAACTGCCTCGGCTGACCCCTCCCTACCCCAGGGAGGGTCCTTCATTGGCAGCAACCCGCCTTGTTCCTTGGGATTTTTAGGGGATCCCTAGGATAAAACCCCATACCCAGTGGTTTACCTCACATGGGCTTGAGGGAGCCTTTTAAGGTCCTGCTTGGGACCCACTTGGGGAGGTCCCTCCTCGGCCCTCCCAGGGGGCTTCTATTCCTCCTGTTGTCTTCATTGGAGGCGGCCTCCTTGTTCCTTGGGGTTTTCTGGGAGTCCCCTAGGATAGAACTCCATACCTAGTGGTTTACCTTGCATGGGCTTGGGGGAGCAGTTTAAAGTCCTACTCAGGACTAACTTGGGGAGGTCCCTCCTCAGCCCACCCAGGGGGCTTCTATTCCCCCGGTTGTCTTCATTAGAGGTGGCCTCCTTGTTCCTTAGGGTTTTTTGGGAGTCCCCTAGGATAGAACTCTATACCCAGTGGTTTACCCCGCATGGGCTTGGGGGAGTAGTTTAAAGTCCTACTTAGGACTAGCTTGGGGAGGTCCCTACTCAGCCCACTCAAGGGGCTTCTATTCCCCCTATTATCTTCATTAAAGGTGGCCTCCTTGTTCCTTGGGGTTTTTTGGGAATCCCCTAGGATAGAACTCCATACCCAGTCGTTTATCCCAGATGGGCTTGGGGGAGCAATTTAAAGTCCTGAAGCAGTTTAAAGTCCTACTCAAGACTAATTTCTGTGAAAGAGGAAAATTACAGATTTGACTAAGTTCTATCAAGTCAACATGGTCTATCATCTGATTTTTAAAGTTGAATATGCTGATCGGATACTCTTTTGAATCAATTCCAGCTTGACGGGTATTGCTTCTGTATGTATTTACTTCGATCCATCTTGACTCAATAAATCAATCGTAGCTTGCACGTGTTGCTAATACGGACTACATCTATTGTTTTGACTGTGCCAATATGTCGATAAATCATCAAATCCAAATCTAGTAACTTGAAGAAGCATCTTCCAGCAACAGAGGTCTGATGAAAAACTTTAAAGTCAGACCCCAGAGCCAAAGTTTCAAACCAAGGAGTGGTTTACGGTTTTGAAGGTCAAATAATTTGGCACAATTGAACCTTTTTGCCGTTTCTAATGCCGCCGATGAATGCAGGGGGATTTGACTCTGCGGCTGCCTGTTAGTGGACAATGGATCCCACCAATACCTACTCCAAATCATCCCATAACAACAGGAAAAAAGTATTTCATAATCTGACAGAGTTGGCTGATCCGTGCGGACTGAATTATCTCACCGCATTAAATATGAGAAACACATTCGTTTTCCCAAATCCAGAGTGGTCCAATCCAATCATCTGTGATTGACTTGATTATAGAACGAGTCTCGTCACGATTTCGATGCTCTTGAGAGAATAATGTACCATCCTTGACGTGTGCAACATTCAAGTCTAGCTAAGGGGGGACTGGTCAAATTATCACCATCTCAATTATCCTTTTTTGTAAAAAAAAAAAAAAAAAAGGGTATCCTTTTCTAGAAGTGTGATTCACATGGATTAGACAAATTAGGCATATGGTTACCTTGTGTGATGCCCAGTAGGGTAAGATGGACGTTTTGTAGGGATTTGATCCTTACAAATTGTTGACACCCAAAAATGACTAAATCTTTCTTATTGACATCGTGCCAGCCTGAATAGATATAGAGCTTGGAGTTAAGTATGATTATACTATCAATGAGTTATTGATAGTGGATACGCTTGTTGATGACTATGACGTATCGATTACCATGATACAACTATTGATGTATCATGGTGATTGGTCTACAATTATTACTATGGACAAGTGTTGAAAACAGAAATTAAAGACAAAGTGAAGATGTCAAAGTGAAGATAGCGATTATTTGCCTTGTAATTGGTTAGCTTATTCCCCTCAACCCCTCTGGGAGTTACTTTGTTCGGATGCTCCCTTAGCGAGTACTTATGTTTGAACACTTTTAATAAATAAACTCATATTCCGATCCAAAAAAAGTGAAGATAGCAATTAATAATTAAGTCTAATGACAATTGAAGAGTTGTAACTGCCTATAGATTAGGTCAACATACAATCATGGAGCCTAAAGTCATGCATATGCAATTGTAATCAATAATTGGAATACTAATCGCTTGTACGCGGTTACACTTTGTACAGGGCTATATAAAGCTGTGTTGAATTGTTGTAAAAGACACGATCCTTAACACAAATGCTTATGTAATTTCTCAATTTTAATTTTTTCGATTTATCAATTTCTTGTACTTGCATTTACTTTTCTCTAGATTTAATCGTTCTTGTTGCACAATTTGCTTTCTATCCGACTCGCCACTGAACCCGATTCAATAAAATCCAAAGATGAACCTTTGATGATAAAGGTACTTGCCGATATTCCCACCGAAACACAAACGCAATTATTGCATAGCCTAGGATACAATTTGCTTATACTCAATCTTTGGACCAGCAGCAGCTAGTCTAGCTTACACACCAGCTCTGTGATTACACTTGCGTCAATATCTCAGTCGAGAGCGAGAGGCTTGATCACAATAGGTAGAATTTGCCGCTGAATGTCGCCGTCCGGGATGGCAAACCCATCTCCAAACTGGTAAAGCATATGCACGACACGAGCCGCATTCACGGTGACATTGATGAAGGGTCGGAGAAACGGCATCTCGGCATTGCCAAAGCAATGAGCATTAATGCTATTCCATGCTTTGTTTATCAATATCTCGATGTGCTTCCGGGCAATGTCCTCTGACACATTCGCTTCTCGCATGTAACACACCACCGAGGATGGAGCATCTCCTCTTTCTCTTTCAGCCTAATCAAACAAATAAATCAATTTAACTTGTTAATCAGATTCAATCTCCTTTACTCTCTGAATGTGTGTAAGCACAAGATTTTTCTGCAAGCTAAGAATTTGTCCATCATGTCAAGTTCAGTTTGTTTATAACATTCACACAGAAGTTTGATAATTACTGTTGACGTTGCAAGGTCATTGCAAAGTCGAATTATAATGGACACATTGTAAATCAGATCCTTGTTTCTCTTTAGAAAATCTGCTGCATCCTCCAATTTCATTTGTCCCATGAAGTAATAAGCATGAGACAAGATCAGAGGTCCTGAAGATGATGTCCATGCATTGCTCAAATATTCTTCCAAAGATGGAGTGTAGCCCATTTTGTCCCACTTTGCTTCATTAAGTAACGCTTTGCAAAAATCTGCCCACTGTAAAAAATGAGGGAAAAAGGAGATTTAATCGGAGATGATTCTTAATGTGAGGAATTAAATTAGTTATGGCGACAAATGCATGGATATGCAGTTATCCGACAGTTTTTTTGCTTACGGCTTTCGTGAGATGTGGTACCACTTGATGCCAATCTTCATCCTTGCCAATTTCATGAGCAATCTCATACGTAACATCGCGAAGTGCTCGGAAACAGACCTCGATGCACTCGGGAAGCTGTTGAATCTGCTCTAAGTCCCATCTAGAAGCATCGGACTTTCCAGTTAGAGAATATGAACTGAGCAAACACGAAAGGAAGAAATTTGAGAGGCACCGTGGCCAACCTGGTAATGGCGTCAGTGAAACATTCTAGCTCCTCCAACGAACCATAAAGGTCGTAGAGATCGTCGATCACCAGTATCAAGATGATGACCTTGGTGAGAGATTTTCGAAAAGAGCCGAACTGTGGTTCTTGAGAGAGGCCAAGGGCACAAAAGAAACTTTCGACCAGCCGATCCCTTGCGAAGTCCACATGTTCGATAAGTCCCAGATCCCTCCACCACCTGAATTTACCGAAGCAACTAATAAAATTAAAAGCTATAAAAATCACATCATGTCCCTTCAAGATATCTTCGAAGTAGACAATGTCTTAGGATGAATTCACATTATATGTATCATGAGTGAGTTTGAGTGTGCAGAAATTACCGGGAAAATTATCCAAAAAGTCCTAAACCTATTGCACTTTTGCCAATTCAGTCCTAAACTTTTAAACTTTGCCAATTCAGTCCTAAACCTTTTCATCTTTGGCCAATTCAGTTCATCTGGCCAAAATTGGCCGGAAAATGCTAACGTGGATACCGGCGGTGCCACGTTGGACCACTAGCGCTGATGTGGACAATTTTTAATAATATTTTAATATTTTTTTGAATTTTTATTATTTTATTCTATTTTTTCCTCTTTTTTTTTTCTTTTTTTTCTTTTCTTTTTGGCTTTTTTCTTTACTTTTCCAATGGCCAGCCACTGGCCACAGGCGATGGCTGGCCACCGGCCACAGCTCGCTGGTTGGCCTCACCCGCCACAGGCGAGGCCCAGCCGGGCGAGGAGGAGCCCCGGCAAGGGGAGCCCTCACCTAAGCGCGGCCTGGCAAGGGTCGCCTAGGCGAGGCCGACCCTCACTCAGGCCAGGGCGGCCTCGCCAAGCGTCGGCCGGGCGACAATGACGCCGAGTGAGGCAGTCCTGGCCTGGGCGAGGACCGGCCTCGCCAAATTTGGCGAGGGGAGCCCTTGCTAGGGCTTGCCCTCATCCAGGTGAGCGTCAGCCTCGCCCAGACCAGACCTGGCGAGGTCGACCCTCGCCCTTGGCTGGTGAGGCGTGGACAATCGGGAAGATGGCGACGGTCCTTCCACCCTGCTAACGCTATCGATTCCCGGCGGCGAGTCGAGCGAGTCAAGGGCAAGGCGGGAGGACTCGAGCAAAAGAGATGGAGGGACGACGAGGGTGAGGAGGGAGGACCTGAGCAGAAGAGATGGAGGGACGAAGACGATGACAGCGGCGATGGCGACGACGGCGACGGCGACGGCGATGTGGTTTGGGCCTAAGTTCACGACGGCCGGTGGCCAACCATCGCCTATGGCCGGTGGCCGGCCACCGGAAAAGGAAAGAAAAAAGCCAAAAAGAAAAGAAAAAAAAAGGAAAAAACAGAAAAAAAAATACTAAAAATTCAAAAAATATTAAAAATATTATTAAAAATTATTATTTCAGCGCCGGCAGTCCAACGTGATACTCCCGACGTCCACGTCAGCATTTTCCGGCCAACATTGGCCATATGGATTGAATCGGCCAGAAGTGAAAAAGTTTAGGACTGAAATGAAAAAGTTAAAAGATTTAGGATTAAATTGGCAAAAGTGTAATAAATTTAGGCCTTTTTGACAATTTTCCCAGAAATTACCTGGATATATCTCTAAGATCTCTTTGGTGTGTGGCTTGGACAGTGTTGAAATTGAGCTTGGCCAGCTGAAGCAGATTACTTTGCTTGTCCTCCTGTTGCTCATACAAGTCGATTTGCCATTTGATGTCGAACCACTGGACCCTCCAATGCATCGGAAGCTCCAAAGCGTGGACGGCACGCTTCAAGAACTGACCGTCCAAACCAGAGACTCTCTCTTGGAGAATCCCAGTTGAGAAGGCTTTCGCTTCCTCCAAAATGTTTTCGCCTTCCATAGCCAGATATGAAGCCTCGAGAAGCTCTATCATAGCTTCAACGTCTGCACAGTTGCTTCCGCTCATTGTGTCCCTTCCGTCTCTGAAGCTCCTTAATGCATCTAATTGCAAATTGAAAGGCAAAGTTTTACGACCTCAAAGAACCGAGAATTATTGTTGATACTATTAATTATACTTGATGTTACTAAATATTAGAAATACGACAACTGACCGCTAAGAAGATGCTATTGCAAAACAAGGAATATTGACATGAACTTTGAGTAGATTGTATGCATTCAATTCGATAGTGCCTCACTGTGGACGAAACCTTCTTCGCCATCTAGTCTACAATTACACTTTCCTTTCATGATCCTCTCTCTCAAAACAAGAAGGCTTTTCAGAAGAGCTAAGTCCCAATCGGTGTGCCGATTGCGGGACTTCTCCATTTGGATGTTCCAAAAATTCTGTCGGAAACTCAACGAGTGATATCAAAATCAAGAAGATTTCCTGAATTGGAAATTCACGTTAACTTTTTGTGGGTACACAATTTGGAGAAATCGATATCCTCAGAAGGCTATTGAGCTTTTGATCTAGTGATATCAAGTCCACTTAAATGTATGCAAACTCTCCATTAATTGATTATCGATAAAAAATAATTCTAGGGATGTTAAGAATGGTATGAAGGAATCAATTTTTGTACAGTTAATCTTTAGTTTCTTTGGCATTATTTATTGATTTATTTGATATGTGCTGTGATTCGATAGTAACATCCAAGACGAAGGAAATCGCACACATCCATATTTAGAATTTACCTTGTGAAACAACATGGCCATGCTGTCTGAGGAGTCTAAATCGAAGCGCACTGGCATAGAGATGATCTTCCATGTTGAAAACACCGTTGTTGGTGGATGCAACTGTTTGAAGAACTTCTTTCATTTCATTACCGAAAAGGTTGGACAACCCTAATTTTCTCATCTTGTCAATCAACTCCAACTTGAGGAGTGAATTGACTGCTTCTGATAATGTTGGTTTTACTTCCTCCACCAGCCGTTCCACCTGTTCTTTAGTTCCTTCTTTCTGTCGAATCAAGTCATATTCGTTAGATCAAAATCTACCTCGAGGCCTCAAATAATTTATAGAGCAATGTCAATATATTGTGATTATACTAATTTATCCTTTATGAATTTATTGTAAAATATATTGCGAAGTCTTGTTGTAAAATGAGCCTCACTGGAAGGGTTGGCTTCCATTTCGATCCCTAGAGGACTCAACTCGTGCACATGCTATTTTTTCAGAAATAATTAGTACTGCATATGTATAGAGCTAGATGAATTGGTTTCTTACATTATACGTTAGCTATAAATTAAGTCTAGATGATGGCTGATATATAGGATAAACATACATATTGATATCATGCATGTGATATTGCAAATTAATTTAGCAACGTACTACCTTGCTCGAATTTTGGAAAAAAAAAAAAATTAACATGTGTCTCATGTTCTATACTACAATTAAGGAGGACAACCCAAAAAGAGCAATTCGAATGATTAACAACCAAATTAAACCAGACTTATGAGCACGGAAGGTACAAATTAGAATCTTACAACGTCGTAGCTGTTGTTAAGTGACTGGAGGAAATCGTATTTCCAAAGGTTAGGCCTATAATTGGCTGATCTTCTTTGATGCATCTTGTCCCCAACTTGCGGCGTACTAGTTTTGCGATGAAATGAGAATTGGCTACAAACTACAAAAATATGGAGCACAATTCCTCGATTTATATGGGCGAGTACAAGGCTAGTGTTGTTGGGGCTTGAGAGTGACTGTTCAATTTGATCCCTGCAGCAAGCCCACCACGGCAATTCATTCAATTGGTCGTCTCCGCACACACGCAGTAATTACGTTGAGAACACGACCCAACCTCGTAAGACCAAACATTTGATGGCTAGGTAAGGTTATAAGTCAAACTAGCAAAAATCTGCCCATGCTTCTCATGTCTTCGTACAAACAAAACTAGATAAACCTATAAATGCCTAACTAGCAAAAAGCAAGCCTCATTCATCTAACCAAAAAATAAGATTTAAGAGATTAATTAGGAATGAAGTGGGTGCGCAATCCACTTCTCTAGATATTACGGATATTGTCGGTAGAATACTGCACTCTATGATCTTAATCAAGTTGGGCGTATTGAGGTTTTGATCATTTTTTTTTTCTAGAAAAACATAGACTCCTCTAGGATTAATGTCTACAAGTCCCTAGTTTAATAGGTGGTAGTTGAAGTTTGCGGGCAGAGATAGATTGGTGGATCGAGCCTATAAATAGGCAAGGCCGTTGGGTTAAGTGTATAAAAGAAAAAAGCATACCGTGTACACAAGCCCTTGTCATACAAATCCATCGAATCTCTAGTGGTCCTTCTTTGCTCCAAAATCAGCCACACACTATTCTTCCATTACCAATGTTTTAATCTTTTCTCATTCTATGTCAAACTAACAGTCATGTTAGAGCCTCGTTTGGTTGTTTGCCTATCCACTTGCTACTAAAATCTTCCGTCTACATATCCAACACCAAGATTAAGGACAGCTAGCTCATACTTACTATTTATTACTACTTTCAATGGGAATATTTAGGGAGAATTACCAAAAAAGTCTTAAACCTTTTGCAATTGTACTAATTCAGTTATAAACTTATTTTTTAGCCAATTGAGTCCTAAATCTTTTACAATTGTGCCAATTCAATCCTTCTGGCCAAAATTGGCCGCCTAGCACTGACGTGGCCGCTAGCCGGTGCCGGCCATAATTTCTTCAATAATATTTTTTTGAATTATTTTATTAATTTTTTTTTTTTTTGGTCCTCCCTCCTTCTTCCTTTGGCTCCAACGACCAGCGAGGGCTGGCCAGTCGCTGGAGCCAAAGGAAGAAGGAGGGAGGAAAAAAAAGAGAAAAAAGATTAAAAAATTAATAAAATAATTCAAAAAAAAGATATTATTAAAAAAATTATGGCCAATGCCAGCCGATAGCTACGTTAGTGCCAACCAGCCAATTTTGGCCGGAATGACTGAACTAACACAATTATAAAAGGTTTAGGATTCAATTGGGTAAAAAAATAAGTTTAGGACTGAATTGGCATAATTGCAAAAGGTTTACGACTTTTTAGGTAATTCTCCCAAAATAACTATGACTATAGGAGTATTCAAATCACTCTTTTCTTGAAAGCCCAAGATTCATGGGACATTGTGGAGAAAGGGCATGCGACTCCAAAAGAAATGCCAACGTTCCGGCGGCACCACTACAAAAAAAAAACGCAACGCCTCTATGTGTCATTCAATAAGCTCACTTTGAGAAGAGTTCCAAGCACAATAAGGGCAAGCACTATTAGACTTCAATCTCTTATAACAGAATTCGAAAATGCTGACACGAAAGACTATAATACTATCCAACAATATTATGGAGATTAAAAGAAGTAGAAAATCAAATGAGTGCCTATAAAGATGATATCACTATCATGACACTTACTAGAAAATACAATTTTATTACCTCATCTATATAAGAATATAAGGATTGAAGTACTATATCAATAAGTGAATTAATTAGCTCTCTAAAGGCATACGAAAAAAGAACAATGATAGAAGATAAAGAATCAGTCAAAAGTATCTTTCAATCTACAATAAAAATACAGTATCATATATGTGAAAAATGGTGGAAGGAGTTTGAGGAATTTTTTCTTTAAAAAAAAGAAAAAGAAAAGAAAAAAAAAAGAGGAGAAACCTCTCCAAAAGAAGAATATACATCTTATTGTATTTGCAAGAAAACAAATCACTTTAAGAAAAGTATTGTCGCTCAAATTTAAACTACCAAGATAATTATGTTGAAAGAAAAAATACAAACAATATGTTCTACATAGGCCACGAGGCAAATGGGGAGGAGAATGATAAGTATTATATTGATGATGCATGTAGTAATCACATGACAGTGGAAGATCTATATTCATTAATACTGGTACATCGATAAAAGCCAAATGAAATTGGGTAACGGTGCATTACTGGATGTGAAAGAATAAGGTACTATAGCCTTTGAAACAGGGCCTAACTATATTCGTGATGTATATGTAATACCCAGCCTAACACAAATCTTTTTCAGTGTTGAAGTTCTGATCAGCTTTTTTAAAAAAGCCTAGACCCCTCTAGGATTAATGTCGATAAGTGTGTAGTTTAATAGGCGGTAGTTGAAGATTGTGGCCAAAGAAAAAAATAAGAAGAAAATCTCTGATAAATGCGGAGATAAATTGCATGTATAAATAAGTGGATTGAGCCAATCCATAGGCGAAGGCTATTCAGTTGAAAGTATGAAAAAAAAAAAATACAAAGAAGCATATCATGTACTTAAGCCCTTGTCGTTCTTTTTCCCCAAAGACAGCTGCCGGCTACCATTGACCCTGGAATTTCGCTAACAATTTTTTTTTTTTTTTGGGTTGATAGCTAACAAGTTCATCACGTATTTTTTTTTTTTTTTTTAAAGAAAATCATTTCAGGAAAATCAATTCTGCTAGATACGGCAGAATTTGACCCTCGTAACCGACACGTTCTTTATGCACGTTTATACTATAAGCACGATAGTTGAGTAATAACTAGGGTTAATTTTGTGTAGGCCCTCCCAGCATCTCAAGAAGATTAGTAATCGATTGCATCGATATAGACGCAATCTGACCACTAATAGAAAACGTCTACATTACGTCATCTTGAGTCCATTTCCCACTGCGTTTCTTCTACACTTCTAAGCCAGGGACATTGTAGTATTAAAACCTCAGGCCCTACTGCTAAAATTTTTGTCAACAGCAACATCAAAGAGTATCAACTGCCTCAATTCACACTTGGTCCCAACCTCTTCTCCGACAACTTTGGCCTGTCTTTCCCTGATTGATATAAGGCTCAATGGAGCTCAGAAAATTGCGAACCTGGTATCATGACAAGCGTATTCGAGTTTATTTTCTAATGATATATGGCCCGTGTGCTAATTCCATTAGTAGCTTCCTGGGTTTTCCGTTTTCTGACCTAGTGTCGACTGGTGCACCTTGATAAAATCCGATGATGAATGGGCTTTGAAAGGGGACTTTCCTATGCCCATTGTAATAATATGGCCCAACAAGTCAAGCCTGAGCTCAACTCTCTTTCTCTCTTCTTATTTGAGCTCGTGCAATGAAGCACAAGAGGATAAGAAGAAGCTGAAGCAGAAATAGGGGAAAAGAAAAGGGGCTCGCCGAGAAAGAAGAAAAAGGTGAAAGAATAAAGGAGGAAAGAGAAAATTTTCATGTGCTCATGATCCATATGACTCATCAAGCTAACTCAACTCCGTTTTGCAATGCCAGTAAGAGATCAAAACCCCCAATTGTCTATTTGAACAAATCGTCACAATTAGGACTTGAAATTCGTTTTGAATTGAAGCAACCTCTGCTACCTTTAAATCTGACAAGTTATCGAGAGGTCTCTCATCGAGCTCAGATTATAGAGAGAGGTTTGAACAAGCAAGCTACCTTGTCTGGATCGAGGTTTAACTCTCACAGAGAAGGTATTCGCCAGGGGAAGAGGCCCATGCCTGGAAATAGATTCCAAGTTCCACCAAATAGGAGAGGTGGAGTTGGCAAGCCAGTGCCAAATAGGATTGAGTTATGTCGCGCTTGTGGAAGGCGACATGAAGTGAACCAGTGCCCCCAAAGGACGGGCGCCTGTTTTGAATGTGGCCAATAGGGTCACCTAGCCAAGAACTGTCCCCGAAGACAAGGGAGACCTCAACAGTTGCTGCCGCCGCCACCGTTGGGTCAGATCAGGGGGAATGTACCGCAGAACATACTGTAGGGAAGACAACTTAGACCTCCAATTCAAGGCACGGTGTATGTTATCACTTAGGTTAGGCAGAGAATGCACCTAACGTGATCACAGGTATGGTTTCGCTAAACAACCATCCTGCTTATGCTTTATTCAATCCAAGCACAACACATTCCTTTATTGCTGAGCAGTATGTTAAGTTGATAGGGTTGAATCCTGAATTACTGGAATCTATTGTTAGCATATCTACACCATTGAAGGAAAATGTGTTATCTGCTTTGGGTTGTTCTGGTTGCAAGTTAGCGATTGGTGAGCAAGAGGGAAAAATAGACTTGTTAGTCCTAGCCATGTATGACTTTGATTTAATAATTGGCATGTACTAGCTCACCAAGCAATGAGCTAAAATGGATTGTTATCACAAGTTGATTCAATTTTACCCATTAAAGGGTGAGAGCTTCGAGTTTGTAGGGAACCGAGGAGGACCCTCGATTTCCTTGATCTTGTCGTATGAGGCAACTCGTTTGTTAAACGAGGGTTGCTAAGGTTACTTGGCAACTGTCGTGGATACGACAATTGAGGAATTGAAAATGGAAGACATTGCTGTAGTGCAAGAATTCCCAGATATGTTCCCAAAGGAATTGCCGGGATTACCGCCAGAAAGAAAAATTGAGTTTGTGATTGAGTTAGCACTCAGGACAAAGCCAATCTTTAGGGCTTCTTACCGAATGTCATTATCTGAATTGAATGAATTGAAGGTGCAAATGCAAGACTTATTGGATAAGGGATTCATTCGTCACAGTGCATCACCTTGGGGAACACCAGTTCTATTTGTAAAGAAGAAAGATGGATCGTTGCACTTATGCATCAACTATCGGCAACTCAATCAGATATCGATCAAGAACAAGTATCCATTGCTGAGAATCGATGACTTGTTTGATCAGTTACAAGGAGCGTCGATATTTTCGAAAATCGACTTGAGGACGGGATATCATCAACTGAGGATCAGGAAAGAGGACATTCCAAAATCAGCATTTCATACTCGGTATGGTCATTACGAGTTCACTGTGATGCCATTCGGGTTGATGAATGCCCCAACTACTTTCATGGATTTGATGAACTGAGTATTCAAGGAATACCTGGATCAGTTCGTAATCGTGCTCATAGATGATATTCAGGTGTATTCTAAAAGTGATGAAGAGCATGAGAATCATCTAAGATTGGTGCTGCAGACACTGAGAGTCCATCAGCTGTATGTCAAGTTCAGCAAGTGCGAGTTTTGATTAACTCTTGTTACTTTCTTAGGTCACATGATTTCAAGCGAAGGAATCTCTGTGGACCCGAGAAAGATTGAAGCTGTAATTAATTGGCCAAGACCGACTACAATGACAGAAATCAGAAATTTTATGGGTTTGGCAAGTTATTACAGACAGTTTGTGGAAGGGTTCTCATCATTAGCATTGCCATTGACAAGACTACTGAAGAAAGATGAGAAATTTGTGTGGACAGACAATTGTGAGAGTAGTTTCCAAAAGCTTAAGGAAAAGTTGACTATCGCACCTATGTTGACAATTCCATCTAGTCTTGGAGGATTCAAGATCTATAGTGATGCATCACTAAGAGGATTGGGTTGTGTGCTAATGCAACATGGTAGAGTTGTTGCATACGCCGCCCGTCAGTTAAGGCCTCATGAGTTGAACTACCCGAGGCATGACTTAGAACTCGCAACTATCATATTTGCCCTAAAGATTTGGAGACATTATTTGTGCGGAGAAAAATTCTAGATTTTCACGGACCATCAAAGTCTCAAGTACCTATTCTCTCAGAAGGAATTGAACATGAGACAGCGCTGATGGATGAAATTACTAAAGGACTACGACTGTGATATTCTATATTACCCAGGAAAGGCAAACAAGGTTGCCGATGCTTTGAATCAAAAGTCTTGTTGCTCATATATTGATTAAAGAGTGGAACTTAATCGAGAGAGCTCGAGATTCGGTATTCAAGTTTGAGGTAAACCACCTTTCAAGTCTTATGGCCACCCTTATAATTGAACCGAATGTCCAAATCAGAATCAAGTTACTCCAACCGACAGACCTAGATGTATAGAAAATTCTACAAAAGGACACTAAGAAAAGAAAAGCTTATTTTCAGGTTTCTGATGATGGAACGCTAAGGTTCCAAGAATGTTTAGTTGTACCTGATGATGTGGAGCTTAGAGAGGATATCTTGTCAGAAGGGCATCGTAGCAGTTACAGCATTCATCCTGGAAGTACCAAGATGTATCAGAATCTGCGTCAACATTATTAGTGATCAGGTATGAAGGCAGACATTGCCAAGCATGTCGCCAAGTGTCTGATGTGTCAGCAGGTCAAAGCTCAACATTGCAAGCTGGGAGAACTTTTGCAACCTCTCGAGATCCCAGAATGGAAATGGGAACATATCACGATAGATTTCATGACTGGACTACCGAGGAGTCAAAGAGGAAATGATTCGATTTGGGTAGTGGTCGACAGACTAACAAAGTTGGCTCACTTCATTGCTGTACGAAAGGACCTTAGCTTGGATAGATACGTAGATCTATACGTGCGTCAAGTGGTTCATATGCATGGAGTGCCGGTTACGATAACTTCGGATAGAGACTCGAGGTTTACTGCCGCTTTTTGGAAGAGCTTGCAAAGTGTTATAGGTACAAAGCTTCAGTACAGTACGACATATCATTCTCAAATGGATGACCAGTCTAAAAGGACCATTCAGACCCTCAAGGACATGCTGAGAGCTTGTGTACTGGACTTCAAAGGAAGTTGGGAAGATTAACTACACTTGGTGGAATTTGCTTACAACAATAGTTATCAGCAGAGCATCAAGATGGCTCCATTTGAAGCATTATATGACAGAGTTGTGCAGGACACCTGTGTGTTGGGATGAAGTTGGGGAAAGAAAGATTACAGACCCAGAGTTGGTTCAACAATTAGTCGATGCCGTGGCAGTTATCAGAAACAGGTTAAAGACTGCTCAGAGCAAATAGAAAAGTTATGCAGACAAGCGCTGGAGGTCTTTGGAATTCCAAGTTGGTGATCACATTTTTCTGAAAGTGTCACTAATGATGGGAACTTTGCGCTTTGAAAAGAAAGGAAAAATGAGTCCAAGGTACATAAGTCCGTTTGAGATTCTTGATAGAATCAGGAGTCTAGCGTATCATCTTGCGTTGCCGCCGAAATTGCCGCAAGTGCACGACGTCTTTCACATGTCGATGTTAAGGAAGTATGAGTCTGACCCGACCCATGTGCTCAATTTCGAGGAATTGGACGTGGATGACCATGTGTCATACGTTGAAAGCCCGGTTCAGATTGTGGATTGAAAAGAGCAAGTTCTGCATACAAAAATCATTCCGTTGGTCAAAGTGGTCTGGCAACACCATGGTATTGAAGGAGCAACCTGGGAGACTGAAGAGTTGATAAGACAGCTGTACCCTCACCTTTTTGATGAGGTTTTGTAATGATTTAAATTTCGAAGATAAAATTTTTATAAAATGGGAAGAGTTGTGACAACTTGAATTTTCAGATTTTGTTTTCGATTAAATAAATCAGGCCTTTTCTTACCTATATGAAATAAATAAATAAATAAATAAATAAATAAATAAATCAGGCATTTCGTTGACGCCTATAGTCTTTCTTCGAGTTGATCACTCACGAGATAACCTGGATATCCTTAAAAGCGATTAAGGAATCTAAATGCAATGAACTTGAAAATTCGACCAGGAAATAACTGCTCGATCATATTGGTCTGCAGGGGTCATTACGGCACTTTCAAAATTGATCAGAGACCGGAGATAGGTTGGCTTGACTGAGATATGTGATTAGAGTGTGGGTGATTCCACCTGATTGCAAAATACTCATCGATCAGTATTAGACCAATTTTTCTATCATTTTGGTACCCGATGCTCGTATTTGAAACCTTAAGATTTTCACGACAACCAAGAGTCGCCAATGAGTCGAAGATGTACAATGTGACTCGAGATAAATCAATCACGGTCAATTGTGTCAAAAATTCCTAAAAGTTACACGATAGACTAGATCACGCTAAAATGGCTTCGGAGTGAAATTAACCGTGAATTTGAACCCGATTTCAGAAATTGAAAGTTCTGTCATGTCACAACCTATTTTAGAAACGTCGACTCATTCTCCGAAGAATTTTCAAAGATTCTGAGATTTTTACGGAAAATCGATTTGGACGACGCAGAAAATTAGCGAAAATTCGATTTAGCTCATTTGAAGGAAATTCTGACTTCCAAACCGAGCTACTTGACGACAGGAAAATGTGGAAATTTTGTGGGCTTTTCCATGATGAAATTTGGATATTGATTTGAGAAATTTCGTGAAGAAATTGGAATCTAAAGTGGTGAAATTCGAAGCTTTGGTTGGGGCGGTGCATTATTTGCATCAAAATTTATTTATTATGGGCTTATCTTATTGGAAAGTATTAAGGGGGACAAGAAGTTAATAGAAGGGATAATGGTTGACTAATATTCCCTATTTGTTGGCTTCCACCTCACAGTTCAGGCCCCCCTCCTTTGGACGTCTTCTCTTCCCTCATTCGCAGGCTTTAGCCTTCTCGGACAAGCTTCGCTGCCCTGTCTTCTCTCCAACTCGAGCACCCATAGTAGCCGTTCACGAATTTTCCCCACACCACCACCAAATCCCCACCACCAGTTTGTGCTTCTCCACGCGTCGAAGCCCAGCTCCTTCGGTCAACTCTCATTTCTTCGCTAACTACAGCAGCTCATGCCAATCGCACACCCAGCGAAGCCGAGTTCACACCAACGAGCTGACCGCGTTGCCTCTCGCCTTCAGCCACGTGGAGCCTAGCCCATCAACAGCTCTACAAGCCCACATTTCCCCACAACTCAATCAACCGAAGCTGCTCCATCTTCGTGCCCTCCTGCTGTCTCACATTTCAAC
Source organism: Eucalyptus pumila (assembly GCA_016097595.1). NCBI lineage: Eukaryota > Viridiplantae > Streptophyta > Magnoliopsida > Myrtales > Myrtaceae > Eucalyptus > Eucalyptus pumila. The sequence goes on from CM027849.1 coordinate 9,408,836, forward strand.
CCTTTGTCCATGCGTCTTCGACGATCAACCAAGCAGAGTCGGTTGACCCTAGCAGTGAAGCCAAAGACGCCAGCTTCTCCGTTGCTACTTCGGTTTGCAACAGCTCAGCCCATTTGGGCCGCAAGTTAGGCCAGAATCAACCCATCTCCAGCAGCCCACTTCGCAAGCCCAGCTTTTGAGGCCTAATTCTAGCAAGTCCACTGAAGCCACGCGTTTTCTGCAAGCCCAGTTTAGTGCGGTCCAGCCCGCGAAGAAGGCCCAACCGTAGCCAAGTCCAAGCCTAGTAATTTTCTGTGGGCTTGCAAGGCCTTTGGGCTTGGTCCAAGCTCGTCGATGTCGTTGCGAGCCCAAGTTCGACCGCCATCGTGCCTCCGTCGCGGTGGTTTGGTCTCCGCTTTTAATCAAGCAAGTTTTGGTCACTAATCCCTTATTAGTCAGTTAATGATGCTTAGGGGTTTATTAGATTTAATTAAGTACAATTAGGTGGATATATTATATTAGAGTAATTAAATTGGAGACTTAATGATGCATGGTAGACAAATGGATAGTGTAGCTAGCAATGAAATAGGTCCTGGTATTTATTGAACGAGTCTCAGTAATTTTTTGGGCTCATCTTGGCTTCCAATTAAGCATCTTGGCTTCCAATTAAGTGTTATTGGCATAAGTTGAATTTATTGCAATTATTTATTATTTTCCGTAATTATTTAATTATTTATTTATTTTTCGAAAATTAGGCTAGGATAGGCGACGACCGAAATTTTGTGCTGATTGCAATGGTGCTCTCTGTTTATTTATTTGAGTACCAAATTGTGAAATTTTAATGTGATTGGTGATCGTGGGGAATTATCACAAAAATGAATGGGTCAGCAATGTGTCCTAAAACATCGCTATTATATCAATCAAGCAGGGATGGACACGTGCCCGAAGGGTCGGGACATAGCATTACTTGCCACTCATAGGAATCCATCTAAAATATAAGAGCACAATAAGAAATCCTTCTTGTTCTCAGGCTAAAGACTAAACGAACTAACATTCAAAATAAGTCTGCATTCTTATTAATCATAACATGTTATATAGACGAACTTGAAGCAACCCTCCAAGCATGAGCAATTACAAGACTCTTTGGGAAGACAAAGGGCTCATAAATAAGGACTCTAGAAATTTAAAACGACATTTTACTAAACTTTGAAAATATAAGAAATAAATATTGTTGGGTGTAGATATCCAAGACTTGCTCGATTCAATGAATGTAGGCACCTTTCAAAACACGCGGCTACCGAAGTATCAGTATAGTTACTAAAGTATCAGTAACTATGAGATCGGTAACACTTTTGTAGAACTGATGTTGTCTCAGAAGGCTCCGGCATTATTTGACATTGCAAACGCAACTGAATAATTGCTCAGCCTAAGATACACTTTGCATATAGTCTTCAATCTTTTGACCAGCAGCAGCTAGTCTAGCTCACACACTTGCTATGTGATTACACTTGCGCTAATATCTCTGTCGAGAGCAAGAGGCTGGATTACGGTAGATAGAATTTGCCGCCGAATGTCTCCATCCTGGATGCCGAGCCCATCTCCAAACTGATAAAGCATGTGCGCAACACGAGCTGCATTCATGGCGACATCAATGAAGGGTTGGAGAAATGGCAACTCGGCATTGCCGAAGCAATGAGCATTAATGCTTTTCCATGCTTGGTTTATTAATTCCTTGATGTGTTTCCGAGCAACGTCCTCCGACACGTTCGCTTCTCGCATGTAGCAAACCACCGAGGATGGAGCATCTCCTCTATCTCTTTCAGCCTAATCAAACAAATAAATCAATTTAACTTGTTAATTATATTCCGCAAGCTAAGAATTTGTCCATCATGTCGAATTAATATTTGCATAGAAGTTTGATAATTACCGTAGACGTTCCCAGGTCATTGCAGAGTCGAATTATCATGGACACGTTGTAAATCAGATATTTGTTTCTCTCTAGCAACTCTTCTACATCCTCCAATTTCATATGTCCCACAAAATAATAAGCATGAGACAAGATCAGTGGTCCAGAAGATGATGTCCAAGCATTGCTCAAGTACTCTTCCAAAGATGGTATGTGGCCGATATTGTCCCACTTTGCTTAAGTAAGTAACGCTTTGCAAAAATCTGCCCACTGTGAAAAATAAGGGAAAAAGAAGATTCAATCGGAGATGGTTAATTATCTAAGGACGTAAATTACTTGCGGTGACATATGCATGGACGTGCAGTAATCCGACAGTTTTTTGCTTACGGCATTCGTAAGATTTGGTAGCACTCGATGCCAATCTTCATCCTTGCCAATATCATAAGCATTCTCATATGTAACATCGTGAAGCACTTGGAAACAGATCTTCATGCAGTCGGGAAGCTGTTGAATCTGCTCTGAGTCCCATCTGAAAGTATCAGACTTTCCAGTTTGAGAAAATATGCTAAACAAACACGAAAGGAAGAGATTAAGAGGCATCGTGGCCAACCCGGTAATGGCGCTGGTGAAGCATTCTAGCTCCTTCAATGAACCATAAAGGTCGTAGACATCGTCAATCACCAGTATCAAGATGATGACCTTGGTGAGAGATTTTCTAAGAGAGCTGAACCGTGGTTCCTGAGAGAGTCCAAGGGCACACAAGAAACTTTCGACCAGCCGATCCCTCGTGAAGTCGACATGTTCAAGAAGTCCAAGATCCCTCCACCACCTGAACTTACCGAAGCAACTAATCAAAATCAAAAGCTATGAAAAACACATCATGTCCGGTACAGATATCATCAAAGTAGAATTTCTTAAGATGAATATAGACCACATAAATCTTAAATGAGTTTGAGCGTGTTAAAATTACCTGGATATTTCTATAAGATCTCTTTGGTGTGTGGCTTGGACAGTGTTGAAATTGAGCTTGGCAAGCTCGAGCAGATTACTTTGCTTGTCCTCCTGTTGCTCATACAAGTCAATTTGCCATTTGATGTCGAACCACTGGACCCTCCTGTGCATCGGAAGCTCCAAATAATGGGCGGCACGTTTGAAGAGCAGACCGTCCAAACCAGGGACTCTCTCGTGGAGAATCCCAGTTGAAAAGGCTTTCGCTTCATTCAAAATGTTTTCGTCTTCCAAAGCCAGATGTGATACCTCAAGAAGCTCTACTATAGCTTCAACATCTTGGCAGTTGCTTCCGTTCAACCCGTTGCTTCCTTCTTTGAAACTCCTTAATTCATCTGATTACAAATTGAAAGCCAAGGATTTACGACAGGACAGAACCGAGAACAAGTGCTGATACTGCTAACCATACTCGAATTTACTGACAATTAGAACGTACAATGACTGACTACTTAAAAGATATTATTATAAAGCAGTGAAAAAAGACGTGAATTTTGAGTGGCTTGTATGCATTCAATTTCATATTACCTCTCTGCAGACGAAACTTTCTTCACCGTATAGTCCACATTTACATTTTCTTTGATAGTCCTTTCTCTGGAAACAAGAAGGGTTTTTCAGAAGAGCTAAGACATCTAGGCATGTCAATTGCGCGCTTCTCCAGTAGGGTGCACTGAAAAAATTCCATTGTAATCTCAACGAGTGATTTCGAAGCCGATGTGTGTCGAGCTTTCTAATGGTTACTCAAGAAAGGATTTCATAAATCATGGATTTCAGGTGGGGCTTGCCATCACAATAATAACGTGCTGGAAATTCACGTCAAGTTTTGTCTGTACATAAGTTGGACCAATTTATGTCTATGATTAAACTAATTCTTCATGCATTTTCACCATTAATTGATTAAAAGTAACTCTTAAGGATATTAAGACGGGTATGGAAGGAACAACTTTTGTGTTGTAATCTTCATTGATTATTTGATGTGTGTTGTGCTTTGATAATAACATGTCAGAAGAATATTTAGAACTTACCTTGTGAAACGACATGGCCATGCTGTCGAAGGAGCCTAAACCGAAGTGCATTAGCATAGAGATGATCTTCCATGTTGAAAATGTCATTGTTGGTGGATGCAACTGGTTCAAGAGCTTCTTTCATTTCATCATTAAAAAGGTTGTACAACCCCAATTTTCTTATTCTATCAATCAACTCTAACTTGGCGAGCGAATTGACTTCTTCTGATAACATTGGCTTTACTTCCTCGACAAGCTGTTTCACCCGTTCTTTAATTCCTTCTTTCTGCTGAGTCAAGTTGAATTCATTAGATCAAAATATACCTCGAAAAGGCCTAAAAAAATTCAATCTATAAAGCAATGCCAAATGTTATGATTTTAGTGCATGCATATGTTGAGCCATATAAATTGGTTTTGTACAGTATATTTTAGCTATAAATCAAGTCCGGATGTGATGGCTGATATATATAATAACATTCACCAAAACTTAAACATTGCTAGCCACAATTAAATGGATAATGACATATATCAATATCATGCATGATGTTACAGATGAATCTGGAGAAAAATACACTACCATGCTTGATTTCAAGAAAACATCAATGCATGTCTCATAGGGAAAATTGTCCAAGAAGTCCAAAACCTATTATATTTTTACCAATTCAGTCTTAAACTTTTCAATTTTGCCAATTGAGTTTTAAACCTTTTGCTAATTTGTCAATTGAGTTCATCCAGCCAACTTTGGTTGGAATTCTCTAACTGCATGCTAGCCATCGTATATGGCATGGCTAGTATTGATGTAGACAATTTTTTATAATATTTTAACATTTTTTTCTATATTTTCCCCCCCTTTTTTTTTCCTTTTTTCATCCTCCTTTTGGCGGTGATTGACTACTAGCCATAGGCGATGGCTAACCAATGGCCATGGTTGAGCGAGCTAGCCTCATCTAGGTGAGGGTTGCTGTTGCCTGCCAAAGACAAAGCCGCCCTAGCCTACGCGAGGGTTGGCCTCACCTAAGCAAGCGTGAGCATGGTGACATCAACGATGGCTGGGACCACCATGAAGTTGCCCACTCCATACAAGAGGAACACCATAATGATCAAATGCCCTACACACGCACAACGCAATGAAAGAGAGAGATGAATAAGCATATGTACCACATCAACTTTGCAAATTGCCATTGCTCAAATCTGGCTTGAGCGAGGCCCACCATCACTAGGCGTTCCCTTTGCCCAGGAGATGCTCGGAGAGGGGAGCACTCACCGGGCCCGGCCATCACCTGTGGCTATTGGCCAGTTATCGACAAATGGAGGAAGAAGAAATGGGGAAAAAATAAAGAGGAAAAAATCAAATAAATAATAATAAATTGAAAAAAATATATATTATTAAATTGTATCCACATCAGTGCAGGCTATGATGCGTAGGACGACTAATGTCCATGTTAATGAATTCCAAATAAAATTGGCCAACTGGACTCAATTGGCAAATTTGCAAAATTGAAAGGTTTAAAACTAAATTGGCTAAAGTGTAATAGGTTTAGGACTTTTTGGATAATTTTCTTATGTCTCATGTGCAAACACTTGCATGATTGGATGCCATTAACTATTCACTCGTATGAGGAAGGGATCACTAAAACTAAGGCCGACACCAAAGAAGAACAATGTCGATAATGAACAACCAAATTACCTCGAACCCACTAGCGTGGAATATATAAGGTATATTCTTACGAGGTCATATTTGTCGTTAAGCGACTGGAGGAACTCGTATTTCCAAATGCTAGGCTTGTAATTGGCCGATCTTCTTTGGTGCGTCTTGCTCCCGACTTGCGACGAATGCGCTAGGCATGGTTGGAGCTGGACTTGTTCTGTTTTGTCCTCCATGACGACCGAGCGAAAGTTGAGAAGATTGTGAGAGACAAATTTATACAAGTTTAGTGATGGAATGAGTGTAAGCGTTGTTGAGCACGATGCTTCGATATATATAGGTGAATCCCAGCGGCTAGTGCTGCTGGGGCTTGAGAGTGACCATAAAACTAGCAAATATCTCTGAACAAGGGCTTGAGAGTGACCATAAAACTAGCAAATATCTCTGAACACACGCAGATATCACGTTGAGAACACGACACGACCTCACAAATCAAAACTTAGAAGGCTACATAAGGTTCGGTCAAATAAAACTCGGTTAATCTATAAATGCCTAGCTAGCAAAACGCAAGCCACATTCCTCTAGCCAAAAAAACAGATTTGGGGGATTAATTAAGAATAAAGTGGGTGTGCAATCCACTTCTCTGGTTGATATGGATGTTTGCTCGTAGGGTACTCCACTCAGTCTAAATTGAGCAATCAACCATCATTTGTGTTGACAATATGTCTCGAGATTCAAGTGTGTGGAAGTATGGTTCACATCGACTGAACGTTGGTCACGTCCCCAAGGACAGCTGGACTAGGACTCTCAAGCTGCTGATATGTTAAGACCGACTAAAGCTATAAAATTGTAGATTTCCAAAATCCGAGTTCATAAAGAGTCTGTATCATGGGATTAATGTAAGTGTTGTAATTTGGATTTTTTTTTTTTTTTTGGCTTAGTGCCTTTGTTTGTGCCAAGGTACAAAGAATGTATTGAAAAATTCCCCTCGTGAGTTCTGTTGACTTTGCACCTAAACTCAAGAACCCTTCTGTCATGAGATCAACTTTGTGTATTATTTTGTATGATTGAGAGATTGTTTCAAGAAAAATTGCAATGGCTAAAGACACTATGAGTTATTGGATATAGTTGGGAGCTAGAAAATACTATGAATGTTTGAGTGACTTGAATATGATTATAATCGTTATTGTATCACGTGATTTATTATGAAAGCTTGTACTACTCTCCCTGAGTAGATCGTACCAACCAAATTACATTAATCCAAAATTCAGTTTACTCATCTGTTTTTGGTTTAATTCTGAATGGTCACATGTTTTTTCAACAACAGTTTGTGCTTGTTCATGATAAACTAGTTCAATATTAAACCACATCTTAAGTTTTTTAGAGCAATTGGTAGTAGTCTTACTAAATCTCACAACTTGGTCGTTAATTTCTTGGTGCATTTCAATTTGAGACTAGTAGGGGATTTGTGCATCACATAAAATTTGGAAATAGGTCTATGCTTTACTGTATGATATTATACAACAAAATTGTAATGATTTTCGTGACTATAATCCCTTTGGTTGAATTATTCAATTTCGTTAATCTAACTTTGCTTTCATATAGAGATAATTTAATTTATGACTTAAATTATCTTTCACATACAGGTATAGATGGAGTTTCCTCACTTTAAATTATTTTTTATCAATGGAATTAAATGAATGTTTTTTTTTTTCTCATTGATTATGCTAAACTTATAAGGCTATAAGGTTAGTCAAACCTTGTTAGGCTAAATAAACTAGATAAACAAATGCCTATAACTAGTAAAAGAAATGGAGGACAAACATGTCACATGTCCATGCTGATTTTTAAATGACGACACATCATGCTCACGAGTCTATGCTCTTTCAACCTTATTCGAGCAACGTAAGTCTCATGTCTATAGAGATATTTCATTCGATGGATGGCGATTTGAGTCGATGACCACGTGTTGACGATGGACCTACGTAATGAAAGTAAATAGCAAGTTTCTATATCGTAATTTCTCTCTCTCCGAGAACAATTTTCAAGCAGTATTAACGTGAATTAAGTTTCTCAGCATTGATTTTTGGGGCGGTCGATGATCAATTGTCTCTACTTTGAGAAAGTGATGGAAACCCTCACTAATTTTTTAAAGATATATCTTGAGTTTGAACTTGAAAATAAAAAGTTTCCTAATTTTAATAGGTTTCTTAGTTGAAATAGGTTTCTTATTTAAGTGGTTTACCTAGTTTGAGCAGAATTTGTTGCGAAAAGTATCAAAGAGGCGGCTTTCATGAATTACATCAGGATGTTTGAAGCAATGAAAATCTTGTTTTAAGATTTAGTTTTTTGGTCCGTCTTGTGTTAAGATTTTGTGTAATTCTTTTTATAAGACTAAAAGATTATTTCATGAGGATAGGACATCCAATCGTCTCCAGAAAGCAGAACGGGGACTCCTCTTCAATTCTTCGAAAATATCTCAACGTTTTACCCCTTTAGAATTAATATCTCGAGTGATGAAAGCGAACATACTGGTTCTTAGAATAAAACGGTTGAGCAATCAATCTCGACTGTCACCAAATAAGCTTGCGACAATGCTGAATGAGTCTGTACGACGCATGGGCGTGTCGGCACTGCCGTGCCCTGCTAAATTGGAGCCACAGAAAACTCATCTTCGGTGTGTGAGGTAGACATGCCTAGATTTTCATATGAGGGTCGGGCGAACCTTCGAAGATTTTCCATACAATATGTGCGCGTTCCTCATGAATTGTGACGGCCCCCGATGCGTGTCCATCGATCGCTATCACTTACATAAAGTTCAATACCTCGTCACTCAGAATTCTTGGATCACACATGTATGATAAGCCAAATGAGGACGTGATGCGCGATAACACCATCACAGCCATTGATACGACAGTATTGATTTATACAAACTAAATAGACATACTAACTTTTCCTTCGGAAATATCCTCTGTCGAGTTCAAATGCCTTTCTAGTCTGCATATTATTGTTTTTAGTCTCACAAGAACACAAGAAAGAGACAAGCGTGTGCATGAATTTCATTGAGTCACTGGACCAAGAAGATTCGAACTTTTCCTTCACTAATATTGGCTGTTGAGCTCAAAGGCTTTTCAGGTCCCCCACATTCTTAATCTCTACTATCACAAGAAAGAGTCGTCAAACGGGGAAGAGACCACCGACAGAGAAAACGAAGAAGTGAGAAGAGGTGCTAATCTGTGAACTATGAAAAGAGAAGACGGAGGAAATAGGGGAAAAGAGAAAAAGCTTCGTCGGTAGCCGATCCGTACGTCCTAACTAGTCAAATCAATCGCACATTGCAACGCTTGGTAAACGTTCAGGTCCATTGTTTCAGAGTAATTTTCAAAGTCAAGGCATAAATTCAAAGTTATGTTGATTTTGAACCGTGAGGTTCAATTGATGAGCCATCGGGCTGTGAATGTAAATAAAAATGATATGTAGGGCATCATAGAGTTGTGTGGTTTAATGAAAATCGATTCTAAAGTACAAGTTGATCGAAACAAAATTATGAACTTTCATGTACAAGTTACATGTAATAGAAAAGATGAACGTCCTTTATAAATGAGTTTCTTTACTAGCACGCAAGAGTGGACTCATTGATGATTGAGCGTGGTTTAGTCAAGTCATTCATTAGAGTAGTATTTTACTCAAATTTTGATAACATTTTTCAGCTAATTAACAGGAATACGAGTGCGTCAACTTGAGCAACTGAAGGTCAATTGATTTTCAGTTTTTTCAAATAAGTGCTGCTATCTCTTCTCCAAATTTATAAACTCATATCTTAAAAGTAAGAAAGATTTGAGTATCATACGTGTAACTAAAGCATGCTTGTTGCATAAATATTGAGATTAGGCATTTATTGTTGTTCAATTATTTGAGAACAGTTTGAGAAATGTGTTATGGAAGGTAAGTTCATATATATTGCAAATTGGTTTATGAAATGAGTTCTAAATTGATTTGAGAAACGTTATATGAAAAACGTTAGGAAAGGTTACATACATATATCAAATTGTGAATTTGGTTTATGAAAAACTCTAAAATGCTTTGAGAAATGTCTTGTGAAATAAATTCATTTTGATGAACAGAGATGTGAAAGAATAAATGTTTTGGTTTGTAAATTGTATTCTGATTATGAGATGGATTTGGATTGGTCTTGTGAATTATCGAGATGATGAATTGATGTTCATGATTGTTGTGAATCCAATGATGAGTTGTCAGTATGCATCTCATGCAAGAGCTAAGTGCTACACCAAGATGCGAGTTTAGTGTGAGCTGCCCTTAGGGCCTTGTACTATACAACGTTTGACACCTAAATTTTGGCAACCTAGTTATTTGTTCATAAAAAATTAGGGATTAATTTTTAAGCTCTAAAAAAAAAGAAATAAAATAAAAATTGCATCAGAGCAAATAAAAGGGAAATAAGGGGAAAATCAATTTGATTGATTATGTATGGAAGGTGGGAATTCTGACAAACTATTCTTGCTTCAATTAGATATTTAATCTTGGTAAATGTGGAGCCGAATTTCCAACCAAGGATTAAGAAATCAAGTGAATAGAAAATCAAAATGGAAAACAAACCCAAAATCGGTGAGAAGAACGGCCAAATTGATAAATCGAAGGGAAAGTATCGAGGAGTTATACTCATCAGGTGAGTTGTTCGCAAAAATCAATAATGAACTTGGATGCATTTTTGGTAATATGAGAAAAAAGAATCAAAGTGTTAATTCATGGTGGCAAGTCCAGTCGGGGTTAAAATTCAATAATCTCCGCATTTAAGGAAGTGTAATTTTCTAAAGGTCAGCAGAGGTTTTCGCTATAAAGAGGATATTTCGTGAACAGAAAGGATGGAGCAACGGAAGAAAGAACTCGTGCAAGGGGGAGAATTCGCAAAAAAAAAAAAAAAAATCGTGAGAGATAGAGTGAAAAAAGAGGGAGGAATTCGCAAGAAAGCGTAAAAAAAAAAAAAAAAAAAAAAGCGTGAGAGACAGACAGGAAGAAAAAAGAGAAAAGAAAAGAGGAACATTTTCCCTCGTAGAAGAAGGGGCAGCCCCTTTTTCTCCTCTGACAAAAGTACAAAGAAAAGAAAGAAGCAAGGCTGCAAAGATGAGAGAGAGAGAGAGAGAGAGAGAGAGAGAGCAAAAAATTATTAAAAAAACAAAAGAGTGCATTCTTCCTTGGATTCTTAGGGCGCACATGCCAAAATTTCTGTTCAAGAAATTGATTTATGGCCAGAAATTGATTTCTCAATTTCTATTCCCCAGACAAGTTTCTGAGTAAAGAAACCCGTTTGATAATGACTCAAAATTTCTATTTCTGGAATAGAAATCCATTTGATAACAGAATAAAATTTCTATTTCTAGAAATATAAATTGATTAGATAACAACATAGGAAATCCTCAAATACAAAATAATAGTTGAAATAATACTAATACATTACAAAAGTTGAAAATACAATTTCATGGAACTTTCAGCATATTATTATCCCTTGTCATTTTATTGGCAATGATTTTCCTAAGCGTATTTATTTGGTTTCTCTCCACAATCAATATATCGTTTGTAAGCTCATCCTGCGTAGGTTTAGACAAGTACTGCGGATCTCTATATAGGGAAAAGTTCTTATTCATCTTATCCTGATTACGGATGTAATTATGGATGGCACAACATGCAATTACAATATGTGCTTGTTTTCAAATTGCAAATGAGGGCATGTGCCTCAATATGAAAAAACGATTCTTCAATGCCACAAATGATATTTCAATGACATTCCTTAGAGAAGAATACCTATAGTTGAACAATTCTCATGCGATTGTTGGCCGTCTCGCTGTACCCCTATAATCATTTAAATGATACTGTTCACATTTAAAAGGAGTTAAAAGAGTTGCTGCATAACCAGAATACACAACATAGTATTTGCCTACAACAATATATTCATACATTGGTTATAATTTGTAACTATAAATATGATCATAGAGAAAATTATTGTCACGCCCCGACCCTCAAGCACGCACACATCCCTTACTTTTGGTTGATTTTAAAATGCAATATCACATGACTATGTATCGCCGACCCTTTCATTTATATATGCACATGCGGAAGCAGTTATAATTCCCCAGACAATAAAGCAATGGGATAGAAAAGCAGGCCATATATTTTCCTTATTGAAAATTCACAACTACATCTTTTTACATGCATCTCATAGTATTCTACAATACTATATATACGCAACTCTGGTTTAACGTCTATTCACATTCAAACAAGGTCTGACAAGACATGACAGGATCTCGGTCCTCATCCGGGTCATACTCGGGGTTATCCTTGGGGTCCTCCTCCACGTACTCCTCTTCAGGTTCCTCAATAGGGATCTCCTCATCAGATTCATGCTCCTTAGGCTCCTCATCCAGGTCCTGAAATGGTTATTCAATAACCACTGAGACAACGTCTCAGCAAATTCTACCCCTTAAGACCCGATTAGTAAACTAATACACCTTAGGGCTGCCTATGCACAACATGAGTCAGATGACTTACCTTGGCCTCAGATTCCACCTGCATATTAGCATAGATCAAATAGGCACCCAAGCAATCACATCATAGATCGAAGCATTGATCTAATTGACTTAATCGATTACACGCCAACAAAACCACTCACGGTCATTTCCATTCAATCAATCAATTCGCAACATCAAATCAAGACAATGATCAATCACATTGAATCACACTCAGATCGAATCATTGATCTATTGACTTAGTCGATTACAAGTCAGTCAAATCATTTCTAGGTCATTCACTCAATCCCACATAACCTCCAATAGTACACTTAGTCACAGAGCTCCATCAATGCTCTTGGGCGTCGATTTCGCCAAGGTGACATAAGTATCATACGGTCTACATGCATTCTTTAAGGCGCCGTTTTCGCACAGTGATATTTCTCATCACCGAACCACACCCGTCATAGGTCACAAATCACTGACAGTCTACGTTCGTTCTTTAAGGCGCCGGTTTCGCACAGTGATGTCCTTCATCACCGAACCACGCTTGTCACGATTCATAGGCAGTCTACGTGCGTTCTTTAAGGTGCCGTTTTCGCACAGTGATCTCCCTAATCACCGAACAACGCCTGCCATAAGTCATAGATAGTCTACGTGCATTCTTTAAAGCGCGCCGTTTTGACAATGATGTCTTTATCACCGAACCACACCTATCTATACTTCGTACTTGATCGGTCTCAGCCAATAGAATTCTCAGTTAGCTCTCACCACTTTCTCCACTTCACAGCTCATCAAAGCATTATAAAGGTTAAATAAACAAACTCGGCCATTTACAAATCAATCATTCAATTCAACTCAAATTCAATCAATTAAGGAATAATTCCATAAATTGCACAATCAATTTAATTAAGCACAACGTGGAGTTCAAATAAATAAACAGACTGCACCACAACAATCAGCACGAAATTTCGGTCATCGACCATCCCGGTTGAATTTTCGGAAAATAATTAATTAAATAATTAATTTCGAAAAGTAAATAAATAAATACAATAAATTCAATTTAGCACAATATAAAACTCAATTAAATAAACGGACAAGCCACGATCATCAAGATAAAATCCCTATTACTAGCCATCCCAGTTGAATTTTCGGAAAAATAAATAATTAAATAATGAATTTCGAAAATTAATATTTAATTCCTAAAAATTCCACTTAGGCTCGAATTGCTTAATTAACACCCGATAAGGGACGGGAAAAATCCCAAGAAGCATCCAATAAATACTATCGGCAATTCTCTATCTAATTACACTAATCACACAACTAATATGCAAAGCAATTAACTAATAATCACTAATCAATTCTAATCTAACCACCTAATTACATTTAATTAACGCTAATCAACCTTTAAGTATAATTAGCGCACTAAGAAGGCATTAGTGAGTAAAACTCACTCAAAACGACGGGCTCGACGCGAGGATCGACTTTCCTTAAAGAGGCCCGAGCATCCGGGCTCGGGAATGCGGCCAAAACGGGCCACGAAGGCGCTGCCATACCCATTTTCTGCCCTCTTTGTTCGCTGCTGGAAGGGGTGGATCCGGCGTCGGTTGAGGCAGCCAAGGGCGGCGAAGGGCAAGGCAGAGCTCCGACGAGGCTGACGGTGGTCGGAGGTGGTCGGAGGAAGCTCCGGCGGCTCTTGCACGAGCTGGACAGTAGCTCAAGACGTTGGCCAAGCTAGGGACGACGCAACTGAAGGCGGAGCTGCGCATGGTGAGGCGCGGGTGGGGCGAAGCAGCGACGGCGGTTCCGGCTTCGGTGAGCGACGATGGCGATGAAAGGCGGCTCCAAGCAATGTGCGGCTTCTCTGACTTGCTGGGTTTTGTCAAGCAGCAACCGAAGATGGAGGACAGAGCTCAACGAAAGAGAGAGAGGGCGGAGGGCGTGCGGGCGATCCTCAGCGGTGGTGACAGCAGCTCCGGTGCGACGGTGATGGCAGCTCCGGTTCGAGCGACATGGCTGCTGTCCTGTTTCTGCTTCATTTGAACCAGATGAGGGAGAGGGGGAGGAGATGTGCAGACGGCAGCACGGCGGTGGGCTCGGGTCCGCGAGCAGCTCCGGTGCTTGCGGGCATGCGACAACGACGACGAGAGGTGATGACTGCAGCTCAGTCTTCACTGGTCTTCGACTCCCATGGAGTTTTGAAGAAAAAGAAGAAGATGGGGGAGGATACGTCGATGGAGGAGAGAGGGGAGGAAAAAGAAATCAATTTCCCCTTCTTTTCTCTCACTCTCTCTCTCTTAGGTCAGCCACACATGGGCCACCACCAGCTGTCTCCCACTCTTCAATTTTTGACAAACATGCCCCCTTCTAGAAGCATTTAGGTAGTTCAAAAAGTTGGGTTTATGGGCATACGAATTTTGCTAGGTTTTCTTCCCAAATTGAACCTTAATCCCACTTGAATCAAATCAATTTGACCCCCATAATTTCATTCAATATTTCATTGTTCCAATTGGTATTTTTCCTTACCAATGTAGCCCACTTGTATCCCAATTTCACAATCCATGGCTTCAATTGAACGAAAACGATCCTATTTATCCAGTCGAAATTAGAACCCGAAAATCTAGATGTCACAATTACTCCTTAAAGAACAAGCAAATACTAGGTGGCGGCCTAGGAAATTCTAAGTGAGGAGTCTCCAATGCTATTGCAAGCACTCGACAATCATTGGCAGAGCCGTCCCAACCAGCATATACAAAAGTAAATTTCATATCAAATAAACAAATGCACATCACATTTTGAGTAGTGATTCTTTTCCTACCTCTAAATGGGATTTGCTTCGACACAGGTACAGAAGCATGAATATTGGTGCCATCAATGACGCCTACACAACCCTATCATTTTATCAAAGACCAGTATTATACAAGATTATCAACAAAATAAAATTGATGGTGTAAAGGAATATATGAGAATTCTACCTTGAAGTAACGTTTATGGTTAGGAACCAATCGGGGGAAGGTCGGTTTATTTTGAGTCTCAAATTGAATCAATCCAGTTGCTTATCTCTAATTTCTTTATTGTTGCTCAATGAACCTTTAATGGCCCTTGCATAGCAAAGAGAGAGATTCTCTTGAATCTCTTGCCTTCGAATTAAAATTCAAGATTGTGTAACAATCTAATTATTTTGATTTTGCAAGAATTTTGACTCCGTAAAGAAATAAGGTTAAATTTCTAGGCACGTTTTTATTCATCTATTACGTAAGAACTTTTTCTTCAAGCGGCCATGCACATGCCCTTTCTAGGAGGAAAGAGCCCTATTGTTTTTAAGTAAGAATTTAAGAACTTTGGTGATTTTTTAAAATTGGGGACCCATTCGATTGCCTTTCATCCTAAAGAGGAAGTTAAACACGAGCAAAATAAGAAAAAGAAAATTAGCAATAATTTGTGAAGTTGTGGTTACGAGTGAATTAAGTTAGCAAGAAAGCGCAAGGTTCTTTTATATGGTTTGATTTTAGTTTCTGATTTATCAAATTGCATTACAAAACAGATTTCTATTTCAAACCTGTTTCGAAAATTAGAGAAATAGAAAAATCAAGAAATAAAAATTTTATCATGCCAGACACCCTCTCCGCCCGGCGCTCACCGTGCCTCACCCGCATTGCCTCTCCGCCGCACCGCTCTCCTCCTAGCTGACACCCCCCTTTGCCCAAGCACCATCAGCGCCGTCTCTGCTCGACACCCCGACGCCCTCGCCTCTGCTCATCTGACACAAGCAGCCCGCGCCCGATGCCGCCGCGACGCCTTTAAGTCTGCGCCACTGTCCTCTCTGTCCCCAACACAAGTAGCAAGTCACACCTCAACCCGTCGCTGACCTGCAACGCCCGACACCCCCTTCCACCCGGCGCTCACTGGACCTCACCCACGCCTGCACCTCCGCACCACCATTGCGCGCGTGCACGAGCACCACCGTCACTGACGCCGTAGCAACCCGACGCCTAAAGCCGTAACCGCCTGCTTCTAAACAACGAACCCACAGTAGCATCATCGTCGCCCCGATCACCGCCACTGTTTCTTCCCTCCTGCCGTCGCTTGCTTGCAGTAGCTGTCGCCCCCCCCCTCTACCTTAGCTTGAGCGCCACCCCGCCGCGCCCACGCCTCCCTCCACCCGGCGCCACTCGTCATTGCACCAGCAGCCTTCACCCCCGAGCCTCTGATTGCCGTGTTGCTGCTATCACACCACCACCAGCAGCACCTCCGCTCGCAACCTGCGCCCGTCGTCGTTGCTAGATTTCCCACCAGTCGACGTGCTTCTTGTTGCTCGACGTCCGCACCATCGTCCCCGACCCCGGCACAAATCATCGGTCCAAATCTGGCGCGCCAGTCTAGTGTTTTTTTTTTTTTTTTTTTGAAAAAAGTCAAGGTAGTTTTTTTTTTTAATTTTTAATCAAGTTTTGTCATTATTGCTCAAATTGGAATATTGGATGACAATGTTCATTTCATTAATATTTTAAGCATTATCCTTAGGGTTTTACACAAATTACTGTAATTATGAATTTGATCTGTAAGTCGTTAGATTATTTTTTAATTATATTTATTTTTGGGGCATTCTAATAAAATTTTGATTATTAAATCATTATAATTATTAATTTGATCCATAAGATTTTGGATTAAATTTTTAATTAATTTGAATTTTCTCTTATGTGATGTTTAGAGTTAAAATAATTGTTAATTTAACTTGTGAGACAACTAATTATTTTTTAGATAGCTAGTATAATCACCTAGAGGGGGATGAATAGGTGTAAAAATATTTTCTCGAGATAAGAGAGCAATACTAAACAGACAATAGATAAGAAGTTCTCATTTTGTTAACAAGACGAATTATGATCAAAGTAAAGCAGAGAGTGGGAAAGAGAAAATGAACACATAAATTATAGTGGTCCGGCTTATTCCAAGCCTACGTCCACTCTTCCGCACTGACAGCTCGCCAGCTGGATTTCACTATGAACAAAAGAGATTTTACAGCAAGGCTCTCCCTTGATTCCACAGTGTAAATACTCTATCACACTTCCTTAAGGTTTCTCAGTAATATGAACTCTCTTTTGTGTACAAAATTTCGCTCAGAAAATGAATTGACTAAAAACAAAGAGCTTTAGACTTTGGAATTATTCTATCGCGCGCACACTCAAACAACTGTAACGTCTTCCTTTTATACTCCTTTATGCTATCATACCCGTTGGCACTTACCAAAGGAATTCTTCCAATCTTCCCGTTGGACAGAATCAAATAGGAAGATCATTCGAGCTATTTAAGGAACATGTCGATAGCCCATCAATCTTGCTCGCCCATACAATCAGGATCTTGGTTTCCATAAGTAGAACCTTCCAAGTATACTTTGCCAATCATCAGATCCTCAATCTTTGAATCAATAAAGGATTCTGTTATGTCATATCCAGTCAAGAGATCTTCTCTAGTCGATAAGGTCAAATCCTTAACGAAACATCCAGTCCTATATAGTCCTTCTTCGACGGATTAGAAACTGTCAATGAGAATAGACTTTGAGTCTTGAGTCTGGCAGTCCGGAGGTCTTCAAACTTTAAATAGCTGCAAATCTTCAGACTAGACTGATGGAAACATTTTTTTAGCTTCAAAATACTCTAGGATGATTTCTCCAACAATCTCCCCCTTTTTTATGGTGACAAAACTTTCCTACAGATTTAGATAATTTTGACCTGCAAAACATTACTCAAGCAAATATGGATATCTCATAAAGATAAATGGCTTATTGATAACACTAGAAACACTAGAATCTGCAACCACAGAAAATATGTTAGTCTTGCATATAAGTAAAGCCATCCATAATATATCAATAGTACGTAATATAAGCGTAATATAAGCAGTCAATCCAAAATCCCAAATCCAGTCCACAGCCAAACACAAAAGACAAGTCAAACATCAAAACAAATAGTTCAAGTTCAAAAATGTTCAAAAGTTCAAAGTAGGCGTAGGTTCAAATCATATCTCTCCCCCTTTTTGTCATCATAAAAAAGGTTGAGATGGAATCAAGGATGCTTGGGAATACGAACAAGCTGGAAATCTCCCATTGACTGGACAATGCCTTCTAGCTTTGTCAAATATTCCTTCAGTTGAGTCACCTCTTCACTCTTAGCATTTGCTTGAATCTGAAGAGCAAGGCTTGAATCTGATCATTCAAAGAACCTGAAGAAGCTTAATTCGCATTCTGCAAATTCTGTACTTCGCATCCTAGAGCATATATCTGACCCCGCATTTCTAAGAGAACATCCAGAATTCTGCGAAAATCTGCTGAATTATTAATCTGCGTACTGGCTTCTGCACGGTCAGATGGAGTAAAGGCAGATGATGGTAAATCAGCATAGCCACGTAGATTAGGCGATGAAACATCATGTCCCTCCTTAGGAAATTGAGAAGCATAGATATCCTCTAGATCTACTGGAGAGCGGCTGACTCCTTCACTAGTAGCAGGATATGAGGACATTCCTCTTTTCTCATGATCTCCCCCTATTTCCATGCCTTCAGGTGGAGAAGATTGTTCATCATGATCTCCTTCCTCTTGATCTTCTCTTTCCTCTTCTTCCTCTTCTTCAATTCTTTCCTCCTCTGCATCTCTTTCTTCAGCTTCTCTCTCCTCTATTTCTTTCTCTCCTGCTTCCAAATCTTCTCTTTCTCCAGTCCTCTGTTCTGAGTCTTTCTCTTGTCGTTCCGTTGATTCTGGAACAGAACGACTCAGATTCTTCAATGCCATTGCAGTAATGGTAATGTCTTCCTCATCTTCTTCATCCTCAACAATGAGAGCTCTTCTTTTCTTTGATGGAGCAACCATGGGCTCCTTCCCTTTTCTTTTTGATGCTGAATAGATTTGATGAGATTTGATAGGGGTTTTCTCCTTGAATTTCTCTAACGCCTTATTGAGTTCCTTTAGACGCATTTTAGACACCATTTTCAGTCCCACTACCATTTGATCACAAGATCGAACATAGAGAATCCAGGGAGGCTGAACATTCAAATGTCTGAATAACTTTGTCACAAGAGCTGGATAAGGAAATTGACCCTTGTTCTTCACCACTGCTCTATACATGTGGAATATAATAATGTGAGGAAGAGAGAACTTTTTTCCAGCATTGATGGCATACATTAGCTTTGCCTCTGAGTTTGAAACATCAGTTTTTGAAGTAGATTTTGGTCTAAGGCAATTGATCACAATCTTGTGTAGCAGAATGTTGAACGCACTTATCCTCGAGTAGGAAATCTTTCCCTCTGTCCTTCTATCCTTAACAAGTTCCAACGTAGCACGAGTAATAGAGATATTGATAGGTTGATATCTCCCTCTTTCAAACCCAATCACATCAACCAACATATCTATATCCACCACATAGTCCTGATCTCGGACACTAAAAGAGAATCTATTTGCATCTAAGAAACTGAGATTCGAATAGAAGTATGCAGTGAGTTCAGCATAGGCTTCTGTAGATTCATAACAGAACTGTTCAAGTTGAAGAAGACTGAATTTTTCCCTTAAATTAACGTTCACAGCGTCAAGAAAATCAAAATCCACACTTCTAGGGTTTATAACCCCACGCTTCAACAACTTAGAGTATAGATGTTTGTGTTCCTCCGAACGAAACAAGTCTGTCCTTTTGCCCCTAATTTTTGCCGCAACACCCGTTCTCGGTTGAAACTAACTATACAACTTGTCATCATCATTCCCATTTGGCTGATTCAGCCCTTCAACACGTGGATCGATTGGAATGTTTGCCATTGCCTCTTCTGCCGACCCAGCAGGGGCAATTCCCAACCGTTCCATTATGCGTAAAAAGAAGGTTTCATTTTTGTACCCTTTGTCTTTTAGAAATTCGTCAATGTAGTTCAAAGGAGTTCCACCCCTTTTTAAAGCACGGTAAAGCTTATAAGTAAAGCCAGGCTTAAGAGTTCTTACGGGTTCTACATCTTCGACGATTTCTTCCTCTTCTCGATGAGCAACATTCTGAGATCTAGATGGAGGAGATGGACACTACTGAGAATGTTGTGGGCTCTGCTGCTGACTAGGAGACTCTTCTTCCTCGGTGAGATCAAAGTGCGTAGGCCCCTCACACATTTGCTACAGTCCCCTGTTAGCGATCCTCGAAGACTTCCTTTGAGACGAAATCTTTCACAGTCTTTAAAAGATTCCAAACTTGACTTTCCCAAGAAAGACCAAGAAAGATGACAACATTTCGAAGATTAAACAAGAGAAGAAGACAGAAGTGGAAGATCGATGCTTTTTAGGGTTTTTGGAGTTAAACGAAGAGGAACCGACAATATATAAGTTAGTCGAAGAGAGGCATACAAAACGTCGTAATGGAAAATAAAAAGATGCCCTTTTAAAAATAACTGCCTTTTTCAAAAAATTAGATAACTGCCATTTAAAAATTAACTCCATTTTCGAAAAAAGAAAGATTGCACTAATCACGGAAATTGAAAGTAGCAAAAATCAATTATGGACAGATGATCGTACATTTTCAAGATTTAATCTGAGAGAGAATAAAATAACTTACAATCAAAAATCTTGATTATCTGAGTCTGAGAGTCTCTAGACTTTTACTTCTTCAAACCTCAAAATGTTGAGTCTGGTACGAATAACTTCAAATTGATTTTTCTCTAAAGGCTTTGTGAATATATCTGCCAGTTGGTTCTTTGAGTCAATAAACTAAATCGAAACTTCTCCATTATGAACATAATATCTAATGAAATGATGTCGAATCTCTATATGCTTTGCTCTTGAATGAAGAATTGGATTCTTGGTGAGATTGATTGCGCTGGTGTTGTCACAGTTAATCTTCGTGCATGAATCTTCAATTCCAAAGTCTCTTAGCTGTTGTTTTATCCACAGAATTTGTGAACAACAACTTCCAAGAGCTACATACTCTGCTTCTACTATAGAAAGAGCTACTGTATTTTGCTTCCTTGAAAACCAAGACATTGTCCTGCTTCCAAGTAGTTGACAGGTACCCGAGGTGCTCTTTCTATCAACTCTGCATCCAACTAGATCTATGTCTGAGTATCCAAGAAGAGTAAAGTCTCCCTTTTTAGGATACCAAAGACCAAGGCTTGAAGTTGATGCAATGTATTTGATAATACGCTTTGCAGCACTTAGATGAGATTCTTTTGGATCTACTTTAAATCTAGCACAAATGCAAACACTAAACAAATGTCAAGTCTAGAAGCAGTAAGATAAAGAAGTGAACCAATGATACTCATGTATAGCTTCTGGTCAATTTTCTTTCCCCCTTCATCTTTATCTATCTTCAAAGAGCTTGACATTGGTATATTAGTCTTTTTGCAATTTTCCAGTCCAAACTTTTTGACAAGATCATTAGCATATTTTTCTTGATGAATAAAGGTTCATTCCTTCAATTGTTTCACTTGAACTCCAAGAAAGAAGGTTAGTTCACCCATCATGCTCATTTCAAATTCATCCTGCATAGACTTAGAGAATTTCTTGCACAGACTTTCATTAGAGGATCCAAAAATAATATCATCAACATATATTTGAACAAGCAGAAAACTTTTGCTTTCTCTTTTGATAAACAGAGTAGTGTCTACTTTACCTTTGACAAAACCGTTTTGAATTAAAAATTTACTCAGCCTGTCGTACCAAGCTCGAGATGCTTGCTTTAAACCATATAAGGCCTTTTTTTCAGTATGAATACTGAGTCTGGTTTCCTTGGGTCTTCAAATCCAGGTGGTTGTTCCACATAGACTTCTTCATGAATAAATCCATTCAAGAAAGCACTTTTGACGTCCATTTGGAATAACCTGAAATTTTTATAACAAGCAAAAGCAAGTAATAATCTAATTGCTTCTAACCTCGCTACTGGTGCGTAAGTCTCATCATAGTCTATCCATTCTTCTTGCGTATATTCTTTGGCCACGAGTCTTGCTTTGTTTCTTATGACCTTTCCTTTCTCATTCATCTTGTTCCTGAAAACCCATTTAGCTCCAATCATAGATTTACCTTTCGGTTTATGAGTCAATTCCCAGACATCATTAATACTGAATTGCCTGAGTTCTTCTTACATAGCTTCAATCCAGCTTTCATCAGATAAAGCTTCTTCTATGCTTTTGGATTTTATTTCAAAAATAAGAGCCACAGCACTAGACTCTTCGCGCCTTTTGAATCTTGTGCAAATTCCTTCATTAATGTTGCCTATAATGAGATCTTTGGGATGACTAGACTTATGCTTCCGATTCTCGGTTGATTTGTCAGGTTGATGATCACTTTCTTCATTTGAATCTTCAACAATCATTTGATGCTGGTCTTTCAAAGTCTGAGCTGCTTCTTGAGATTTTGACTTTGTAGAGTCTGGAGCAGGTTTAGATTCTTCAAGATGAGTCTGAATAGATTCGTTTTGCATAGAATCTTGGAATTTGACATTCATTGATTCCTCCACAGATTGAGATTTCTTGTTGTAGACTCTGTAGGCTTTGCTTGAGGTAGAATATCCAAGGAAGATGCCTTCGTCTGATTTTTCTTCAAACTTGCCAACTCGATCATTTACATTTTTCAATATAAAGCATTTATATCCAAACACATGAAAATATGAAACAATAGGCTTCTTTTCTTTGAATAACTCATAGGGTTTTTTTTTTTTTTTCTAGAATTGGTCTTAGAAAAACTCTATTAATAATATAGCATACTATAGAAACTGCTTCATCCCAAAAACGTGAAGAGATGTTACTTTCAATTAAAAGTGTTCTAGCCATTTCTTGAAGTGAACTATTATTTCTTTCCACAACTCCGTTTTGGTCTGGAGTATATGGAGCGGAGAACACATGCTGAAAACCAGATTCATCACAGAATTTTGTAAAATCTTGATTTTCAAATTCACCTCCATGGTCTGTTCTTATACTTGAAATAACATAGCATTTTTCATTTTGAATCTTTTTAGCAAACTTTTCAAAGTAAGAAAAGGTTTCAGACTTACTTGTCAGGAAATATACCCAAGTAAATCGTGAGTAGTCATTTACAATTACTAGGCAATATTTCTTACCTCCAATGCTTTGAGTTCTGGTTGGTTCAAAGAGATCCATATGCAGAAGCTGCAGTACACGATTAGTGGAAACTTGATTTATTGGTTTAAAGGAATTTCTTACCTACTTTCCCAATACACATGGTGTACATAGATCAGACTTTTGGTATGATAGATTGGGTAGTCCACGAACTAGCTTCTTTGCTGAAATTTTGGCTATTTGCTTCATATTGATGTGCCCAAGTTTTCTGTGCCATAAGTTTGCTTCGTCTTGAATTGAGATTAGACATTGCGATTTATCTGGTTTCACGTCCAAGAGATAGATATTTCCATGTCTTTGACCCATGAATGACTGAGTAGAATCTTTACTGGTTCCTAAACATATTCCTTCTTGAAAGTTGATTTTGAAACCAGTATCGCACAGCTGACTGATACTGAGCAGATTGTAGTTGAGTCCTTTCACTAAGAAAACATTGCTGAGTGTGAGGTTTCCAATCTTTACAAATCTAAATCCCACAATTCTTCCTTTGCTATTTCCTCCAAAAGAGACTTTTCCACCATTTACTTGAGTGAGCTTTATGAAGCAATTTGAATCTCCTGTCATATGTCTTGAGCATCCACTATCTAGATACCATTTTATCTTTTTCTTGATAGTGACCTGCATTTAAAAAAGAGACTCAAACTTTCTTTGGTACCCATATTTTCTTGGGTCCATCGGTGTTAGTATGATATGCGATTTTTGCCCATACTTTCTTAACAGGTTTCCAAACCATAGGACATTCTTTCTCAAAGTGATATGAACTTTTGCACTTTGAACATCTGAGAGCATTGTGACCTACTGGTTTTACAAAGACCTTTTTAAAATGATTTTTGTAAGCATCTCTTATGGGTCTTTGATTAATTCTTGCCTTCACTTTAGGAAAATCAATTAAAGGAATGGTTTCCACAGTCATTCCAACCCAGATTTATTGAAATAAGGTCTTTGTGCTGAAAGAATTTTCTCAAGTTTCTCAGATCCTATTGAAAATCTTTTGAAAATATTTGATATGTCATTTTTTAAAAATACATTTTCTTTTGAAAGGTTGTCTTCTCTTTCTTTAAGAGTAGAAACATTCATGTCTAAACATCACCTTTTCTTTCAAAACATTTTCCTTTTGTTTTAGTGCAGAATTTTCCTTTTTAAGTTCGAAAATCCTTTTAAGAGAAGTCTTAAGACTAAAACACAATTCATCAATGTATTTAGAAACTTTAATAGAGATTTTAGAGTTACTCACCTCAAATTCACTGTCTGAATCCGAGTCTGTCTCGGAGTTTGAATCTGAATCCGATTGTGCCATCAAACATATGTTGGCATAATCATCATCACTTTCTTCACATTATGTATCACTCCAGGTTTCTGCTTTAAGAGCATTTCGATACTTTTCAGCTTTTCCTTTCTTCTTCCTCAAAAGAGGACAGTTGGGTCTGATGTGTCCCTTTTTCTTACATTCAAAGCAGACTACATCTCTATTTGATTCATCATCCTCAACAGACTTAGTCTGTTGCTTTTGAAAACTTTGTTTCTTTTGATTGAATCTTCTTCCTTTTCTGTTCAGCTTTCTGAATCTTCTTATCATGAGAGCAAGCTCCTCATCATCCATATCGTCTTTAGAATCTGTAACATCAGAATCATCATTGGATTTTAATGCAATGGATTTCTTACATTAGGATCTTCGTCTTCATTGATTCGTTCCACTTTATAAGACTGAAGAGTTCCAACTAACTCATCGACAGATAGTGACATGATTCTTTGTGTCTCCCTTATTGAGGTCTTTATGTGATTTCACTCCTTGGAGAGTCCACGCAGTAGCTTGTTTACTTTCATGGGATCAGAAATTGGTTGACCTTGATTTTCAAGACCATTCACGATTTCTGTAAAACGACTAAACATGTCAGTTATAGATTCTCCTTATTTCTTTTTGAAGGCTTCGTATTGACCGAGGAGAATGTTGACTCTGGTTTCTTTCACTCGATCGGTTCCCTCATAGGTAATATGTAATCTATCCCAAACTTCTTTCGCTGTAACACAAGAAGATATTCTGTTATATTCAGTAGGTGACAAAGCACAATATAAAGAATAAATTGCTTTTGCATCAAGAGCTTGTCTCTTGGTTATCTCTTCCTAAGTCATTTCACTAGACTTAACAGCTTCTTTTTCTCGCTCTGAGACAGATGCAGCTTTAGGAATGATTCCTTTGTCTACAACGTCCCATTCCAGAGGATCCTTTGATCTTAGGAACGCCTTCATCTTGTTTTTCCATATGTTGTATTCCTTTCCATCAAAGTAAGGTGGTCTGGTATTGCTTTGCCCTTCTACCAGCCCTAGAGCTAACATACTAGCCATGGATCTTTAACTCTGAAGTAAAACACTTCAAACAAAGCGAGTACACAGGCTCTGATACCAATTGAGATAGCTAGTATAAGCACCTAGAGGGGGGTGAATAGGTGTAAAAATATTTTCTCGAGATAAGAGAGCAATACTAAACAGACAATAGATAGGAAGTTCTCCTTTCGTTAACAAGATGAATTATGATCAAAGTAAAGCACAGAGTAGGGAAGAGAAAATGAACACAGAAATTATAGTGGTTCGGCTTATTCCAAGCCTACGTCCACTCTTCCGCACTGACAGCCTACTGGCCGGATTTCACTATGAACAAAAAGATTTTACAGCAAGGCTCTCCCTTGATTCCACAATGTAGATACTCTATCACACTTCCTCAAGGTTTCTCAGTAATATGAACTCTCTTTGGTGTACAAGAATTCGCTCAGAAAATGAATTGACTAAGAACAAAGAGCTCCAGACTTTGGAATTCTTCTATCGCGCACACACTCAAACAACTAGAACGTCTTCCTTTTATACTCATTTATGCCATCATACCCGTTGGCATTTACCAAAGGAATTCTTCCAATCTTTTCGTTGGACAGAATCAAATAGGAAGATCGTTCGAGCTATTTAAGGAACATGTCGATAGCCCATCAATCCTGCTCGCCCATACAATCAGGATCTTGGTTTCCATAAGTAGAACCTTCCAAGTATACTTTGCCAATCATCGGATCCTCAATCTTTGAATCAATAAAGGATTCCGTTATGTCATATCCAGCCAAGAGATCTTCTCCAGTCGATAAGGTCAAATCCTTAACGAAACATTCAGTCTTGGATAGCCCTTCTTCGACGGATTAGAAACTGTCAATGAGAATAGACTTTGAGTCTTGAGTCTGGTAGTCCGGAGGTCTTTAGACTTTAAATAGTAGAGTCTGTAAATCTTCAGACTAGACTGATGA
Organism: Eucalyptus pumila; assembly: GCA_016097595.1. Taxonomy (NCBI): domain Eukaryota; kingdom Viridiplantae; phylum Streptophyta; class Magnoliopsida; order Myrtales; family Myrtaceae; genus Eucalyptus; species Eucalyptus pumila. The sequence continues at coordinate 9,435,259 of CM027849.1, forward strand.
AAACGTTTTGTCAGCTTCAAAATACTCCAGGAAGATTTCTCCAACAATTTTTTCAATTATTTTAATCATTATTTTGATGAATATCTTGATTAGTTTAAATATAATATATATTTGATGATTGCTTATCTTGAAAAACACTAAAAAAAAAATAAAAAGACAATCAAAAAATCAAATCTTGTATCAGAATATGTTCGTTTCGTAAATTAGGATTGCATTTTTAGATTGCTCGTTCTGGTAATTTTTGGAATAGATTAGGAATGGATCTAAATAATTTTTTTTTTTATATAGATAAGGTCTTAAATAATGTGTACACATTTTAATAATCTCTCTTTAAAAAAAATTAGTTTTTTAAGATAGGATAGGGTTTAAGTCAAATTAACCCTCAAAGCATATTATAAAATTATTCATTTAAAACAATTTAATTAGTTTTTTAATAAAAAAATATAAAAATATTAGGTGCATGTCAAATAGTTTGCATGTTAGGTTCATTTAATTACAATTTGCTTGTTAATAGAATTAGCTCATGTAGTTAAAGTGCATGTTATATAGTAAAGTTTTAATTTCAAGATAAAAGAAAACCAAAAAAAAAAAAAAATTGCTTGCGATTGACTTGATTTCATGATTTTGATTCTACTAAGCAAATAATGTACCACCACCGGCCAATTACAACATTCAATGTCGCATCAAATGAGAAGGGTCAGATTAGTACGATCTTGAGTATTTCTTTTCAGAGTGCAATTCATGTGGATCAGACCGACTACGAACATGGTTACTTTGTGCGATATTGTAACATGGACATCTTTCAGAGATTTGGCCATTGTAAACCCAAGTAAATGATTATGCAGCATAGGATACAATTTGCGTGGAGTACTCAAATCCTTCGACCGGCAGCAGCTAGTCTAGCTTACGCACTTGCTTTGTGATTACACTTGCGCTATCTCAGTTAAGAGGGACAGGGTGGATCACTGAAGATAAAATTTGCCGCCTAATATCACCGTCCTGGACGCCAAACCCATCTCCGAACTGGTAAAGCATATGCGCAACGCGAGCCGCGTTCACGGTGACATCAATGAAGGTTCGGACAAAGGGCGTCTCGGCATTGCTGAAGCAATAAGCATTGATGCTTTTCCATTCCTGGTTTATCAATTCCTTGATGTGCTTCCTAGCGATGTCTTCCGGAACATTTGCTTCTCGCATGTAACACACCACCGACGATGGAGCATCTCCTCTGTCTCTTTCGGCCTAATTGAACAAGTAAATCAATTTAATGTGCTTATCAGATTCGATCTCCTTGATTCAATGACACCATATGCCGTGTTTTTTTCGCAGGCTAAGAATTCTTAACATCATCTCAAATTCAGTTGGTTTATAACTTCAGCGCAGAAATTTGATAATTACCGTTGACGTTCCAAGGTCGTTGCAGAGTCTAATTATCATGGACACATTATAAATCAGATCCTTGTTTCTCTCCAGCAAATCTGCTACATCCTCCAAATTCATATGTCCCACAAAGAAACTAGCGTGAGACATGATCAGTGGTCCTGAAGATGATGTCCACGCATTGCTCAAGTACTCTTCCAGCGATGGTGTGTAGCCCATGTTGTCCCACTTTGCTTCAGTAAGTAGGGCTTTGCAAAAGTCTGCCCACTGTTAAAAAATAAGGAAAAAAAAATACAAATTCAGAGATGATCAATAATGTAAGGATAAAAAATATTTGGGGTGTATTTCTTACCTTTACCAAAAAAAAAAAAAAAATATTTGGGGTGGCATGTGCATATGTATGGAATTATTCACAAGTTTTTCACTTACGGCTTTCGCGAGATGTGGTAGCACTCGATGCCAATCTTCATCTTTGCCAATATCATAAGCGATCTCGTGAATAACATCGTTAAGCGCTCGGAAACACACCTTCATGCACTCGGGAAGTTGTTGAATCTGCTCCGAGTCCCGCCTAGAAGCATCAGATATTCCAGTTAGAGAAAACAAACTCAGCAGAGACGAAAGGAAGAGATTGGGAGGCATCGTGGAAAACCTGGTAATGGCGCTGGTAAAGCATTCCAACTCTTCCAACGAACCATAAAGGTCGTAGATATCGTCGATCACCAGTATCAAGATGACGACTTTGGTGAGAGATTTACGGAGCGAGCTGAGCCGTGGTTCCTGAGAGAGTCCAAGGGCACACAAGAAACTCTCGACCAGCCGATCCCTCGTGAAGTCCACGTGCTCCATAAGTCCCAGATCCCTCCACCATCTGAATTTACCGAAGCAACTAATCAGAATCAAAAGCTAGGAAAATCACATAATGTCTGGTAGAGATATCTTCAAAATAGGCACGTTCCCAGGGTGAATTTAGAGCGTATATATATATGTCACGACCGAGTTTGTTGAGTTTTCATCCTGAGATGAGTTGAAAATAGAACATGACGGTTGAATGAATCGCTACATTTTCTACATCATTTGTGACTACATATAAAATTACCTGGATATCTCTCTAAGATCTCTTTGGTGTGTGGCTTGGACCGTGTTGAAATTGAGCTTGGCAAGCTCAAGCAGATTGCTTTGCTTGTCCTCCCGTTGCTCGTACAAGCTTATTTGCCATTTGATGTCGAACCACTGAACCCTCCAATGCAACGGAAGCTCCAAAGCGTGGACGGCGCATTTAAAGAGCCGACTGTCCAAACCAGAGACTCTCTCGTGGAGAATCCCAGTTGAGAAGGCTTTCGCTTCGTGCAAAATGTTTTCACCTTCCAAAGCCAGATGTGAAGCCTCAAGAAGCTCTATCATAGCTTCAACATTTTCGCAATTGCTTCTGTTGACTAAGATGCTTCCTTCTTTGAAGCTCCTTAATTCATCTGATTACAGATTGAAAGTCAGATTTATGACCGGACAGAACCGAGAATAATTGCTAATGATACTCAATATTAGAACCACGATGACTGATGACTCAGAAGATCTTTTCGTAAAGGAGTGAATAACGACGCATGAGCTTTGAGCGGCTGCCCGCTGGCTCCCAAGTCTTTGGTTGGTTTTGAATTTAAAAAGAAAAGTGCTTTACAAAGGGTGACTTTTCCAAATATTATTTAAACCAAAGTTGTTTTTCAAAGTACTTTTAAATTACAATTTATCAAACACTACTTATATTTTGAAAAATTCCTTTAACCTCAGAGTTTTTATATTTTCTCACAGACTTTCATAAAAAGTCGAATTAAATGTACCCTAAGTTCATATAGATATGTCGGTTGCAGGACTTTTCCAATATGATGAATAAAAAATTCAATGATAATCTCAACAAGTGATATTGAAGTCAACATGTGTCAACTTTTCAATGATATCTCCAAAAAGAACCAACTTTTGTACAGTAATCTTTAGTATATGTAGGATTTTTTATTTTTATATTTTGGTTGTGATTTGATGGTAACATCTTACACCTACAAATTCACACAGGTCCATATTTTGAACTTACTTTGCGAAATGATATGGCCTTGCTGTCTAAGGAGTCTAAACTGAAGTGCACTGGCATAGAGATGTTCTTCCATGGTGAAAACATCATTGTTGATGGATGCAACTATTTCAAGAGCTTCTTTCATTTCATTTTCAAAAAGGTTGGACAACCCCAATTTGGTCATGCTGTCAATTAACTCTAACTTGGCAAGCGAATTGACCACTTCCGATAACATTCGCTTTACTTCCTCCACGAGCCCTTCCATCCGTTCCGTGGTTACTTCTTTCTGCAGAATTGATTCATATTTTTTAGATCAAAATCTACCCTGAAAAGGCCTTAGATAATTCAATCTATAGAGCAATGCCTAGATGTTTTTATTTTAGTACATGCATATGTAGAGCTATATGAATTGATTTTGGTACATGATATGATAGCTATAAATCAAATCTGGATGTGATGACCAATACATATGATAACACTGACCAAAACTCTAACATTGCTTGCTACATTTAATAGGTACATGCATTGTAATGTTACAATGAATTTGGAGCAAATTACTACTTCAAACATCAATATGCGTCTCATGTGCAAATACTTGCATGGTTGCATGCCAATGTCCATTGGCTCATATAAGGAAGAGATGGCTAGAGTTAAAGAGAACAATAAGATAGTGCGGAAGCTACAAATTATAATCTTACGAGGTCATGTTTGCTGCTAAGCGACTGCAAGAAATCGTAATTCCAAATGTTAGGCTTATAATTGGCCGATCTTCTTTGGTGCATCGTGCCCACAGCTTCTGGTAGATTCGCTTGGCATGGTTGGAATTGGGCTTGTTCTGTTGCGTACTCCATGACGCGTGAGTGGAAGCTGAGAAGATTGGTGAGATCGCGAATTTCTACGAGTTCTATGATTATATGAGTGTGAGTATTGTTGAGTACAATCCTTTGATTTATATAGGCGAGTCCGAGGGGGAGTGTTGATGGGACAACGTCACATGTGGATGGTGACTTTTCAACGATGGGAAACTTTCCTCAGGCATTTATGCTCTTTTAACCTCATGCAAGCAGCGTTAGTCACGTGTCGACAGTGATTTTTCATTCGATGGATGGCCATTTGAGTCGATGACCACGCGCTGACCGTGGACGTACGTAATTAAAGCAACTAGCAAGAGATTTTTTATCCCGTACTCCAAGAGTTCAATCATTTTCATACCAATAATGATATAAAACGATTCCTAGCTAAAGAAAAAAAATAATGATATAGAACGAGTTTCTCTCTTTTGACTTTTGGGGGCGGTCGATGATTAATTGTCTCAACTGGAAAATTAAAGCATTGCCAAAATGGAAATTCTCTCTAATCAACATGATCGCAATATTACTTGTTTACGAGATTATGAATGAGCTATTGCGTGCACTGCCATCTCATTCTAAGTAAAAGCTCAGTCATTTCAATTCGACAAATAATAATATGGTCTCAGTGCGACATTCCGTCTTAAATTTGTTTCATGTGGATGATTTCTTATTTATCGATTCACGTGTCATCTCCATCACGCTCTTCATTCAAAAAGAGGTGTCGATTATGCATTCATCACATTCCCTTTTTCCCTATTATTTCAACACTTGAGGTACTGCGTCAATTTATGTTCCCAAATGTTTCCAAGACGCAAAACATGAAACTGTTTCTGTTTCTTTTGAAATTTCTCAAAATTCTTCCCCATAAATTTGGAGATACAATAGAAACTAAACACTCTAAACAATGAAAGCGAACATGCTCATTTAGTCTCGAAAGCATGCCAATAAAGTTGGAATGAATCTGTGCATCATGTGAAAGTGCTAGCGCTTCCCATGGAAGTGCCAACGCTAGTGTAGAAAAGTCATCCCAGGAGTGTGAGAGAGATGTGCCGCGCTAACACATGCGTACCGGTCCAAAGTTGGATTGCGATGGGCATCGAGGCTACCCCTTCCAAGAAGATGCATGTCCATTGATGGCTAAGTGATCGTAGCAGCCTGAAAATGAACAAACGTCAAGGGACCTACCGATTCATTGCATTGCTGGGCCACACGTTATATGGCCACATCCAGCTGATGATCTGATTCTAGTATACTAGATCGAGATATTTTATCACCCTAACAACGCCCTCATGAACTTGGCAAATCCTTGATGTGACTCCACTTTGCTCCACCGTGCACCATTTAAATATCTCTTGCTCAATCAATCGATCTGAAACTTCAAACCAGACATGCATGAGGCCAAATGAGAACGTGATGCACAGAAATTCCTACTGGCTGAGCTTTCCATTGGACAAGCAGCATTGTTGGTGACCTTCTGGGAAAGTGTCCGGCCCCTGATGTCTCGATCAACGGAAACCAAGCCTATACGACAACTTTCTCCTTGGGAATATCCTCCGGAGAGCACCAAGATTTTTCAAATCACGCATGGTCGAGGCTTTACTAATTCAAGAGAAGGACATAAGCGTGTGCTTTGAGTTTTACTGATTAGGTTGCAACAGAAGAAGTTTACAAATTTTATTGATTAGGTTGCAACAGTAGAAGTTTAAAAATGAGAGATGGTTGGGTGACAGCCTTTAATTTACTATGAGAATAATAATCTATTTTGAACTACAAAAGAAAAAAACAAATAAAAAATAATTATAAAATGTTGTAAGGTTCACTCCATCAAAAATTTGTGGCTCAAAACAAGTTATTATTCTCAAAGTAAACCAAAGACTATTAACCTAGCAAAACCCTTTACAAATTTGACTTTGTAGAACTTTAGTACTCTCGTTTCCATATTCGATCAATCCTCATAGGAACCTAAGTTTGTGTTCACTATCTTGACAATTCAATTACGGCTTATTTAACAAATTTTAATGTTGCATAGAGGATTTCACATGGATCCAACCAAGTTTTTAATAAATTAAATCTCTTAATTTTATTTCAAAATTGGGAATAAACATGTTCGGAAAAGGTGATTAATTAGATGAGCCATGTCTTAACTAGAGGTGAACAGTTTGGTTCAGTTCTGATATCTATGATACCCGAACTAAACCAAATACAAAGGACTTAAGCAAATTGTGACCCAAATTGACTCGAGAACCGAACCTAAACTGATTACAATTTGAGTCGGTTCCCTTTTTTTGGTTCTTTCCCCCTAGTCTTTTTCAGCTTCACTACATAGTGCATAGTGATTCTCAACTCAAGAGCAGTCCCCTCTCTCTAATCTCATTTTGTTTGGGATAAGAATAGCATCAATGTTATAACTTTCTTATGACACTTACTTAAGTGCCATAACTTTGTTTTCTCACTTTAGTGCCACATCGAAGTGAAATCGATCATTTGAGTGTCATTTCTGGCAAATCATCCTATATTGATTTTTTAATCAATTTTCCTTTCCAAATGGATTTTTTAATATTTTTATTATTATTTATTATTTTTTTTGATATTTTATATATTTTTTGAATTTTTATTTTGCATATTTCTTTTCCTTTTCTTTTTACTATTTTTCAATGTCGGTGAGGGTTGCTTGTCTGCTGCGAAGGCCTCACCTTGGCTGGTGTTGCTGTGAAGGCCCCAAACGAGGCCATCCCCGATTGCAAGCAAGGGCCTTCATGCCCTTGCCCATGGCCACAAGGGCCTTTGCTAGCGAACAATGGGCCCGCAAAGGCCTTGCCAAGGGCCATTGCGGCCTTGCTAACCACGGGCAAGGGCGCGAAGGCCCTTCCCAGATATGGGCAAGGCCACACTCACCCGCAACAAACCCAAACCAACCCAAATCGAACCAAATCAAATCGAGGCAGAAACTTTTCTATATGCTACCCAAACCAAAAAGGCCTGAATTTTTCAGTTTGGATTGGTTTAGTTCATTTTGGCACCCATGATCTTAACCTTGTACGACTCGCAACAAACCCAAACCAACCCAAATCGAGCCAAATCAAATCGAGGCAGAAACTTTTCTATATGCTATCCAAACCAAAAAGGCCTGAATTTTTCAGTTTTGATTGGTTTAGTTCATTTTGGCACCCATGATCTTAACCTTGTATGACCCGCAACAAACCCAAACCAACCCAAATCGAACCAAATCAAATCGAGGCAGAAACTTTTCTATATGCTACCCAAACCAAAAAGGCCTGAATTTTTCAGTTTGGATTGGTTTAGTTCATTTTGGCACCCATGATCTTAACCTTGTACGATCTACACTGATCTTGAAGATAAGTTGTCAACTAATTGAGGATATTTTTTCCATATTTGTTTCCACATTTATGGTGCGTTTGAAGAGGCTTGAGGGGATGACTTTGTTAGGGAAATCCCTTATGATGTTTTGAAGATGACAAAATGAATCAAAGGCTACTAACATGTTTGATGGTTGAGTAATAGACCATGCAGATGATAGAACATGTAAAGGATATTGTCAAAGTGTAAAGACGACCAGAAGACTGAACGTAACATATGTCCAGAGTATATTCTGAAGATTTCCATACTTCTATGTCAAAGTCTGAAGACTGCCAGACTCAAGACTCAAAGTCTGAAGACTGCCAGACTTTAGTGTCAAAGTCTGTTCTACATCAGAAGTTTGCTAATTTTGACAAATTCCAAACTGAACATGAATGATGAACCAGAAGATGACTCCATCTTTCCGAACCGGAAGACAAAATCTATGTTGAAGTGAACTGGCACAGACCTTAAAGCTAAATCGTTCGTAAGCGGATATGTTCGATTCCAGTTGTAAAGTCTACAGACTCAGATTGTAAAATCTATTGCTCTCAGACTTTACATCCAGACTCGACAGAACGTAACTCAAGTCCAATCATATAACGGCTAGTGATCTGGTTTGGATTCCACATCAAGATTGATTTGATTGACTCAATCTAATTGATTGACAATTGGATGTTGAAGACAAGATCTTTCTATACGAAGAAGCTTTACTTATGGAAACCAAGATTTCGTTTGTATGGGCGATCGGAATCAATTTTGGATTTCACCTTTGTCACTCAACGGCTACCAAATCTTCTAGATACAGAGCTGTCCAATGGGTATATTGGAAGACGATTCTCTGTGATACTGTCCAACGGGTAGTTTGGAAGTGGATGAGTATTTAAAGAGATCATGGACCGATGAGCAAGTAAGAGACGGAGCGTAGAATTTATAATTTCAAAGTCTGAGCGACTTTCGATCATATACTTGTCTCTTGAGAGCTTAAACGTTTGTAATCGTGAGAGAAATACCAAAAGAGTGACTTAGTGAGATAGTGTGATCTACTACTAAGTGTTTGCACTCGAAGTTGTAATCTCTTGTTGATTGCATAGTGGATTCCAGCCAATGAGGCTGTTAGCGTGGGAGAGTGGACGTAGGCTTGGATTAAGCCGAACCACTATAAATCTTGTGTTCTTATTCTCTTCCCTAACTCCTTTATTTTGTTCATACTAGCACTCTCAGACTTTGCACTTAGACCAAAGGCTTTGTCTCCAAGGACTCGGGGCTGCATAATCACAAGCAAGCTTTATGTCTCTCCTGTTGCTATTTTGCAAAGTAAAAAGCATGAGACCTGCGAAGACTACTCCCCCCACCAGCCGCACAGTGCACGACCCACAGTAAACCACCGGCCCCGACCATTACATACGAGCGTGCCGTCACAGCCGAAGGATGCCTTACAGATATTAAGAATACTTCCCATCATTTTCCATAGAAAGAAAATGGGGATATTAGTTGTTATTGAAAACGAGACTGACGAGATGTGAGGTTAGCTTTGGGAGCGCACTCGGGGGTGTACCCGATGCACTCAAAATTTCCTTAAGATTGCTTAACTCTTATATCAAGAAATATATATATATATATATATATATATATATATATATATATATATATATATATATCAAAAGAGAAATGTGAAATTTCTATATATTTCAATATATTCTGATAAAAAGTATACGAGCATATCTGTATGTTTTATTAGATGAGACTATCTAAAGTATCACGATAATAAAGTATCTATCAAAAGCAATTATAGATATACATAATTTTAAGAGATATGGAGAATCATGGGAAATATAAGAAACAAATATAACAATATGCATTGTCCTCTCCCTCCATTCGTCTTCTCTTTCCCCATCACTTTTAGCATTTAAGATATGACGTCAAAACCTTCCAAATAAGCTGGCAACTATCTTGTCCTCCTGTTGACTGGAGGCTGGAGCCACGGAGAAGTCATCCGAGGAGTGTGAAAGAGAAATGCCATGATTTTCACGACATGGACCGCGGTGCGCCATTTGAGTGTCTATCGGTCAAGCACTCGCTTGGACGCTTAGGATCACGCGTCTATAATGAGCCAAATGCGAACGTGATGCACCAAATGCGAACGTGATGCACCATTCGAACGTCCCTTTATCAAGTGCTCACTCAAAAGCTTAGGGCCACATGTCTATAGTAAGCCAAATGCGAACCCGATGCACAAGAGAATCTGTTGGCAAAGCTTTCAGAATCGGAGGCTGGTGAGGCAAGACTCGGGAGTGTTGATGGGACTTGAGAGCAAATGTTTCAATTCGGTCCTCACGACAAGCCCCGCACGGCAACCTCGGTACCGGGTCCCATCTCCGGCCACACGTTGAGAACACGACACGATCTCTTGAAACCAAAGCTTAGAGGGCTTGTTCAGGGTAAGGCCAAACCAAACTAGACGAATCTACGCACGCCTGTCTGGCAAAATGCAACCACATTCATCTTGCCCAAAAATCAGATTTGAGAAATCAGTTGGGAATAAAGTGGGTGCGCAATCTGTACATGTTGACCAGGGTGCGCAATTAATCATTGTTTGTGTTGATAGATATGTCTCAAGATTGAAACAATTGAACGAAACCCAAATTCGTATTAGAGTCAGTCTGATGGGATTACTGTAAGTTTTCTAATTAGTTTTTTTTTTTTTTTTTTTTTTTTTTTTGGCTTTGTGCCTTGGTGTGCCAAGAATGTGTAGAAAAATTATTCTCATGAATTTTGTTCACTTTGCACCTAAATTGAAGAAACCTTTTGTCATTGATCAATTTTGTTTTTTATTTATTTTTGTTTTTATTTTTGTTTTTATTTTTGTTTTTATTTATTTTATTTTTTTTTGCAATTGAGAAATTGCTTCCTTAACAATTGTGAATACAAGTTACTAGAAACATTCGAGTAACTGGAATGTGTTTGTAATATCCATTTTTTCATTAGATCTATAATGAAATACGATACTTCTCTTCCTAGAGTAATTCACACCTCCAAATTATGTAAATTTGATATCAAGTTTACCTTTCGATTTTCTAGTATATTGCTGTCCAATCTCATGTTTTTTCACAACAGATTGCACTTGTTCAGTTATTAGCTTCTTGGTGTGATTCAATATAAAACTAGTAGAGGATCCGTGCCTCCCACAAGATTTGAAAAATTAGTTTCTATGCTTTATGATATTAAATACCAAATTTGTTGTGATTTCTGTGACTATGTTCCCTGTAGGTGAATTATTCAAAATCTTTAATCTAACTTTGTTTTCATACAAAAACAACTCAATCTACCTTTCACATACACACATATATGTATATATGGATTTTCTTCGCAATGAGTTAATGTGTATTAATGGAATTAATGATCAACTATTTTTGGCTTGTTGATTATGCCAAACTTCTTTTTGTATGTCCTACTTTAATTTTTAATTCACCCTCAAATTTTTACCCTATCTCTTTGTATAGTGTATAAGTCAAACTCTACACTTAAAACTAAATGTTATCACCCCCAACCGCTCTAAAAAAATTGAGGAATCGAAATTCCCACCTCCCATTTTTCATGTGGAAACAGTGGCCACCTGGCGCAACTCCCGTAATTAATTATGCTAAACTTAGAAGGCTATAAGGTTAGTCAAACCTTATTAGGCTAAATAAACAAGTTGAATAAATGCTAGAACTAAAAAGCACGTGGGACAACGTCACATTTGGGTGGTGATTTTTCAACGATGGGAGACCTACCTTAGGCGTCTATGCTCTTTTAACCTCATGCGAGCACCGTTAGCCACGTGTCTACAGTGATTTTTCATTCGATCGATGGCAATTTGAGTCGATGACCACGCGCTGACCGCGCAAGAGATTTTTTATCCCGTATTCCCAAGAGTTCAACCATTTTCATACCAATAATGATATAAAACAATTCCTAGCAATAAATAAATAAATAAATAATGATATAAAACGAGTTTCTGTGTTGACTTTTGGGGCGGTCGATGATTAATTGTCTCAACTGGAAAATTAAAGCATTGCCAAAATGGGAATTCTCTCTAATCAAAACATGATCGCAATATTACTTATTTATGAGATTATGAATGAGCCATTGCATGCACTGCCATCTCATTCCAAGTAAAATCTCAATCATTTCGAATCGACATATAATAATATAGTCTCAGTACGACGTTCCGTCTTAAATTTATCTCACGTGGATGATTTCTTATTTATCAATTCACATGTCATCTCCATCACACTCTTCATTCAAAAAGAGGTGCATTCATAATGTTTCCTTTTTCCCTATCATTTCAACACTTGAGGTACAACGTCAATTTAAGTTCCCAAACATTTCTAAGACACAAAACATGGAACTGTTTTCGTTTCTTTTGAAATTTCTCAAAATTTCTCAAAATTTCCCCCATAAATTTGGACATACAATAGAAACTAACACTCTAAACAATGAAACCGAACATGCTTATTTTTATAATAAATGGGTTACGTATTCAATTTCGAAAATATGCCAATAAAGTTTAAATGAATCTATGCATCACATGAAAGTCTTAGTGCTTCACATGGAAGTGCCAAAGCTAGTGTAGAAAAGTCATCCTAGGAGCGTGAGAGAGATGTGCCACACTAACACGTGCATACCGATCCAACATTGGATTGCGATGGGCATCGGGGTTACCCCTTCCAAGAAGATGCTTGTCCATTGATGGTTAAGCGATTGTAGCAGCCCGGAAACTAACAAACGTCAGGGGACCTACTGATTCATTGCATTGCTGAGCCACACGTTATATGGCCACATTCAGCTGATGATCTGATTCTAGTGCAGTAGATCGGGATATTTTGTCACCCTAATGACGCCCTCATGAACTTGGCAAATCCTTGATGTAACTCCACTTTGCTCCGCCGTGCACCATTTGAATATCTCTTGCTCATTCAATCGATCTGAAACTTCGAACCATACATGCATAAGAAGCCTAATGAGAACGTGATGCACTGAAATTCCCGGTGGCTGAGCTTTCCATTGGACAAGCAGCATTATTGGTGACCAATTGGGAGAGAGTTCGGCCCCTGATGGGTCGATCAATGGAAACCAAGCCTATACGACAACTTTCTCCTTTGGAAATATCCTCCGGAAAGCTCCGACATTTTTCAAATCACTCATGGTCGAAGCTTTACTAATTCAAGCGAAGGACATAAGCGCGTGCTTCGAGTTTTATTGATTAGGTAGCAATAGAAGAAGTTTACAAATGAGAAATGATTGGGTTACAGCCTTTAATTTGCTGTGAGAATAACAATTTATTCTAGACCACACAAAAATTAAATAACAAATATTTATAAAATATTATAGTGTTCATTCCTTCAAGAATGTGTGGCTCACAACAAGCTATTATTCTCAAAGTAGACCAAAGAATATTATACTAGCAAATCTCTTTACAAATTTAACTTTGTAAGACTTTAATACTCTTGTTTCCATATTCAATCCGTCCTCATAGGAACCTAAGTTTGCGTTCACTATCTCGACAATTCAATTACTGCTTATTTAACAAATTGTAATGTCACATAGAGGATTTCACATGGATTCAACCAAGTTTTTAATAAATTAAATCTCTTAATTTTAATTCTAAATTGGGACAAACATGTTTGAAAAAAGGTGATTAATTAGTTGAGCCATGTCTTAACTAGGGGTGAATAGTTTAGTTCAGTTCAGATATCCGTGATACCTGAATTGAACCGAACACAAAGGACTTAAGCAAACTGTGACCCAAATTGACCCGAGAACTGAACCTGAACTGGTTACAGTTCTAGTTGGTTCTCTTTCTCTAGTTTTTTTCCCCTCGTCTTCTTCAACTTCATGTGCACAATGATTCTCAACGCAGGAGCACTCCTCTCTCTCTCTCTCTCTCTCTCTAATCACATTTTGTTTGGGAAAAAAACGGGATGAGTGCTATAACTTTCGTATGACGCTTACTTAAGGGTCATAACTTCTTTTTTTCCGCTCATTTTAATGCCACATCAAAGTAAAATCGATCATTTAAGTGTCATTTATAGCAAATCACCCTATATTGATTTTTTAATCAATTTTCCTTTCCACATGGATTTTTTAACATTTGTTAATTTTTTTTTTATTATTTCTTGATATTTTGTTTATTTTTTTGAATTTTTTATTTTGCATATTTCTTTTCCTTTTGTTTTTGCTTTTTTTCAATGCCGGTGAGGGTCGCTTGCCTAAAGGCCTCACCCTCGGCTGGTGTGGCCACAAAGGCCCCAAATGAGGCCATCCTCGATTGCAAGCAAGGGCCTTCGCTAGCAAACGATGGGCCTATGAAGGCCTTGCCGAGGGCCATTGCAGCCTTGCTAACCACGAGTAAGGGAATGAAGGCCCTTCCTAGATCTAGGCAAGGCCACGCTCTTCCACAACCAACCCAACCCAAATCGAACCAAACCAAATCGAGGTAGAAACTTTTCTATTTGCTATCCGAACCAAAAAGACCTGAATTTTTAGTTTGGATCGGTTCAGTTCGTTTTGGCACCTATGATCTTAGCCTTGTCTGATCTACGCTGATCTTAAAGATGTCAACTAATTAAGGATACTTTTCCATATTTGTTTCCACATTTATGGTGCGTTTGGAAGAGGCTTGAGGGGATGACTTTGCACTCAGACCAAAGGCTTTATCTCCAAGGACTTGGGATTTCACAAGCAAGCTTTTTGTCTCTCCTCTTGCTATTTTGCAAAGTAAAAAGCATGAGACCTGCGAAGACTACTCCCACCAGCAGCTGCACAGTGCACGACCCCCAGTCAACCACCAGTTCCGACCATTAGATACGAGCGTGCCGTCGCAGGAGGAGGATGCCTTGCAGATATTAAGAATATTTCCCATCATTTTCCACGTAAAGAAAATGGGGATATTAGTTGTTATTGAAAACAAGACTGACGATATGAGAGACTAGCATTGGAAGCACACTCGGGGTGCACCAATTTCCTCAAGATCACTCAATTCTTATATCAAGATAAATAAATAAATAAACAATTATATGCAATTGAGAAATGTGAAATGTCTGTATATTTCTATGTCATCTGATAAAAAGTATACGAGCATTGTATGTTTTATCAGATGAGACTATCTAAAGTATCAGGGTAATAAAATATCTATCAAAATCAATTATGGATATACACAATTCTTAAAGATATAGAGAATCAAACGAAATATAAGAAACAAATATAACAATATGCATCGTCTGAGATAGCTAGTATAAACACCTAGAGGGGGGTGAATAGGTGCACAAACAATTTATCCAGATACGGAAGCTTTTCTTAGCATATGATAGAAAGGAAATTCTCTCTTGATTAACAAAATGAAATACGATCGAGGTAGAGAAAGTAAGGAAGAGAAAATTGAACACAGGATTTATAGTGGTTCGGCTTATTCCAAGCCTACGTCCACTCTTCCGCACTGACAGCCCACCGGCTAGATTTCACTATGATCAAAAGAGAAGTTACAGCACAGCTTTGCCTTGATTCCACAGTGTAGATGTTCAACCACACCTCCTCAAGGTTTCTCACAAATATAGACTCTCTTTTGTATACAAGTAATCGCTCAAAGGAATTGTCTAAACAAAAAGGAGCTTCGAGACTTTGGAATTCTTCTATCGCGCACCCCTCGAACAACTAAGAACGTCTTCCTTATATACTCCTTTATGCCATCATACCCGTTGGCACTTACCAAAGGAATTCCTCCAATCTACCCGTTGGACGAAATCAATTAGGAAGATTGTTCGAGCTATTAAAGGAACGTGTTGATAGCCCATCAATCATGTTCGCCCATACAATCGGATCTCGGTTTCCATAAGTAGAACCTTCCGATAATATTTAGACAATTATCAAATCTTCAATCATTGAATCAATCTTGATCAATCAAAGGATTTTGTTACGCCTTCTCCAGCCACGAGATCTTCTCCGATGATAAGGTTAAAACCTTAACGAAACATCCAGTTCGGATAACCTTTCTTTAACGGATTAGAGACTCAATGAGGATAGACTTTGAGTCTTGAGTCATTTTCTTTGGAGGTCTTCGGACTTTAAATAACGAGTCTGGCTTCCGGAGGTCTTCAGACTAGACTGATAGAAATGTTTTGTCAACTTCAAAATACTTCAAGAGGATTTCTCCAACAATCTCCCCCTTTTTGATGGTGACAAAACTTTCCTGCAGATTTGGATAATTTTGACCTGCAAAACATTTCTCAAACACATATGCATATCTTATAGAGATAAATGGCTAAAAGAATAACACTAGAATCTGCAACCACAGAAAATAGGTTAGTCCAGTATATAATAAAGCCATCCATAAGATATCAATACTCGTCAATAGAAGCAGTCAAGTCCAAGTCTAGATCAGTTCTCATCCAGACACAAAACAAAGTCAAAGTCTGTCAAAAAGAGTTTAAACAACACAATCCAACAAACAGTTATTGAAAGTTTGAAAGTTTTGATCAAATCTTGCATCTCTCCCCTTTTTGTCATCATTAAAAAGGATGAAATGAAGTCAAGATTGCTTGGGAACGCGGACAAGCTGGAAATCTTCCATAGGCGAACGATGCCTTCCGGCCTTTTAAAGTCTTCCTTCAGGCTGTGCAACCTCCTCACTCTTGGCATTGGCCTAATTCGAATAGAGAGGGCTTGCATCTTATCATTCAATGAACAGGAAGAAGCTTGACTTTCCTTCTTCAAGCTTTGAACTTTGCATCCCAAGGCATAAATTTGACCTCTCATTTCCAAGAGGATATCCATGATTCTACGAAAATCTGCTCCATCATCAGTCTGAGTACTTGCTCGGCACGATCTGATGGAGTAAATGCAGACAATGGTAGATCAGCATAATCTCGCAGGTTTGGCGATGAAGCTTCATGACCTTCCTCTGGAAATTGAGATGCATAAACATCCTCTGGGTCTGCAGGCGAACGACTCACTCCTTCACTTGCATCAGGATAAGAAGACTTCACTCCTTTCTCCTGATCTCCCCCTGTTTCAATGCCTACAGGTGGAGAAGAGATTTCTTCAAGTTCTCCTTCTTCTCTTCTTTCTTCTTCAGGTCTTTCCTCCTCTGCTTCTTTTTCAGCTTCTCTTTCTCCTTTTTCCTTCTCTTCTGCTTCTTTCAGCACTTGTTCCGATTCTTTCTGTGGAACAGGACAACTTAAATTCTTCAAAACCATTGCAGAGATGGTGATGTCTTCGTCATCATCTTCATCCTCAACGAGGAGAGCTCTTCTTCTCTTTGATGGAGCAACCATGAGCTCTTCTTCTCTTTGATGGAGCAACCATGGGCTCCTTCCCTTTTCTCCTTGAATTTCTCCAATTCCTTGCTCAGTTCCTTCAGACGCATTTTGTTCACCATTTTCAGTCCTACCACCATATGATTGCATGGTCGAACACAAAAGATTTGCGGAGGCTGAATATTCAGATGTCTGAATAACTTCGTAACAAAGCTTGGGTAAGGGAGTTGACCTCTGTCCTTCATCACTGCTCTATACATGTGAAACATAACGGTATGAGGGAGAGAAAACCTTTTTCCACGAGAGGATGGCATACATCAACTTTGCCTCAGAACTTGAAACATCAGTTTTTGAGGTTGATTTTGGTCGAAGGCAATTAATCACAATTTTGTGAAGCAGGATGTTGAATGCACTCATCCTCAAGTAGGTGATTTTCTCCTCTGTTCTCCTGTCCTTCACCAGTTCAAGTGTGGCTCGAGCAATGGAAACTTTGATTGGTTGATATCTGCCTCTCTCAACTTCTAACACATCTGCCAGCATATTCATATCCACAACATAGTCTTGGTCTTTAACGCTGAAGGAGAATCTATTCGCATCCAAAAAGCTAAGATTTGAATAGAAATATGCAGTTAATTCAGCATAAGCCTTAGTCGAGTCAGAACAGAACTTATCAAGTTGAAGATTATTGAACTTTTCCCTCAAGTTCACTTTTACTGCATCCAGAAAATCAAAATCTACACTCCTGGGGTTTATTACCCCACGCTTCAGCAATTTCGAGTACAGATCCTTCTGTTCCTTTGATCTGAACAAATCTCCCATTTTTCCTTGAATTTCAGCCGCAATACCCATTTTCGGTTGAAATAGACTGAACAGATTGTCATCATCATTTCCATCTACTGGATTTGGCCCCCAGTCACGAGGATCACTTGGGATATTCGCAAGGGTTTCCTCAGCCACCCCTTTACGAGCAATTCCCAAACTTTCCATTTTCCGCAGAAAAATATATTCATTCCCATATCCTTTGCCTTTCAGAAAATCATCAACATATTTCAACGGAGTACGAGTTCCTTTTAAAGCACGATATAGCTTGTAAATAAAAGCAGGCTTTTGAACTCTTACGGGTCCGCATCCTCGACGATTTCTTCCGATGCGATGATCAACTCCTTGAGGACTAGATGTTGGAGAATGACGCTTTCTTGAGAATGTTGTGGGCTCGCTTGCTGTTTTGGATTCACTTCTTCCTCGAAGATCGAAGTACGTAGGCCCCTCACTCATTCGTTGTGGTCCCCGCTTGCGATTCTCGAAGATTTTCTTGAAGATGACATCTTTCTCAGTGTTTGGAAGATTCCTTGCTTGACTTTCCCAGGAAAGATGACAACTTTTTGAAGATTAAACAAAGAAGACAAACGGGAATGGAGGATCGATGCTTTCTAGGGTTTTCAAAAGTGAAATGAAGAGGAATCGATAGTGCACGATCGGTTAAAAGGAGAAATAAACGAATCGTCACAAAGGAAATAAAAAGATGCCTTTTCAAAATAACTATCTTTTTCCGCAAAAATAGTTATTTCAAAATAACTTCCTTTTGAAAATGAAACGATGCAATATTTTCGTTAATATAGCTACAATTTTAAACAAAGTCTGACGATCGTACCTTTTCAAGATAAGATTAGAGAGAAAAGACTTACATTCTGAAGGTCGAGCCAAGACTTTCTTTCAGATAAAGTCTTGTAAGTCTGAGTCTGAAAGTCTTTAGACTTTGATATCCTCATACCTCAAAATGTTGAGTCTGGACCGTATAGATTCAAATTGATTTTTCTCCAAAGGCTTTGTGAATATATCCGCCAGTTGATTCTTTGAGTCAACAAACTGAATTGAAATCTCTCCATTTTGAACATGGTCTCTAATAAAATGATGTCGAATCTCTATATGCTTTGCTCTTGAATGGAGAATTGGATTTTTGGTGAGGTTGATAGCGCTGGTGTTGTCGCAATTAATCTCCGTGCATGAGTCTTCAATTTCAAAGTCTCTTAGCTGTTGTTTTATCCACATAATTTGTGAACAGCAGCTTCCAAGAGCTACATACTCTGCTTCTGTTGTTGAAAGAGACACAGTGCTTTGTTTCCTTGAAAACCAAGACACTGTCCTGCTTCCAAGCAACTGGCAAGTTCCCGAAGTGCTTTTTCTATCAACTCTGCAACCGGCCATATCTGCGTCTGAATATCCCAGAAGTTTAAAGTCTCCCTTCTTAGGATACCAAAGACCGAAGCTTGATGATGAAGCAACGTATTTAATGATGCGTTTCGCAAAGACGAGATGAGATTCTCTAGGATCGATTGAAACCTAGCACGAGATGCAAACACTCAACAAAATGTCAGGTCTAGATGCAGTAAGATAAAGAAGTGATCCAATAATGCTCCTGTACAGCTTTTGATCAACTTTCTTCCCTTCTTCATCTTTGTCTATCTTTAAAGCACTTGACATTGGTATGTCGGTCTTTTTGCACTTTTCCAGTCCAAACCTTTTGACAAGATCATTAACATATTTTTCTTGATAAATAAAAGTTCCTTCCTTCAATTGTTTTACTTGAAGACCAAGAAAGAATGTTAACTCTCCCATCATACTCATTTCAAACTCATCCTGCATAGACTTAGAAAATTTCTTGCACAGACTTTCATTAGAGGATCCAAAAATAATATCATCCACATATATTTGAACGAGTAAGAAACTTTTGTTTTCCTTTTTGATAAATAAAGTCGTATCTACTTTACCTTTGACAAATCCATTTTGTATTAAGAACTTACTTAATCTGTCGTACCAAGCTCGAGGTGCTTGCTTTAGACCATACAAAGCCTTTTTCAGTCTGAAGACTGAGTCTGGTTTCTTTGGGTTTTCAAACCCTGGTGGTTGTTCCACATAGACTTCCTCATGGATAAATCCATTTAGGAAGGCGCTTTTGACGTCCATTTGGAATAACCTGAAATTCTTATAACAAGCAAACGCAAGTAATAGTCGAATAGCTTCTAACCTTGCCACTTTGGAGCGTAGGTCTCATCATAGTCTATTCCTTCTTCTTGCGTATATCCCTTGGCCACGAGTCTTGCTTTGTTTCGTACGACTTTTCCTTTCTCGTTCATCTTGTTTCGAACACCCATTTGGCTCCAATAACAGTTTTACCTTTTGGTTTGGATGTCAATTCCCAGACATCATTAATGCTGAACTGTCTGAGCTCTTCTTGCATAGCTTCAATCCAGCTTTCATCAGATAAAGCTTCTTCTATGCTCTTTGGTTCAATTTCAGAAACGAGAGCCACAGCACTAGACTCTTCTCGCCTTTTGGATCTGGTGCGAATTCCTTCATTAATTTCGCCAATTATAAGATCTTTGGGATGACCGGACTTATGCTTCCGAGTTACTTGTTGATTTGTCTGGTTGATGATCTCTTTCTTTATTTGGATCTTCACTAACAACCTGATGCTGGTTTTCCAGAGTCTGAGATGCTTCTTGAGTTGTAGACTTTGGAGAGTCTGGAGCAAGTTCAGACTCTTCTTGATGAGTCTGACTTGATTCATCTTGCGTTGAGTCTTGAAATTTGACATTCATTGACTCCTCCACAGGCCGCTCTTCTTATTATAGACTCTGTAGGCTTTGCTTGATGTAGAATATCCAAGGAAGATACCTTCATCTGATCTTTCTTCAAACTTACCAACTCGATCTTTTGCATTTTTCAATATAAAACATTTGCAACCAAATACATTAAAGTATGAAACAATAGGCTTCTTATCTTTGAATAACTCATAAGGGGTTTTTCGAAGAATAGGTCTTAAGAAGACTCTATTGATGATATAGCATGCTTTGTTGAAACAACTTCAGCCCAAAATCGAGAAGAAATTTTACTTTCAATTAAAAGAGTTCTAGCCATTTCTTGAAGAGATCTGTTCTTTCTTTCCACAACTCCATTTTGCTGAGGAGTATATGGAGAGGAGAACACATGCTTAAAGCTAGATTCTTCACAGAATTTTGTAAAATCTTGATTTTCAAATTCACCTCCGTGATCTGTTTTTATACTAGAAATAACACATCCTTTTTCATTTTGAATCTTTTTAGCAAATTTTTCAAAATACGAAAAGGTTTCGGACTTACTTGCAAGGAAATATACCCAAGTAAAACGGGAGTAATCATCAACAATTACTAGGCAATATTTCTTACCTCCAATACTTTGAGTTCTGGTTGGTCCGAAGAGATCCATATGCAAAGCAACCGTAGTACATGATTAGTAGAGACATGATTTATTGGCTTAAATGATTTTCTTACCTGCTTTCCCGAGAATACATGGAGTGCATGAATCGGTCTTTTGGTATGGTAATTTGGGTAGACCTCGAACAAGCTGCTTTGATGAGATTTTGGCTAATTGCTTCATGTTGACATGGCCAAGCTTTTTGTGCCATAAGCTTGCTTCGTCTTGAATTGAGATAAGACATTGCGATTCATTTGGTTTCACATCCAGAAGATAGATATTTCCATGTCTTCGACCCATGAAAGACTGAGTAGTGTCTTTACTGATTCCAGAACATGTTCCTTCTTGAAAGAAGATCTTGAAACCAGTATCACACAATTGACTAATGCTGAGAAGATTGTAATTGAGTCCTTCCACCAAGGAAACATTACTTATTGTGAGAGTTCCAATTTTCACGGTTCCAAATCCCACAATACTTCCTTTGTTGTTTCCTCCGAATGAAACTTTTCCACCATTTACTTGAGCAAGCTTTATAAAGCAATTTGAGTCTCCCGTCATGTGTCTTGAGCATCCGCTTGTCAAGATACCACTTTACCTGTTTCTTGACGGAGACCTACATTTAAAATAAAGTCTCAAGCTTTCTTTGGTACCCAAATTTTCTTGGGTCCTTTGGTGTTAGTAAGATAAACAGTATTAGCCCATACTTTCTTAACGGGTTTCCATACCATAGGACACTCTTTTTCAAAATGATCCGGATTGTTGCACTTTGAACATCGAGAGCATTTCTACCTACGGGTTTTACAAAAACTTTCTTGAAATGATTTTTGTAAGCCTCTTTCGAAGGTCTTTTCTTAATTCTTTCTTTTACTTTAGGAAAATCAATCAAGGGAATTGTTACTGCGACATACCTAGACCGGACTTATTGAAGTAAGGTCTTTGAGCTGAAAGAATTTTTTCAAGTTTCTCAGACCCTATTGAAAATTTCTTTGAAATATTTGATAAGTCTGTTTTTAAAAGAGCATTATCTTTTGAAAGATTATCTTCATTTTCTCTAAGAGTGGAAACAGTTAGGTCTAGACTTTTAACTCTTTCTACTAAAACATTTTCCTTTTGTTTTAGATCTGAGTTTTCCTTTTTCAGTTCGAAAATTCTTTTGAGAGATGTCTTAAGACTAAAACACAGTTCATCAATGTATTTAGAAACTTTGACAGGAATTTTAAAATTACTTGCCTCAAATTCACCGTAAGTCGATCCAGTCGATCCAGTCGAGTCGATTGTGCCATCAGACATAGATTGGCATATTCATTATCACTTTCTTCACACTCTGTATCACTCCAGGTTTCGGCTTTGAGAGCTTTTCGAAATTTTTCAGCTTTTCCTCTCTTCTTCTTCAAAAGAGGACGATTAGTCGATGTGTCCCTTTTTCTTGCATTCAAAGCGAGACTACATCTTTATTTGGTTCCTCATCATCAACAGACTTGGTCTTGCTGTCTTTGAAAGCTTTGTTTCTTTGAGTTGAACCTCCTTCCTTTTCTATTCAGTTTTGAATCTCCTTATCATAAGAGCAAGCTCCTCATCGTCCATATCATCTTCGAGAATCTGTATCATCGAATCATCATTTGATTTTAATGCAATCGATTTCTTACCTTTTGGATCTTCATCTTCATTGATCCGTTCCACTTCATAAGATGAAGAGTTCCAATCGATCATCGACAGATAGTGGCATAATTCTTTGCGTCTCTCTTATCGAAGTCTTTATGTGATTCCAATCCTTGGAGAGTCCACGCAGTAGCTTGTTTACCTTCATGGGATCAGAAATTTTTTGTCCTTGATTCTCAAGACCATTGACAATATCTGTAAAACGGCTAAACATGTCGGTTATAGATTCTCCTGGTTTCATTTTGAAGGCTTCATATTGACCGAGAAGAATGTTAATTCTGGTTTCCTTCACTCGATCTGTTCCTTCATAGGTGATATGCAATCTGTCCCGAGACTTCTTTTGCTTTGTAACACAAGAAGATATTCTATTATATTCAGTTGGTGACAAAGCACAATATAAAGAATAAATTGCTTTTGCATCGAGTGCTTGTCTCTTGTTTATCTCTTCCCGAGTCATTCATTGGTCTCAATAGTTTCTTTCCCTCTTTCGTAGACTGATGCACTGTAGGAGTAATTCCTTTTTCTACAACGTCCCATTCCGGAGGATCCTTTGATCGTAGGAAAGCTTTCATCTTGTTTTTCCAGATGTTGTAATCCTTTCCATCAAAGTAGGGTGGTCTCAGTATTGCTTTGCCCTTCCATCGGCCACGGAGCTAGCATACTAGCCATGGATCTTTAACTCAAGTAAAACACTTCAAATAATGTGAGTACACGAGCTCGATACCAATTGAGATAGCTAGTATAAACACCTAGACGGGGGTGAATAGGTGCACAAACAATTTATCCAGATACGGAAGTTTTTCTTAGCATATGATAGAAAGGAAATTCTCTCTTGATTAACAAAATGAAATACGATCGAGGTAGAGAAAGTAAGGAAGAAAAATTGAACACAGGATTTATAGTGGTTCGGCTTATTCCAAGCCTACGTCCACTCTTCCGCACCGACAGCCCCACGGCTGGATTTCACTATGATCAAAAGAGAAGTTACAGCACAGCTTTGCCTTGATTCCACAGTGTAGATGTTCAACCACACCTCCTCAAGGTTTCTCACAAATATAGACTCTCTTTTGTATACAAGTAATCGCTCAAAGGAATTGTCTAAACAAAAAGGAGCTTCAGACTTTGGAATTCTTCTATCGCGCACCCCTCGAACAACTAAGAACGTCTTCCTTATATACTCCTTTATGCCATCATACCCGTTGGCACTTACCAAAGGAATTTCTCCAATCTACCCGTTGGACGAAATCAATTAGGAAGATTGTTCGAGCTATTAAAGGAACGTGTTGATAGCCCATCAATCATGTTCGCCCATACAATCGGGATCTCGGTTTCCATAAGCGAACCTTCCGATAATATTTAGACAATTATCAAATCTTCAATCATTGAATCAATCTTGATCAATCAAAGGATTTTGTTACGCCTTCTCCAGCCACGAGATCTTCTCCGGATGATAAGGTTAAAACCTTAACGAAACATCCAGGTTCTGGATAACCTTTCTTCAACGGATTAGAGACTCGTCAATGAGGATAGACTTTGAGTCTTGAGTCTGGCTGCCGGAGGTCTTCAGACTTTAAATAACAGAGTCTGGCTTCCGGAGGTCTTCAGACTAGACTGATAGAAACGTTTTATCAACTTCAAAATACTTCAAGAGGATTTCTCCAACATCGTCCTCTCCCTCCATTCGTCTTCTCCTTCCCCATCACTTTTAGCATTTAAGATATGACATCAAAACTTTCCAAATAAGCTGGCAACATCAGTGGAATGAGTCTGACTACTACATGGAACTGTTAGCACTACCGTGTCCTCCTGTTGACTTGGAGGCAGCAGCCACGGAGAAGTCATCCGAGGAGTGTGAAAGAGACATGCCATGATTTTCACGACATGGCCCGCGGTGCGCCATTTGAGTGTCTCTCGATCAAGTATTCGCTAGACGCTTAGGACAACACGTCTATAATGAGCCAAATGCGAAAGTGATGCACCATTCGGACGTTTCTTGATAAAGTCCTCACACAGAAGCTTAGGGTTAGGCGTCCACAGTAAGCCAAATGCGAATGTGATGCATGATCTGTTGGTTGAGCTTTCAGAATCAGAGGCCAGCGAGGCAAGGCAATGCTCGAGCTCGCTGGGGTGTGCAAGCTTGACCTCAGTTGATCTAGAGAGGTGGAGCCTCGCCTGAGGCTCGTGGCTCGAGCTAGCAGGGTTTGGGCTGAGGTAGAACCTTGCTGGCTCTCTCCTGTGGTTATCGCGACTTAACTTTTCTGTCCAGACCGAAAATTACATAAGTATAAGGGAACTGCCTAAAAAACAGGCTTACAACCCTCAATTAGGTGCGGGTTTTCTCAGGCCCATACATTATACAACATTAAGATATTCGATGTCAAGTCAAACTGATACTATGAGAATTTTCAATTGACGAGTTGCCATTAACCTACTAGGGTCGGGAAACTTTATTTTATCATATCTATTTCACCTATGGGAGCAAAATGGTCCCTACGAGGGTTTGGTCTTATTATTTCTTTTACCTGAGTAGCCGCATGCATGCAAAAAGGAAAACAGAAGACTCTGTGGGCTCCCCGTTCTGAATAGCTACAATGAAGAAGCCACGGTTGCTCGAAGGGAAAGAAAAGGAACGCACCTTGTTTCCAGCCATAGACGAGCGTTTTGATTTGGGGCTTGAACATGCAGTGATTTTATACTATGATCTTATATGTAATTGAGTACAATGTGAATTTGGATGTAATTTAAGCATAGGAAATATCTGAGCAGGTAAACAATTATAGTCCTGTAATTATCTTTTTACGATTTGCTCTAACTCTTTACATAAATATAGGTGCAAATACTCAGACCGAACCACGTAAATCTCTGGTGCCTTTATTATTTCTTGTTTATTTCTATGGTAATTTCACATTAGTTCATTTGCAAAGTCCATTAGCGTTTTCGCATTATATTCTTGACACGAAACAACGGCAGAAGTAGGGACATATGGCAAACGACTAAATGGCCGATGCCTAGGGTCACCAAACATCACCGGAACACTTTGACAAAACGAGGCCATGTGCGGCCAACTTGATTTCATCCAAAATGAGGAAACTAAAACTATGTGTCATCGTGGCATTTCAAAAAACACATGGCGGGCACCAACTGGAAAAGCGAGATGGAGTTGATTAGAGCTAGGGTCAAAATCGACAATCAACACAGAGTAGGTAACAACATGCCACGGTGACCGACCCCAACTCTGCAAAGCTCAAAATCAAGTATGCGCCGGCGCCGACGAGTCTCGGCCCCAGTTGGCTGAGATGGGGGAAGAACAAAGCAACTAAAAGGGATCGGCCGTGGGTCTTGACTCGGTTCGGCAACGATAGCCGGAAGGCAAACCCAAAGCGAATCGAGATATGGTCAGCCACCTCGATGTCTCCGAACCAGTATCCTTGAGATATAAGTGGATTGAACCCAAAGAAAACTCATCAGAAATTTAGGCGTTGTGGAAGAGCAGGCTACAGACTTGGTGTCAACTAGAAGTCGTCAGTTTGCAGCGAGATAGCCGAGCAACACTCAGCCGAAAACAAAGTTCACTTCACTTTCTCTCGCCCATCCCCCTCTTCCTTTCTTTTTACTAGGGGCTATAGTTTAACCCCTAATTTTCTATACAATTTATTATTAAATGAGTAGTTAAAATGAGTGTCAATAGTGGCTGATCGCCTGCCATTGCCAAGACGCTAACTAGCGAAGGAAGAAGAAAAACGAAAAAGAAAGGACAAATAAAATAAAATATTATTTAAATTTTAAAATTTTAAAAAAATTATAAAAAAATTATCAACGTCAACGTCAATTGTGCCATGTAAAATAATTAGCATCCATGTCAGCAATTGTCTACAAAAAATGAGAATATTGAAAATGTTAATGACTCAATTAACACAATTAAAATGTTTAAGACCAAATTGATATAAGTATAATAAGCTTAGGACTTTTTAATAATTTTCTCATGATGAACAAGTAGATCTAATGATAGAATCAATTGCCAACAAGATTTGAATCTCCATTACATGCTTTGTGATGTTTTCTACATAAACTTTCACACCACGCAATTTGTGGAAAAAAAAAAGTAACTACACAAGACTTAATCAATAGGTAGCACGATGCTTGAAAATCACTACACCATAGAGGTTATCTCTCTCTAGAATCGAGAACCAAACTAGACAAGATTAGTTTTCAGTCTATGGAACTAGGAACCAACCCTATCCACCCTAAAAACCAGGTAGCCTCTGTGTAGTTCCCAAGCTGTCCCAAGAACTAACGGTGTTACTTTTTTAGAATTTTTACTTTCTTTCTAAAGTTCATATATATATTGAAAGTTACTATAGTGTTGGGCAAAATTAGTAATCATGGAAAGTTACGAGTAAATAAAAAAATCACTCCTACAAATAACATGTACTTTGTTCCCTTAGTGAATAAAAAAAATTAATGATACACTATTGATCGGTTTCGTGGTTCAGATCAATTAGTCCAGTTCCTTTTTAAGAATCAGAAACCAAACCAATTCCCACATGAACTACCTAGAACCAACCAACCCTGGCCCAGTCTAATCCAATTCACAAATTGGACTGGACCAATGGACACCCCCACTACACAACGTCTTATCATATCTCAATGATTAAAAGCTTTTCAATACTCTACATAACATTGATCAAGCCTGGGCAGCCTAAAGTGGGTAGGGCTCGGTTCATGAATGGAATTCTTAGCTTTCGCCTGCCCATGTTGCCCTTTCAGTTGATCGAGCATAGCCAGGCCCGTGCATGGGGCTAGGCCCGTGCTAGCCCCGTTTATTCATTTACATAAACTTCAAATATAATTTGTCATTTTACCCTATCCTTCACGTGGTTCGCACTTGTAGGATGACATATCCTGCTTTTTAGGAGGATGATTCTTGAAATTTTTCTTACCTAATCGAATAAGAATCATGTGAATCACAATCATTGATTGGGTAGGTTTTACATTGCTCAACAATAAGATTGCTTGTGGTCGGCCCAAAAGCTGAAAGCTGGGCCTTGAATAACATCATTAGTCATCTTCATGGGCTCCCTCTAATCTTCTGAACCATTCTATCCCACGAAGGCCCTCCTTGTACTTCTATAAACTGCTAATCATTTTAGTATTTACGAGAAAGAATGAGTCCAGCACTGTCGTTAGGACTTAGAAGAAACTGGACCTCATAAAAGATTGAAATGTGCTAAAAACATCCAAAGCCCTTTTCAAACTATGTAGACTGATGCAAAATAATATGGTTGATTATATGGATCTCAGGCAGGAACGCACTGAAATGAGGGGCCTCTGGAATAGACAGAGCTGGACTTCTACTTGATCTCATTTTTGTGCTTTCTATGTATATGCAAGCAGAACTCAGATTTTGGGAGCTACTAGTTCATCAACTTGGTAGACGCTCGTACATTGCTTTCACGAAACAATCAATGGTTTAGGATTTAGCTTCAAATTTGTCGAGCCTTCTTATGTTGATAAATCCTAAACTCTAAATTCTGAACCTTCAAAAAAAAAAAAAAAATACTCCGAGCACTTGCAATGGTAGGGTTCGTTGATATTTCTAGTGTAGCGGATGCTATCACACGTATAATCATACTCAATTCGATATAATTGTTTGATCTTAAAGGGGATTTTCTATAATTTCGCATGTAATTCATTTAATCTCATATTGTGTCTCGTCTCGTTCAAAATAGTTTTATTCGCACTTCATTGTGTTTGATTTTCAGAGGTTATTCACCGAGTTCTGAATCTGGAAGCATATAATCATGGTTATGTATATCGTGTCACTGTCGATCACTGCAAAAGATGAAGAGAAAAAACTAAGCTGATAGATGCAGTAGAGGTGAACCAACTTCTCTTACAAAGTTAACGGATCCATTACATTTAGTAAAGAGTCCCAATTGGAAACGTTGTGGCATCATTGATGTTCATGGTTAAGAAAAGATGCAAGAGCTACACTTTTCAATTCACATCGATGAATCATTCAATTGGAACAAGATAACTGATAGATCTCAATGACCTGTTATTCTTTCACCCTCTTCCTGGTCAAGCATTCCACTGATTTCTGCAGAACCAATTCCCACATGAACAAGCTTATAAATCAAGTATGAGCCGGTGCCGACGAGTCTCGGCCCTAGTTGACCGAGATGGGGGAAGAAGAAAGCACCTAAAGGGGATCGGCCATGGGTCCGTACTCATTTCGGCAATGACAGCTGGAAGGCAAACCCAAAGCAAATCGAGATATGGTCAGTCACCTCAATGTCTCCGAGCCTGTATCCTTGAGATATAAGGGAATCGAACCCAGAGAAACCTCACTGGAAATTTAGGTGTTGTGGAAGAGCAGGCCACAAACGTGGTGTCAGCTAGAAGTCGTCAGTTTGTGGCGAGATTGCCGGGCAATGCTCGGCTGAAAACGAAGTTCACTTTCTCTCAGCACCCCCCCCTCCCCTCCCCTTTTGCTATTTTGTTTAGGGGCTAAAGTTTAACCCCTAATTTTCTATACAATTTATTACTAAATGAGTAGTTAAAATTTAGGTGTCACCAGTGGCTGGTCACCAGCCTTTGCTAAGGCACGGTGACTAGCAAAGGAAGAAGAAAAACGAAAAGGAAAGGAAAAATGAAATAAAAATTATTTAAAATGCAAAATTAAAAAAAAATTGTAAAAATTATCAAAATCGACCTCAAATGTGCCACGTAAAATAATTAGCGTCCATGTCAGCAATTGTCTACAAAAAATGGAAATAATGAAAATGTTAAGGACTCAATTAGCATTATTAAAAGGTTTAAGACCGAATTGAACCAAGAACCAACCCTTTCTTTCTGTTCAATTAGTTTTTCTTGATTTTTATAAGCTAACCAACAAAATTGTCTTTCTTTCTATCATCTCTCTCATCAGTTTCATAATACAATTACCCAATTACACCCAACAAGATATCATCTTTTTCCGCTTTGCCTAGAAAAAGTGTTAATTTCACTTTGTGGTAGCATATTTTTAATCACAAAAGCCACATAAAAAATTAGAAATTTCTAGTTTTGACGGCTTATGAACACACAATTAATTGCCTTTTTATTTATAAAGTAGTTTGAAAGAAACTATATTTCAAAGTGCAAAAATAAAATTCAATATGATTGTCTAGTCAAGCTTGATCAAATTTGGAAGAGGAAAAATGATCAAAATATGAAAAATGTTGATTTTTAGAAGCATGATCAAATGTTAAACATATTAATTTATATCTAGATATTAACAAAAGATAAGCAAAATAGGAAAAAAAAAGAAAGGAATTTCTTGTCGTTTGACTCATACAATAAAGAAAGTATGGGAAAAGTACCCAAAAAAGTCCTAAACTTTTTGTCTTTTTGCCAATTTAGTCATAAACTTTTTTTTGGTGCTGATTTAGTCCTAAACATTTTTACGCCGTGCCAATTCAGTCATTTTCGGCCAATTTTGGCGGATTTTGCCGACCGGACGCCGGCTAGTTGACGTGGCTGTCCGGCGGCGATATGGATAACTTTTAATAATATTTTAGTAATATTTTAATATTTTATTTTTAAATTTTTAAATTTTTTTATTCTTTTATTATTTATTCCTTTTCTTTTTTTCTTCTCCTCTTCTTCCTCTAGCCGATCGTTGGACCTTGGCGACTGGCTAGAGGCAATGGCCGGCGAGGTCGACCTTGACCTCGCCGGCCACCTAACCAGTGGCCGCGAGGGCGGCCTCGCACGAGGCGGCGAGGGTCGAGCTTCGCTCATGGCCAGCGAGGGCGAGCCCCGCTAGCTTGACACGAGGAGGCCAGCTCAATTTGATCAACTCCCAAAGCCGATTCTTGATGGAGTCGACAGCTCTAACCCTAGCCGGATCGACTGACGCCGCGCTGGAGCTGATGCTCCTCGAGGATCTTTGGCACCTGATGGCTCCGCCTCCGGAGAGCGCCAATTCCTTCACGGCGCTCCTCGGGCTCGCCTTGACCTGAGCCATCGAGCTCCTCCACTCACCTTGGCAGTGGTGGGGGCAACTTCGCTTTTGCCGCGGATTCCACCCTCACGGCAAGGTACCCCGCCTTCTTCGAAGAGAAGAATGACTCCTCAAAGACGAGCTTGCAGAAGGTGAAGAGCGAGCTGTTGACGGAGTTCGACTCAAACTCCAACTCGTCGCTAGATCCAGCAAGGGCAAGCCTTGCCGCCCAGGCCTCGAGGGCAGCCTTGCACCAGGCGGACGAGGCTCACCCTTGCTGGATCTGGCGAGGTCAAGCCTCCCCAACCATGGTCGAGGCTCGACCCTCACCGGATCCGGCAAGGGCGAGCCTTGCTGCCTCATGCGAGGCCGCCCTCGCGGCCATTGGCAAGGTGGCTGGCCAAGTCGACCTCGACCTCGCCGACCGTCACCTCTAGCCGATCACCGAGGTCCGACGACCGGCTGGAGGAAGAAGAGGAGAAAAATAAAGAGAAATAAAATAAAATAAAATAAAAAAATAATAAAAAATCAAAAAATAAGTATTATTAAAAGTTGTCCACGTTAGTGCCGATCAGGCCACGTTAGCCTGCTGGTGTCCAGTCAGCAAAATCTGGCCAAAGTTGGCCAAAAAGAACTGAATTAGCACAACGTAAAAATGTTTAGGACTAAATCGGTACCAAAGAAAAAAGGTTTAGGACTAAATCGGCACAAAAACAAAAGATTTAGGACTTTTTTGATCAAATTTGGAAGAGAAAAAATGATCAAAATATGAAAAAGGTTGATTTTTAGAAGCATGATCAAATGTTAAACATATTAATTTATATCTAGATATTAACAAAAGATAAGCAAAAAAGGAAAAAAAAAATGAAAGGAATTTCTTGTCGTTTGACTCCTACAATAAAGAAAGTAATTAATATGAATTGTGTCACACCCCAAAACTATAAAGAATGGGGATAACTCAGCCATCCTTCTACACGAAGGATGCAGCCTCAAATACAACAAACAAACTAATATCAACATATATATATATATATATATATATATATATATATATATATCTCAAATCATATATATACATATCAAATAAACCAACAGGTTGGTTGCAACATCAAAGTTTCTATACTCCACCAAAAAAAGAAATATATACAATTAGAACTCAGCCAATCCAACCACTAGCAATAACTATGTATACCATTTCCTTAAACCATACCCAAAAATAGCACTTCCAATAGTAGCAAATGCTCAATCCAACTTTTATGCAATAAAAATGCTCCTCAGTTCAATATATATACTCCAAGACATGGTTTTACAAAACTAAAGAAGATATAGTACAACTCACTCGCTTTTTATGAACAAATGACAAACGATACTTGTATTGTCGAACTCACAACCCTATCAAATAACCGAGGAATAATGTTAAAATCAAATAAAACTCTATCTCAACTACAAAACGACTAAATTAGACCTGAACTCTAACAAAAGAACTCCTACGCGCTAACAAATCACATAACCAAAGCATTTGTTCAAGTTGTTCGTAACACGGAGTTTAAGCGCAAAACTTAGTTACACAATAACTTCCTCCTCCGAACCCCATTCCAAACATATTTCTAGTCAAAAGAAAGCCCTTCAAACATACTATAAGAATCTCAACTTGACTATCCCAAAATCAAGCCGAAAAATGACAAAATACGGGCCCAAAACTGCTGGATGGGTATTGTTCACTGTGAGCGAGAAACTTCAAAATTTTGTTTCGAACAAATCATAAGCTCAAATCGTGGTCTGTAATATCCTATTGCTCCACAACATCCTAAACTATGATTTCTATGAAATACGCGGCTTAACAACTCCAAAATCAGATTTTGCCGCTTGATTTTCCAAAATTTCTGAATTTGAGCTCTAAACCCGTAAATTACTTCTATTGGACGAACGAGGGGCCAAATCTTTACTGGGCACTGCATTATGGAGTCAAGTTAGCTTGGTGAGGCATCCGCATCGTGCACGTACCAAAATCCCTTTCCTTTCTTCCTTTTTTTTTTTTCGTTTTCTTCTTTCTTCTTTCTTCTTCTTCTTGTTCTTTTCTCTTTCTTTTCTTTCTTTTCTCTTTCTCCCAAATTAGTTTAGCTCTTTAAAGTGAGCAACCACTGCTCACCCCTTTTTCTCTTTCCTTTCTTTTTTCTTTTTTTTTTTCTTTTGACTTTTCAACCCTTCTTTTGTTTTCTTCTTTTGGGCCCACAAGCCAAATATTACAGATTGTAGATTCAATCTCATAACAAGTGGATCAAAAGTATAAATTATGCTTAAAACTTTTCTCTTAAATAATGTAATGTGAGTTTGAAAGTGAAGAATGTGTAACAAGACTTTCAACCTCCATCTTGCAATTTAGATTAAAATGTGAAAAACTCAAAAGAAAGCACAAAACAAACAAAGTTTAACTTTAGAAGATATTATTCCGGAAAAATAGCCACAAGGTCAAGATCAGCTAGATAATTAGATTGAATTTTAATTCTCAACTTTGAAACAAAGGTTTGCTCAAACTATTTGATTAAAAATAAGCAATTAATTGTGTATTCATAAGTCATTAGAAATATAAATTTAGCATCTTCTCTGTGGCTTTTGTGAATTAAATATGATACCATGAATTAAAATTAACAATCTTCTCTAGACAAAGTGATAATAGGATATAAGATAATATGATATCTTGTTGGATGTAATTGGACATTTATATTAAGAAATTGATGAGAGAGATGATAGGGATAAATGCAGTTTTTTTTTTAGCATGATTAAAAAACAGTAAATTGAAGAGAAAAAGAAGGTTAATTTGCCTGGTTAATTGAAAAAAAAAATATAGTTTCTTAACCAAAATGAGGGTGGAAATAGCACTGCCCCATCACTTTTTGCACTGTCTTACATTTTCATTCTCTAATATATTCTTCTATATTTAAAAATTTGGAACATTTTTATTTGTGAATAACGTGTTTCCATTGAATTGCATTGAATTGGCCCAATATGTGATCCCACATTGAATTTGGGCCCTGAACTTGCTAAACTTTCAAGGTTAAGCCCACACAAGCCCTAGTAGTGTGCATCGGTCTAATCCAACCCAATTCCCAGTTCCTCATTGTCACGCCCCGATCCTCGGACGCGCGCACATCCTTCTACTTGGTCGATTTTAGAATGCGATATCCCAGGACTATGTATCGCCAACCCTTTCTTTTATTAAGCACATGCGAAAGCAGTTATAAATCCCTAGACAATAAAACAATGGGATAGAAAAGTAAGGCTATATTTTCATACTGAAAACGCATAACCAAACTTTTATACATAGCATAACAGGCTTTCATTATACTTCATAGTACCACTCACCAAGGTCTGATTTAACAAATCTACAAATATTCACAAGGTTTTCAAAATGAGGGAGGTCTCAATCCTTCTGCAAGTCGTACTCAAAATCATCCTCTTCACCCTCCTCTGATTCCTCGCCAGGCTTATCCTGGAATCCTCCTCTTGAAGATCTTCCACCTAAGGGCCTGAAATTGGTTTTTTACAACAATTAATGAGACTATATCTCAGCGAGTTCTACCCCCTAAGACTCGATTAGGAAACCAATACACCACCAAGTTACTTAACACAACACGAGTCAGATGACTTACCTTGGCATCAGTTTCCGACCTACAATTTAAGGTTATGCACATATGCCTCATATATTGCATTAAAACATTCAATCAATTCACAATCTCTGGATCAATTCATTGATCAATCGACCTAGTCGATTCACATGTCAGTCAGACCATCTTTGGGTCACTTCACTTCCCATCATCACACCCCCAACAATACACTTAGTCACAAAGCTTCATTAGTGCTCTTGGGCATTACTTCTGCCTAGGTGATGTGTATAATGGACAACACTCCTGCGTTCTTTAAGGCGCTGTTATCACCAGTGATACTCTCCATCACCGAACCACGTATGTCCATACTGCTGCATGTAATAGACAACACTCGTGTGTTCTTTAAAGTGCCGTTTTCACTAGTGATATCCTTTAATCACCGAACCACGTATGTCTCATTACATCGGTCTTGATTGGTTTCAGCCGAGAATTTCCCCAATTCACTTTCATAGTTCCCTCTGCTTTACAGCTCATCAATGCTAAATAGTCATACTCGACCTGTCACGCCCCGATCCTCGGGGATGCGCCCATCCTTCTACTTGGTCGATTTTAAAGTGCCATATCCCAGGACTAAGTATCGCCGACCCTTTCTATTTAACTTGCATGCGAAAGCAGTTTTAAATCCCCAGACAATAAAACAATATGATAGAAAAGCAGGCCATATTTTTCATATTGAAATTCACAACCACACTTTTATTAACAGTACAACTCATAGTATATTTACAATACTATTTACAGCAAACAAGTCCCACACCTATCTACACTAAGATAGGCTTCACAAAAGGGATGATATCTCAATCCACACCCGGGACATACTCAAGATCCCTCTTTGGATCATCTTCTTCTTCAAAAGTCTTTCTCTCCTTAAGGTTCCTCCTCCTCAGCTTCTCCTCAGGGTCCTGAAATGGTTATTCAATAACCAATGAGATCACGTCTTAGCAAGTTCTACCCCCTAAGACTCGATTGTAAACTAATACGCTAACCGGGCTACCTATACACATACGAGTCAGAAGACTTACCTTGGCCTCAGATTCCACTTGCATATTAACATAGTTCAGTAGGCACCCAAGTAATCACATTACTGATCGAAGCATTGATCAAATCAACCTAGTCGATTACATATCAATCAGACCATCTCATGGTCATTTCCTATCAATAAGTCAATTCACAACATCAGATCAAAGCAATGATCAATCGACCTAATCGATTACATGTCATCACGACCCATGCTTGGTCGGTACATTCAATACTATCTATAAGTCCGACCATAGTCCAGGATCAAGCCACTCTAGGCGATATATAGATAGTATAGCTTGCACTAAGTGATAGGGTTAAGGTATCTTTAAGCTTTATTGGTGACATATCACTCGTAGGTTGATATAGTATCTGAGATATCTTTATACCATTGGTGACATATCGCCCATAGTGATATAATATACCCCCGATGCTCACACTAAGTTGATAAAGTGTAATGCTTTCGCTTAATGACATATCATAGGGCCGATATAATACACTTAGTATCTTTTTCTCGCTAATTGGTGACGTATTAGAGCCCGTAGGATGCTATAGTATACTATCCGACCATTCAATCCATTCCATCTTTTATCCTTCCGATAAAATAGCCGGGTAATGACAAGGTACATGGTCGGCCAAAAAATATAATATTTTCCTTTCCATAAATCCCACCATTTTATATAGCCCACTCAGATCCTTTTGGCATTATCAACCGATGCCCAGTTATTTTTCAATTAATAACCAATGATTATCCAATTAAAAAATAATTCCCTCTTTCACAAATAATTCAATTCAGCATGAAATAGAGCTCAATTAAATAAACAGACTGTGCCACGACAATTAGCATAAAATTTCGATCATTGGCCATCCCAGTTGAATTTCCGGGAAATAAATAATTAATTAATTAATTTCGAAAAATAAATAAATCAATACAATAAATTCAATTTAGCACAATATAAAACTCAATTAAATAAACGGACTGCACCACAATCATTAGCATGAAATTCCGGTCGTCGGCTATCCCTGCCTAATTTTTGGAAAATAAATAATTTATTAAATTAATTACGAAAATTAATAATTAAATACTAAAAATCCAATTTAGGCCAGTATTGCCTAATTGGACGCCAGAACGGATCGAGAAAAATCCCGAGATGCATTCAATAAATAGATGTACGTCTCTACTTGCTAATAACTAAGTCTAACCACCTAACATGCATCATTAAGTCACTAATTTAATTGTCCTAAACTAATCTAACCACATAATTGCACTTAATTAAATCTAACCAACCCCTAAGTAATTAGCGAACTAAGAAAGCGTTAGTGAGTAAAAACTCACTTTGGTAAATGGACAGAATCACCACGATGGCAATAACGCGACAGCAGCCAAAACTCGGGTTTTTATCGATCGACGAAGACATCGACCCAGGCCTAAAAGCCTCGCAAGCCCACAGAAAATTCTAGGCTTGGACTGAACTTGGGCCTGAGCTTGGGTTGACTTGCTTAGCGGGCTTGGGCTTCAAGATTGGGCTACTGAATTGGGCCTCAAATTACTGGGCTGATCTTGCTTTAAAGAAATTGTTGGGCTGATTTCTTGTGGCCTGACTTTGCTTGGGCTTCAAATGGCGTGGGCTCAATGCAGCTGCTGTTCACTTGGGCTGCGATATAGACTACCATTGGCTGACGACACGGGCTTGATTCAAGCTGGGCCGTGACAATTTCGTGTGAGCTGCTGTACGCCTGTCTTCGGATGAGATGGACTCGGACGAGATGACCGATCGAAGAAGCATCAAAGGCTGATGTTGGGCCACGAAAACTGAAGACCAACGTTACTGGAGAAGGCGGTTTCGCTGGCAGATTGCTTCAGCAAGGAAATCCATGGATGCGGGGTCAACGACGAGGAAAGCAGCTGGATTCTTGGCCGCATGGAGTGAAGATCAGTGGGGGAGTGAGAGACGTACGCAGAGACGAGCAGAGGTGGGAGCTTCGAGCGGTTTGCTGGTCAACAACCGACAGAAATGAGCAGCTTCGGTGGACTTCTTTCGTTGAAATAAGCTTGACCGAACAAGCTGGATGGACTTCGGCTTGGCTAACAGCTTCAAGGAATTTCGGTGGAGAGACAGCAAGAGAGGGAGAGAGATCACGGGGCTGTGGTCTTCGATGATGCTGGGCCAGGAGACGCGGATGAAGGAAGCAGCATTTACGGACTATGTTGCTGGAGTCAACACTCGAACATGGGGTTTAGCTGGTGTTGACTAGGGGGACGCGTGGCTGCAAGATGGAGGGGTCTGCAAACCGAAGTCAGCTTCCGTGGAGTTGGGGTTGCTTCAGCGGCTCGTCTTCATGAAGTTGGATGAAGATACGTCGAAGAAAAAGAACAAAAGGGCAGAAGGTTTCGGTAGAGATGGCGGTTCTTTGCAAAGAGGAATGAAAGCGAAGCAGAGCCGCAGAGATGGAGAGGAAATTATCGTGGAACCGGAGCTGTTTGCTTTGACGAGATGAAAAGAAAAGTGAGGCAGAAGCAGGAGACGTCGCACAAATGGAGGGAGGCGATGGATAGGCGTGCGATGGAAGGAAGCCAGCTAAGATGAAATAAAAATCCTCAATCCTTAGCCAATACATTAATACCTTGGCCACACAAGCCCACAATGTTATCCTCTTTGTCCCCCCCCAATCACTTTCAAGCTTATTAACTCACAAATAAACCAATTTAAAGTCCAAAATTGCTGCCCTCATCCTATCATACGAATTTCACAACTTGAGCTTCAAATCTTCATAAAATTTCTCAAATCGACGTCCAATTTCATCGTGGAAAAAGCCCATAGAATTTATACAAATCCCTATCAGTACATAGCCCAGTATGGAAGTCCAAATTTCTTTCAAATGAGTCCATCCGAATTTCCGATAATTTTCCTCGACGTCCGATTCGATTTTCCGCAAAAATCTCAGAATCTCTGAAAAATCTTCTGAGACTAAGTTGACGTTCCTAAATTAGTTCGTGACACCACTGAACTTTCAAATTCGGGTTCGAATTCACGGTTAATTTCCATTCGGCGTGTTTTTAGCGTGACTTAAGCTACCGGTTAACTTTCAGAACTTTTCAGTGTAAATGACCGTGGTCGATTTTATTCGAGCCACAATGAACCCACTCGACTCAATGACGACTCTCGATTGTCGTGAAAATCTCGAGAATTCCAGTACGGACACAAGTTACCAAAACGATAAGAAAATCAGTCTAGTGTTGTCACCCACGATTAGCCACACATTTCAATCGAACCAACCTGTATCTGATCTCAAATCGATTTATATATGTGCCGTAATGGTCTCGACAGATGAGCACAATTGAGTAGCCGGTTCCTGGTCGAATTCTCAAGTCTTTTTACCTTAAAATTCTTAATGGTTTCCCCAGATAGTCTAGTTATCTCTAGAATGATCAGTTAAAAACGATTTTTATAAACACGTCAATTAAATGCCCGATTTATTCAATAGAAAACATGACTGAAAATATGGGATGTCACACGACCATCAACCAATCAATCACTCAATTTCATTCAATTTGGGATAAGTCCCTAATTTGCACAATCAATTCAGTTCCGCACAATGTAGAGCTCAAATAAATAAATGAATTGCACCACGATAATCAGCACGAAATTCCGATCGGATGAATTTCCGGAAAGCTCAATTAAATAAACTGACAACACCACGATCATCAGCATAAAATCCCGATCACTGGCCATCCCAGTTGAATTTCCGAGAAATAAATAATTAAATAAATAAATTTCGAAAATTAATATTAAATTCTTAAAAATTCCTTCTAGGCCCGAATTGCTTAAATAATACCCAATAAGGGATAGGAAAAATCTCAGGATGCATTCAATAATTAATAGGACATGTCTACCTACTAATTACACCATCAATTTAACTAACATGCATAGACAAGTCTCTAATTTAATTATTTTAATATAATCTATCCACCTAATTGTAATTAATTAAATCTAATTAACCCTTAGGCATATTAGTCTAGTAAGAAAGCATTAGTGAGTAAAACTCACTTGCACTAAATGAAGGCTGGGACACCGAGACGACGACGCAACGGCGGCCGAACTTGGGCCGGGCCAAGAACTTCGCAAGCCCAAAGAAAATTCTGGACTGAGCTTCGCGGGCTGCTGGACTTGAACTAAGCTGAAAATGGGCTGATCTCTTGGGCTGAAAACTGCTGGCTTTGCTGGGCTTCGGAGCTGAATTTGCTGGGCCTGATTTGCGGCCCAAATGACCTACAAAGGCTGAACTGGACTACACTTTGGACTGAATTTGGTTGGGCCCGAAAGTGAAGAGATGGGCCACGGAGAGGACGGAAGCAGCTTCGGTCACTGGACTATTGAAATTGAAGGCGCGTGGACTGACGAGCTGGGAGAGAAACTCAGATGTGGCGTGCTGCAAGTGCTTCGTTTGCTGCTTGACGAAGAAGACGAAAATCAACCCAGCTTCAGTAGCTGGCTTCTGTTGACCAAAGCAGCTTCGGCCAGGGACGCGTGGATGCTGAAGACGCTGGCGTAGAGTTGCTTCAGTCTTCAATTCGGTGGAGAAGCAAAATCAAGATGGAGCAGCTTCGGCGTTGTTGGCAACTTGCGAGAAGACACGGAGCAGCAATCTGTTGGACGTGTGGCGAGCTGGGAATTTCGGTGTTGCTGCTGGCGGAACACCGAAATTGCAGTGGTCTAAGACGAGGGGAGGGCTTCAATCGAGTGTTGACCGAGTGGGGTTGAAGGCGCGCAAACTGGTGAAGCTGAAATCAAATTGCTGCCGACAAAGCCTAGTGAAGGATGCGGCTTTGATCTTCGGTGCAACTGTTCTTCGGTCCAATCTTCAATGGACTCCTCTGGGCGTGCAAGGATGTGAAGATGGCTGTGTGGATGAAGGACAACACATCAATGAGTCAACAACTCGGCTTTGTTGGACTCTTTTGTGGACCGTATTTTGGCAGAGAAATGGAGCTCCGTGGATGAAGATGGAGTCCTCGCTGGGTTGTTTCGAAGGAGCTCCGAGGAATTGAAAAATAAAATGGAGACGTGCGCAGGAGGGGATAAGGACGGCAAGCAATTGGAGGGAAGCTGGAAATTCTTGTTCAAGAAGCTAAGAATGGGGCCAAAAGTCAAGGACTTAGCCAATCCATTTAATGCTTGTCCCCTCTCATTACTTCCCAACTAAAATTCCACTAAAACAATCCAATTTTGATGTCAAAAAATGCTGTCCAAGCATAATTCCGAATTTCACCAATTAAATTCAATCTCCTCACTCAATTTCCCAAATTGAGGCCCGATTTCAACGAAGAAAAATTCCAAATGATTTTCTATAAATCCACGACACACAAAGGCTCGGCCTAAGAGTCCAATTTTCCATTAATTTAGCCAATCTGAATTTCCGTTAATTTTCCGCAACATCCGAACCCAATTTCCGTAAAAATCTTGATACCTCCGAAAATCTTCTAAGACTGAGTTGACATTCCTAAAATAGCTTGTGACACCACCGAACTTTCGATTTAAATCACTCAAATTCTGATTAATTTCACTCTTGCGTGACTTTTAGCGTGACTAACTAAGGTAGTTTTGAGCTTTTCAGGGCAATTGACTCGGTCGATTTTCTTGAGTTATGAACCCACTCGACTCATTGGTGACTCTTGATTTTCGTGAAAATTTCGATGATTTAATTACGAACACAGGGTACCAAAACGACAAAAAAATCAAATTAGTGCCGGTCGACGAGAATTTTCCAATTTAGTGGAGTCACCCACGATCGGCCACACATCTCAGTCAAGCCAACCTATCTCTGATGAAAGTAAAGCTCATGTGACATCCCGGATTTTCAATCCTTTTTATTGAATAAATCGGGCGTTTCATCGATCTTTTTCGCATTGAAGTGTTTCTCGAGCTGATCACTCCCAAGATAGGAATTTTAATGCGATAAACCTAAGAATTCAATTAGGAATCGGCTTCTCGACCATACTCATCTTTAGAGGCCATTACGACTCAGTTACAAATCGATTTGAAATCAAAGATAGGTCGATTCAATTGAGATGTGTGGCTAATCGTATGTGACATACTAAATTGGAAAATTCTCATTGGCTGACACTAGACTGATTTTTATATCGTTTTGGTATCCTATGTCTGTATTTGAATTATCGAGATTTTCACAACAACTGAGAGTCGCCAATGTGTCGAGTGGGTTTATTGTGGCTCAAAGAAAATCGACCACGGGTCATTTACACTAAAAATTTCTAAAACTTACTCAGTAGCTTAGGTCACGCTAAAAACACGCTAGATTAAAATTAACCACGAATTTGAATCCAATTTTAAAAATTGAAAGTTCTGTCATGTCACAATAAATTTTAGGAGTGTCAACTTCGTCTCATAAGATTTTTCTACAACCCGAGACTTTTTGGGAAAAAGTCGGCATATGGTCGTTTTTGTCCAGAAAAAGTCAAGCATCTTTTTTTATTGCAAATTTGGGAAGCAAGTGAGTTGTACTGGTAAGGAAAAGTATTGATTTGATCGAGGACTTGACAACGAGATTTGTTGAGGCCGAATTGAACTGAATTAAGCACGAACGGGTGTCCAATTGAGAGAGATTTGTGTCAAATCCGTATGTCCCCATTTGTCTAACCATTTTGAACCAATTCAAGGGTTGTAGGATGGGCATGGGTGACTGAATTGCAGCCAAGGAGGAGCTGTTGGCTGGGAATGGTCAAGGAGACCATGGAAGAGAAGAAATTGGCCAAGTGGACCCCTTGTCCCCCTCATCTCCTTCTTCCTCTCCGAGGCTGCCGACCAGCACTCCATTCCCCTCCTCCTAGCTAGTTCGGATGCCAGCAGCAAGCCAAGAGCAACCTCATGCTGTCAAAGCCGCCGTCGCATGCCGGAAAGCCACCGCCGTTCGCTACTTCCACCTTCGTTCGCGTGTCGCGCACGCCACCTCCTAGCCCGAGTGCATTCCAACCTTGCTCGTTGTCCTTCGAAGCTTGTGGACCACTACCAGAGCTCCTGCCGCCACCATGAGCCACTGCCACCGCCCCTCCAAGCCACCAAAGCCCCCACCGGTCCACCGTTGCCCTTAGCTCACCGAAGTAGCTTTGTTTCCTCTATCTTGCGGCTAAAATAGAGAGCATTTTTGTGGGTTTCCAGCAAGCTTGTAGGCCCGTTTTGAGGTGGTTCCAGGCCTCGAAAATTTGGCCCACTTTGGAGAAAGCCGATCCCCGTTGCGTTCCCGACGTTTTGAACCAGACGAATCGCGAATCAAGTGAGTTGAACTCACTAATCCCCGCCTAGTTAGTTAATTATACTTATGGGTTGATTAGATTAATTAAGCATGGTTTAGGTGGATATATTAGATTATATTAGTTAATTTAATTATCTGTCGATGCATGTTAGGTAGTTAGTTAGTGGCAATAGCAAGTAGACTCGTGCTATTATTTATTGAACGAATCTTGGAATGTTTCCGAGTCCGTTTTAGCTTCCAATTAGGCTATAATAGGCCTAAGTTGGATTTATTGCATTTATTTACTATTTTCGGTAATTAATTAATTAATTAATTAATTATTTTCCGAAAATTAAGCTAGGATAGCCGACGACCAAAATTTTATGCTGATTATTGTGGTGTAGTCTTTTTATTTATTTAAGTTCTAAATTGGATTGAATTGATTTATTTGTGATTTTAGGATTTTATTCCTATATTAATTATTTCAGTAATTGATTGGAAATTAACCAAGCGTTAGTTTGCAATGCCACAAATATTTTGGTAGACTATATAAAATAGTGAGAATTGTGAAAGTGAAATTATGATATTTTTGCTAAAGTCGACCGTGTACTCACACTCGATTATTTTTATTGGGTATGATAAAAATGATGAATTGA
Organism: Eucalyptus pumila; assembly: GCA_016097595.1. Classification (NCBI taxonomy): domain Eukaryota; kingdom Viridiplantae; phylum Streptophyta; class Magnoliopsida; order Myrtales; family Myrtaceae; genus Eucalyptus; species Eucalyptus pumila. The sequence continues at coordinate 9,478,667 of CM027849.1, forward strand.
CTATATGATTTGAGTGGTATACTATATCGACCAATAGGCGATATGTTAGTTTTGGGTGAATAGTATACCAGTATATTATATCAACCTATGAGCGATATGCCAGCTTTGGGTAAGTAGTATACCTTATTATTAGCTTTGGGTGAGCATATATAGTATACTATGATGGCATGAGGGCCCTAATCTATCAGCTTTGAGCAAGCATATATACAATATACTATATTATCAGCTTTGGACGAGTTATACTATCTATTTTCAACTTTGGGTGAGCAGTCCTGAATTAATAGGACTTTATAGATAGTATTGAATGTACCAACCGAAGGAAGGTCATGGTGACTTATAATCGATGAGTCAATTGATCGATAATTCGATATGATTGGGTGAATTGATGTGATTTGTATATATTTGGAATATACTGATTTGTATGATGGAACTAAGGTTAGGGTAAGTCCTCTGACCCGTGTTGTGCTTAGGCAGCTCTTAGGGCGTATTGGCTTCCTAATCGAGTCTCAAGAGGTAGAACTTGCTGAGACGTAGTCTCACCCCGTTGTGGGACAACATTTCAAGTCCCTAGATGGCAGCATCTCCCCATTTTCCCATGCATTTTGGTATACCGAAGGAAGTCATAGAAGTATGTTATCATATTCCGATACACCCTCACCCTGAAGGATTAAAGTATGTAATGGTAAAATCCACCATCTGGGTCGACGTTGGTGAACCTGAAAAGGTGCCTCATAGGTACCGGTCATGGTATGGTCACTATCATGACGGGCGAAGGAAGAGTCCTGTGCCGGAATATGATGTACCTCGGTATGTCTTAGAGGTTGCACTCAGGAAGGGCATAGCAGATCCTGAGGGTGGATCAATAGTGGATGCCAAGGATCCCAAACTCGAAGGCAATTCTGATTTTCCGGTATACTCAGCCAAAGCCACCAACTGGAGCAAGGAAAAAGGGGAGATCGATGAGGACGAGGAGGTGGAGGAGGAACAATTTAGCGATGATGAATAGTTGTAGTTATTAGACCCCCTCCCCCTGTTTGAGAACCTATTGTGATGTATATGTTTTTATATACCTAGACCAACTTGTATAATATATGACATAGTCTTCTATGTATGTATATATGTATATAAACGTGGATGTGTGGTTTGAAATTTTATGGCCATGCTTTCCTATCCCATTATTTTATTGTCAGAGGATTTATATCTACTTCCGTATGCATATATTAAAATGAATGGGTCGGCGATGCGTCATGGGACATCGCTATTAAATCGACCAGTGAGAGATGGGCACACGCTCGAGGATCGGGGCGTGACAGCTCATCATGTGGAAACTGAGGGTGAAAGAGACAGATGAAAGAGGTTCATCAATGGAGGAACCACTGGGTGCTTAATGCAACTGAGAGAAAGTAGAGAGAAATAGAGAGAGTGAGATGTGGGTGTTTTAATAATAAAAAGAAAAGGAAAGCCGCCAAAAATATTTTCCTTGTGGTGTGTGTTAGTTCCCTTTCCACACACTTGCCTGGGGAAAATGTTTTATTGTCCCACTAAGACTCAAAAAGTTATGAGATATCTTTCTTTTTAATTATTTGGTTAAATTAATAAATTATTTAAAAAAAGAACATAAAATATAGTTTCGGACCGTTGTATTTTATCCCAATTCATGATTCCAAAACCCTCCAAACTGACTCCCGCTTCTAAAATTTTGGAACTGAGAGCCATAGGATCAATTTGTGGTTCTAGGCCGGGACCAACTCACCCAGAAATCAATCACTCTTAACAAGTTGAGCGAGTTGAGCCTATTTAGGGAATTTTGCCAAATTCCCTTTTCCCTTCATTTGTTTGAAATTGGCATGTGCTAAAGATGTATTGCGCCAATTTAGAAATTAATAAACCACAAAGCCAAAGCAAGTAATTACCTAGTCCACCAGGAAAGTCTCAAGGCCATTGACATCTACTTCATGAATGCAACATACTTAAAAATTGTTGGAGAAGAAGACTGCAAGCCAAAAACTCCTTTAGAGATAAAACTACACTGCTTCTCGGAAAAAAAAATTGCATATGAAAACGATATGAATTTTGGGATCTTTCCCACGAGGGAAATAAGTGAAGAGTTGGACTAAGTAACTCGATAAGGGGAGGTCAGTGGGAACAAAGAAAGAGGCTAGAGATTCTGACTTTTATGCTTGGTCAAAAGTCCATCATGACCTAAGAAGTTATTAAAAAACATATTGAGTTTGAGCCCTATATGATATTCGATCCGATTGGAGGATGCAATCCATATGATAAACTGAGTTTGTTGAGGAAAAAAATCTCAAAACGGTTTTAGAATCTCTCCGTTGCAAGAGTGTACTAAGGGGCTGTTTGGCAACATGCCAAATAGTACCTGATTCTAATTTTTTGTTTCCAGGAGTAGTTTTGGAACAGAATTGCGTTTGGTAAAATTTTTGTTCCCGGGAACAAATTTTTCATGCTCTGAACCCCGAGCACGTGCCCATCCCTCTTTGGTCAATAAAATTTTGCAACTTCCCAAAACGAGTTACCAACCCTTTTCGTTTTATTGCACATGCGGAAGCTAAAATAAATCTCATGACAGTAATCATCTCGAGATAGAAAAGTAGGACAACTGAATCACAAACAAACATGTTTTTATATTCACATAGAATCATGTACAAGGTCTATGACCAAACGACTACAAAAACTGACTTTCCAAAAAGAAACGGTCCTAGCTAACCTATACTTCCGATCACCTCCTCTCGGCTCTAGGTCCTCTACTCAACGACCCTGAAAATTTGGCCCACAACGAGGTCAAATATAAATCTCAGCGACTTCACGTTCTAAACCTCAATTAGGAGGGAAATACGCCCAGGGGCGTCCTAACCACACAACCACGCATTTAGCATAAAAGACTTACATCGCCTCAGTTACACCCTACAAGTCAGCACTGTTTATACACCTTATGCATAAAATCGATGCACACAACAATTAAAGCGCATTACTCAACTCAATAAATCACAGGGGTCTAGATTATATGGCCAAATCGTTATGACGCGTCTTATACCATGTCACACAATTTTGTCCCATAATCTGACGCATCTATTCCACTCAACATGCGTTCCAATTGATAATTTCGCCCACTTTAGGGTACGGCCTACTAGAAGTTCGGCAGTCTATTGGCGTAGCTAGGCATCGTCTCACCCCCATTGAGCACGGTTACGCCTCTCAAAGACGACTTTCTCGAAAGAGTATAGGTTCAGCCTCTACTGTGACCCAAATCCCAATAAATGGGTATCCCATAAAGGGTAACGTCCATCCGACACAGTTTAGGGATGGGTTCTCTTAACCAACACACAACCAATCAATCTCGGCTCAGGACACCGTGCATTGCACTCAAATGCCTCAATTAAAATAGTGATCCGGGCCTATTTTCTTCGTATTAAAAACACCCAGTGAAAATAGTCGTGTGCGGGTACATGGTTAGATTGGACCTAGAAAATTCATGACATTCTTTTTAAAATCCCACTAGTTTTATATAATATATGAAATCATTTCCAATGCTTAAACCCGACACCCGGGATTTTTCAAATAAATATCAAAATTCACGAATTTTGGAATAATTAACCAAATTTTCAATCAGCACTCAATTTTCAAAATTTAACATTCAATTGCAGAAATTAATCACACCATTGCAATCAATACAAAATTTCGGTCACCCGCTACCCTAGCCTAATTTCAGGAAAAATAATTAATAATTAAATAAATCAATTTAATTTCTAAAAATACTAACCTAGGCCAGAATCACTAAATTAAATACCGATACGAGCCTAGAAAATTCTCAAACCCTTCTAGATAAATAGCACCTCCTATCTAGGCCTTGATTAATTTAATATAACCACCTAACATGCGTAATTAACTAATTAAATCACTAATTTAATATAACTAATCACCTAATTCCAAATTAAATTAAACTAAACACCTCTTAGACATCATTAGCCTACTAAGAAGATTTAGTGCGTAAACTCACCAGTTTATTGCGGAAACTAATTCACCACGACGATGACATGATGGCGGCCAAACTTGGGCTCGTGACGACACCCACGAGCTTGGACCAGGCCTAAACTTGGCCCAACAAATCTTAGCCCAAGCTGAGATTTGTTATGGATTTGGGCTGGACTTGATGGAGATGTTGGGCCAAAAATTTGTTGGATCTGTGGGCTACTAAACCTAGCCTGAGCTGCACTTGAATGGGCTGAATTGTTGGGCCGATCTCCAATGTTGAGGAAGCTGGGCCGAAATGCAAGCGGCTGAATGGGCTCGATGAAAATTCACTAGGCTGAATGAAGATCGAAGATGGGCCACTCGAAAATGGAAGAGGATCGGTGGGGCCGTCTCGGTCAACCTTGGTGGAGAGAATGCTAGCTTTTGACTGGAACGTGGCGGAGAAGTGTGGGTCTTCGGTTGTAGAGAAGCGAAGCGGTGGATGGAGGGATAAAATGAAGAAGTTGATGGATTGCTCGGTCTTCGTGGCAGCTGCTTTGGTTTGAGGCAAGACGGCGTGAGCTGCTTCGGTAAGGGCTTCGTGTAGCTAGCTACTGAAGGAGAACGGTGGGATTTACGGGGTCAACACCAGCTTTGATGGTTGACTCTGTAGTGGAGCAGCTGGCATTGGTTTGATGCTGGACGTGGCAACAGCAGAAGGCATCAAACGTGAAGCTGCTGGAGTTAACTTTCGATGGAGAAGAGGGATGGAGTTTCAGATGTGAGATGGCAAAAATGATGATGACGATGTGGGGGGCAAAATGAAGAGAAATTGTGGCTAAAGGAACGAAATGCGAAGGAGAGTGAAATTGAAGCAAAGACAGGAGCTCGTGTAGAGGGAGAGGCGGTGACAGACAAGGCGTGAAATGGAAGCTTTGAAGAAGAGAAGACAAAGTCAATAAAGATCATCCAAATTCTTAAATGCATCATCCCCCAATTAGCCCTCAAACTTATCCCTATGTCTCTTAATATTTTCTTGCATTATCTTCACAAATAAACCAAATTTTGAAGCCCAAATTTGCTGCCCTTTTCCAAATCCGAATTTCACTCAATTTCTCTTAAATTTCTTCACCGATTCTCCAAATCGGGGTCCAATTTCACTGAAGAAAAATCCCGTACAATTTTTTGTAAGTCCCCAATACCCAAAGGCTTGGCTTGGAAGTCTAAATTTCCTTTAATTTGGCCCGTCCAAATTTCCGTTAATTTTCCGCAACGTCTGAACAATGTTTTTGTAAAAATCTCGGAATCTCCAAAAATTCTTCAGAGGATGAGTCGATGTTCATAAAATAGATTGTGACACGACAGAAGTCTCAATTTCTGAAATTTGATTCAAATTCGCGATTAATTTCATTCCGGCGCGCTTTTAATGTGATCTAGTCTACCGAGTAACTTTTAGGAATTTTTAGTGCAATTGACATGTGATGGATTTATCTCAAGTCACAAAGTGTAACTTCGACACATCGGCGACTCTTGGTTGTCGTGAATATCTTGAGGTTTCAAATACGGACACTTAGTTCAGAAAAGACAGAAAATCAGTCTAGTGTCGTTCGACGAGAATTTTGCAATTAGGTGGAATCACCCACGCACTAATCACATATTTCAATCAGATCGACATATATCCGGTCTCTAATTGATTTTTAACGGTGCCGTAATGATCCTTACAGATCGACACGGTCGAGCAGTCGATTTCTGGTCAAATTCTCAAGTCCATTGCATTTACATTTATTAATTGCTTCCCCAGATAGTCTAGTTATCTCGTGAGTGATTAGCTCAAAGAATAGCACTATTGGCGCGCCGATAAAAGGCCCGCTTTATTTAAACGAAAATGAAATCTGAAAATTCACGCTGTCACAAATTTGTTCAAGGGAACAAATTTGGACTAGAATCAAGAATATAAAAAAAAAAAAAATTGATTCTACCACTGCCCGCGGTGGCGCAGCTGGCTTCGGGCTCCCTCTCTCCCTCACGAAAGGGAGGAGCTCGAATCCTAGAGGCGTCGCATTCACGCGACTCAAATGCAGTTGTGGTGGTGGCTCAATCCGCCTCGGGTTTACATTTAGGCTGCCGGCCGACGGCAGTTCCCGGGCCATAAAAAAAAAAATTGATTATTGTTCTGGGAACAAATCTGAGAAGCAAAACCAACTCTTCTTCTTCTCTTTTCTTCTTCTTCATCAACTGCTATCTTGCGACAGCCGTCCGCCACCATCCGCCGCCACTGGCAATCGTCAGCGATTGGCGACCCACCGCCCGCCGTCGCTAGTCACTAGCAACTAGTCCAGTGAGCTCGCCGAAGGCTTGCCAGGCTAAGGCAAGGTCCGGCCAGCCCGCCGGAGGCAAGCCCAACCACCAGCGAGGCCTGTCTGGCCACTAGTGAGGCTAGACGAGCCTCGCTGGGGCTAGGCGAGCCTCGCCCAACATCGGCAAGGCCCGCCTAGCCACCAGCGAGGCTGTGTAAGCCTCGCAACACCCAGTCCCGCCGGTGGCCAGGCGAGCCTTGCTTAGCCCCGACGAGGCCCGCCTGGCCACCAGTGACGCTCGATCGACGACGGCCGGCGACACTCCGGTGAGGTCGTCGCTGACCAACCACAAGAAGAATAAGAAGAATAGGAGAAAAAGGAAAAAAAGAAAAGAAAAAAAAAAGGAAAAAAGTAAAAAAGTAAAATATTAAAATATTAAAAATTAAAAGAAATTGATTTGGATAGAATCAATGAGCACAGTACCAAACGCAATTCTATTCCAGAATCAGAAATTTTGGACATTTACCAAACGGCTTAAAATGCTTAGAATTTATTCCCGAGAACAGAATAAAAAAGAATAATTTCTGATCAAAATCTACTTTTGGGAACAGAATCGTTACCAAAAGTGCTCTAAATTGCATAAAGGAAAGGGCACACAAAAAAAAATGGGGATTTTCCTTTACAAGAAAAAGAGTTGACCAAGACAAAGGTTGGACTTCGTGGGCCTTGTTGAGATTTTCTGGTCAAGACTTCAAGTATAAAAAGAGACGCATAGGGAAGTTCTCTCTTGGCCGCTGTGTTAGAGCGCGAAGATTTGTTTGCCATGAGCTTTACATCCATATTGAGTTACTTATTTATAAATACTGTGAATTTAGATCTATTTTAAGAGCATAAAAGTAATTGTAACTTTGATTCTCCAATTATTAATGAATTATTTGTCACTGACTCTCTCATATAGTAGATATTGATATTCGGACCAAACCACTTATTGTCCTTTATTGTTGTCGTTTATTTCTTTGATGCTTTCATGTTGATTTAATTGAAAAATCCTATATTTTCCACATTAATTTTACAACATGGGTCATAACAAATAAATGGACATGGAGGGAACAAAGAAGCATGGTTGTAGTGGGCGTGTCTTATTTATAGAGAAGCATGGTCTCTCTTATTTGTGCAAGCGTGTCTTATTTACAGTGACAAACATGAAGCGATGAGTTCGGGATAAAGTCCCTACCACACACATTAATAAATTTGTATTTTTGAAAAATAGGAAACTACAATTATGACTAAGTTGAGTCAAATCGACACGGCCTTTCATTGAACTTCAAGTTTAATATATGTCACAACCATTCTAGAGATGAACTACCTAGAGAAATTTAATGAATTACTAAGCATGGTACTTAGCACGGGCTCTCCTAAATCCTATCAAATGCAGCTTGATATTTGTTTAATTATGCAATTTTTCTTACCATTTAGAGCCACCACTAATTGGTTAAGGGTTGAATAATGGCCAATCTGCTCATTCCAAAGATCACATCCATATGTTTTGTATTTTTCTTTCCGACTATACACTTGGCTTGATCATGTTTCACTCTTGATTGCATCTAACCTGGCTATGAATCTCTCTCCGCCATGAGTGGCCATATCTTTCCGCCCGTTACTCCTTTCTTGCAAAAAATCACACATATTTAGCTGATATTGAATATATTTGCGGTGTCTACCCTTTTCATTATTAAGAATATGCCCTCTGGATCAAAGAACCAACCCTCTTAGTTAAGAACACCTTATGTGCAATGCACATGTGAAATTTTCGGGCACATCACGAAATTTGATGGGCATGACCGAAATTCAAGTTCAATGCAGTTTATGTGGGTTTAATGCTAAAAACGCTCTTAATGTTGTAAAATATTGTGTTGTGAATATATAATAGAGAAGAGATTGAGAAGAGAAAGCAAATGAACACCAGAAATAGTAGAGAAAGCAAGATGAGAGAGCTTTATTTCTAGTATCTCACTGTCGTGTTTCTATGTTGTTGTGTTTTGTACATCAAAACTAAACTCCTATTTATAGGAGAATAAGAATGTACTTAACATTAATATCAATGTATCAAATTATACATGTACAGGATAAGGGAGACGAACGTTCATTATATAGGGAGATGTACTTAAAACATTTGATACAAATGTACCATAATAAGTACATTGGATAAGATGAATATAATGAATATTCATTCATGTATTCTATTCATTCATGTATTTCATAACAATCCCCCTTGAATATTCATTGTATTCATTATGAATGTGCATCGAATGATACTGCCTCATTAAAAACCTTAAGCCGGAAAAACTCAGTGGGATAAAAACCGGACAAAATGGAAAAAGAGTGCAGAGCACAAAAGTTATGATCTCTCACTTTTATGGATACATTAATTGCCTCGTTAAAAACTTTAAGCCGAAAAAACTCTATGGGAAAAAACCGGACATAAAGAAAAAAGAGTGCAATGCATATATAGCCACTCATGAGGCTAATCATTATTGCATCTTGTAAACTAGTCGCATATCAATGCTGCAATGCATAGTTCATAATATCTCCCCCTCAATAGAGCCATATAGCCACTTCTGGGGCTAATCAATCTTACATCTTATGAACTCGCCTCATTCCAATGCCATATACTAATTTCTCAAAAGTTGATGTTGGCAATGATTTGGTAAAAAGATCTGCAAGATTATTTATGGATCGAATCTGTTTAACATTAATTTGTCGACTTTCTTGGAGTTCATGAGTATTGAAAAATTTCGGCGAGATATGCTTGGTCCTATCACCTTTGATATATCCTCACATGACTTGTGCAACACAAGCAGCATTATCTTCATAAATTATAGTGGGAGAATTTGTAACCGGTATTAAGCAACAAGAATTATGAATATGTATTATAACGGATCTTAACCAAACACACTCTCTTCCAGCTTCATATAAAGCAATATCTCAGAGTGGTTAGAAGATGTAGCTACTAGCGATTGCTTCATAGAACGCCAAGAAATAGCAGTGCCGTTATAACAAAATAAATACCCGGTTTGAGAGCGAGCTTTATATGGATCGGATCTATATCCGGCGTCAGCATATCCAACTAAACCAGAGTTAGTGGAATCCTTGGAATAATATAATCCCAAATCTATGGTTCCTCGGAGATAACGGAAAATATGTTTAACTCCATTCCAATGTCTCCGAGTTGGCTCAGAACTAAAACGTGCCAATAAATTTACCGCAAAAGCGATATCTGGTCTCGTACACTGTGCCAAGTACATCAAAGCCCCAATTGCATTGAGATATGGTACCTCAGGACCAAATATCTCTTCATCAAATTCTCTAGGACAAAATGGATCCTTTTGGGGATCTAGAGACCTTACAACCATAGGGGTGCTCAATGGGTGAGCTTTATCCATGTTGAAACGTTTAAGCAATTTTTCAACATATGCTGATTGATGGACGATTATTCCATTTGCTTTATACTCAAGCTCTAGACCAAGAAAAAGTTTGGTTTTACCCAAATCTTTAACTTCAAACACCCTTTTCAAATATTCAGCAGTTTCAGCTAACTCTTCTGGAGTTCCAATTAAATTTATATCGTCAACATAAACTGCTACAATAGCAAATCCGGTTTCTAATTTCTTAATAAACACGCATGGGCAAATAGGATCATTCTTGTACATTTCCTTAATTAGGTACTCACTTAGGCGTTGATACCACATGCGACCGGATTGCTTTAACCCATACAAGGATCTTTGCAATTTTATTGAGAATAAATTGCGGGGAGTGCATGCTTCAGGCATTTTGAATCCCTTGGGAATTTTCATATAAATATCAGAGTCTAATGAGCCATATAAATATGCCGTCAGAACGTCCATAAGACGCATTTCCAATCTTTCAAAGATTGCTAGGCTCATGAGAAAACGAAATGTAATCATATCCATCACAGGTGAATGTCTCATTATAATCAATCCCAGGTCTCTGAGAGAATCCTTGGGCAACGAGTCGGGCTTTATACCTGACAACCTCGTTTTTCTCATTTCGTTTTCGGATAAATACCCATTTATATCCAACGGGCTTTACATTATCGGAGATACGAGTTACAGGTCCAAAAACCTCTCGTTTAGTTAGGGAAGCTAACTCAGCTTTAATTGCTTCCTCCCACTCAGGCCAATCTTGCCTTTGACGACATTCAATAATATATTGCGGCTCACAATCATCATCCATAATTTTATGAGCAACTGAGAATGCAAAAGCATCATCAACGATGATTTCATTTCGATCCCAAATTTCATTACAATATGTAATGGAATTTTCGGTTTCCCAGGGCTAGTGTTCCTTTCATGGGTTTGAGCCTCCTCAGGGGCAATAAGCTCTTTGGGAGCAAGCACAACGCTAGGCTCTTCTGGAGCGGATTCCTAATTCTTTCCCCTTTGTTTTTGAGAAATAATATCTTTTGATCCTATTGGTATACCACACTTCAAGTGCACAAGTAAACGTGCAAATGTGACGTTACGCGTAGATAATAGGCAAACATGGGATCATCTATAGGATGCGTCCACTAGTACCATAAAATATCGAAATGGTCCACTTGGTGGTTGTATTGATCCACAAATATCACCATGAATTCTTTGCAAGAATAAAGGAGATTCAAAATTAACCTTTGTTATAGAATGTTTGATAATGAGCTTTCCTTGTGAGCAAGCCTCACAATTATAATATTTGGACAACAATACATTTATATCCTTTAAAGGGTGCCCTTTTGTATTTTGAATTATCTTACGCATCATTGAAGCGCCAAGATGACCAAGGCGATCATGCCACAGTTCAAACTGATCAGGGCTTATCAATCTCTAGGATGTGGTGGCATAGGTTTCAACAGCCTTAATCATGACACAATACAAACCCATAGAAGAAGCTTCTAGCTTCTCATGGATGGTCTTTAGCCCCATCTTATAAGAGGAAATGCCAATATATTCCTTATCTTGCTCATAAATAGTCTCAATATGGTACCCATTACGGCGTACATTTTTAAACTGAGCAGATTCCTTTTTGATCGAATGCTTAGAAACGCATTCTCAATATGCAGGATTGTGGCATTTAGCAAAATAATTGTAGCATTCCCAAAACCATCAATAATCAGAATAAGACCTGATATTGTATGGATTTGTGCCTTACGCAATGTCATACTCGAGAAAAAGTGTCTACTACAAAATATAGTATGTGTTGTTGCACTATCAAGCAAACAAACATCTTCCTTTTTCTCGGTATTTTCCATTTGCATTTATATTGATAACTTCAGGTGTCAAGTATCATAAAAGTTGCATATTAGTTATATAGTCGAATAAAATTTCAAAAATAAATATTATATAAGGTTCATAAGCATTTCATAAAGAACAATAAAAAAGTAATACATTTAAAGCGAAACAACATAAAATTCAAAGTTCAAATTATCATCAACCAATCCGATTCATCAAAGTAATCAGAGGTCCTCAAAGAAATCAGAGACATCCAATGATGCATTTGCTACTTCAGGAGCAAGAGGAGTCTCACCAACGGAGATATTGTTGGCCTCAAAAGTGGTTATGGCAGTAGGATTGATTTCAATGGCATGAGATTCACCACGCTTGCCTGTATTCTTTAAAGATGCCTGGTATAGGTCAACAAAATGTTTTGGTGTATGATAGGTACGTGACCAATGCCTAGTCATGCCACAGCGATGACAAATACTTTCATTAATCACCTTCTTTGGCTTATTTTCTTTGCCATGATTCAGGCCAAAGTTTGATTTCCTAGGGCGGTTAAATTTCTTGCCATCCCTTCTAGGATTATGTTCTTGCCTGCGCTTATAGCCCTTAAAATGACAAGTATTTTTCTCAAAGTAAGCATGTGCTTCAGGCAATGATTTTGAGCCAGCAGGTCTAAGATCATGATTTTTGAGTAGCAATTCATTAGTTTGCTCGGCAGTAAGAAGCACAGAAATTAATTCAGAATATGTGGCAAACTGACGTTGCTGGTATTGCTGTTACAATACAATATTCGAAGCATGAAAGGTGGAGAAAGTTTTCTCAAGCAATTCCGCATCAGCGAGTTTGATATCGCATAACTCAAGCCGAAAAAACGATATCAAATAAAGCAGAATTATAGTCAGACACTGATTTAAAATCTTGTAGTCTAAGATTTTGTCAATCATATTGTGCTTGAGGGAGGATAACAGTTTTGGTATGATCATACTCATCCTTCAACCTCCTCCACAAGATATGAGGATCTTGAACGGATAAATATTGAGTCTGCAGGCTCTCATACAAATGACGGCGAATAAAAATCAGCGCATTTGCTTTATCCTTTTCATTTGAGGTTCCATCCTCTGTAATTGTATTGGCGAGACATTACCCTTGGAGGTGCATTTCCATGTCAAGGCACCAGGATAGATAATTCTTTCCACTCACTTCCAGGATGTGGAATTTGGGCTTTTCAATATTTGCCATAATCCTTGCAAAAATAAATCCTTAAATTAATTAAAAGGATTTCCAAATATCCACCGCTACTTTAGGAGCATAATGATACTTTTAGATTTGAAATATGGTTTCAGGCCAAGAAAAATAAAAATGAAGAATTGATAGAAGAAGATGAAGTATAAGTTGATTAATAAAAATAATACCCACCTTACAAAATTTACTTGCTCAGTTGGTAGATCCTCGTGCTGATAACGTGTTGTAAAATATTGTGTTGCGAATATATAATAAAGAAGAGATTGAGAAGAGAAAGCAAGTGAACACCAGAAATAGTAGATAAAGCAAGATGAGAGAGTTTTATTTCTAGTATCTCACTGTCATGTTTCTGTGTTGTTGTGTTTTGTACATCAAAACTAAACTCCTATTTATAGGAGAATAAGAATGTACTTATCATTAATATCAATGTATCGAATGATACATGTACAGGATAAGGGAGACGAACGTTCATTGTATAGGGAGATGTACTTAGAACATTTGATACAAATGTACCATAATAAGTACATTGGATAAGATGAATATAATGAATATTCATTCATGTATTCTATTCATTCATGTAATTCATAACACTTAACACCTATTTGCAATTTAATAATAATTTTTTATTTAGGGGTCGAAATCAATCCCTAATTTTTCTACGCAATAAATTATTAATGGTCATCATAAATTAGGTGTCATAATATAATGGAAAGGATACTATTTAAAATCAATTCAAGTACGACGGAGGTTGATTTCTTAACATATTTAGTTGACCCGCAAGTTGCAAATTTTGTCGTTTTCACCATGTCAATACAACATAAAATTCCAATCTACTAACTTGAAGAAGCATTTTCTATGGACAGAGACCAGATGACAAACTTTCAAGGGGAAAATGCATTGACATTTGATAAGGCTGCGTGTTAGTGGATAACGGATATCACCAATAAAACCTCACAAATCGTCCTATAACAAGATGAGAAATTATGAGAAACGCATTCATTTTCCCATACCAATTGCGGTCCAACTATTTTTTTACGTGCAATTAACTTGATTCAATAGAATAAGTTTCATCATAATTTCGATTCTATTGAGAAAATAATGTACCGCCACTGGCCATTACAACATTCAATGTCACATCAGATGAGAACAATCAGATTATTATGATCTCGAGTATCTCTTTCGAGAGTGCGATTCATGTGGATCAGACCGAGTAGGCATATAGTTACTCTGTGCGGTATTGTAAGATGGACATCTTGCAGATATTTGACCATTTTAAACCCAAGTAGATGATTATGCAGCTTAGGATACAATTTGCGCGTAGTACTCAATCTTTTGACTGGCAGCAGCTAGTCTACCTTATGCACTTGCCATGTGATTGCATTTGCGCTTTATCTCAGTTAAGAGCGATAGGGTGGATCACTACAGATAAGATTTGCCGCCTAATATCACCATCCTGGACGCCAAACCCATCTCCGAACTGGTAAAGCATATGTGCAACACGAGACGCGTTCACGGTGACATCAATGAAGGTTCGGACAAAGGGCGTCTCGACATTGCCAAAGCAATGAGCATTGATGCTCTTCCATGCCTGGTTTATCAGTTCCTTGATGTGCTTCCTAGCGACGTCTTCCGGAACATTCGCTTCTCGCATGTAACACACCACAGACGATGGAGCATCTCCTCTGTCTCTTTCGGCCTAATTGAACAAGTAAATCAATTTAATGTGCTTATCAGATTCGATCCTTGATTCAATTACACCATATGCCGAGTTTTTTTTCGCAGGCTAAGTATTCTTAACATCATGTCAAATTCAGTTGGTTTATAACTTCAGCGCAGAAATTTGATAATTACCGTTGACGTTCCAAGGTCGTTGCAAAGTCTAATTATCATGGACACATTATAAATCAGATCCTTGTTTCTCTCCAGCAAATCTGCTACATCCTCCCAATTCATATGTCCCACAAAGAAACTAGCGTGAGACATGATCAGTGGTCCTGAAGATGATGTCCACGCATTGCTCAAGTACTCTTCCAGCGATGGTGTGTAGCCCATATTGTCCCACTTTGCTTCAGTAAGTAAGACTTTGCAAAAGTCTTCCCACTGTAAAAAAATAAGGAAAAAAAATACTTATTCAGAGATGATCAATTATGTAAGGATAAAAAAATTCTGGGGTGATATGTGCATGTGTATGGAATTATCCACAAGTTTTTCTCTTACGGCTTTCGCGAGATGTGGTAGCACTCGATGCCAATCTTCATCTTTGCCAATAACATAAGCGATCTCTTGAATGACATTGTTAAGCGCTCGGAAACACACCTTCATGCACTCGGGAAGCTGTTGAATCTGCTCCGAGTCCCGCCTAGAAGCATCAGATATTCCAGTTAGAGAAAATAAACTCAACAGAGACGAAAGGAAGAGATTGGGAGGCATCGTGGACAACCTGGTAATGGCGCTGGTAAAGCATTCCAACTCTTCCAACGAACCATAAAGGTCGTAGACATCGTCGATCACCAGTATCAAGATGACGACTTTGGTGAGAGATTTGCGGAGCGAGCTGAGCCGTGGCTCCTGAGAGAGTCCAAGGGCACACAAGAAACTCTCGACCAGCCGATCCCTCGTGAACTCCACGTGCTCCATAAGTCCCAGATCCCTCCACCACCTGAATTTACCGAAGCAACTAATCAGAATCAAAAGCTAGGAAAATTACATAATGTCTGGTAGAGATATCTTCAAAATAGGTACGTTCCCAGGGTGAATTTAGAGCATATATATATCACGACCGAGTTTGTTGAGTTTTCATCCCGAGATGAGTTGAAAATAGAACATGACATCCTTTAAGCAGATGACCTTGGTCGAATGAATCGCTACATTTTCTACGTCATTTGTGAATACATATAAAATTACCTGGATATCTCTCTAAGATCTCTTTGGTGTGTGGCTTGGACCGTGTTGAAATTGAGTTTGGCAAGCTCAAGCAGATTGCTTTGCTTGTCCTCCCGTTGCTCGTACAAGCTTATTTGCCATTTGATGTCAAACCACTGGACCCTCCAATGCATCGGAAGCTCCAAAGCGTGTACAGCGCGTTTAAAGAGCCGACCGTCCAAACTGGAGACTCTCTTGCGAAGAATACCAGTTGAGAAGGTTTTCGCTTCATGCAAAATGTTTTCACCTTCCAAAGCCAGATGTGAAGCCTCAAGAAGCTCTATCATAGCTTCAACATCTTCGCAATTGCTTCTATTGAATAAGATGCTTCCTTCTTTGAAGCTCCTTAATTCATCTGATTACAGATTGAAAGTTAGATTTATAATTGATGATAATACTCAATATTAGCGTAAAGGAGTGAATAACGAGGATGAGCTTTAAGTGGCTTATGTGCATCCAATTTCATCATACCACTATGGGGACGACACTTTCTTCACCGTGTAATCTACATTTACATTTTCTTTGTCCTTTCTCCATATCACGCAACGGGCTGCGAACACCAGATCTGGCTCGTCAGTAGCCAGATTTGGCCTTGCCGGCTGCCTGCTGGCTGCTAAGTCCTTTGCCAGTTTTGAATTTTTTTTTTTTTGAAAAAAAAAAAGCAAAAGTACTTTACAAATTGTGATTTTTCCAAACACTATTTAAACCAAGCTTGTTCTCCAATGCACTTTTAAATTACAATTGACGAAACACTACTTGCATTTCGAAAAACCCTTTAATGTAAAGGCTTTGGCATTTTCTCAAAAACTTTCTCCAAAAGCAAAACCAAATGCACCCTAAGTCCATATAGGTATGTTGATTGCTGGACTTTTACAATACGATGAATAAAAAATTCAATTGTAATCTCAACAACTAATATTGATGCCGATGTGTGTCAACTTTTCAATGATATCTCTAAAAAGAACCAACTTTTGTATAGTAATCTTTAGTATTTGTAGGATTATCTATTGTTTTTTTTTTTTTTAATTTCTGTTGTGATTTGATAGTAACATCTTACACCTACAAATTCATACAGATCCATATTTTGAACTCACTTTGTGAAACGATATGGCCATGCTGTCTAAGGAGTCTAAACCGAAGTGCACTGGCATAGAGATGTTCTTCCATGGTGAAAACGCCGTTGTTGTTGGACGCAACTCTTTCAAGAGCTTCTTTCATTTCATTTTCAAAAAGGTTGGACAACCCCAATTTGGTCATGCTGTCAATTAACTCTAACTTGGCAAGTGAATCGACTGATTTTGATAACATTGGCTTTACTTCCTCCACGAGCCCTTCCATCCGTTCCTTTATTCCTTCTTTCTGCAGAATTGAGCCGTATTTGTCAGATCAAAATCTACCTTGAAAAGGCTTCAGATAATTCAATCTATACAGCAATGCCAAGATGTTTTTACTTTAGTATATGCATATGTAGAGCTATATGAATTGGTTTTGATACATCATATGATAGCTCAAGTCTGGATGCGATGGTTGATGCATATGATAACACTGACCAAAACTCTAATATTGCTTGTTACATCAAATAGATACATGCATCGTGATGTTACAAATAAATTTGGAGCAAAGTACTATTTCAAACATCAATATGCGTCTCATGTGCAAATACTTGCATGATTGCATGCCAACGTCCATTCACTCGTATGAGGAAGACATGGCTAGAGTTAAAAAGGACAATAAAATAGTGCGGAAGCTACAAATTATAATCTTACGAGGTCGTGTTTGCTGCTAAGTGACTGCAGGAAATCGTAATTCCAAATGTTAGGCTTATAATTGGCCGATCTTCTTTGATGCATCGTGCCCACGACTTCCGGCTGATTCGCTGGGCATGTTTGGATTTGGGCTTGTTCTGTTTTGTACTCCATGACGCGTGAGTGAAAGTTGAGAAGAATGGTGAGATCACGAATTTCTACAAGTTTTTATTTTTTTATGGAATGAGCATGAGTATTGTTAAGCACAATCCTTCGATTTATATAGGCAAGTTCGAGGGGGAGTGTTGATGGGGCTTGAGAGCAACTGTTTCAATTTAGTTCTCACGACGAGCCCCACACGGCAACCTCGGTACCGGTTCCTGCCTCCGGCCACATGTTGAGAGCACGTCAAAATATCTTGAAACCAAATCTTAGAAGCTTGTTCGGGGTAAGGCCAAACCAAACTAGATATGTCTACAAATGCCTATCTGGCAAAACGCAAGCCACATTCGTCTAGCTAAAAAATCGAATTCAAGAAATCAGTTGGGAATAAAGTGGGTGCACAATTAATCATTGTTTGTGTTGATAAATATGTCTCGAGATTGAAATCATTGAACGAAACCTGAGTTCGTATTGGAGTCGGTCTCCTGGGATTAATATAGGTTCTCTAATTAGGTTGTTGTTTTTTTTTTTTTTGGGCTTTGTGCCTTGGTTTGTGCCAAGAATGTGTAGAAAAATTCTTCTCGTGAGTTTTGTTCACTTTTGCACCTAAATTGGAGAAACCTTTTGTCATTGATCAGTTTTGTGTATTCTTTTGTAAGATTGAGAGATTGTTTTGTTAAGAATTGTGAGGGCTAAACACTATACAAGCTACTAGAAACGTTTGAGTAACTCAAATGTGTTTGTAATGTCCATTCTTTCACTAGATCTATAATGAAATTCGATATTTCTCCTCCAAAAGTAATTCACACCCCCGAATTATGTATGTCTCATTTACCTTTCAATTTTCTAGATTATTATTGTCTGATCTCATGTTTTTTCACAAGAAATTGCACTTGTAGAGACTAAAGAAAGAGCTCTTAGTCTACCCGAAGCGAAGTAAAGTCAAGAGAAGAGGTGGTCATTCATTAATTTCTTGGCATGATTCAATATGAAACTAGTAGAGGATCCGTGCCTCCCACTAGATTGAAAAATTAGTTTCTATGCTTTACTTTATGATATTAAATGCCAAATTTGTTGTGATTTATGTGCCTATGTTCCCTCTAGTTGAATTATTCAAAATCTTTAATCTAACTTTGTTTTCATACAAAAATAACTCAATCTACCTTCCACATACGCACACATACATATGGATTTTCTTCATGACAAGTTAGTGTGTATTAATGGAATTAATGATGATTTTTTTTTTTGGTTTGTTGATTATGCTAAACTTTTTTCTTATATGTCATATTCTAACTCTCAACACACTCTCAGACTTTTGTCATATCTTTTTATAAAGTGTGGGAGTCGAATTCCACACTTGAAACTAAAGGTTCACATCCCTAGCCCCCAAAAAACTTCCCACCTCTCTTTTTTCATGTGAGAAAAGTGGCTACAGGCGCAACACCCATAATTAATTATGCTAAACTTAGAAGGCTATAACGTTAGTCAAACCTTATTAGGCTAAATAAACAAGATGAATAAATGCATGGAACAAAAAAGTACGTGGGACATGTCACAAGTGGATAGTGATTTTTCACCGACGGGAGACCTTCTCCAGGTGTTTATGTTGGAAAACGGCGTCGCAGCGGAAGTGGATCGCATATTTTGCAATTACGTCGGGAGCTATAGAAATCGATCGAAATAAAACGAGAACAAGAAAAATAACAGGACACCCGAAATTTACGTGGTTCGGTCCGAATGTCGGAACCTACGTCCACGGGGAGAGCCAACAAATCAATCCACTATAAATCGGAGAATTATAGGATTACAATCACACACATGCACTCAAGTGTTTCCCAGCCCTACTTTATACCCGATACCTACGGTGTTTAACAAAACAACTCAATGGACTCAACTCAGCACAAAACCTCTCTGAGCTCAAGCCTCTCACTCTCTCTCGAGTTCTTTTGCTCTCGCTCTCTACCGAGCTCTTTTGCTCTTGATGTCTGCTTCTGCATCGACGTCTTCTCCTTTTTAGCGAGGAGGGCAGAAAGACAGGACAGAACATAAAATTAAATGGCCTCATTAAATGCAGCGCAGGCGCCCACAAGACAAGCCCACAATCGGCACCGAACGCCCACCATATTTTTAGGCATGCATGCGGATCGTGCATGTGCATGGGCAAGTATTTAATGAGGCAGAAGAGAGTCAACAAACGTGCGCCTATGATCATTGAAGATAACCGTGAGCTGAGGTGGGCGGCCGTCTTCGAATTTCTTGTTCATGGAGAGAAGCAAGCGTATGACCATCATGCACTGACACACGTAAAATAGCTTCTGCCTCTCTCTTTCTTTATTCTGCCATCCCTCTTTCTTTTTCAATAAAAAAACAATAGAAGCCCACAAATGAGAAACCGTGAAAGAGGGAATTCGGCGCCTACAAGTGCTGACCAACTTTATTCTTCTACAAGCATGCATGCACATGGCCATGCGCATGCATTTAATGACGTAGATGAATTGGACGATCACCCCTTCAGATTTCATGCTGACAAATGAGAAGAATCCCATGGATTGAAGACTTTATTTCCAACGCCAAGGGTTGAATCTTTTTCGGCTCCTATCGCGCGCTCCTTAATTTCAATTAAATGCTTCGCGGACGTTTTTCCTTGTTTCAATGTGAAAATATTTTGCGCGTATTGGGTATCATATAATGGATTCAAACTTGAGACATAATTTAACAATTCTCCACCTTGGCTCGACGTTTGAAGCCAAGTTATAGTGCTTATTTTCCATGCTCGACTCTCCCAACGCCCCGATGGGCGCTCATACTCTACAGACGCCAATCGAGCTCATACAGAGCTCGAGCTTTGCTGAAGGAACATGCTTCGTCATCATATCCGCTGGGTTCTTTTCGTTGTTGCTATTTTCTTCACAACAATTTTACGCTTCGCTATGACATCTCGGATGAAATGGTACTTGATGTCAATATGTTTTGTTCGCTCGTGATATATTGGATTGTAAGCCAAATATATCGCACCTTGATTGTCACAATATATGGTGACACTTTTCTGCTCCAGTCCAAGGTCCAAGAGCAAACCCCTTAGCCATATCGACTCCTTTGCAACAAAGGTTAGTGCCATGTACTCTGCCTTAGTCGAAGACAATGCAACATCATCTTGTAAAGACGTTTTCCAACTTATTACACCACCTACTAGTGTAAACACGTACCCTGCTAACGATCTGCGATCATCCAAGTTACCGGCATGATCCAAATCCACGTACCCTGTGGTCTCATTGCCATTGGCGTTCCTCCGATACATAATGCCGACGTCTGCTGTCCCCTTTAGATATCTTAGGATCCATTTCACGGCTTCCCAATGAGCCTTACCTGGGTGCTTCATGTAACGGCTGACAACACTTACAGCTTGTGAAATATCAGGTCTAGTACATACCATAGCATACATAATACTACCAACTGCACTAGAATAAGGAAAATGGGACATATGTTCCTCCTCCTGCTTAGTTTGCGGTGATAACTTATCAGAAAGTTTAAAAAAATGTGCAGCTAAAGGAGTACTTACAGATTTTGCTGACTGCATATTGAAACATGCCACGATCTTCTCAATGTATTTCTTTTGAGACAAACGCAACGTTCCTGCAGCTTTGTCACGCAAAATTTCCATACCTAATATTTTCTTAGCAGCACCTAATTCTTTCATTTCAAACTCAAAACTCAATTGCCGCTTCAACACATCAATATTAGACATGTTTAGCTGCTATTAACATATCGTCAACACATAATAGCAAATAAATCAAAGACCCATCCTCCAATCTCCTAAAATAAACACAACTATCAAACTGACTTTTCGAATAATCTTGACTAGTCATGAAAGCATCAAAATGCTTATACCACTGTCTAGGAGATTGTTTCAATCCATACAAGGATTTCTTCAATAAGCAAACATGGTCTTCCTTACCTGGAATAGCAAATCCCTCAGGCGCTTCATGTAAAATTGTTCCTCCAATTCACCATGAAGAAATGCCGTTTTCACATCTAGCTGCTCCAGCTCAAGATCCTGTGCAGTAACTAAGGCAAGTAATACACGAATAGAGGTATGCCTTACCATAGGAGAGAACACTTCATTGTAGTCGATGCCCTCTCGTTGAGTATACCCCCTCGCAACAAGTCTTGCCTTAAACCCGGCTGCCTCTACACCGGGAATGCCTTCTTTCCGTTTGTAGACCTAGTTGCATCCGACAATTTTCTGACTTTTGGGTACTTTGACCAATTCCCATGTCTGATTCCGATAGAGTGATTCTATTTCTTCACTCATAGCCTCTAGCCACAGTGATGACTCAGCACTAGCCATCGCCTCAGAATAGGATGAAGGCTCATCCATCTCCATCTCATTACCTACAATTAATGCATAGGCAATATCAGAATAACCATAACGTATCGGTGGTTTAATTTGCCTTCTTTTTCTGCCCGTGGCTATGTTATGTTGTGGCTCTGCTGGTTGTTCAATATCACCGTCTTCAGGAATTGTGGCCTCATCTGCAATCTCTTCCTCTGTTACCTCTAAGGTCATTGGAGACTCCACTTGAATCTCCACCTCACTTCTGACACCATGATCTGTTTGCTCTACTAGTTGAGTCTCAAGATTCCTCTTTTGAAGCATTGCAATCTCGTCGAAGATCACGTCTTTGCTGATTAGAAAACCGGGTGATCTGGGATCAGTGCACCACAGCCAGTAGCCTTTCATCCCATGTGCATAACCCAGAAATATGCACTTCTTCGCTCTCGGCTCAAGCTTACCATCTCTCGCATGAGCATACGCAGGACATCCGAATATTCGTAATCTGGAGTAATCAACAGGTTTCCCCAACCATACTTCCTCAGGAGTCTTCCACTCAATAGCAGAAGATGGAGATCGATTAACCAGGTAACATGCCATATTTATTGCTTCGGCCCAAAATTCTTTGCCCAATCCTACATGCGAAAGCATGCACCGAGCTCGCTCGAGTAGAGTTTTGTTCTTCCGTTCTGCTACGCCATTCTGCTATGGTGTCCCGGGAACTGTATGGTGTCTCACAATCCCTTCCTTTTGGCAGAACTCAGTAAAGTCCTTACCACAGAACTCCATGCCATTATTAGTTCTCAAGCACTTGATTTGTTTACTTGACTGCTTCTCAATCAATGCCTTAAAATTCTTGAACTGATCAAATACCTCGGATTTGTGCTTCAGGAAGTACACCCATAACTTCCTTGAGTAATCGTCGATGAATGTCAGCATATATCTAGCACCTCCTTTCGATGGAACTAGAGACGGTCCCCAAATATCTGAATGAATGTATTCGACTGGTTGCTTGGTCGAATGTAGAGCTGTACCCAATTTGACACGACGCTGCTTCTCAAAGATGCCGTGCTCACACAGGTCCAGCTTTCCTGTCTTCTGACCTTTCAACAACCCCTTCTCACTTAACATCGTCATATCTGCCTCACTCATATGTCCCAATCGCATATGCCATAACTGAGTCAAATTTGAGTCTGACTCACCTGATGAAACTGCAGCAACTCCGGTCACGGTTTCTCCCAATAAATGATAGAGAGAATTCGCCTTCTTCCCTTTCATCACTGTCAGGGCACCTCGAGAGATCTTCAGCACTCCACCTTCAGCTGTGTATTTGCACCCAAGGTCATCGAGTGTTCCCAAAGAAATAAGGCTCTTCTTGAGCTTTGGTACATGCCTTACGTCTGTCAATGTCCGTTCTACGCCATCATGCATTCGGATTCAAACTGTTCCTATCCCCACAACTTCGCAGGCTGCATTATTCCCCAAAAGAACTCTACCACCATCTGCAGTCGGGTAGGTAGTGAACCAGTTCTTGTGAGGAGTCATATGATAGGAACATCCAGAATCTAGCACCCATTCGTCTCCTGACGAACTCGTAGATACACATAGGACAGCTTCGGCATCACTGGTACTCTCCTCGGCAACATTCGCCACACTGCTTGTGGCATTTTGCCAAACGCCTTTATTTCTTAACTTTGGACAATTTCTCCTTATGTGCCCCTCCTCGTGACATTCGAAGCACTTCACGCGACCTTTTGATTTTCTATGTCGCGGCTTCGACCTGCTTTCGCTCCGCCTTCCATTCTTTGGGCCTCCGATGTTGGTCTCTACCTCGAATCACCAATCCACGCGCTACATCTTGCGTTAGACTGTCATCACGCAACTTTCTCTGCCACTCCTTTGAAAACAGAGCAGATTTTACCTCCTCTGAGGTAATCGTAGTACGCCCCTGTAACAAGGAGTCAGTAAAGTGCTCCCATGACTCCGGTAGAGACGCCAATAACATCATGCCTTATTCTTCATCATCTAAAATCTTGCAAACATTCTTCAAGTCCATCATGAGTTTATTAAACTCATCTAGGTGGGATCTAATGGACGTACCTTCAGTATATCAAAACTGGAACATTCTCTTCAGCATATATAAGCGGTTGTTCAAACCCTTCTTTACATAGAGGGCCTGAAGTTTAGCCCATAACGTTGCGGCATCCTCCTCCTCGGCTACCTCTATTAACACTTCATCCGATAAGTTCAACAGGATGATGCTCTTGGCCTTCTCCATTAGCTCGTCCTTTTCGGCATCTCGCATTGTTTCGGGCAACTGAGCCTTGCCCTCCAATGCCTTGGCTAATCCTTGAGTTGTTAATAGCGCCTTCATCTTGACGCTCCACAACCCGAAGTTGTTCCTCCCGTTAAATTTCTCAATTTCTACTTTTGCTCCAAACATAATTGCAAAGTCTTAGCTCTGATACCAATTGTTGGAAATCGACGTCGCAGCGGAAGTGGATCGCGTATTTTGCAATTATGTCGGGAGCTATAGAAATCGATCGAAATAAAACGAGAACAAGAAAAATAAAAGGACACCCGAAATTTACGTAGTTCGGTCCGAATGTTGGAACCTACGTCCATGGGGAGAGCCAACGAATCAATCCACTATAAATTGGAGAATTACAGTATTACAATCGCACACATACGCTCAAGTGTTTCCCAGCCCTACTTTATACCCGATGCCCACGGTGTTTAACAAAACAACTCAATGGACTCAACTCAACACAAAACCTCTCTGAGCTCAAGCCTCTCACTCTCTCTCGAGTTCTTTTGCTCTCTCTTTCTGCCGAGCTCTTTTGCTCTCGCTGTCTGCTTCTGCATCGACGTCTTCTCCTTTTTAGCGAGGAGGGCAGAAAGACAGGACAGAACATAAAATTAAATGGCCTCATTAAATGCAGCGCAGGCGCCCACAAGACAAGCCCATAATCGGCACCGAACGCCCACCATATTTTTAGGCATGCATGTGAATCGTGCATGTGCATGGGCAAGCATTTAATGAAGCAGAAGAGAGTCAACAAACGTGCGCCTATGATCATTGAAGATAACCGTGAGCTGAGGTGGGCGGCCGTCTTCGAATTTCTTGTTCATGGAGAGAAGCAAGCGTATGACCATCATGCACTGACACACGTAAAATAGCTTCTGCCTTCTCTCTTTCTTTATTCTGCCATCCCTCTTTCTTTATCAATAAAAAAACAATAGAAGCCCACAAATGAGAAACCGTGAAAGAGGGAATTCGGCGCCTACAAGTGCTGACCAACTTTATTCTTCTACAAGCATGCATGCCCATGGCCATGCGCATGCATTTAATGACGTAGATGAATTGGATGATCACCCCTTCAGATTTCATGCTGACAAATGAGAAGAATCCCATGGATTGAAGACTTTATTTCCAACGCCAAGGGTTGAATCTTTTTCGGCTCCTATCGCGCGCTCCTTAATTTCAATTAAATGCTTCGCGGACGTTTTTCCTTGTTTCAGCGTGAAAATGTTTTGCGCGTATTAGGTATCATATAATGGATTCAAACTTGAGACATAATTTAACAGTTTATGCTCTTTTAAGCTCGTACCTCATACGAGCAATGTTAGTCACTTGTCTACATATTAGTCACTTGTCTATAGTGATTTTTCATTCGATGGATGGCGATTTGAGTCGATGACCACGCGCTGACCATTGATGTACGCAATTAAAGCAAATACCGTACTCCAAGAGTTCAATCATTTTCATACCAACGATGATATAAAACGAGTTTGTCAGTTTTGACTTTTCTCGATCAATCATTAATTGTCTCAACTGAAAAATTAAAGCACTACCAAAATAATGGGAATCTCTCTAATCGAAACATGATCGTGATATCACTCATTTATGGGATTATGAATGAATCTTTGCATGCCTTATCATCTCACTTTAAGTAAAAGCTCAATCTTTTCAATTCGAAATATAATAACATGGTTTCCGTGCAGTATTCCATCTTAAATTTATTTCATGTGGATGATTCCCCATTCATCGATTCAAACGCCATCTTCATCACACTCTTCATTTAAAAATGAGGTGTTGATTCCGCATTCGTCTCATTCTCTTTTTTCCCCTTTCATTTCAGCATTTGAGATACGATGTCAATTTATGCTCTCAAATGTTTCCAAGACACAATACGGGAACTGTTTTCGATTCTTTCAAAATTTCCCAAAGTTTTACCCCCATAGATTTGGATGTACGATAGAAACTAACACTCTAAACAATGAAAGAGAGCATGCTCATTGTTAGAATAATGGGGTTATGCAATTAATCTCGAATGCATGCCGATAATGTTGGAATGAGTCTGGGCATCACGTGGGAGTGTCGGCATTAAAGTAAAAAAAATCGTCCTAGGAGCATGAGAGAGACGTGCCACACTAACATTTGCACATCGATCTGACGTTGGATTGCGACGGGCTTCCAGGTTACCCCTTTCAAGAAGATACATGTCCACTGATGGCTAAGCGACTGCAACGGCCTGAAAATAAAGAAAAGTCAGGGGACCTACCGATTCATTGCATTGCCGGGCCACACGTCACATGGCCACATTCAGCTGATGATCCAATTCTAGTACAGTAGATCGAGATACTCTATCGCCTTAACAAGAACTTTCTCCTTGGGAAATAACCTCCGGAGAGCACCAAGATTTTTCAAATCACGCATGGTCGAGGCTTTACTAATTCAAGAGAAGGACATAAGCGTGTGCTTCGAGTTTTATTGATTAGGTGGCAACAGAAGAAGTTTACAAATGAGAAATGATTTGGTGACAGCATGTGAAAATAACAATCTATTCTGAACCACAAAAAGATCAAATAACAAATAATTATAATTATAAAATGTTGTAAAATTCACTCCATCAAAAATTTATAGCTCACAACAAGTTACTATTTTCAAAGTAAACCAAAGACTGTTATCCTAGCAAAAGAATAATGTACCATTACTGGCCATTTACAACATTCAATGTTGCATAAGATGAGAAGGGTCAGATTATTACGATCTCAAGTATTTCTTTTCATAGTGTGATATATGTGGATCAGGCTGACTACGCACATGATTACTTTGTGCGATATCGTAACATGGACATCTTTCAGAGATTTGACCATTGTAAACCCAAGTAAATGAATATGCAGCATAGGATACAATTTGCGTGGAGTACTCAAATCCTTCGAGCGGCAGCAGCTAGTCTAGCTTACGCACTTGCTTTGTGATTACACTTGCGCTATCTCAGTTAAGAGCGAGAGGGTGGATCACTGCAGATAAAATTTGCTGCCTAATATCACCGTCCTGGACGCCAAACCCATCTCCGAACTGGTAAAGCATATGCGCAACGCGAGCCGCGTTCGCGGTGACATCAATGAAGGTTCGGACAAAGGGCGTATCGGCATTGCTGAAGCAATAAGCATTGATGCTTTTCCATTCCTGGTTTATCAATTCCTTGATGTGCTTCCTAGCGATGTCTTCCGGAACATTCGCTTCTCGCATGTAACACACCACAGACGATGGAGCATCTCCTCTGTCTCTTTCGGCCTAATTGAACAAGTAAATCAATTTAATGTGCTTATCAGATTCGATCCTTGATTCAATTACACCATATGCCGATTTTTTTTTCGCAGGCTAAGTATTCTTAACATCATGTCAAATTCAGTTGGTTTATAACTTCAGCGCAGAAATTTGATAATTACCGTTGACGTTCCAAGGTCGTTGCAGAGTCTAATTATCATGGACACATTATAAATCAGATCCTTGTTTCTCTCCAGCAAATCTGCAACATCCTCCCAATTCATATGTCCCACAAAGAAACTAGCGTGAGACATGATCAGTGGTCCTGAAGATGAGTCCACGCATTGCTCAAGTACTCTTCCAGCGATGGTGTGTAGCCCATATTGTCCCACTTTGCTTCAGTAAGTAAGACTTTGCAAAAGTCTTCCCACTGTAAAAAAATAAGGAAAAAAAAATACTTATTCAGAGATGATCAATTATGTAAGGATAAAAAAATTCTGGGGTGATATGTGCATGTGTATGGAATTATCCACAAGTTTTTCTCTTACGGCTTTCGCGAGATGTGGTAGCACTCGATGCCAATCTTCATCTTTGCCAATATCATAAGCGATCTCTTGAATGACATTGTTAAGCGCTCGGAAACACACCTTCATGCACTCGGGAAGCTGTTGAATCTGCTCCGAGTCCCGCCTAGAAGCATCAGATATTCCAGTTAGAGAAAATAAACTCAACAGAGACGAAAGGAAGAGATTGGGAGGCATCGTGGACAACCTGGTAATGGCGCTGGTAAAGCATTCCAACTCTTCCAACGAACCATAAAGGTCGTAGACATCGTCGATCACCAGTATCAAGATGACGACTTTGGTGAGAGATTTGCGGAGCGAGCTGAGCCGTGGCTCCTGAGAGAGTCCAAGGGCACACAAGAAACTCTCGACCAGCCGATCCCTCGTGAACTCCACGTGCTCCATAAGTCCCAGATCCCTCCACCACCTGAATTTACCGAAGCAACTAATCAGAATCAAAAGCTAGGAAAATTACATAATGTCTGGTAGAGATATCTTCAAAATAGGTACGTTCCCAGGGTGAATTTAGAGCATATATATATCACGACCGAGTTTGTTGAGTTTTCATCCCGAGATGAGTTGAAAATAGAACATGACATCCTTTAAGCAGATGACCTTGGTCGAATGAATCGCTACATTTTCTACGTCATTTGTGAATACATATAAAATTACCTGGATATCTCTCTAAGATCTCTTTGGTGTGTGGCTTGGACCGTGTTGAAATTGAGTTTGGCAAGCTCAAGCAGATTGCTTTGCTTGTCCTCCCGTTGCTCGTACAAGCTTATTTGCCATTTGATGTCAAACCACTGGACCCTCCAATGCATCGGAAGCTCCAAAGCGTGTACAGCGCGTTTAAAGAGCCGACCGTCCAAACTGGAGACTCTCTTGCGAAGAATACCAGTTGAGAAGGTTTTCGCTTCATGCAAAATGTTTTCACCTTCCAAAGCCAGATGTGAAGCCTCAAGAAGCTCTATCATAGCTTCAACATCTTCGCAATTGCTTCTATTGAATAAGATGCTTCCTTCTTTGAAGCTCCTTAATTCATCTGATTACAGATTGAAAGTTAGATTTATAATTGATGATAATACTCAATATTAGCGTAAAGGAGTGAATAACGAGGATGAGCTTTAAGTGGCTTATGTGCATCCAATTTCATCATACCACTATGGGGACGACACTTTCTTCACCGTCTAATCTACAATTACATTTTCTTTGTCCTTTCTCCAGGTCGCGCAACGGGCTGCCAGCGTCAACAGCCAGATTTGGCCTCGGCGGCTGCCCGCTGGCTGCTAAGTCTTTGGCCGGTTTTGAATTTAGAAAGAAAAGTAAGTTACAAAGTGTGACTTTTCCAAATATCGTTTAAACTAAAGTTGTTTCTCAATACACTTTTAAATTACAATTGATCAAACAGTACTTGTATTTCGAAAAATTCCTTTAACCTCAAAGTTTTTGTATTTTCTTAAAGACTTTCTTCAAATGCTGAACCAAATATATCCCAAGTCCATATAGGTATGTCAGTTGCATGACTTTTCCAATATGATGAATAAAAAATTCAATGATAATCTCAACAAGTGATATTGAAGTCGATATGTGTCAACTTTTCAATAATATCTCTAAAAAGAACCGACTTTTGTATAGTAATCTTCAATGTATGTAGGATTTTTTATTTTATTTTTTGGTGATTTGATGGTAACATCTTACACCTACAAATTCACACAGGTCCATATTTTGAACTCACTTTGCGAAATGATATGGCCATGTTGTCTAAGGAGTCTAAACCAAAGTGCACTGGCATAGAGATGTTCTTCCATGGTGAAAACACCATTGTTGATGGATGCAACTGTTTCAAGAGCTTCTTTCATTTCATTTTCAAAAAGGTTGGACAACCCCAGTTTGGTCATGCTATCAATTAACTCTAACTTGGCAAGTGAATCGACTACTTCCGATAAAATTTGCTTTACTTCCTCCACGAGCCCTTCCATCCGTTCCTTAATTCCTTCTTTCTGCAGAATTGAGTCATATTTGTTAGATCAAAATCTACCCCGAAAAGGCCTCAAATAATTCAATCTATAGAGCAATGCCTAGATGTTTTTACTTTAGTACATGCATATGTAGAGCTATATGAATTGGTTTTGGTACATCATATGATAGCTATAAATCAAGTTTGAATGTGATGACCGATACATATGATAACACTGACCAAAATATCGCTTGCTACGTTTAATAGGTACATGCATTGTAATGTTTCAAATGAATTTAGAGCAAAGTACTACTTCAAACATCAATATGCGTCTCATGTGCAAATAATTGCACGATTGCATGCCAATGTCCATTCGCTCATATAAGGAAGAGATGGCTAGAGTTAAAGAGAACAATAAGATAGTGCAGAAGCTACAAATTACAATCTTACGAGGTCATGTTTGCTGCTAAGCGACTGCAGGAAATCGTAATTCCAAATGTTAGGCTTATAATTGGCTATTCTTCTTTGATGCATCGTGCCCACGACTTCGGGCAAATTCGCTTGGCATGGTTTGAACTGGGCTTGTTGTGTTCCGTACTCCATGACGCGTGAGTGAAAGTTGAGAAGATTGGTGAGATCGCAAATTTCTACAAGTTCTATGATGGAATTGTTTGAGAAATCTTTCCAGAATATTTTGAAGCTGACAAAACATTTCTATTAGTCTAGTCTGGATAAGTACAGATCTTTGGTTTAGAGTCTGGAGACTTTCGGATCACAAGACTCAAGACTCAAGACTATTCTCATTGACAATTTTTCTAATCCAGTGACGAAGGCAATCCAGAGCCAAAGTATTTGGTTGAGGATTTGGTCTTATCCTCTGGAGAAGATCTCTTGGCTGGATAAATATAACGGATTCTTTTATTCGTATTCAAGATCGTTTGAAGATCTGATGGTCGACGAAATATTCTTGGAAGGTTCTATTCTTGGAAACCAAGATCCTAATTGTATGGGCGAACAGGATTGATGGGCTATCGTCATGTTCCTTTAATAGCTCGAAAGATCTTCTTGATTGATTCCGTCCAATGGGTAGATTGGAGGAATTCCTTTGGTAAGTGCCAACGGGTATGATGGCATAAAGGAGTATAAAAGGAAGACGTTCTAGTTACTTTAGTGCATGATCGATAGAGAAATTCCAGAGTCTGAAGTACCTTGATTATCAGTCGATACATTTTGAGCAAAAATTGTACACACAAAGAGTGTCTATACTTAGTGATTCCTTGAGCGAGTGTAGTAGATCATCTATACCGAGAAAGCAAGGGAGAACAATACTATAACATCTCTTTGTTCATAGTGGAATCCAGCCAATATAGGCTGTCGGTCGAAGAGTGGACGTAGGCTTGACATAAGCCGAACCACTATAAACCGCGTGTTTAATTTTCTCTTCTCTCAGTCTTACTTTGATTATCGTTTGTCTCAAATTGATCAACTGTCCAGTATTGTGCAATTATCGAGAAAAATCATTTATATACCTATTCACCCCCCTCTAGGTACTCATACTAGCTATATCAGGAATGAGTGAGTATTGTTGAGCACAATCCTTCGACTTATATAGGTGAGTCCGAGGGGGAGTGTTGATGGGGCTTGAGAGCAGCTTTTTTAATTTGGTCCTTACGACAAGCCCCGCACGGTAACCTCGGGATTGGGTCCCGTCTCCGGCCATACGTTGAGAACACGACAAGATCTCTTGAAACCAAATCTTAGAGGGCTTGTTCAGGGTTAGGCCAAACCAAGCTAGAGGAATCTAGCCCAAAAATATGTCTAGCCCAAAAATCAGATTTTGAGAAATCAGTTGGGAATAAAATGGGTGCCCAATCTGTACATGTTGACCAGGGTGCGCAATTAATCATTGTTTGTGTTGATAAATATGTCTTGAGATTGAAACCATTGAACAAAACCCAAGTTCGTATTGGAGTCGGTCTCATGGGATTAATATAAGTTTTCTAATTAGTTTTTTTTTCCTTTTCTTTTTTTCGCTTTGTGCCTTGGTTTGTGTCAAGAATGTGTAGAAAAATTATTCTCATGAGTTTTGTTCACTTTGCACCTAAATTGAAGAAACCTTTTTGTCATTTATCAATTTTGTGTATTGTTTTGTAAGATTGAGAAATTTCTTCCTTAATAATTGTGAATACAAGCTACTAGAAATGTTCGAGTAACTTGAATGTGTTTGTAATATCCATTCTTTCACTAGATTTATAATGAAATCCGATACTTCACTTCCTATTCACACCCCCCGAATTATGTAAATTCAATGTCTAGTTTACCTTTTAATTTTCTAGTTTATTATTGTCTGATCTCATGTTTTTTCGCAACAAATTGCACTTGTTCGGTCATTAATTTCTTGGAATGATTCAATATAAAACTAGTAGAGGATCCGTGCCTCCCACAAGATTTGAAAAATTAGTTTCTATGCTTTACTCTATGATATTAAGTAGCAAATTTGTTGTGATTTCTGTGACTATGTTCCCTTTAGTTGAATTAATCAAAATCTTTAATCTAACTTTGTTTTCATACAAAAATAACAGAATCTACCTTTCACATACACACATATATATGGATTTTCTTCACAACAAGTCAGTGTATTAATGGAATTAATGAAGATTTTTTTTTTGGCTTGTTGATTATGCTAAAATTTATATATATATATATATATATATATATATATATATATATATATATATATATCATACTCTAACATTTAACTCACTCTCAGAATTTTACCCTGTCTTTTTGCAGAATGTGGAAGTCGAACTCTGCACTTAAAATTAAACGTACCCACTCCTGACCCCTCTAAAAAGTCAAGGAATCGAAATTCCGACCTTCCCTTTTTCACGTAGGAAGAGTGGTAGTCTGGCACAACTCTTGTAATTAATTATGCTAAACGTAGAAGGCTAGAAAGTTAGTCAAACCTTACTAAATAAACAAGAAGAATAAATGCCTAGAACTAAAAAGTACGTGGGACAACGTCACATGTGGATAGTGATTTTTCAATAATGGGAGACCCTCCTCGGGTGTCTATTCTCTTTTAATCTCATACGAGGGTCACCTGTGGCCGGGCCAAAGAAGAAGAAAAAAAAAAAAAAAAATTATATTTAAAAAATAAAAATAATTAACATTCGATTTTTAAAAATAATTATTTTAAAAATTATAAAAATTGTCCATCAAATTTATGATGTATAAAACTATTTTAGCAATACCATTTTAATATATATAAGAAATAATTTTTCTTAAGTTTAGTTAAATGGGTCGGGTATGAGTCGAGTATAGGTCGGGTTGGGTATAGGTCAAAAAATTTGTATTGTAATAAATGAGTCATAAATTGGTTACATGGATTTATTTGGGTCGGACTATTTATGACTTGACCCGAACCCAATCCGACCCACCATTTTAACGAGTCTAGAAGTACCTAATTAAAGCAAATAGTAAGAGAGTTTTTATCCCGTACTCCAAGAGTTCAATCATTTCCATACCAATAATGATATAAAACAATTCCTAGCAAAAAATAATAATAGTAATATAAAAAACGAGTTTCTGTGTTTTGACTTTTGGGGCAGTGTTGATAAAGCATCGCCCAAATGGGAATTCTCTGTAATCAAAACATGGCCGCAATATCACCTATTTACGGGATTATGAATGGCCGTTGCATGCACTGCCGCATTCCAAGTAAAAGCTCAATTTCGATCTGATATAATAATATGGTCGTTCCATCGAAAATTTTATTTCACAAGAATGATTTATTATTTATCGATTCACGTGTCATCTCCGTCACTCTTTATTCAAAAGGAGGTGTCAATTCTACATTCATTATGTTCCATTTTTCCCTATCATTTCAGCAGTTGAGGTACGGTGTCAATTTATGTTCTCAAACATTTCCAAGACACAAAACATGGAACTATTTTCATTTCTTTCGAAATTTCTCAAAGTTCCTCCCCCCAACGAAAAAAAAAAAAATGGGCGTATGATGGAAACTAACACTCTAAACAATGAAAGCAAACATGCTCATTTTTATAATTAATGGGTTATGCATTCAATCTCGAAAGCATGCCAATTACGTTGGACTGAGCCCGTGCGTCAGGTGGGAGTGCTAGCGCCTCACATGTGAGCACGAGCACTATTGT
Organism: Eucalyptus pumila; assembly: GCA_016097595.1. Lineage (NCBI taxonomy): Eukaryota > Viridiplantae > Streptophyta > Magnoliopsida > Myrtales > Myrtaceae > Eucalyptus > Eucalyptus pumila. The sequence continues at coordinate 9,512,871 of CM027849.1, forward strand.
AGAAAAGTCATCCTCGGAGCATGAGAGACATGTACCACGCTAACACGTGCGCACCGATCCAATGTTGGATTGCGATGGGCATCGGGGTTACCCCTTCCAAGAAGATGCTTGTTCATTGATGCTTAAGCGATTGTAGCAGCCTGAAAACGAACAAACGTTAGGGGACCTACCGATTCATTGCATTGCTGGGCCACACATTATATGGCCACATTCAGCTGATGATCTGATTCTAGTGCAGTAGAGATGTTTTAGAGAAAAGTATCAAAATAGTCCTAAACTTTTTGTATTGGTACCAATTCAGTCCTAAACTTTTTAATTGGATCAATTTAGTCATAAACCTTTTTCACATTGATACCAATTCAGTCCATCCGACTAATTTAAGCCGGAGAATACTAACATGGCCACTGGCGATCTTATATGGCGCCATGTGGACAAATATTATAATTTTTTATATTTTTTTTAAATTTTTTAAATTCTTTTTTTCTCTTTTCTTTCCTTTTCTTCTCTTTTTTATTTTTTCTATTTTCTCTTTAACCTTGGCCGATGAGGTTGCCAGCTGGCCGACCATCGCCGGCCACAGGCTGGTCGAGGCGAGGGGCCCCGCGCCCTCACCGGCCACTGGCGAGGGCTGCCACGCCCTCGTCGGCCACAGGCGAGGGCGTCGACCCTTGCCTAGATCTAGGCAAGGGCGCGGTAGCCCTCGCTCGTGGCGGGCGAGGGTGCGGCGGCCCTCACCCAAATCCAAGCGAGGGCGTGGCCCTCCGCGATTTCAAGCCTTGTAGCTATCGGCGAAGGAAGCGGTGGTGGTCGAAGCTCATGTCGGCATTCTCACAAACATGTCTCGTGCAAGACGCAACTGCTCGCGGAAGGAAGCGTGTGTGCGTGCGTGTGGGCAGGAGAGAGAGAGAGAGAGAGAGTACCGTTGAGCTTGATTAAGAGAGAAGGAAGAGACGCTTCGTAGCTAGAGGAGACGAGACGCCCCATTGCCGGGCCCTCGCTTGGATCTGGGCGAGGGCCGACGCCCTCGCCTGTGGCCAGCGAGGGCGCAGGGCCCCTCGCCCTGACCAGCTTGTGGCCGGTGATGGTCGGCCGGCCAGTGACCTCGCCAACCAAGGGTAATGAGAAAAGATAAAAAAAGAAAAAAAAAAGAAGAAAAGGAAAAAAAAAAAATATAAAAAATTATAATATTTATCCATGTAGCGCCACATAAGACCGCCGGTTGCCATGTTAGCATTTTCCAGCTTAAATTTGTCGAATGGACTAAATTAGTACCAATTTGAAAATGTTTATGACTAAATTGGTCTAATTAAAAAATTTAGGATTGAATTGGTATCAATACAAAAGGTTTAGGATTACTTTGATATTTTTCCCGATATTTTATCACCGTAATAACGCCCTCATGAACTTGGCATATCCTTGATGTGACTCCACTTTGCTCGCGGTGCACCATTTGAATATCTCTTTCTCAATCAGTCGATCTGAAACTTCGAACCGTACATGCATGAGAAGCCAAATGAGAACGTGATGTACTGAAATTCCCTGAGCTTTCCATTGGACAAGCAGAGAGTCCGCCCCTGACATGTCGATCAACGGAAACCAAGCCTATACGACAACTTTCTCCTTTGGAAATATCCTTCGGGAACTCCGACACTTTTCAAATCACTCGTGGTCGAGGCTTTACTCATTCAAGAGAAGGACAGAAGCGCGTGCTTCGAGTTTTATTGATTATGTCGCATTAGAAGAAGTTTACAAATGAGAAATGATTGATTTACAACCTTTAATTTATTGTGAAAATAACATCTATTATGGACCATAAAAAAATAATTATAAATAATTATAAAATATTATAGAGTTCATTCCTTCAAGAATGTGTGACTCACAATAAATTATTATTCCCAAGATAGACCAAAAACTATTATAGTAGCAAAACCCTTTACAAATTTAACTTCGTAAAACTTCAATACTCTCATTTCCATATTCAATCGGTCCTTGTAGGAACCTAAGTTTGCGTTCACTATCTCGAAAATTCAGTTACTGCTTATTTAACAAATGGTAAAGTCACATAGAGGATTTCACATGTATCTAACCAAGTTTTTAATAAACTAAATATCTTAATTTTTTGGTAATAAACATGTTCAGAAAAGGTGATTAATTAGTTGAGCCATGTCTTAACTAGGGCTGAACGGTTCAGTTCGGTTATGATATCCATGATACCCGAACTGAACCAAATACAAAGGACTTAAGCAAACTGTGACCCAAACTGACCCAAGAACTGAATCTAAACCGGTTACAGTTCTAGTCAATTCTCCTTTTTATAGGTTTTTCCCCTTGTCTTCTTCAGCTTCACTGCACGGTGCACAATGATTCTCAACCCAAGAGAAGTCCCCTCTCTCTCTAATCATATTTTGTCTAGGATAAGAATAGGAAGAGTGCTATAACTTTCATACAATTCTTACTTGAGTGTCATAACTTATTTTTTGCTCACTTTAATGCCACATCAAAGTAAAATTAATTATTTAAGTATCATTTCGAGCAAATCATCCTATGTTGATTTTATAATCAATTTTCCTTTCCACATGGATTTTTTTTTAACATTTCTTCGTTTTTTTTATTATTTCTTGATATTTTATTTATTTATTTTGAATTTTTTATTTTGCATATTTCTTTTCCTTTTGTTTTTGCTTTTTTTCAATGCTGGTGAGGGTCGCTTGCCCGCTGCGAAGGCCTCACCCTCAGTTGGTGTGGCCATGAAGGCCCCAAATGAGGTCATCCCCAATTGCAAGCAAGGGCCTTCACTAGCGAACGATGATCCCGCAAAGGCCTCGCTAACCACAGGCAAGGGCATGAAGGCCCTTCCTAGATATGGGCAAGGCCACGCTCACCCGCAACCAACCCAACCCAAATCGAACCAAACCAAATCAAGGTAGAAACTTTTCTATTTGCTATCCGAACCAAAAAGACCTGAATTTTTTTGTTTGGATCGATTCAGTTCATTTTGGCACCGATCTTAACCTTGTCTGATCTACACTGATCTTAAAGATAAGTTGTCAACTAATTTAGTATACTTTTCCATCTTTGTTTCCACATTTATGGTGCGTTTGGAAGAGGCTTGAGGGGATGACTTTGCATTCAGACCAAAGGCCTTATCTCCAAGGACTTGGGATTTCACAAGCAAGCTTTCTGTCTCTCCTGTTGCTATTTTGCAAAGTAAAAAGCATGAGACCTGCGAAGACTACTCCCACCAACAGCCGCACAGTGCACGACCCCCAGTCAACCACCAGTTCCGACCATTAGATACGAGCGTGCCGTCGCAGGAGAAGGATGCCTTACAGATATTAAGAATATTTCACATCATTTGCCACGTAAAGAAAATGAATATATTAGTTGTTATTCAAAACAAGACTGACGAGATGCGAGATTAGCATTGGAAGCACACCCGAGGTGTGTTATTTATTTTTTGTGATCCCACATTTTAGACCCACATTTTCTCTTAAAGGTTGTGACTGTTCGACATAAATTTTTCCACGCTTCGTACCCTTCCGTGACAGCCGTTCGTCTTGATGGGAGACGATGTATAAATAGGGACGTACGTTCATTTCTGACGGGTGATCAAGGTCTAACACAAAATCCTCACATTTAGAATACACCATCGATACGTGAGGAAATTTGGTTAGTAGAGTGCGCCCATTGCTTTCTTGATTTTTCAGGAGATTCGACGAACGTGAATGCAAACAATGGCTGGAGGTTTGTCTATAAACGATCTCAGCTTCCGCATATGAATAATTTATTTCTTACATTTGGTATCAGAGCCATTTTATTGCCTCTGCCTTGTTTTTTCGAATTTTTGGGTGTATTTTTCAGGTATTGGAGAGATGAACAGTAACTTTGAAGTTTTGAGGCCAAGAGAGATTCAACAATTCCGGGCAAAATCCGCACGACCCACCCTTTGATTTCGGACCCATTCGGTCGCACCGCCATCAGGAATGTTAGCCATGAGTTTTCCGGTATATTGGTGTTCGCCGGAGGCTAATCGGGTGGCAGAAGTCTCTGTGGTTGAGGTTTTGTGTTTTTGGGAATTTTCTTATGATTTGGGGCTTATTTCTTCATCATTTTCGCTGAAACTTGTACCCATGTGGTCGTGCCGACGTTCTCTTCAAAACCCACTATTAATTTGTGTCTGAAATGGGCTGCCGGAGAAGAAACGGCCGGCGAAACCGCGGCGGAACGGCGAAAAACGGCGAAGAAAGGCTTCTGTTCGAGCGAGGAAGAAGGCGCGTGGAGCCCACGCGCGCGGCAGTTGCCAGGCGCGTGCAACTCACGCGCCTGCGCGCTGAACGGCGCGCGTGCGGGGCACGCACCCGCGCGCTGAACGGCGTGCGTGCGGGGCACGCACCCGCGCGCTGAACCGCGCGCGTGCGGACCACGCGCTTGCCGCGGGAACGAGCGCGTGCCAGGCACGCGCCTATCGTCTCCCACCCGCGGCTCCTTTTTACACTTTTGCCCCAATTTTTAAATTTTTTGCAATGATACCCTTGGCCAATTTATTTATTTACTGTTCTGCCCTTGATGTATTTATTTATTATGTCATTTCATGCTTTTTTATGAATATTTTATGCATGAAATTAAATGTCCAATGGTCCATATATTTAATTAATTAGGGAGTGGCCACAGCATCTTTAATTAATTAAATTATATTTTAAAAGCCTACGGATCATATTTAGAAATGGACATTGATTGTAATTAATTATATTAATATGATGAATTTTATCCCACAGGAATTTTCATTATATTAATATGATTAATTAGGATGAAATATCATATTATTTTTCTTAATTTACCCACAGGGATTAAGAAAATGCATGTAATATGGTAGTTTCTTCGTGAAGTAATTATGAATCTATTTAAATTAAAAACTTAGCCCACAGGTAGTTTTTATGTTATGTGATTCATATTATGACATGTTTACATTGGTAAAACATGATTTATTTGTACATATTTGCCTCAAATTTTGTGACATAAGCATGATTATTTGATATGCAGTTTCGCAACCTATGAATTTCTCTGAATTTAAGTTTGATGTTCCTATACTGAATGGTGAGAACTATAAAATTTGGAAGGAGTCAGTTCTTCTTCAATTGGGGTGGATGGACATTGACTATGCTATAAGGAAAGACGAACCACCTGCTCCTACTGATTCGAGCACTCCAGCTGAGATAGCTCTTTATAACCAATGGGAGCGGTCCAACCGCGTTTCTGCCATGTTTATAAGAGCTAAGATATCTCCTAGTATTCGTGGTTCGGTTGCTCAGCATAGCAATGCTAAGGCTTTATTGGAGGCCATAGATGCGCAGTTTGAAAGTTACTGAGAAAGCGCATGCCATGACCCCGATTATGAAGTTTTCATCATTGAAGCTCACTAGTATTAGAGGTGTGCGTGAGCACATCATGCAAATGAGGAACATTGCAGCTCAACTTAAGAACCTTGAGGTTGAGATATCTGAATCCTTCCTTGTGTATTATATTCTGAACACTCTCCCACAACAGTATGCTCCTTTCAAGATCTCTTATAACACACATAAGAATAAATGGTCTATTAATGAACTCATGACCATGTGTGTTCAAGAGGAAGAAAGACTGGTTATGGAATTGGGAGAGAGTGCTCATTTGGCAACACAAGGAAAGAATAAGGGCCATGGCAAGTATAAGGGAAAAGGTAAAATACCTCCCCAAGCTGACATTAAGAAGGAATCCAAATTCTTCTTTTGTAGACAGAAGGGGCATATAAGAAAGGATTGTGTCAAATTTAAGGCCTGGCTCGAGAAGAAAGGTAATCCAATCTCTTGTGTTTGTTATGAATCTAATATGACTGATGTAAGTCACAACACTTGGTGGATTGATTCTGGATCTACAATCCATATTTCGAATTCCTTGCAGGGTTTTCAAAACCACCGGAAGCCAGTGGGAAGTGAACAAAGCATCTATTCAGGAAACAAGATGCGTTCGCATGTGGAAGCTATTGGGACATATAGACTAGTTCTCAATAGTGGTTTTGTTTTAGATTTGGAAAAGACCTTTTATGTTCCTAGTTTTTCTATAAACTTAATTTCAGTTTCAAGACTTGTACCTTTGGGATACTCTTTTAACTTTTCAGATTCAAACTTTTGTTTTTCATTTAAATCTGAAATTGTTGGGAGTGGTATTTTGTCGATGGTCTTTTTCGAATTAATTTACAAGACAATGCCTATTATGATGCGATGCATGTTCATGATAAAGCTGGTATGAAACGATGTGTTGTGAAAGAACATTCTTCTATGTTGTGGCACCGGAGATTGGGACATATCTCCATAGAAAGAATTAAGCGATTAGTAAATGATGGAGTACTTGGTACATTAGATTTTACTAATTGTGATACTTGTGTGGACTGCATAAAGGGAAAGCAGACTAACAAGTCAAAGAAAGGTGCCAAGAGGAGTACAGAAATATTAGAAATCATACATACGGATATTTGTAGTCCGGATATGGACTCATGTGGTCAGAAATACTTCATCTCCTTTATAGATGATTATTCACGTTATATGTATCTCTACTTGATTCATAATAAATATGAAGCATTAGATGCCTTTAAAGTATTTAAGGCGGAAGTAGAGAAACAATGCAATAAGCAAATTAAGATCGTGAGATCAGATAGAGGTGGAGAATTCTATGGTAGATATACTGAAGATGGACAAGCACCTGGTCCATTTGCAAGATTTCTTCAAGAGCATGGGATAGTTGCCCAATATACTATGCCTGGTTTTCCGGACCAAAATGGCGTAGCGGAAAGAAGAAATCGGACCTTATTAGACATGGTGCGTAGTATGCTTAGCAGCTCCAAACTTCCTAAATCCTTGTGGACTGAAGCACTTAAGACGGCAGTGTACATATTAAACCGAGTTCCAACCAAGGCTGTCCCAAAGACACCTTTTGAGTTGTTTAAGGGTTGGAAACCGAGTTCACATCATGTGCGCGTTTGGGGATGCCCGTCTGAAGTGAGAGTTTATAATCCACAAGAAAAGAAGTTGGACCCAAGGACCATAAGTGGGTATTTCATTGGATATGCCGAAAGGTCTAAGGGATACGGGTTTTATTGTCCATCTCACACCACTAGGATTGTGGAATCAAGAAATGCTAAATTTCTTGAAAATGACTTGATCGATGGGAGCGATCGATCTAAGGACCTTGATCCTAAGAAAGATCATTCAGACACTCAATCTTCCACCTCAAGTTTAGGGTTGGTTGTTGCTTATAATGCCCCTTCGATTCAGCCGGCTATTGAACAACCAATTGTTGAAGTTCCACAACCCGCGATATTGATCCAAGAGATCCAGTTGTTCAGCAATTACCAGAAACTGTTGAACAACCAGTTGAGCAACATGCTCCTCAAGAGAATGTTGATCCAACATTGAGAAGATCTGCTAGAACAAGGAAATAGGCTATTCCTAGTGATTATATTGTGTATTTACAAGAGTCTGACTACAATATTGAAGCTGAGAATGATCCCGAAACGTTTTCACAAGCCATGGATAGTGATAAATCCAATTTGTGGTACAATGCCATGAAAGAAGAGATGAGTTCTATGGCATCTAACAAGGTCTGGGATTTGGTTGAGTTACCTAATGATGCGAAGGCCATTGGTTGTAAATGGGTCTTCAAAACTAAGAAAGATTCATTGGGTAACATTGAAAGATCTAAAGCTAGACTTGTTGCCAAAGGATTCACTCAAAAGGAAGGAATCGATTATACTGAGACTTTTTCTCCTGTATCCAAGAAAGATTCTCTTCGTATTGTTTTGGCATTGGTTGCCCATTTTGATATGGAATTACATCAGATGGATGTGAAAACGGCGTTCCTCAATGGAGAACTAGAGGAGGAGGTTTACATGAAACAACCTGAAGGATTCTCCTCTAGTAAAGGTGAGCATTTGGTGTGCAAGCTTAAGAAATCTATATATGGCTTGAAACAAGCATCCCGCCAATGGTACTTAAGGTTTCATGATGTTATCTCTTCATTTGGTTTTATAGAGAATGTCATGGATCAATGTATATACCAGAAGGTTAGTGGGAGCAAAATTTGTTTCCTTGTGCTGTATGTGGATGATATACTACTTGCAACCAATGATAAGGGGTTGCTACATGAGGTGAAACAATTCCTCTCTAGGAGTTTTGACATGAAGGATATGGGTGAGGCATCTTATGTCATTGGCATTAAGATCCATAGAGATAGATCTCGATGAATTTTAGGACTATCTCAAGAAACCTATATCAATAAGGTCCTAGATGATTTCGGATGAAAGATTGTTCACCAAGTATAGCACCCATTGTGAAGGGTGACAGGTTCAATTTGAACCAATGCCCGAAGAACGATCTAGAAAGGGAACAAATGTGCAACATTCCATATGCTTCTACTGTTGGAAGCTTGATGTATGCTCAGGTTTGCACTCGACCTGACATTGCATTTGCTGTTGGAATGTTGGGAAGATATCAGAGTAATCCAGGTTTAGACCACTGGAGAGTTGCAAAGAAAGTGTTGAGATTCCTTCAAGGTACCAAAGACTATATGCTTATGTATAGACGGACTGACAACCTGGAAGTGATCGGTTATTCGGATGTGGACTTCGCGGGTTGCGTTGATTCACGAAAATCAACATCTGGATACATTTTCATGTTAGCTGGTGGAGCCGTGTCATGGAGAAGTGCCAAGCAGACTTTGACTGCTACTTCCACTATGGAGGCTGAGTTCGTTTCTTGTTTTGAGGCTACCTCGCATGGTGTATGGTTGAAGAGTTTCATTGCTGGGCTTAGAATTGTTGATTCTATTTCTAGGCCATTAAGAATATATTATGACAATTCAGCTGCTGTTTTTATGGCTAAAAATGCCAAAAGTGGCAGTCGAAGTAAGCATATCGACATTAAGTATTTAGCCATAAGGGAACGTGATAAGGAGAATAAAGTGGTCAATGAACACGTTAGTACTGAATTGATGATAGCTGATCCTTTAACTAAAGGCATGCCACCAATGAAGTATAAGGATCATGTAGCTAGTATGGGAATAGGTCCCATCATGTGATTTGTCGACATATGAACGATTTTTTTTTGTATGGAACTCTTATTCAGTTGTAATGTTGATTCTCAATTTTTGTGTACACATTTTGTTGTTTATGAGAATAACATTTATCCTTGGTTCTGGAATAAACATGAGGTTTATTCATTAAGATATGTTGTCACATATAGGCTGACATTAAAGAAATAAGATGCATTGTGATACATGGAAGGTATTACTCACTCTTAGAGGACATGTCGCCATGATCCATGTGTTTTGTTTCTTTTCTTTAAGCATAAAGTTTTCGTGGAATTAGTTAAATGATCCGTATGATGAAAATGATGGGATCAAGTGGGAGAATGTTATTTATTTTTTGTGATCCCACATTTTAGACCCGCATTTTCTCTTAAAGGTTGTGACTGTTCGACATAAATTTTTCCACGCTTCGTACCCTTCCGTGACAACCGTTCGTCTTGATGGGAGACGATGTATAAATAGGGACGTACGTTCATTTCTGACGGGTGATCAAGGTCTAACACAAAATCCTCACATTTAGAATACACCATCAGTACGTGAGGAAATTTGGTTAGTAGAGTGCGCCCATTGCTTTCTTGATTTTTCAGGAGATTCGACGAACGTGAATGCAAACAATGGCTGGAGGTTTGTCTATAAACGATCTTGGCTTCCGCATATGAATAATTTATTTCTTACAAGGTGCACCAATTTCCTCAAGATCACTCAATTCTTATATCAAGATAAATAAATAATTAATTAATTATATGCAGAAGAGAAATGTGAAATTTCTGTATATTTCAATGTGTTCCAATAAAAAGTACACAAGCATTTTATGTTTTATTAGATGAGACTATCTAAAGTATCAGGGTAATAAAATATCTATCAAAATCAATTATGGATATACACAATTCTAAGAGATATAGAGAATTAAACAAAATATAAGAAACAAATATAACAATACGCATAGTCCTCTCCTTCATTTGTCTTCTCTTTCCCCATCACTTTTAGCATTTAAGATATGACATCAAACTTTCCAAATAAGATGGCAACATCAGTGGAATGAATCTGACTACTACATGGAAGTGTTAGCACTACCGTGTCCTCCTGTTGACTTGGAGGCAGCAGCCACGGAGAAGTCATCCGAGGAGTGTGAAAGAGACATGCCATGATTTTCACGACATGGCCCGCGGTGCGCCATTTGAGTGTCTCTCGATCAAGTATTCGCTAGACGCTTAGGACAACGCGTCTATAATGAGCCAAATGCAAAAGTGATGCACCATTCGAACGTTTCTTGATAAAGTCCTCACACAGAAGCTTAGGGTCACGCGTCCACAGTAAGCCAAATGCGAATGTGATGCACGAGGGAATCTGTTGGTTGAGCTTTCAGAATAAGAGGCCAGCGAGGCAAGGCAAGGCAATGCTTGAGCTCGCTGGGGTGTGCAAGCTTGACCTCAGTTGATCTAGAGAGGTGGAGCCTCGCCTAAGGCTCGCAGCTCGAGCTAGCAGGGTTTTGGGCTGAGGTAGAACCTTGCTGGCTCTCTCCTGTGGTTATCGCGACTTAACTTTTCTGTCCAGACCGGAAATTACATAAGTATAAGGGAACTGCCTAAAAAACAGGTTTACGACCCTCAATTAGGTGTGGGTTTTCTCAGGCCCATACATTGTGCAACATTAAGATATTCAATGTTAAGTCAAATTGATACTATGAGAATTTTCAAATGACGAGTTGCTATTAACCTACTAGGGTTGGGAAAATGGTCCCTACGAGGGTTTGGTCTTATTATTTCTTTTGCCTGAGTAGCCGCATGCATGCAAAAAGGAAAACAGAAGACTCTGTGGGCTCCCCGTTCTGAACAGCTACAATGAAGAAGCCACGGTTGCTCGAAGGGAAAGAAAAGGAACGCACCTTGTTTCCAGCCATAGACGAGCGTTTTGATTTTGGGCTTGAACATGCAGTGATTTTATACTATGATCTTATATGTAATTGAGTACAATGTGAATTTGGATGTAATTTAGGCATAGGAAATATTTGAGCAGGTAAACAATTATAGTCCTGTAATTATCTTATTACGATTTGCTCTAACTCTTTACGTAAATATAGGTGCAAATAGTCAGACTGAACCACGTAAATCTCTGGTGCCTTTATTATTTCTTGTTTATTTCTCTGGTAATTTCACATTAGTTCATTTGCAAAGTCCATTAGCATTTTCGCATTATATTCTTGACACGAAACAACGGCAGAAGTAGGAGCATGTGGCAAACGACTAAATGGCCGATGCCTAGGGTCACCAAACATCACCGGAACACTTTGACAAAACGAGGCCATGTGCGGCCAACTCGATTTCATCCAAAATGAGGAAACTAAAACTATGTGTCATTGTGTCATTTCAAAAAACACATGGCGGGCACCAACTGGAAAAGCGAGATGGAGCCGATTAGAGCTAGGGTCAAAATCGACAATCAACACAGAGTAGGTAACAACATGCCACGGTGACCGACCCCAACTCTGCAAAGCTCAAAATCAAGTATGCGCCGGCGCCGACAAGTCTCAGCCCAGTTGGCTGAGATGGGGGAAGAACAAAGCAACTAAAAGGGATCGGCCGTGGGTCTTGACTCGGTTTGGCAACGATAGCCGGAAGGCAAACCCAAAGCGAATCGAGATATGGTCAGTCACCTCAATGTCTCCGAACCAGTATCCTTGAGATATAAGTGGATCGAACCCAAAGAAAACTCATCGGAAATTTAGGCGTTGTGGAAGAGCAGGCTACAGACTTGGTGTCAACTAGAAGTCGTCAGTTTGCAGCGAGATAGCCGAGCAACACTCAGCCGAAAACAAAGTTCACTTCACTTTCTCTCAGCCCATCCCCCTCTTCCTTTCCTTTTTACTATTTTGTTTAGGGGTTAAATTTTAACCCCTAATTTTCTATACACTTTATTATTAAATGAGTAGTTAAAATGAGTGTCAATAGTGGCTGATCACCTGCCGTTGCCAAGGCACGCTAACTAGCAAAGGAAGAAGAAAAACGAAAAAGAAAGGACAAATAAATTAAAATATTATTTAAATTTTAAAATTTTTAAAAAATTATAAAAATTATCAACGTCAACGTCAATTGTGCCATGTAAAATAATTAGCATCCATGTCAGCAATTGTCTACAAAAAATGAGAATAATGAAAATGTTTATGACTCAATTAACACAATTAAAATGTTTAAGATCGAATTGATATAAGTATAATAAGCTTAGGATTTTTTAATAATTTTCTCATGATGGACAAGTAGATCTAATGATAGAATCAACCGCCAACAAGATTTGAATCTCCATTACATGCTTTGTGATGTTTTCTACATAAACTTTCACACCACGCAATTTGTGGGAAAAAAAAAAGTAACTACACAAGACTTAATCAATAGGTAGCACGATGCTTGAAAATCACTACACCATAGAGGTTATCTCTCTCTAGAATCGAGAACCAAACTAGACAAGATTAGTTTTCAGTCTATGGAACTAGGAACCAACCCTATCCACCCTAAAAACCAGGTAGCCTCTGTGTAGTTCCCAAGCTGTCCCAAGAACTAACGGTGTTACTTTTTTAGAATTTTTACTTTCTTTCTAAAGTTCATATATATATTGAAAGTTACTATAGTGTTGGGTAAAATTATTAATCATGGGAAGTTACGAGTAAATAAAAAAATCACTCCTACAAATAACATGTACTTTGTTCCCTTAGTGAATAAAAAAATTAATGATACACTATGGACCGGTTTCGCTGGTTCGGATCAATTAGTCCAATTCCTTTCTAAGAATCAGAAACCAAACCAATTCCCACATGAACTACCTAGAACCAACCAACCACGGCCCAGTCTAATCCAATTCACAAATTGGACTGGACCAATGGACACCCCCACTACACGACGTCCTATCATATCTCAATGATTAAAAGCTTTTCAATACTCTACATAACATTGATCAGGCCTGGGCAGCCTGAAGTGGGTAGGGCTCGGTTCATGAATGGAATTCTTAGCTTTCGCCTACCCATGTTGCCCTTTCAGTTGATCAAGCATAGCCAGGCCCGTGCATGGGGCTAGGCCCATGCATGGCGCCAAGCCATGGGCCCGTGCCAGCCCCATTTATTCATTTACATAAACTTCAAATATAATTTGTCATTTTACCCTATCCTTCACGTGGTTCGCACTTGTAGGATGACATATCCTGCTTTTTAGGAGGTTGATTCTTGAAATTTTTCTTACCTAATCGAATTAGAATTATGTGAATCACAATCATTGATTTAGTAGGTTTTACATTGCTAAACAATAAGATTGCTTGTGGTCGGCCCAAAAGCTGAAAGCTGGGCCTTGAATAACATCATTAGTCATCTTCATGGGCTCCCTCTAATCTTCTGAACCATTCTATCCCACAAAGGCCCTCCTTATACTTCTATAAACTGCTAATCACTTTAGTATTTACGAGAAACAATGAGTCCAGCACTGTCGTTAGGACTTAGAAGACACTGGACCTCATAAAAGATTGAAATGTGCTAAAAATGTCCGAAGCCCTTTTCAAACTATGTAGACTGATGCAAAATAATATGGTTGATTATATGGATCTCAGGCAGGAATGCACTGAAAGGAGGGGCCTCTGGAATAGACAGAGCTGGACTTCTACTTGATCTCATTTTTGTGCTTTCTATGTATATGCAAGCAGAACTCAGATTTTGGGAGCTACTAGTTCATCAACTTGGTAGACGCTCGTACATTGCTTTCACGAAACAATCAATGGTTTAGGATTTAGCTTCAAATTTGTCGAGCCTTCTTATGTTGATAAATCCTAAACTCTAAATTCTGAACCTTCAAAAAAAAAAAAATACTCCGAGCACTTGCAATGGTAGGGTTCGTTGATATTTCTAGTGTAGTGGATGCTATCACACGTATAATCATACTCAATTCGATATAATTTTTGATCTTAAAGGGGATTTTCTATAATTTCGCATGTAATTCATTTAATCTCATATTGTGTCTCGTCTCGTTCAAAATAGTTTTATTCGCACTTCATTGTGTTTGATTTTCAGAGGTTATTCACCGAGTTCTGAATCTGGAAGCATATAATCATGGTTATGTATATCGTGTCACTGTCGATCACTGCAAAAGATGAAGAGAAAAAACTAAGCTGATAGATGCAGTAGAGGTGAACCAACTTCTCTTTCAAAGTTAACGGATCCATTACATTTAGTAAAGAGTCCCAATTGGCAACGTTGTGGCATCATTGACGTTCATGGCTAAGAAAAGATGCAAGAGCTACACTTTTCAATTCACATCGATGAATCATTCAATTGGAACAAGATAACTGATAGATCTCAATGACTTGTTATTCTTTCACCCTCTTCCTGGTCAAGCATTCCTCTGATTTCTGCAGAACCAATTCCCACATGAACAAGCTTATAAATCAAGTATGAGCCGGCGCCGACGAGTCTCGGCCCCAGTTGACCGAGATGGGGGAAGAAGAAAGCACCTAAAGGGGATCGGCCATGGGTCCTTACTCATTTCGGCAACGACAGCTGGAAGGCAAACCCAAAGCAAATCGAGATATGGTCAGTCACCTCAATGTCTCCGAGCTAGTATCCTTGAGATATAAGGGAATCGAACCCAGAGAAACCTCACTGGAAATTTAGGTGTTGTGGAAGAGCAAGCCACAAACGTGGTGTCAGCTAGAAGTCGTCAGTTTGTGGCGAGATTGCCGGGCAATGCTCGGCTGAAAACGAAGTTCACTTTCTCTCAGCACCCCCGCCCCCCTCCTTCCCCTTTTGCTATTTTGTTTAGGGGCTAAAGTTTAACCCCTAATTTCTATACAATTTATTACTAAATGAGTAGTTAAGATTTAGGTATCACCAGTGGCTGGTCGCCAGCCATTGCTAAGGCACGGTGACTAGTGAAGGAAGAAGAAAAACAAAAAGGAAAGGAAAAATGAAATAAAAAATTATTTTAAATGCAAAATTTAAAAAAAATGTAAAAATTATTAAAATCAACCTCAAATGTGCCACGTAAAATAATTAGCATCCATGTCAACAATTGTCTTCAAAAAATGGAAATAATGGAAATGTTAAGGACTCGATTAGCATTATTAAAAGGTTTAAGACCAAATTGAACCAAGAACCGACCCTTTCTTTATGTTCAATTATTTTTTTCTTGATTTTTATAAGCTAACCAACAAAATTGTCTTTCTTTCTATCATCTCTCTCATCAGTTTCATAATACAAATGCCCAATTACACCCAACAAGATATCATCTTTTTCCGCTTTGCCTAGAAAAAGTTGTTAATTTCACTTTGTGGTAGCATATTTTTAATCACAAAAGCCACATAAAAAATTAGAAATTTCTAGTTTTGACGGCTTATGAACACACAATTAATTGCCTTTTTATTTACAAAGTAGTTTGAGAGAAACTATATTTCAAAGTGCAAAAATAAAATTCAATATAATTGTCTAGTCAATCTTGGTCAAATTTGGAAGAGGAAAAATGATCAAAATATGAAAAGGTTCATTTTTAGAAGCATGATCAAATGTTAAACATATTAATTTATATCTAGATATTAACAAAAGATAAGCAAAAAAAGAAAAAAATGAAAGGAATTTCTTGTCGTTTGACTCAAACAATAAAGGAAGTATGGGAAAAGTGCCAAAAAAAGTCATAAACCTTTTATCTTTGTACCGATTTAATCCTAAACATTTTTACGTCGTGTTAATTTAGTCATGTTCGGTCAATTTTGGCCGGATTTTGCTGACTGGACGTCGGCCAACTAACATGGCCTAATCGGCGTTGATGTGGATACTTTTAATAATATTTTAGTAATATTTTAATATTTTATTTTTATTCTTTTATTCTTTTATTCTTTTATTCTTTTTTTTCTTTTTCTTTTTTTCTTCTCCTCTTCTTCCTCTAGCCGATCGTTGGACCTCAGCGACTAGCCAGAGGCAATGGCCAGCGAGGTCAAGGTCGACCTCGCTGGCCACCTCACTAGAGGCCGCGAGGGCGGCCTCGCACGACACGGCGAGGCTCGCCCTCACCAAATCCGCCAAGGGCGAGCCTCGCCCATGGCCGGCGAGGGCGAGCCCCGCTAGCTCGACACGAGGAGGCCAGCTCAATTCGATCAACTCCCGAAGCCGATTCCTGATGGAGCCGACAGCTCTAACCCTAACCGGATCAATTGACGCCGCGCTGGAGCCGATGCTCCTCGAGGATCTTCGACACTTGATGGCTCCGCCTCCAGAGAGTGTCAATTCCTTCACGGCACTCCTCGGGCTCGCCTCGACCTGAGCCATCGAGCTCCTCCACTCGCCTTGGCGGTGGTGGGGGCAACTTCACTTTCGCCGCGCATTCCAACCTCACGGCAAGGTACCCCACCTTCTTCGAAGAGAAGAATGACTCCCTGGAGATGAGCTCGCAGAAGGTGAAGAGCAGGATGTTGACGGAGTTCGACTTGAATCCCAACTCGTTGCTAGATCCGGCGAGGGCAAGCCTTGCCGCCCAAGCCTCGAGGGCAGCCTTGCGCCAGGCGGGCAAGGCTCACCCTCGCTGGATCTGGCGAGGTCGAGCCTCCCCGACCATGGTCGAGGCTCAACCCTCGCCGGATCCGGCAAGGGCGAGCCTTGCTGCCTCGTGCGAGGCCACCCTCGCGGCCACTGGCAAGGTGGCCAGCCAGGTCGACCTCAACCTCGCCGACCGTCACCTCTGGCCAGTCGCCGAGGTTCGACAACCAGCTGGAGGAAGAAGAGGAGAAAAATAAAGAGAAAGAAAAAAAGAAAAATAATAAAATAATAAAAATTCGAAAAATAATAAAAATTCGAAAAATAAAAAATATTAAAGTATTATTAAAAATTTTCAACATCGCGCCGATCGAGCCAAGTTAGCCGCTAGTGTCCAATCAGCAAAATCTGGCCAAAATTGGCTGAAAAGAACTGAACTGGCATAACGTAAAAAGGTTTAGGACTTTTTTTATCAAATTTGGAAGAGAAAAAATGATAAAAATATGAAAAAGGTTGATTTTTAGAAGCATGATCAAATGTTAAACATATTAATTTATATCTAGATATTAACAAAAGATAAGCAAAAAAGGGAAAAAAAATGAAAGGAATTTCTTATCGTTTGACTCCTACAATAAAGAAAGCAATTAAATGAATTATGTCACACCCCAAAACTACAAAGAATTGGGATAACTCAGCCATCCTTCCACACGAAGGATGCAGCCTCAAATACAACCAACAAACTAATATCAACATATATATATATATATATATATATATATATATATATATATATTATATATAACCATATATATACTTATCAAATAAACCAACAGGTTGGTTGCAACATTAGAGTTTCTATACTCCACCAAAAAAAAAATATATATATACAATTAGAACTCAGCCAATCCAACCACTAGCAATAACTATGTACACCATTTCCTTAAACCATACCCAAAAATAGCACTTCCAATAGTAGCAAATGCTCGATCCAGCTTTTATGCAATAAAAATGCTCCTCAATTCAATATATATACTCCAAGACATGGTTTTACAAAACTAAAGAAGATATAGTACAACTCACTCATTTTTTATAACCAAACGACAAGCGATACTTGTATCGTCGAACTCACAATCCTATCAAATAACCGAGGAATAATGTTAAAATCAAATAAAACTCTATCTCAACTACAAAACAATTAAATTATACCTTAACTCTAACAAAAGAACTTCTACGCGCTAACAAATCACATAACCAAAGCGATTGTTCAAGTTGTTTGTAACACGGAGTTTAAGCGCAAAACTTAGTTACACTATAACTTCCTCCTCCGAACCCCATTCCGAACATATTTCTAATCAAAAGAAAGCCCTTCAAACATACTATAAGAATTTCAACTTGACTGTTCCAAAATCAAGCCGAAAAATGACAAAATATGGGCCCAAAACTGCTGGACGGGTACTGTTCATTGTGCGCGAGAAACTTCGAAATTTTGTTTCAAACAAACCATAAGCTCAAATCATGATCTGTAAAATCCTATTGCTCCACAACATCCTAAACTATGATTTCTATGAAATACGCAGCTCAACAACTCAAAAATCAGATTTCGCCGCTTGATTTTCCAAAATTTCTGAATTTGAGCTCTAAACCCGTAAATTACTTCTATTGGACGAACGAGGGGCCAAATCTTTACCGGGCACTGCTTTATGGAGTCAAGTCAGCTTGGTGAGGCATCCGCATCGTGCACGTGCCAAAATCCCTTTCCTTTCTTCCTTTTTTTTTTTTTTCATTTTCTTCTTCTTCTTGTTTTTTTCTCTTTCTTTTCTTTCTTTTCTCTTTCTCCCGAAGTAGTTTGGCTCTTTAAAGTGAGCAACCACTGCTCACCCCTTTTTCTCTTTCTTTTCCTTTTTCTTTTTTTTTCTTTTGACTTTTCAACCCTTCTTTTGTTTTCTTCTTTTGGGCCCACCAGCCAAATATTACAGATTGTAGATTCAATCTCATAACAAGTGGATCAAAAGTATAAATTATGCTTAAAAATTTTCTCTTAAATAATCTAATGTGAGTTTGAAAGTGAAGAATGTGTAACAAGACTTTCAACCTCCATCTTACAATTTAGATTAAAATGCGAAAAACTCAAAAGAAAGCACAAAATAAACAAAGTTTAACTTTAGAAGATATTATTCCAGAAAAAGATCAGCTAGATAATTAGATTGAATTTTAATTCTCAACTTTGAAACAAAGGTTTGCTCAAACTATTTGATTAAAAATAAGCAATTAATTGTGTATTCATAAGTCATTAGAAATATAAATTTAACATCTTCTATGTAGCTTTTTTGAATTAAATATGCAATTAACAATCTTCTCTAGACAAAGTGATAACAGGATATAAGATAATATGATATCTTGTTGGATGTAATTGGACATTTATATTAAGAAATTGATGAGAGAGATGATAGGGATAAATGCAGTTTTTTTTATTAGCATGATAAAAAAAAAACAGTAAATTGAAGAGAAAAAGAAGGTTAATTTGGCTGGTTAATTGAAAAAAAAAATAGTTTCTTAACCAAAATGAGGGTGGAAATAGCGCTGCCCCATTACTTTTTGCATTGTCTTACATTTTCATTCTCTAATATATTCGTCTATATTTAAAAATTTGGAACATTTTTATTTGTGAATAACGTGTTTCCATTGAAGTGCATTGAATTGGCCCAATATGTGATCCCACATTGAATTTGGGCCCTGAACTTGCTAAACTTTCAAGGTTAAGCCCACACAAGCCCTAGTAGTGTGCATCGGTCTAATCCAACCCAATACCAACCCGATTCCTAGTTCCTCATGCTGAATTGAACCAAACCAATGAAACTTGCCAAAGGTTAACCTCAATATAAATTAGAGCTCTTTCTCTTTCTTTTATACCTCAATTTCCCACCACCCTTTCTCACGCTCAAATATCAACGCCCCTCGCCTCCCTTTCTTGTGTTTGGCACGCTCACCTCTCTCTCTCTCATGCAACCACCACCAAGGTCTCATGCACACAGCCAAGCTAGGAGAAAGTAAAGTCACCATAACAATGAAGTTAGATGAAAGTAAAGCTCATGTGACATCCCAGATTTTCAATCCTGTTTTCTATTGAATAAATCGGGCATTTCATCGATGCCCTTATTGGGCTATTCTCAGAGCTGATCACTCTCAAGATAACTAGACCATCCAAGGAGCCATTAAGGAATTTTAATGCGATAGGAATTTTAATACGATAAACCTGAGAATTCGATTAGGAATCGGCTCCTCGACCGTACTCATCTTTAGAGGCAATTATGACTAAGTTAAAAATCGATTTGAAATCAAAGATAGGTCGACTCAACTAAGATGTATGGCTAATCGTGGGTGACACCACTAAATTGGAAAATTCTCATCGGCTGACACTAGACTGATTTTTATATCGTTTTGGTATCCTATGTCCGTATTTGAATTCTCGAGATTTTCACGACAACCAAAAGTCGCCAATGTGTCGAGTGGGTTCATTGTGGCTCGAAGAAAATCGACCACGGGTCATTTGCACTAAAAATTTCTAAAACTTACTCGGTAGTTTAGGTCACGCTAAAAACATGCTAGATTAAAATTAACCACGAATTTGAATCCGATTTTAGAAATTGAAAGTTCTGTCATGTCATAATAAATTTTAGGAGTGTCGATTTAGTCTCAGAAGATTTTTCTACAACCCGAGACTTTTTGGGAAAAAGTCGGCATAGGGCCGTTTTTGTCCAGAAAAAGTCAGGGATCGTTTTTTATCGCAAATTTGGGAAGCAAGTGAGTTATACTGGTGAGGAAAAATATTGATTTGATCAAGGACTTGACAACGGGATTTGTTGAGGTTGAATTGGATTGAATTAAGCACGAACGGGTGTCCAATTGAGAGAGATTTGTGTCAAATTCGTATGTCCCCCTTTGCCTAACCATTTTGAACCAATTCAAGGGTTGTAGGATGGGCATGGGTGGCTGAATTGCAACCAAGGAGGAGTTGTTGACTGGGAATGGTGAAGGAGACCATGGAAGAGAAGAAATCGACCAAGTGGACCCCTTGTCCCCCTCATCTCCTTCTTCCTCTCCGAGGCTGCCGACCAGCACTCCATTCCCCTCCTCTCAGCCAATTTGGACGCCAACAGCAAGCCAAGAGCAGCCTCACCCCATCAAAGCCGCCGTCGCACATCGGAAAGCCACTGCCAACCCCCGTTCGCTACTTCCGTCCTCGTTCGCGTGTCGCGCGCGCCACCGCCTAGCCTGAGCGCATTCCAGCCTTGCTCGTTGTCCTTCGAAGCTCGTGAACCACTACCAAAGCTCCTGCCGCTGCCATGAGCCACTGCCACCACCCCTCCAAGCCACCAAAGCCCCCAACAGTCCACCATTGCCCTTACCTCACCGAACCAGCTTTGTTTCCTCTGTCTTGCAGCTAAAATAGATAGCATTTTTGTGGGTTTCCAGCAAGCTTGTAAGCTCGTTTTGAGGTGGTTCCAGGCCTCGAAAGTTTGGCCCACTTTAGAGAAAGCCGATCCCCGTTGCATTCCCAATGTTTTGAACCAAACGGATCACGAATCAAGTGAGTTGAACTCACTAATCCCCGCTTAGTCGGTTAATTATGCTTATGGGTTGATTAGATTAATTAAGCATGGTTTAGGTAGATGCATTAGATTAGATTAGTTAATTTAATTATCTGTCGATGCATGTTAGGTAGTTAGTTTGTGACATTAGCAAATAGACTCGTGCTATTATTTATTGAACGAATCTTGGAATGTTTCCAAGTCCGTTTCAGCTTCCAATTAGGCTATAATGGGCCTAAGTTGGATTTATTGCATTTATTTATTATTTTCCATAATTATTTAATTATTTAATTATTTTCCGAAAATTAGGTTAGGATAGCCGACGACCAAAATTTTATGCTGATTATTGTGGTGTTGTTTTTTTATTTATTTAAGTTCTAAATTGGACTGAATTGATTTAATTGTGATTTTAGGATTTTATTCCTAAATTAATTATTTCGGTAATTGATTGGAAATTAACCAAGCGTTGGTTTGCAACGCCACAAATATTTTGGTAGACTATATAAAATAGTAAGAATTGTGGAAGTAAAATTATGATATTTTGGCTAAAGCCGACCATATACTCACACATAGCTATTTTTATCGGGTATGATAAAAATTATGAATTGACTATATGATTGAAGTGGTATACTATATCGACCTATGGGCGATATGTTAATTCTGGGCAAATAATATACCAGTATATTATATCAGCCTACAAACGATATGCCAGTTTTGGGTAAATAGTATACCTTATTATCGGCTTTGGGCGAGCATATATAGTATACTATGATGGCCTAAGGGCCCTAATCTATTAGCTTTGGGCGAGCATATATATAGTATACTATATTATCAGCTTTGGGCGAGCTATACTATATATTTTCAACTTTGAGTGAGCAGTCCTGAATTAATAGGACTTTATAGATAGTATTGATTGATGAGTCCATTGATCAATAATTCAATATGATTGGGTGAATTGATGTGATTTGTGTAATTTGGAATATATTGATTTGTATGATGGAACTGAGGTTAGGGTAAGTCCTCTGACCCGTGCTGTGCTTAGGTAGCTCTTAGGGCGTATTGGCTTCCTAATCGGGTCTTAGGAGATAGAACTTGCTGAGACGTAGTCTTACCTTGTTGTGGGACAACATTTCAAGTCCCTAGATGGCAGCATCTCCCCCTCCTCCCGTGCATTTTGGTATACCAAAGGAAGTCATAGAAGTAGGTTATCATATTCCGATACACCCTCACCCTAAAGGATTAGAGTATGTAATGGTAAAATCCACCATCTGGGTTGACGTTGGTGAACATGACGAGCGAAGGAAGAGTCCTGTGCCGAAATCTGATGTACCTCGATATGTCTTGGAGGTTGCGCTCGGGAAGGGCACAGCAAATCCTGAGGGTGGATCAACAGTGGATGCTAAGGATCCCAAACTCGAAGGCGATTCTGATTCTCCAATATACTCAGCCAAAGCCACTAACTGGAGCAAGGAAGAAGGGGAGATCAATGAGGACGAGGAGGTGGAGGAGGAAGAATTTAGCGATGATGAATAGTTGTAGTTATTAGACCCCCTCCCCCTGTTTGAGAACCTACCGTAATGTATATGTTTTTATATACCTAGACCAACTTGTATAATATATGACATAGTCTTCTATGTATGTATGTATGTATGTATGTATGTAATAAGCGTGGTTGTGTGGTTTGAAATTTTATGGCCATGCTTTCCTATCCCATTGTTTTATTGTCTAAGGATTTATATCTACTTCCGTATGCATTTATTAAAATGAATGGGTCAACGATGCATCATGGGACATCGCTATTAAATCGACCAGTGAGAGATAGGCACACGCTCGAGGATCAGGGCGCGACAGCTCATCATGTGGAAACTGAGGGTGAAAGAGAAAGATGAAAGAGGTTCATCAATGGAGGAACTACTGGGTGCTTAATGCAGCTGAGAGAAAGTAGAGAGAAACGGAGAGAGTGAGATGTGGGTGTTTTAATAATAAAAAGAAAAGGAAAGCTACCAAAAATATTTTCCTTGTGGTGTGTGTTAGTTCCCTCTCCGCACACTTTCTTGGGGAAAATGTTTTTTTGTCCCACTAAGACTCAAAAAGTAATGAGATATCTTTCTTTTTAATTATTTGGTTAAATTAATAAACTATTTTAAAAAATAACATAAAATATAGTTTCGAACCGTTGTATTTTATCCCAATTCATGATTCCAAAACCCGCCAAGCTAACTCCCGCTTCCAAAATTTTGGAACTGGGAGCCATAGGGTCAATTCGTGGTTCTAGGCCAAGACCAACTCACCCAGAAATCAATCACTCTTAACAAGTTGAGCGAGTTGAGCCTATTTAAGGAATTTGGCAAAATTCCCTTTTTCCTTCATTTGTATGAAATTAGCATGTGCTAAATAAGTGAAGAGTTGGACTAAGTAACTTGATATGAGGAGGGCAGTGGGAACAGAGAAAGAGGCTAGAGATTCTGACTTTTATGCTTGGTCAAAAGTCCATTATGACCTAAGAAGTTATTAAAACACATATCGAGTTTGAGCCCTATATGATATTCGATCCGATTGGAGGATGCAATCCATATGATAAACTGAGTTTGTTGAGGAAAAAAATCTCAAAACGGTTTTAGAATCTCTCCGTTGCAAGAGTGTACTAAGGGGCTGTTTGGCAACATGCCAAATAGTACCCGATTCTAATTTTTTGTTTCTAGGAGTAGGTTTGGAATAGAATTGCATTTGGTAAAATTTTTGTTCCCGGGAACAAATTTTTCACGCTCCGAACCCCGAGCACGTGTCCATCCCTCTCTGGTTGATAAAATTTTACGATTTTTTAGGACGAGTTACCGACCCTTTTCGTTTTATTGCACATGCGGAAGCTAAAATAAATCCCCTGACAATAACCATCTCGGGATAGAAAAGCAGGACAACATAATCACAAACAAACATGTTTTTATATTCACATAGAATCATGTACAAGGTCTATAACCAAAAGACTACAAAAACTGACTTTCCAAAAAGAGACGGTCCTAGCTAACCTACACTTCCGATCACCTCCTCTCGGCTCCAGGTCCTCCACTCAACGACCCTGAAAATTTGGCTTACAACGAGGTGAGATATAAATCTCAGCGAGTTCACATTCTAAACCCCAATTAGGAGGGAAATACGCCCAAGGGCGTCCTAACCACACAACCACGCATTTAGCATAGAGGACTTACCTCGCCTCAGTTACACCCTCCAAGTCAGCACAGTTTAGACACCTTATGCATAAAATCGATGCACACAACAATTGAAACGCATTACTCAACTCAATAAATCACAGGAGTCTAGATTATAGGGCCAAATCATTATGACATGTCTCATACCATGTCACACAATTTTGTCCCATAATCCAGCGCATCTATTCCACTCAACATGCGTTCCAATTGATAATTTCGCCCACTTTAGGGTACGGCCTACTAGAAGTTCAGCTGTCTATTGGCGTAGCCAGGCATCGTCTCACCCCCATTGAGCACGGTTACCTCTCTCAAAGACGACTTTCTCAAAAGAGTATAGGTCCAGCCTCTACTGTGACCCAAATCTCAATAAATGGGTATCCCATAAAGGGTAACGTCCATCCGACATAGTTTGGGGATGGGTTCTCTTAACCAACACACAACCAATCAATCTCAGCTCAGGACACTGTGCATTGCACTCAAATGCCTCGATTAAAATAGTGATCTGGCCTATTTTCTTCGTATTAAAAACACCCGGTGAAAATAGTCATGTATGGGTACACGGTCAGATTAGACCTAGAAAATTCATGACATTCTTTTTAAAATTCCACTGGTTTATATAGTATATAAAACCATTTCAGTGCTTAAACCCGACACCCGGGATTTTCCAAATAAATATCAAAATTCATGAATTTTGGAATAATTAACCAAATTTTCAATCAGCACTCAATTTTCAAAATTTAACATTCAATTACATAAATTAATCACACCATTGCAATCAACACAAAATTTTGGTTACCGACTACCCTAGCTTAATTTCCGAAAAAAAAAATAATTATTAATAATTAAATAATTACTGAAATTAATTAAATAAATCAATTTAATTTCTAAAAATACTAACCTAGGCCAGAATCACTAAATTAAATATCGATACGGGCCTGGAAAATTCTCAAACCCTTCTAGATAAATAGCACCTCCTATTTAGGCCTTGATTAATTTAATCTAACCACCTAACATGCACAATTAACTAATTAAATCACTAATTTAATCTAACTAACCACATAATTCCTAATTAAATTAAACTAAACACCTCTTAGACGTCATTAGCCTACTAAGAAGAGTTTAGTGTGTAAACTCACCAATTTATTGCGGAAATTGGTTCACTGCGACGACGACACGACGGCGGCCAAACTTGGGTTCGCGACGACACCCATGGGCTTGGACCAGGCCTAAACTTGGCCCAACAAATCTCAGCCCAAGCTTAGATTTGTTATGGATTTGAGCTGGACTTGATGGAGATGCTGGGCCGAAAATTTGCTGGATCTGTGGGCTACTGAACCTGGCCTGAGCTGCACTTGAATGGGCTGAATTACTGGGCTGATCTCCAATGTTGAGGAAGCTAGGCGGAAATGCAAGCGGCTAAATGGGCTCGGTGAAAATTCGCTGGGCTAAATGAAGACCGAAGATGGGCCACTCGAAAATGGAAGAGGATCGGTGGGGCTGTCTCAGTCAACCTTGGTGGACAGAATGCTGGCTTTTGACTGGAACGTGGCGGAGAAGCGTGGGTCTTCGGTTGCAGAGAAGCGAAGCGGTGGATGGAGCATGAAATGAAGAAGTTGCTAGACTGCTCAGTCTTCATGGCAGCTACTTCGGTTTGAGGCAAGACGGCATGAGCTACTTCGGTAAGGGCTTCGTGTAGCTGGCTGCTGAAGGAGAACGGTGGGATTTACGGGGTCAACACCAGCTTTGCTGGTTGACTCGGTAGTGGAGCAGCTGGCATTAGTTTGATGCTGGACGTGGCAATAGCAGAAGGCGTCAAACATGAAGCTGCTGGAGTTGACTTTCGATGGAGAAGAGGGATGGAGTTTCGGATGTGAGATGGTAGAAATGATGATGACGATGTGGGTGGCAGAAATGAAGAGAAATTGTGGCTGAAGGAACGAAATGTGAAGGAGAGTGAAAGTGAAGCAAAGACAAGAGCTCGTGTAGAGGGAGAGGCGGCGGCAGACAAGGCGTGAAATGGAAGCTTTGAAGAAGAGAAGACAAAGTCAATAAAGATCATCCAAATTCTTAAATGCATGATCCCCCAATTAGCCCTCAAACTTATCCCTATATCTCTTAATATTTTCTTGCATTATCTTCACAAATAAACCAAATTTTGAAGCCCAAATTTGCTGCCCTTTTCCAAATCGGAATTTCACTCAATTTCTCTTAAATTTCTTCACCGATTATCCAAATTCGGGTCCGATTTCACTGAAGAAAAATCCCGTACAATTTTTTCTAAGTCCCCAATACCCAAAGGCTTGGCTTAGAAGTCCAAATTTCCTTTAATTTGGCCTTTCCAAATTTCCGTTAATTTTCCGCAACGTCCGAACGATTTTTTCGTAAAAATCTCGGAATCTCCAAAAATTCTTCAAAGGATGAGTCGACGTTCATAAAATAGATTGTGACACAACAGAAGTCTCAATTTCTGAAATTTGATTCAAATTCGCGGTTAATTTCATTCCAGGGCGCTTTTAGTGTGATCTAGTCTACCAGGTAACTTTTAAGAATTTTTAGTGCAATTGACCCGTATTCAATTTATCTCAAGTCACAACGTGCATCTTCGACACATCGGCGACTCTCAGTTGTCGTGAATATCTCGAGGTTTCAAATACGGACACCTAGTTTAGAAATGATAGAAAATTGGTCTAATGTCGTTCGACGAGAATTTTGCAATTAGGTGGAATCACCCACACACTACTCACATATTTCAATCGAATCGACATATCTCCAGTCTTTGATCGATTTTTGACGATGCCGTAATGATCCTTACAGATTGACACGGTCAAGCAGTCGATTTTTGGTCAAATTCTCAAGTCCATTGCATTTAGATTCCTTAATTGCTTCCTCAGATAGTCTAGTTATCTCGTGAGTGATCAGCTCAGAGAATAGCACTATTGGCGCATCGATAAAAGGCCCACTTTATTTAATCAAAAATGAAATCTGAAAATTCAGGCTGTCACAAATTTGTTCCTGGGAACAAATTTGGACTAGAATCAAGAATAAAAAAAAAAATTGATTCTACCACCGCCCGCGGTGGCACAGCTGGCTTCGGGCTCCCTCCCCCTCATGAAGGGGATGAGTTCAAATCCTAAAGGCGTCGCGTTCGCGCGACTCAAATGCAGCTGGGTCTGTGGTGGTAGCTCAGTCCGTCCCAGGTTTACATCTAGGCTACTGGCCAACGGCAGTTCCCGGGTCATCAAAAAAAATTTGATTCTTGTTCCGGGAACAAATCTGAGAATCAAAACCATCTTTTCTTCTTCTCTTTTCTTCTTCTTCATCAACTACCATCTTGCGACAGCCGTCCGCCACCATCCGCTGCCGCCGGTAGTCACCAGCGAGTGGCGACCCACTACTCGCCGTCGCCAGTTGCTGGCAACTAGCCCAATGAGCTCGCCGAAGGCTCGCTAGGCTAGGGTGAGGTCCAGCAAGCTCGCCGAAGGCAAGCCCAACCACCGGCGAGGCCTGCCTGGCCACCGGCGAGGCTGGAAGAGCCTCACTAAGGCTAGGCGGGCCTCGCCCAACATCGGCGAGGCCCGCCTGGCCACGGCGAGGCTAGGTAAGCCTCGCGACACCCAGTCCTGCCAATGGCCAGGCGAGCCTCACCTAGCCCCGACGAGGCCCACCTAGCCACCGGTGAGGCTTGGTCGATGACGGTCGGCGACACTCCAGTGAGATCGTCAACGACCAACCACAAGAAGAATAAGAAGAATAGGAGAAAAAGGAAAAAAAGAAAAAAAAAAGGAAAAAAAAAGGAAAAAAGTAAAATATTAAAATATTACAAATTAAAAGAAATTGATTTGGAACATAATCAATGAGCATAGTACCAAACGCAATTCTATTCCAGAATCAGAAATTTTGGACAGTTAACAAACGGCTTAAAATGCTTAGAATCTATTCCCGGGAACAGAATAAAAAAGAATAATTTCTTATCAAAATCTACTCCCGGGAACAGAATCGTTACCAAAAGCGCCCTAAATTGCATAAAGGGAAGGGCATAAAAAAAAATGGGGATTTTCCTTTACAAGAAAAAGGGTTGACCAAGACAAAGGTTGGACTTCGTGGGCCTTGTTGAGATTTTCTGTCAAGACTTCAAGTATAAAAAGAGACGCATAGGGAAGTTCTCTCTTGGCCGCTGTGTTAGAACGCGAAGATTTGTTTGCCGTGAGCTTTAGATCCATATTGAGTTGCTTATTTATAAATACTGTGAATTTAGATCTATTTTAAGAGCATAAAAGTAATTGTAACTTTGATTCTCCAATTATTAATGACTTATTTGTCACTGACTCTCCCATATAGTAGATATTGATATTCTGACCAAACCACTTATTGTCCTTTATTGTTCTCATTTATTTCTTTGATGCTTTCATGTTGATTTAATTGAAAAATCCTATATTTTCCACATTAAATTTACAACATGGGTCATAACAAATAAAAGGAGATGGAGGGAACAAAGAAGCATGGTTGTAGTGGGCGTGTCTTATTTACAGAGAAGTATGGTCTCTCTTATTTGTGCGGGCGTGTCTTATTTACAGTGACAAACACAAAGTGATGAGTTCGGGATAAAGTCCCTACCACACACATTAATAAATTTGTATTTTTGAAAAATAGGAAACTACAATTATGACTAAGTTGAGTCAAATCGACACGGCCTTTCATTGAACTTCAAGTTTAATATATGTCACAACCTTTCTAGAGATGAACTACCCAGAGAAATTTAATGGATTACTAAGCATGTTACTTAGCACGGCCTCTCCTAAATCCTATCAAATGCAACTTGATATTTGATTTAATTATGCAATTTTTCTTATCTTTTAGAGTCGCCACTAATTGGTTACGGGTCGAATCATGGCCAATCTGCTCATTCCAAAGATCACATCCATACGTTTTGTATTTTGCTTTCCGACTATACACTTGGCTTGATCATGTTTCACTCTTGATTGCATCTAACCTGGCCGTGAATCTCTCTCTGCCATGAGTGGCCATATCTTTCCGCCCGTTTCTCCTTTCTTGCAAAAAATCAAACATATTTAGCATATATTGAATATATTTGCGGCGTCTACTCTTTTCATTATTAAGAATATGCCCTCGGGATCAAAGAACCAACCCTCTTAGTTAAGAACACCTTATGTGCAATGCACATGTAAAATTTTCGGCCACACACGAAATTTGATGGACATGATTGAAATTCAAGTTCAATGCAGTTTATGTGGGTTTAATGCTAAAAATGCTCTTAACACCTATATGCAATTTAATTATTATTTTTTATTTAGGGGTCGAAATCAATCCCTAATTTTTCTATTAATGGGTCACCATAAATTAGGTGTCATAATATAATGGAAATGATACTCTTTAAAATCAATTCAAGTACGACGGAGGTTGATTTCTTAACATATTTAGTTGACGCAAGTTGCAAATTTTGTCGTTTTCACCATGTCAATACGACATAAAATTCAAATCTACTAACTTGAAGAAGCATTTTCTATGGACAGAGACCGGATGACAAACTTTCAAGGGGAAAATGCATTGACATTTGATAAGGCTGCGTGTTAGTGGATAACGGATGCCACCAATAAAACCTCACAAATCGTCCTATAACAAGATGAGAAATTATGAGAAGCGCATTCATTTTCCCATACCCATCGCGGTCCAACTATTTTTTTACGTGCAATTAACTTGATTCAATAGAATAAGTTTCATCATAATTTCGATTCTATTGAGAAAATAATGTACCGCCACTGGCCATTACAACATTCAATGTCACATCAGATGAGAACAATCAGATTATTATGATCTCGAGTATCCCTTTTGAGAGTGCGATTCATGTGGATCAGACCGAGTAGGCATATAGTTACTCTGTGCGATATTGTAAGATGGACATCTTGCAGATATTTGACCATTTTAAACCCAAGTAGATGATTATGCAGCTTAGGATACAATTTGCGCGTAGTACTCAATATTTTGACTGGCAGCAGCTAGTCTACCTTATGCACTTGCCATGTGATTACATTTGCGCTTTATCTCAGTTAAGAGCGACAGGGTGAATCACTGCAGATAAGATTTGCCGCCTAATTTCACCATCCTGGACGCCAAACCCATCTCCGAACTGGTAAAGCATATGTGCAACACGAGACGCGTTCACGGTGACATCAATGAAGGTTCGGACAAAGGGCGTCTCGACATTGCCAAAGCAATGAGCATTGATGCTCTTCCATGCCTGGTTTATCAATTCCTTGATGTGCTTCCTAGCGACGTCTTCCGGAACATTCGCTTCTCGCATGTAACACATCACTGACGACGGAGCATCTCCTCTGTCTCTTTCGGCCTAATTGAACAAGTAAATCAATTTAATGTGCTTATCGGATTCGATCTCCTTGATTCAATTACACCATATGCCGTGTTAGTACCAGGTTCTTTTACCAGGCTAAGAATTCTTAACATCATGTCAAATTCAGTTCGTATATAACTTCGGCGCAGAAGTTTGATAATTACCGTTGACGTTCCAAGGTCATTGCAGAGGCGAATTATCATGGACACATTGTAAATCAGATCCTTGTTTCTCTCCAGCAAATCTGCTACATCCTCCAAATTCATATGTCCCGCAAAGAAACTAGCGTGAGACATGATCAATGGTCCTGAAGATGATGTCCACGCATTGCTCAAGTACTCTTCCAGCGATGGTGTGTAGCCCATATTGTCCCACTTTGCTTCAGTAAGTAAGGCTTTGCAAAAGTCTGCCCACTGTAAAAAAATAAGGAAAAAAAAAAATACTTAATTCAGAGATGATCAATAATGTAAGGATAAAAAAATTTTGGGGTGGCATGTGCATATGTATGGAATTATCCACAAGTTTTTCTCTTACGGCTTTCGCGAGATGTGGTAGCACTTGATGCCAATCTTCATCTTTGCCAATATCATAAGCAATCTCGTGAATAACATCGTTAAGCGCTCGGAAACACACCTTCATGCACTCGGGAAGTTGTTGAATCTGCTCCGAGTCCCGCCTAGAAGCATCAGATATTCCAGTTAGAGAAAATAAACTCAACAGAGACGAAAGGAAGAGATTGGGAGACATCGTGGACAACCTGGTAATGGCGCTGGTAAAGCATTCCAACTCTTCCAACGAACCATAAAGGTCGTAGACATCGTCGATCACCAGTATCAAGATGACGACTTTGGTGAGAGATTTGCGGAGCGAGCTGAGCCGTGGTTCCTGAGAGAGTCCAAGGGCACACAAGAAACTCTCGACCAGCCGATCCCTCGTGAAGTCCACGTGCTCCATGAGTCCCAGATCCCTCCACCACCTGAATTTACCGAAGCAACTAATCAGAATCAAAAGCTAGGAAAATGGCATCATGTCTGGTAGAGATATCATCAAAATAGGTGCGTTCCCAGGGTGAATTTAGACCATATATATCGCGACCGAGTCTGCTGAGTTTTCATCCTGAGATAAGTCAAAAATGGAACATGACATCCTTTCCTTTAAACAGATGACCTTGGTCAAATGAATCGCTACATTTTCTACATCATTTGTGAATACATATAAAATTACCCGGATATCTCCCTAAGATCTCTTTGGTGTGTGGCTTGGACCGTGTTGAAATTGAGCTTGGCAAGCTCAAGCAGGTTTCTTTGCTTGTCCTCCCGTTGCTCGCACAAGCTTATTTGCCATTTGATGTCGAACCACTGGACCCTCCAATACATCGGAAGCTCCAAAGCATGGACGGCTCGTTTGAAGAGCTGACCATCCAAACTGGAGACTCTCTCGCGGAGAATCCCAGTTGAGAAGGCTTTCGCTTCATGCAAAATGTTTTCACCTTCCAAAGCCAGATGTGAAGCCTCAAGAAGCTCTATCATAGTTTTAACATCTTCGCCATTGCTTCTGTTGAATAAGATGCTTCCTTCTTTGAAGCGTCTTAATTCATCTGATTACATATTGAAAGTCGAAGATTTATGACCGGACAGAACTAAGAATAATTGCTGATAACACTCAATACTAGAACTACGATGACTGATGACTCAGAAGATATTACCGTCAAGGAATAATAACACATGAGCTTTGAGTAGCTTATGTGCATCCAATTTCATAGTACCTCAATGGGGACGACACTTTCCTCACCGTTTAATCTACACTTACAATTTCTTTGTCCTTTCTCCGTATCACGCAACGGGCTGCCAACTCCAGATCCGGCTCATCAGCAACCAGATTTGGCCTCGCCGGCTGCCTGCTGGCTACTGAGTCCTTTGCCGGTTTTAATTTTTCTTTTCGAAAAGAATAAGCAAAAATACTTTTCAAAGTGTGATTTTTCCAAACACTATTTAAATCAAAGTTCTATTTCAATATACTTTTAAATTACAATTGAACAGGCACTACTTGCATTTCGAGAAACCACTTTAACATAAAGGTTTTTGCATTTTCTCAAAAACTTTCCCCAAAAGTGAAACCAAACGAACCCCTAAGTCCATATAGGTATGTTGATTGCAGGACTTTTCCAATACGATGAATAAAAAATTCAATTGTAATCTCAACAACTGATATTGAAGCTGACGTGTGTCAACTTTTCAATGATATCTCCACAAAAAACCAATTTTTGTATAGTAATCTTTAGTATCTACAGGATTTTTTATTTTTATTTTTTTCTATTGTGATTTGATGGTAACATCTTACACCTACGAATTCACACAGGTCCATATTTTGAACTCACTTTGCGAAACGATATGGCCATGCTGTCTAAGGAGTCTAAACCGAAGTGCACTAGCATAGAGATGTTCTTCCATGGTGAAAACGCCGTTGTGGATGGACGCAACTGTTTCAAGAGCTTCTTTCATTTCATTTTCAAAAAGGTTGGACAACCCCAGTTTGGTCATGCAATCAATTAACTCTAACTTGGCAAGTGAATCGACTGCTTCCGATAACATTGGCTTTACTTCCTCCACGAGCCCTTCCATCCGTTCCTTAATTCCCTCTTTCTACAAAATTGAGTCATATTTGTTAGATCAAAATCTACCCTAAAAAGGCCTCAAATAGTTCAATCTATAGAGCAATGCCAAGATGTTTTTATTTTAGTACATGCATATGTAGAGCTCTATGAATTGGTTTTGGTACATCATATGATAGCTCAAGTCTGGATGTAATGGCTGATACGTATGATAACACTAACCATTGCTTGCTAAATCAAATAGGTACATGCATTGTGATATTACAAATGACTTTGGAGCAAAGTACTATTTCAAACATCAATATTCATCTCATGTGCAAATACTTGCATGATTGCATGCCAATGCCTATTCGCTTGTATGAGGAAGAGATGGCTAGAGTTAAAAAGGACAATAAAATAGTGCCGAAGCTACAAATTATAATCTTACGAGGTCGTGTTTGCTGCTAAGCGACTGCAGGAAATCGTAATTCCAAATGTTAGGCTTATAATTGGCTGATCTTCTTTGATGCATCTGGTCCACGACTTCCGGCCGATTCGCTTGGCATGTTTGGAACTGGGCTTGTTCTGTTCCGTACTCCATGACGCATGAGTAAAAGTTGAGAAGAATAGTGAGATCGTGAATTTCTAAAAGTTTTATGATGGAATGAGTGTGAGTGTTGTTAATCACAATCCTTCGATTTATATAGGCGAGTTCGAGGGGGAGTGTTGATGGGGCTTGAGAGCAACTATTTCAATTTGGTTCTCACGACAGCCCCACATGGCAACCTCGGTACTAGTTCCGAGGGAACTGGGTCAACATGTGGTTGAAGACAGTGTCGTAAGGCTTGTCAACCTAGTCGTGAGCATTTAACCACCTTCACTTACTTCAGGTGCGGGAGGCTACTATACCTACCTACCCGATAGTAGCCAGAACCGAAGTTCTGACATGGTGTCTACCTTCACCACTGCGAAGTCTCATAATTCCTTGTCTATCTTTATTTTTCCGACAGAGAAGGAATATGAAGACAGTGCGGGGTCTCCTACCCCAAAGCGGTTTTCCCGCATGTTTCCTCCGTGAGCCTTTTAAGGACCTGCTCAAGTCCAACCTCCAGCCACATGTTGAGATCGTGACAAAATAAATTGAAACCAAAGCTTAGAGAGCTTGTTCGGGGTAAGGCCAAACCAAACTAGATATGTCTACAAATGCCTATCTGGCAAAACGCAAGCCACATTCGTTTGGCTAAAAATCGAATTTGAGAATCAGTTGGGAATAAAGTGGGTGCACAATTAATCATTGTTTGTGTTGATAAATATGTCTCGAGATTGAAACCATCGAACGAAACCCAAGTTCATATTGAAGTCAATCTCTGGGATTCATATAAGTTCTCTAATTAGGGTTGTTTTATTTTTTATTTTTTGGATTTGTGCCTCGCTTTGTGCCAAGAATGTGTAGAAAAATTCTTCTCGTGAGTTTTGTTCACTTTGCACCTAAATTGGAGAAACAGTTTGTCATTGATCAATTTTGCGTATTTTGTAAGATTGAGAGATTGTTTCGTTAAGAATTGTGAGGGCTAAACACTATACAAGTTACTAGAAACGTTCAAGTAACTCAAATGTGTTTGTAATGTCCATTCTTTCACTAGATCTATAACAAAATTCGATACTTTTCTTTCTAAAGTAATTCACACTCCCGAATTATGTAAATTCGATGTCTCATTTACCTTTCAATTTTCTAGATTATTATTGTCTAATCTCATGTTTTTTCACAACAAATTGAACTTGTTCATTCATTAATTTCTTGGCGTGATTCAATGGGAAACTAGTAGAAGATCCGTGCCTCCCACTAGATTTGAAAAATTAATTTCGATGCTTTACTCTATGATATTAAATGCCAAATTTGTTGTGATTTCTGTGCCTATGTTCCCTTTAGTTGAATTATTCAAAATCTTTAATCTAACTTTGTTTTCATACAAAAATAATTTAATCTACCTTCCACATGCACACACATATATGGATTTTCTTCACGACGAGTTAGTGTGTATTAATGGAATTAATGATGATTTTTTTTTTGGCTTGTTGATTATGCTAAACTTTTTTTTATATGTCACATTCTAACTTTCAACTCACTCTTAAACTTTTGGCATGCCTCTTTATAAAGCGTGGGAGTCGAATTCCACACTTGAAACTAAACGTTCACATCCCAAGCTCCCTAAAAAGTTGGGGAATCGAACTTCCTACCTCTCTTTTTTCATGTGAGAAAAGTGGCTACTGGCGCAATGCCCATGATTAATTATGCTAAACTTAGAAGGCTATAAGGTTAGTCAAACCTTATCAGGCTAAATAAACAAGATGAATAAATGCCTAGAACTAAAAAGAACGCGAGACAACGTCACAAGTGGATAGTGATTTTTCAACGATGGGAGACCTTCACCAGGTGTCTATGCTCTTTTAACCTCGTACGAGCAACGTTAGTCACTTGTCTACAGTGATTTTTCATTCGATGGATGGCGATTTGAGTCAATGACCACGCGCTGACCATTGACGTACGCAATTAAAGCAAATAGCAAGAGAAGTTTTTATCCCGTACTCCAAGAGTTCAATCATTTTCATACTAATAATGATATAAAACGAGTTTCTCGGTTTTGAGTTTTGGAGCGGTCGGTGATTAATTGTCTCAACTGAAAAATTAAAGCATGGCCAAAATGGGAAATCTCTCTAATCAAAACATGATCGCGATATCAATTATTTATGGGATTATGAACGAGTCTTTGCATGCGTTGTCATCTCGCTTTTAGTAAAAGTTCAATCTTTTCAATTCAACATATAATAACATGGTTTTGATGTAATATTCCATCTTAAATTTATTTCACATAGATGATTCCTCATTCATCGATTCACATGCCATCTTCATCACTCTCTTCATTGAAAAGGAGGAGTCAATTCTGCATTCGTCCCATTCCCTTTTTTCCCCTATCATTTCAGCATTTCAGGTACAATGTCAATTTATGTTCTCAAACATTTCCAAGACACAATACAGCAACCGTTTTCCATTCTTTCAAAATTTCGCAAAGTTTTACCTCATAAATTTGGACATACGATAGAAACTAACAATGAAAGAGAGCATGCTCATTCTTAGAATAAAGGGGTTACGCAATTAATCTCGAATGCATGCCGATAATATTGGTGAATCGGTGCATCACGTGGGAGTGTCGGCAAATGTAGAAAAATCGTCTTAGGAGCATGAGAGAGACGTGCCACACTAACATGTGCACATCGATCTGAAATTGGATTGCGACGGGCATGGCTAAGCGACTGCAGCAGCCTGAAAACAAAGAAACGTCAGGGGACCTACCGATTCATTGCATTGCGGGGCCACACGTCACATGGCCACATTCAGCTGATGATCCGATTCTATTTCTAGAACAGTAGATCGAGATACTCTATCACCTTAACAACGCCCTCCTGTACTTGGCAAATCCATGATGGGACTCAACTTTGCCCCGCGGTGCACCATCTGAGTATCTCTTGCTTAATCAGTCGATCTGAAACTTCAAACCATACGCGCATGAGAAGCCAAATGAGAACGTGATGCACAGAAATTCCTAGTGGCTGAGCTTTCCATTGGACAAGCAGCATTATTGGTGACCTTTCGGGAAAGAAACCGGCCACTGACGTGTCGATCAACGGAAACCAAGCCCATACAACGACTTTCTCCTTCAGAAATATCCTCCGGGGAGCACCAAGATTTTTCAAATCACGCACGGTCGAGGCTTTACTAATTCAAGAGAAGGACGTAAGCGTGTGCTTTGAGTTTTATTGATTAGGTCGCGACAGAAGAAGTTTACAAATGAAAAATGATTTGGTGACAGTTCTTAATTTACCGTGAGAATAACAATCTATTCTAGATCAAAAAATCAAATAACAAATAATTTATAAATTGTAGTGAGGTCCACTCCTTTAAGAATTTGTGACTCACAACAAGTTATTATTCTCACAATAGATCAAAATTTGTTATGCTAGTAAAAGCCTTTACAAATCTAATTTTTTAGAACTTCAATGCTCTTGTTTCCATATTCGAATGGTCCTCATAGGAACCTAAGTTTGCATTCATTGTCTTGACAATTCAATTACTGCTTATTTAACAAGTTGTAATGTCACATAGAGGATTTCGCATGGATCCAACCAAGTTTTTAATAAATTAAATCTCTTCATTTTAATTCTAAATTGGGGATAAATGTGTTTGAAAAATGTGATTAGTTAGTTGAGACATTTCTTAACTAGGAGTTTTAACGGTTCGGTTCAATTCCAGTATCCGTGATACCTGAACTAAACCAAATACAAAGGACTTAAGCAAACTATGACCCAAACCGGCCCGAGAACTGAACCTAAACCAATTACAGTTCGAGTCGGTTCCCTTTCTTTCGTTTTTTCCCCCTCGTCTTCTTCATCTTTGCTGCAAAGTACACAGTCCTATATGATTTCTCTAATGTCATTTCGGTACCGTTCTTTTCATAAAAAATAATGTTTATCAGACAGCTTAAATTCATTTTTATCACTCCCTAACATGTGAGGTGATTACGCGGGTGCACAATTCACCAATTTAATACCCAATAAAACAAAAAATAAATTGTAAGACTTGTCTCATATCAACGAAAACATCTGCAATATTAGCTCAGAATTCACATCAACAGTCCTATATATGATTTCTAATTAACACGCAGTCACTCAATCTTTTAGGATTTTCTCTTATTTAGTGGAACCTAATTTACGTGCAATGTGATGCAGATGTACAAAAATAAATCTATATCCTAATATGCAAAAAATATGTCATGCGATGTTACTTACGTGACCTAATCTAATGACGGGCATATATTAATGTAACTATCATAATATGTCACACGTGAAAATGATCCTAAGCATGCAATGATTAAATGATGTGCAAGGAATGACCTAATTTTACGTGACACGTGCATGATATTTTTTATGTTTTCTTTTTAAAGTGAAATTCGAAATTAAAATTACCTAATAAATGAACATGCAATTTTAATTAAGGAAATCTAACAACATAAAGCAATTTTTTTGTATTTTTTATTTAAAAAATTCAGAACAAATAAATAACCTAATCTAAACATGCAATCAAATAAATAACCTAATCTAAACATGCAATCTAGCCTAAAACAAGCAATATTCTAGCAAGAATCAAATCTAATTCAAAGATATTTTTTTGGGGTTTTCTTCTTCTTCTTTTTATTAAAGCAAGCAATCAAATAAGCATAAATATTTAATTTAATAATGCAATCTACAATATTATGTTATCTATCTCAATAAGGACACGAAATAAACCAACGATCATATCCAAGTGGTTATGGATATTGATGGAAGGCTTATCTGTTCAAATTTGGAAACGGGATAATCAACTATCATATCCAAATGGTTACAGATAGAATGGAAGATTTTCCATATCGAGCATCGTATCTCATAATTAAAGATCAAATGGTCATCCAAGTACGTTCTTAAATCAGGAAAATTTCCTAACTTGATGGGGTATCTTAGGATTTTGTGGTTTATATTATTTTAAGTAAATATCTAACAAAATATTCTAACATCTAATAGAGTATATCATACAATTTCAGAATATATCTAACTACTCAAATAAGGCGGTGAGCGGCATTGACTGCTTATACACCGTGAGTGGGGGAGTTGGCGGCTTGGTGTAACCAAGCGATGGTCAAAGACGGCAAGGACAACCGGTTGTCTCGTAGTGGATCACGGCTCATAAGAGTTGCAACTCAGCACATAAGACTCCACGGTGGGGGATTTTGGCACAATTGCTTTTGGTAGTTGGAAGCTGCTAATCGTTGAGAACCGTGTAATCGTCTAAGAAATTTCGCCGCAATAAATCACCGCAGAAGTTGCTAAACAAACGTTGAATGCAGCATCGAGATTGGACTGCAATTTTACTTAAGAAAACCTGCAGCAATAAAAATTCAGGTGGGGCTAAAGCAATCACATGGCAAGGATAATCTCTGACACGTTGGGAAATTGGTGAGTGCTGGTACTTCATTGGTCCCTTTGGAATAAGTGAGCTTGATGGCAAAAGGTGCACAATGGTATGAGGAAAAGTCTTCGTTGGTCGTCAGGGCTGGGCCTTCGAAATAAGTGAGCTTGATGGCAAAAGATGCACAATGGCATGAGTCATGATGTGAAGACCACCTGCAATTGCTAGAGGAACTTCACGATTTTCCCTCTAACTTACAATGGGACCATCTAAGAAGACAAAACCACAATCTCCCTATTCTCTCTTCCGGCAGAATGTGAATATCTCTGTGTATCTCTATATTATGGGCTCCCAAAAAAAAAAAAAAAAAAAAAAAAAATTAGCCAACCCCCCTTGACAGCGTCTCAATTATATATTCTTTTTTTCCTCTGCATTATATTGACATATTTTATTCCCTTTTCTATTTGGCAAAGATATTCAGTCAATATTCATATTGGACTAAATCTTTTAATGACCAAGCGCACATGAATGATCTCTTCATATGCAATCGGTGGCCACATATATGTCACTCTCTCTTTATATTTTTTGTTCAAATAACCCACTACGCATAAACAAAACGAAGATTACGCCGATTATTTCCCTCTTTGTAACGTGATCGAAAGATTTTAAGATATTGCTTTTTTTCAAATTCGCCTCGATCTCAACATCCATGGACTTGGCCAAAAAATTTCCTCACCACGGGCTTAGTCTAATCTCATCAAGTTAAAGCTCAGAAACATCAATTCAAACCCATTTGTTACCGGTCCAATGCAAAATGCAATACGATTTAATATTTTTGTTCAGGGGCGAAAGTTCAGTCCCTAATTTTTTATGCAATAAATGAATGATCGGGTTATCAAAATTTAGGTGTCAACACATGAGAATTTCTCGGCTGAGCTTTCAGAATCGGAGGTTGGCGAGACAAGGCGAGGCTTGAGCTCACTGGGGCGTGCGAGCTTGACCTTGTTGGAGCCTTGCCCAAGGCTCGCAAGGCTAGAGTTAGTGGGGTTCAAGCCAAGGTGGAATCTCGCCGGCTCTCTCCTGTGACTATCACGACCTAACTTTTCTATCCAAACCGAAAAAGAAATAAGTTTAGAGAAATTGCTTAAAAGGCAAGCCTACGGCCCTCAATTAGGTGCGGGTTTTTCCAAACTCATACATTGCGTGACATTCAGATATTCAAGTCAAATTGACACTATGAGGATTTTCAAATGATCAGTTGCCACTAAGCTTCTAAGATCGGCGCACTTTGCTTTATCATATCCATTTCACTTGGGGGGGGGGCAAAAGGTCATTGCAAGGGTTTGGTATTGTTATTTCTTTTGACTGGGTAGACGCAAGCATACAAAAGGAAAAGAGGAAGACTCTGTGGGCTCCCCATTCTGAACAACTACAATGAAGAAGCCACAGATGCTCAAAGGGAGAGAAAAGGAACGCATGGGACGTTCTTGTTTTCGGCCGTACATGAGCGTTTTGATTTGGACTTGAACACGAGATGATTTTGTGCCATGACTTTATATTAAATTGAGTTGTTTTATTTATAAACAATGTAGATTTTGGTATAATTTAAGTGTAGGAAATACTTGAGCGGGTGAGCAATTATAATTTTGTAATTTTCTTATGACAATAAATTATTCGCTGATAGCTTTCTACATGGATGTAGATGCCGATATTCAAATCAAACCACGTAAATCTCCAATGTCTTTATTGTTCCTCATTTATTTTTTTGGTGATTTCGCATTGATTTAATTGCAAAACCCATTACCGTTTCCACGTTATATTCTCGACATGAAACAACGGCAGAGGTGGGAACATGGGGCAAATGACTAAATGGC
Source organism: Eucalyptus pumila (assembly GCA_016097595.1). Lineage (NCBI taxonomy): Eukaryota > Viridiplantae > Streptophyta > Magnoliopsida > Myrtales > Myrtaceae > Eucalyptus > Eucalyptus pumila. Next base: position 9,554,104 of record CM027849.1, read on the forward strand.
CGACACCTAGGATTGCCAAACATCACTAGAACGCGTTAACAAATCCAGGCCATGCGCGGCCTACTCGATTTCATCCAAAACGAGGAAACTAAAATTGGATCTCATTGTGACATTTCAAAAAACACATGGCGGGCACCAATTGGAAAAGCGAGATGGTGCCAATTAGAGCAAGGATCAACATCAACAGTCAACACAGACTAGGTAATAACACGCCACAGTGACTGGGCCCAACTCGCCAAAGCTCGGAAGCAAGTATGAGCCGGCACCGATGAGTCTCAGCCCGGTTGGCCGAGACAAGGGAAGAACAAAGCACCCAAAGGGGCTCGGCCGCAGGTCCTTACCCAGTTTGGCAACGACGGCGGGAAGGCAAACCCAAAGCAAATCAAGATATGCTCGGTCACCTCGATCTTCTCCAAGCCAGGATCCTCTCCTCGATGTTTTCGAGCCGGGATCCTCAAGATAAAATTGGATCGAACCCAAAGAAAACTCACTGGAAATTTGGGCGTTGTGGAAGGGGAGGCTGCAGACTCGAGGGCGTCGGCTAAAGGTTGGCAGATTGCAGCAAGATTGCCGAGCAGCGCTCAGCTGAGAACGGAGTTCGGTTTCTCTCAACCCATCCCCATCCTCCCCCCCTCTCTCTTTACTATTTTGTTTAGGGGCTAAAATTTAATCTTAATTTTCTATGCAATTCATTACTTGAGTAGTCAAAATAATATATCAACAGCGGTCGGTCGCTAGCCATTGCCAAGGCACGATGACCAATGGAGGAAGAAGAAAAAAGAAAAAGAAAGGAAAAATAAAATAAAAAATTATTTAAAATTCAAAATTTTTAAAAAAAAAATGTAAAAATTATCAACATCAACATAGAATGTGTCATGTAAAATGATTAGCGTCCTATAAGCCATTTTCGGCAAAAAATGAAAATTATGTGGAGAATTGTCAAAAAGTCTAAATCTTTGCGGTTTTTGAATTCAATCCTAAATCTTTTAATTTTCTTGATTAGTCTAAACATTTTCACTTTTTGCCAATTAAGTCCATCCAACCAATTTTGGCGGAAAATGCTGACGTGGATGCCAGCGATGCCATGTAGGACTGCCGGCGCTGATGTGAATAATTTTTAATAATATTGAAATTTAAAAAAAAAATTGAATTTTTTTATCTGTTTTTTTCATTTTTTTTATTTTTTTTCCTTTTGGCCTTTTCCGGTGGCCGACCATCGGCCACGACGACGGCCGGCCACCAGCCACCGTCGGCCGGCCGGGCTGGTGGCCGGCCATCGTCTCGTGGCCGCTAGCCAGCCATCGTCTGTGGCCACTAGCCGGCCACCGGAAAAGGCCAAAAAGAAAAAAAAAATAAAACAAAAAACAAAAAATAAAAAAATTCAAAAAATTTTAAATATTATTAAAAATTGTCCACGTCGCCACAACCCATGTGGCACCGCCGGCATCTACGTCAGCATTTTCCGGCCAACATTGGCCGAATGGACTTAATTAGCAAGAAGTGAAAAGGTTTTGGACTCAATTGGCAAAATTAAAAGGTTTAGGACTGAATTGGCAAAACTGCAATAGGTTTAGGACTCTTTGGACAATTCTCCCGAAAATTATTAAAAGGGTAGGAACTCAATTAGCATAGTTAAAAAGTTGATGTTTTTTTGTAATTTTCTCGTGATTGGCAAGTAGATCTAATGACAGAATCAATCGACAACTAAATTTGAATCTCCATTACATGCTTTGTTTTGTTTTCTACATAAACTTTCACATGACGCAATTTGTGGAAGAAAAAAGTTACTACACAAGACTTAATCAATAGGTAGGACGATGCTTGAAAATCTCTACACCATAGAGGTGATCTGTCACTAGAATCGAGAACTAGAATAGATAGGGTTAGTTCTTAGTCTGTAGAACTAAGAACTGACAATGTCCATCCTAAAAACCGGCTAGTCTCTGTCTAGTTCCCAAGTTGCCCTAAGAACTAATGGTGTTGCCTTTTTTTAATTTTTACTTTCTTTTTAAAGTTCATGAATTTATTGAAAGTTACTTTAGTGTTGCGTAAAATTACTAATCATGTTAAGTTACTAGTAAATAAAAAAAATTACTCATGCAAATAACATGTACTTTTTTTCCCTTAGTAAATAAAACATTAATAATACACTAAGGATCGGTTCTGCCGGTTCGGATCAATTAGTCCATTTTTTTCCTAAGAATCATAAACTAAACCAATTCCCACATGAATCACCTAGAACCAGCCATGCCTAGTCTAGTCCAGTTCACGAATTGGACCGGACCAATGGACACCCCTACTACACAACATCCTATCACTATCTCAATGATTAAAAGTTTTTCACTACTCTGCATAGCATTGATCGGGCCTGGGCGGCCTAAAGTGGGTAGGGCTCAGTTTATGAATGGAATTTTTAGCCTACGCCTGCCTATGTTGCCCTTTTGGTTGATCAAGCATGGCCAGGTCCATGCACACCGCCAAGCCATGGTCACCTCCATCTTCATAGATTTCTTCTGTGGTTTTAGTTTATTTATTTACACAAACTTCAAATATAATTTATCATTTTACCCCATCCTTCACGTGGTTCACACTTGTAGGATGACATATCGTGCTTTTTAGGAGGATGGTTCTTGAAATTTTTCTTACCTACTCAAACCGTGTGAATCACAATCGTTAATTTATTTTCACATTGCCATACAATGAGAATGCTTGCAGTCGGACCAAAAGCCGAAAGCTGGGCCTTCAACAACATCATTGGTCATCTTCATGGGCTCCGTCTAATCTTCTGAACCGCTCCATCCCACAAAGGCCCTCCTTGTACTTCTATAGACTGCTATATCACTTTCCGAGAAACAATGAGTCCAGCACTATCGTTAGGACTTAGAAGACATTGGATCTCATAAAAGATTGAAATGTGCTGAGATTGTCCGAAGCCCTTTTCAGACTATGTAGACTGCTGCAAAATAATATGGTTGATCATATGGATCTCAGGCAGGAATGCACAGAAAGAAGGGGCCTCTGGAATAGATAGAGCTGGACTTTTACTTGATCTCATTTTTGTGCCTTCTATGTATATGCAAGCAGAACTTAGATTTTGGGAGCTACCAGTTCGTCAACTTGGTAGACACTCACACTCGTACATTGCTTTCACGAAACAATCGATGGTTTAGGATTTAGCTTCAAATTTGTCGGGCCTGCTTATGTTGATAATTCCTAAACTCTAAATTCCGAACCTTAAAAGGGAATACTCCAACCACTTGCAATGGTAGGGTTCGTTGATATTCATAGTATGGTGAATGCCATCACACGTATAATCATACTCAGTTCGATATAATTGTTTGATCTTAAAGGGGATCTTCTATAATTTCGCATGTGATTCATTTCATCTCATATTGTGTCTCATCTCATTCAAAATAGTTTTATTTGCATTTCATTGTGTTTGATTTCCAGAGGTTATTCACGAGTTCTGAATCTGGAAGCATATAATCACGGTTATGCATATCGCGTCATTGTCGATCACTGCAAAAGATGAAGAGAAAAAACTAAGCCGATAGATGCAGTAGAGGCGAACCAACTTCTCTTACAGAGTTAACAGATCCATTACATTTAGTAAATAGTCCCAATTGGAAACGTTGTGGCGTCATTGACGTTCATGGTTTAGAAAAGATGCAAGAGCCACACTTTTCAATTCACATCGATGAATCATTCAATTGGAACAAGCTAACTGATAGATCTCAATGACCTGTTATTCTTTCACCCTCTTCCTGGCCAAGCATTCCTCTCATTTCTGCAGAACCGCAATGCCAACAGAAATTACTACACCTGCAACAGTCCCTTTTCCTTGAAGTATTCGACAGATTGGTCATAGATATCCTCAATGCTGTACTTGTAGGTGAAGCCCTCCTTGATTAGCTTCTCTGAAGAGATGATCAACTTGGCCTTGGATGGGAAATCCCCGAATCTGCATGTGGCAATCGGCACAAAATCAGAACGACCACCCGATTGGATCATTGGATGTCCAGAATCTGTGCATACAAATATACCAGAATGTTTTGGTCAACATTCAAGTGACTTACTCTGTTGGGGATTTGTATTGTGGGTATCTTTTGTTAAGGAATTTTGCGAGTTCCGGAACACTGGTGTTAGCGGCACAGCAGATGTATCGTCCCGAAGCAGATTCCTTCTCGGCCAGGAAAATGTGGGCACGGCAGACGTCCTCAACATGCGTTATGGAAATAGAACCCGACAGCATTTGCATGCCTTTCAGCCCATTCATCAAGAACTCGTCTCCTGCAAAAGAAATATTGGAGTCATTAGGACAAGCACTCTTCTCTTATGCTTTTCTGTGATTAGTTTTGTTTCGACATGGGATTAGTTCTGTCCGGCCTCCCAAGTTAGTGAAATTATAGTACTGTGGACGGTTTCGGACCTCTCAGCACAGACATTGCGAGGCAGACGCTGCTGGGGACATCCAGAGTGAGAGAACGGCCAGCCATTAGGGATGGGATGACAGTTATAAGTTTGATATTGTTTTCCTCCGCGAATTTCCACGCTGCCTTCTCCGCCAGCGTCTTGGAAGCAGGGTACCCCTGAAAATAGTGAAATTGAAAAGCCCATCGATTTCAATTTTTCTTCTTTAACAGCTCAAATGTCAAATCTGTATCCTATGGCCAACTGATTTTACCCAGGTAGGCGGCTTCACAGAGGACAAGAACTCGACATCCGTCCAGTTTTTCTCATCCATGACCAAGCCCGTTTCCTGAAGATTGTTGATTGAAACTGCGGCTGCTGATGAAGTCATCACGACACGTTTCACTGTCTTCGCTTTGGCACAGGCTTTGAGAACATTCAGGACTCCCTGGATTGCCGGCTTGATCATGTCATTCTGTAAAATCGGAGAAGAAGTTTCAGAACCAATGTAATGTCTCCTTGAAATTTAGAGTCAGCCTCAAATGATGCACTAGTTTCATACCTCAGGGTCTTTGGAAGCAAAGTTGACCGGGGTCGCTAGATGGAAGACAAGGTCGCAGCCGGCTATAGGAGCATCGAAGCTTGATTCGTCGGTGAGATCCGCCCTGAAAATCTTAAGGTCACCCAAGTTCTGGAGCTCATGGAGATGGCACACCTTCTTTTGATTATCTGCAGCAATATCAGATAGCAAATCAACGAACAGTTCCAACTAAAGCGCCTAATTCATTAGTCCCTCAGCTTCCTAGTAATCAAGCTACGTCAACCCTACCAAATTACTAAAACACGGCCTTTAAAGTCGGAACTACATCGCGGCCAATTTAAATATGTTTGCCATCCTTGTCGATAATGCGAAATGCATACTATAGTATTGACGGCCCGAGTTGGGCTATACAGATTTAGTTAAATGGAGGAACTCGGTTTCATCTATGGGTGAATTGGCAATAGTTTGAAGTGAGCGAAACGAAAGTTTCCCTTGAATCGGAGGGCTGATGGGCGTTTCCCAAACAGAGCATATATGCCACAAAAACAGAGCATTCACCTGTCCCAACAGACCAAACAGACGAAGAAGCAGAAGAGAGATCAACCTGGGTCCCTGACGGTGGTGTTCACAGCATAGCCCTTCTCGAGCAAAAGCTTGACCAGCAAAGAAGCCACGAAACCAGTCCCTCCGATGACACACGCCTTCTTGTTCCCTACAATCTCTGTGGCCATCTCTCTCTAACGGCGACAGCAGCAGCAGCAGCAGCGGCAGCAGCAGAAGACTAGGAAGAAGAAGAAAAATCTAACGGTGGGTATGTGCTGGAATTCTTGGGGCGAGTTTGGTTGTCTTAAATAGGCCTTTAGGATTGTCCGTCCCATGATATTCCCCCATCTAACCGGAGGGAAGAAGGTGAGCACGTGGCCTTCCTTGGTGCTCTTTACCTACGACTCAAAGCAACCCCGTACAGCCAGAGAGATTCGACCCACAATGAATTGAACTTTCCTTTTTGCTGACCAAAGGAAGAAATAAAATACCTAGAATACTAGCTTCCTCTTGATATCATCAGGTGTCTGTACCTCTAGGCGAAGTCGCTGTTCGGTTTTTGATTGGACTGGGACGAGGACATAATAACACAGGACCGTAGGAAAATTAGGTGCAGGGTGTTAAATGTACCCAAGTCAAGCTATGTTATTAAGCTCGGAGGGACATGGAGATCATGTGGAGTCCAGCTTTCAATATAGTTCGACGGTACCATTGGGCTCCTTATTCCAAAAAAAAAAAAAAAAAAAAAGAGAGAGAGAGAGATGAACTTGAGTATTAAATTATCCATCCCTTTCAGTTTGGTTCAATTCGATCGCATTGCAATTTCCTCATTGACCCTACAAATTATAATTATGAAACGCATTCTTTTTAAATTATTTTGTTAACACCTAAAAATGATCACCTTTTGATTATTATTGACAAGTGACGGACTTAATCGATAAAAGCATAGTTTGGTGAAAATAGAAAGTTGTTAATGAGTTAAACAATCGATTGGGCACAATGTGAAAGTTATTTCAAGAGAGAGAAAAATACTTAAAAAGTCTTAAATATAATGTATTTATATTAATTCAGTCATAAATCTTTCAATTAGACCAACTTAGTACTAAACAGTTTCGCATTTGTACCAATCGAATCCATCTGGCCAATTTTGAGCGAATGTGGACAAATTTTATAATTGTATAATATTTTTTCTGAACTTTTATTGTCTTTTTTTTTTTTCATTGTGGCGTACAAGGGTTGCTCGGCGACCCTCCCCAAGCCATCACCGACTACAGGTGAAGGCCGTTTAGCCCTCTCTCGATCCAGTGAGGACGGCACTCACCAAAGGCCGCAAGGCCCAACCTCAACCCTCACTTGCAATCGAGATGTCCTAAGCGAGAGCAGTGACCCTTGCTAGTGATTAGTGAGGGCTCACAAGCCCTTGCTCAATGGCTGGTAAAGGTCATCATCAATCCTTGCTAGCCACATTGAAAAATAATAAATATTTCAAAAAATATTTAAAATATAAAATTTATCCATGTTAATATCAGTCATGTCACATAAAATGGCCAATGTCCATATTAACAATTTTTGCCCAAAATTGGCTAGATAGGCTCAATTAGCATGAATACAAAAAAAGCTTTAGGACTATATTTGTCAAAATATAAAAACTAAAGTGGTACCGATACACTATATTTATGACTTTTTTGTTTTTTTATCGCTCTTGTGATAACCTTCACATTTTGCACAGTTTATTAACAACTTTTTTGTTTTTGCAAATTCTACTTTTATCGATTAAGTCTATCATTTATCGATAATAACCAAAAGGTAATCATTTTTAGGCGCTAATGAAGTCATTTAAAAAGATTGTATTTTGTAATTATAATTGTTGGGTCGACCACGAAATTGCAATACGATCCAATCAGACCAAATGAATAATCTAATACTCAAATTCTTCTCTTTTTTCTTTTTTTTTTCTTTTTAATAAGGAGCTCGATTGTCAAACTACATTGAAAGCTGGACTCCCGTATGAGCTTACATAGCTTGACTTTGGTAATATTGACCCTCTGCACTGAATTTCCCAATTTAATAATTCGATGAAAAGACCTTTTCTTCGGTTTTGTCTTCTTATATCCTCGTCGCAGTCCAATAAAAAATCAAACAGCAACGTCACTTAGATCATTATTGGAGGGCTATGTTTATTGTCGCTATTTTTAAAATCTTTATAACTTCTTATAGATCATTATTGCCAGATAATATGCAGTTGTGTAATTTCTTGTAATTTCTAAGAGGACTAGAAATTTATTTATTTACTTATTTATTCAAATTCAGTAATAATTGTATGTCAATCATATCGTTAGTTATAAATATCTTAAGTGTACTAATTATAAACCCCAGATCCATCGGAGAACTCAACGTTTTTCTATAAATTTATCTTTCATTTTTTTACTTTCCTGCAATTTTACAACTGTTGCCAATTTCATACTTGTAAATTCCTTATCAATAAACTGTCGTGCCCAAAATTAAAAGAAGATCATTCGCATCCTTTGTCGATTCATCTCAATCTGTCCATATTCCTAAAAGATATTTCGTCATCCTTTTGGTGAAACAAATTCAAAGAATTGTGCTCCCCGAGGACATCATCCAAGACCTAGTAATCTTATCTACAAGCATGTCTTACCGGGCGTTTGGGGTTGACGACCCAAAATTTCCCCAAATATTATTTTCAAAGACGACTTTGGCATCACCCATTATATATAAATATATATATATAAAAGGGTGAAGGGAAGGTGTTTGTCGCAAAGCGAGGGGGGGTAGTTGTCGACTCAAACGGGGTAGAGGAGCATCACGTGATCAAATTCATGGTAGGTGAGCTTCTGAGCAGAGAAGGACGCATCTCCCGCTAGTCTCTGACTGCAATGCACTTCATGCAATATTCATGATAACAATTTCTAGAAATAAACAAATAAAATTATTGGATAAATAGATAAGTGGCCCTACACTTCTGTAATTCCGAAAAAAAAAAATTATAATTGTGGGTAATGATATCTATCACTGTCCCTTCAGTAATTACTAATATTGTCGTTATTATTCAGTGTCATGTGCAAATCAAGATGGACAAAGGCAAGATGCTGACCTAGCTTGGTCCTGAAGATTTTTTTGTTCTTTTGTCCAGGTTTTTCTCATGAAAGTGTTTTTAAATACCCTTATCCATTTTTGCTGCTAACACTCTTGTACTTTTGCAACATGATTATTTTCGAAATGTCCAGTACATCATCTCAGCAATTCTAATGAATGCACTGCACATGTGCAAACAATAACCCGATGTAGAGCGTCCATTTCGTACGCCATTAAATACAAAAAAAAGAAAAAGAATATCATGTTCGGGCTTTCTTTTCATGCCTTATTTATAAGGTTAGCGAGATATTTCGTAAATTCGAATTTACCCGTGAAGCGGAGGTTGCTAGTCCAATCACTTAGACCCGCAAGATGAAGGTATTCTAGAAGCTGCCACATGTCTTCATCTCATGGTCTCTGGCTTTATTGTCAAGGATTTTGTTTTTGACGATACATTTAAACCATAAAAATGATTCCTTTCGATGGTGGTGTTATTGTCAACACATTATGATTATGATCTTGACTCGCGTGGAGATTATTACTGTCTTTTACTTTGTCCATCCATTAATACATAAGAGAATCACACAAATAATCCTAAACTTTATATATTGTTACTAATTCAATCACAATTTTTTTTAATTTGACTAATTTACTCATAAATTTTTTCATATTAATACTAATTTAGTTTATTTGGCTAATTTATGACGAAAATCGTTAACGTGGACTTTGATCATCTTACATGATAAAACTAGCGCTAGTTTGTATTTTTTTTTTTAATATCTAATATTTTTCATATATCTTTTGTTCTTTTATTCTTTCTAATTATTTCTTTCGTTTTATTTCCTTCATTTGGCTAGCGAGGATAAGTGAGGGTGAGCAAACCCTCATTGGCCACGGCTAAGGTTGCTCCTGCTCAGATTCTAAGAGGGCCTTTGCACCCTCACTCACTAGCAACAAGGTCACAGGCTATCACCTATATCTAGTGAGGGCCTTCACAACTTCACTGGCAGTGAGCGAGGCAGCCCCCACCTAAATCTAGCAAAGGGCCTTTACACCCTCGCCCACCACCAACAGGGCCACAACCCTCACTTAGATCTACTCAAGGGCTTTCACGGCTTCACTAGCCAAAATGAAGGGGAAAAAAGAAAAAAATAATAATAATAAATAAAATATATAATTAAAAATATCGACGTCAGCGTCTCTGTACCACGTAAAACGATTAGCATCACGTCAGTAATTTCCAACATAAATCAATTGAACAAACTGAATTAATATCAATATGAAAATATTTATGATTAAATTTGTCAAATTAAAAGTTTAAAATTGAATTTGTACAAAAAAAAAAAAAAAGGTTTAGAGCTTCTTCCTTTTTTGGTTCTTTTTCCGGTCTAGTCGTGATCTAGTAAACGCATCCGAGAAATTCCTGGGAGACCCATTCGAGGACCCAACTCGGGTTTGAAGCCGACTTGAGATATGTGATTGGGCTCGTCAAATTCAGATCCGAGGCTGAATCAAGCCTCCTAAATCTGATCAGCTGAAAGCCCAACTCATGATATGGTAATTTCCCTTCTGTCGATTTTGTAGTTTACTTCAAGTTTTCAGAGAAGAGTAGGTGCAGTACTAGTCGATTTTTGCATAGCTTTGCGGACGGAAACCTAACATGAACCCGAACGTTAATTATGATTGCATTGTTAGGTTGTAGATTGTGGTTGATGTAACGCGAAATGACAAGATGATGCTAGAGATTGATCGAAATATCAAATCGTCATCTTTTGAGGATTTCAAAGTTGATGCTTCCTTGTCTTTTTTAATCAATTGGGCATTTGAATATGCATTATTGTGATTAGGCTCCATTCATTTGACAAAAAATATAGCGTCTCTAAAAAATATTTTTCGAGAGTCATTTTCAAGGAAAAAGATAATTTTTTTCAGTGTTCAGCTAAAACTTAAAAATGAACTAGAAATTATTTTCCATTATTCGGTATAGAAAATTCGATTGGAATTTGATTTTCCTCCCTACACTCTTTTTAATAATTTTTATTCTTCTTTCTTTTAAAAAAAAATTAATTCTTCATTTTTTTAATTTTTCTTTCTACTTTTTTCTCTCTTTTTTTTTCCTTTTCTTTTTTTAATTTTCCTCCTTCGTCTTTTATGGTCAGTCATCAACCATAATTCTAGCCAACAACCGGTCAAAGGAAAACTCAAGGCTTGCTAGATTTCAGCAAGTCTCGAGCTTACTGTGTTGGTAGTGTAGAGCAGAAATCCAATAACTTCACCTTGGGAGATCGTTAAGAGGGAGTCCAAACACATGCTATCAATATATCTAGTTAGACTTATCTTCACTCAAAAACTTAAACCATTGAGTTATGAATCAACTAGTATAGATATATTACTTGCTCTACACCTCTACACCACATTAATTCTCTGATGTGAGATTTCTCTAACATAACCCATTCACATGTGTATCCTAACAATCTCCCACTCATATGTGATCAGGCATCATTCTGCATCAACTTCCTATGGGTCTGCATTGCTACACCACAACATCTACTTGCCATCCAATCGCAACCATAGGCTTTGACTCCATTTGTTGGAAGCACATAGCAAAAGCCTAATACCTTTTTTCGAGGAGATCGCTAAGAGGAAACCCAAGTTCGAGCCTGTCAATATCTCTATTTGGATCCATATTCACTCAAAAGTTTGAGTCAATGAATTATAAATCAACTAAAATATATTAATTATTTTACACCACATCAATTATCTAATGGGAGATTTCTCTAATACAACTCAATCACATGAGCATCCTAATAATCTCATCCTCACGTGTTAGCTTATTGTTAGTTAGGTCCACTCCCTCTTAATTTAGGTATCCTTCTACATCAACTTCCTACGAGCCCACATTGTTACACCATAATGCTCACATGTTCGGAAACTACAATGATAAGCTCTAATAGCATTTGTTCAGAGCGCATAGCAAAAATCCAATACCTTCACTTGAGGAAATTGCCAAGCAAGAGCCCAAATACGAGCCGATAATATGTCCAATTAGACCCACCTTAACTCAAAAGTTTAAGTTAATGATTTTTTAGTCAACTACGATATATTAACTACTTTACATCTCTCCACCACATTAATTCTCTGATATGCGATTTCTCTAGCCTAATCCACCCACGTGTGCATCATAACGATCTCCCCATCATGTGTAATAAGGCATCCTTCTGCATCAATATTTGCCTCAATTGGCCTCCATGGTAAGTGACGAGGGGGGCTGCCACACTTGGACAATTTGGGCTGCAAAGATAAATAGTATGAAAGATTATTGCTATTTTTTTGAAGATCAACCCACAAGAGGGCAATTGATAAAGTTATAAAGTATAATAGAGGAAAACAATATTCAAGTGTAGAAACAATTTATTTTGGGCAGGCATTTACCATAACTTTTTCATCTATGATGTTAAAGTAGATAACCAAGCTTTTATTGCTGCTAATGGCATATATGTAATTTTCATCATAATTATTTATGCCATAGGCTCCTGCTATATATAGAGGCAATATCTTTTATAGTTGAAACGTTGAAGCTTATAACTTTAGAGCTTGTAAAGTTGATACTAATACTAGAGAGATTCTTTTCTCTTCTTGATTTTGGGAAGGGTTTTTCATGTAAAAATTGTCACCTATTTTTCTTCTCAATTTTTCTCTCCATATATTCGCATTCCTAACATGCTGGCCTTAAAAAGGCTCCAAATCGATGAGCCTAAGGCTCACACTTGCCAATCGAGTAATCCTCAAGCTCGAGCTCACCCTCACCCGATCACAAACCGTAGCCATGGCCAACGATTGGCTTGGAAAGAAGGAAAAAAATTAAGGAAAAAAAAAAGAAAATAGTTAAAAATTTAAAAAGAAAAAGAAAGAAGAGTGGGGCAAGCAAGGGTGTGAAAATAAGAAAGAGTTAGTAAGGTCCCTACTTGAAAAGTGAAAAACGTTTTCTTCTATTTTAGGAAAAACCAAATAATGACCTAAAATATCACCATTTTCTTAAACAATAGCTTTAAGCAAATCTGGTTATAAATAAAGGCATAAAGTGCCATCATTTTTTTTTAAGAAAGGCATGATGTGGATTTTGCTTCAAATATGGGTCCGAAGTAATTATATTAATTTCAAAGAAGAACCTGACTTTCTAGCTAGTCAAGAACATTTTTGTCATTTACCTTCTTTTTTTCCTCTTTTTCTTTCCTTTTTTCCTTTTTTTTTCTTTTCCCTTTCTTCTTTGCAAGTGGCTGGTCTTCACTGATGGCTAATCTCAAGTGATGGCTACCAATGCCTAGAGAGAGGGCCATCATCGTCAACTACAAAGCAAGGCCGGCCCTTGCCAAATCTAGCCGAGGTCGACTCACTAGCAGTTGGCTAGGCAATCCTTGTTAGCAACCAACAAGGGTTGCTAGGCCCTTGCCTGCTTTTGCCAGAAATGGGGAAAAAGAAAAAGGAAAAGAAATAAATATAAAAATATGTATAATTATAATTGTCTTTTTGACAAAAATGCCTTTGACCAGTTGAAAGATCTAGTCAACCAGCAATTGACTAGGTCAGGCTTTTTTAAAATTATCATAACCACTTTGCCCTTATTTAATATAAAGTTCACCTCATGTCATTAATTAAGAAAATAAGGGCATTTCATGTTCTTATTTAATAATTTTTCCCTATCTTAGCCGTTGATAGAAAATATTTTTCCCAACCAATTCATTTTATGTTAAAGCTCCATCCAAATGTTGAGCTCCTCAACATGTGCATTTTCTTGTGACCCATTTATCCACGTCCTCTTTTTCCAGGACATAATACCTGCAGTGAAGCGGAGCTCGTCATCGCTGTTTGAAAGGGCAGGAATTAAAAGGGAACATGCATATAGAAACCAGGACAGATGACATGAAAGTGACAAGAAGTGAGATAATTCACAGTTGGCACAGACGTCTAGAGAGAGAGAGAGAACGATGGGTGTTGCCATTAAATATCCAAATTGCTCTTGCTTCTCTCTTCTCCTTACTAGCTCATAAATCAGCATAAGATGGTCCCTGCCACTCTATCCTTTGGCAAAGACATTGGCCAAAGATCTTTCAGCATTTGCAAAGTCGAGGGCACATGCCGAGCAGGTCCACTGAAAGAAACCTTCCTTTAATGCAATTCACAAGCTCTTGGACTTTTCCCTACATTGCAGTCCCTGGTGATCAACATTTTTCCTCAAGACGACGGATGGCGAATCGAACTTTTTAAGTACACGCTCACTGATGGTCGCCTTTAGTTAGGACCAGAGTTCCCTAATTCCGAAGGCACTGTCAATGCAGTATCTACAAGTCACTGCACGATCTACTCAAGTTCACGCACGATCCTTATGAATGGTATTATTGCCGAAGAACTTGCTGATAAATTACCATTGACGATGCTGTAGAAACATAACATGTCGAGCATGTTCTTTTCAATGGAAGGGCAGTCCATCTTTCGTAGCGTATCGAAAGGTGAGTAGCACGGCATTGACAGGCAGAGAGAGGAGATTTCCACGATATAAATGAATGCTTCACCTAAAATGGAGGTCAACATTCTCCAGACTGGACAGAAAGGCTCATCTGACGACCAAAGCTACGACAGTAAATGCAAGATAACAGGACTCTGCATCTGACTCACGACATTACATCCTCTGATACCATAATTCTTCGTGGATTAGGTATATTAAACTGTTCATTGATTAAGTTGCTTAATTTCACAATTCGTTCGAGAGCTTTATATTCCGATTTCCGTACAAACACGTTCAAGCTCACAAATTTTTTTGCGGTTTCTCTTTCTTTTATTCTCCTAATAGAAACCTACTTATTCGAACCGTCTTTGGTTATACTTGACAGTACTCAGTACTGGGCATTTCGAAGACAACTTCTTAAGCACAGAAGAACAGCAAAAGTGAAGGAACTGTTTTAGTGTTGATGAACATGATAAGAATAAAATCAATATTATTATTGCATCTGTTAGAAGAAGCATTACAAATGTTGCAGAAGAACTGTCCATGTCTGGAAACTGGAAGATTTTTCTTTTATAGCCCCCACTTCAATCCCGTTTCAGATTTTGCAAATTACCACGAAGCAAGGCAAGAGAGCTCTCGGATTCCATAAATAAAGTTCTTCGATGCTTGAATACTGACCCACTTTCCCGGCCAATGAATCGAAGCCGGATAGGCTCGCCATTTCGTGAATATTTTCAACAGGCTTGTGGACTCGCCCAGCAATTACTCTGCAAACCACCAGAGCCTTCCTGAGGCGCTCATCTCCATCACCTAATTTGATCGATTCGAAGGCTCTTCCGCTCGTGGATGAAGTAAAAATCCCTACACCACCAGCCAATTCCTTCTTCGAAGGAAAACCGTGTCTCAAAATCCGACAAACGGCACAATTGCTGAGATCACATAGGCCGGAGGAATTGGCACCGAGCGAGCAAGCCACGGCCGTGCCATAGAATCTTAGGAGCTCGTTCCCATCAGCCATACAGCGGGGGTGCTTCTTGGATAACTTGCTGGCTCTGATCTTGACCATCTCTCGATATTCTTCGAACCGGGCGAGGGTCCTTTGCATGTTGTGAACTTTCAAGACCCTCTCAATGTGTCCACAACTGCTGTGCTCAGACTTCAACCAGCTCGTTTGGCAGATTATTTCTACTATCCTTTTGGATGAATCTCCATCACTTAGTTCAGTTACTGGAAGAAGAAAAAGTTGCAATGACATTAATCAAATTGACAGTTCAATCTAAGAATTTCCATCCTCAGATAAGCTAAAAACCAGAAGTTCAATCCCCAGTTCGTTCAGGCTACTCCAAAATAAACAAACGATTTTATACTTATCTAGACCAGAGAATGAGAAACTGCAAAAAGGCAATGCAGAAACAGATATGATCATGTGGTTCAAGGTAAGATGTTATTTTACCAGCATGTTTGGAGAGATGATGAGCTTCAACAGCATCCAACTTCTTGAATTGCTCCCCGCACTTGTGGCAGATGAGAACTGAAGATCCCGAATGAGCATCAGGGCCCACCATAGTCCTGGACTTTGGGAAACCACTGCCTCTGGAACCGCCAGACGTGGCCGAACTCCCGCCAATCTTCCTTGAGGGAGTACTCGTCGACCTTGGGCAACTGTAACTGCTTGGAACCGTGTACTGGCCTCTAGGACCAGGCGTTCCGGGATGAAGTGTCCCGACGAAGGTCGACGAAGTCGAATCACTCCTGCTGTGATTCCCGCCGACTTTGCCTCCGACGCCCATGATCTTGATCTCGCATTTCGAGTTATTGAAGACCACTTCATGGGTTATGGGGTTGATGAATTCACTGCTGGCGATGGATCTTGGGCTACAGCTCGGCGGCTTCTGCGCAGCCTGCCTCTTGCTTCCATGGACAACATCTCTGAGATGCGACATCGACTTCGAGCAACCGCACCTCGGCCTCCTCACGACGATGTCGTTGAGGCCTCTCGACTTCGGCTCATGAACATCCGACTGACGACTCGACTTGCAGTCCAGTGACCTCTTGAGGGCGAACCAAACCGCCGGCATCGTACCGATCCCTCGCTCGCTCGCTCGCCGTCCTTCGCTCTTCTCTCGTGTTTCTCTCACGACTTCAGTTCTCCAAATCTTCAAGTACGGAAAGGGTCGAGCGAGGAAGATGTGACTCGGGCAAGGAGGAGGAAGACATGCCTTGATTTCGTTAGGACCAGCGAGCATTGAGGGATGTCTTATGCTTTTATAGAAAGCTTTTGAGAGGGACGAGGATCTTGTTATAGAAAATCTCGAGCGCAGGCGTGTCATGACTTCTGGTGATTGTAGATGGCACTGTTCATTATGGAAAAATTGGTGTCAATCGAGGATGACCTGCTCATCATTCCGATTGAATTGATTAATTTGCCCGATCCGCTGTATGCACACAATACGTTACCAAACCCGATGACGTTGAACTTACTCGATCGAATGAATCTAGCACGACCCATACTTCCTCGGATTCCAAAATCCTCGCTGAAATATTCACTTTGCTAATTGGTTATCATTGTAATTATTATATCTGATCATAGAGTCGGCTTAGCGATTAAGAAGTGGACGTATGCACATAGCAAAAATCATTATAGACGACTCCATGCTGAGAATAATTGGTAGGTATGTTCTAATAAAGCATCTTGGCTTGATTGAACGTTTCCTTACACTAGATGGGTAGTGGGATATGCTTGCCCAAGACTCTGGAACTATGTATGGAGAATATCCAATGAGTTTGAGCTCGTAAAGGAAACTCAATCCTTTGATCCAAATAAGGTTTTTAATAAGTTTCTTAATTTGAATACTTTCCTAATTTGAGTAGATTTCCTAAAAATGGTTCGTATTTTGGATTCAATTACTATATATAAGAGGGAAATATATGAGTTTTTGGGTAAGATTTTGTGTATTCCTCTATAAGATCAATAGATTATTTCAGGAAAAATTATAAGGGTTAAAAGAATTATACTAATTACTGAACATAATTGGAAACATTATAAGTATTTGAGCAACTCGAGCATGGATTGAATTTTCATAGTATCATTTGATCTATAACGAAGTCCCATGCCACTCTTCCCATGAAGTGAAGTAGGTCTCACGGCTGGACCACACAGATCCAGATCGCGTAAGTTCCTTTATTCTGTGCATTATTGCATTCGGTCACTTACTTTTCGCAACTACATAGAAGCTATAAGTTCAATTACTGCTAATACGCGTTCATCAATTTGATTGGAGACCGCGCATTTACGTCGTTAAGCGAAACAATAGAGTTTGCTCATCCTTCACACGCGATAAGGCGACATTGTAAAATCGACGTCAAGAGTTAGCAACTAGCGTAGACCCAAAGGGTTACCAACAACCTGCTGGCCAGCATCTCACGGACAGCGCCTTATAAAAGCCAAAACAGTCTCTAGCCTTACTTGGTCACGCCATAACCACATCGGACCTAAGTTTTGTTTTCTTATGTTACTTAATCATTGAAAGTCCTTCTCAAACGGGCAAACGTTTTTGTTTGTATCTTTCGGATTGATTGATGAAATTGTCTGTTTATTGGAAAAATCGTGTCGGCCCACTCGACGTTCCGACGCTCTTAGACCCGATTTTTATAGTCCATGTACTCGGTCGATATGCGACTCTTTCACGCATGAGACGGAAGATCGCAGAATCTTGTCTCAATGCGACAAATGGGCCCTAATCAAGATGAGAGACAAATGATATGAGACATTAACCAAATAACACAAGTAGATCGTACGAAACCGGCCCCTGTCCAATCAGAAGTTTGAGAGTGATCGGTCCCCACTTCCGAGAAATAGATTCCTTACCACTAAATGCCTTTACCTGCCATCAAGAGTAGATGAATCACATGCCCGGATTCCTCCACTTCTTTCGTAGGGAGAGAGTTGGATTGTCATGTTCTTCGTTCACTTGATCGGCAACGACACGTTCCTGCATGCAAGGCCCGGTAGCACGGTCCACCTAATCATTGTACTCGAAGACAGCCGTTCATTACCGGCGAAATAGTTTTCCGATGATCCAGGTTGCTGGACCGATCTAAACTGGCTAGACATTGTCCCAACCTAGTTGTTCTTCTAGTGCAAAGGTGGCCAGTAATCATTCTTGATCTGAATCGCGGTAAGCACAATTACCATCTCCGGCACAGGAAAGGTAGAAGGAACAAAATATCCAGCGTCAGCCCCTTACAATTGACACTGCTATCGAGTGGAACAACTGTGCTGGTCAACCACAAGAGCAAAAGCGATCTGACCAATCATTCTATGCCTATAGAAGTGCACATGCAGAAGGTTGTAAACTGATGCGTTTACGACTGGCAGAATTTTGCAAATGTATCTGATTATATGACAAAACCTGAAGCATGAACATCTGCGGGCTCAAAACTACGGCAGAGAACTACCTCTAAACTTCTATCCTTTCTTGCGGATGGCTCACGTGATATTTCATGAAAGGGACGACTAGTAGCTCCTTCGCTTGATTTCGAACTTCTGAGAATGACCGCCCTTCGTACCATTGCCCATTAAAAGAGAAAAGGACCAGTCTACTTACAGCTGAAGATAGGCTTGGCGAAAAGGACCAGTCTACTTACAGCTGAAGATAGGCTTGGCGAAAAGGACCAGTCTACTTACAGCTGAAGATAGGCTTGGCGACTGGCATCGTCTTGGATGGCCCCAGGTGATCTTTCAAACTAAGCTTTCCTTCTTCCATCTTTATGGACAAACTTATCTACTACTTCTGCACTTAGATTGCAGAACATAGGTAAGCTGTAAACATCAGTTCATTAGAACACTTGCAGTACAAATTATGAAGTGATGCACCATGTTCGCAGACCGTAGGATGGACAAGTAAAAGCACAAGTGATTTTGAGAAGTTGTTTCCCACTTCCTTCACTTCCTCCTTCCCAGACTGGTTTCTCGTTACAAAAGATGCAGTTTCAGATGGACCAACTCCCACTACTTCAATGTTTTAGCCATGAGATTTCAAGATGGACAAAATTTAACTTTTGCAAATCAACACTTTTCCTCACAAGATAGAATAAATCTGAGCTCATTGCAAGCAACTGTATAAAGAGAATTGAAAGAACCCTGCTAAAAGAGCAACACTTCTCCTTATAATGTTACGCTCTGTCTCTGATCATATTTGTGGCATCACAGCCAATGGTACAATACACAGAACAGCAGAATTCTGTAACAAAGGGAGTTTCCGACATGGTATACACATCTTTACAGTCCCCTATTCAGAACAGGAAGTAGGAGGATCCAAGAACTGATGAATGGTTTTTACCCAGCTTGCGCCCTCTAAGACACTCCAAATCCATGACTTGAGAGTGATCAACAAAAAGGTTAACCTGAAAATATTGCACGTGAAAAACACGCAGTGATCATTGAAGAAATGAAAGCCATCCAAAAGCACAGTTTGCAGTCCGGGACATACATACCTTGGGCCCATAGCGTTGGATGAACCACTCCGAGGTTCTGGCATTCGATGCTTCAAACATGGTTTTCTCAAGACCTAGACGACCTACAATCTTCGCAATAAGGTCTGCTCGGACAGCATCAGCATTACAGATATCATCAGGATCTATCATTATCATGTCTGCCCCAGCTTCCAAGCATCTCTCTGCCCTTCTGATCAAGAGATCAACATCTTCCACGAATTCTACAGAAGCAGAACCCACAAAAGCAAGCAGATGTGAAATATCTTATTCAAAATCCAAAAAATAGTGTCACTTCTTCACAAATGATAGCAAGATTACAGAAGTACTTTAACAATGATTCCAATGGTGTTAAAAAACTATTTAAACCTTCCTTAAAACTTAATAGTCTAAAGGGTAAAAATTACAGCATTAGAAGAATAAAATCTTGCTATCTATTGTGGAACAAAGAATGGGGGGAATAACCAGACACATGGATTCAAATGCTGCTTCTGAAAAGAACAACACATGTAACACATAATCTTGAAGTTCTAGAGTTCATATTCACACATATTAAGTTTCGGCAATAATTGATTTTAAAGCCATGAAGCCCACAGTCGCACATATCGAGGACGAAGCAGCAACTAAGTAGCCAAATTGAAAAGATGAGCAAACTCAGCAAAACTTCTCCCATGCAATTAAAGGTACATATCATCAATTATCAAATAAAATATTCATAACACGAAACTGCTAGGAACCAAAAACGTGAGACATTTTTCTTTCAAAGTGACTTTTCACAAGGACAACTATCCAGTTAAGATGTTGATCTCATCGAGACATTAGCAAGAATACCATGACAGGACTTCACAATGGCCACATCAGTCACTCATTTCATAACTATCATTGCTAGGACACTTCATCATCTGTACGGGAAAATGTGCATCTATGTATCACTGGTATAAATTTTCCCATAATGCATCATTAATACCAATATTGCACTGAGTAAACTACGTAAACTTAAATAAGTTGCTTCTTACCAGAACTTCGAGGCTCTGGAACTACATATGCCCCAAAAGCTCTATCACCAGCCTTAGGGATGTCAGATTTGTTAAACTTCACTGCAAACAGTGGCTTGACTCTAAGGCCATCACTCTTAACAGTTCGCACAAATCTCAGAAGGGTGTCTTCTGGAATCTCCAGAGTCCCCACATTTAGCTCAACTGTGTCGAATCCCAACTGCTTGCACTCCTGATTGATATCCATGAACAGCATACTGCATCAGCAACACACATAAAACCTCGAAAAAGGAAAAGGAAAGACAAGGAAAAAACCTCTGCGGTGCATCTCACCTGAACATATTCTTTGAAAGCTGATGGACCCCGGCGCAGCAAATGCTCAGCCCAATCCCCAGTGCTCACATACACATTATGCTCGTGAGCTATATCGGTGATCTCTTTGATAAAAGACTTGGGCATTAGACTGTGCGAACCCCCAGAGAACTTCAACCCATCAACGAACGGCCCCATCGACTCGAAAATATCCTGCATCGCACGACACATTACTTATTAACAGGAAGTGCGCAAGCGGCAAAGTCACCCCTTAGGATCGTAGATTAGCTTAACCAAAGCAAGCATTCTTCGGAAACAATCATACATATTCAATAGAAAGGTGCATTTATTGAAGAAAAGCCGCAGCTTGATCTGCGGCGATTAAGGTATCGGCCAATTTCTTTCCAATTCGGCGAAAAACAATCCTCGCGCGCTACACAGCAAAACACTACTCCCCAATTTAACAGCAGGAAACAAGCCGCCTCGGCACGCTGCCTGATCGACTCGAAACAACTACGCTAATCCGGTCCTACCGTGGCGGCACTCCATAAAAGCCAGAATCCAACTAAGAACAGCTCCTAGAACTAATCATCGGCACGCGCCAACCGCTTCTGATCTCCAACACTCGACCTCGTCTCAACCGTCCAAAGCTAAAAAATAAATAAATAAATTCACTCTGCAGATGCCGATTCGCTGATCCGCACTGTCTAAACACTCTCCGATCGAATCGTCTCGAATCCACGGCAAATCGGACGGTTCAGGAGCCCCACCGGAGCCGCCGCCGCGGCGCCAGACCGATCACCGGGGCATGCACGAAGCCGAGAACAAAATAAAGCAGAAGAACCAAAAGACGAGGGGGAGGGGGGGACCTGAAGGAGGTTCTGGTTGAAGAAGGAGTAGTGAGGGCCCCTGATCTCCGTCACGCCGTACCGCCGCGGCTTCTCGGGGCGGTCCTCGTCCTCCTCGAAGCTCTTCCACCGGTACGCCGCCATCACTCCCTCCCCGCCCGCCCGCCGGTTCGCCGGAGATTGAATCGGAGCTGCAAATCTCTCTCTCTCTCTCTCTCTCTGTGTCTGCGCGAATGATGGCGTTTCAGTTTATAGCTCGGTCCGATCGGGGAGGAAGACGGAGAAGATGGGGGGGGGGGGGGGGGGGGGGGGCATTCTAGAACTGCGTCGTGTCTTCCAACGTTCGTCAATTCGTAATGCGGTTTGCCCGCCACGTGGCGCGCGGGCCATGCATGTTCAGCTTCGAGCATCGCCTCTCCCCCCGCTGCTGCTCCCAGACGGGGCGTCGTTTCGGTTCATTACGTGTCGCGGCTCTAGCACTTTACACGTGGCGCTCGATTAACGCACTTTAGAATTTCTCTTCTTTTTTTTTTTTTTTTTTTTTTTTTTTTTTTTTTTTTTTTTTTTTTTTTTTTGCGCTTTCATAAAATATTCGCGATTGCTCCTTATTTGTAATCCAATATATATTGTTTTCTTCCTCGACCTCCATGGAGGAAAACGGCACGAGTCAAATCTCTGTCTCCTCCCTCTTTTTTTCCCCATTTTCTTTGGCTGGTTTGGCTTTCTATATTTTTTTCTTGCTTTCCTCCCATTTTATGGAGCTTTTTCTCTTTTGATTTAGCCTAGATTAATAATATTTTTTTTTGGTAAATAAGTATTTACTGAGCTATAACCAACAATGTACAAAGCAGATTAGTACCAAAAACTTATACTCATAGGACAACCTAGTCCGCACGAGTGGAACGGTACCGAGAAAAAACTACAAACTATCGGAACACGAGGTCAACAAGGTAGTGAAGCCTAACCAACAGCTACAAAAAAACCAAAACAAGACCAGCCAAACAACGGCAAATACACAGAGACGGAGACAACTAGCAGCCAGAGAGCGTCCCCAAAAATGTATTTAGAGACGAAAAGGCAACCATCAACCACACCACCCTAGAGCAAAAAGATTCGCCGACCCCAGTAAAAAATCAGGGTCCAAAGGACATCAAACGACCACCTCCTCTTACGATTCCAGATTTCGCTTGTATGATTCCATATTTCACTTCTATCGAATTTTAGAGCTCAAGTCTAGTTTCAAAGTGTCGCGACCAATTTTTTGGGTTTGAACCACCTAGGGTTTGGCTAATGGATTACTAAGTCTTTAAGCTTAGCTCGGGCTCTCCCAAGCCCATACCAAATCGCGACTTAGGTTTGAATTCTTAACATGCAAATGATTTTTAATCGGGAGTCGCCACTAATCTATTTTTGGTGGGTCGATTAGAAACCCAAGTAAAGTAACGGGAGATTTACTTTACTCCTACGAACCAGAGGTTTATGAGTTCGGGACTTGATTACACTGACTATCCTAGTGCCCTTTCGGTACCTTTTTATTTCATTTTTTTTTTTTTAAAAAAATGTTTGGCAATTGAATTTATTTTAATCTAACTTCCTAACATGTGAGGTGATCATACGTATGCGCATACCACCAATTTATCACTCAAGAAAGCAATTTAATATTACAAAACATACCTAGAAGCAATGAAATCATCTGTATTGTTAAATCAAATTCACATCAAAGAGACCCTAGATATGATTTCTAATTAACACGCAATTTCAATTTTTTTGTTTTTATTTTATTTAATGAAAATCATGACTTATGCAATGCATGTTAATAATCTAATATGACATGGCAGCATGACCTAAACTATATGACATGAAGAAATGCAATAATTAAATGCCATCTAAATGACCTAATTCTAATGACATGCAATGCGATGCAATGACATGTAAAATTATTTGAACTAAGATGTCATGCCGCATATAATTTAGCACGCGAGTTATATGTCATGCGACATTTATTAAATGATTTAGTCTAATGATGAAGAAGTTCTAATTAAATGAACCTAATAAAAACTAAATGACGTGCATTTGATATTTCTATTTAAAAATGCGAAAATAATCTAGCTAGATTAAAATTCAATCTAACTTAAACTAAGGATTAAGTCACATTAAATCCTAATTTAAACTAAGATATTATCTTAATCTAACATGTAATTGATCTAATATGCAATGACGTGCGGAGCAAGCCCTAATGACATATGCATGATATTTTTTATCTTTTATTTTTTATTTAAAATTCAAAATTTAAAATTGCCACGTAATTAAACATGCAACTAAAGTCCTAAATAAATGCATTTTTTATATTTTTTTGAACTAAAATCCCTATCCTAGCTATGCAAGATAACAAGAAATATTCTAAAACAAACTGAATCCTAATTCAAATATTTTTTTAGATTTTTTTAATGATTCTCTAAAACAAGCCATTATCAACTAAACAGTAAATCTAAAGAATCAAGATATGCAATCATATAAAGGATCAAAATAACCGAAAAAATAACCTTTTTGTTGTCTCACAGTCAAATTAACGATTATCCTAACCCTAATTATCACAACAAAGAGTTCAAAATAACTAAAATCTGATCAGAATTCTTACAGATCAAATTAATAGTTATATTGATTCAACACTTAAAATACTATCGACAAATCCCAAAAATTATTATAATAAAAAAAATGATCCGAGATCTTACGGATCAAATTAGTAATTACAATAATTCTAGGGAATATCCTGTGGATAATGCCTACAAAATCCATAAAATAAAGATCACTCCCGAACTTAAAAGAAATAAATAAAATAAATAAAATAAAGTAAATAGAAAAAGAATAAAACTACTTAATTTCCCTTTCCTTTTCTTTTTTTGTTTTTCTTTTCCCGCTTGTAACCGTGGGTCTCCAAGGGCAGCGGGTCAATCGGTCCAGCGAAGGGGAACTCCGGCAAGGGCGGCAAGCGTGCACGGCCTGTCACGGGTCGCGAGACAGGGGCGGCACGGGCGAAGGAGACAGCCGGCGTCGGGGTACATTGGAGCAGCAACGTGGGCAGGCGCGTCGGAGTATTGGCGCGGGACGGGCGGCGCAGGCAACAGGAGGCGCGGCGTCGGTGGCCGGCGAACAGCGGGGTTGCGGGTCGCAGCGGCGTTGTCCCACGGGTGTGTAGCGGCTCGGCGTTCGGTTCCGGCGTCGTGGGTCGGCAGGCGGGCAGCAACGGCGACGGGCACGGGCCGAGGCGCGCGGCGGCGGAGCTGCGGACGTCGTAGCTGAGGTCACCGGAGAGGGGTTTCGAATGGAGGCTAGCAGACGCGGCGACGGCGCTGGTCACGGGCCTCGGGCTGCTGGGCGGCGAGCAAGGCGGTGCTTGGGCTTCTAGTTGCGGCGAGGCGATCCGGCGGTAGCAAAGCAGCGTCCGCAGGGGCTCACAAAGGGGCACGCGATGCTTGGTGCGGCGGTAGCGACCGGAGACTCGGGATCTGCGGGGTCGCTCGGGCGTGGGGCGGAACAGGGCTGCTTGGGCGCGGTGACAGGTAGCAATCGGCAAGGTCAGGAGCGGCGGGATTCGTCGGAGCTCCGGCGTCGGGGTACGTTGGAACAGCAACGTGGGCAGCAGGTTGGGAAGACGATGAACAGTAGGGGTCAAATCACCCCTTTTCCTTCTGCCTTTACCCTTCTCCTCTCTGCAGCCGCACTCCCTTCGCACTCTCACCTTTCTCTCTCTGTTCTGCTTTTGCTTTTTGCTTTTTTTAGCAAAAGTCAAAACTTTTTTCTCTTTTCTTCCCCCACAAACCGAAACCCTATTATCTGTTTTCTCTCTTTGCGGTTTTCAATTTTTTTTTACGAAAAGAAGCCCCCCTTCCTACGAAGGGAAGACCACCCCTATTTATAGATGCGAAAACTTAATCTACTCAACCTACGAAGATTTGCATAACCACTTAATCACTGAAGATCATCTTTCGAGATTATCGTGGATGCTGACTCACTCGGCCATCTGTTAAAATCTTCCAAGCTGACTCGCTCGATGATTGAAGATTTTATATGCTGACTCAGCAATTGAAGATAAACTGGAATTTTTTATGAAGATTTTCCAAATAATTCACTTTAGATAAAGCTCCGTTATCCAATTAGAAAATCTTTCGAGATATCTATCCGTAACAAAAATATTTTAGATTATTCCTTATCCTCCTTAATATTCCCAATGATTTCAACACCTATTGTTAAAGATAAGATTACAATGCGATTTTTTAATTTCCAAAAATTATCATAATATCGCATCAAATCTTAAATTTTCACAAGATAATCAATTAAAAATAACGACGGGCTTGGGTTAATTTTATCCTTTCATGGGCCTAGCCCGGCCTATTAATTTAAAATTCAGAACCACCCATTCAACCCATCCGCCACCGGTCCAATAAATAAAATGCCAATTAAAATAAAATGCGCCTAAA
Source organism: Eucalyptus pumila (assembly GCA_016097595.1). Lineage (NCBI taxonomy): Eukaryota > Viridiplantae > Streptophyta > Magnoliopsida > Myrtales > Myrtaceae > Eucalyptus > Eucalyptus pumila. The sequence goes on from CM027849.1 coordinate 9,580,323, forward strand.
TCTATATGCTATGTAATTATATATATTTTTTAAACCCTAATTTTTAATGACTAAACGGACCGTTAAAATTTAGGTGTCAAAATGCAATGCTGCCCCTCTTTGAATGTGAGCTCAAGAGGTTGCCTTCAAAGACAAATTGAGACCTAAATTTTGACTATGCACATGCATTGAATAATTTTTTTTTTTTTTTTTTTTTCAAAATACCTAAATCCGGAAAAAATGAATCCCATTTTAAAATGCAATTTATATGATGCATGGAAATGCTAATGCAAATAAACCTACCTGGAATAACTTACCTTTAAAGAGGGTAGAGTAGTTCGAGGTAGTCGGTGTTACATGTCCAGGACCCGTACCATTTTACGGTCGCCCAGAATTGTAACATGGCTTTGTAAAGAGACTGCTTTCCCAGGACTCGTACCATTCTACGGTCGCCCAGTATGACAGTGTTTAGTTGTGTCTAGGACTCGTACCATTCTACGGTCGCCTAAACGGGAATTTACCTTTCAGGTCCCGTATCATTTTACGGTCGCCTGAATAGGGAAATAGATTTTGTCTAGGACCCGTTCTATTCTACGGTCGCCTAAACGGGGATTTACCTTCCAGGACCCGTACCATTCTACAGTCGCCTGAATAGGGAAATAGGTTTTGTCTAGGACCCGTACCATTCTACGGTCGCCTAAACGAGGTTTTGCTTGGCTAGGACCCGAACCATTCTTCGGTCGCCCAACCTTGCAACAGAGATCAACTGACCAGGACCCGAACCGTTCTTCGGTCACCTTAATCAGATTGAGTCTAAAGGAAAAACTTTGGGGGGACAACTCAGTCGAGTGTCGATTAAGTGTTTTCAAAAGGGAAAATACCTGTACGATGACAAGTATTTAAGGTATAGATAGAGATATACTTACCTGGTCACATCTCTGTTCCTGGGGAAATGTCTTCTGCAAAACATGGTCATAGGAGAAGCAATATGCATTTGTGATCGCAAACATGCATTAATTTAATGGAGGTTCATGCACTATGATTTATATCAAGCCTGCATCATGTAATTTCCATTGGGAAAGATTTCACAAACATGTTCCAATCTGAACACATAAGTGTCATGAATGTGCCAAATGGGGGACCTCTTGGTCTGAAAGGACTTTTCACTCATCCTCATTAAAATGGGCTGTTTCATCCTGACCTTTGATGCGGGATTTCTGACAATCACTCTATTTTCCATCATCATGCCAAGCAAGGGTTTGAACAATCTCGCAAGTGGTACGAACTTACCAATATGAGAGGTCTTTAACAGGACCGTAACGCTGGCTTGGTCAATGGTTTAGCAAAGGAGACTCTTTGAGTCAAGGTTATTAAAAAAATGAATGATATTTCATCATCATCCTGGGGTTTACAAGCCAAGAAACATGAGAAATGAAGCAGAAATTATCTTACTCGCACTTCTTCAAGCAATGCTTCCAAACATGTGAACTTTTACGTTAATTCAAGTGCCTTAATCTGAAAAGACTTTATAAGGGACGTAACGTAGGTTGGGTTCATGGGTTGAGAAACGAAAGGATCATTTGGCTCAACAAGTGTTTATGGGGTCAAAGTTGGTGATCATCTTGACATTTCCAACAATTTTCCTCCCCATCGTTGAAGATTTTATTCACATCATAACTCCACTGATTGCAACATCACAACATTTGAGTTTTTTTTTGGTACCACTTTGAAGATACGACTCACTTCATCAAGTGTTTGATTTTTTCTTTGGGCATTAGCCTTGCTTTTACCAGGCACACTGCTTTTTCATGCCCCATTTTGGACCTTTTTTTTTTTTTTTTTTTTTGACAAAGTCTTCATTTTTATCAGCATTGTAAATCATGCTACTTGAGTGGTTTGATCTTTCTTGCCTTGCCCCAGTGTGGGGGATGATCACCAACTAGGTTTAATGTGAAATGAATTCATAAGCTCAAGGGGGCTATGCAATGGATAAAGTGTATGGATAGAGGAAGAATTGCTCTTCGTCATCCTAAGGCACCTTAAATTATCGTACAAGTCACACTGTAAAAGCAATACTCGAAGATTGATACAAGTGTGAGTAGGAAAATTCCCATCATTCATTTCAAATTCTGTCCTAGTATGGGACGACTCCTGACAGGGATAATTTAAAAAACTCATTATGTGTGTGGGCTCAAAGGGTTGAACAATGGATATATCTGTAGTGTTTTGGATAGCAGAAGAAACTGCCTCTCATCACCTTGGTTGACGTACCCTTTGCGAGATCATCCTTTTCCTTGTGGGCATGGAACTTTGTGTGACACAACTCACTGAGGGGTTAGTGTATGGAATAAGGTTTGCCTTTCATCATTCCAAAGTATCCCATTTTCACACATTCAATTTATCTCACACGATTCATCAAGGAAAACATACAATATTTGCAACTAATTGAATTTGTAACTCAATGAGGTAATTTATTTATCATAAAATGTTTGCAATTCAAAACATGACATTGCAAATTCTATCATGGGTAATACTTCTTGACAGCATCTGAATTAACTGGAGTAGAAAACACACGACCATCCATTTCAGCCAAGATCAAGGCGCCTCCATGAAGTACCTTCTTTACCACATATGGGCCACTGTAGTTTGGAGCAAACTTCCCTTCAGGATCTGGAAAAATTGGCAACAGCTTCCTTAGAACAAGATCATTTACCTCGAAATGTCTCGGCCGCACCTTTCGGTTGAAAGATCTGGCTATTCTCTGTTGATATGCTTGGCCATGGCAGAGAGCCTTCAGTCTTTTCTCATCGATCAAGTTCAACTGTTCAAGTCTTTGTTGCGACCATTCGCCTCGATAATTCCACTTGGGATAATACTCTCGGGGAAGGAATCTCCACTTCCACAGTAAAACGCCTCCATGCCGTATACCAGAGCAAAAGGAGTTGCCCCGGTAGAAGTACGAATCGATGTCCGATACGCCATTAGTGCGAAGGGTAATCTGTCATGCCAGTCTCGATAATTCTCAGCTGTCTTAGCCAAGATCTTCTTAATATTCTTATTGGCCGCTTCAACAGCCCCATTCATTTGAGGGCGATAAGGGGATGAATTCAGATGCTTGATCTTGAGCTCGCTGAACAACTCATCAATGAGATTGTTGTTCAAATTTGTTCCGTTGTCAGTGATAATCGTTTCAGGGACACCATAGCGAGCAATTATGTCACGTTTGATAAATTTCACAACATTGCGAGCAGTGACACTTGCAAAGGATGTAGCTTCGATCCATTTTGAAAAATATTCTATGGCCACTAAAATAAATCTATGCCCATTGGAAGCCTTTGGGTTTATTGGGCCGACCACATCAATTCCCCACATTGAGAAAGGCCATGGCTCGGAAAACTGGTGCAGCACAGTTGGAGGAATATTTATCTTATCACCATGGACTTGGCAACGGTGACAACTTCGAACATGCTGTATACAGTCACCTTCTAGCGTGAGCCAATAATAGCCTAATCTCATGATCTTCTTAGCCATCATGTGTCCATTCATATGGGGGCCACACACTCCTTCATGAACCTCCTGCATAATTTGAGTGGCTTCACTGCACCCACACACCGCAATAAGACCGAATCATAAGACCTCTTGTACAGATTTTCACCACGACAAAGAACTTTGAGGCCATCTTCATAATGTACTTCCTATCAGCTGGAGTGCTTCCGTCGGGGAATTCCTGTTTTTGGATATAGTTCATGATATCGTAATACCATGGTTTTCCGTCAGACTCTTCTGTCACCATCATACAGTAAGCCGGTCTTGGCAGAACCTCTATCTTCAATGGCTCGACTTCTAATCCGTCAGTGACTTGCAACATAGATGATAAAGTTGCGAGTGCATCTGCAAATTGATTATGAGACCTTGATAAGTATTCAAATGAAACTTCATCGAATTCCTTGATCAAATCTTCTAGGTACTTGTGATATGGGAGCAATTTAGCATCATTAGTCTTCCATTCACCTACAGTCTGCAGTATGATTAACGCGGAATCCCCGAACACTTTTAATTTGGCTACACCCATTTCGATCGCAGCTTGAAGCCCGAGGATGCAAGCTTCATACTCGGCTGTGTTGTTAGTGCATGGGAATATCAATTTCGCAGCTACTGGGTGATGCTGTCCGTCTGGGGATATTAAAACGCCTCGGTGCGGGAACTGCATAAGTTTACAGCTCCATCAAAGAACATTGTCCATGAGTCTTCATTTACAATCAAGATACGGTCATCTAGGGAACGATCATCATTATTTGAGGCTTTTGGATTCTCAGCCAATAAATCGGCGATCACTCGACCCTTAACCGACTTCGTGGCATATACTTGCACATCAAACTCGATATCAAAATTTGCCATTTAGCCAACCTACCCACTAAAGCTGGCCGATCAAGTAGGTACTTGATAGGATCATTCTCGGTTACAAGAAATGTCTGGTAATGCAGTGTGTACTGTCTCAATCTATGCAACACCCATACTAGTGCCGCACAAGTCTTTTCCATATCAGAATATTTCAGTTCTGACATGGTGAACTTTTTACTCAAGTAATAAATGGCTCGTTCTTTTTTGTTGACGGGACTTCCCTGTGCCAACATCGCACCCAATGACTCACTATGAATGGTGAGGTAGTGAATCAAAGGATGCCCTGGTGATGGGGGGACAAGAACTGGTGGATTCATTAAGTACTGTTTCAACTTGTCGAACGCTTCTCGACACTCATCATCCCGCTGACTCGTGCATTCTTCTTTAAGAGCTTGAAGAATGGCTTGGCGGTTTCAGAAAGTTGGGAAATGAATCGAGCAATGTAATTCAATCTCCCCAGAAGACTCCGGACTCCTTTCACTGTTGATGGAGGTTGCAACTCACATATAGCTTTAGCTTTAGCCGGGTCGATCTCAATCCCTTTACTACTCACAATGAACCCAAGTAATTTACCAGATGTTGCTCCAAACACGCATTTAGTGGGGTTTAGACGAAGCTTGAACTCACGGAGTCGATCAAACAATTTCTTCAAGGTTTCGATGTGGCTTTTCCCAAGTCGAGTCTTGGCGATCATATCATCAACATAGACCTCGATCTCTTGATGCATCATGTCATGAAATAGCGCTACCATAGCTCGCTGGTAAGTTGCCCCTGCATTCTTGAGTCCAAAGGGCATGACCTTGTAATGAAAGGTTCCCCACGGAGTGATAAATGCAGTTTTCTCTTTGTCTTCCTCCCTCATCCTTATCCGATTGTATCCAAAAACCATCCATAAATGAGAATAGTTCAAATCTGCGACTATCAACAAGGACATCTATGTGAGGTAGCGGGAAGTCATCTTTTGGGCTAGCCTTGTTTAAATCCCGATAATCGACACAAACTCGAACTCGACCATCCTTCTTCATCACCGGCACGATGTTTGCTACCCATTCAGGGTATTGCGAGACTTCAATAAATCCGACTTTTAAAAGCTTCATCACTTCATCTTCTATCTTCTTCGAGAGCTCAGGCTTAGTTCTTCGCAGTCTTTGTTTCTTAGGAGGCACGTCCGGGTTAGTAGGCAAGCAATGCTCCACGATTGACGGGTCTAACCCAGGCATGTCGGCGTAGGTCCATGCGAAGATGTCCTGATATTCCTTCAATAACTGAATCAGACGTTTAGCCTCGTCTTTGGGAAGATTCGCCCCTATTTTCACCTCCTTGACTTCTTCAATGTCACTTAAATTAATAGTGACGGTCTGCTCTGATGTAAGAGTCTTGGCTTTTTCATGTTGTTCCCAGCTTTGCTGCACCTCAATGGAATCTTCAATGGAATCCTTGATTAACTCTTCCGGATCATTATCAGCACTTGTTGCATTGGATTGAACCATTTCCATACCTTTGCATGTTATATGATTGTCCCTGAAACATGAAATAGAAGGATCAAAAAGACAAACAGGGTTAATCATTTTTTTGTGAAATTTTTTTAAAATTCTTTTGCAAAAGCATTTTTTTTTTAAAAACATTTTAACACGAGGAAGCGTGATGAAACCCAGGCCTCAGAGTTCTCCTTGGATTTTGATTTTGTTTTATCGGTTGGATATCATCACCGGGCTGGTTTGGTGTACCTCATCATGCCCTCAAAATAAAACTTGTAATTTCATTGAAATTCACCAATCAATTACAATTTATTGAATGGAAAATGCAATTCAAGTCCTAAAAAGTGAAAAATAAGAAATCGAAAACAATTCCTAGAAAGCAATAAAAATTCCCACGCAGGGGACTGTACAAAAGTGATAAATGGGTTACTCTTGTGGATGAGGGCCCATTTCTTCCAGAGGTTCTCCATCAATGGCTCCAATGGAGATGTCATCAAACAAACTTGAAATTCCTTCCAGGGTGTCGTCAGAGTTTTCCGTCCTTGAAAGCGCCGGATCATCCATGTCATCCCACCCACTTGGAACTATATTGCGGGCATCAAAGTAAAAGCTGGGAGGAGCCGAATACTTCACCATATAGTCGAACTTCCCACTTGGTTGTCCGAGAGTATCCATCACTTCAGCTTCATGTTGCATCATAATTGGAGGACCAGGAAACGTCTCATGAATATTTGGAGGTGGTAAATTTTGCCTCCTCGCCCTTGCTCGGGTGGCGAGTTATGCCTTTCCCGTCTTTCGTCTTCCGAACTTCCTCCACCTCTTCCATGGTACCCTAACCCAACAGACGGGACCTTTGAGGGGCTTCAATGGGGCTTCGAATACCCTGACCATTTCTTCCCAAACCATTGCCAGGGACAAAACCATTCCCAACCATTACTCTTCCTACCATGAGGGCAGCATCTGAAACCTCAGGAGTGGGCGGCGATGAACCTCGAGAAGCATGTATGGTAGACACTAACTCAAATGAGTGGTAACTTGATTCGAACTCAGAATCCGGCTCTACATAGGGGATGGCCGTCTCGTGATAAATCCGGTGGTCTTCTTCACCATACACGGTGACTAGCTTCCTTTCGATCACAAATTTCACAGCTTGATGTAGACTTGAAGGGACTGCACCAGCAGTATGTATCCAGGGGCGACCTAGCAGAAAATTGAACCCGGTAGGGATATCCAAAGACTTGGAAAGGGATGTTGAAGGCGACCGGCCCTATTTGCACGTCAAGGTGGATTTCCCCAATTACCTCCTTCCTCGTTCCATCAAAAGCTCTCACAGAAGTCTTCGCAGCATGTATCTTGGACGGGTCTACCTTGAGGCGGTGAAGAGTGGCCAATGGACATATGTTTAGGGCGGACCCATTATCGATGAGCACTCGGGATACATGTGAAACCTTGTGCTTGACAGATATGTATAGTGCTTTATTATGCCCTCTACCCTCAAGAGGGAATTCCTCATCAGAAAAAGCAATCATGTCCTTGAGAAGGACCGATCCTACAAAATCCTCCAACTTATCTGCTTCAACTGTTTCGGGTACACGAATTTCGCTTAGCACCTTCATCAGTGACTTCTGATGCACAGAGGAGGTTTGGATGAGCTCGAGCAAAGAGATCTGGGCAGGCATCTTTCGCAATTGATCGACGATATTATACTCACTTGCTTTAATCACAGCCAGAAATTCCTTAGCCTCTTCGTCAGTGACGGGCTTTGCAGGTTGAACATTATTTTGAGCATAAGTTCGACCAGACTTCGTAACGAGATCAACATCTAGGTCATAAGACCAAGGCACTGCTTTATTATTGACATACTCATACGGCTGAGGTATTTCAATCACAATCTCCTCATTAGCTGCATCTTCTAGCGGGGGCATATTTGCGAGTGACGGATCTACTTCCTCCTTACCACCATCGAGAGCAGCCTGCTCCTCCTCCCAATCAATGATGATGTGGGAAACAGTGGAAACTACACAGTTATGGTCGGCATACACGATAATGCCGTCATCTACCATTTTGGCAATTCTTTCCTTCATCAGTGATAGGGGAACATCTTCCTGATCTCGGATAATATCCAGCTCTCACCATCCATTGTAGGCATCTCGTCACATGCACCTTCGAGTTCTTGATCCGTCTAACTTCAAGTTCTAGAATAGCATTTATCTTGTACCCTCATGCTCCGTAGCGGATTCTTCCGGACATTTGGCTGAGCAAAGTTTGAAATGAGAAGGCCTTTGTGTCCGGAGATTTTGGATCTTGTGCTTGAGGGTGAAACATTCATCAGTTGAATGTCCCAATTCACCGTTATGGTAGTCACACTTCTTTGTCGGGTCATAGCCACGAATGCTTTCTCGATTGGGACGCTTTGGTTCATTGGTAAGCAAACCTTTCTTTCGGAGGATCGTCAGCACCTGGGATGGAGATCTAGGGAGAGGAGAAAACTGCCTTCTATTATTTGCTTGGGCAAATGATTGACGGCCAGCGGCTTGTGGTTGTCTTGGATTCATTTGAATGGCCGGAACACGTTTGGCATTTTCTTGGCTATAAGCCATATTCACATCCACTGCTGTTTCTTTCTCCTTCTTGGCAGCAAATCTTCTACCGGATGGCTCAGTAAACCATCCTTCCCTTATTCCCATCTCAACTTGTTCTCCCACAGGAATAAGCTGATTGAAGCTTTCAACGTACGTACTGGCCATTCGGTTACGAAACTCAGATGGGAGGGTCTTCACAAACAGCTTCATCGTTCCTTGTTGGTAGGCTCGGGAGTGATTTGAGCCGCTGTTTCTCCATCTTACAGCGTATTCTTTAAATGACTCGCTCTTTTTCTTTTCCATCCGCTCCGGTCTTCTCGGGAAGGTGCGATGTCCATGTTGAACTTGTACTTGTTTGAGGAATGCGTCGCCTACTTCGTTCCAGGTGTCGAGGAGGTTCACATTCTTCATCACATACCAATTAAGGGCGGGCCCGGTCAAACTTGCATGAAATGATTGAATCATGAGAGGCTCATTCTTGACATACTGGGCCATGCGTACGTGGTACATCTGCAAATGAGCCTTTGGGCAAGATGTGCCATCATACTTCTCAAACTCTGGCATTTTGAACTTGCTCGGCATTTTGACCTTCTCATAGACTGAGAGGTCAAACGGGAGGGAGCTTTGTGAATCCTGCAACTGTCTTATTTTATCTTCCAGCTTCGCAAAACGCTCATCCTGATCTGCCTTGGGAACATCATCAAGCTTGGTCTTTCCAGCAATGATTGGGTCATCTTCCAGGCCAGGCATGCCGTCATCAATCTGGTTTGCTTGCTTTGGGATGACTACTTCAGGAAGAGCGGGTGCAGTTGTTGGATTTGCTTGGAGGAGTTGGAGTTGATCCGTCACAAGCTGTAGAGAGGCGAGTACTTGTTGGAGTTGAGTCTCTACCGCGAGAGACACGATCACGCATTTCGGTTTGTTCGGCCATTCTAGCTCTCAACCGTGTGATGATGGGCGAACGTGATGGATCCGTTATCACCTAATTGGATAAAAGTAATGTAAGAACCAATGACAAGATAGGAAAAATGGCCCATGACAATGGTCTAATGCCTGATTTTATTTGAAATTTGAACCAAGCTCCCTAAACATTGAACTAAGAATTAAAATCCAAAGTCCCTAAACATTGAATCTAAAAAAAAATGAGCTAGAAATCAAAACCCCTAAATATCGAACTAGGAATCAAAATTCAGGACGTCTCATTTTATATGCCTTCGGGATTTCAACGCCTTACGAAGCTTCCTATTTTCTGCTTCAATCATTTCCACTTTCCGCTTAAGATGCTCAATTTGTGCTCGTTGGGTTGGCTTCTCAGTCACATCAGGGACTACGGACGCGGGTGGCAGAAATCCGATGTTGTTGGATGTAGAATGTTGATGCATGGTGAATCTCCTCCTCGCCTTTTAGTCTCTTGGGCACCAAAATCTTCTCTGGGTGGCATTCATTCCATGCAGCAATGATCATCTGGATCTCCTTGAAGTAATCATAATTTGCTCGAATAAAACGAACTTGGAACAACTCTGTCTTGAGTGGCGGAGGAATTTCTTGAAGAGCTTGGTACTGACGGGCCACCCTATACGGGTAGTAAGAAGTCGCACCAGAAAAGCCCAACAACGGAACTGGCTCATCATACTTGTGTGAGAAACGAGCTTCCTCAACTCGGAACCATTTAGTATGCCATAGGAATGCCTTAGGATCAGGATTTTTCAAAAAATTAATCCAACGAGCATACTGTTTATTTGGGGAAAAACGTTCTAAGACCGCAAACTTTTGTATGGGGTGCCTAAAATCATCAATCTTAAATTGATTCATAAGGTGCCCAAATCCTCTTATGTGGGAGAAAAACCATATTTGCAAAAGTTCGGGAGGGCACGCATGGTCTTTTCCTCATTTTGTTTGAAACGAGTTAATGATAAAAATGTTTCGGCTAAAACCATATTGACATAATTCAACCCATCGCAAACACGATTAACCACCCATGAAATTGAAGGATTAATGGCATTTTTTCGATAAGGAAAAACGATTAGCCCAAAAAATGCTAATATGAAAATCCTAGCTTTTGAAATCATTGGTTGGTTTGCAAAACACTTTTCTAAGAACGAAAATGGACATGCAAAACAATTAGCTTTGACAACTTTCCTTACTCTTTCGGCTTCAATTTGTAAAAATTGGAATAATTCAGAGATAGAATCTATACCGATAGGCGGTCTAACAAGTTCCTTTTCCAGAGGCATTCCGATGGCAACACTATATTCTTCAAGTGTTGGAGTTAATTCAAACCTACCAAATATAAAGGTGGAAGTTTGTGGACACCAGAAGTGAGGGAGTGCCTGAATCACACCGAGTGGACATTGATCTCTAACAGTGGAAGAAGTCGGGCAATCCTAGCTTTCACATATCTCTGACCATCTTGATCTAACTGATCCAACCACCTCTTGAGTTCTTTTTTTGGAGTGGAAATAAATTGTGCATCGGTTTTCCCCATTGCATACAAGATCGACGACAAAACCTAATTGTCATGGACCGACAAAAATAAAGTAAATAAATTGCGAAAAATTTAAACAACTTACTTTCACTGGAAATGGATGACAATCACATAGACATACACATGAAATGTGAGGCTCGATTACTACCTAGACGGCTTAACAAGGTGGAGCTAAGAGGATGGTCTGACCGTTGCAGTCTCGCATTAACGTGTCAGGTCCTCCTAACCCCGGCTCAGTCGAATGGAATACCCAATAATCACGCAGTCTCGCGGATATGGACAAACACATTCGACACCATGAAAGAAATTTCGGGAAGAGAAAGTCAACCTCTACATAGCAATCTCGCTTTAGAGGAAGTATCCTTCTCAACACCATCCTAGAAGTCTTATCGCAGCCCAGGTCCGACCGCAGGTTGTGTGTGCAAATAGTGTGGTGCTAAAGCAATAAAGCATGCACAACAATTTAAATGCAAACAACACTTCTATAGTTTTAATTTAAACATTCATCCCTAACTCCAACCTGCAAAACAGGGGTTAGCAAAGACTACTCTCCTTATACCTCCCATCTGTAAGAACATTTAACACCTTAGAAATGTTAGGGACATACCTGGGATCCTTGCTGCCAAACAAAAATATTTTTTTAAAAGAAAAATTGGCCTAAGTCCACTAAGTGTTTTAACACAAGTCCCCAGCGGAGTCGCCAAGCTGTCGCGACCAATTTTTTGGGTTTGAACCACCTAGGGTTTGGCTAATGGATTACTAAGTCTTTAAGCTTAGCTCGGGCTCTCCCAAGCCCATACCAAATCGCGACTTAGGTTTGAATTCTTAACATGCAAATGATTTTTAATCGGGAGTCGCCACTAATCTATTTTTGGTGGGTCGATTAGAAACCCAAGTAAAGTAACGGGAGATTTACTTTACTCCTACGAACCAGAGGTTTATGAGTTCGGGGACTTGATTACACTAGACTATCCTAGTGCCCTTTCGGTACCTTTTTATTTCATTTTTTTTTTAAATGTTTGGCAATTGAATTTATTTTAATCTAACTTCCTAACATGTGAGGTGATCATACGTATGCGCATACCACCAATTTATCACTCAAGAAAGCAATTTAATATTACAAAACATACCTAGAAGCAATGAAATCATCTGCATTGTTAAATCAGAATTCACATCAGCAGCCCTAGATATGATTTCTAATTAACACGCAATTTCAATTTTTTTGTTTTTATTTTATTTAATGAAAATCATGACTTATGCAATGCATGTTAATAATCTAATATGACATGGCAGCATGACCTAAACTATATGACATGAAGAAATGCAATAATTAAATGCCATCTAAATGACCTAATTCTAATGACATGCAATGCGATGCAATGACATGTAAAATTATTTGAACTAAGATGTCATGCCGCATATAATTTAGCACGCGAGTTATATGTCATGCGACATTTATTAAATGATTTAGTCTAATGATGAAGAAGTTCTAATTAAATGAACCTAATAAAAACTAAATGACGTGCATTTGATATTTCTATTTAAAAAATGCGAAAATAATCTAGCTAGATTAAAATTCAATCTAACTTAAACTAAGGATTAAGTCACATTAAATCCTAATTTAAACTAAGATATTATCTTAATCTAACATGTAATTGATCTAATATGCAATGACGTGCGGAGCAAGCCCTAATGACATATGCATGATATTTTTTATCTTTTATTTTTTATTTAAAATTCAAAATTTAAAATTGCCACGTAATTAAACATGCAACTAAAGTCCTAAATAAATGCATTTTTTATATTTTTTTTGAACTAAAATCCCTATCCTAGCTATGCAAGATAACAAGAAATATTCTAAAACAAACTGAATCCTAATTCAAATATTTTTTTAGATTTTTTTAATGATTCTCTAAAACAAGCCATTATCAACTAAACAGTAAATCTAAAGAATCAAGATATGCAATCATATAAAGGATCAAAATAACCGAAAAAATAACCTGTTGTCTCACAGGTCAAATTAACGATTATCCTAACCCTAATTATCACAACAAAGAGTTCAAAATAACTAAAATCTGATCAGAATTCTTACAGATCAAATTAATAGTTATATTGATTCAACACTTAAAATACTATCGACAAATCCCAGAAATTATTATAATAAAAAAAATGATCCGAGATCTTACGGATCAAATTAGTAATTACAATAATTCTAGAGAATATCCTGTGGATAATGCCTACAAAATCCATAAAATAAAGATCACTCCTGAACTTAAAAGAAATAAATAAAATAAAGTAAATAGAAAAAGAATAAAACTACCTAATTTCCCTTTCCTTTTCTTTTTTTGTTTTTCTTTTCCTGCTTGTAACCGTGGGTCTCCAAGGGCAGCGGGTCAATCGGTCCAGCGAAGGGGAACTCCGGCAAGGGCGGCGCGAGCACACGGCTAGTCACGGGTCAGGCGAGACAGGGGCGGCACGGGCGAAGGAGACAGCCGGCGTCGGGGTACATTGGAGCAGCAACGTGGGCAGCTGGCGTCGGAGTATTGGCGCGGACTGGGCGGCAGCAGCAACAGGGAGGCGCGGCGTCGGTGGCCGGCGAACAGCGGGGTTGCGGGTCGCAGCGGCGTTGTCCCACGGGTGTGTAGCGGCTCGGCGTTCAGTTCCAGCGTCGTGGGTCAGCAAGCAGGGCAGCAACGGCGACGGGGCACGGGCTGAGGCGCGGCGGCGGAGCTGCGGACGTCGTAGCTGAGGTCACCGGAGAGGGGTTTCGAATGGAGGCTAGCAGACGCGGCGACGGCGCTGGGTCACGGGCTACTGGCTGCTGGGCGGCGACAGCAAGGCGGTGCTTGGGCTTCTAGTTGCAGGCGAGGCAGATCCGGCGGTAGCGGCGCAGTCGCGGGGCTCACACGGGCGGGCACGCGATGCTGGTGCGGCGGTAGCGACCGGAGACTCGGGATCTGCAGGTGGGTCGCTCGGGCGTGGGGCGGAACAGGGCTGCTTGGGCGCGGTGACAGGTAGCGATCGGCAAGGTCAGGAGCGGCGGGATTCGTCGGAGCTCCGGCGTCGGGGTACGTTGGAACAGCAACGTGGGCAGCAGGTTGGGAAGACGATGAACGTAGGGGTCAAATCACCCCTTTTCCTTCTGCCTTTACCCTTCTCCTCTCTGCAGCCGCACTCCTTCGCACTCTCACCTTTCTCTCTCTGTTCTGCTTTTGCTTTTTGCTTTTTTTAGCAAAAGTCAAAACTTTTTCTCTTTTCCTCTCCCACAAACCGAAACCCTATTCTCTGTTTTCTCTCTTTTAGCTTTTCAATTTTTTTACGAAAAGAAGCCCCCTTCCTACGAAGGAAGACCACCCCTATTTATAGATGCGAAAACTTAATCTACTCAACCTACGAAGATTTGCATAACCACTTAATCACTTTGAAGATCATCTTTCGAGATTATCGTGGATCTTGACTCACTCGGCCATCATTTAAAATCTTCCAAGCCGACTCGCTCGATGATTGAAGATTTTATATCTGACTCAGCAATTGAAGATAAACTGGAATTTTTTATGAAGATTTTCCAAATAATTCACTTTAGATAAAGCTCCGTTATCCAATTAGAAAATCTTTCGAGATATCTATCCGTAACAAAAATATTTTAGATTATTCCTTATCCTCCTTAATATTCCCAATGATTTCAACACCTATTGTTAAAGATAAGATTACAATGCGATTTTTTAATTTCCAAAAATTATCATAATATCGCATCAAATCTTAAATTTTCACAAGATAATCAATTAAAAATAACGACGGGCTTGGGTTAATTTTATCCTTTCATGGGCCTAGCCCGGCCTATTAATTTAAAATTCAGAACCACCCATTCAACCCATCCGCCACCGGTCCAATAAATAAAATGCCAATTAAAATAAAATGCGCCTAAATCTATATGCTATGTAATTATATATATTTTTTAAACCCTAATTTTTAATGACTAAACGGACCGTTAAAATTTAGGTGTCAACACAAAGGAAATCAAGATAGTTTTGTTAAAGTTTCGCTCTCACTGATGTCGGATCTGCATGTGTTCAACCTTATTACTATGAATAGCATTGGTGTTAGAGAGGCCGAACTTATGCGTGCACCGTTAATAAACAACATCGTAGTAATAGATGAATATCTCGGTGTTTGCTCATTATTGAAGACGGATTTGTAGATTAACCATCAATTTCGATTTGGAAAATTTATAGATAAGAGCATCGAACCCATAATTTTCATTGTGATGATTCATCTTCTTATTTAGGATTTGTTTGGAATTTGGGTTAGTTTATAGTTGGACTACGTTTCTTTATTGTATATCTATGGAAATAAATTAAATGTTTCTTCAACTAAAAAAAAAAAAAACCCAATACGCAAATTAATTGGCTCCGTTATACTTGTTATACAATATGTGCTATTAATGATTTCCCGCAAGTGTTGGTAAGGCAAAGTCCGATGTGCTAATACTATTAATCGATTGCCATCAATTAATTACCAAGAAGACGAGAGCCGACACACACGGAGGCTGCTGAAAACACCAAATCCCGTTCGACTTACATAGGCTGTGCATGGTAACTTTCCCCAGTCCAAGAATTTCTATTCTTCTCTTCCCCGAAACAAAAAAAGAATATAGTAAGTGTCGCGACCAATTTTTTTCGGGTATGAACCACCTAGGGTTTGGCTAATGGATTGTTAAGCCTAGACTTAACTTGGGCTCTCCCAAGCCCATACAAATTCGCGACTTAGTTTAAATTGTAAACATGCAATTTTTTAATTAGGAGTCGCCACTAATCTATTTTTAGTGGGTCGATTAGAAACCCTAGTAAAGTAACGGGAGATTTACTTTACTCCTACGAACCAGAGACTAAGTGCGGGGACTTGTTACGTTAGATTTCTCTAACGCCGTTTCGGTACCTTTCTTTTTATTTTGAAAAATGTTTGGCAGGCAGCTTGAATTGATTTTAAACTATCTCCCTAACATGTGAGAGGTGTTAATATCTGGTCAAAACCATCAATTTAACACCCAAGAAAACAATTAAATAATGTAGAGCTTACCTCAAAGCAATGAAAGCATCTGCAGTATTAAATTAAAATCCACATCAACAATCCTAGATATGGTTTCTAATTAACACGCAATTTCTTTCTTTTTGTTTTCACTTATTAAGTGAAAATATAGTCAATATGCAATGCAATGCTATTAATTTAACATGAAATGATATAGCATGGCGACATAACCTAAACTATATGACATAAATAAGCATGCAATCTATTATAAAGAAATGTAATAATTAAATATGCCATTTAAATTTACCCAAATGACTTAATTCTAATAACGTGCGATGCAATGCAATGACGTACAAAATTCTTTCAATTAAAATGACATGCAACATGCAATTTAATATCGAGGTATATGTCACGCGACATTTATTAAATGACCTAATCTAATGACAAGCAATTTCTAATGAACCTAACAATAATCACTAAAATGACGTGCATTCCATGGACTTAATTCTATATGACAAGCAAATGACATTTTTTTATTTTTAAAAAATAATGCAATCTATCCTAGAAATTGCAACTAATTTATCCTAAGACAAATTTTATGAAATTTCAAATGATCTAGCTAAATTAAGATTCTATCTAATTTAAACTAGGGATTAAGTCATATTAAATCCTAATTTAAACTAAGACATTATCTAAATCTAAAATGCCATTTATCTAAAGATTATCTAAATTTAAAATGGAACATGCAATTCTAATCTAATATGCACAATGATTTTTTTATGTTTTTCTTTAATCTTGAAATTAAAATTAATACCTAATTAACATGCAATTCAAATAAAAATAACTAACAATCTAGATGAATGCACTTTTTTTGGATTTTTTATTTAAAAATTCATAATAAGATTGCAATCCTAATATGTAAGATAACAAAAACAAACTTAATCCTTATTCAGATTTTTCTCTTTTTGATTTTTTATTTTAAAAAAATTCGAAATCGATTGCGATTTTAACCCTAAGACTAAGAATATTCTAAAACATACTTAATCCTAATTTGAATTTTTTTATTTTTTTTATGAAAATAAAATTGATCCAAACACACGATATCAAATCAAGCAAGACAATATTGATATCCAAAAATTGGCAACCGTATCTCAGCGCATTTGAGATCGGATTGGCCAATTTTAATTTTAAATCGCGAATCAAATCTCGAGAACGAGATTGGATTGTCGATTTTTATAAGGGATTAGAGTCGGATTTCGGGCGCGAAAATCGGACTACCAATCCCTCGCTTGAGGAGGACTTTCATGTTGGAAATAATCCAAGGTAAACAAGTGAAATAACATTAAAAAAAAAATAAAATGAAGTAAAAAGAAAAGAACTACCTAAATAATTTTCTTTTTTTTCTTTTGTTATACGCGGCTGGTGGTGGGTCACCGAGAGACAGCCGTCCAGAGGTCCCGGCAGGGGGATCACCGGCGAGGGCAGCAGCAGACACTGCTGGTCGCGGGTCAGGCGAGACAGGGGCGGTACGTCGAGCTCCGAGCGGCGGTGATGGCGTTGCTGGTGCGAAGTCGCGGACTACTGGGCGCTGGCCTGGTCGTTGGACTCGGCAGCAAGGGCGACCGGAGTCACGAATGCTGCGGCGGCGTCGCTCGGAGAGGGCTCGGAGCGGCGTGCAAGGGCTTCGGCTGCCGGCGGCTCGGGCATCAACGAATGAACAGGAGGAAACGTCGGCGGGGCACGGCGGGCGCCGGGCTGGGCAGACCGCAAACAGAGCAGGGCCGTCGCTCGGGCGGCGGTGGCTCGGCAGCAGGAACTCGGGGCGGCGCGGCGGTTGCGACTGACAGGACTGGCTTCGAGCTCCAGGCGGCGTCGGCGTGCGCGGTGAGGCGGTGTTCAAAGCTGCGGAGGCGCGACGGATCGGGCGGCGAGGGAGTCCGACGAGGAGGTAGTCTGCTGTGATCGTTGATGCAGGGCTTCGGGGACAAGCGGTGGTGCAGACGCGGCGAGAGGGAAGCGCAACAATGCGAGCGCGGCTGCGCGGGCACAATCGTCGGAGGCGGCAGGCGGGGGCGTCGGCACAGGGGTGCGGGTAGCGGTCGAGACCACCGGTAAAGAAGAACAGTTCTTCTTCTTTTTTTCCTATTTTTTTCTCTCTCTTCCTGTCTCCTCTCACGTCACTTCCTCTTTTCTCCTTTTTTTTTTTTTTTTTTTTTTTTTTTTTTTTTTACTTTTCCCTGCACTCTTTCTCTTTCTCTCTTTCTGCAGAAACGAAACTCCTCTTCACCTTTTCTTTTCTTATTTTTTTTAAAAAGAACCCCCCCCCCACAAAGAGAAGGCCACCCTATTTATAGAGTGAAAACTTAGTAAGCTCTAAGGCTTCATTATCTTATCCTCCTTAATATCTTATACCGATTTTTTAAAGATAAGATCATAACCCCGATTTTCTTAAATTCCAAAAATCCTCATTTCAAAAAAATATTCTCCTCCGATTTCATCATCTATTGATAAAAATAAGATTACAATGCGATTTTTTAATTTCCAAAAATCATCATAATATCGCATCAAATCTTAATTTTTCATAAGATAATCAATTAAAAATAACGACGGGCTTGGGTTAATTTTATCCTTTCATGGGCCTAGCCCGGCCTATTAATTTAAAATTCAAAACCACCCATTCGACCCATCCGCCACCGGTCCAATAAAATCCAATTAAAATAAAATGCAAATTAAAAACAAATGCGCTTAAATTTATATGCTATGCGATTAATATATATATTTTTTATAGACAAAATTAACCCATAATTTTCTATGCAATAAATGACTAATCGGGTCGTCAAAATTTAGGTGTCAACAGTAAGCATGCGACCAACATTCATCCCCAAGCTAGCATCCAACTCCCCAAGAGATTATTCTAATTTGGTCCACTGATTGGTTCTATTAAAGGTTCTATTAAAGGCAAATTGAAAGGAATAAAAAGCTGGTCCCTTCTTGCTTCTTATCTTGACATTCGGTCTTTCGTATGTAAAACATATTAATGACCAAATTCTATTCACTGCCAAAGCAACTCACTCGTTCGGCTATAAAAAGTAATTACCTTTTTCGGATGACGTCCCGATTTGTTAACTTTTTTTTTTGTCTTTCTGTATATTGTACAACTTTGCACATGACAAAGTGAGTGTTCACCCTAGCATGAAATTAGTGAAAATCAAGCTTAATTATTCAAACGATATTCAAGTGTTATTAACGACAGGGAACTGATAGATTGTCATTCAATTTCGTTATTTAATATATTCTTAGTATGTTCATTAATCGCACTAATTATATAAAACATATGACTTTATTATAAACTTGCAAATCAAGCTTCTAAAACTTATAGTTTGTCTTCAATTTGCTATGAAAAAGACCTATAACTAAGGGTTTTACGAAACTTTAGCACTAAACTTAAGCTGAAATCTCCTTTCAATCTTATTCAAAATCTGTAATTAGTGGTTATAACGAAATAATATAAGAATCCCATGAAATCGAAAAATATCGAAACTAAATTATTTTTTCATCTCTATTTTAGGAAAAAAGACATTCACATAGCACCTCGATATGATTTCAAAATCAAACAGCTAAATTCCACAAAATTACACCAGAAAAATAACGATGACGACCATCATGAAAACTAGAAAAGCCATGTATAATCAGAAAAAAAATAATAATAATAACAATAATTTGCTGACGAAAAAAGAGAGGAAATCAATTATTGGGTTTTATTTATTTATTTATTTTACCTTTCTACCCTTGCTTCATATATATATTCACGCACTGTCTCCGCTGTGCACCGATCTCGCCTCCTCCCTGCGTCTCTCGTGAATCGACCGAAACGCTAAAACCCTAAAAGCCGTCGCGCTCCATGGCCCCGAAGCGTCCTCTTCCGGCGGAGGATCCGCCGCCGGCGTCCTCCGACGACGACGAGCCGGCCGGCAGCTCCGAAGAGGAAGAGCCCAAGGAGGAGGAGGACGAGGAGGAGGAGGAGGAGGAATCCGGAGAGTCGGAGGCCGATTCCGAGTCCTCCGGTGACGAGGACGGCAAGGGGGAGCAGAAGAAGCCGCCGCAGCCCAAGCCGACTCCCCCGCCGCCGCCGCCGCAGCAGCAACCGCCGCTGACGCAGCCGCAGCAGAAGTCTCAGGGTGGGTCTTCGGCGGCGGCGGCCGGGTCCGAGTCGGAATCCGAGTCCGGGTCCGAGTCGGGGACCGAGTCCGAGTCCGAGTCCGACTCGCGCCGCTACACCGTCAAGCCCATAGCCTCGAAGCCCATGGAGAAGGTCGAGACCCCGCCCGCGAAGAAGCAGAGGGCGGAGCCGCCGTCCTCCTCATCGAAGCCGCAGCAGCCCTCGTCGGCGGCGGCGGCGGCGGCGAAGCGGAAGGCCGAGCCGGAGGGCGGCTCGAAGGCGAAGCGGAAGGTCGAGCTGGAGGACGCCAAGGAGAAGGAGCCGAAGCGAGGGAGGAAGAAGGACGCGGCCGAGAACGGGTCGGTGCAGAAATCCGGGGAGGAGTCGAAGAAGCTGTTCCAGAGGATATGGGGCGACGACGACGAGCTAGCCCTGTTGCAGGGCATGATCGATTTCCGGGAGAAGAAAGGTATGGACCCTTTTGCCAACACTAACGCGTTCCATCATTTTGTCAAGAAATCGCTCGGGCAAGAGTTTACCCATAGTCAATTGGCGAACAAGATCCGGGTTTTGAAGAAGAAGTATAGCAACAATGAAGGGAAGGGGAAGGATGGTGAGGATAGGTCGTTCTCGAAGCCCCACGAGCAGAAAGTTTTCGAATTGTCTAAGAAAATCTGGGGCGCCAATAAGAGCGGCGATGCGGGCGGGAGCGGCGAGCAGACGCCTGTGCCGAAGGCGAATGGTACTGCTAAGAAGAGTAAGGCTGCTACTGCTGCCAAGGTGCCCAAGTTGAAGATGGAGACGTCGCTGGAGAGGCCGAAGGAGAATGGTGAACTAGTGCTGTCGGAGCATATTGATGCCGGAAGCATGTTGTCCTGTGATTATAAGATGTTGCAGTTGTCTGGGCTTGGCTTGGATCAGGACTTTATGAAGAAAGGGTGGGAGATGCTGGATCAGTCGGGGAAGGAGGAGTTGAAGGAACGATGGAGAAAATTGCATTTGGCTGAGATGCGAGTACTGGCTGAGAGGGCCACATTGATTAGTTATCAAACCAATCTTGTTTTAGAGGCTTATGAGCGGGCTGATGGAAACTAGGATGGGACCGCCAGTTCTTTTTTGTGCAAAAAAATGTGTAGGTGATATATCTTGTTTACTTAGGTTTTGGGTTCATGTCGGTACTTTTTTTTCGATGGTTTTGTAAGTTTAATGCATGTAAACCTTGGATTTTTGCATGTCCTCTTAAGTTTGATGATATTCTCTAAATGCTTTGGCCTCTTGCTAGTGCCTGCTATTGCAAGCCGGTTCTCAGTCATGAGCGAGCTGGTTTGTTGTCATCCTTTCTCTTGACACCAATTTCATGATCACTTGTGTTGGTTTCTGAAGCAAGTTATGTTGCTGATGCATTACTTCATCTCCTGTAAATCAGAGTTGCTTGGCCCGTTTATTGTTTTGATCGGCGAACATTTTATCCCATTGTTCTATCGAAAAACACCTGGGGCTTGTAAGAAGCATAGGGGTGTCTTAACATCCTAGTCCCCACTATTTTGTTTGCATGGACATCTATAGTCTAAAGCAAGCATGAATCAGGGGAATACAACAGAGTATACAAATCAGATTAGATTGGACAGGAGATGAATTAGGTAAGATCATGCCAAGCTTGGGTTTTAGTTTTGTTGTGCATTGTTTTCAAATCTGCCTTATGGATACTGGGTTGGCCAAAGGTTACTTTGTTCTCGTTGTTTTAAGGTGTAAGTGCGTTTGACCTCCGCTAGATTCGTGGTCAGTTAGCTTGAGAAAAGCCATGGACATATAGTTCAACAAGAATACAAATCCTTGCTTATATTTTAGTGTGAGTTGGAAGATTCCTTTATCTCAGGATTTGAAGCAAATGCTGGTTGCAGAATTGAGGTTGAGGTTGCTCGACCACTGCTAAATTCGTAGTTGACTAGCTTGAGGAAAGCCATGGACATATGGTTCAACAAGGGCACGCATCCTTGCTAACGTTTGTTGGTGTGAGTTGGAAGATTTCTTTATCTCAGGATTTGAAACAAATGCTAGTTGCTCTATTGAGGCTGAGGCTTCTCAATGTCTATAGAGAGATTTACCTCTTCCAGCGCAAGCCGCATCTCAGGAGCAGTAGGGAAAACACCTAGACCATCTTATGATATCATCTTGCATGCAGCTAATCAATGCAGCATGGGCCGTGTTATCCTTTTTCTTCCAGGCTCCAAATGTCTGTTGATCTCTCCTAGTTTGAGCATCTTCCGTGTCAGGGTCATTCATGACTTGGTTCATATCTTTGTTGGTGCTTGTTCTTTCAGCACAAGTTGCACTTTTTGATATCAGATATCAAAGTTATCACTGTTTCAGCCATTCACCCTGATAAAAGTCATTTATGCTATTCTTCCTTGCGGCTATGAATAGTTACCAGATAAAGAGAGATTACGCGACACCAAATCCTCAGCAAAACGTTATATCGTGCAGAATTACTAATTTTTCAGTCATTATCCTTAACCAAATAGTTAATTATCATTATTTTGTTACATTGGGCAGAATCTATAGTTCCAAATAGGAACTCCCACTTAATTAGCATATCCAATATAGAGCAGCATGCTGAACCATTTGCGTAATAAGAGCGTAATGCTGAACCATGTTTTAGCAAAGTCGAAACAAGTGATATTCACAATCATAAATCAGACCTAACGAAGGAAATATTCAGGTGCTATTCCTCAATTAGTATTCTTCGCTCTCCCCAAGTACACTAAAAAACAGTTTCAACGTTTCTCTATTCTCTCGGTGTCTGATTGAATCGACGTTGACAACGAGTGTGACCCTTCAGTTTCAAATTCAACCCTTCAAACATTGCATGGACAAGCAGTGATTGTATCCACCGTGACATCAAAATGGTCGATGCTGAAATCTTCTCACACTTTTTTCGACCAGTGTTTTGGGGCATCAAGCAATGTATCTGACAAGATCACTTCTTTGTTGAAGTAATCAACCATCGCCTCCACTTTTCTCATATCCATCAAAGTGATATACTTCAGAAAGTTGAGCCATGCCACACGACATGACACAATCATCAGGACGAGAAATTGCAATACACCGATATATTGGAGGGGTGCAACAGAACATTTTGGATGACACTAGTCTTTTGTTCGTTCATGTTACCGGTGTGTGGACCATGGTACCGTGGCACATTGCCAGTGGGGATACATGGAGGATGTAGAGTATGATCAGAGCCTGCAGCTGTGGCACACTGCTTCGGAGATCTGCTATAACATAAATGAACAATTGCATACCAAGGATGACCACATGACATTAAACAAGACGTTTCTGATCGTATGGCCTGCCGAGGCTGTGATCAGCAAAATAGGGTAGCAAGACGAGCATGCCGAGCATGCCGAGCTTGCCGACTTCGTCTGGAGACAGCAGGTGGCAAAGGACTGCAGAGCCAGCCAGGCTGAACCCTGCCTCGAAATCTTGGCGGTGGATTTGAAGGTACACCCCGGATGATGTGAAAGCAGAAGAACGAGCAAATCAAATATAGCCAGACGTTTTCAGGCAGAGAAATGTAAAATTCATAGCGAATACACTGATGAGATACCTAAGCTAATGCAATGAAGGCACGAGATGATGCAAATTGTTAAAATTCGGCTCATAAGATTGCGAGTTTCCTGCTGCTTCACGTTCGACCATGTGAGCTACGTTCGATGCCACAATCCCTACTACTTGAAAAGGCTCTCATCGAGATGCTTTCTAATCGCATGCCTAGCGATGGTCTGTGAAGTTGTTGCACAGAAAGAGTTGATAGGACTCAACTTTCGGCACGATGTTAATTTTGAATGAATGGGCGTGTTCTCCAAGTTGATATGTAATGCTTCTCAAGTACAACTCTGAAACATGGAAGTACAAGAGTTGTGCATTTATCTTCAAGAAAAAGGACTCGTAGCGATAGTGAAGGAGAAGTTAACAAAGCATTATCCGGATTGGAAAAGAGATTTCTTCAATGCCCTTAACAAAGCGTCCGATAAAGTGTGACAAATACACAAACTTGATTTAGCCAAGCTTGGCAAGAACGTCATTAAGGGTAGATACGGTCTCAGCATAATATTTCTCTGCTTCTGGGGTGCTCTTGATCTTCGCCGCGTAGTCCAACTGCTCGAAAAGCACATGGAATTAAAATCGCGTCAGTCAGGTATTTTCAAAGGCGAATTGAATGAGCAAGACATGTTTCAAGATTTTCTCTGTCGACTCACATTGTTGATGGTCTGGAAGAGCTTCCCAGTAAGTTCCTTGAGCGACTTCTTCTCCTCCTTGGATTTTGCGGAAATGACAGTGTTGAGGTCGAAGCGGAGGTACTCGGCCCTGAGGCGGAGATCGTTCTGGACATATGGCCATGCCTTCTTGTCTATGAACGACTTCACGTTAACAATTTCCTTGGCCGACTCCTTTGCCCTGGCTGCCGCTTGTGCCGGAGTCAGTGGCTGAAGGAAGAATCTGTCCTTCAATGGGAGATCGAGATCTCTTGCCTCATCAGAGTTCAGGGTTCCAGCTACATAAAGAGAAGGCATTTCACTGCCATTATTCGTTAAGCCACAACTTCGAATGCTACAGTTCTTCCTTATATTTACATTCTACAGTCCTCAAGGTTAAGGAGAAATCAGAATCTCGCTGAACAATGCAAGAACTCGAGCACTAATTCAGTCACTATTCCAATACCGGGTAGATAGGGTCATTACCGACCATGGATAGAGCCAGGTTGAATTTCGAATTTGCTGAATTTTGGCCTCTCCAAAGCAACAGTTTCATCAGAAAGGAACTAAATGCTTTCAGAGCAGTATGCCAAATATCCATATCAGATACATCTCTAGATCTAATCACACATTAAATTACAACAATAGGATAATCACAATCGAGTTGGTACTGGTCTCCAAAAACAACCGGGTATGTGAACAATGCAGATCTAGCTATGTGTTAACAGTTTCAATTCCTATTCAACAGAGAAGCAATTGCAAGGGAAAAATCTTCAGTGCAATGCAACATTCTTGTCTAGTTCTCGAGCAAGATTTATCTGCAACGCTTGTAGATGTAGACTAAGAGAAGAAGAGAAAAAGGCAGGAGGCTTACGCAGTCCGCCAGATGGTGGGGGAGGCCCGCCTACCTTGATCGACCTGGCTTCGGCCAACACTGCTTGGACAAAAGAACCTGAAGCCAAAGCGGTG
Source organism: Eucalyptus pumila (assembly GCA_016097595.1). Lineage (NCBI taxonomy): Eukaryota > Viridiplantae > Streptophyta > Magnoliopsida > Myrtales > Myrtaceae > Eucalyptus > Eucalyptus pumila. The sequence continues at coordinate 9,605,657 of CM027849.1, forward strand.
GCGACCAGACCGAGAACTGCCCTCCGGCTAGTGTCGGCCTCGGCCGAGCCCTGTTGAGCTCTAATGCTGAAGCCAGGCCTGGCCAAGCCAACCCTGTTGCCACCGCTGATGCTCAGGCGGGTCGAGCCGCTAAGCTGGAGGCTACCTTCCAGCACCGCCTGAGAGGAGCCCCGTAAGCCAGCCATTGAAGCCATAGCATGGGCCATATTCACCTTCGATATCAATTCTCAAGTGCTATTGCTCAGCAAGTTTTGATTCAAAAGGGTCAAATGAGGAAATATATTTCTGTGAATTGGATGAAGTCTCTCGAATCGGCCGTGAGGTTATGTGGTGTGAAGTGATCTGGGTCACCACCTTATCTGCCATTTTCCTGCTTGGATTACTTGGATATGGTCCTGGCCACTCCCCGGCCGCCACGTGGATTATGAGGGTGTTTCAATTTGACAGGTAGGATTGGGTTGGGGAAATGGGCTGCTTGTATTTCGACACGTGGACTGGGAATGATTTTGGCTCATGTCACCAAGCAGTTACAGCTGCGGACCTTGCTTTCCTGAGCTCTTGTGCTGATGGTGTCGCTATCGATAGTCTCTTTCTCCCCCCATATTCTTTCAACTGCCACATGATTTTCTTGAATTGTTCTTTCTTTCGGAAGATATCTACTCATAAATGAAATTGAGTAACTGGGTCTGAATCATAAATTGTTTTTAGTGCAAAGTTCCCGTAAGATCAAAATCAAAAACCAGGGGATACAAGAATGTCTGCAAATTCACATTTAGCAGAACTTCCATCCGTGCCCTCTGCAAGTTTTTGAACTTTTGAGGAAGACACCAGCGTGCATAACCCCGCCTTAAGCGTCACCGAGGGGATTAATCATGCTGGATTAGCAGGCAGTTCAAAGAGTGAAGAGATGATGAAGATGACTGGTGATGACTGGCCATTCACAAGCAAGAAACGAGGCCCATCTTTTGTTCTTTCCATCTTTCTCTTCGGGAAACAAAGCTTGGAGCTGGGTCAGGTCGGCTTCAACTGAGAACGAATTGGGCTATCTGATCTCTGCAGAATCAGGCTAATTTAACTGATGGGGCCTGGCCATGGCTATCATCAGAACACTTGGGCCTTTGCCCAATGCCTTTTGTCGCCATCATCATCTCGTGAGATGAGCGACATCACCAGCCGCAGTCCAGAGTGATTTGATTTCTTAGGTACTCTATCATGGTCTGCCCACCCTCCACTCTTCATCACGACGCTGCTTTCAGGTGATCTAAAAGATCTCAAAGCATTAAAATAGTTTGTGATGACATCTGTATCAAGGCCAAGTCTATCTACAAACTTGACACGCTACATAATATAACCAATCATTAGTGGGCCTCAAAAAAAGTATATGATACTTTAATGCCTAATAAAAATTCAGCACATCATCTTAGGTGGATATTCTGTACTTAATATAGTTTTATCCACAATTCGGCTTTGCTTTGTTTGCCTCTATCAATAGGAGGATTTGCTACCACCCGTGGTGGTGGCGTAGGTGGTTGGGTAAGGGAACTTTTCACGAGAGGTCTCGAGTTCGATTCACGGCGTCGTCAAGCGATTTACCTAGCAGGCAAGGGTGGTGGTGACTCTACGCACTTGGGGTTTCTTGGCCCGAAGCGCAAATGCGACGATGCCCTCGTCAAAAAAAAAAAAAGAAAAATATAAGGATTTGCTTATCTAGACTTGAATATGTTGGAGTGGATCAACTACAATCATTGATTATGTAAACCTTCCCTGTGAAATCGACAAGAAATTCTTACAAGAAATTTGCCTTGGGAAGAGGGGAAATAGGGGATTTTGTTTAACTATCGTTAACACCATCGAATGTTTCTCCAATTTAGGATATATGCACATATTTCCCAATTAGGAAACTAGAGAGGGACTAATGCCAGGACAACAACAGCTGCAAAGGATGGCTACTGGAGAACAGCTGTATCTTCATTTGATGAACAAAATATTGTATTTAAATGGTTGATAGTACCTTGGACCGGGAAAAAAAAGAAGAAAAAGAAGGCTGATAGTACCTAGTACTAATACCTATCCATCAAACAACAAAAAAGATGCGAAATACTTTTGACTTTCTTTGCTTGCATTGCAAGCGACAAGGGCAACGCTGCTTAATTTATTAGCATAGAATTGAAATATGCCGAGATAATAAAGTCATATTCTACTTTTTTGCCGAACTCAACATGAATTTTCAAATGCCAAAAACAAGGCTGAAAATCACCCATTAGTCAAATTCTATCATCACCTCTAAACAGATTCCCACACCATTCGAGATAAGCCATAGCGTAATCTATTAAGATCCGAATGACTTTCTCGCATGTTAGTTATATTAGTCCAGTCCAAAATCGATGATCCCGAAAGTTAGATAACTCGCACGTCAGCTTGACACATGACAGCTTGCAGATCACGTTCGTGATCTGAGCAATAGTTTCCCCTGGCCTCCCTCACTGCTCAAGGACAGATTTTGATGGATTGGCAGGCAAGTGGGCCAATTGGGCCCACCTGAGGAAAAAGAAGTGGGCCCATGGGCCTGAAATGGACAATAAGGTGGGCGCCCCCAGGATGATGCTGCTGCTCCTCCTGGAATACAAAAAGATTTCACTTCCCCAGCTATTCCCCAAGTGCATATCCAAAAGTGGGCCCCACCCCCTGCCTTTCTTGTTTTGCAATCAGACCAAAGAAGGCATCAACCTCTTTGCTTAAATTACAATGGAAATTCTCTTGAAGCTTCAGGAGCAGGCGGGAGGGAGAGAAGGAGAAGAAGACCAGGGAAAGCGCCAGCACCAGCGCTAAGTCAAATCTCTTCAGGTCAAGCAAGAATGGAAGGGCAATATGACCAGCAGAACAAGTCCCGGGTCGTGAAGGTCGACTCGCCCGAGTCGTGGGAAACCTGCTTGACTCAGGCCGCCGCTCAAGGCTGCCCTGTACAGCTTTTTTTCCTGCTTCTTCTCGTACCGTTGCGTCTTCTCCGTCGTAATTCAGAAAAATCTCGAATTGGGTGTCGTCAAAGTTTCGAACTTTTTGCCTCCCGATGACTGCTGCTTGCTGCAAACCCCTGTTTCGGTTTTGAGATTGGGAATTTCCTTCTGGGCTATGAATTTCGAAGGAGTGGCGTGATGGGTTGGTGTTGATGCAGGTGGTGGTGCACTTCACCGCTGCTTGGTGCATGCCTTCGGTGGCCATGAACCCGTTCGTTGAGGAGCTGGCCTCGGCGAACCCGGATGTTCTGTTTCTCACGGTTGATGTTGACGATGTTAAGGTAACGCCCAGGTCTTGTCTCGGAGTAATTTGTGCAGGAGGACTTGAGTTTTAGCTCGTTACATTAGGATGGAATCCATTTTCTGCAGTTGGGAACCTACAGTTTAGACTTGGGATGTCATTGAGATCATTAGGTGTTTATACTCTTTTCTTCTTGTACATAAGCTTGTGACATAGTATATGTTGTGAACTGTAGTATATGAAATTTTTTCTTTTCGTGTCTAGCAAGATTAGAATATGTTTGCTTTTGCTTAGGGTTGGGATTACGATATTCATTAAAGCAACAAGCGATTTCCTCGACCACTTTGAAAGTTTTATTCCCGTTTGACGACTCTGTACTTTCTGCTGCATCTTGAATCTGCTTTGTTGGTGTTTCTCCTGAATGTTTGCTTTAGTATTAAAACTACTACACAGTGGAAAACTTGGGAGTTCAGTCTTGATCTTTGGTGGAGCCGTTTCGAATTCTTTGGAAAGCAAGTGAAACTTCCAAAGTAGGACGCATAGTCGCTGAAATTTCTCAGCTGGGGCGATTATCTTTTCCCATTTGTGAGTTAGAATGTCTGTTGTTTTGGATGGTCTCGTGGCTCTGAAAGTAACTTAGGCTGTTGATACTGGCACTCTAAGCTTTATAAGTTTGCATTCCAGCATCGATGTCTCTTTTGATATGTAGTTGGGGGGAGAAGAATATATGAAGTATTTTTGTGTTGCAAAGCTTGTCGTCTTGATCTTCCATCGAAGAGCAGAGGAGGCTTATTAGTCATGAGTAGTCTGGCTAACCAATATGTTTATGCCAAGCCTTGCCTATGAGAAAACATCGTTCTTAAGGTTTGCTTTTCGTAGGAGGTAGCGACTAGAATGGAGGTGAAAGCCATGCCAACGTTTCTACTGCTGAAGGACAAAACTCCAGTCGACAAGCTGGTGGGTGCGAATCCTGAAGAGATCAGGAAAAGGGTAGATGGTTTCGTGCAGTCCTTCCGCACCAGCGTTGCCTAGTAACAGCTTCTTGCCCCCCCCGACGGGGACGTCACTGTACATTTCGGTCTTCCTAAGATTTGTGGTCTGAGTCTGCCATGGGGTCGGCATTTGCGAGCATGTTGTTTGTGAATTTGTCTTGTGGTATATCGATCCGGTAAGTGTCAAATGTCTTAATGGTGGTTTACCACAAGTATTCATACCTTGGTCTTTGGAGTTTCATCGACAGCATTCATCCTGTGCACATCTCTGTTCTTTGCTGTTCGAGTTTTTAGACCATCTTGTCTAAGATAAATTGTTGACATTGAAGTGTTTCGTCCATTGTTAATTCGTGTCAACATGACAGAACAGGGTATATACTCGAATTCTGTATGCGGTACAATCACTAGAAATTTGAATTAATGCTAAATCCATGGATGATGCAGCCACTTGAATAGTTAGTATTCAAGGTAAAAAATTCAACGAAGCGAATTGAACAAGAGACCAAGAGACGGTCGAATCAAAATAATTCCCTTTAAAGTTCTGTTTCTGTCTAGGCATTGGATCGATATCTAATGTCTAGCGATAAGATACGCAATGGAATTGCGTAGCACGCTTTCGTTCTTTTTACTCAGAAATCAGTTTGCCAGATTTTACAAAGGATCATCTTTCCAGGTCAAGAAATTTCACCGTGCGGCCAACGAAACTACAGACATCGCAAACCTTGTCCGTCGGGTCAATCTCCGGTAGAGAGACCTGTTCAAGTCTGTTAGCATCATCCCAAAAATGCCTAACTCTCTCCTGTTCCGTGTTAGTTGTTTGAGGAATTAGCCGATCTAATTTTCATAGCGTCCGTGCTTAGGCGAGTCGCTTAAGCGCGGAAGCAGCGTTGTCAGCAATGAGGTTTGAATTCCCAGTACTTGCCTGAATTGCAGTCGTTCCAGGTCTCGACGGCTCCAAATCGGGTGATGAGACCTGTGCTCAAAGCCATCACAATGCCCACGGAGAACGCTATGAGCGAGGCACTCCTGTATAGCCTTACGGCCCTCTGAACCACGAATAATCCCAGGAGCGATGCCACGAAGCAGGCGAAGGAAAATGTCAGGACGATCTCCATGTGCTCCATCCCCAGTAGGAGACACTCGAGTGCCGACATTATGGACGAGAAGAAAGCCATGAACGAGCAAGTAGCTCCTGTAACCTGCGAGACGAACTGCAGGTTATGTCGGCCTTTCAGAAACGGTATGTTCCGTCGTCGATGCGACCCATGATACAGGACCCGGACCCGACTGGTTTTCTACCATTCGCTCTGTCTATGATGCTAGACAGTACAGTGACCAAGAAGTTACCTTAGGTGCAATTCCCACTTGCAGGAAGAGAGGGCTTATAAGCAATCCACCGCCTTTTCCGAAAATTCCATCCAGAAGTCCGGTGAACAGTGCCATTACCAGAAATGTAAGCATGTTGGCTGGTCCTTCTCTGCCCGGGTCATCGACATCCTCTAAAAAAAAGAACCCAATCTTAATGAGCTTCTCTAGTTCGTCCGTATCAAGCTAATTTATTACGTTAACAATCATATTTGCTGTATCTCTTTTCTGTATGGAACCAAACACCTTCTGACTTGAAGCTTGATGTGGAATGCTTTCTTTCCTGATAAAGAGTCCACGCAGTAAAGGCCACAGCTAGACGAATCTGAACGGATGAGAGTAACCATTATGCTGGACCACACAGGGCTTAACTGGGATAATTCTCTGCACATAATTTCAAAGATCATGCATACTAAATCTGGAAAAAAAATACTGTAGGAAAAGATGCTATTGCAGAACAGTCATATGAAGAATCTTTGCTCGGATTTGCTCGGCGATTGCAGAAAAAATAAACAGAAAACTAAAGAAAATCTAGCAGGAAGTTGGTGTGATGTAAACTTCAAGCAAGAAATGGCGCAGCGGACCTAAAAGACGAGTGGTATCATCATCGTAATAAGCCGGTTTTTCCGGCATGTGTTGCAGGAAAGACAGGAAAGGCGGCCCATGGTATCGATTTAGCGATTTCACGGCGAGATTCAAGATGGCGATACTGAAGCTTATTTGTGATATCTAAAATAAATGAAAGAATTACACAGTGCATTAGAATCTTATAATCCAGACCCGCACGAGTCCCACGTGCAAGAGTCAAGCAAGTCATCCCTCAATTATAGAACACAAGGGAAACAAATTTGCACTCCTGTAGCATGGCTAAAATGTCCCAGCATAAGCGATAAAGTTTTTCTACAGAAAATGTCATTTTCAAGATAGACCCACAAACATCCCAAATGTCAGTCCCTTAGAAGTTCAGTTGAAGGTGACCCACTAGATAATAACAAGGCGAAACGATCTAGTATGATCTGCCTATGTATTGAACTTGATATGCAATTGAATAGTATTAAATAATGAAGATGAAAATAACATGGTTGGATCTTTTGGAATGCCGTATACATTCACATGATTCAGTCACAGGGACATGAAACATCCTTAACCTTAACTAAGATGATGAAGTTAAAGGATATCAGAACCAAAAAAACGGCGACCAAAAGAGTGTAACATAAGAAATTCACCTGTCCATATCGATTTCCACGAAGAATATACACCAAGAAGAATGAAAACCAGACCAGAACCAAGACCCCCATTTTTCATCCATGGAAGCTTTTTCTTGACATTTTGGTTCATCATGCAAAGCAGGCTCTTCTGCAATTTGGCTTCGTCTGACCCACCAGAACCCCCTTCTCCCACACACCCGTTTTTCGAGTTTATAATCTCCCTCCCTTGCTTTGACTCCAGTGTCCAATATGAGACCCCTTTTCTTGCAGGTCTTAAAGGTGGACCAAAAGAGAAAGACTGCAACTAGTAGAGTGATGAGCCACTCGGGGAAGACAACATTGAAGACAACATTGCATATGACCCTTATTGCCGGTCAGCCGAATGTTTTCTGTTACTCCTCAACAAATTTCTGATAAGGCTAAACTTCTTCGATTAGCTGAAAATACGATGGTCCTTCTTAAATTTAGAGAGGGGGAACAGCCGGGCGGGCGGATTGACCCGAAGGAGTAAAGTTAACATCGACCGGGGGCGTTAAAGTCACTTTCAGCAAAATCTAGGCTCGAGGACCGACGGCGGAATTTTTTACAAAATATACATATCCTTTGAAGCGAAAGGAAGTGGAGACGTGATTGTAAATTTCGAAATAACATTCATTCCTTCGATTTTGTTTTTTTAATTGGTAATGCACGATGTTGCTATTGCATAGTCACCATTTTCTATTTTTTTTTTTTTTTGGTGGGAAAGCCTAGCACTAGCCAAGTCATGACCCATTAAACTAAGGGTTTGTAATACGGATCGCTCGAATTAGAAATCCAAATCAGTTTGTTGGGTTTGGTTCTTGAGAGTGTTGGTTCAGTTTCTGAGAGTGTCGGTCCAATTCTTAGTTCCTAAAAGTGGAACTGGTGTTTGGGCGGTTTAGTTCTCACAAGGAATTGGACTGGACTAACTATATATATTGGTTTAGTTTAATATTTCCGAGGAAATAGGAGTTTGTAATTGGATAATAAGATATCCGGATGGAAGCATATGATTTATCTCGAGCTCTAAATTTATTCCTAATCATGCTTTAGACAATAAGATACCCGGTTCCTGGTCTTAGGACCAATCGGTCTAGTCCCCGATTATTGGTACCACCTTGGAACTGGACCAGACTAGGCCAATCATCCCTACGTTAAGTGAGTAGTGGTTCTGTTGGGCCCAAGGTCTAGAAGGGCGGTGCACTACGCCCTCTGCTCCTAGGCCTGTAACTGGAGGGGCCTTGGGCTGGCCTAGGCCCATGGACCCTAATGGGGCGAACCATGCCCAAGTTTCCCACCAATGACGTAATGTTCGTCCAGCGGGGGAAGATAACTTGGCATATGATCCCTGTACTGACTCCAAACAAGCAATTGCCACCAAACTTGGGGCTCTTGATGATCAAACTGCAGATGACATTCACAATTGACACACCAGCGACCGTGAAGGCAGAGAAACTCGAGGCCATCTGGAGGTCAAGGCCGGCAATGATGGTGAGAACCAGCATGAAAAGCTCAAAATAGCAGATGCTATGAAGCACAAGACACCTGCTTGCACCTTTGGAGGTGAAAAAAGCTTGAACTTGACATTGGTCTCTTGAGATTTCATCATCTGAGCGTGCCTCCATTGATGAGTTTGGTCGGAAAGATCATAATTTGCAATGCTCGAGATGGGGTTCTCTTCCTTTATCATGAGGAAGGCTTAGGATTGTGAAGAAGGAGAAGATCGAATTGAGAAGACAGTCTCTGATTCTTCATACCGAGAGAGCTTGGTGAATGGACAAAAACTGAAACTGCACTCTCCTTATGCACGGGTTGGGAAGGATCTTTGGTCTTCTGCATGGCATTATTGAGGGAACCAACAAAAGGTGAGTAAAATAAATGAGTGTAAAACGTGATCATTGTTGCTTATAAGCACACCAACAAGTGAAGCAATTATTAAAGAATGGGGCTGCCTCTGAGGGATTTGTATGTAATGAACTGATTAGTCGCTGTCAACTTCTAAAATTGTGGACATTCTGTTTATTCTCGATGACTACAGTCTCACAGTTAGTCAAAAAATCACGAGAGAAGGTTTTTTTTTTTTTTTTGTCAAAATTCTAGTTCTGCTAGGTTGATTTTGTTTTTTTTATTTCTATCTTAGTAATGTCACTCAATTTTAAGGATAAATATGAAATGGGATGGCAAAAAACTATAAACTGGTAAACATATAACAAATAAAGAATAAAATTCAAAACTAGTATATTTGTTAACTGTTATGTGTTATCTAATTAAGTGATTTGATGATAAAATTTAATGAAAACTAACATAGGGTAAATTTATTATAAATATACTAGTTTGGAGTTTTTCATAGTATTAAGCAGGGCTGACATGGTATGCTTTGCTCCTTGTAAGGTTGGGGGTTTGAGTATGCTATGGTGTTGATACTTGCAAGCATGTTGTTTGTAAATTAAATCTATCATCAATCATGTAAATGTTGTGTTTTAACATAAGGTTGTCATAAGTTCAATTATCTTTTACCTTTGTCTTTGGAGTTTCATCGACAACATCCATCCCATGCTGATCTCTACAGCCCACAATTCGAGTTTTTAAGAGTGTCATCTCTCAATTAATTGGCCACATTGAAGTGCTTTTAGTCATTGTCAATTTGTGAGAATTTTAGTGAGCGGGGTAAATATGCGAATTCCGCAAATGATACGATCACTTGAAATTTGTACTTATGTTAATTCCATGGACGATAGGCCAACTTGAATTGGAAAGCTGCATATTTACTGATACTCTATGGAGAATGTCATGCATCAATCTTCATAATGTTTTGATCTTTCGACTGCAGATCATGTAGAAATTCTAGTCTCCCTATGTGCAAGGGAACCTATCTCTTGGGATGGGAGTCTCAGGTCAACGTCTCTGCCTCTTGTCATCAGTGCATTCCTATAAATTCTGGAAACACTTAGTACTCTTGAATCGCATAAACGAGATCAAAATAATTGGGAAACTATGTGATTACTTATTATCTAACAGAAGATATTCAACTGAACAAATTGAAAAAGAGATGGTTGAATAAAAAGAGTTCCCTTAATAATTCTATTTCAATCGGGGCATTAGGATCGATTTCTAATTTTGAGCGACAAGAGACGTCACAGAATCACATGAGTGCTCTATTGTGCTTAATATTCAAAGGTCAAGCTCATGGCAAAGATTATCATACTTATCTTACAAGATTTCACAAAGGGTCATCTGTCCAGGTCAAGAAGTCTCCATGCAAGGCCCTTCCACTCCCATCTTTACACGAGAAAATACATGACATCATGAAACTAATCTATTGGAACGATCTCCTGTAGAGAGACATGTTCAAACATGTTGGCCTCATCCCACAAATGGCTAACTCTACCTATTCCATATTGGTTGAAGAGAAACGCATTGTTTCTACCTTTTACAGCATGCACGCTTAGCGAAAATTCCATGCGCTAGCACCGTCAACAGGGAGATTTGAATCCCATATACTCGCCTGAAATGTAGTCTTTCCGGACCTTGACAGCTCCGAACCCGGTGATGAGAACCGTGCTCAAAGCCATCACAGTGCTGACAGAGAACACGATCAGCGAGGCCCTCCCATATTCTCTTATGGCCCTCTGAACCACGATTATTCCCAGAAGTGACGCAACAAAGCAGATAAAGCAAAATATCTGGGCGACCTCTGTGTGCTCCATCCCCAATAGGATATACTGGAGTGCCGACATGGTGGACGAGAAGAAAACCATGAACGAGCAAGTTGCTGCTGTGACCTGCAAGATGAAGTGCAGGTTATGCCTAACAAAATCTGAATTGGGTTCAGCCTTTCAGGAACGGTATGATCAGAAGTGGGTGGGAGCCATAATATAGGATACGGACCTCACAGGTTTTCTACGATTGGCTTAATCTATGATGCTAAACATTGAAGTCATTTCACCTAATAATTTCTCCCAGCTCGTGCGAGGAACAGGTAGAGTCACGTGTGGATGTGGATATTTTGAGCAAGAAGTTACCTCAGGAACTATTCCCACTTGCAGGAGGAGTGGACTTATAAGCATTCCACCGCCTATTCCGAAAAATCCGCCCAGAAGTCCAGCTAACAGTGCCATTACCGGAAAAATAAGCCTGTTGGCTGGTCCGTCTCTGTTCTGATCATCAATGTCCTTTAAAAAAGAACCACATCTTAATGAGCTTCAAGCAATTTTACAACAACTTTGACAGTTCTTATTAATCTTTTTCTATATATAACCCAACCACCTGCTGGCTTGAAACTTGATGCTGAAGGCTTTCTTTCCTGAAAAGAATCCATGAAGTAAAGGCCACCGCTAGTGGAATCTGAACAGATGAGAGTATCCAATATCCTGGACCACAGGGCTCCATTGGGATGATACTCTGCACATAATTCAAAGATCATGCACAATAAATCTGTAGTATAAAATTGGAAGAAAAGATAGTATTACAGGACAGTGACATTAAAAATCTTTGCGAGGATTTACTGAAGAACGCAGAAAAAGAAAAGAAAAGTGCTCTGTGAACACAGGGCAAGAACGGAGGACCATGCTATCAGTATTGTGATTTCATAGCAACATATGAGATTGTGGTATCAGAGATTATTTGTTGGTTCCTTCCTAGATTTAATTTGATAGCACAAAGCGACTTCCAAGTTGCATTCCCTGAAAGCAACACAAACTGAATATTGATGTCTTTGTAGTTTCCTTCCATCAGTTGACACTTAAAATTTAATTTGAAGCAAGCTAAAGAGTCACCATCCATAAACATGAACTCTATATAAGTGGAATGAGACACTTCGATTTTGGAAAAAGAAAAGAAGAAAGAAAAAGCTTACAGTATACCACCAGAGTGAATGACAAATGATCTATTAAAAGGACCCCTTCTAAGGAGACAAAAGCAAAGGAACAATGAATCTAATTTCTTCATCTTCTTTGGAACTATCTGTGGAACTGTTGATTCTTAATACTTGGCTTTGTTTTGTTAGTGAAATTTTTTCATCTTAAGCCTCCAGTCTATCAATCCTCTTTTGCTCATCCTAATGTGATTAAACATCAACTTCCAGTAATCTGTTTAAAAAGCCCAAAAAAAGATATAGAATATTACAAATCTAGAACCATATCAGTCACACATTTGAGAATCAAGCGAGTCATCCCTGAATTATAGAACACAAAGGAAACAAATTTTCTGTTCTATAAGATGAATAAAAATGTCCCCAGCATGAGCAACGGGTTTTTCCTCAAAATTCTTTTCACGTCTGAGAAATATCATTTTAAAGATAAATCCATAAACATCCTAATCATCAATAACTTAAAATTCAGTTGGAAGAGGTGACTCAATAGATAAGAACCAGGCAAAAAAATCTAGTACGATCTGTCTACATATTGAGAATGATCTGTAGTTGAAAAACAAAAAATGAGAATGAAAACAAAACGGACAGATCTTTTGGTATACCGTATTCATTCACCTAATTCAGTCACAGGGGCATGATAATTCTCTAGGCCTTATATAATAAGATGATGGAATTAAAGGAGATAAAAACAAAACAACAAAAAAAGTGTAACAGAAGAAACACACCTGTCCATGTCGGTTTCCACGAAGTATATACACGAAGAAGAATGAAAACCAGACCAGAACCAAAACCACCAATTTCATCCACGGATACGTTTCTTGACGTTTTGATGCAGCACGCAAAAGAGGTTCTTTTGCAATTTTGGCTTCCTCTGACCCATCAAAACCCCCCTCTCTCGGAAACCCATTTTCTAAGTGGACTCTCTCTCCCCCTTCCTCTGACTCCAGTTTCCAATACGAGACCCCTTTTTTGCAGGTCTTAAAGGTGGACCAAGCAAGAAAGACTGCAAATAGTATCGTGATGAGCCACTCAGGGAAGATGACATGGCATATGACCCCTACACTGACTCCCAACAGCATGCATGGCACTGAGAGGAGTGCGATATCATAGTCGATCAAGCACCTGCCACCAAACTTGGGGTTCTTGATGATCAAACTGCAGACAACATTCGCAAGCGACACACCAGTGACCATGAAAGCGGAGAAGCTCGAGGCCATCTTGAGCTCAAGGCCGGCGACTATAGCAAGAATCGGTATGAAAAGCCCACCTCCACCAATCCCACCCGCGCTGGAAATAGCAGATGCTATGAAGCACAAGGCACCTGCTAGCACCGCTGGTGACTTGAACTCGACACGGGTCTCTCGAGATTTCCTCATCTGGTTGGAAAGATCATGACTTTTTGTGATTCCTGAGATGGGTTCCCTTCCTTTAGCATGAGGAAGGCTTAGGATTGTGAAGAAGAAGACGAAGAAGGCGACGGCCGAGAGTAGCAGTTGAGCGGAGAGTCTCTGGTTCTTCATATTGAGAGAGCTTGGCGAATGGACGAAAACGGAAACTGCACTCTCCTGATATACAGTGGTTGCGAGAGATATTTGATCTTCTACATGGCATTGCTGGGGGTACCACCGAAAAGTGAGAAAATAAATTAGGACCGTGCTTTTTCAAACCACCCGGTATCCAACCAAAAAAAAAAAAAAACCGCCCGGTATTCACTAAAATAACAAAATTACACTCAACCATTTAATTGTAATTAATAATGGTGGAAGTTTAATTTACTTTTCTTTTTTAGTTTCTATTGGTGTGTAGAATCCAAGGAATATCACATATTTTCCTTTTTACTTATTGTGGGTATCCCATGTCTATTAAAAGTTATCATGCTCTCTTCTTTATTTTCATATTTCGCTTTCGTCAAAATTAGCTTTGTCAAAAAGAGAAACTTTCAAGAAAGCTAGGTTTGGTCTACATTATCGAGCAAATTTATGAATTAATTCTCAACTAAAATTCAGATTTTTTTATAATAGAGACAACTTTTTAACTTCTTCACACGTTTATTAACTTTTTACTTGTACAATCATAAAAGAATTTCCGTGAATTTAGTCACACACAATATTAGTTTTTGTTAATCCAAAATGAGGAAATTTCATTGGCATTTAAAAAAAATTGCTTATTTTGTGGAAAGTTTTGATTCAATTTGTTTCATGTTTAGGAATGTAATTGTGATTTTGTGCTGGAAAATCTTTCAAGAGATTTTTTTTTTTTTTTGGTTTCATTCAATCACCCCTTTGTGTGTGTGTGTCTATATATATAAGATAACTAATAATAAATGGTTTGATGGTACGCCATCTTATAAATAGTTTGATGGTGTGATGGTGGTATGCACGATAAAAATAAAATTTTATAAACACGTGACTATGTTAACAAAGTTGTCTCTAGATTTCACTTGATAATTAATTCATATATTTGCTCAACAGTGTAAAGAAAAGAACTGGGTTTTGTTGAAAATCTCTTTTCAGCAAAAGTAAATTTTTGGGAACTAAAATCCAACAATAGAGAAGAAAATATAGGGGCTTTAACATACATAGATACCCACGATAAGCAAAAATAAGACATGTGATATTTTTAATATGCAACTTGATGCTACCTACAAATAGAAAAAAAGTAAATAAACTTGGAGCCGCTACTTTAAATTACAATTGAATAATCAAGGGCAATGTTATATTTTTAATAAAAATGAGATGGATAAGTGGTGGAAATAGCGCTGTCAATAAATAAATGTAAAATGCAATTATTATCCACTCTTAGCACATCAATGAGCGAAGTAAAAGATGAAAGAATGTGGAATCGGTGAAACTACAGACTTACCATGTGTCGTTATGTCATCCAAGTTGGGTGAAGGAAAAGCAAAAGCATGCAAATTCCTCGGACTCCTCTTTACTCCCGACGACTAGAAAAGTCTTCGATAGATGGAGAGAATGTTGATTTTTAATTTTAACAAAAAGGTTGTGGAGGTCTGTCTGTTGAAGCTTCGGTTGTGGCTAAGGAGAGGGTGAGAGATTTAGATGGATTTGGAGAGAGAAGGTAGATTCTTTCTTGTTGTCAAGTTCTAGTTTTGTCAGGGGGACTGATTTTTTTTTTTTTTTTGGCCCTTCTTCATAAAGATTAATGCGTGGTTCGGGTGGTCCAATTTAGATTTTGAATAAAAATCAAGCTTAAGAGATTGATTCTAAGAAAATCTAAACTCGGAAGTCGAATGGGTTTGCCTCAAGTAGCCACCCAGTAGAACCATGAACTTGTCTAATATGTTTATATAGTTTCAATATATTAAAACACAACAACCAATCTTTGTTTTTTTATTTTTTTTCAGTTGAAATTCTGTCTATTATTATTATTATTATTATTATTATTATTATTATTATTATTTTGAGTTGATGACTTGTTAACAATAAATTTCTCTCCTTTTTTTTAGGTGGGGTCAAAACATGTTCACTAGGTCAGAGACGTTTCAAGATCCGAGGAATCCGACCTGGTCGGATCCAGGCTTAGGACTGCCACGTAGGCCACACTCCAGTCCAGTATCACCACGTGTCGGAGCGGGCCCCCACTTCTCCAATTTTCAGGTGCCCACTTCCTCACGTTCTCCGTCACTGCTCTCTCACTCTCTCTCTCTTCTCTCCGTCTTCGACCGTTTCCATCTTGCCGCATTGATGGAGGCTTACGTGGCAATCGATCATTGGACTGGAGCACACTCCGTGATCAGGGACTGCGGAGTGACGTGGCAGTCGCCGTCGCTTAGGGTTGTCAGCATTGAGGAAGGTGACTTGGGAGCGGTTTATCTCAAGGTTCTCAAATATCCATTTTATGATCCTTGATTCCTTTCATGTTCCTTTTTGTGGAAAACTAGGTTTTGCAAACCAATTTTCTATGATATGGTCATTCACTTGAGGAGGGCGACATGGTGCTTAGCTGTCATCAACTGTTTTGATCTCAAAACAAGAAAATTCATGATGACATCTTTCAAGAGGTGGTAATTTCACTTTAGCAAAATCTAGGCTCAAGGATCAAGGACGGCTTCTTTTATAAAAGTAGACACGTCCTCTTTAGACGAAAGATAGTCAAGACATGGTTATAAAATTCAAGCAATACATATTTTCTTAAAAAGATGTTGAATGCTTGATCACATCCATACACAACTACATCTTCTCAATGTGGAAAGGTCTTTTCAAGGATCATAATCTAGGCTTGGTATTGATTAAAGAAACAAAGAAAATCTCCTAAGAAGGATCGAGTAGATTCGAAACAAACGTGCACAGATATCAAATACGTAAGTCAAAGAATTCATCTGACATGTTTACTAAGGAAGTAGACATAGAGAAGTATCCTTTTTTATATTGGTATCATTTGTATTACGTCACATTAGTTGATGACTAGGATTATAGAGGCACAAGTTTTTGTTACTAGCTTTTGAAGCGGATGCAAGCTTGACCCCCGCCCCCTCCCCCTCCCCCCAAAAAAAAAGAATGGATGAATGCAAAGTTGATTGGTGCATGCATTATCTTTAAGTAGGAGATTGTTGGTAGGTGAAGTAGGTGAAGCCATACTTTTTTATTAAGGGTTTTCCTATTTTTTATCTTCATTTTATTTTTAGGTTAAAAGTTACACTTCACATATTAGCTATTGGGAGGTGACCATTGTGATAGCTAAGAATAAACTAGAGAGAAAAGACAAGAGAGATAGTGACGGCCAAATAGGAAGAAAAATGCGAGAAAGAGAGAAGAAAAAGTGATTTTTTATTCGTGAGTGTTTTCTCTTTATGCGTTAATCTTGAGGGAAGATTATCATTGTATACCTACTTTCTTTGAAATCTAGTATAATTCGAAGAGATGCAGAGTAGCTCAAGTCTAGATGAACTTAGATATTAAATTTTCTTGTGTGTTTTTTCATTTCATTCTTTTTATTATTATTATTATTATTATTATTATTATTATTATTATTATTATTATTATTATTATTATTATTATTATTATTATTATTATTATTATTATTATTATTATTATTATTATTATTATTATATTTCATCTGTGTGAATTATTTACTTGTGTTATTTTTCTAGAATTGGTGTGTGATTCCTATCACAACTATCTTTTACCTTTGTCTTTGGAGTTCTATGGACAACATTCATCCTCTACCGATCTCTCTACCTTGTAATTCGAGTTTTTAGATCATCATCTCTCGATAAATTGTTAACATCAAAGTATCTCATCCATTGTTAGTTTGCGAGAGCCTTCGAGAAGAAGCTATATACACGAATTCCACAGATAATCACTTGAAATTTGTACTATACTAATTCCGTGGATGATACGGCCACTTCAATTGTAAAGCTGCATATTTCCTGATACTTCCTGGAGAATCCCATGTATCAATCTTCACAATGTATTGATCTTTCGACTGCATGTTATGTAGAAATTAAAGTCTCCCCACCCCCCCCCCCCCCCCCCCCCCCTTATGCAACTGAAGTCACCTCTAAAGATGGGAGTCTCATGTCAATGTTTGTGTCTTTTGTCATCAGTGAACTAAATTGCCTGTCTCGTCTGTGCATTGCTTTGATTTCTGGAATCACTTGCTACACTTGAATCGTCATAAAAGATATCACAGTAACGGGGGAACTATGTAATTACTCGGTATTCAACATTAAATATTCAACTGACCAAATCCAAACCGAGATGACTGAATCAAAATAATTCCCTTTGTAGTTCTATTTCGATCAGGGTAGTGGGATTTGTTTCTAATTTTGAGCGATAAGATACGTCGTGGAATTGCATGCTTTATTGTGCTTAACATCGAAAAGTTAAGTCTCACGGCAAGGATTATCATACTTGTCTTACAAGATTATACAAAGGATCATCTTTCCAGGTCAAGAAATCTCCATGCACGGCCCTTCCGCTCCCGACTTTACACAAGAAAATACCCGATATCGTAAACTAGTCTATTGGAACAATCTCCCGTAGAGAGACGAGTTCTAATATGTTGGCCTGATCCCACAAATGGGATAGGCCTGATCCCTATTCCATATTAGCTGAATAGAAGCGAGCTGTTTATAACTTTTACAGCATGCGCGCTTAGCGAAAATTCCATGTGCAAGAGTCGTCAACAGGGAGGTTTGAATCCCATATACTTGCCGGAAATGTAGTCGTTCCAGACCTCAACAGCTCCGAATCCGGTGATAAGAACCGTACTCAATGCCATCACAATGCCGACGGAGAACACGATGAGCGAGGCCCTCCCGTATATACTTATGGCCCTCTGAACCACGATTATTCCCAGAAGTGATGCGACGAAGCAAATAAAGGATAATATCAGGGCGATCTCTGTGTGCTCCATCCCCAATAGGATATACTGGAGCGCCGACATGGTGGATGAGAAGAAAACCATGAATGAGCAAGTCGCTGCTGTAACCTGCAAGATGAAGTGCAGGTTATGCCTAACGAAATCTGAATTGGGCTCGGCCTGACGGATTCAGCCTTCATGTAGGATATGGACCTCACGGGTTTTCTACAATTGGCTTCGTCTATGATGCTAGACATTCAAGTGACTTCACCTAATAATTTATCCCAGCTCATTCGAGGAAACGATAGAGTCGCAAATGATATGTGACCAAGAAGTTACCTCAGGTGCAATTCCCACTTGCAGGAGGAGTGGGCTTATTAGCATTCCACCGCCTATTCCGAAAATTCCGCCCAGAAGTCCAGCTAACAGTGCCATCACTGGAAAAATAAGCCTGTTGGCTGGTTCTTCTCTGTTCAGGTCATCAATGTCCTTTAAAAAAGAACCACATCTCAATGAAGTTCAAGTTATCGAGCCTAATTTACTAAAACAACTCTTACGGTTCTTATTAATCTTTTTCAGTATATAAGCAAATACCTGCTGGCTTGAAACTTGATTTTGAATGCTTTCTTTCCTGAAAAGGATCCATGAAGTAAAGGCCACAGCTAGTGGAATCTGAATGGATGAAAGTATCCAATATCCTGGACCACAGGGCTCAATTGGGATGATACTCTGCACATAATTTCAAAGACCATCCACATCAAATCTGTCGTACAAACTTGGAGGGAAGTATCGTATTGCAGGACAGTCACATGGAGAATCTTTGCAAAGATTTACTCAGGAAGGCGGAAAAAGAAAAGAAGAAAATTAAGCAGCAGGCTAGTGATATGTAAAGTTTAAGCAAGAAATGGTGCGGTGGGCCAGAGATGAGTGGCAACTTCATCATGAAGTGGCCATTTATGGTCAGTGTCACGTTAATACAAGACAAGAAAGAGGACCATGGTATCAGTATAGCAGTTTCATGGCAACATCTGAGATTGCGATACCGGAGCTTATTTGTTTTTTTCTTCCTCGGTTTTGATTTGCTAGCTTGAAAGCATCTTCCAAGTGGCATGCACTGAAAGCAACTCAAACCGACATTGAAGTCTATATAGATCACTTCCGTCAGTTGACACTTTAAAATTGATTTAGAGCAAGCTAATGACTAATGAGTCACCATCCATAGATAAACATGTACTCTATATGAGTGGAACGAGATGCTTCAGTTTTGGGAAAAGAAAAGAAAAAAAGAAAGAAGCTTTCGATGTACCACCAGAGTGAATGTCAACAGATCTGTTAAAAGGACCATTCTAAGGAGACAACCATTCTAAGGAGACAAAAACAAGAAATAATGGATCTAATTTCTTTTTGGAGATATTTGTGGAACTTTTGATTCTTGATTCTTGGCTTTGTTTTGTAGTAAAAAGAATTTTCATCTTAAGCTTCGAGTCTATCAATCTTCTTTTGCTCGATCAAACATCAACTTCCAGTAATCTGTTTAAAAAGCCAAAAAAAAAAAGAAAAAAAAGAATTGTATATGTATCTTTGAAATAATAATTATTATTACTAACTTCTGACACGGTGGATTAGAATATTAAAAATATAGACCCACAGGAGTCCCACATTTAAGAATCAAGCGAGTCATCCCTGAATTATAGAACACAAAGCAAACAAATCTGCTGTTCTGTGACATGACGAAGTGTCCCCGGCACGAGCAACAACTTTTTCCACAAAATTCCTTTCAAGCCTGGGGCAATATCATTTATAAGATAAATCCATAAATATCCTAATCATCATTTCCTTAAAAATTCAGTTCAAGAGGTGACTCACTAGATAAGAACAAGGCAACAAGATCCAGCATGATCTGTCTATAATCTTTATATTGAGAATGATCTATAACTGTAAAATAAAAAATGAGGATGAAAACAAAATGGACAGATATTCTGCTATTGTATTCATTCACCTAATTCAATCACAGGAGGCATGATAATTCTTTAGCCTTATCTAAGATGATAGTGGAGTTAAAGGAGATATAAAAGAAAACAACAAAAAAAGAATAACAGAAGAAATAAACCTGCCCATATCGATTTCCACGAAGAACGTACACCAAGAAGAATGAAAACCAGACCAGAACCAAAACCCCCAATTTCATCCATGGAAACTTGTCTGGACGTTCTGGTTCAACACGCAAAAGAGGCTCTCTTGCAGTTTTGGCTTCCTCAGACCCATCAAGAACCCCCTCTTTCACAGACCCATTTTCCAAGTGCACTATCTCTCTCCCTTCCTGTGACTCCAGCTTCCAATACGAGACCCCATTTCCGCAGGTCTTGATGGTGGACCAAGCAAGAAAGACTGCAAATAGTACAGTGATGAGCCACTCAGGGAAGACAACATTGCATATGACCCCAACACTCACTCCCAACAACATGCATGGCTCTGAGAGGAGCGCGATGTCATAGTCGATCAGGCACTTGCCACCAGACCTGGGGCTCTTGATGACCAAATTGCAGATGACATTCGCAATCGATCCACCAGTGACCATGAAAGCCGAGATGCTCGAGGCTGTCTTGAGCTCAAGGCCTGCAATTATAGCGAGAATCGGTATGAAAAGCCCGCCACCACCAATCCCGCCAGCGCTTGAAATAGCAGCTGCTACGAAGCACAAGACACCTGCTTGCACCATTGGAGGTGAAAAAGACTTGAACTTGACACCGGTCACCTGTGATTTCGTCATCTGGGTGTGTCTCCAATGATGAGTTTGGTTGGAAAGATCACGAGTTCTTGTGATTCTTGAGACGGGTCCCCTTCCTTGAGCATGTGCAACACTCAGGACTGTGAAGAAGAAGAAGAGGGCTGAGAGCAGGAATCGAGTGTTCATGTTGAGGGGACTTCAGTAAAAGGCCAAAAAGGGAAAGTGCACTCTCTTTATACAGGGGCAGGGGAGCATCTTCGGTCTTTTCTGCCTGGCATTAGTGACGAAACCGACAAAAAGCGAGTACATAAAGAAATAGTTCAAAAGTGATTATGATTGCTTATCCGCACTGCAGAAAGAGAAAATAATTAGTAAAGGATGTGAAAGTAGGGAGAGTACCAGCCGTCCCAATACCATCCAAGTTTGGCGAGGGAAAAGCAAGTCGTTCAAGTTAGGCGAGGAAAAGCAAATCGTGCGATTCGTCGATGATAAAGGTCGGCTCGATTTATGTACTTATCAAAAGCTACCTCCACTTCTAGATATGGGAATTTCCTGTTCACTCTCGGTGACTAAAAAGAGTCTCAAAGTTAGTGAAAAACCATTCAGAGAGAGAGAGAGAGAGAGAGAGAGAGAGAGAGAGAGAGATTTGTGTATTTTTTGGTACGTGACTAATGAGATGGAAGGTTTCTTGCTGTAGAATTCTCTGCTTGGGCGAATGATATTTTGACGCTTCTGCTCTATTTTAGAGAGAATGCTACCACTAGTGAGTGCATGTGCAGCTGAATTTGGAAACGGAACCATTGGAATGATTCCAGAAAATCTAGGATTGGGTATTAAATTGGTCTACTCCAGAACTAACTTAGAACCAAACTGTCTGTCTAGTAGAACTAGAAACTTGAACTCCATTTTCCTAAATTTTGGTATATTAAATTTAAAAAATAACTGTTTTTTTTTTTTTTTTCATATTGAGTTGAAACTTTGTTTTCAGAAACCTCTTTTCGTTATTTGAGTTATTAACTTGGTAATAAAACAATTTTTTTTTTCGGAAATATGCTCACTAGTTCAAGATCGATTTTACCTGAGAACCGGCCTAGCTAGTTCACATCTGCACGGGGTCAAGATTGAATCAAGGGTCGAGTCGTGTTTGGTCGGTTCCTAATTCCTGTGTTTTAAACCCCTGAACCTATCTGGTTTTCTTTGAAACCAGCCTTGAGCCGAGTTAGAAAAAGATCTTGAAAACCTTGAATGTTCAGCCCTTTTCCCTCCTTATATAGATTTTTTTTTTTCCTTGATAAATGTGACTTCTCCCATTGACTGAAAAGATGCAACGCTTCTTCTTAGATCTAGAGGAGAGGACCAAGTAGCAACAGTGAACACCACCAAGGGGTTGGTCATTTGAGGGTGATGCGGTGCTTAGATCTCACATCTCAAAATTCATATTTTAGAGAGAGCGATTTTAAGTCGATTTGGCTCCAGAAATAGAAACTTAATGTTGGCATTTTGAATTAAAAGAAAGTTCCACAAAGCTGCGTTCATGTTCTAAACAAAATATGTCAAGATAATACTTAAAAATTGCTTTGTCAATGAGCGTGGATTGTGATGCCTGGGCGCCCGCCCAATGCTAGATGCTAGGTATTTGACCCGGCCTCCTAGGTAGCGCATGCAAACGCTTCTGTTCCGGGGAAGAGTTTTTTTTTCAGAAATGGTTCTTTTCTATTTCTCGCTCCCGGGAACAATTTTTGAGTAAAAAACCCCGTTTGATAACGGCGACAAAATTTCTACTCTTGGAATAGAAAAAGAATAGAAATGCGTTTGATAACGCAACAATTTCTTTTTTGTATTTATTCATTTTTTAATCTTGCTTGACGGATTGCCGCCGCCTCCTGCCGCCTGGCCACTGGTCACGTCGCCGGCCCGCCGCCCCGCCGCCGCGACGATCGTCACCGCCGGCGCGTCTGAAGCCCATCGGCCGCTGACGATCCGGGCATGCCGGCCACCGGAGGCGACGAGCGGCGGCGGCATGACGAGGAGATTTGCCGCTGGCGGCGACCAGGCGGCGACCGGGCGGCGGCGGGCGGCGGCCGGCGACCGGCGACCGGCGAACCGGCAGCGACGAGGGCGGCGGCGGCGACCGTAGGGCGACGACCAGTGACCGGCGATCAGCAGCGGCGGCGGTGCGGTGGATCCGGCTTTTGATGTGGTTGCGGCAAGAAAAGGAAATAAAAGAAAATTAAAAAAGAAAATCAGTTTATTTCTAGAAGTTGTTCCGAACAAGAAGCAACTTTTTTTGCTTCTTGTTTCTCGTTCCCAAACCATTCCCGGGCTAAGTTTTTATTCCCGGGAACAAAAAAACAATGTGGCGTTAAGAAACATGTTTTTTCCCGATTCTTTTTTGTTCCTAAACAAAAGAACAGAAACCATGAGAAACAGAAACGTTTGCATGCGCTACCCTAGTCCCCCACATTCGCGCGATCTGACCCCTCTAAACATGACTTGGACCTTTTCTATTCTCCAGGTCTCATGCACTTGAGCCACAAATTCAACACCAGTCGTCATCGCTAGCCAAGCACCGTGATGGACCGTTAATCAGAACTTTTTTTTATTAACTAATAAAATAAATAATTGAATTTCCTTTTTTTATGGCAAATGTCCGAGGCATATGCCCTGTAAATGAGAAAAGTATTCAAAAAGTCATAAACATATGTCATTAATATTAATTCAGTTCTAAACATTTCAATTGGACCAACTTGATTTTAAATCTTTTCACAGTGGACCAAAATTTTTGTTTCAAATTGTAATAGTTAACGACTTTCCACATGGTGAACATCCTTTACATTTGATTATCTTAAAAAAAGAATTTAGTCATTATTTTTTTTTTTGTCTTGATGACATAACCTTATATTATAACGGGAAGCCCGACCCCAGTTATGTCCCCTAACTTGACAATGATTTGATGGTTATGGTGGATGAGTAAGACTCCACGAGAAATGGTAGGATAATTTATCCGGACTTATCCCCCTAGATGAAATAAATCACACGTCAAACATGTAGATCTCCTACAAATAATCATTTTTACGTAAATTTTCTCCATTGTGATTGAATATGTAAACAATGTAATTTATTCAATAAATACCTATACTGTGTATTATACATATATACAATGCAAAACCGAATCAAACCATTGTCATTTTCAATAAGCACAAGCTTTTAGAAAGTTCCACAAAAAACCAAACAAATATTTGATTCCAGTTTCTCTAAGTCACTAAAATATTAAAAAAGAAAATTCTCTTTCTGTACACATTTTAAAACTTTTTCCCCACCATTTTTTGCGCCGTTGCTAGAACATAAGAAATTATTCTTTTTGGGGACCTTCTATGGTCCACTGGGATCGATTCCCCATTCTCACCGATCATGATTTAATTTATAAGTTTTTTGTCCTAATTTTTATCTAAAGCGCCGTAATTCACACGAAAGTTTAGAAAATTTGTTATCAACAGGTGAGACTTTCTCTCATATAATTCAATTGCCACCGTGTCCCCACAAATATTAGATTTTTGGGATTTTGCGGAAACTCATTTCTTTTAGAAATGATTGAGTTCAAGGGCCTTTACATAAAAAACGAAACCTACTTCCCGCACTTTTCTACCTTTTTTCCCTAGTGCTCCGAAACATACTTTAGTATGAGGCTAAGGTTTGACAACACGAGACCGGACCACATGTCCAAAAGGGTCAACGTCATCTTTGGCCTGCCTCATCTATTACTTTACTATAGACACTTTCTGCGTGCTCATTTTGTCTTAATCCTTTGAATTAATATTACGAAAAATCCTAAATTAATATACAAATGACAAATTTATAAAAAAAAACTCTAAATACAAACTTATCCAAAACTAATTTTTTAATTAGAAAAAACTTCCAAACTAGTAACTTTTGTCAAATTTTCCTATTAAATTTGCTAATCTGGATGACACATGGTATTGTGGTATTGTGGAAATCTATAGGGTAAATACCACGAAAAACTCTAAATTGACGCACTTGTGACAAATTGACTTTATTGATTTGGAGATTTTCATAGTTTTAATAGTATGGACTTTCACATGGACTTGCCACGTCACCATACTACATTATCATGTGTCATACATGTTAGCAAATTTAAAGCTAAAATTTGACGGAAGTTGAAGGAGGGTAAATTTGCCAAAGATATATCAGTTTAGGATTTTTGGTAGTTAAAAAATTAGCTTGGAATAAATTTGTCATAAATGTATTAGTTTAGGATTTGGTTAAAAAATTAGTTTGGGCTAAAATTGTCAGTAAGGTATTAGTTTGTGATTTTTTGTAGTGTTAATCCTAATCCTTTTGTGGTATTTGTCACAACCTAAATTTTGGGGGTGAACCACCTAGGGTTTGGGCTGATGGATTGTTAAGTCTAGACTTAACGCGAGCTTTTCTAAGCCCATACCAATTCGCGACTTAGGTTCAAGTTCTTAACATGCTATTGATTTTCGCCTCTAATCTATTTTTGGTGGGTCGATTAGAAACCCTACGAACCAGAGATTTATGGATTTGGGGACTTGATTACGCTAGATTTCTCTAACGCCTTTTCGGTACCTTTCTTTTTATTTTTAAAAAATGTTTGGCAAGCGGTTTGGATTGATTTTAAATTTATTTCCCTAACATGTGAGGTGATCATGCGGGTGCGCAATTCACCAATTTAACACACAGATAAACAATAAATAAATTGTAAAAACTTACCTCAAAGCAACGAAAGCATTTGCAATGTTAAATTAAAATCCACATCAACAACTCATGGTTTCTAATTAACACGTAATTTCTTTTTTGTTTTCACTTAATTAATGAAAATCATGTAATATACAATGCGATATTAACTAAATGACCTAATTCTAATGACATGTAATTTCTAATTAAATGGGCCTAACAAAAATACTAAGTGACATGCATCTCAATGAATCTAACCCTAATGACGTGCATATGGCATTTTTCTTTTTCCTAAAAGAATGCATTTTATCCTAAATAAAACTAATTTAACCTATCACATTTTTTGTATTTTTCATGAAATTCGAAATTTGGTGAAATGTGAAAATTACCTAACTAGATTAAGATCCTATTTAATTTATATTAGGAATTAGGTTGAGCCATATCCTAATTTAAACTAAAATATTATCTTAATCTAAATAATCCTAAAATGCAATATATCTAAAAAATACCTAAACTTATAATAAATTAAGAAAAAAAATATTATCTAAAATTAAAGTAAGTGCAATTTAACCCTAATATGCAATGACATACAAAATATGCCATAATTCTACATGACATATGCATGATGATTTTGTTGTTGTTTTTATTTATTTATTAATTTTCGAAATTAGTAATTGCCAAATAATTAAACATGCAATCCAAATTAAAATCTAGCAACCTAAATTGATTTATTTGAATTTTGATTTTTTTATTTTCGAAAATTCATGATAAATAAAATGCTTAATCTAAATATGCAAATAACCCTAAGGTAGGCAACATTCTAATGTGTACCTAATCTAGCTCAAACATATTTCAAGATGAATAAAACAATCGAGACGAGACAAGCACCAAGCCATGAAGAATCATCAAAGATATCAGTTGTCGCTTGAATCAGGGAACAAAATCTAAATCAAACTTAATTATTTCGCTAATAAAATTGATAAATTGATGTAGATCATTATATCAATTTCATTCCCGCGTGATTAATTATTCCATCTAAAGCCTTATAGATGAAATAAAAAATCGGTGTGTGGTTGCGAATTAGGTAGTAAGCTCTAGTTGGGAAATACGATTTATAAATATGCACGTTATATACCAATAGACGTATATTAGGCAGTAATAGATTATGCTCAAGTATTTTACCTAAATTTGAAGATAATTTCTAAATCCGAGCTTAACGCGATCGGGGTCGCAACCAGCTTTTCAACGGCGAACAGCGGCAAGCGTTATGTGCATGGCGACGATGCTTCACGGTGGTGTGGTTGGCGGCGGCGACAGACGGCTCACGGACTATCATGGCTGGACTTTCGCTGCTGCTCATGGCATGGCTTATAATGACGTTGCGAGGATGGCGGACAAGGATAGTATGGCTATTTTTCTTCACTGAGATTTGCACATCGCGCGCCCAAGCTGCTCATGCTCATCTGGCCAAAGAAGATTTTTTTGCATGCATGAAGTAAAATCACAAAGAATCACACGTGTTATTGTCCAATCTGGACAACATGCAAAAGAAGATAAATTCACCAATTGGAATTATTCAATCGAGATTCTAGTAATTCTTTTGATCGTGAACTTTAGGCTCGGCAAACGGTTCAGCGAATTCAGCACAACAAGGGGTTGACCAAATTACCTACAAAACAAAACAAAAACTCATTCGTCTGGCTCGATCTGGGGACGAGCTCAATAGTGGTGCAAGAATCAGCAGGTGCTCGATGGTTCCGAGGCCGCTCGTCGAGGACAGCAGATTAGTCATGAAAGAGCAACGGCAACGTCACGGCATCAAGCCTGAACCACTGCAGAATTGTCGCAGGGGACTCCACCGATGTTGGACAACGAGTGACTTTGACTGTGGACTGGATTTTGCTGGGCCGTGGCAAGATCGTTTGAAAACCTGCAAGATTTGGTCAAAGAAAATTGGTTTGGACTGCCTTCAACAGATCATGCACGAGAGAGACCACATCTTGTGCTTTTTATCATAAACTCGTGTTCAGCCTATAAGGGCTCCCTTTTGTGCACGTCCACTCTTCTCCCTCTAGGTGCAAGTCTTGACTTTGTGGACAAAAATTACAGAGATTGAAAAAAAATTCCCCCTTTTAATCTATGGCCGTCTCATGGCTTAACAGCGAAGCTCCATGGCTTCGGATGAAGCTCGCCACGAAATTTTGATCTTGTTGAGTAGTGATTGGGCTTTGCTGAGGATTGCTTAATTGAACGAAGACCTCGATGGAATTGCTGGAACTTAGAGTATAGGGCTCGTGGCACGTCTGGGCAGCAGCGACGGCAGTAGTTGGGGTAGCGGTAGGTCGTGGTCAACCATGAATCGGAAGTCGTGGGCGTCGAAATTGTAAGCACCGGCCGAGAGAAGTCCCTCTCTTTTCTCTCTCACGTATATGTCTCTCCTTTCAGAATTGTGGCTATATGTATTGATTGTGTGGCCCCCCTCTCAAACCCTACGTGAAAAACTTCTTTATAGGCTGAAGATTAGGGTTTTAATTTCTTTTTCAAATCAACATCAACGAAGATATTTTTTTCACACGCAATATCACCTTTTTTATTTTCCACATGTCCTGATTTTATTACCTAAAGATAAGAGTGCAATCCGATTTTCTTAAATTACAAAATCCACCATAATATCATTTCAAATATTCATTTAGTTAATTTTTGTCATTAAAAGAAAACGGGCTCGGGCCAATTTACTTGCTTTGTGGGCTTAGTCCGGCCTGCCAAATTAAAGCTTAGATACACTAATTCGAATCTATCCACCACCGATCCAATAAAATGCAAAAAATGTAAATTAGAAATAAATGCACCTAAATCTATATGCAATTAATATTTTTTCAGGGATAAAATTGATTCCTAATTTTCTATGTAATAAATAAATGATCAGATCGCCAAAATTTAGGTGTCAACAGTATTGCATGTTGGACCTAGTACTTCGCATTCGAGAAGAGAAGTATGCTGAAGTTGTGACCTCACTGATTACCATCTATACCATATGTTATGTCAAATGAAATTCAACTATAAATTTCACCAATGGTATAGTATCAAGGAGGTGAATCCATGTATATGAAATTGGGATAATTAAATCTCATGGACTTTGCATACAGAATTTTGCCATAAGCCGAATTAGTTTGATGCACTTGTTGAAGATTTATCGGTAGAGAGGCATCCAGTGCCGGCGTCGGTGGAAGATTGATCCAACATGAAAGATTTGCCTATAGAGAAGGGAGGCGATTTCGGGTGAGGAAGGTCTGATTCGCTCCCGAGCATGAGGACGACTGTCGACATAGTAGGCCTAAAACTCGGATCCTCTTGAACGCACAACAACGATATATGGATCAATCTTAGAGCTTCGTTTCTCGGACAGGATCCGATCAAGTTTGCATCTACTAACTCTAGCCCTTTCTCTTCGTTCCACAGTAGCCATGCCTGTCAAAATCCTACCTTCTCTTAGTTTTAACTGACAAAAGAAACAGAGATATTACAACATTCAATATGGCCTAATTGCAAAAGATGAAGAAATATGTGGCTTACACTTGATACTAGGCTCTGACCATGATCACAGTTATTAAAAACAGAGCTGCACTTTCGTCCGCTAAGGATTTCGAGCAGTAAAACCCCAAAGCTATAGACATCGGATTTCACTGAAAATAGCCCTTCCATAGCATATTCTGGAGCCATGTACCCACTGTTGATAATCGACATTAAGAAGGAAGAAACAATAGCATTTGAGCCAAGGAAAGAAAGAAAAAAATAAAGGAAATACAGCAGGAGAAAATGCAAAGGCCTTTCGGCTTTCAAAATGTAAGTAGTGTTTGGTGAAATGTATTTTAAAAATATATTAAAAGGCAACTTTGATATAAACATCATTTAAGAAAAACCACACTTTGTAAAGGATTTTTGCTATTTTATTAAAAAGCTTGAACTATTTTCCGATGGAACTTAGCTGCTGCCGGCAAGCCAAATTGGCCAGTGTCATCGGCTGTAGGTTGACTACTCGATTGTATTTGCATTTGCCGAAAGGGCTTTAGGGCCCCAAAGGGCTATGTAAATGCTAAACCAAACACACCCTCATCTCTTTTGTCTATTTCAATTATGTAAGAAAATAATATGATCCAAGTTTTTATATAATAATGAACTCAATGGAAATACAAATATGAGCAACTCACTATGTCCCGACGATCTTGTTAGTGTTAGCTTCGATTTGATTGCCTTCAAAAATTCTAGCAGTGCCAAAATCTGATATCTTCGGATTCATCTCGTCATCCAATAGCACATTGCTCACTTTCAAATCTCGATGGATGATTTTGAGCCGAGAATCCTCATGCAGATACATAAGGCCCCTTGCTATTCCCCTAATAATGTGCGCACGCTTTGTCCAGTCTAATTTGCTCCTTTTCACCGGATCTACATTGGGAACATAGGAAATTTTTTTTGTATATAGCAAGCAATGCTTCATAGAGAACACAATAGACAAATGGATAGATAGAGGTAAGAGACTGAACCAAATAGGAAGGCATCAAGACTACAGTTTGCTAGGTATTCGTATACAAGAATCTTTTCGCCTCGCTCTAAGCAGCACCCCAATAGCCTCACTAAATTTCGGTGTTGAAGCTTAGCAATGAGCATCACTTCGTTCTTGAACTCTTCAATGCCTTGGCTCGATCTCATCGAAAGCCTCTTGACTGCAATTTCTTTCCCATCAAGTAGCAGCTTGCCCTGCATTTGGTAGTCATGTTCCCCAATAAGCAGTGAGGGAGAGTAAATTGCAGACAACAATATCACGTGACATGAAAGTAGACATCGGTATTAACTATATCAGTCCATCGTGGAAAGTAGGCTTCCTGACCTTGTAGACTGGCCCAAAGCCACCTTCTCCAAGTTTATTAGCATCGGCGAACTTGTTTGTAGCTGTTAGTATAGTAGGCAGGTCAAAATAGCGTATCTCGCCGCTTTCGTCTTGGTATCCATTGGGTGCGCTTCTCTCCTTCAAGCTCGTCCTATGCGCAGAATCCTCCATGCTTCGCAAAAGTGTATCTTCACTTGTTTCTCCATCTGCATAATCACTATGTGTTAGAATATGACTAAACTAGTGTTACTCAATACTGGATTAATCATTACATGTACCTCTTTGCCGACTCTTTCTATGCCTGGATAAGTAGTAACAAGACACCAGAAGTGATGCCACTACTAAAAACAGTGACAGAGTAATGGCTATGATCTTCGTCGTGTTTTTTCGTCCCTTTCCTGCTTACAATTAGTGCATGAAACTAGGGATCAGAAATAACGCTAACACTAACGGTACTACAATTCGAATTGCATATGAATTTGAATACTAGAGAGTGAGCCTAAAGGAAGTGATTCTCCAGCTGCTATTATTGGAATTCAGCAAAAACAAATTTATAGCGACCAAAGGCACACATCTACTAACAGTTGATACCTGAAATCTCCATATATCCATGCACATGGTGACCAGAATTGAATCTACCATCTATCGGGAAAACCAAATTACTGATGTTGACCTTGTCTAAGGTTTTACATGGGCAGATAAGAAACTTCTCCTCTACCTAGCCAGAAATTCCCTGAATTAATTCGCGAGACATGACTAATTCTGCTTTAAAAACAGGGACCCCTACATCAGAGCCTACAACTAGGGTAGAGGAAGAGTAAGCAAATGTCCATGACCACGTGAACAAGACTAATCGTTCACTTTCTAAGCATCAAGATTGGTTAATTCTATGACTCATAACTTGTAAACCAAATAATCTTATACTTTTCCAGTCCCAGGAACAAGCCTGCTTTACATTGCATATGCTTTTTTGAGTACTGACCTTTATCTGTAGATGAACTCGGAAGAGGTGAAGCCGCCTGTTGCTGATAGAAAAGGTGATCCTCATATCGGAGATTACAGCTCGGGCTCAGAATTCGCCAACCCTTTTTCCCTTCACAGCACTGCTTGATATCTTCTGTCAGCTGAGCCAAACAAGAATTGCACTGAGTACCATTGATGTCTCTACTACACTGCACAAGTCCATATCTTTGCTGTGAGCCGTTGCCTCTATCGGATTCCTGCGCTTCATACATCGTAGAAGTATACGGAACGTTAGCCGCTAGATTGTATATCAAAGCGAGAGCGCTGACATCTGGATCATTGGGCGATGTGTTGTTCTGGACATTCCACATGAAGACCCTTGGGTATGTCGCCATCACTCCAAAGAAGTCGGCATCTGAGTAGTGCAGCATGCACTCGTCATACCATATGATCGCTTCCCGGTTGGACAGGCATCGATTGGGGAGCGTTTGAGTTGCATTATCGATGCAGGACTGGCAGGAGCTGCTCGAAACATCGCCCCGGCAGAGAAAAAGGGCAAAGATGCCGTTGGAGCCATTCTTGTAGAAGCTATTGCTGAGGAATGCTTCAGAGGATAAAGAATCTAAAAGTGTGGCAAGATTGGAACCAAAAGTAGAGTTTGCTGTATCATTAGATGGGCGTAAACAGACATGATCATTGTAGGTTGGTTGGCAAGCGATGGGCTTGAATTTGATGAGCACAAACGTGAGGACAACAAGGAAGGGCATAGATTTGTCCAGCGAAGACATTGCTTACCATTCTGAGCCTTCGCAAATGATATGCACGCGAGGATTAAAAGGCACAAAATGAGCGGAAGAATTTGCCGGGATCCAAGTTTGATCACTTTAGAGACTTTGTCCAATTTCATTGAATACGATCGATCCGCTCTAGCAGGTGGGGGTGGGTAGATCTCATATCGATTAATTTAACTTCGTCAAAAGGAATCTCTTGACAGGATCCGCTCAGATACGTAAAAAAATGAGGTGTCTCGACGGCTTAAGGAAGCCTCTGTCTCAGGACAACTTGTGCTTTTTTGGTTAGAAAAAAGGGTAGAAGCTTTTGAAAAGTGCCGTTGGAACGAGTCTCGGTCGAGAAAATAATGTCTACGTTTACTTTACGAGTGACGTAGAGAAGAAGAATTAATCAAAAGGCAAAAATCGTAAGGGAACGTGTATTATTTTTATGAGATCGGATGATAAGCCTACAAGTTCTCGAAATGTGCCTGGTTTGGTCCATTAGACATTATATAAAATGCTTGCTTTCTATGGTTCCACATTCGAACCGGCAAAGTCTTTGTCATTGTTAAGTCCAAGAGATCGATTCTTCCAAGTCTTTGGATTCCAGATTATCAAATTGACCCCTTCATACTTATACGGCGGTAGCAAGAAAATAACGACTGTAATTTGTCAAACTTCTAGCAGAAATTCAATGGTCCTATTGTCATTCTTCTTGAGGTTCAGAGGGCTGGGGTGGGGGGAAAGCGACTTTAGTAATGCATCGTGGTTTTTTGGAGTGTGAATAAATTGTAGATTATCATAGCTATTATGTGCCCACGTTTGAAGTATCTAATAATTAAGTGATATTCTCCATAGATTATTTATATATGGTAGAATTACCACTAGACATATGAGAAAGCGAACAGAAAGATTTTACCTAAGTCACAAAAAGTAGAAGAAGAAAAAGAAAAGAAAAGTCTCCAAATTAGAGAGAAAATGAAGAAAAGAGACTGTTACATTTCGAAATGGCAGTTTTGTTATTACTTAAAGGATCGATATTGTTACTTTCTACAAAATGGAATCTTGTTCTATTCACTTTCACTGCCCCATTTCCTCCTCATCCAAACAATGTCTAGAGCCATTTCTAACTCGTTCATTCGCCCAATTCCCTGTCTTTCGTTACTTTTCTCCCCAGACACAGGGTTGGTGTTTGTTGACTTGGTAAAATGTGCTACAATAGTCAATCGAAGTTTAGTATGGGTAAGGATGCTCTAAATTCAAGGAGTAGCTTCGCGTCATCAATTTACCCGTTCTTGATGATCGATACTTGGATGATGGGGATCTTTTTACTTTTCTTTCTCGTTTTTCCTCTTCTTTTCTGCTCTCTCCTATGATCTAACGCCACCGTTAGGTCAGGTCTACCTCCGACCACCGCCAACTTTGGCGCCGTACAATCAACCTTTGCCACCGCCACCCCTCTCTCTCTCTCTCTCTCTCTCTCTCTCTCTCTCTCTCTGTGTGGGGGTTGAGGTGGGAGAGGGCATAGGGGCTGGCTCGTTAGCGCTGGTATTGTAGGGATGTGCGTGTATGTGTTAGGTTTGCATGTGAAGCTGGCCAAGGCTTGAACTCTCCTGCCTAGGTCCCGTCCTAAAATTAATCAGGTCCAAAAATTTTGGCCAAGTCCGTTGAGACAGGCCTACTTTTTTTGCCAAGCCAATCTGTTTGGTGGGTGGCCTCATAAGTCCTGCCACATTTATGATTAGGTCTATTTAAAATATAATTGATGGCTTCGAATGAAATACATTGAAGAAGTTATTGGCTTTTTTGTACAGAGCATAGCTCATAGTTTCAAATGGTCTAGAAAAGATGCCAAAAGAGAAAGGAAAAGAAGACCTTTGATATTTGATATCAAGGAAAATTATGAAGTTCTAGTTTACTAGAGCGACAATTGTGGTGGCACGATGCCCTGTATTTCGAACGATGGACCCGCTACATTAAATAGTGAGCTTTACGTCACCGGCATCCAGGGCTTGGTTTTGGATTGTCCGGATCTGCTCCACCTGCAAACTCAAATAAGAAATACATTAAAGAAGAAGAAGTAAGCGTTTCAACCACAAACTACATATGTAACTATTAAATTTTAACGATTAATTATTTTCAAAACCTCATGTGACTACAGCTAACTGAAAAAGCCAATGACAGAGACCCAAACACAAGGTTAAAGTTCGACGATGCGCGTCAAAACTGTAAGACAGCCGCACCTTTTCTGAATGGCTTGCCAAGAAGGATCGCAGCCAGGAGTAGGCAACAAAATCTCACCAAGGAATGATAAAAACTGAAAGAGGAAGAGGAAGAAGATGAAGCAATCTGTGCCATCTTCCTCAGATCAGTTCTGAGAACTCTTCGGTCGTGTTTAAAGCTGTTCAAAGGTCATTGTTCATGAAATTCCAGAGTCCCATCTCACCTTCTGTGGCCAAACAGCACTTTTCACTTTGTGGACTTCAATCATATTTTAATGCGCCATTCGTGATGACCAAGGAAGAAGTAAATTAAGTGGAAGATGAAGGTGGTTTTCCCGCGATTTTCCTAATTTCTGGCTTGTATAAGGGGGCATAGAAGGCAAAAGTACATCGCAAGTGTCAAAATTTGATGGCAAGGCACTTAAGTGTCACAAATTCTGAAAGGTACGCTTAAGTGTCGCATTCTTTTAAAAATGGACATTTAAGTGCCAATTTCGGTGAAGAGTTACGGAAATCCAACATGGCTCATTTTTAATAATATAAGTTGCGTTCGTGACTTGCCAAAAAGTTGAGTCAACAAAGGAGTAAAAAATAACATTGTTTTGCCTCTTATTTGAATTTTAATATAAATGTTAATTAAATTAAATTTAATACTAAATTTAAAAGAAATTTGTAGGACGCGTTTGGTGAGGGTTGTGTGAGCTCTCGTTGCCGTTGCCCCACCATCACCAGGAACGGTTGGCGTTGATGGGGGGAGGATTGGGCAGGGTCATTGGGCCCTAGCTAGGAGTTGGTGACTTTGGCCCACTAGTGGCAAGGGCCTACAAGCCCTCCTCTAGATCTGGGGCAAGGGTTGCAACCCTCTCCCAGATCCGACGAGGGTCGCCGAACCAAGGCGTAGTGACCCCGCCCAACCCTCTTCGCACTGTTTCCGGCACTTCCCAATGATGGTGGGGTGGCAGCGGCAAGAGCTCGCATAGCCCTCGTCGAACGTGTTCTGCAAATTTTTTTAATTTAGTTTTTAATTTAATTTGTATTTATATTTAAATTCAAGTTGAAAACGACGTCGTTTTCAACTTATTCAGCCACGTTAGCATGCAAAACGATATCATTTTCAGCTTATCTAGCCACGTAATAACATAATTTGGATACAAGAGACTGTGATGTAAATGCATAATGACACACATTTTCTCTGACACTTTTATATTTAGGTGGCTTACATGCATCAATGACATCCGGGGCTTGGAGGCGGATTGCGATTTGGAATTCCGTCCACTACATTCTCCAAAAAAAAAAAAAAAAAAAAAAAAAAAAAAAAAAAAAAAAAAAAAAGAAAAAGAAAAAAAGAACTCTCGCACAACTATTTGAATTTAAAAATTTATTGGCTGCTAAATCTCAGACAAATTGTCCAAAAAGTCCTAAACCTATTGCACTTTTGTCAATTCAGTCCTAAACCTTTTAACTTTGCTAATTCAGTCCTAAACATTTTTACTTCTTGTGGATTCAGTCTATCCGGTCAATTTTGACCAGAAAATTGTTGATGTGGACACCGACGGTGCCACGTAGAACTGTCGGTGCGACGTGGACAATTTTTAATAATATTTTAATATATATTTATTTTTTTAAATTATTTTTGATTATTTTTGGATGTTTTTCCTTTTTTTTTCCTTTTGCCTTTTTCTGTGGCTGGTGGCTGGCCACAGGCGACGGTTGGCCACTGGCCACAGCTAGCCAACTGGCCTCGCCCGCCACAGGTGAGGCCCGGTCGAGTGAGGAGGAGCTCCGGCGAGGGGAGCCCTCGCTGGGGCTCGCCCTCGCTGGGGCTCGCCCTCGCCCAAACCAGATCTGGTGAGGCCAGCCCTCGTCCCTGGCCGACCTTGGGCGAACTTAGAGCTGTTGGCCGAAGATGCAGGCCAGGTCCTCGCTATAGAGGACAGAGACAAAGACGATGAACGATAGCAAGGTGAAGAGGTAAGGCGAGAGGCATGTCTTCCTCAGTGGAGAAGACGAAGACGATGGCGGTGGTAGCAACACCGACGCTAGAGGAGAGAGTGGTGATTTCATCGAGGTGGGTGGTGTCAGCCGGTAGTCCTATGTGGCACCGCCGGCATCCACGTCAGCATTTTCCGGCCAAAATTGGCTGGATAGATTGAATCGGCAAGAAGTGAAAATGTTTAGGACCGAATTGGCAAAGTTAAAAGGTTTATGACTGAATTGGCAAAAGTGCAATATGTTTAGGACT
Source organism: Eucalyptus pumila (assembly GCA_016097595.1). NCBI lineage: Eukaryota > Viridiplantae > Streptophyta > Magnoliopsida > Myrtales > Myrtaceae > Eucalyptus > Eucalyptus pumila. The sequence continues at coordinate 9,642,221 of CM027849.1, forward strand.
TTTTGGACAATTTTCCCCTAAATCTCATGTGACAAGGGTTGATTGAATAAGCAAATTAATTTTCTGGATGCATTAAGATACAGAGAACACACACCTAGTGTTTGCTTGCTGCATGAACTTGCTTCAAGGATTATTACAACCAAGAGAAGACAACAAAATTTCACAAAGGAATAATATGAACCGAAAGAAGAAGCCCTCTGCGCCATCTTTGCTCTCGTCTTTCCACCCTCTTCTCTCCTTTGTTTTATAGAGATTTTGTTCAGTCAAAAGTCATGGCCCACGAAATCTTAAAGTGCTGTTGCATTCTTTGCTCCATCTTCCTGTCTTAACAGTTGGACATTTTCCTTACTCCTAACTTGTGTAAAGGGTATTCACATTGGTATAATAGAATTGGTGATGATTGAAATGAGTTCATGTGCAAGGGAAAATAATAAATCTCGGTCATTCATTGATATTCTTGAACTGTTTGTGTGATAATGCATTTTGTGTAGCTACGACAAAATGCACTAGAGTATGGCAAGTTTAGGATGGTATTGGTCGCTCGAGAAGTCAGAGAAGCTCTATACTTATATGAGTTTATATTGCTAAAATAATTTTAAAAGAAAAGGTGCAATTATTTCTTAAGGACACAAGTTAACTGCTGATGGATGAAAAAAGAAGTTTTAACAAAAGAAAATTAGGAGGTACTTTTGTTTATCCATTTGGTCAGAAAATTTCATACATGACCCCTTTACAAAATTAAGCATCCAAATTAGTTTGAAAAATATTTTAGATGAAAATCATGTCAATCAAATTCTACGCCCCTTGGCTCGTACAACTTTTTTTTTTCTTTTCTTTGGGATCGAGGCCCCTTTATGAAGTTAGAAGTAAGGAAAAGGGCGCGAACACTACCATCTTCATCTTCCGCTTCATTTCCTTCTCCCTTGGTCATCACCAATGGCGTATATAAAAATAGTCAAAGACCATAAAGTACAAAGGCTGTTTGGCCAGAAAGTGAGATTGGACTATAGAATTTCACGAGCAAAGACTTTTGAACAACTTAATATAACCCAATTGAAGAGTTGTAAAAATGATGATGGGAAGATGGAGGAAAAGGGCACTTACAGTTTCACAACTTTCACATTACATTAATTTTAGTGCCATAACTTTCGAAGTGATTTTTTAAGTGGCACAACTTTTGAAAATCTCAATCATTCAATGACACGTGGCATTAATTTAGAATATATAAACATGTCAACTCAAAATAGATTACTTTGTTTGACAACATAAATTTATCCGAAATCGAGAAATTGGGTTCAAACTCGCCAGATGCATTTACACTTTGGTAATAAACTTGCATCAACGACATCCAGGGCTCGGCCTTTGGTTGCCTAGATCTTCTCCACCTGCAAACTCGTAAAAGAGAAATGCCGGAAGAATTGATAATTCTACTATGAAATTCTTCATCTTATGCAAAACGGCATCCCCAACTTTCCAAATATTCCAGCTAGTATAAGAAATCCTCCTCAGCGACGCTTTCAAGTCCTAGCTCAACCTCTGTCCTTCCACCTGCATTGAAAGCTGCTTATCAAAAGTTTGAGTTGATGTTCACTAGTTTCAGTTTCATCATAGAAGACAAGTTTAGAGGATTCTATGATCTTTCTTCGATACGAGTCTTCAGCAGTAGCTAATGCACCAGAACATAAATCCCACATAAAATGTCTAGTCTTCAGCTGAAAACCAATGATTCGGATCAGCTTCCACACCTTACTGTCAGTCCTATGACTAAGAACATGAAAGTTTATTTTTCATGCAAGTTTCATTCTTAGATCTCGTAGCTACATTGTAAGCAGATTTAACAGAAAAAAACTCCATTTCTATTCCATGGCCAATCATGTTGTCTTTCTCCATCCTCCTATCCCCGGAAATTGCAATGCAGTATCATATATATGATGTGCCAGCTTCGAATGAAACAAAAGATCTACTAACCCAACAAGCCCTAAAAGAGGAAAAGCGTGATCCTACTTGAGAAGAAGAGCATATGCTCCTCCATTACTTTAATCTCATTGAACTTGGCTTATACCTGAGGCAAACATATGAGATTCCACAGCTAAATTATCATTGTACTTCATCAAATTCAGCTCTTTTGTTCTCTCACCAGATCTATTTCTCTCCACTAAATAATCATCTTCCTCAATAAAAAGGGCATGGTCTTTCTCTAATTTTACCCAAGAAATCTTCACTTCTGAGACAAGGAACTTCCATCAATGGCAGCTTCAAATCTTCACTCTCTTAACCCTCCTCGCATTTTACATATGGCTAAGCCTACGTCCCAAACAGACTTCCTTCACGGTGGTGAACCTCTCCATTCCAACCTCGAACAACATTCCGAACAACTCGATTTCTTTGACCCATGAGGCCGTGAAGGAAAACGAGAATGTGGAGGTAACGTAGCTGAATCTCCTCTTTGTTTTTGTTTTGTTTTGTTTTGTTTTGTTTTTTGTTTTTTTTTTGGGTCAGAGAATCTCCTCTTGTTAAAGAGGCCGGTTATGATCAAAACGTATCCAAAGTCCTTTCGAGAAATTGGACCGTGCAAATATGGGCCCAGACTATAGCAACAAATCAACCTAATACTTAGGTGATGCTTTTTCAATTATTTCTTGGGCATTTCAAATTAAAAGTAAGTTGTGCTCGCTGACGTAAGAAATTTCGAGCTACTGAGGAGTTACTCGAACTTAGTCTCATGGTTACGCAACCTTGTGTTGATTCTAGGTATCTGATCAGATAATGTGATTAAGCATTAATGTTCCATTTGTTTCACAGAAAATAAATAATTTGGGTAACATTTTCCTAAAGACAAATTGCTCGTATCACTTAAAGTAGTCAGATAATTATGAATGTTTTCATTATCGATAACAATTTAAGTATATATATTTTCATGAACAATTAATATATTCTTTGTTCGTTTGTTTTTGTAAGCGACGCAAGCAATTATATTTAGGAAAATATTTTTCAAATAATTTATTTTCCTCAAAACAAAAACAACCTAATACTAAAGTTGAGTTTTAATGCATGTTATAAGTAGTTTGAGTACTTCATGGACCTTTCCTTGAACTCAAATCAACCGAAAAGTAAGATCAATTTCTGAAATAAGCATTGAGTTTCCGATTTTGGAGTCATGAAATGAAGCTTGACAATGGCAGTACGAGTGCTTTGTTCTGAATTGAGATGTTTATAACATAGTGCTTCTACACGATTGACCCCACTGGACTGATATACTGGCTCTGTCCCTAGTTCATGCACGAATTCCATCAATTTCATTTACAATGTTCCATACTGAAAAGGAACTTAGACACATGATAATGGTAATAAAACAAGGAAAATTTGAAAGGAGAAAACACTCTCATATCTATTAAGAAATCTTGTTTCTCCCATGGTCGTAGTGTGTGGTTTATGATAAATGAAATGCTAACTATTCTTTTCATTCTAGTTTTGACACATGTGATTGATATATAATCGATAGTACTAGAATTAATCTATACTATTCTTTTCATTTTCCCCCTAAAAGTCCCCCTAATCTATACTGAAAATATGTTAAGTTATTGCATGTGATGGAATTAATCCTAGTTGGGGCTGTCAATCAGATTGCTGACACTAGCAAACGTAGGAACGACCAATTAATAATTTGTTTCAAATTGACATTTTCATAAGTTTTATGATAATTATGCGATAAAAGAAATTAAATTCTCATTGAGAAATAATTCAAGGACTAGTCCTATGACTAAAACAAATTATAGGACTGAAATGGAACACTCTTGAAAGCGGGAGGACCAAAAGCAGAATCGACAGGCACCACGTGTCGATTTGCTAGTGCTGACCAAGCACATTCCGTGCGCATTAAGAGCGAAGTGGAATTATTACGTAGGAAACGCCATTCCTTGGTCATGCATCTAAAGTATGTTAATACTGTTGCTTGTATCAACTCAATAAATATGAAGCTTCTTGCGACACTTCCCATCGATTCATTGATTAAAAAAAGATACGTATACCACTCGTGGAGAGAGTTGACCACTCCAGAAAATGTGGTTGAACCCTTCGCCAGTTATAGCCTACAACAAACTCCTTTTCTGAATTTCATTGGCTTACCTCCTCCATGTGATTCTCGTTCACCATCTCCATTTGGATCCCTCTCTTCTTTTCATTTTCTTTATCTTCCATTCCTATCATTTTGTCTCGCTACTTGTCTACTCACTTATTCTTTCTTTTTTTTAACCATAAAGTGAGATCGGATCATTGTCTTAGGGGGTTTGAACTCGTATCAAATATACGGTCGAAATTGCACCCAACGATTGAAGCAACACCGTGTGGAATTGTCCTCTCACTTATTTTATACTATATTAAACTGCATGATGGTACAAAGCCTGCATTAATGGACTTATGCTTAACCATCATTGTGAGATTTGATGAGACCACTGCTAACTATTCTAAAAGTTTAAACTGTTAGATGAATCTTAAAAAAAAAAGAAAAACTGTTAGATGAATGTATATTTTATTATTTAAATATTTTAACATTTCCCCTCATGCTTAGATTGGTTTTTTTTTTTTTGTCTATTTCTAAATATGAAAATTTTATTAGGAGGGCAAATGGGGTTTGAAAAAGTTCAAACTCTTAGCTCTAGCAACATGTGAGATTTGGTGGGATTATTGCCAATTATTTTAAAAACTTAAGTTGTTAGATAAATACGTAGTTTATTATTTAATTATATGAACAACCATAGTGGTTGGCCCAAATGGTAGAGCGGACACATTTCAACGGGATCATGGGTTTGATTCACGTCATAAGCAAACTTCGAATGAGTCGATTGCATTGTCTAGTTATGGCATATTTCGTGTAGAGAGATTTCCAAACCCTTAACATAGATTTTGATGAGATTGCAGTGACAGGCTAGCCAACCATGGACCTTTGAATCATGGGTGGTGTAGAGTAGTCATGGCTCAAGTTGAGATAATTAACCCATGCTTAAATAGCTTATAGCTCTATCTCCTCTCTCATACGATGTCCTGCCATGTGAGAATCTACAATCTAAAAATTTTAAGCCATTGGATGATAAGAGCGTTTGCGTATATAAAGCTTATATTAATCCTCCTTGGGTATTTCCTTTGTTTTTTTTTTTTTCCCGTAGCTGTCATATCTTGGCTATAGCTATGATAATGCCTGACTTGTCAAATTAGCATTTTCCTCGGAAATGTTACATAAAATCCAAGAAACTATTATTTCTTTTAAAAATACCGAAATATATCACATTCAAGTATTTTCCATTACTCAAATTTAACGGAATTAATGAAAGTTTATGATTGTACAAATTGATAAAGTTCTAGGATTTAATTTTACTATTTAAAAGTTTCAAGACATGAATAAATTCTTGTGACCGGTTTTAGATTTGTTGGTACATTTATCCTTTATTTATTTTTCAATTTAAAATCCTTTTTATGGTTTTTTTTTTTTTTTTTTGCCCTGGTTACCAGTCCCTTGAGCTTATTGACAAAGTACTAATTTTAATTGGAGTGACTTATTAGCATTTTTAATCTCACTCAATCGTGACAAAATTTTTATTTAAACTTGTGTGAAAGAGGTAATTCTCTCTAAATAATTTATTATTTTGTGGTCGTAAATTGGGAAGCAACCGCAAGTGGGAACTTATGCAAGGATTTATAGGTTGAGAAAAGTTTGAGCATAAAACCTTTTTTAATTTTGAACTTTTCTGCCTTATGAAATGACAGTGGAGTTTGCGCCAAAAAAAAAAAAAAATGACAAAGTGGACGGTGTTTGACCTGTGAGATTTACTAATTTGAAGAGTTTGGTTGGCCATCAATTTTTTTTTTGCTAATTAATAATTAGGGAGGTGCTTTACCTATTAAGTCCACGTGCTGAATCTTACACAACAGCGGTCTTATCCCACGACTTTACTTTAAGTAGGGCTGTCTCCCACCTTTATGTAGTTCTAAGACCCTAACTTTTGTTTGTCGGAAGAAAACAATGTCATTTATTAAATTTAATTACTTGATGGATATCAAAAGAAGACGCACTAAGTATATATACATATCAATTAGCCAGCCACTCAGCAAAATATTTTATTAATGAAAAATTCAAAAAAGATTAAGTAAAAGCATGTGGAGAGAATACTGTCGTATAACCAAACCGGTATGTGCAATTTCTTAAATTTCTATCACTCAAATTAGACGGAGAGAATGCCATCACATGACCAAACCAGTAAGTATTGAGATATATTTCATTAAGTATTTCTCACTATTCAAATTAGACAAAGTTAATGGAAGTTTGCGACTATATAAATTGTTCAAGTTTTAGGATTTAGTTTTACTATTTAAAAGTTTCAAGACGCAAATACATTATTGCGACCAGTTTTAGATTTGTTGGTACATTTATCCTTTAATTAATTTTCAATTTACCAACTTTTTTATGGGCCTTTTTACCTTGGTTATCAGTCCCTTGAGCTTATTAACAAAGTACCAATTTTAATTGGAGTGACTTACTAGCATTTTTAATCTCACTTGATCACGACAAAGATTTTATTTAAACTTGTGTAAAAAAAAGTTTATTCCTTCTATATAATTTATTATATTCTGGTCATAAATTCGAAAAAAGATTAAGTAAGAGCATGCAAAGAGAATATTGTCACATAACTAAATTAGTATGTACTGAAATATATTACATTAAGCATTTTTCATCACTCAAATTAGACATAGTTAATGGAAGTTCGTGATTGTATTAATTGATCAAGTTTTAGGACTTGGTTATTTAAAAGTTGGGTTAATACCCTGAAAACTTAAAACTCATACACGTATGACAAATTTACTCTAAACTAATTTTTTTATCATGAAAAACCACAAATTTGTATACTTATAATAAATTTACCCCAAGTGACTACAAAAAAACTTAAAACTGATATACTTGTGACAATTTTACCTTCGATTGTAGTTCTAAGATCCTAATTTTTGTTTGTCGAAGAAAACAATGTAATTTATTAAATTTAATTACTTGATGGAGATCAAAAGAAGACACACTAAGTATATATACATATCAATTAGCCTGCCACTCAGCAAAATATTTTATTAATGTAAAATTAAAAAAAAGATTAAGTAAAGCATGCGGAGAGAATACTGTTGTATAACCAAACTAGTATGTGCAATTTCTTAAATTTCTATCACTCAAATTAGACGGAGAGAATGCCGTCACATGACCAAACCAGTAAGTATTGAGATATATTTCATTAAGTATTTCCCACTATTCAAATTAGACAAAGTTAATGGAAGTTTGTGACTATATAAATTGGTCAAGTTTTAGGATTTAGTTTTACTATTTAAAAGTTTCAAGAGGCGAATACATTATTGCGACCAATTTTAGATTTGTTGGTACATTTATCCTTTAATTAATTTTCAATTTACCAACTTTTTTATGGGCCTTTTTACCTTGGTTATCAGTTCCTTGAGCTTATTAACAAAGTACCAATTTTAATTGGAGTGACTTACTAGCATTTTTAATCTCACTTGATCACGACAAAGATTTTATTTAAACTTGTGTAAAAAAAGGTTATTCCTTCTATATAATTTATTATATTCTGGTCATAAATTCGAAAAAGATTAAGTAAGAGCATGCAAAGAGAATGTTGTCACATAACTAAATCAGTATGTACTGAAATATATTACGTTAAGCATTTTTCATCACTCAAATTAGACAGAGTTAATGGAAGTTCGTGATTGTATTAATTGATCAAGTTTTAGGACTTGGTTATTTAAAAGTTGGGTTAATACCCTGAAAACCTAAAATTAGTACATGTATGACAAATTTACTCTAAACTAATTTTTTGACCATGAAAAACCACAAACTGATATACGTGTAATAAATTTAGCCCAAGTGACTACAAAAAACTCTAAGCTGGTACACTTGTAACAATTTTACCTTCGATTGCCAAAAATCCCAAATTTGTATATTTGTGACAAATATACCATTCGTTAAATTGGATTAATATTATAAAAAAACCATAAAAATTAGACAACTGTGAAAAATAGAGAGTAAAATCTCAAACGGGTACACTAGTCAACTATCACGTGTAATCTAAATTAATAATTTGATTGTAAAATTTAACGGAAACTAACAGATGGTAAATTTATCACAAGTATACCAGTTTGGAATAAATTTATTAAAGGTATACAAGTTTGGAGTTTTTGGTTATCAAAAAATTAATATGGGGTAAATTTGTCACATGTGTGACATCCCAGATTTTCAGTCTTGTTTTTTACTGAATAAATCGGGCATTTCATTGATGCGTCTTTAGGGCTGTTCTTAGAGCCGATCACTCTTGAGATAATTAGACTATTCAGGGAAGTCATTAAGGAGTTTTAATGCACTAGACTTGAGAATTCGATCAAGAATTGACTTCTCGACCGTGCTCATCTTTAGAGGCCATTACGGCACAATATAAAATCGATTTGAGATCAGAGATAGGCCTGTTCGACTGAGATGCGTGGCCAATCGTGGGTGACACCACTAAATTGGAAAATTCTCGTCGACCGGCCCTAGACTGATTCTTCTGTTGTTTTGGTACCTTGTGTCCGTATTTAAATTCTCGAGATTTTCACAACAACCGAGAGTCGCAAATATGTTGAGTGGGTTCATTGCGGCTCAAAGAAAATCGACCACGGGTCATTTGCACTAAAAATCTCCGAAAACTACCAAATAACCTAAGTTACGCTAAAAACACGTCGAATGGAAATTAACCCAGAATTCAAGTCCGATTTCAGAAATTAAAGATTCTTTCATGTCACAATAAATTCTAGGAATGTCGACTCAGTCTCATAAGATTTTTTTGCAACTTGAGACTTTTTGGGAAAAAGTCGTCACATGACCGTTTTTGTTCAGAAAATGCCGGGGATCAATTTTGAACGCGCAATGGGGATGCAAGATGGATCAATTGATGAGAAAAAAAATACTAATTTGAGTATTTACTTGATAACGCAATTTATCGATGCCGAATTGAGTTGATTTGAATACCGGTAAGTGATCAATTGGAGGAAAAATGTAAGAAATTCGTAACTCCCCCTCCTCCTAGCCATTTCGGACCAATTCAATGTTACAAGAAGAGCATTGTTGGCCTAAGGACAACTAAGGAAGTGTGTGTGGCTATGGATGGTCAAGGGGGACATTGGAATGGTAAAAACAAGACCAAGGTGGAGCCCTTGTCTCCTTATCTTCTCCCCTTCTTGCTCCTCAAGCCACCAGCCACCATTCCCCCTCCACCCCCTCTCATTTTCACACACCACAGCCAAGGAAGACGGCAAGGAAAACCGTCGGACCGCTTGGAATGCCGCTCGTCGCTATCACACGTTGTTCACCCACAAGATCCGCCCGTGCGTCGTCCGCCCCTTGCCACGCCTCACCGCTGTCCAACTTGCTATTTCAGCCATTCCCGGTTGCTGTTCAGCCATGCTAGTCACTGCTGGAGCCTCCTCCACCAACGGTTTGTCCCGGTTTGGACCCGAGACCGTACCCGTTGCCTTTCTCGAGCCTTGCCGCCCATTTCAACTTTGTTTCCGTTGTTTTTGCAGCTTAAATTAGTGGCTGATTGAGTGGGTATCACCGTGACTTCAAGGTTCATTTTGAAGTGTTTCCAGGCCTCAAATCCTAGGCTCACTTTGGAGAAAAGCGACCCTTGCGCCGTTCCCGTCGGTTTGATCCAACCCGCGCATTAATCAAGTGAGTTTGCTCACTAATCCTTAATTAGTTTGCTAATGATGCTTATAGGTTGATTAGATTTAATTAAGTGCAATTAGGTAGATATGTTAGATTAGAATAATTAAATTAGGGATTTATCTATGCATATTAGGCAAATGGTTAGTGTACTTAGCAAGTAGACAATTCATATTATTTATTGAACGAGTTTCGGTAATTTTCCGGGCTCGTCTCGGCTTTCAATTAGGCATTACGGGCCTAAATTAGATTTATTGCTATTTAATAATTAAATTTTGTAATTATTTAATTATTTATTTATTTTTTGGAAATTAGACCAGGAAGGTCGACAACCGGAATTTTATGCTAATTATTAAGGTGTAGTTAATTTATTTATTTGAGCATTAGTTCGTGCTGAATTGATCTATTGGTGATTTTAGAATTTATTCCTAAATTAAATTAATTTTGATAATTAATTGGAACATTACCGGACGTCGGTCTATAGCGTTAAAAATATATTTTTATACTACTAAAAGGAGTGGGTGAATAAAAAGGAAATTATTGTATTTTGGTTAAGGCCGATCGTGTGCCCACACATGTGTACTTTTACCGGACGTCGGTCTACAGCGTCAAAAATATATTTTTATACTACTAAAAGAAGTGGGTGAATAAAAAGGAAATTATTGTATTTTGGCTAAGGCCGATCGTGTGCCCACACATGTGTACTTTTATCAAATATGATGAAAAATGGTAAATTGATTATATCTTCGAAATAAAAATACTATAACGGCTCGGTGATAGGTGTGTGCATGGTCCGGGCGGGCGATTCCCGACCTAGAATCGGGAACCGCCTGCTATGGACCGGTTCTGAAATATTGAACCGGGATCCACCTGTTTGTTGCATGGATCTACTTGGGAACCAGACCGCCGGTCCGATCCGGTTCCCGGGTGGATCCATGGATCCGGTCTTACTGACAACGAGATGAAAATCTTAAGCTAAAGAAAACCCAGCATCAAAAGAGAGGACATAATTTATCTCAATTCTCAACTGCACAACAAGCATCATCAAAGCAAGCCAAAAAGTTTCAGCTCCCCAGTTAAACATCTTCGATGAATAATTTAGCAACAGGTTTTCCATAGCGTAAATGAGAACATCAAACTTACATTGTCCGATGGACATTGTAACCATACCAGAAATGCGAACTTCATGTAGTAGTAAGCTGGAAACCTAACAAAAGAAGCAAGAGCTTTCTTAGATCTAAATCATCCAACAAATAAGGCCAAAAAGCCAATTTTGCATTAAAAGGAAGATAGTAAGCAACATTGAGCAAAACGAGAATGAAAGAATGGGAACAAATAAAAGGCGGTCTTGCTTGACTACAGAAAGGACAACGCTGAGGAAAGGTTAACAAACAATGAACTTGGTCCACCTAGCATATTTCAAGTGTCACAAGTAGGCTGGACTTCTTAGGGACATCCTCATGACCCCATATCATAGTTACACCTAAAAGACTTTTCAGCAAAAGGGAATAAGAAGGCTTTCATGCTCTCAGGCAGTGCATGTTGACAAATAGGCTCACCAGTTAAAATAAGCCGTTGACAGGAGAAAATCAATTGTTTGCACAAGGGACTACTAATAAACCTTAGAGAGCATGTAGGTAAATATAAAGGTTAGGTAGAAGATCTTTCTTTGACATAAACAGCAGTAAAACTTCACTGCATCTTCACATTTTGGACTATGATTAGGTAGTGTATCATAATTAGTTTCAAATAAAATCCGAGAAAGGATATTCTTATAGAAAAGGCCAACATTCTGTAATAACCTCGACAAACAAACCTAGAGAAAAAAATAAACAAAAGAACTGGGAAAGACCATATTGGAGTTTAAAGACTCACCAAAAGAGAATTTTGTTCGCAAACACTTCGGCAACTCTAAAACTTCCATAAGCTGCAATAGTGAACTATTACTATAAGATATGACAAGGAGTGTGGGCAAGCAATTCAGATTGTCAGCCTCCAAATGAAACCACAACTCGCAGTGACTAGTAAGTTAGATGGACAGTGATCAAGCAATTAAAATTCTCCACTTTGTATAACCTCATGTCCATATTAGATATGCTGCGGAGACTACTAGCAGAACCACCTACCCACCCATCTTGCTCTTTACGACCGCACTTGTAAGGTATCTCTAGAACCACATAACACATAGTTCTTGGTAAAGATTTCCAATCAACCTTTTCTCTAGAATGGCAGGCTAAATTCCTAGATGTGAAGGTCCCAACAACTTCAACAAAATTCTAAAAGTTTCACCTACAATAATTTGAAGGATGTAAAAGGTACCAACCTGCCCAATAAATAAGTTATCTCTACACCTACCAGGCGGCGCTACTAAAGAACCAATGACCTGCTATAATATACTAGAAACCAAAAGCTACAACAACTAGAAATCAAAACATAAAGCAAAAACAGCAACTAATTTGAGAAACTACATTAATCAGTTTTCACTCAAACAATTATTGAAAATCTCACCACATATATTCCTCCCACTTCAACTTGTAAACTTTATGGACCGTCAATCTCCTTGTTAATCTCCTTGCTAACATTAGCCATATCTAATAAAAAGAAGATATTAAATAAAGTATTCAGTTATTAGATAATAGATATACAAAAGAATTACATAATGAAATGATATGGACTTACCCAATTCAAACTTTTCTGCATTTTCGATACATTCTTCAATATTAATCGGCTCAAGAATTGCTCTCAACCAATCTTGAGTACAAATCAAAGCTTCCACAACTCTAAGAGTCAAAGAACTCCGAAAACCATCAAGCACACGACCAGAAGTACTGAAAGTTGATTATGAAGCAACGGTAGTAACGGGAATAGACAAAATATCCTGAGCCATCAAAGATAAGATTTTAAACTTTTGGTTAGCAATGCTCCACCATTTCAAAATGTCAAGATCACGACCATCTTCAAGTTCAGCTTTATGATATCGATCAAACTTAGATAAGTTGCCATCGGACTTTTTCTTCTCCTCATTAAGAAAATCATCATACGAAGGCTCTTGCACATAGAAATTTAAGCTACAATCGTCCTCTTCATTTCCCTTACTGAAATAAGAATCGCAGCTACTATCGATATTAATAGAACTTACCAATTCGCCATCCAAATTTTTGTCTCTAGAAGTGTGACAAGATTTCTCATAAAATTTAAACACACGTTCCAGGGCAAACTTCACCTTATCAAACATCTCATCAACTTCTGCAGCATCATCATAAATGAGTTTACAACAATACCTCACATAATTCAGCTTTTTTCTAGGATCCAATGTTATTGCAATCAACACCATCATATTTACTTTGTCGAAGCTCCCATAATATTTGTCAAACTTATCTTTCATTTTCAAGCCCATAACTCTTACCCTATGATCAAAAGCCTTCGTCGTTTCTTGCAAATATTTGTACAAAGAAGTTATCCCCACAAAATAATCATTTGAAGTGATATACAAAGTTCTGGACATCTTCTTGGTGGTATAATAAAACTTCTTCAAAAAATTAGAAAGAACAATAGCATTTTCCCAATCAACACTACTTAGAGTATCAGAATTAAGCTCAGTCAAGAAAGACACATCTTCTTCTTCCATCATTTCAAAAGCTTTTCTTAGCTTTATGGCACTCTCTAACATTAGGTAAGTGGAATTCCACCTAGTTGAGACATCAAGACAAACTGAACCCTTATAACTAATCTTTATACTTTCAATGCAATCTCGAAATGTCTTAGCTCTTATAGGAGAACTCATCACATGCCTAACCACGTTTTGAATATGTGCAATGGAATCACGTATCTCGGCCAAGCCATCCTTCACAAAGTTTAATATATGAGCCGTGCACCTCATGTGTAAAGATTCACTATCTAAGATGAATAGCCTCTCTCTTGAAAATTTTTCTTTCAAATAATTAATGGTCACATCATTTGAACTAGCATTATCCACTGTGATTGTGGACACTTTTTCCTCTATTCCCCACTCATATATGCATTTCTCAACTACTCTCCCAATATCCATGCCCTTATGACTAGCTATCATCACAAAACTGATGATCCTTTTGTGCAATTTCCAATTTTCATCAATAAAATGTGCAGTAAGGCATAGATAGTTCAAATTCTGAATGGAACTCCATGTATCAGTCGTGAGTGCGATCCTAGAATTAAGCTTACGAAAAGAAGCCTTCAAATTTCTTTTTTCACAAAAATACAACTTTATGCAATCCCTAGCCACCGTAAATCGCAATATATGCTTGAAGAGAGGTTGTAATTGATTCACCTAATCACGAAATCTAACACGTTCAGCAATCGAAAATGGTTGTTCATCAATTATAATCATCCGAATAAGCATTTGCCTACATTTCTCCTGATCAAACTTCCATGTCGTTAACATTCCACCACTCCCAGTACTACTAGTAGTATCTCCTCATATCATTTGAGTTCCATCTACTCTTTGTGATACAAACAATTTTTGTCTTTTGTCCACATTGCGAGGATACTTATTGCACTTTCTCAAGTGCTTCAACATATTTAAAGTACCATTATCAACGTGGTACGAATACTTAGATCCGCAGTAATTGCAAAATACATCAACTTTTCCATTTGTGTGAGTTGTTCCTTTTTGAAAATGAAGCCAACCTGCTGATTTTTGATTACTAGGAGGAGGACATGGACAAGAACCGGATACCTTATTTGTTTTGGATGTTTCTTCAAAGTTTTCATCTCCTTCATGTTCTTCCACTATTGGCGTTATTGCATCATAGGCCTCCTCCATTGACATGTTAATGAATCACCTGAATCAAGCAACACACTATCAACACTTAAACACTTATCGCGCCATGAAATTAACTATTTTAAAAGGCATCACAAAATGTGGACGCCCCTGTCATGAGTTAGGACACCCATGGCTACGGCGAATGACCATGAACACACGACTGAACTTGCGCGAGTGCCTAGCCCAGCATTAACCATTATAGACCACCAACACACTCAAAATTAACTTCTTCTCCAGACCACGATCGCGTCCTCAATGGATTGACTCCCCAGTCACCACTGAGGACTCACGTAAAGCACAAAATACAGGAGCATGAACTCGGCCAAGCTCCTCTACCCTCTTCCAAAAATTCCATTTTTTCCCGCAAAGAACCAACCTTTTTCCCAATCGAACCAAAGAGCTAATCTGGGTCCCCGAGAATTGGCATTTCCAGACAATAAAACAAACAACACAATCAATCACTAGCACATGCAAAGAGCAATGGCATACGACGCGGAGCGTGACCCAATCGACGCTGCATGACAAGGCATGGCGCGGCACCTTCAGGGCGCCATTGCACAAAACAACATCCGCAAGCTCGAACAATCGCATCCGATTCTACGTGCAGACCAAGCGGTCGATGGTACCAATGACGACGACATACCTTCGAGAGGGAGAGGCGGCGAAGGCCCTAAGCAATGCGGTGGGAATTGAGTGGAGCGGCGGTACCAGCAGGTGAGGGAGTCCTCGCCGAGACGAAAGCTACAGGGACGTTGTATTTAATGGAGGAGAGGAGGGACGATGGAGAAATCGAGAGCGCGAGTCACTAATGGACTGAGTAGAGGCTGTGGTGGGTGGCGGCCAGCGCGAGGGGTGGACAGTAGTGGCGAGAGGAACCAGAGGCTGTGGCGGGTGGTGGTCGGCGCGAGGGACGGACAATAGTGGCGAGATGGCGAGAGGAACCAGAGGCAGCCGCAGAAGAAACCGAAAAGAACTGAGATGAGAGTCGAGATAGTGAGATCCGATTCTGACCTAGTTTTTTTTTTAGTAATTTTTTTAATATTAAAAGGGAACCGGTTCGGTCTGGGTGGGCAGCCGGGCGGATCTGCCCATGGAACCGGGAACCGGACCGGTTCCCTCAAGAACCACCTGTTTCGGGCGATTCCGGTTCGATTCCGGGCAGTCTAGGCGGATCCCGGGTATTTTGCACACCCCTACTCGTGATTCATATGTCATCTAGAGAATGGACGTTATACTATTATAACTCGATGACTCTCTTGTTATCTTGAGAATGAATTGCTTGTATACTGGCTTGATGACCCTATAGGTATTGCTTGTATACTGGCTCGATGACCTTATAGGTCATCTTGGAGAATGGACGGTATGAAATGTCGGCTTGGTGATTCTATAGATCATCTTGGAGAACGGACAACATACCATAACGGCTCGGTGACTTAACATGTCATCTTGGAGAATGTACGTTATGATGAATATACTCGATGACTCTATATATCATCTCGGAGAATGAATATTATAATATACTAGCTCAGTAACTCAATAGGTTACCTTGGAGAATGAATAGTATGTTATAGCGACTCGGTGACTTAATGTATCATCTTGGAGAATGAATCGTGTAATATACTGGCTTGGTAACTCAATAGGTTATCTTAGAGAATAGACAGTATTGAATGAAATGATCGAGGAATGGTCTGATTGACGTGTAATCGACTAGGTCGATTGATCAATGATTCGATCTGTGGTGAGTGATTGGGTGTCTATTTGAACTGTATTGAATTGCAGGTGGAATCTGAGGGCAATGTAAGTTCTCTGATCCGTGTTGTGCTTAGGCAGCCTCTAAAGTATATTGGCCTCCTAATCAAGTCTTACAGGGTAGAACTTGCTAAGATGTTGTCTCACTAGTTATTGAATAACCATTTTTAGGTCCTTAGATGGCATTGGTGAAGGACTGGAGGCCCGAAGTGTAGAAGGGGAAGCCTGAAGAATTAACGATCCTACTGGTAATGTGAGTCATAGGGCATTTCTCTTTTGATGGGAGTTGATTCCATTTTGCAGACTCTGTTTGAGGAACTAATGGTTTAAGCCTGACTTAACAATTAGACTTGTATATATTTGCATTATGATTGACAATGTATATAAGTGTGGTTGTTTTCAAAGTTCGATTTTGAAATCCTACTTTCCTATCCCATTGTTTTATTGTCTAGAGATTTCATATGCTCCCGTATACATATATTAAAATGAAAGGGTTGGCGATACGTCCTAGGATGTCGCTATTAATCGTCCAAGTTGAGGGATGCATGCGTGCCCGAGGATCGGGGCGTAACATCCCCGTTTAAGTGGTATCAAAGCATGGTCGTTAGAGATTTGAGTGATAATGTGTGATGGACCATGGGATAGTAGTAGGAATGACATTTAATTTCATGCCGGTGCATGTTGATGGTAGTTGTGTGATAACATTGCTTGTTGTGTGTCACTCGGCTTCTAAACCAGTGTGGTATTGGAAGCAGGCTTCAGTAGATAAAGGTTGAACCATGAGTGAGCCGAAGCAGAGGACTCATAGTAAGAGAACCATTAGGTCTACGACTTGAGTTAGGTTGCCGACTAGGATCGATACCAGAGGAGGCTGTGGTAAAGCGCTAGCACAGTCTAGCGCTAGTGGCGAAGCACCACATCCTGTTGGTGCTAGGGTAGCAACCCCTGGTGTTCATTGGATCGAAGGAATCATGCGAGTGCTAGAAGTCATGGGAAATAGGATGGATCAGCAGGCTTAGAATCAAGCCACTGCAGTTGAAGCCGCTGCTTAGGCTGCTGCTATTGCCGCCGTTGCCACCACCATTGAGGCCGCACCTGTCGTTGCACCCGTTGTTACACCCGCTGTAGTTCAGCCTGAGAATATTGTGGTGTAGAGAGAGAGAGGCCGATCCATAAACTTGTCAAGCAATTCTTGAAGCTGAACCTATCGAGGTTCATTGGTGAAGGAAACCCTGAAGCTGCTTCACTATGGGTTCAGGACCTTGAGAAAGCGTTTGCACTTCTGATGTGCAACGAAGAGGAGAAGGTGGTACTGGCTGTGTACCAACTTCAAGGCAATGCAAACATTTGGTGGAGAGCCGCTAAGGACACTGTGTTCCCAGAATGTGTGGTCCAAGTGTGGGACACCTTCCTCAGAGCTTTTAATGAACACTATATCTCAGGTACTGTTCGAGAACAAAAGATAGAGGAGTTCTATCGTCTCCGCTAGGGGAGCATGACAGTTGGCCAATATGGGGTCAAGTTCGTAGTACTATCACAATATGCTCCAAGATTGATAGAAGACCTTGGAAAGAAAGCCCAAAAATTTAGAAGTGGTCTTTGTTCTGAGCTAAAGTAACCTCTACTTTCATTGGATTTAACAAATTACCGAGAAGTCTATCATTGAGCTGAGATGATAGAGAGAGGTTTGAACGAGCAAGCTGCCTCATCTGGATCGAGGTTTAGCTCTCACAGAGATAATATCCGTCAAGGAAAGAGACCTATGCTTGGAGGTAGGTTCCATGTTCCGCCAAATAAAAGAGGTGGAGTTGGCAAGCCAGTGCCAACTAGGAATGATTTGTGTCACGCTTGTGGAAAGCGACATGGACCAAACCAGTGCCTTCAAAGGGCGGGCGCTTATTATGAGTGTAGTCAGCAAGGCCACCTAGCTAGAGATTGTCCTAGAAGACCAAGAGGACAACCACAATTACCGCCGCCGTCGCAGATGGGACAGATTAGAGGGTATGCCCCTCAAAATGTGCAACAAGGAGGTCAGCTAAGATCACCAATTCAAGGCACGGTATATGCCATCACACAAGGTCAGGCAGAAGTTGCGCCTGATGCGATCACAAGTTATGGTTACACAAAACAGACCCCCAGAGCAAGAAAGAATGTACGCCATCATCGAAGGACCAGATAAAGGGAAAGCACCGCTGATAGAGCACCACTAGGATAACGAAAGAAACAAGAATGGACCAACTAGGCACCGAGTAAAGGAAGAATATTTTTGAGGTGTTTTTATCATAGTAGCATAGCAGAGCTTTGAGTGAAGGTGGTAGAATTTCCGTTGTTGTAATAAAGTGGTAGAAAGATGAATCTTTGACTATAGTTGTACTTGACGGATTTGCCTATGTATAACTTTGATACTACATATAAAAAAGGTTTAGCTCGAGGAGCTTTTGTTGTAATGAATTGTTGTTGCAATGCGATACAGTTTAATCGGTCGACAGAGGAAAATTTTGAATTTATCAGAAGTCGAGGAGGACCCTCGATTTCCCTAATCTCATCGCAAGAGACAACCCGTTTGTTAGACGGATGTTGTCAAAGTTACCTGGCGACTATTGTGGATACGACATTTGAGGAACTGAAAATTTAATTTCAGTTGTGCAAGGATTTACAGATGTATTCCCAAAGGAATTGCCAGGATTGCTACTAGAGAGAGAGAAATTGAGTTTGTGATTAAGTTAGCACCCGGGATAGAGCCAATCTCTAAGGCTCCTTACCAGATGGCATTATCTGAATTGAAAGAACTGAAGGTGCAGATACAGGAATTGTTGAATAAGGGATTTATATATTCTAGTGCATCACCTTAGGAAGCACCAGTTCTATTCGTAAAGAAAAAAGATGGCTCGTTGCGCTTGTGCATCGACTATCGGCAACTCAATCAGGTGACTATCAAGAACAAGTATCCACTCCTGAGGATCGATGACTTATTTGATCAGTTATAAGGAGTGTCAATATTTTCGAAGATCGACTTGAGAACATGATATCATCAGTTGAGAATTAGGAAGGAAGACGTTCCTAAGTTAGCATTTCGTACTCGGTATGGTCACTATGAGTTCACAGTGATGCCATTTGAGTTGATGAATGCTCTTACTGCCTTCATGGATTTGATGAACCGAGTACACAAGGAATACCTAGATCAGTTTATGATCGTATTCATTGATGATATTCTAGTATATTCAAGAAGTGATGAAGAGCATGAGAGTCATTTGAGACTAGTGTTGCAGACATTGAGAGTCCACCAGTTGTATGCCAAGTTCAGCAAGTGCAAGTTTTGGTTGACTCGTGTTACTTTCTTAGGTCACATGATCTCAGGCGAAGGAATTTCAGTGGACTCGAGTAAGATTGAAGCCGTGATCAATTGGCCAAGACTGACGACAGTGACAGAAATCAGAAGTTTTCTGGGTTTGCTAGATTATTATAGACAGTTTGTGGAAGGGTTCTCATCTTTAGTATCGCCACTGACAAAACTTTTAAAGAAAGAAGAGAAGTTCATGTGATCAGACAAGTGCGAGTGTAGTTTCCAAGAGTTTAAGGAAAAGCTGACTACCGCACCTGTGCTGACAATTCCATCTAGTCCTGAAGGATTCGAGATCTATAGTGATACGTCATTTAGAGGATTGTGTTGTGTGTTGATGCAACATGGTAAGGTTGTTGCATACGCCTACCGCCAATTGAGACCTCACGAACTGAACTACCTGACGCATGACTTGGAACTCGCAGCAATCATTTTCGCGTTGAAGATTTGGAGACATTACTCGTGTGGAGAAAGATTCCAGATCTTCACAGACCATCAAAGTCTCAAGTATATATTCTCTCAAAAGGAGTTGAATATGAGACAGCGTTGTGAATTAGAAACTCTAAAGGACTAGGGTTGTGGTATTTTGTATCACTCTGGGAAGGTGAATTAAGTCATAGATGTGTTGAGTTAGGAGTCTTCAATTGCACATATGCTGGTTAAAGAATGGACATTACTTGAGAAAGTTCGAGATCCGGTTTTCAAATTTGAGAAGGGCTACCTTCCAAATTTTATAGCCGCTCTCAGAATTGAGCCGGATGCTCAGATTATAATTAAGGCACAGCTTTGTAAGCCGAGAGGACTCTTGTAACCTCTCGAGACCTAGAGTGGAAATAAGTGCATATCATGATGGAATGCTGTGATAGGTTTACCATGAGTCAGAGGAATAATGACTCCAGTTGGGGTAGTGGTTGACAAACTGATGAAGTCGGCTCACTTTATCGCCGTATGGAAGGATCTTGATTGGAATAGGCATGCATAAGTGTATGTGTATCAGACAGTTCGTTTGCATGGAGTACCAGTGACGAACCTATATCAGATCTAACCACCCACCGTGGTGGCTTCGCTAGATAAGGCCTTGTTGATCATTGCCCTCGAGGTAAGGGGTTCGAAACCTGGTGGAGGCGCTTGGTGCTTTAACCGCTTGCACGGGGTGGTGGTTCCCTCATGCGACCCCAGGGTTTGCCTGCCGACCATCGGCTGTACGGGTTCCCTAGATCATAAAAAAAAAAAATAACTAATATCAAATCTAGAACCGAGGTTCCCAGTTTCAGCAAAACAGTCAGATAGTTCCTTTTGAAGCATTGCATAGTAAAGTGTTCAGAATTTTAGTTGTTGAGATGAAATCAGAGAATGAAAGATTGTAGTCCAGAGTTAGTTCAACAATCAATGATTGTAGTTGCCGGAATCAGAATCAGATTAAGGACCATTCAGAGCCGTCAGAAAAGTTGTATCGTTGAGCGTCGAAGGCCCTTAGAGTTCCAAATTGGTGAATACATTTTCCTGAAGGTGTCACCAATAAGGGATACCTTGCGCCTTGGCAAGGAGGGGAAAACTGAGTCCAATGTACGTAGGTCCATTCGAGACTCTTGAAAGAATCGAGAACCTAGCGTATCGTCTTGCGTTGCCTCCGAGATTGACGCAAGTGTATGACGTCTTTCACATGTCGATGTTAAGGAAGTATGAGCTTAACCCGACCCACATGCTCAATTTCAAAGAATTGGATGTGAATGACCGTGTGCCATACATTGAAAGCCTGGTTCAGATAGTAGATCGAAAAGAGCAAGTTCTGCGTACGAAGACCATTCTATTGGTCAAAGTGGTCTGACAACACCATGGTACTGAAGGAGTGACATGGAAGACTGAAGAGTCGATGAGACAGTTGTACCTTCACCTTTTTGAGAAAGTTCTATAATGGTTTAAATTTCGAGGACGAAATTTTTATAAGAAGGGAAGAGTTGTGACATCCCAGATTTTTAGGCAATGTTTTATACTGAGTAAATCGGGCATTTCATTGACGCATTTTTAAGGCTGTTCGCAGGGCCGATCACTCTCGAAATAACTAGACTATTCAGGGAAGCCATTAATGAGTGTTAATGTAATAGACTTGAGAATTCGATTAGGAATTAACTTTTCAACCGTGCTCATCTTTAGAGGCCATTACAGCACAATATAAAATCAATTTGAGATAAGAGATAGGCCTGTTCGATTGAGATTGTGGCTAACCGTGGGTGACACCATTAAATTGGAAAATTCTCATCGACCGGCCCTAGATTGATTCTTCTGTCGTTTTGGTATCCTATGTTCGTATTTGAATCATTGAGATTTTCATGACAACCGAGAGTCGCAATTGTGTCGAGTGGGTTCACTGTGGCTCGAAGAAAATCGACCACGGATCATTTGCACTAAAAATCTCCGAAAACTACCCGGTAGCCTAGGTCACGCTAAAAACGCGTCGAATGGAAATTAACCGCGAATTCAAGTCCGATTTCAGAAATTGAAGATTCTGTCATATCACAATAAATTTTAGGAACGTCAACTCAGTCTCAGAAGATTTTTCTGCAACTCGACACTTTTTGGGAAAAAGTCATCACATGACCGTTTTTGTTTAGAAAATGCCGTGGATCGTTTTTGAACGCGCAATGGGGATGCAAGATATATCAATTGGTGAGGAAAAATACTAATTTAAGTATTGACTCGATAACAGAATTTATCAAGGCCGAATTGAGTTGATTTGAAGACCGGTAAGTGATCAATTAGAGGGAAAATGTAAGAAATTCGTAGCTTCCTCTCCTCCTAGCCATTTCGGGCCAATTCAATGTTACAATGAGGGCATTGTTGGCCTAAGGACAGCCAAGGAAGTGTGTGTGGCCATGGATAGTCAAGGGGGACATTGGAATGGAAAAAACAAGACCAAGGTGGAGCCCTTGTCTCCTTATCCTCTCCCCTTCTTGCTCCTCAAGCCACCGGCCACCATTCCCCTTCCATCCCCTCTCATTTTTGCACACCACAACCAAGGAAGATGGCAAGGAAAACCGCTAGACCGCCTGGAACGCTGCTCATTGCCGTCACACGCCGTCCGTCCGTGAGAGCCGCCCATGCGCTGTCTGCCCCTTACCGCGCCTCACCGCCGTCCAGCTTGCTATTTCAGCCATTCTAGGTTACTGTTCAGTCGTGCCAGCCGCCGCCGGAGCCTCCTCCACTGCCAGTTTGTCCCAATTTGGACTCGAGACCATACCAGCTGCCTTTCCAGAGCCTTGCTGCCCATTTCAGCTTTGTTTCCCTTGTTTTTGCAGCTCAAATCAGTTGCTAATTTAGTGGGTATCACAGTGACTTCAAGGTCCGTTTTGAGGTGTTTCCGGGTCTCAAATCCTAGGCTTGCTTTGGAGAAAAGCGACCCCCGCGCCGTTCCCGTCGGTTTGATCCAACCCGCGCGTTAATCAAGTGAGTTTTGCTCAATAATCCTTAATTAGTTTGCTAATGATACTTTGGGGTTGATTAGATTTAATTAAGTGCAATTAGGTAGATCGATTAGATTTGAATAATTAAATTAGGGATTTACCTATGCTTATTAGGCAAATGGTTAGTGTACTTAGCAAGTAGACAAGTCATATTATTTATTAAACAAGTCTTGATAATTTTCCGGGCTCGTCTCGACTTCTAATTAGGTATTACGGGCCTAAATTGGACTTATTGCTATTTAATAATTAATTTTTGTAATTATTTAATTATTTATTTATTTTCCGAAAATTAGACCGGGATAGTTGACGATTGGAATTTTATGCTGATTATCAAGGTGCAATCCTTTTATTTATTTAAGCATTAGTTCGTACTGAATTGATTTATTGGTGATTTTAAGATTTATTCCTAAATAAAATTAATTTTGATAATTTTACCGGACGTCGGTCTACAGCGTCAAAAATCTATTTTTGTATTGCTAAAAAGAGTGGGTGAATAAAAAAGAAATTATTGTATTTTGGCTAAGGCCAACTGTGTGCCCACACGCGTATACTTTTATCAAATATGATGAAAAATGGTAAATTGATTGTATCTTCGGAACAAAAATACTATAACGGCTCGGTGATTCGTATGTCATCTAGAGAATGGACATTATACTATTATAGCTTGATGACTCTCTTGTCATCTTGAGAATGAATTGCTTGTATACCGGCTCGATGATCCTATAGGTCATCTTAGAGAATGGACGGTATGAAATGTCAACTCGGTGATTCTATAGATCATCTTGGAGAACGAACAACATGCCATAATGACTCGGTGACTTAACATGTCATCTTGGAGAATGTACGTTATGATGAATATACTCAGTGACTCTATATATCATCTTGAAGAATGAATATTATAATATACTAGCTCGGTAACTCAATAGGTTACCTTGGAGAATGAATAGTATGTTATAGCGACTCGGTGACTTAATGTATCATCTCGAAGAATGAATTGTGTAATATACTAGCTCGGTAACTCAATAGGTTATCTTGGAGAATTGACAGTATTGAATGAAATGACCGGGGAATAGTTTGATTGACGTGTAATCGACTAGGTCAATTGATCGATGATTTGATATATGGTGAATGATTAGGTGCCTATTTGAATTGTATTGAATTGTAGGTGGAATCTGAGGCCAAGATAAGTCCTCTGACCCGTGTTGTGCTTAGGCAGCCTATAAAGTGTATTGACCTTCTAATCGAGTCTTACGAGGTAAAACTTGCTGAGACGTTGTCTCACTAGTTATTGAATAACCATTTTCAAGTCCTTAGATGGCATTGGTGAAGGACTTGAGGCCCGAAGTGTAGAAGGGGAAGCCTAAAGAATTAACAATCCTATTGGTCTAGTGAGTCATAGGGCATTTCTCTTTTGATGGGAGTCGATTCCATTTTGCAAACTCTGTTTGAGGAACTAGTGGTTTAAACCCGACTTAACAATTCGACTTGTATATATTTGCATTATGATTGGTAATGTATATAAGTGTGGTTGTTTTCAAAGTTAAATTTTGAAATCCTACTTTCCTATCTCGTTGTTTTATTGTCTGGAGATTTCATGTGCTTCCGCATGCATATATTAAAATGAAAGGGTCGGTGATGCGTTCTCAGACGTCACTATTAATCATCCAAGTTGAGGGATGCATGCGTGCCCGAGGATCGGGGCGTGACAACATGTGTACCAATTTGGAGTATTTCAGGATATTAGCCCTTAAAAATTTCAAGACGTGAATACATTTTTGCGATCAATTTTAGATTTGTTGGAACATTTAGCTTTTAATTATTTTTCAATTTAACAACTTTTTTATGGGATTTTCCCCCTTGGTTAACGGTCCCCTAAGCTTTTTAATAAAGTACCAATTTTAATTGGAGGGACTTACTAGCATTTTTAATCTCACTTGATCGCAACAAAGATTTTATTTTAGTAGGATAACTTATTTTATTATAACTAATATTTCTATTGATTTCTAGAGTTAAAAGTCCTTTTTTCTTATCTTTTGTAATTTTTTCTATTTGATTCTTGATTGTGCTATTTCTATCGGCCATATCTTTTATTCTTTTTTTTTTGTCATCAAAATAATCTGTCAAATCTATAAATCGAATTTGAATGGATGATTCATTGATCATCCCATAGCTAATTATCCCATCTTTTTTTTTCTTTTTTAAGTTTCACTCAATTATATATTTCTTTAAACTTGTGTAAAAAAGGTTATTCCTTCTAAAATAATTTATTATATTCTGGTCATAAATTTGAAAAAGATTAAGCAAGAGCATGCAAAGAGAATACCGTCACATGACCAAACCAGTACGTACTGAAATATATTACGTTAAGCATTTTCCATCACTCAAATTAGACGGAGTTATTGAAAGTTTGTGATTGTATTAATTGGTCAAGTTTTAGGACCTGGTTTTACTATTTAAAAGTTTCAAGACATAAATACATTTTTGCGACCAGTTTTAGATTGGTTGGTACATTTATCCTTTAATTATTTTTCAATTTACCAACATTTTAAGGGTTTTTTCCCCTTGGTTATCAGTTCCTTGAGCTTATTAACGAAGTACCAATTTTAATTGGAGGGACTTACTAGCATTTTTAATCTTGCTTGATCGTGACAAAGATTTTATTTAAGCTTGTGTAAAAAAGGTTAAACCCTTGAAATAATTTACTATATTCTGCTCATAAATCGGGAGGCAACCGCAAGTGGGATCTTACGCAAGAATTTGTAGGTTGAGAAAAGTTTAAGCATAAAACCTTTTTTAATTTTGAACTTTTTTGCCTTCTGAAATGACATAGTGGACGGTGTTTGACCTGTGAGATCTATTAATTTGAGGAGTTTGATTAGCCATCAAAAAATAATTTTACTGATTAATAATTAGGGAGGTGCTTTACTTATTAAGGAGTACGTGCTTTGATGAATATTACACAACATTAACAACGGTCTTATCCCATGACTTCACTTTAAGTGGGGCTGTCTCCTTCCTTTATGTAGTTCTTAGACCCCAACCTTTGTTTTGTCATAAGAAAACAATTTCGTTTATCAAATCTAATCATTTGATGGAGATCAAAAGAAGACGCACTAAGTATATACATTTCTTTATTAGTCAGCCACTCAACAATTTTTTTTAATGAAAAATTCAAAAAAAATAAGCAAGAGCATGCGAAGAGAATAATGTCACCTGACCAAATTAGCATGTGCAATTTCTTAAATGTCTAAAAGAAAGTTTCAAATCTGGTTATTAATCCCAATGTGTTACATAAAGTAAATATTGTATAACTGTTCGATTTTCCACAATTTTTTTCATTCTTTGTGTAAATAACTCAATATTGGTTCACAATCAATAACATCTTCACCATCTAGAGTAAGGATGAGCCCAAGAATACCATGCATTGATGGTTGGTGAGATCCCATTACTCTCAATTGATTGAACATGTATTTCATGAGTGGACAAACACATTGAAAATTATTATTACTTTATAAACTATCTTGCTCAAGGTGTTGTTGAGGAATGACTATGTTGACAAATTATCAAATATTTAGAATTAAATTGGTTAAATTAAAAAATTTAGAAGTAAACTGGCTGCTAAAAAAAAAGTTTAGAGCTTTTCTGCTATTTCATGACATTGGAATAGTCACGAGTTAATGGAGATCCTGGCATTTGCACCGGCCTATTCTTGTTCATTATAGGTAATACATTTTTATATTCCACCCTTTCATATTATATTATACTTCTCAATTAAAGGTAGAAGTGTTTTCCAATGTCGGTGGTGAACAGATCAGTCTTTTCTTCATTCCCACAAAATCAAAGAATCGTGACAGACCTTACCACCAAAGAAATGCACTTTTTCCATATATGATAGAGTTCCTTAGTCAAGAATGTGATTAAATACATTGTTACTAGTCAATCCTAATTAGTTTGGTGTGTCCACACTCGTAAAGCAATGCATGTAAATCTAGAAATCTTTCGGAGGCCACGCGTGCCAAAAACATAGTATAGAGATCAAAATTGAATTCGTCTAATAGCACGAATAATGAGTTTTATAATCTTTCCTAAGCTTTTAATGTACGTCCTTTCTTGGGTTGTTCAGGGAAAACTTGAAAGAAACGGCATCTGAATTGACGAATTTGACAAGAAGGGTCGTCAATCATTTCAGTTGTTACACTTCACATCGATTCAGCTGAGCCACTTCACATAGATTTATTAATAATCGAAACACGTGTATCACTCGTGGAAAGAGTTGACCCACTCAAGAAAAGGCGGTTGAACCTTCACACTAGTTATAGCCTTGACTGACCTCCTCCTTGGGTTTCTCGTTCCTCGGCTTTGTTTGGATCTTTTTCTTTTTCTTTTTCTTTTTTCATTCTTATCATTTTGTCTTCCTACTTGTTGACTCATTTATCTTTTTTCTTTTAAATTAATTCTACGAAAAACCCTAAATCAATAAACTTGTAACAAATTTGCTCATATACATTATATTAATTTCTGTTAAATTATATTAATACAACAAAATCACAAAATTGGTATAACTGTGACAAACGGATGATATAACCTCAAATTAGTATAATTTTCAATTATCACATGTCATCTAATTAAATAAATTGATTGTAAAATTTAATAAAAACTAGTGAATGGTAAATTTGTCACAACTGTACTAATTTGAGATTTCGGTGATGAAAAAATTAATTTGGGTTAAATTTGAGACAAATGCACAAGTTTAAAATTCCTGGTGGTCTTAATCATTTTCTTTTTAATGACCATAAAGGGGGATCTGTGACCGGTAAACTTCTCAGGTGAGGATATAATCTCCTCCTGCCCACCACTCAAGAAAGTACACGCTGCCTGCCTCTTTCTCTTTTCATCCGAGTTGAAGTGGGTCGACAATCACAGTCGTAGTTGGATAACGAATATTCCGTTGCATTATATATAGATACCTCCCCTTCTTCAATATCCAATTATCATGTCTTCAAATTCGAGTGAGCCACGACTCTATGCCAACCAAGGTATGACATCTTTCAAACTTCCTAAAGTTATAAATGTAGATAAATAGAGCTGATATTATGACTATAGGGGAATATATTTAAAATGGATCTCATCATTCGCTGCGTTCTTTAACCATACTTTCTTTTAGCGTAAAGTTTCCAACGTCAAATTCTTGTGACAGCCAATTATATCGGTGAAGGCCGAAAGACATACCTAAATTAATGTAATTTACCAGTGAAGCCCTGACGGCCTATCGGATTAATCTTTGAATATAAACTTTCCCTCACTATTAATAATCTAAGTCTAGATATCTTTTTAAGGTATTCTGGATTTAATTTAACCTGACTAATATGAACAATGAATTTGACACAACGAAACATTCAGCATTCATAAAAGATATAACATCTCTTTTTTGAACGAGTCTTAACAGCTTAGTATCCATGAAATGTGTCTCCATAACGTGTATAAGGCCCTCGTGGCAAGATGGGGCCACAGTGCTGGTCTCCTTTCACGGGCCTTTTAGTTTATGAAAGAAAAGTAACCCGTTCATAAGCCATGTTGGATTTTACCTTGCTCATGGCTCTAATTCCTCCCTCTTGCAATGTTCTGCCATTTTGATAATTCACAATGTGAAAGGCCTTTATTAGTTATCTCTTTATTAATATTTTATGGGCTATCATGTCTTGGCTAGAGCTATGATGATGCCCGATGTTCTGAACGATGTCACCCGACCCACATGTTTTGTCTCACATAAAGATCGGATTTGTACATCACCATATTTTCAAGTTTTGAGGACATATTTAAGGATTTAACACACCAACAGAACTGAACAGATTCTTCCCAAGCATCACCCCATTACCTATGATTATGCATTTGCTATAGGAAAAAGGAATCATCTCATTAATCATGAATGTGGACGTCTTCTGATACAATCAACCTTCAAGCTTCATCTCATTAAGTGATCAGTTATATACTAATCATTTTGAGCCCATCACAGTCAAAACTCCCGAACGCATTCTACTTGAACAAAGATAATCCTGATTCCATCCACCAATCTTAAGTTATTCCTACATAGAACAGCAGTCCGTGGAGCATACTTTGGAACAAATCCTCATGGACATTTGTTAGAAAAGATATTTATTCCAGGTATATACAAAAGACTTATGTTATGCATCCAAACCATTTGGCCCCAAGCCTCCATCCCTTGATCACATCGTCCAATTAGAGCACCTAAACTTATTCTCTAAGCCATTTTAAATAAACTTCTCTAATCTTATCCTCGACTGGAGCATTACTTATAAGTTTCATAGCAACAGCCTTATTCCACTGATAAATCTTGTTCAAACCCAATCTACCTTCCGTTTTAGGGAGACATAGATCAAATTAACCGACAACCAGTAGCTTTGCCATTATATCCGGGCCGCAAGAAGGAATTACAACAGCTCTCAATCCTCTTCCTAACCTTCTTGGGCATGTATAGAGAACTCCGCACGGACAAGGAAAGATATTGTAAAGGACAAAACTTACCAGCTCTGGACAAACCTTCTAGAACTCCCACTACCAATGCCGCCCAAAGTCAAATGCAAATCCGAGAAAATCCACGTGATTTACATTCTTATCTTTTTTTGTCAGAGTCAAAACCAGTCGACCGACCTGCCAACCTGTAGGACTAATCTTTAGATATATAGTTCACCCTACTATATAATAATCTAAGTTTGGAAATCTTTCTAAGGTACTACTGTTGTAATTTAAGCTGACGACTATGAACAATGGATTTGACACGACGAAACATTCAGCGTTCATGAAAGATATAACATCTCTCTTTTGAACGAGTCTTAACAGCTTAGTATCCATGAAAACAGTGTTCATGTATTTCTTGCCTACATTAACAATAGTCTCTAACTTGAGGCAAAACGTTTGGTTTATGAAAGAACAGAGCCTATTGTTACAGAAACATCACTAGAATATTTGACGTAATTGAGAATAAATGATTGTGCTATATGGTGTGTCTTCAATAATTTAAATGAATAACAAAAGGAAGTTGTTTGGAATTAATAAGAAAAATTTATAAATTATTTGCAGCAAGGTAAAACTGAAATTACAATTATATTTTACTCTTTTAATCAAACTATTTAAAGGAGCTTAGTTGAGCCTGTCTAATATTGACCATGATTCAATGTTAAGATAACATTAATATTTTTGAATGTTTGGTACTGTTAGTTTAATTTCTAAAAATGAATTTACGATTATATAAATATTTCTATGAAGGAATAAAGAGAGTGCATCATAAAAAATATATTGCTGATTTAGTTATGCTTGATTTTACTCAAACAATTTGAAGGGCTTTAAGTGACATTTGAGTTTTCCTCAATTTTGATTTATAAAAAGTTACAGAGAAATATAGATCTTTTTTTTTTTTTTTTTTTTTTTTATAGATTTTTTGCGTTAGAGTAAAAATTTCACATTTTAGGTATAAAAAATAAAGTCAAAAGTCAAGAGTAAAAGTGAAAGCAAATACCTCTTTTGCCCTCTAGAAGACCCACAGCACAAGTTCATGATTGAACTCCTCTTAAAATTTATTCTTGAGCTGCGTTAAAGCAGCCTCTGATATTTTCTATAATCAACATCTACTACGAGAAACTTTATTGGAACCATAAGTATTCAAACCGCCAGTGGTCGGCGGTCCAAAGATTCAACATTGACCTTTTCTTCCTATGTATGTTAGCAAAACTCAGAAAACAATATCTGATTGAAAAAAGATCATAAAAGCATATTGGTCTCTTCTTATTGCTTAATAAATTACATTTTATTGTGAGATAAGGGTTATATGTACAAAATAGAAAAAAAGTTAATTGCATTGAAAAATAGTTACTATGCATTGGAATATTTTTGTTTTTTTTATTAGCTGTAACATTATTATTATGAGTGATGCATGATTGTGCACATGGTGGCATCAATAATCAATAGTTATTATGAATGGACATTTTGTTTGATAGATAAGAGTAATTGCTAAATTTTCTTTATCATATCAATATAAAAATGGGATTAGAAATTTAGGATGTCTCATTTACCTGTGCCATATATTTGATATATGTTAAGAGTCATGGTACTATAGGCTCATTAAGCCTGCAACTCAAAACATCAGTTGGAAAGGAAAGGCATCCTTTATCAACAACACTGTCAATTTCAAGGCACAACAACAAATAAACTTCAATCTCTTAGAGGGGAATCTGAAAATACTAAAATGCGAGATTATGAGACCGTAAACGATAGTGCGGTAGATTAATAGAATTACAAATGAGGGCCTATGGAGATGATATCAATTACTAAAGGTTAGTGAAAAAATATTAGTGACATTTACCAGAAATACAACCCTATTATCACATTGAAAAAGAATTTAAGGATTTAAGAACCCTATCTATGAGTGGCTTAATTGGCTCTCTAGAGGCACATGACAAAGACCCATACTAGATCAAGAATCAGTTGAAAGTACCTTTTAGGACAGTTAATAGTGGTCTCACAAATGAATAAGAAGCAATAAAATTTTGATATTCTAATTAGAAATTTCATCAAATAACTTAAACCTTTTATGACAGTTAGTAGTGATTTCACAAAATTTCATACTCGGATCTTATCTAAAAGAATCCTGTCACGTTCCAATCTTCGCAAGTTTGACCAGTGGTATTCTAATTAGAAATTTCCCATGTGTAATATAACTCCACAAACAAAATTAGCAACAGCTCACCCGGGGCAACCTTTTTGTCTTTTGAGAAGACGCGGTGGAAGGAGGCCGATGTAAAGAGTGACGTAGACCCCTAGTCCTCCACCCTGTATAAAAACCCATGTTGTAGCCTTACCACTGAATACAAAGAACAAATCCCTCTTATTCATCATAACAACCGCGCGCGCGCGCACAGGAAAAGATAGAGAAGATGCCAATGACGCTTCTTCTACTTCTTTGCACTTTCAGCTTTTTCACCATCAATCCTGCTGAATCCACCCTCACCATAAGCAAACATCACTGCTCAAACTCCAGCACCTTCGCTCCCAATAGCACCTACCCAGTAGACCTCAGACGTGTTCTTCATGATCTCGTCTCCAATGCAATTTCCGACCGCAATGAAGGATTCTTCTTCACATCGAGCAAGGCCGTCTACGGCAGCTTTATGTGCAGAGGCGATGTCTTGAAGGAAGAGTGTGAAGAATGCGTCAAGAAGGGGAGCGTCGAGATAACCGGCCTGTGCCAGTTGACCAAAGTCTCTATCCTGTGGTACGATCAGTGCATGTTGCGCTACGCTGATGCGAATTTCCCCTCAACTGTGGAGATGGAACCTCTGTTGGACGATTACAATGGAGAGAACACAGAAAAGCCACATGAACTCGTGAAGCTACTGAACAAGACCATGAATTCCACGGCAACAGAGGCTGCTCAGCATTCTCCTTGGATGTATGGCCATCGAGAGGCCAAGTTCACTCCGGGAAAAAAGTTGTACACGTTCGCACAGTGTGTGCGTTATCTTTCCAAGAACGATTGTCGGGAGTGCCTTCGCAATGCAACATCGAACCTCTTAAGCCTCCAAAAGGGGAAAATCGGGGGCAGAGTGTTGCTTACGAGTTGCTTTGTCCGGTCCGAGATTTACCAGTTTTATTGGAGCAGCTCAAAAGGTGAGGTAGCCCCTCATATTTTATCTTTCAAAAGTCCATCATCATGCTTGTTACTCCTTCTAAGATCACAATGGAATTCACGTTGTTGGCTTAAGCTGTGTTTTCGCTCTTCAAGATGTTGTTAGAGTTTTTCTGCCAGCAAAAGAATTCTTTTCCTTTCAATTCGGCTACAATTAAAAGCTTTACGGTTAGATCACTCACAGCTCCTTTCAGTTAAGTACAGCCAATTTGACTGTCTGAAACAGCTTTCGAATGGAGTTGGGGAATATCTCGTTCTTATGTAAGTGCTGGAAGATGAGATTTCATGAGTAGAAGGAGCCATACTTTCATGTATGTCAATGATACTAATAACTCTGACTACAAATGCAGGGAAAGTGCCCTTTCCTTTGAAAATATCAGCTGCAATCCCCGCCGCAACTGTAGGATTGACCCTAATTATTTACATGATAGCTCGGCATTTACTAAGAGGAAGAAGAAGAAGAGTTGTAAGTGATGGGAGAACGGTAACAATTCGAATAATATCAAATCAACGCAGCGGAATAAAATAATCTCCCCTCTTGTGTAAACCTAATAGAAATCGATATAGTAGAGTAAAATAAATACTAAGCACGCGAACACAAGACGATTTTTTACGTGGAAAACCTTCTCGATGTGAGGAGACCAAAAACCATGGGACCGGAGTCTACCCGAAAATCTTCACTATCAACAAAATTGTTCTTCTCTAGCAAATACTAGAGGTACATAGTAGCAAACACCTCAAGAACATAATTCTTGGTAATACCCATAAACTTCACAAGAGATCAAGGATAATAAATTTGACCAAAAAACGCAGGTTTTGATCAATCCACGAAAAACCTAATGTAGGGAGCTTCAAACGAAAATCAAACCGTTCAGATTCGATAAAATTGCGCCACGAACATGTTGACAAAATTTCAGCTCAATCGGATCACGAATCGACCTCCGACGCCAGCTTGATGTAAATTAGATATTGCCCAAAACCCCAGATTTTCTGTTTTCTCTTTTTCTCTTGTTACTGTTTCCTTTTCTGCAGCTACCTTTTTATATAGATAGTGAGAAACCTATTTCCTCATATAACTTATTACATGGGCTCAAGCCCTTTTTGGGCTTGCAACTCATTGGGCCTCATCCACATAGGAGTGAACCCAGCTAACAAATCTCCCCCTCACGACAATGTGGAGGGATTCACCATCCCTGCTATCAAATGGCAATGTTCAAGCTTCTCTCTTGGTAGAGTCTTCGTCATCATATCAGAGCCATTATGATTTGTATGAATTTTCTCAAGTTCCAACAACTTTTCATCTAGAACATCTCTTATCCAATGATATCTAACATCAATATGTTTTGAACTAGAATGAAAAGATGAATTCTTACCAAGATGAATTGCGCTTTGATTATCACAAAATAGCACATACCTCTTTTGTTATAACCCAAGTTCTTCTAAGAACTTCTTCATCCATAGCATCTCTTTACTAGCTTCAGTCATTGCAATAAATTCAGCTTTGGTTGTAAAAAGTGCAACACACTTCTGCAATCTTGACTTTCATGACACAGCTCCACCCGTAAAAGAAATCAAATAACCAGAAGTAAATTTACGAGTATCAATATCTCCTACCAAGTCGGAATCTGTGTATCCAACTAACTCAATTTTCCCGGTCCTGAAACTGAGTTTCAAATTTGAAGTTCCCCGAAGATACCTCCTAATCCACTTCATTGCATTCTAGTACTCTCTACTTGGATTTGACAAATAGCGACTAACAACGCCAACTGCGTGCGCCAAGTCTGGGCGTATACATACCATCGCATACATTAAGCTTCCTACAGCTGAAGCATATGGAACACTTTCCATATCTTTATTTTCTTTATCAGTTGTAGGACTTTGCATCATATTTAACTTAAAGTGGGCAGCAAGAGGAGTACTAACCACTTTAGCCTTGTTCATGTAAAATTTCTAAAGGATCTTCTCGATATATTTCTCTTGCGACAAAAATAACTTCTTAGCATCTCTGTCTCGGATAATTCTAATGCCAAGAATCTGCTTCACCGAGCCCAAGTCTTTCATGGCAAAAGACTTGCTCAACTGTTTCTTTAATAACTCAATTCTTGAAGCATTCCTGCCAACAATCAGCATATCATCAACATAAAGCAAGAGAATAATAAAGTCATCATCAGAAAATTTTTGGACAAACACACAGTTATCCGATGAAGTCTTCTTATAGCCCTGTTCTGTCATAACTGACACAAATTTCTTATACCATTGCATTGGTGCTTGTTTTAGGCCATAGAGACTTTTCTTCAATTTGCACACATAATCCTCTTTCCCTTTCACTTTAAACCATTCAGGTTGTTCCATGTATATCTCTTCCTCCAAGTCACCATGTAGGAATGCCGTTTTAACATCCACTTGCTCAATTTCCAAATCTAGACTAGCTGCCAAGCCTAGTACCACATGGATAGAAGACATTTTCACTACCGGAGAAAATATATCATCAAAATCAATACCCTTTCTCTGATCGAATCCCTTAACAACCAATCTAGCTTTGTACCGTGGTTGTAAAGTATGTTCATCTTGCTTCAACCTATATACCCACTTGTTCTTCAAAGCTCTTTTACCTTTAGGTAACTTCACCAATTCAAAAATATGATTATCATAAAGTGATTGCATCTCATCTCGCATAGCATCGAACCAATTGCTTTTGTAGTCATCTTCTATTGCTTCTG
Organism: Eucalyptus pumila; assembly: GCA_016097595.1. Lineage (NCBI taxonomy): Eukaryota > Viridiplantae > Streptophyta > Magnoliopsida > Myrtales > Myrtaceae > Eucalyptus > Eucalyptus pumila. Next base: position 9,677,737 of record CM027849.1, read on the forward strand.
CATAGCATTCCAGTTCACCTATATCAATCAATAATACATACTCATCTTCAGAATACCTGGTGGGAGGTCGTCGGTCTCTAACGGATCTCCGGACTGGAACATCCAGTGGAACATCTAACTAAGCCTCTAGTTCAGGAATCGTATTATCTATTTCAACATGTTCAGGAACATGTGCGTTATTTGGAACATTGACTTCCTGCTGCTCTTCATCAACCTGTGTAGGAATATTTGTAAGAGGAACTTGATCTAAATCAACAAGATTATCACTAACCTGTGGTGTTGAAATCATCTCTGATTTCTCAATATCCTCTATTATTTAATCTTCCATAAACACAACATCTTTGCTTCTTATAATTTTCTTTTCAAGTGGATCATAAAATTTGTAGCCAAGCATATCCTGTCCATAACCAATAAATATGCACTGTCGTGTTTTCACATCAAGTTTAGACCTCTCATCTTTGGGAATATGCACAAATGCTTTGTACCCAAAGACACGCAAATAATCATAAGAAACTTCTTTGCCTGTCCAAACTTTATTAGGAACATCAAACTCTAAAGGAACACATGGAGTAAGATTTAATACATGCACAACTGTATTTAAAGCCTCACCCCAAAAGAATCCTTTCAACTAATGTTCTGTTCATTCTCTCAGCTAAGCCATTTAACTGAGGTGTCTTGGGAGGTGTCTTTTGATGTCGAATACCATGTTGTCTGCAGTATTCATCAAAAGGTCCAATATACTCTCCCCCGTTATCAGTTATGATGCATTTCAATTTCTTTCCAATCTGTCTCTCAACTGAAGCTTGAAATTGTTTAAAAGCATCTAACACTTGATTTTTAGTTTTGAAGGTATAAATCCAAATTTTCCTTGAAAAATCATCTATGAAGGTAACAAAATAAAGAGAGTCACCAAGTGATTTTTTTTTCATAGGACCGCAAACATCAGAATGCACTAAATCCAGTATACCTTACTTTCTTGAAGGAGGGAAGTTTTTAAATGCAACTCTGTTCTATTTTCCTGCTAAACAGTGAGCACACTTCTTTAGCGCTGAACTTTTCAATCCTGAAAGGAGCTTCTTCTTGGCCAATATTGACAAACCCTTCTCACTAATATGACTGAGCCTCTTATGCCACAATTCAGCTGCATCTTCGCTATCTACTGCATTAATTTTGTCTGTAGACAACTTTGCCTGCATAATGTATAATGAAGAATATTTTTCACCTCTAGCCACAACAAGAGAACCTTTGGTGAGCTTCCATTGACCATTACTAAAGGTGCTGCAATACCCCTCATCATTCAACTTGTCTGTAGAAATCAAATTCAAGCGGATATCAGGTATATGTTAAACATTATTCAATATTAACTTTATGCTATTGCTGGTTTCTAGGCACACATCACCGATGCTTACAGCTTGAGCTAGTCCATTGTTTCCTATCTTCACAGATCCGAAATCACCTGACCTGTATGATGTAAAGAAATCCCTACGAGACATAGCATGAACAGATGCACCGCTATCAATTACCTAACTAGTCTCATGAGATACAAAATTCACCACATCACCATAAAAAATAGTGAGAAAGTCTTCTTTAAGTGTAGTGACAAAATTGTCATCACTGTCATTATCACTTATCTTCTCTTTACCTTTCTCCTTTTGTTTCTCCCTTTTTAACTAGCGACAAAACCTCTGAATATGTCCCTTCTGATGACAATAATGGCATTCAACATTAGCAAATTTATTATATTTACCTCTACTTTTATCTCGACTTTTATCTCTATTTCTCGGACCTCGAAACTCATTTCTCCCCCTTTTCTCAACAACCAAGGCATTAGAATGTGAAGAGGACGATCCCTGTGTCTTCCTTCTCATCTTTTCATTCAAAATACTACTCTTCGCCAAATCCATGGTAATTGTACCATCTAGGGCAGAATTAGACAAAGATGTTTGGAACGTCTCCCATGAGTCCGGCAAAGTACCAAGCAACCATAGTGCTTGTATCTCATCATCAAACTTGATTCCCATCGTAGCCAACTGATTTATAATTCTTTGAAAAGAATTTAAATGATCAGTCAAACGAGTACCATCATGATATCTCAAAGCCATCATCTGTTTTATAAAAAATAACTTATTATTCCTAGTCTTTCGAGCATATAATTGTTCGAGCTTATCCCATAAACTGCATGCATGTGTTTCCTCAATAATATGGTTCAAAACATTATCATCTACCCACTGCCTGATATAACCACAAACTTGACGATGAAATATAGACCATTTAACATCAGTTTTATTCTCTGGTTTCTCTTCAGCAAATACAGGCAAATAAAAATCTTTCACATATAAAAGATCTTCCATCTTCCCTTTCCAAATATGATAATTTGAACCATTCAGTGTAACCATTCTACTCGTATTCGTTTCCATTGTTTAACCCAAGGCAGAAAAATCAAGTAATAACCTGTTGCTCTGATACCACTTAGATGGGAGAACGGTAACAATTCGAATAATATTGAATCAACGCAACGAAATAAAATAATCTCCCCTTTTGTGTAAACCTAATAGGAATCGATATAGTAGAGTAAAATAAATACCAAGCACGCGAACACAAGACGATTTTTTACGTGGAAAACCTCCTCGATGTGAGGAGATCAAAAACCATGGGACCGGAGTCCACTCAAAATTCTTCACTATCAACAAAAATTTTCTTCTCTAGCAAATACTAGAGGTACGTAGCAGCAAACACCTCAAGAACATAATTCTTGGTAATACCCATAAACTTCACAAGAGATCAAGGATAAATATGACCAAAAAACGCAGGTTTTGATCAATTCACGAAAAACCTGATGTTGGGAGCTTCAAACGAAAATCAAACCATTCAGATTCAATAAAATTGTGCCACGAACATGTTGACAAAATTTCAGCTCAATCGGACCACGAATCGACCTCCGACGCCAGCTTGATGTAAATCAGATACTGCCCAAAATCCCAGATTTTCTGCTTTCTCTTTTTCTCTTGTTACTGTTTCCTTTTCTGCGGCTATCTCTTTATATAGATAGTGAGAAACCCTATTTCCTCATATAACTTATTATATGGGCTCAAGCCCTTTTTGGACTTGCAACTCATTGGGTCTCCTCCACATAGGAGTGAAACCAGCTAACAGTAAGAAGGGACAGCGAAAGTTCTATAGAAGAATATCCGATTGGTAACTTGACGAAACAATGCTATGGCATGCGTACCATTTATTGATTTCATTTCACTGGAGTCTAAAAATAACTGAACTATTTAACTGCCAATTAGGAGGCAAATTTATGAACTCCACTCCCTGCAATTTGATCTACCAACAATAGAAGCCGCCAAAAATGAGTTCTCAAACAACAACAAGTTAGGGGAAGGTGGATTTGGTCCAGTTTACAAGGTAATTAAGATGTTCAATCATATCATTCAGCTTTTGACTCATCGAGAATGTGGTACTCGCTAATATAATAGTGTGGTTTATAGTGAAGCCTCTCGAAGCACCAGGGCATTTTTCTCATTCACATTAGTTAGATAGGAAAAACTTTGAGATTATGCATCTAGTTCTCCTATTTTGATGCCCAATTGCATATAAGTAATAACCAGATGTATAAAAAAATGAAGAAACATTAAGATGTGTTTGTTTTGGGCAAATTTGTTTTATGTCAATTCTGTTCAAGGTACACTACCTAGTGGTCAAGAAATTGCGGCAAAGAGGCTATCTAGGAGCTTTGGACAAGGAGTGGAGGAATTCAAGACCGAGGTTGAACTAGTAGCCAAACTTCAACACAAAAACCTAGTGAGGCTTCTAGGATTCTCCATGGAAAGCGACGAAACAATAGTGGTCTATGAATATTGTTGACACCTAAATTTCGCCATTTTACTTAAAACTTAATCGCATACAAAACTAGGAATTAGTTGCTAAAAAAATCCAAAAAAAATTGTCATAAAAAAACAAAAAAACAAAAAAAAAACAACAAAAAAAAAACAAAAATGCTTAAGGGGGTCAAGTTGGGCCTAATCTGGCCTAGGCCCGGCCCAGCTTCCTTTCCCCTCCAGCCCATGCCTGGCTGTCTTCCTCCTTTGCATGCGGACTTGCAAAACAGAATAGAAACAGGGGCAGCAAGAGGGGGCAGGAGGACAATGAACAGAGGGGCATCGGAGACCGAGGAAAAAGAAGAGAAAAGAGAGGAGAAGAAGGAAGGGGCGAGGACCAGCAGAAAGGGGGAATCGACACAAAAAAAAAGGGGAGGGAGCTGAGAGCGAGCGAGAGAGAATATAAGGAGCAACCATAAGAGGACAGGAGAGAAGAGAGGAGGGGGGAAGAAACGGAGGGGAGGAAGCGTCGCCATTGCAGGCCTCTCCGAGCCACCACCACCGTTGCTAACAAGCCACCCAATTGATGCCGTTCGCCGCCATCTTCCCCAGAATCCAGATCTAAAGCAAAGGGGGAAAAAGAAAAGCGGCGAGGGAAGAGAGAAGAGACGGAGAACCGAGAAGGGAGAGATATCCAAGAGAGAGAGGTCGAAGGGGAGTTGTGGCCACCATCGGTGGTCCATTCGTGAGTTGCTGTCCGTCGCGGCTCTTCTCGTTGAATCAAGTAGGTCTTCTCTACTCATGTATGCTCCGTTTTTGTAGGGCGTCGGACCAGAGCTCGTGGACGACCTGTTCGCATGAGCTTTGGTTCCTTCAGCACCTGTAAATCTTTAGCCAAACCTCTGTGTGTTGCTGGTCGTTTTCCGAGAACCCTGGTCCCATTCCGAGTCTTGGTTGAGTTGGAAATCCAAACATTTGGTAATGCTCGCGAACTATTTGTATAAATGCCTGAGTGAAGCTAGCATGACTATTCTTGAACCCTCGTCCATTATACGCGCTTGTCGTTGATAGATGCGTTTTGTTGTTGTTCCGCACGTTTTTGTTTCGTCCATTTCAAGTTTACTAGCCATATGTTGTGATTCGGGTTTATTTTCATACAAGTTGGGTCTCGTCTCCCTCCCTGTCCGTATCCGTATAAGTGAGAGAATGGGTCTCGGCTCGGCGGCAGCCTGAGCGCGAGCGGTGTCGACGCCGGTGAGGATGGGTAGTGAGGCTTGTTTAAAAGGGCATTGGTTTAGTCGATGAGCTTCGGTAAAAAGAGCATAGGAGAGAAGGTGGCTTCGGGTGTGCAGAGAATGCATGAAGAAGAAGAAGAAGACCAAAAGGCAAAAGAAAAATAAAACAAAAAGAAAACAAAAGAAAACAAAAAAAGAAAACTATAAAATGGCAAAAGCTGGTCTCGAGAAGGACAGTTGGGCAGAGCGTGCAGGGAAAGGATGAAGTGAGGAAAAGATAATAAATAAATAAATAAATAAATAACAAAAAAGAATCATTAAAAAAGGTTGTAAAAGAAAAATGAAAAAAAAACCGTTTTTTTTAATCCGGCTGAGTTGGATCCGGTTTTGGGCTGAATGGTCTGCAGGTTGAATTGGGTTTACTCGGTCCGAACCCATTTTCATGAAGTATAAAAATATTAAATATTAAAAATATATTAAAAATTCAAAAAATTTCAAAAAAAAAAAAAAAAAATAAGAAAAAAAGAAGAAAATTTTAAAAAAATTCTGAAAATTCAAAAACTCAGAAAACATTAAAAAATTCGACCTTTTTTAAAAAAAATTAAAAAATTTCAAAAAAAATTTAAATAAAAAAATTGCAAAAATATTTTTTTGAAAATTCGAAAAGTCCTTTTTTTAAAGAATAGAAAAATCGTTGAAAAATTAATTAATTTTCCTCGAAAATGTTGAAATTAATCTTTAGAGTAATTCCTCCTAAAAATAGGAAACCTTCCAATTTGGAATTGTGTTTAAGTTTGATTAAGCCTTTAGGGCTTTACCTTAAGGTTTCAATTGTCCTTGGGAACAAATGCCTTTGAATGCATAATATTGATATGCTGATTTTGGCTTCTCTTTAATTTAGTTAGGATTGGTATTTATCTTTTCCTTGGTGTTGAATTTTTGCTCTTTCATGCAATTTATTCAATCGCTTTCCGTAGTTGCTAATTGTTATTTTAATGATTGTGCACCCGTATTATCACCTTACATGTTAGTGGATAGGTATAAAATCAATCCAGACTGCCTAAAAAAAATAATTTATTTTAAAATGAACAAGATTAGGTACCGAAATGGCACTAATTGGTTAATTAGTGTAATCAAGTCCCCGATCCTAGACTCTCTAGTTGCGTAGGAAGTGAGGCACGCTCCCATGTCTCACTTGGTTTCTAGCCGACCCCTAATAGGCTAGTGGCGACTCCTTTTGTGCAAAATTCTTAGAAAATATCCCAATGTCACGTGGGGTATGGGCTTGGGAGAAGCCGCGCCTAAATTTGGGCCTTAGGCCCGTTCTTTAGGCAATACCCATAAACCTGTTCCCTCCCCTCGAGGGTAGGTCACGACAGCTTGGCGACTCCACTGGGAATTTGGTTTTAAACCTTAGAGGACTTAAGCCAAAATTAATCTTGTTCAAAAGTATTTTTGTTTGGCAGCGAGGATTCCAGGTATGCCCCTAACATTGTAGATGTTAAATGTTTTTGCAGAATGAGAGGTATAAGGGGAAGTGTTTGCTCACCTTTGTCTTGCAGGGAGATGTAGGAATGTATGGTTTATTTTCATGTATGAAGTGCTGATTGCTTATAAATTGTCATGCCTGCATCCCCTGTATTGCACTACACTTTAACACACACAACTTGCTGCCGGACCCGGGTCGCATAGGATCACTTAGGATGATGTTGAGGTGGATACCACTCCGACTACAACCGCGTAGTACGAGTTGCCCACCTCTACCCTGAAATTTCTTTCTTCACGTCGAAGGTACCCACACTGGTCTGCGAGCATGCGACACGGGTTGGTTCTTTGACGAAGCCGGAGTCATGGGTAACCCGACCCAGCCACGATCTTGTTGGTTCAGTCCGGTGATCCTATGGCTTCATTTTGAGCCGTATAGAGTAGAAATCGAACCACATTCCATGTGCATGTCTATGAAATTGAAAAAAGAAAAAGAAAAAAAGAAACAGAGACAAAGGTTGGCACCCATTGTAAGTATCATTTTCCTTTTTATTTGCCCACTTTGTATTACATTTTCATCTTGAAATTTGCGGAAATCAATCAAATGCCCTCGGCGATGTAGGCTTATGATTTAAAAAAAATAAAAATTGGCAGTCACTTTTGATAAGTGAACATTGAAGACAAGTTCTAAACACTTTGATTTGGCCCTATTGAACGCGTGGTTTTGTTTAAATTTCAAGTTATGGGCTCGAAATCATTTTGAAAAAAAAAAAAAAATCAAGTTGTGATTTTATATTGGGGCACAAAAATTGAAATTGCATTTTTTTTTATTATTTATCAAATTCTCTCGTTCTCTCATTTTGGGACTAGAGTGCAAATCATTTTGTGTACAAATTTCTCAAAATAGAAATCACTTCATTTTTATAGGAGTAAAATTACAAATCAATCTTTCAAAAATCAATGACACTTTTGCATACGAAACTTTTTGAAATAAAGGTGGACATTCGATTGATGGCCGTGGATTGATTATTTTAATGATGCATTTTCTTATAATAAAATCTTGGCAAAATACTAAAACCTCGTAATAATGATTATGGGACATGTACCGTCGTCTTGATTTTATTGTAAGAAGCGACGTCATTAAACTATCATTTTCTCTTATTCACATATTGACATTGTCGTCTTTTTGCAAGTTATGTGCGATGCTCTTTGACGTTCTCATGGTGACCATTCAAGGAAGTGAATTCTAGAGCTAGGACAAGAGTTGTTTTTTTACTTTCATCTGTAAAAGAGTCTCTTGTATTTTATCAGTCTTTATTCTTGTTAAGAAACATGTTTTCCGTTTTGGATTTTGATTTGCAAATCCAATTGATGCTCTTGTAAATCGTGCGACTCACATTTTTAATGATGGAATTCGGAAATCATCATTTAAAAAAAAACACAAAAGAAAAGAGCGAATTCAAAAGTGTTTTAAGTGAACCTATACATTTACCTTCCAAAATGAATCTCAAGAAAAATTTGTTTAATGCCCTCTCTTCATGTAGTCGTTTTTTTGGGGCTCATGGAACTCAAGGAGCAAGATTGCGTCAATGCTTCATTGGCGCCAATCTTCCAATAGAGGCGGAACGTAATGGAATTCCATTCAGGGAAGTTTCTTTATTTGGAGATGCCTTAGGTGCCAAAATAGCCCATCGATCTCGTTCACTTTGTATGCTGAGACAAATGAAAGGAGTTGCCAAATATCTAAAAGGGCGAATTTGAAGGAAGAGTAAACTGTATTGATTTCAATTATTCACTTCTGGTACGTTTTTGACTTGATTTTCTTTTCATTGTCAAGGAGACATCAAGAGTACCAAGTTTTGTAACGTTCCAACAAATGCGATGGAGCATTATTGAGTCATGTTCATCTTAAACAAAGAAAAATTCAAATGATGAAACAAAAGGGGCAATATTATCCCTTCCTCCATGAGAGATACATTGGGATGTTGATCGCTTGACTTTGAAAAGGATGTATTTCGTTCCTAAACTTGATTTCTTTTCAGCACAAAAAATGACATGTCATTTTCTTTGATACAGGATAGACTCGAACAGAATGAAGGTTTGTCAAATAAAGAGTTGGAGAGCAACGCCTGATTTAGAGAAAAATCTCCCCTTCATGCACCAATGAAGTGTGCTAGAACAACATTGTCAGATTCATCAAGAAGGATGTATCGTTCCTAAATTGAACCTAATTAAGTATAGAGATAACCCGTTTCATCTCCTCTTCTTATAGGGTGATGAATGGGAAAAATGTTGCACCTTGACCGTAGAAGTAGCGCCTTCCATCAAGGCAATAAGCGGGCAAAGCATCTAAAGAACAATATCCTCAGATGTAGAAACAAGGAGCACCCACTCTCCTTTCAAAGCAAAATCTTGAAAAACACATCTCATGATCCATATATAAAATTTTCAAGTTTCTTGTTAGCTAAACATCTCTTCAAAAAGAGCATCTAAAAAAAAAAACAAAACAGGAATCAAACTTTGTGAATTGTTGTATACAATAAATAAGTGCTTTTATGGATAAAATCAGGGCCACATAGCCATTTTTCAATCAATTCTAGCAACTTCAAGCAAAGTTCATATCTAAAGAACGAAAACACATGAAGGGTAAATGGTGTTGATTTCAATTGCTCATTTTGGATAGCGTCTCTGACACGATTCTTTCTTTCCTTTGATAGGAAGACATCAAACGCTTAAGGGCAAATGTTAGTGAATGGTAATGCCAAGTTACCAAATATCCACGAGGGTGAATCCAAGAGATGTTAGCCCTCAAAGGATAAAAACGAGTGAATGGTAATAATGTATCGTTTCCAACATTTCAATCCCTAAAGATTTTTGTGCTAACGTTACATTCTTTACAGGGTTACCGGGTCGTCATGTCGCAGGTAAGTACCCTTCTTCTCAATTTTTTTTTAAGTAAAAAAAAAAGGAGAATTTCCATTACAAAAGAGAACTTTTGGCGCTTTCTTAGAGACAAAAAAAAAATGAAATGAATAATTGAAAAAATTCTACAAACGTTTGAGCATCCATTTTATCTCTAAATTGTTTTCTCGTTTTGTGGGTTATTCATTTTCAATTAAATTTCTCTATGGAGATTGATCTACTCAGATGATCTCGGCAGAGTGAAAAGTGAAACATTAACCATGCCAAACAAGAAGTGCTTAGGACGAAGAAAGGTTAGCCATTTCCAAACACGTCCTTTAAACACTTTTGAGAGTTAAGTGAAAAGCGACCTTCTCTTAGGATGAATGATTCATTCGCATTGAGCACAAAGATCGAAATGATAAAAGGCATTTCCTTCATCAATCCTAAGCACCGTACTAATCTCTTACTAGCCCTTTCGGCTGAGTAAAGATGATTCTTGAAAATACCCCTGTCAAGAATGACCCTACATTAGGGCAGCATAGGAGGTTATGATCGTGTTGTAGAGCGAAGGATCGAGAAAGATTCTATCACTTCCACTTGCATCAATCTTTTAGTCGTAGCTTCAGAGGAATTCTCATTAGAGCTTGACTCATCCTAATGTGAAGAAGAGCATTTCCTTCTCTACCCAAACACTGATATCCATTGCTTTAACCAATTTGGGCCTGATTATTCATTTCTGAACCTTGAGTGGTGATCATCTCCCTTCACTAGGGCAAGGCATAAGAATCGATCAAATACAATTGACAGTCACGAGAAAATGTGAAAAACAAAATCTCGAAAGTCATAAGAGCTACAATAGTTCAAAGAACAAAAAGTTTGACAAACTAGGGGGCATGAAAAAGCAGTGTGCCTGGTAAAAGCAAGGCCAATGCCCGTAAAAAAAAAAAAGAGCTAAAAGGTCACATCTTATGTGAAAGAAAAATTATCAAAATCCAAGTGCCTGCGAAAAAAAAATCATCGCAAAGGACAAATGAAATTAGAGAAAAGAGCAAAGCTCTCATGCAGAAATGATCAGTGAATGAACTCTCGAGATGTGCTGTGTTTCCAAAGCCAAATGCTTTCGAAAGGTCAAGTGACCCGATCACGATGGCATGATGATCACTGACTCTTAAAGACTCTCTTGAAAATTTTAAGCCTTTCAAGCCTTTCCCGAGCCAACATTATAACCCTTTTCCAAAGCCTCTTCTGATTGGGATGATTTGAGTGAAAACGAGAATACCACAAAGAAGCTACTGCTTGAAGGAGTGGAAATAATTCTACCCTATCTTATCTTCCAAGTTCTCGACTCGTAAACCCAATGAAGATAGTGACAAATGTTCCTTTATTGGCCTCAAAGCAATCATTCCTTTGTGTAAGCCCTAACCAAGCCTATATTAAGGTCCTTTCAAAAGACCTTTTTGATCGATCAGATTGTGCTCATTGCGAATGTTTCCAAAAGCCTTCGACATAGGCTATGTGAGATACTTTCAGCAATCAGTTACTTCCCACGTGAATGGATGGGATCAAGTAGCCATTTTATCAAGAGTGGGTGAGAAACCCTTTCTGACTAAGAAGCTCTAGTTTGGCATGCTTAATGAGCCTTTTTCATGAGTCGTAACCGTTTTGATAAGAACTTGACTCCCGGAGAATTTGATGATTAATGATATATCCCCGAGTAAGATAACAGTTTTGCGCCACATAATGCTGATTGACATCGTATGTTTTTCTAAAGCAGTCGGACTTAGCTTGATTAGCGTGTTCAATTAATGCTGTAATATTGCCAATACGTCTCTTGATGATGTCTCTAACGACATTTGCTCAAGTTGAGTTTGACAGGATTCCTCAGTGAAGCCATGCAGCTTTCATGGGGTTAGCGGGTGCTTCCCTAAAAACCAAAGGTTCATGGTTAGCCTTAAATCATGCCATCTCAAAGGGTTCATGGTCAACCTTAAACCATGCCATCTCCAAAGGTTCATGGTCAGCCTTAAACCATGTCATTTACAAGGTTGGTAGGTTTTCCTAAACCACACGGTCGAAACCCGTTTGTACACGGTAAGACTATCATCTGGTCAAAACCAGTTTTTACACGGTGAGACTATCATTCGGTCAAAACCCATTTGTACACGGTGAGACCTTCCTCCCAATCGAAACCCGTTTTTACACGGTGAGACTATCATCCGGTCGAAACCCGTTTGTACACGGTGAGACCTTCCTCCCAGTCGAAACCCGTTTTTACACAGTGAGACTATCATTTGGTCAAAACCCGTTTGTACACGGTGAGACCTTCCTAGTCGAAACCCGTTTTTACATGGTGAGACTATCATTCGGTCGAAACCCGTTTGTACACGGTGAGACCTTCCTCCTAGTCGAAACCCGTTTTTACACGGTGAGACTATCATCCGGTCGAAACCCGTTTGTACACGGTGAGACATTCCTCCCAATCGAAACCCGTTTTTACACGTTGAGACTATCATCCAGTCGAAACCCATTTGTACACGGTGAAACCTTCCTCCCAGTCGAAACCCGTTTTTACACGGTGAGACTATCATCCGGTCGAAACCCGTTTGTACACGGTGAGACTATCATTTAGTCGAAACCCGTTTTTACACGGTGAGACGTTCCTCCCAGTCAAAACCCTTTTTTACATGGTGAGACCATGACATCCAGTCAAAACCCGTTTTTACACGGTGAGACCTTTTTTTTTTCCAGTCTAAATCACACGGTTGGTGGGTTTATCCTTAAACCACGGGGTTGGTGGCTTTCCTAAACCACAGGGTTCATGGGTCTATCCTTAAACTACACGGTTCGTGAGTCTATCCTTAAACTACACAATTGGTGGGTTTTTCCTTAAACCACGGGGTTGAGGGCTTCCCTAAACTACATGGTTCGTGGGTCTATCCTTAAACCACACGGTTCGTGGGTCTATCCTTAAACTACACGGTTGGTAGCTTTCCTAAACCACACGGTTGGTGGGTTTATCCTTAAACCACGGGGTTGGTGGCTTTCCTAAACCACACAGTTTGTGGGTCTATCCTTAAACCACACGGTTGGTGGATTTATCCTTAAACCACGAGATTGGTGGCTTTTCCTAAACCACAAGGTTCGTGGGTCATCCTTAAACCCCGCTTTAAAAATGTTCATGAGTCTATCTTTAAACTGCGACTTTTCAAAAGGTTAATGGTCAACCTTAAACCATGTCATCGACAAAAGATCATTGGTTTTCCTCAAATCATGCCTTTTAAACCCGGTCAAAACACGTTGCTACACGGTGAGACCTCATTTCTTTCATTCCTCTTATTGACACAACGTGCTTCCATAGCTCGACCTGACGCGTGCTTATGCACCCAGGGTCTCTCTACCGCCAAAATAATTTAGGTGTCTTTTGTCTTTGAATGGAACCTCTTTGAGCTCCCATTCAAAGAGGGGCAGCTGTTGACACCTAAATTTCTCCATTTTACTTAAAACTTAATCGCATTCAAAACTAGTAATTAGTTGCTAAAAAAAAATCCCAAAAAATTGCCATAAAAAAACAACGAAACAAAAAAAAAACAACGAAACAAAAAAAAAAAACAAAAATGCTTAAGGGGGTCGAGTTGGGCCTAATCTGGCCTAGGCCCGGCCCAGCTTCCTTTCCCCTCCAGCCCATGCCTGGCTATCTTCCTCCTTCGCATGCGGACCGCAAAAATGTAACGAAAAAGGGGGCAGCGGGAGGGGGCGGGAGGACAAAGAATGAGGGGCATCGGAGACCGAGGAAAAAGAAGAGAAAAGAGAGGAGAAGAAGGAAGGGGCGAGGACCAGCAGAAAGGGGGAATCGACACCAAAAAAAAGGGGAGGGAGCTGAGAGCAAGGGGGGAAGAAACGGAGGGGAGGAAGCGTCGCCGTTGCAGGCCTCTTCGAGCCACCACCACCGTCGCCAACGAGCCACCCAATCGATGCCGTTTGCCGCCATCTTCCCCAGAATCCAGATCTGAAGCAAAGGGGGAAAAAAGAAAAGCGGCGAGGGAAGAGAGAAGAGACGGAGAACCGAGAAGGGAGAGATATCCAAGAGAGAGAGGTCGAAGGGGAGTTGTGGCCGCCATCGGTGGTCCGTTCGTGAGTTGCTGTCCGTCACGGCTCTTCTCGTTGAACCAAGTAGGTCTTCTCTACTCATGTATGCTCCATTTTTGTAGGGCGTCGGACCAGAGCTCGTGGACGACCTGTTCGCATGAGCTTTGGTTCCTTCGGCACCTATAAATCTTTGGCCAAACCTCTGTGTGTTGCTGGTCGTTTTCCGAGAACCCTAGTCCCATTCCGAGTCTTGGTTGAGTCGGAAATCCAAACATTTGGTAATGCTCGCGAACTGTTTGTATAAATGCCTGAGTGAAGCTAGCATGACTATTCTTGAACCCTCATCCATTATACGCGCCTGCCGTTGATAGATGCGTTTTGTTGTTGTTCCGCACATTTTTGTTTCATCAATTTCGAGTTTACTAGCCATATGTTGTGATTCGGGCTTAGTTTCATACAAGTTGGGTCTCGTCTCCCTCCTTGTCCATATCTGTATAAGTGAGAGAATGGGTCTCGCCTCGGCGGCGGCCTGAGCGCGAGCGGTGTCGACGCCGGTGAGGATGGGTAGTGAGGCTTGTTTAAAAGGGCATTGGTTTAGTCGATGAGCTTCGGTAAAAAGAGCATAGGAGAGAAGGTGGCTTCGGGTGTGCAGAGAATGCACTAAGAAGAAGAAGAAGACCAAAAGGCAAAAGAAAAATAAAACAAAAAGAAAACAAAAGAAAACAAAAAAAAAAACTATAAAATGGCAAAAGCTGGCCTCGAGAAGGACAGTCGGGCAGAGCGCGCAGGGAAAGGATGAAGTGAGGAAAAGATTAATAAAAAATAAAAAAAATAAAAAACAAAAAGAATCATTAAAAAAGGTTGTAAAAGAAAAATGAAAAAAAACCGTTTTTTTTTTTTAATTCGGCTGAGTTGGATCCAGTTTTGGGCTGGGTCCGCAGCTCGAATTGGGTTTACTCGGTCCGAACCCATTTTCATGAAGTATAAAAATATTAAATATTAGAAATATATTAAAAATTCAAAAAAAAGAGAAAAAAAGAGAAAATAAAAAATTTAGAAAATAAGAAAAAAAAAGAAGAAAATTTTAAAAAATTATGAAAATTCAAAAACTCAGAAAACATTAAAAAAATCGACCTTTTTTTAAAAAAAATTATAAAAATTAAAAAAAATTCAAAAATAATTAAAATAAAAATAATTTCAAAAATATTTTTTTGAAAATTCGAAAAGTCCTTTTTTAAAGAATAGAAAAATCGTTAAAAAAATTAATTAATTTTCCTTGAAAATGTTGAAATTAATCTTTAGAGTAATTTCCTCCTAAAAATGGGAAACCTTCCAATTTGGAATTGTGTTTAAGTTTGATTAAGCATTTAGGGCTTTACCTTAAGGTTTCAATTGTCCTTGGGAACAAATGCCTTTGAATGCATAATATTGATATGCTGATTTTGGCTTCTCTTTAATTTAGTTAGGATTGGTATTTATCTTTTCCTTGGTGTTGAATTTTTGCTCTTTCATGCAATTTATTCAATCGCTTTCCGTAGTTGCTAATTGTTATTTTAATGATTGTGCACCCGTATTATCACCTTACATGTTAGTGGATAGGTATAAAATCAATCCAGACTGCCTAAAAAAAATAATTTATTTTAAAATGAACAAGATTAGGTACCGAAATGGCACTAATTGGTTAATTAGTGTAATCAAGTCCCCGATTCTAGACTCTCTAGTTGCGTAGGAAGTGAGGCACGCTCCCATGTCTCACTTGGTTTCTAGCCGACCCCTAATAGGCTAGTGGCGACTCCTTTTGTGCAAAATTCTTAGAAAATATCCCAATGTCACGTGGGGTATGGGCTTGGGAGAAGCCGCGCCTAAATTTGGGCCTTAGGCCCGTTCTTTAGGCAATACCCCTAAACCCGTTCCCTCCCCCCGAGGGTAGGTCGCGACAAATATGTGCCCAAAGGGAGCCTCGATCGCTTGTTATTTGGTTTGCCTCTCTTTTATCTCCTTTTCACCAAGTTAACACACCAGCATTTCAGTCTAAATGATATATTTCACTCAGAGAAAATGAGAAGTAAATATTATTCGAGCTAAATGAAGACAAACCAGAAATATTAGAGATAGTAGGATGACGCAATACAAATAGATATCCTGCTATTATTTTGCTTAGTTTTCTCCATCACTTCATTTCCACATTCACGAAAGGAACTTTAAAGATAGAACACTAGTGAAGAAGTAGATCGGGAAGAAGAATTACATGGTAATGAGAACACGGATCCAAAGTCGATGAAAGCAACTATATGTGATGATCTGGGCATGTGCATTATGCCAGTATGAGTTGATGCAACTTACAAATTAATTTTTTTAACTAATGCATAGATCCTGAGCTCAGCAGACAACTAAATTGGTCAACACGTTATAAGATCATGGTAGGGGTGGTGCGTGGACTGCTATACCTTCATGAAGATTCTCGGTTTCGAATAATCCATCGTGATCTCAAAGCCAGCAACATTCTACTAGATGCTGACATGAATGCAAAAATCTCAGATTTTGGGATAGCCCGAATCTTCAATACTAATCAGACTCAAGCAAGCGTTAATAAAATTGTTGGAACATAGTAAGTTCAACATTAGCAAATTTGACTTCTTATTGTCGATGAATAGTGTGGCATTAGCATTGAACTTGGAGCATTTTCTTGACATGCAACAAAAGTAGACTAGTCCTAATTTGTTTCAGACAATTCATATCCATAATTAAATACTCTCATTTCTCTATTGACATATTGTGCTCAAGGTAGTGGCTACATGTCTCCTGAGTATATGATGTTTGGACACTTCTTTGTAAAATCCGACGTCTTCAGTTACGGTGTGTTAATGCTGGAGATCATAACTGGCAAAAAAAAAACAGCCAATTTTACGCATTGGATTGCGATGAGGACCTACTAGGCTATGTGAGTATCTGAATAAAGCCCTTTCTTTGGGACGTCACCTTCAATAGAAGTACAGCAGTAGTAACATAAATTTCTAATATAACTATTCTTTTAGGTTTGGAAGCATTGGAACAACAGAATGCCAACGGAAGTAGTGGACCCAGCTTAACGAAGTGCTTATTCCGTGAACGAAGTTATCAGATGCATGCACATTGGGTTGCTCTGTGTGCAAGACGACATGGAAGACTGACCTACCATGGATTTGGTTATTCTTATGTTAACCAGCGATTCTATTAGCATCCCGGTGCCTCAAAGACCTTCATTCTTCTTTCCTGATAAAAAGTACAAACAGGAACTTGTGTTCTGGACTCAGGTCAATCTAACAGCAAAATGGACCAGTCCATTAGCGAGATAACTTCGCCGTGTTCTCCAACTGAGTGATCTTGCTGATCCAGGTCCACAGTAGCCAAGATTTTGAGGCCATCATTTAGAACGAATTATTGTTTAGATTTCACCTAATAAATCGTGTGTACGCTTCATAGTTTATAAGTATTGTCACATCTCCATAGTCAGGATTCTGTCAGGGGATAGGAGTAGTGGATACCTTTGATGTAAAGTGGATAACACTTTTGCAAATGCCGTCGGTGTTGGTAGCAAATAAAAGTTTTTGCAGGACAACCTGTGAACTTTGATATTTATCCCGCATACATCGTGGATTATGAGAAGTCACTAGCTTTTGCACATCGTGGATTAGCCTGTTGAAATTGGTCAACATTTCTCAAGAAGTCTGCCTAAAACTATTGGCTGCTAATGTAACATTAGGCTAGTGGGCCCCAAAAGAAGAAACATAAAAAGAAGTTTTAAAGGCCCCAAAAGAAGAAACGGAAAAAGAAGTCAAAAATTTAATTACGCAAGAAAAAAAGAGAAAAAGAAAAAGCAGATGGGAGAGGGCTCGGCTAAATAGAAGCTGAGAGTTTCCTCGACCAAAAAGAAAAGAAAGAAAAGAAGAAGAAGAAGAATGAAAAGAAGAAGAAGAAGAAGAGGAAGAGAAAGGGGAAGAAAGGAAAGGAGTTTTGGCACGTGCATGCCTTGGATGCTTCACCAAGCCAACTCGACTCCATAACGCAGCACCCGGTAAGAGATCAAGCCCCTCGTTCGTCCAATTGAATTAATTTTTGAATTTGAGACTCAAATTCGGAATTTTTGGAAAATCGAGCGGCGAAGTCCGATTTTGGAGTCGTTGAGCCGCGTATTTTTGTAGGAATGGTAGTTTAGGGTGTTGTGGAGCCGTGGGATATTACAGATCATGATTTGAGCTTATGGTTTGTCTGAAACAAAATTTCAAAGTTTCCCGTGCGCAGTGAACAGTATGCGTCCAGCAGCTTTGGGCCGTATTTAGTCATTTTTCAGCTTGATTTGTGGGCAGCCAATTTGGGATTCTTGTAATATGTGTCAAGGGCTCTCTATTGACTATAAGTACATTTGGATCGGGGTTCAAAAGAGAGAGTTAAGGCTCGATCAAGTTTTGCGCTTAAACTTCATGTTGCGAATGGCTTGAACAATCGCTTTGGTTATGCGACTTGTTAGCGCGCAGAAGTCTTTTTGTTAGAGTTAAGGCGTAACTTAGTTATTTTGTAGTCGAGATATAATTTTATTAAATTTTAACATTATTCTTCGATTATTTGATAGGGCATTGAGTTCAACGATACAAGTATCGTATGTCGTTTGGTCGTAGACGACAAGGTGAGTGGTACTATATCTTCTTTGGTTTTATAAAACCATGTCTTGAAGTATGTATGTATATATTTTGAATCAAGAAGAGCATTTTTATTGCATAAAAGCCAGATCGAGCAATTGTTACTCCGTGGTTGATTGTGAATGTTTGAAAAACATGTTATACAAGGTTTGTGGAGAAACGTATATGAAATTGCTTTGCGATTGATTTATGGAAAAGTTTATGATGATTTGAGAAACAGATATGAAATGGATGATGGGCTATGTTGCAAAATATTATTTGTTTGGTTTAATATAGTGATTTCTGGATTGGATTTCTGGTATTGGAGAATGGTCATTTATGCTTAATATGACTGTGAACCCAGTGAGGGGTTTTTGGGGTATGCATACCAAGTTTAGGATATCATTCTGGGCCCAGCCACCGGCTTTGTAGGTGGAGACCTTGCTAAGGGGAGAATCTTGGTCGCCTTGTCATAAGGCGTTGTGTCGTGACTATGGTTAGTTATTGAGCAAAAGATTGATCAATGGATAGACCATTGATATGTGTTTTTGATAGAGATTATTCAATGGATTCGACCATTAATACTTGACTTTTGATGGCGATTCAAATGAGTTTTCCATATTATTATAAATCTTTGATGATAAGAAATAACTCTTATAAGATTCAATACGTATTTTATATATTGAGTTGGCGTTATGAAGTTTGGTATTACTTTGTATACATGCATAGTGGTTGTTCGATCCGCTTAGAAGATATGTACTACTCACTGAGCCTAAGTTTTGATCTTTTTGGGTGTAGTTATGGGACGTTGTGAAGTTGTGTGATAGATTTTATTTTTGCGTTAGTCTTCTAGATTCTAAGATGTAGTTTCATTCTTGGATTCAGGTAGTCATGAGTACCAACTCTGAGACACTTGTCTCGCTTCGTAGGAGTCACAAAGGCAAATAAGTCGCTACCCCTGAGGCTAGAGACATGCCTCAAGCTTCTCGAGGTGCGTCTTTGAGAAGGAGACTTGAGGACCACTATGATAAGAGTCTTGACTTGCGCGAAGTCAGAGAAGAGGATCAAGAGCCAACCCGTTCAACTAAATTTGAACAAGCAATGATCCATTGGTATCGCCAAGCAAAGGAATTAACTGGAGATGGAGCGACTGGTTCAGGCACTTTTGCCCATTTTAGAAAGGCGAAACCACCCACTTTTGATGGGAAAACTGATCCTCTTGTGGCTGAGCGTTGGATTAAAAAGATTGATGGGACTTTGAAGCTGAAGAGGTTCCTGAGGATCGGAAAGTTAAATTTGCCACCCAATACCTGGAAGGTGAAGTAGAGTTTTGGTGGGATGGAATGAAGCTAAGTCTTGGAGGTAGGGATGTTATTATATCCTAGGAGGACTTTAAAAAGGCGTTCAATGCTCAATTCTTCCCAAAGTCATTCTAGGCAAAGATGAAGGGTGACTTTGTACATGTATCTTAGGGTGACTCCACAGTTTTGGAGTATTCAGTCCGCTTTAATCAGTTGAGTAGATTTGCAGAGCACTTGGTAGCAAATGAGGAAGATAAGGCCGACCATTTCCTAGGAGGGCTCCGACCTAAGATTAATTCCGCACTTGCACCTTTCGTATTAACAACTTATAAGGATGTGCTAGAATGAGCAATCAAGGTGGAACAAAGCATTCTGGAGCATGGCACACAAGGAGCACCTCAACCCAAAATGTTTAAGCCCACAAATGTGCAAGGTAGCCATACTGATGGTAGTGGAAGACGAAGAGGCTTTAGCCAGCCAGGACAGTTCAGAAATCCAAGTAACTAGGGCCCCTGTAATACATGTGGAAATTATCATCACGGTGAGTGTCATTGGAAAACCGGAGTACGCTTCTCATGTGGGAAAGTGGGACACATGTTGCGAGATTGTCCTACATGAAGGAATCCTCTTATTGGCAATAGATCATGTAATCTATGTGGGCGACAAGGGCACCTAGCACACCAGTGTTTTAGGCGGAGGAATACCCCTTTCGTTGGTAGACCCTAAGAGAACCAACAAAGGCAAAGTACAAGTGGAAAAGTTTTTGCAATGACGAAGGAGGATGCGGTAGCATCTAACGCAGTTGTTGCAAGTAATATTTCTATTGCCTCGCATTGTGCTTATGCGTTATTTGATCCTGATGCTACACACTCCTTCATTTCAACTAAATTTGCAAAGAAGCTTGATGTGTTGCCTGACCCTCTTGAATGTGAATTGTGTGTTGATACTCCTACTAGTGATTTCTTAGTTGGTCATCATGTGTTCAAGAGCTGTGTGATTCGGATTAACAATGTTGAAATGCCTGTGGATCTAGTAGAGTTAAATATTCGAGATTTCGATGTTATTATAGGGATGGATTGGTTATCTACCTATCGTGCTATTGTTGACTGTTTTTCAAAGAAAATGATATTTAGACTTTCGAATCAACCCAATTTCTCTTTTTCGGGAAGTTGTCAAAACACTTCTCCAAGGTTGATCTCCGCTTTGCAAGCAAGGAAACTTTTGAGAAAAGGTTGCTATGGTTATTTGGCTTGTGTAAAAGACACAAGTAAGGTCGTAGTAAAGTTGGAAGATGTTCCTGTCGTTAGAGAGTTTCCAAGTGTATTTCCTGAGGATTTACCAGGCTTGCCTCTTGATAGAGAAATTGAGTTTTGTATTGAATTGATGCCCGGTACAGCACCAATCTCTAAGGCACCATATCGAATGGCACCCACTGAATTGAAAGAATTGAAAATGCAGCTACAAGAGCTTTTGGATTAAGGGTTTCATCAGACCCAGTGTTTCACCTTGGGGAGCTCCTGTTTTATTTGTGAAAAAGAATGATGGTAGTATGCGGCTTTGCATAGATTATCGAGAGCTTAACAAGGTAACGGTCAAAAACAAATATCCTTTGCCCCGGATTGAGGATTTATTTGATCAACTTCAGGGAGCTCTGGTATTTTCCAAGATCGACCTTCGTTCTGGGTATCATCAATTGAAGATAAAGATAGATGATGTGCCTAAGACTGCTTTCAGAACAAGGTATGGCCATTATGAATTTCTCGTCATGCCTTTTGGATTAACAAATGTGCCTGCTGCCTTCATGGACTTGATGAATAGGGTGTTCAGGGAATATCTAGACAAAATTATTGTGGTGTTCATTGATGACATCCTAGTATATTCGAAGAGTTTAGAAGAACACGAACAACACTTGAGGTTTGTCTTGCAAACTTTGCATGAAAAGAAGTTGTATGCCAAATTTAGTAAGTGTGACTTCTAGCTTGATCATATAGAATTCTTGGGTCATGTGATCTTGAAAGATGGCATATTAGTGGACCCAAAGAAGGTTGAAGCAGTTGTTAAGTGGAATCGTTAAACTAATGTTACAGAAGTGAGAAGTTTTCTTGGGCTAGCCGGCTACTATAGGCGATTTGTAGAGGGGTTCTCAAAGAGTGCTGGTCCACTTACCTGTCTAACTCAGAAGAAAGTTAAATTTGAATGGTCAGATCAATGTGAACGTAGTTTTCAAGAGTTGAAGAGACGGCTGGTGTCGGCTCTTATTCTAACTCTACCTTTTGGAAGTGGCGGCTTCGTAATCTACTGTGACGCATCCAAAGAAGGTTTGGGTTGTGTTCTTATGCAAGATAGCAAAGTTGTTGCCTACACTTCTAGACAATTGAAATTACATGAGAAGAACTACCCCACTCGTGATTTGGAGTTAGCGGCGGTTGTGTTTGCCTTGAAGATATGACGACACTATTTGTATGATGAAAAATGTGAAGTCTTTTCCAATCACAAGAGTCTGAAGTATATCTTTACTCAGAAGGAACTGAACATGAGGCAAAGAAGATGGCTAGAACTTTTGAAGGATTATGACTTATCCATTAATTACCATTCGGGTAAAGCTAATGTGGTAGCGGATGCTTTGAGTCGTAAATCCTTTGGAAATATGGCAGCTTTGCTAACTTCTTAGAAATCTATCCTTGAAGATATGAGGAAGTTAGACTTGGAGGTGTTGGTGCAGCAGCTTGGTGCTCAATTAGCTAATCTTCAAGTACAACCTATGTTGATTGACAGAATTAAGGCTAAACATAATGAAGATCCACAATTACATAAAATTAAAGAAGGTATGGAAGCTGGAAGACAAGCGGATTTTAGTTTACATGTAGATGGATCCTTGAGGTTTTGTGGTCGATTATGTGTTCCTGAGGACTCAAAGCTAAAAAGGGAGATCTTGCAAAAAACTCACAGTACTAGATTTTCAATTCATCCGGGAAGCACTAAAATGTATAGGGACTTGAGAGAAAACTTTTGGTGGATCAACATGAAAAAGGATATTATAAAATTTGTCGATCAATGTTTAGTTTGCTAGCAAGTGAAAATTGAGCATTAGAAACCAGGTGGACGGTTGCAACCTCTAGAGATACCTAAATGGAAGTTGGAGCATATTGCCATGGACTTTGTAGTCGGTCTACCGAGGATGCCAAGTGGTAAGAATGCTATATGGGTGATTGTTGATCGATTGACTAAGTCCGCTCACTTTTTGTCATATCGATTTGGCCTTTCAATTGAAGATATGGCAAAGCGATATGTTAATGAGATAGTGAAGCTTCATGGAGTTCCAGTAAGCATTGTTTTCGATAGGGATCCTAGGTTCGTGTCTAACTTTTGGAAGAGTTTGCAAGGAACATTGGGCACTAAACTCAACTTGAGTACAGCTTTTCATCCACAAACAGATGGACAGTCAGAGAGAACGATCCAGACATTAGAGGATATGTTGAGATCATGCATCATTGACTTCGGCGGTTCTTGGGATGAACATCTACATTTGGCAGAATTTTCTTATAACAACAGTTATCAATCTAGCATTAAGATGGCACCCTTTGAAGCTTTATATAGCCGAAAATGCAGAAGTCCTATTTGTTAGGACGACATTAGTGAGAAAAGACTAACTTGCCCTGAATTCATTCAACAGTCAGAAGAGAAAGTTAGGTTGGTTCGGGAACGTCTCAGAACAGCTCAAAGTCGTTAGAAAAGTTATGCGGATCTAAAAAAGACGCAAGTTATAATTTAACGTGGGAGATCACGTATTCTTAAAAGTTTCTCCTACGAAGGGTGTAATGAGATTTGACACATGTGGGAAGTTAAGTCCAAGGTACGTGGGACCATTCTTGATCTTAGAGAAAATTGGTGAAGTCACTTATAAAATTGGCTTTGCCACCGGCACTATCAAGTGTCCATAATGTGTTCCATGTCTCTTTGTTGCGGAAATATGTGCCAAATCTTGAACATGTGCTAAACTTTACTCCATTGAGATTACAGGAGAACTTGACATATGAGGAGCAGCCTATTCGCATTGTCGATAAGAAGGATCAAGTGTTGCAGCGACGAACTATTCCTTATGTGAAAATACAATGGCAAAACCACACCGAGAGAGAAGCTACTTGGGAACTTGAGGAGGAGGCAAGACATAAATACCCTCACTTGTTTCATGATTGAAGTACATGTAAATTTCGAGGACGAATTTTTTTTTTTTTAAGGAGGGTAGAATGTAACATTAGGCTAGTGGGCCCCAAAAGAAGAAACATAAAAAGAAGTTTTAAAGGCCCCAAAAGAAGAAACGGAAAAAGAAGTCGAAAAGTTAATAATGCAAGAAAAAAAAAAGAAAAAAAAAAGGAGATGGGAGAGGGCTCGGCTAAATAGAAGCTGAGAGTTTCCTCGACCAAAATGAAAAGAAAGAAAAGAAGAAGAAGAAGAAGAAGAAGAAGAAGAAGAAGAGAAAGGGGAAGAAAGGAAAGGAGTTTTGGCACGTGCATGCCTTGGATGCCTCGCCAAGCCGACTCAACTCCATAACGCAGCACCCGGTAAGAGATCAAGCCCCTCGTTCGTCCAATTGAAGTAATTTTTTAATTTGGGACTGAAATTCGGAATTTTTGGAAAATCGAGCGGCGAAGTCTGATTTTGGAGTCGTTGAGCCACGTATTTTTGTAGGAATTGTATTTTAGGGTGTTGTGGAGTCGTGGGATTTTACGGATCGTGATTTGAGCTTATGGTTTGTCTGAAACAAAATTTCAAAGTTTCCCGTGCGCAGTGAACAGTATGCGTCCAGCAGCTTTGGGCCGTATTTTGTCATTTTTCGGCTTGATTTGTGGGCGGCCAATTTGGGATTCTTGTAATATGTGTCAAGGGCTCTCTATTGACTATAAGTACATTCGGATCGGGGTTCGGAAGAGAGAGTTAAGGCTCGATTAAGTTTTGCGCTTAAACTTCATGTTGCGAATGGCTTGAACAATCGCTTTGGTTATGCGACTTGTTAGCGCGCAGAAGTCCTTTTGTTAGAGTTAAGGCGTAACTTAGTTATTTTGTAGTCGAGATAGAATTTTATTAGATTTTACAATAATTCTTCGGTTATTTGATAGAGCATTGAGTTCAACGATACAAGTATCGTCTGTCATTTGGTCGTAGACGACAAGGTGAGTGGTACTATATTTTCTTTGGTTTTATAAAACCATGTCTTGAAGTATGTATGTATGTATATTGAACCAAGAAGAGCATTTTTATTGCATAAAAACCAGATCGAGCAATTGTTACTCTTTGGTTGATTGTGAATGTTTGAAAAACATGTTATACAAGGTTTGTGGAGAAACGTATATGAAATTGCTTTGCGATTGATTTATAGAAAAATTTATAATAATTTGAGAAACGAATATGAAATGGATGATGGGCTATATTGCAAAATGTTATTTGTTTGGTTTAATATATTGATTTCTGGATTGGATTTCTGGTATTGGAGAATGGTTATTTATGCTCAATATGACTGTGAACCCAGTGAGGGGTTTTTGTGGTATGCATACCAGGTTTAGGATATCCTTCTGGCCCCAGCCACCGGCTTTGTAGTTGGAGACCTTGCCAAGGGGAGAATTTTGGTCGCCTTGTCACAAGGCATTGTGTCGTGACCATGGTTAGTTATTGAGCAAAAGATTGATCAATGGATAGACCATTGATATGTGTTTTTGATGGAGATTATTCAATGGATTCGACCATTGATACTTGACTTTTGATGGCGATTCAAATGAGTTTTCCATATTACTATAAATCTTTGATGATAAGAAATAACTCTTATAAGATTCAATACGTATTTTATATATTGAGTTAGCGTTATGAAGTTTGGTATTACTTTGTATACATGCATAGTGGTTGTTCGATCTGCTTAGAAGATATGTACTACTCACTGAGCTGTGGTTGCTCATCCCATTCTTCCTTTGCTCTTTTCAGGTTCCTCAGCTAGCGGCGAATAGGGCGAGTGCGCCGTCGTGGGAAACTTTTGGGGAGTTCTATTTTGTTTTTGTTATGGTTTAAGGAAGTGGTGCAAATGATCCTTACTAGTGATTGGATCATCTGAGTTTTAAACGTATATCTCTTTTCTCTTTTTGGTGGATTATAGAAACTCTGATGTTGCAACCAATTTGAAGATTTATCTGATATTTATATATAAGTTAATATCAGTTTGTTGGTTGTGTTTGAGGCTACGTCCTTATAAAGAAGGACGGCCGTGTCATCCCCATTCTTTGTAGTTTTGGGGTGTGACAGCTAATATGTTTCACATAGGATTTTATTTACCCTTAGAGTATTCTGTGACAGTCCGTCACGCAGATTAATCAGAAGCTGCTTTGGACATCTTTATCCCAGCTTCTTGACCTCAAACAGATACATAATATTTCAGTAATTAAAAGAGATAATACAACAGCCAGGATTGTGAAATTGAGGGCAATATAACCCAAGCTAGTATATGATCCTGAAACAGGAAGAGCTCTCGTGTTAAACAATAAACTCGTAGACATCTTGTTGTTATTCTCTTTGCCAGTTATTTCATGCTTATAACCTCATTGAAGAGGAATCATAGAGTGAGTATAAGAAGATCCTTCGTCTCAGGAACTTATTGCACTCAACATCAAAAGTTCATTTACATCATGCTCTAAAATCCACTTAATGCAACCGTACTCAAAGGAGGAGGAGCGGGGAAGGAGGGGAAGGAGAATTACAACCCTTAGTCTCCCGTTACATATATTCTTCTTCTTGCTTATTCCAAGACATTAGGAACATTTGCATTATTAGTATGAATTATTATAATTTATTTGAAAAAAAAAATAATTAAAAAATAATTAATATTATATTTTTTTAAAAGCAAAAGAGAAAACGAGACCGGGCTCCTTCTTCCTCTTTCTCATTTGGGCAAGACCCATTTCCTTTATCTCTTCCCAAGCCTGACCCGGGCGCCTATCTTCTTGCTCCTTCCTCCCTCATGCGACGCACACTCCTCTGCGGCGACAGAGATGTACAAGAGCAGAAAGCAAAACAAACCGTGATCCGCGAGTCTGGATCAAAGATGATTGGTAAGCTGGCAACGGCAAAAGCCATGGGCACTTGCCTGTTGCCTTTAAGAAGGAGAGAGGGGACTCATTTCAAGGGGGTTTTCTGGTAGAGAGAGAGAGAGAGAGAGAGAGAGATCTAAGAGCTCGAGAGAGTGGAGGGCGAGCCAAAGGGAGAGTATGAGATTGAGAGAGCGTTTTGCCATCACCTAAGATCTGTCCGTTGCGCGCCGTCCAAACTAGGTAGGCCTACTTGAGCCATGTGCTCTTTTTTTTAGGTGTCGGGCCAAAGCTCACTGTCAACCAGTTCGCACGAGCTTCGGCCTCACCGGTCCTCCATGAAAGCTCCTAGATGTCCCGGTACATGTTTATAGAAGTCTAGGTTTGTACTTGAGTCCATATCAGGCCGAAAGTCCTCTATTTCAGTTGTGTATGCTAACTTTATGTTGAATTGCCTGAAAGAGATCTGAGTCCGTGGGTATGTTGCGGCCAAAGATACTTGTTCTGCATTCACATCTGTTCTAAGTGTGGTTAAACTATCTCTAAGTCAGCCTCTGGTGTCGCTCGTGCACTTCGTGTTGATCTCTGCCCAAATCCAAGCCTCAATTGAGCCCCTATGTCCCTTTTAGCCGTTGCATACCAAGTGTTAGACAAAATGCCCCAAAGAGAGCCAAAATATAGTTTGTGTTTTTAACTTAGAGTTGACTAGTGCCTGTTGCTATCTCTATTAAATCATGTTAGTTTTATTGCTTACACTACATTTTTGTATGGTTTACGTGAAATATTCGTGTGTTATCGAATCACCGAAGTTTTTTGCCGTGCCAGAAATGGACGATCGGTGGACGATGGTGGTTCGGTGATGGAAGGGATGGTGGTTGCTCCCACCGGTGTTGTTGTGTGGGCAAGGTTCGGGTTGAAGCATGGCTTCCGTTAAGAGTCGGGCGTGGAAGTGCAATGAAGAAGAAGGCCACAGGGAAGAGGAAAAGAATAAAAAAGCAAAAAGAAAACGAAAAACCAGAAAATTAAAAAATTAAAAAAGAAAACACAAAATGAAAGAAAAGAGAAAATGGGCCGTGGTTTGTTTGCCTGGGCTGGTCGATGGGCTGGTATGATATGGGCTGTGCTGAAGTGGCTTAAACTCTAAGTGGGCTGGGGGCCGCCCCTTTTTTCTAAAAAACATTTACATGGGTCTTTTCGTTTTTTCTAAGTGGGCTTTAAGGCCAGCCCGGTTTAGTCCAACCCGGACATATAGGGTCCGGGTCGGTTTGGTAGGGCCGGGTCTCGTGACCCGGTCTGAATTGTTTTTAATATTAAAAAATATTTAAAAATATAAAAAATCCAGAAAATTCTAAAAAACATTAAAAATTCAGAAAACCATAAAAATATTAAAAATCCATAAAAATCCTTGGAAAATTAAAAAAATTCGGAAAAAATAGTAAAAAAAATTAAATATTAAAAATAAAAATTTCCTAAAAATCAAGAAAATCATCAAAAAAATTTAAATATCTTGGAAATGGCTGAAGAAGTCTTTTTGGCTAGTCTTTTCTTTAAATGTGTGAAAATCCTTAGTGAAAATCATACTCAATTGAATAAGCTTTTATGGCTCTATCATAGGGTTCCAATTACTCTTAGAAAAAATACCCTTGATTAATTATAAGTTCCCTTTAGCTTAGTTAGGAATGATGCTTAATTATCTCTTAGTTGTTAGATGTTCCTTTTCCTTGCAATTTATTCAATGCCTTCTTCGGTTATTGTTGGTTACATGATCACCTCGCAAATTAGTGGGTAGGTCTAAAATTAATCCAAACTACCTAATAAGAATCTCCTTTAAAAAAAGACAAATTAGGTATCGAAAATGCATTAATTGGTTAATTAATATAATCAAGTTCTCGACTCTAGATTCCCTAGTTGTGTAGAAAGTGAGGTATATTTTCATGACTCATTTGGTTTCTAGACAATCCCAATAAATTAGCGGCGACTCCTCATTAGAAGATTTTTATGAACATCCTAATGTCGTATGGGGTATGGTCTTGAGTGAGTCCATGCTTAATTAGGGGCTATAGGTCCATCTTTTAAGTAATACTCCTAAACCTATGTCTTTTTCCTTTTGGACAAAAAAGGTAAGTCGTGACTCTATTACATTCCTTGCTCTATCTTCCTATCATATCAGTTGGAAATTTTCCTTACTCCTTGACTCTATTCACATTGGTATAATGGAATTGCTGATGATTGAAATGAGTTGATGAATGAGGGAAAAGAACAAATCTTGGTCATTCATTGACATTCTTGAACTGTTTGTGTGGTAATGCATTTTGTGTAGCTACGACAAAATGCACTAGAGTACAACAAGTTTAGAATAGTATTGATCACTTGAGAAACTAGATAAATTCTATACTTATATAAGTTTATATCACTAAAATAATTTTAAAAGAAAAAGCACAATTATTTCGTAAGGACACAAGTTAACTGCTCATGGATGAGAAAATAAGTTTTAATAAAAATAAAATAAAATTAGGAGGTAGTTTTTTCTACTCCATTTGGTCAGAAAATTTCATACATGACGCTTTACAAAAATCATGTCAATCAAATTCTAAATAATCATCCCGATCCCGATTTGTCTCTTTAACCAACACCAACCCCAATTTCTACGCCCCTTGCTCGTACATTTTTTTTTTTTTTTGAGGGGGGGGGATCGAAGCCCCTTGAAAAAGTTAGAAGTAAGGAAAAGGGCGCGAGTACTGCCCTCATCTTCCGCTTCAGTTCCTTCTACCTTGGTCGTCACCGGTGGCGTCTATAAAAATAGTCAAAGACCATATAGTACAAAGTGCCGCTTGGCCAGAAAGTGAGATTGGACTGTAGAATTTCACGGGCAAAGACTTTTGCACAACTTTATAAAAGCCAATTGAAGAGTCGTAAAAACTGATGGCGGAAAGATGGACGAAAAGGACACTTATAATTTCACAACTTTCGCATTACGTTTATTTTAGTGTCCAAATTTTCGAAGTGATCTTTTAAGTGGCACAACTTTTGAAAATCTCGATTATTCAAATAACATGTGGCATTAATTTTGAATATATAAACATGTCAACTCAAAATAGATAACTTTGTTTGACAACATAAATTTGTCTAAAATGGAGAAATTAGGTTCAAACTTGCCAGATGGATTTACACTTTGGTAATACACTTGCATCAACGACATATAGGTCTCGGCCTTGGGTTGCCTAGATCTTCTCCAACTGCAAACTCATAAGAGGGAAATGCCGGAAGAATTGATAATTCTACGACATTCTTCATCTGATACACAACGGCATCCCCAACTTTCCAAATATTCCAGCAAGAATAAGAAATCCTCCTCAGCGGAGCTTTCAAGTCCTCCTGGCTCAACCGTTGTCCTTCCACCTGCATTGAAAGCTACTTATCAAAAGTTTGAGTTGATGTTCATTAGTTTCAGTTTCATCATAGACAACACGTTTAGAGGATTCTATGATCTTTCTTCGATATGAGTCTTCAGCAGTAGCTAATGCACCGGAACACAAATCCAACATAAAATGTCTAATCTTCAGCTGAAAATCAATGATTCGGATCGGCTTCCACACCTTACTGTCAGTCCTATGATTAAGAACATGAATGTTTATTTTTCATGCAAGTTTCATTCTTAGGTCCCATAGCTACATTATAAGCAGATTTAACAGGAAAAAAAAAACTTTATTTCTATTCCATGGCCACATCATGTTGTCTCTCCATCTCCTATCCCAGAAAATCGCAATGCAGTATCATATATATGATGTGCTAGCTTCGAATGAAACAAAAACTCTAATGCTAACCCAATAAGCCGTAAAAGAGGAAAAGCGTGATCATACTTGAGAAGGAGAGCATATGCTCCTCCATTATCTTTATCTCATTGAACTTGGCTTATACTTGAGGCAAATGTTACGGCCAAGAGGTTTCTGTAGCTAAAGGGCCGTGCCTTTCCATGGAGGACCTCTTGCAATCGTTAGGATTCCCAACAAGACTTCTTTCGGAACGTCTCAAGGATGGGCGATACGGTTATTGAGCCAAACTCTAGAATTCTCGTCATTAGTGTTGGTAGTTGGTAGGTTTGGCGGTGCGATCTCATCCACCGGATGAATTCTCGATCAATGGATGTAATTAGAGGGCCTCTCGTTTAAGAAAGGGTGCCCTCTCCCTCATTTGTATACATCCAACTATTTCAACAATACAAAAGCTCATTTCTTTCGAGAGCTTTTCTTTCTAGAAACTTTTTCTCTCTACGATCCGAGTGAGCGAGCGAATGAGCGATCGATTGATCGAGCAAGACTTGGCTTAGGCGATCCAAAAGAGCTTGAGTCGCCGCACGGTCACGATCTCAATCGATCAGCCCGTGACACAAACATATGAGATTCCACATCTAAATTATCATTGTACTTCATCACATTCAGCTCTTTTTTTTCTTTTTTTTCTCTCTCACCAGTTCTATTTTTCTCCACTAAATAATCATCTTCCTCGATAAAAAAAAGGCAGGGTCTTTCTCTAATCTAAATCCTCACGTCTGAGACAAGGAGCTTCTATCTATGGCAGCTTCAAATCTTTTCTCTCTTAACCCTCCACGCATTTTGCATTTGGCTAAGTCTACGTCCCCAACACCTTCCTTCACGGTGGTGAACCTCTCCATTCCAACCTCGAAGAACATTTGAAGAGCTCGATTTCGTTGAACAATGAGGCCGTGAAGGAAACGAGAATTGGAGGTCACGTTGCTAAATCTCCTCTCGTTAAAGAGGCCGGTTATGATCAAATGTGTCCAAACTCCTTTTGAGAAATTGGACCGTGCAAATACAGGCTCAAATAATAGCAACAAATCAACCGAATACTTAGGTGATGCTTTTTTAATTATTTCTTAGGCATTTCAAATTAAAAGTACGTTGTGCTTGCTGACGTAAGAAATATCGAGCTACTTAGGATTACTCGAACTTAGTTTGATGGTTACCCAACCTTGTGTTGATTCTTATAGTTGTTTCTAGGTATCTAATTGGATGATGAGATTAAACATTAAGGCTCCATTTGTTTCGTGAAAAATAAATAATTTGGATAACATTTTCCTAAAGATAAATCACTCGTATCACTTGAAATAATTAGGCAATTGAGAATTTTTTCATTATCAACAACAATTTAAGTTGAAATATTTTCGTGAATGCTGAAGATATTATTTTTTCTTTTATTTTTTGTAAGTGACACAAGTAATCATATTTAGGAAAATGCTTTTCAAATCGTTTATTTTTCTCGAAACAAAGTTAACCTGATACTAATGTTGAGTTTTAATGCACGTCATAAGTAGCGTGAGTGCTTCGTGGACCTTTCCTTGAACTTAAATCAACAGAATATTGAGATCAATTTCTGAAATAGGCATTGAGTTTCCAATTTTGGAGTCACGAAATGGAGCTTGACAATGGCAATACCAGTGCTTTGTTCTGAATTGAGATCTTTATAACATGGTGCTTCTACACGATTGACCCCACTGGACTGATATGCTGGCTCTGTCCCTGAATTTATTTATGCACGCATTCCATCAATTTCATTTACAATGTTTCATACTGAAAAGGAACTTAGACATATGATAATGGTAATAAAACAAGGAAAATTTGAAAGAAGAAAACACTCATATCTATCAAGAAATCTTGTTTCTCCAATGTCCGTAGTGTGTTGTTTGTGACAAATGAAATGGTAACTATTTTTTTCATTATATTTTTGACACTTGATTGATATGTAATCGGTAATACTAGAACTAATCTATACTATTATTTTCATTTTTTCCCTAAAAGTCCCCCTAAATACTTTTGTATGAATCTATACTGAAAATGTGGATGTTAAGTTAGTGCATGTGATGGAATTGGTCCTAGTTGGGGCTGTCAATTAGATTGTTGATAAATGCAGGAACGATCAATTAATAATTTGTTTTAAATTGACATTTCCATAAGATTTATGATAATTATGCGATGAAAGAAATTAAGTTCTTATTGAAAATTAATCAAGGACTAATCCTATAACTAAAACAAATTATAGGACGGAGATGGAACACTCTTGAAAGCGGGAGGACCGAAAGCGGGAGGACCAAAAGCACAATCGATAGGCACCACGTGTCGATTTGCTGGTGCTGACCGAGCACATTCCGTGCACATTTGGAGAAAACTGGAATTATTACGTAGGAAATGCCATTCCTTGGTCGCGGACCCATTTAAAGGGTGTCAATACTGTTGCTTATTTTAACCTAATAAATATGAGGCTTCTTGCGGCACTTCCCATCGACTCATAGATTTAAATAAAAGAAGAAAAAAAGATGCGTTTACCACTTGTGGAGAGAGTTGACCACTCCAGAAAATGTGGTTGAACCCTTCACCAGTTATAGCCTACAACAAACTCCTTTTCCGAATTTCATTGGCTTACCTCTTCCATGTGATTCTCGTTCATCAACACCATTTGGATCCCACTCCAGAAAATGTGGTCGAAACAGAACCCAACTACTGAAGCAAAACAATCTGGGTTTGTCCACTCACTTATATTTAACTATGTTAAACTGCATGTGGGGACAAAGCGTGCATTAACAGGCCCATGCTTAGCCACGACAGTGGTTGGACCTAACGGTAGATGAGACACATTTTGGCCAGGGTCATGAGTTTGATTCACGTCTTAAGCAAACTTCTAACGACTCGATTGCGTTGTTTAGTTGCGGCATATCTTGTATGGAGAGATTTCTGAATCGTTAGCTTACATCTTGAAGAGATTGCAATGATGTGCTAGCCAAGCTCAAACCTTTGAATCACGAGTGGTGTAGAGTAGTCATGGCTCAAATTGAATAGTCCGTATTAGGTATCGGACTCATATGACAACTCTTAAAGGGGTTGTAGCACCAGTTGCCTTTCCTTGCTCCATTAGTTTATAACAGAGAAAATTAACCCGTGCCAAAATAGCTTCTAGCTCTATCTCCTCTCTCATGCGATGTCCTACCATTTGAGAATCTACAATCTAAAAATTTTAAGCCATTGGAGGATAAGACCGTTTGCGTATATAAAGCTTATATTAATCGTCATTAGGTATTTCCTCTTTTTTGTTTTTTTTGTTGCTGTCATATCTTGGCTATAGCCATGATGATGGCTGACTTGGTCAAGTTAGCATTTTCCTCAGTAATGTTGCAAAAAATCAAAGAAACTATTTTTTTTTAAGAGTATTGAAATATATCACATTAAACATTTTCCATTACTCAAATTTGATGGAATTAATGAAAGTTTATGACTGTACAAATTGATCAAGTTTTAGGACTTGATTTTACTATTTTAAAGTTTCAAGACGTGAATAAATTTTTGTGACTAGTTTTAGATTTGCTAGTACATTGATCCTTTATTTATTTTTCAATTTACCATGTTTTTTATGGTTTTTTTTTTCCTTGGTTACCTGTGCATTGAGCTTATCAACAAAATATCAATTTTAATTGGAGTTACTTACTAGCATTTTTAATCTCACTTGATCGCGACAAAGATTTTATTTAAACCTGTGTAAAAGAGGCTATTCCCTCTACATAATTTATTATATTCTGATCAGAAATTGGGAGGCAACCGCAAGTGGGAGCTGACGCAAGAACTTACAGGTTGAGAAAAGTTAGAGCATAAAACCTTTGTTAATTTTGAACTTTTTTGTCTTCTGAAATGACAAAGTGGACGGTGTTTGACTTGTGAGATTTACTAATTTGAGTTTGATTGGCCATCAAAAAAGAATTTTACTAATTAATAATTAGGGAGGTGCTTTACTCATTAAGGACCACATGCTTCAATGGATCTTGCACAACAACGATCTTATCCCATGACTTTACTTTAAGTGGGGTCGTCTCCCCCCTTTATGTAGTTTTTAGACCCTAACCTTTGTTTTGTCGGAAGAAAACAATTTCATTTATTAAATCAAATCATTAAAGAAGACGCACTTAGTATATACACATATTAATTAGTCAGCCACTCAACAATATTTTTAATGAAAAATTTAAAAAGATTAAGCAAGAGCACGCGAAGAGAATACTGTCATGTGACCAAATCAGTATGTGCAATTTCTTAAGTTTCTAGAAGAAAGTCTCAAATCTGGTTATTAATTGACCTTATGTGTATAATGAGGTGTCAAATTATCTCACATTGATTATTTATAATATTTTATACTCTTTGTATACTTTATATATATATAGATAGAGAGAGAGAGAGAGAGAGAGAGAGAGAGAGAGAGAGAGAGAGAGAGAGAGAGAGAGAGAGAGAGTTGGACATATTAAGTTTTTCAATAATCATCACAGGTACTACCAATCTATAAATAACATATCATTTCTTAAGAAATTTTCATGAAAAGATCATTGAATGCCATTAAAAATCAACAAAAGACATTAAAACAAACAAATAATTAAGCAAACGACCTTCTCTAGCTTTCGTGGGAAGTTTGTTCTTGCTCTTAATTATTTGAATGAGGTCCGTGTCAACATTCTCACATGATGCTTAACAAATTTATCTAGACATGATTCTATTGGTTTAAGTTACCAAGTCTCATTTGAATTACTTATCGAGGTATTTTTGGAATTTTCCACACACATATCAGCTTTTCTATTGCTTTACCAAATTTTATTAGTTTGGCTAATCAATGTTTCAATTTACGAACTCTTTTATGAAACTATCACTTTCCTTGATTTTTGGAGTCGTTAAGTAGAGCTTAAAATGGCAGCATAAGTGCTTCGTGCTGAGTTGAAAACTTTGTAACACGATGCTTCTACAAGATTGACCCTTCTTACTCGATATCGTGGCTCCATCGCCGTATATGTTCATGCAATGATCTGATCATTTTCATTTACAATTTTCCATATTATTATTTTTATCTGTTATCTAACTTATAATATGATAATGGTCCTAAGAAAAGGAACATTTGAAATGAGAAATGCTCCTACATAAATTGAGAAAACTTGTTTTTCCCGTTGCCATTGCATGTACTTCGTGATGTTCCACACGTCATAAGTGGAATGCTAATTGTTCATTTCATTCTAATTTGGACACCCCTAATTAATATATCTTAAAAAATACATTATGATTGGAATTGTCATGAGTGAAAGGAGTCCCCGGCGTTTGCACGAGCTGATGCTGGTAGCCTAAATGCGATAATATTTTTCTATTCTAGTCATATGGTATTGCCCTTTTTAAATCGAAAGGCAGGCATGTTTCCGATGTCGGTCTGTTCTTTCCCACGAATCAAAGTGCCGTGACACACCCCACCAAGCATGGGGCCGATACATTGTTACTAGTCAGTCTTAAGTCCTCAGAATTTTTTATTATTCCGGTGCGTCCGCTCTCATAAAGTAATGTTTGTAAGTCTAGTATACTTGTGGGGAAATTACAAAAATCGTCCCCGTACTATTAGCCAACTTCAGTTTCGGTCCATGTACTATACTTCATTATAGTTTAGTCCCTCAACTTTTCTGTGGCAACGATTTTGGGATTAAAATTTAATTCAGGGATAAATGCATAGGAAGTCTTAAAATTAGTTATGAAAGTGCAATTAGATCATAAAAATTTTAAAATATGTTGTTAAGTCCTAAAGCTTATTAGTATTTTCTGTTTGCCAAGTTAAATGGAGCAAATGAAAAGACTTGATTGCACAAACTTGACAAATTTTAATATTTGATTGCACTTTTTGAAAGTTTTAGGATTTGATTATATTTTAATAACAAATTTTAGAACTTCTAGTACACTTATCTCTTTAATTTACAATCAATGTGTGAATGGAATATGCTGAGTAAGCATTGACAAATCAATATGTGGCACCTACGTATAAAAGTTTCAATAAAAATTAGACTTTCGATCCACGTGCTAAAAGAAATATTTAAATTGAGTCCTTGTACTTTGTTTTTGTTACCAAAACCAGTCCTCTTATTTTTTTTCAACAAAAATTTAATTTCTTTCATCTTAATCCAAAATCTCATAGGAAAGTCAAATTGAAATACGAGTGTTAGTTTAAAATTAGTTTAAAATTGCTATATTTACAAGTTCAACCAATTTAATTGAAAGACTTATTAAGATAAATGCCATCGTTAAGCATTTGAAGAAGTTAAATGATTGTACTTATTGGTCAAGTTTTAGCCATGATTTCACTTTTTAATAGTTTTAGAACTTAATTATACTTTTGCGACAAGTTTTTAGTCACTCAGTACATTTATTCCTTATTTATCCATTAATTAAAAAACTCTTCTATTGTATTATCATTTTGCATTTCTTTTTTTTGCCTTGATTACCGACATTCTTGAATTTATTCACATGTTTTACAAAGTTCCACAAATATAATTGGAACAATTTATCTAAGTCAGACTAATAGAAGGTCGTAATTTTGTATAAGAATTGATATATTTAAGGTGTTCATAAAAATATCAAAACACCCTCAACTATATATCAATCATAAGAACAAAACTTGTTCTATTCAGAACAGTAGAATTCTCCTCTTATTTAAAAATCCATGTTGGGGCCTCACAATTGAATACAAAGAACGAATCCCCCTTCTTCATCATAATTCACATACCACACGCACAGCAAAAGAGTGAGAAGATGCCAATGACGCTTTTTCTACTTCTTTGCACGCTCAGCTTTTCCACCATCAGTGCTGCTGAATTCACACTCACCATAAGCAGACATTACTGCTCAAACTCAAGCACCATCGCTCCCAATAGCACCTACCAAGCCAACCTCATTCGTGTTCTTCATGATCTCGTCTCTAGTGCAAGTTCCGACCGTGATGAAGGATTTTCCGTCACATCGAGCGAGGCCGTCTATGGCAGCTTTATGTGCAGAGGAGATGTCTCGAAGGCAGAGTGCATGGAATGCATCAAGAACGCGAGCGTTGAGATAACCCGCTTATGCCAGTTGACCAAAGTCTCTATCCTGTGGTACGATCGGTGCATGTTGCGCTATGCCGATGTGAATTTCTCCTCAACTGTAGAGATGGAACCTCTGTTGGACGATTACAATGGAGAGAACACAGAAAATCCAGATGACCTCGTGAAGCTACTGAACAAGACCATGAATAGCGCTGCAAGAGAGGCTGCTTGGCATTCTTCTAGGATGTATGGCCATCGCGAGGCCAAGTTCACTCGGGAAAAAAAGTTGTACACGTTTGCACAGTGTGTGCGTTATCTTTCCAAGAACGATTGTTGGGAGTGCCTTCGCAATGCAACATCTAACCTCTTAAGCCTGCAAAAGGGGAAAATCGGGGGCAGAGTGTTGCTTCCGAGTTGCTTTGTCCGGTCCGAGATTTACCCGTTTTATCAGAGAAGCTCAAAAGGTAAGGTAGCCCCTCATATTTTATTTTTTGAAGTTCATCATCGTACTTGTTGTTTCTTCTAAGATAAACGGAATTCATGTTGTCCGCTTAAGCTGAGTCTTTGCTCTTCCAGATGTCATTATAGTTTTCCGCCAGCAAAATAAATTGTTTCTTTTCAATTCAGCTACAAATAAAATCTTTACAGTTATATCACTCACAGCTCGTTTTAGTTAAGTACAGCCCATTTAATTGTCTAAAATAGCTTTCGAGGAGTTGGGGAATATCCTGCTCTTATGTATGTGCTGGAAGATGACATTTTGTAACTAGAAGAAGCCACACTTTCTTGTATGTCAATGATACTTTTAGCTGGGACTACAAATGCAGGGACGGTGCCCTTTCAAGTGAAAATATCCGCCGCAAGTTTCGCTGCTATTGTAGGATTGATGCTACCCATTTACATGATAGCTCAGCATTTACTGAGAGGAAGAAGAAGAAGAGGAGTTCTAAGAAGGGACAGAGAAAGTTGCATAGAAGAACATCCAATCGGTAACTTGGCAAAACAATGCTATTGCGTAAATACAATTTATTCATTTCGTTTCACTAGAGTCTAAAGATATGTGAACCATTTAACTGCCAGTTCAGAAGCAAATTTCTGAGCTCCATTCCCTGCAATTTGATCTGCAAACAATAGAAGCCGCCACAAATAAATTCTCAAACGACAACAAGTTAGGGGAAGGTGGATTTGGTCCAGTTTACAAGGTAATTAGGATGTTCAAAGATATTATTCAGCTTTTGACTTATCAAGAAGCCAACACTCGCTAATTCTCTGTCTCTACTCATAATGTAGTATTGTCGTTTGCAGTGAAGCCTCTCGAAGCACCGGGGGATTTTTCTCATTTACATTAGTTAGATAGGAAAAACTTTGAGATTATGCATCTGGTTATCCTATTTCAATGCCCAATCGCATATACGCAATAACCAAGAGTATAACAAACGAAGAAACAATAAGATGTGTCTATTTTGGCAAATTTGTTTTTATGTCTATTCTGCTATCAGGGTACATTGCCTGGTGGTCAAGAAATTGCAGCAAAGAGGCTGTCTAGGAGCTCTGGACAAGGTGTGGAGGAATTCAAGACCGAGGTTGAACTAGTAGCCAAACTTCAACACAGAAACCTGGTGAGGCTTCTGGGGTTCTCCATGGAAAGAGATGAAGCAATACTGGTCTATGAATACGTGTCCAACGGGAGCCTCGATCGCTTGTTATTTGGTTTGCCTCTCTTTTATCTCCTTTTCACCACGTTAATTCTCCAGAATTTCAATCTAAATGATATGTTTCGTTAAGAGAAGATGAGACGAAAATATTATTCTGGCTAAATGAAGACAAACTAGATATATTAGTGACAGCAGGACAACGTAATACAAATAAACATCTTGTTATTATTCTACTTAGTTTTCTCCGTCACTTCATTTATACATGCACGAATGCAACTTTAAAGATAGAAAATAGTGAAGAAGTAGATAGGGAAAATGAATTACTTGATAATGAGAACATTGATCCAAAGTTGATGAAAGCAACTATATGTGTTGATCTGGGCATGAGCATTATGCTAGTACTAGTTGATGCAACTTACAGATTAATTTCTTGACCGATGAATAATAGATCCTGAGCTCAGGGGACAACTAGATTGGTCAGCACGTTACAAGGTCATGGTAGGGGTGGCGCGTGGACTGCTATACCTTCATGAAGATTCTCGGCTTCGAATTATTCATCGTGATCTCAAAGCTAGCAACATTTTGCTAGATGCTGACATGAACCCAAAAATATCTGATTTTGGTGCAGCCCGGATCTTCAATTCTGATCAGACTCAAGCAAGCACTAAAAGAATTGTTGGAACATAGTAAGTACAATATCAGCTAATCCGACTTGTTATTGGCAATGAACAATGTGCCATTGGCATTGACTTGGAGCATTTTCTTGACAAGCAAGAAAAGCAGACTCGTCCTAATTTGTTTCTGGTAGAATATGTCCATAGTTAAACATTCTCTCAACTGTGTTAACATATTGTGTTTGATGTAGTGGCTACATGTCCCCTGAGTATCTGATGTTTGGACACTTCTCCATAAAATCTGACGTCTTCAGCTGTGGTGTGTTTATGCTGGAGATTATAACTGGCAAAAAGAACAGCCAATTCTTCGCACTGGATTGCGATGAGGACCTGCTAGGCTATGTGAGTATCTTAATTAAGCCATTCCTTTCTGGTTAAAATCACTTTTAATAGAATTACAACAGTATTTTGAACAAAAATTACTTATATAACTATTCTTTTAGGTTTGGAAGCACTGGAGCAATGGAATGCCATTGAAAGTAGTGGACCTAGCTTTAAGTGGTGCTTATTCTATGAACGAAGTGATCAGATGCATGCACATTGGCTTACTTTGTGTCCAAGATGACATGGAAGACCGGCCTACCATCGATTCGGTGATTCTGATGTTAAACAGCGATTCTATTAGCATACCAGTGCCTCAAAGACCTTCGTTCTTCTTTCCTGGTAAGAAGTACAAACAGGCACCTTGTGGTCTGAACTCAGATCAATCAAACAGCAAAGTGGACCAATCAGTTAGCAAGATAACGTCGCTGGGGTCTCTGAGTGATAGCAATCATGCTGATCCAGGTCCACGGTAATCGAGATTTTGAGGCTATCATTTAAACGATTCATTGTTTAGATTACCAGATAAATTGTGTGGGTACGCTTCATAGCACATTATTGCCAGGATCCTGTTAAAGGATTGCAATGGTGGATACCTTTGATGAAAAAGTGGATATCACTTTTGCAAATACCGTCAATGATGGTAGCCTCTAAAAGGTTTTCCAGAGCAATCAGTGGACTTCGATATCTATAGCCAATGCCGAATCTATCATCATTTAGTCAGAGATCACCATCGTCTGAGTTTCTGAAAATTTTAGAAGCTTTTTCACGTTATGGTGTTAGCATATTGAACTTTCTCAATAGTTTCTCAAGAAGTCCGCCTGTACTTATTGGCTGCTAAAATGTTTCTCGGAGGATCTTATTCACCCTGCGCGTAAAGAATTTTCAGCCAATCACTCACGCAGAGTAATGCAAACCTGCTTTCGATATCTTTCTTCTAGCTTCTTGATCTCGAATGGATACACAATATTCCAGCAATTAAAAGAGATAATCCAACAGCTAGGATTATGATAACGAGGGCAATATGACCTGAGTTTGTATTTATCCCGAAAAAGGAAGAGCTCTCATGTTAGATAATAAACTCATAGACATCAATCAGTGTTGAGACCCAATTGCCAAAACTAGTTTTTAGGATTGAAAGGAGTCCGTAGTGTTATTCTATCAGTTTCCAGATGAAAACTTCAGACACCGGTATATTAGCGAATACAGATGGACAATGTCTAAGGTGGAATATCAGCTGGCAAGTAGACCTCAAGTTTCTTGTGTTATATTAGGGTGACCAAACTGAAGTCGGACAGATGAAATCAAAGTGTTTCAAAACTAGATGAGGATTTGAAGATTCTTGCTATCTCATTCCTCCAAACGATCCACAACTTTGTCCTCAGTTTCACCGGTAATATTAGTAGGTGACGAATATCACTGATAACATATCGCCAAATCTACCTCCTCTAAAAACATCAAATGTTTTATGAGCCCAGAATATATAGTTTGATTCATTGTGAAATGGTCTGAATTTAGACTATCAGTTTATCTATTACGTGCACTTTGCAGTGTAAAATTAGCAGAATGGAAGAAGAGATGTGAAGAAACCGGCACTTAGAGGGCACACGGGTAGAAAATAAAGCCGAAAACAGACTCAGCACATTGAAATACCTTAGCAAACGATCGGAAAACGTGGGAACGATCGGTCAATGGTCAGGCCGGTCTAACTGAACTGGTCAACAGTCAACAGTCAATAGTTGGGCAAGGTCAACTGACGACGTGGCACGATGATGTGGCGGCGACGTTAGTAGTAATTGGCTAGAGCATGCACGTGGCTGGCAGGTGAGAGATGACGTCTGCAATGCCGAAGAGGCTTCTAGCGTGTGACGACGCGTAGATCGCAATTATAGCGGCGCTCGGTCGGTGGCATGTGCGGTGGCGATTGGCGATTTGGTCCCCGAGATTTGACTCGTTGGAGGACGGCGAGACTGATCTTGTAGTTGATTTCAAAAACAAGCCACCAAAAGCATCAAAACATCACTCAAAGGCATTGGCTCGTTGGAGGCGCATGAATTCTATTCGCAGTGGCGCGTGGATGCGCCTGAGAGCTTGTGTGGCGGCAAATTGTTGCAAATTTTTTTTTTCTTGACCAAAAAAAAAAAAAAGTCTGATGGTGATGGTGGTTTTTAGAAAAAAGCAACGGAAAGTGGTGAAACAACACTCAAGAGCAGCAGCTGTGGTACTGCCACTTTGTAAAAGACTCAAATGGGCATTGCTCGGACAAAAAGTGATCGAATAAATAAATATAACATTCAAGTGAATATCGTAATATCATATAAAGGTTATGATATTTATGATATTTTTATCTCCACATATAAGGTCGGACTTGTTCATTCGGAGTACACCTATTATGAGTAATGTATATTTGAGTTAACCTTAGTTTTCATTAATAATTTAATTTTTTTTAGGACATATTTCAGTATTTAGCACACTAGCGAAACTGAAAAATTTCTTCCCGAGCACCATGCCATAACTTAAGTTGATGTGTTTACTACAGGAAAAATGCATCATCTATTCACGCAAAATTTTTTTTATGCCTCGTCTTCTAGTATAGCAAGACAATGAGTAACCAAGCCTTATGTCATTAAGTGATCAATTATTCATGAACTGCTTCAAGCCCATGCGCCCTCTCTCTCTCTCTCTCTCTCTCTCTCTCTCTCTATGCATATTCTGCGTTTTTTTTTTTTACTTGTTGGCTTAATTTTGGCTCTTTTTGTTTTGTTTTTGGCACCGTGGTAACATTTGTTCAAGTTAGCATTTTCCTCAGAAATATTGAAAAACCTATTATTAAAAAAAGTTAAAAAAAAAATAGCACGTTAAGCATTTTGCATCACTGAAATTATATTGGGTGATGGAAATTCATACTTGTACTAATTCGTCAAGTTTAGGATTTGATTGTACTATTTATAAGTTTTAAGACTTAATTATACTTTTGCAATAAGTTTGAGGTCTTATACATTCATCCTTTTTCTTGAATGTACCAACTTTTCTATTGGGTTATTTTTCCATTTTTACCTTGGTTATTGACCCCTTATATTTATTAACATTTTTTTAGAGAGTACCAACTTCAATTGCACTAGCTTACTAACTTTTGTTCCATTAAGTTACCAACTCTATATATGTACATATATTTGGTTTTTTCATACATTTGCCAAATAGTCTATTGATTTTCCGAAGTTTATTTGCCTCGCTTACCAAGTTTCGATTTATGAAGTCTTTTATGAAGTGATCACTTTTCA
Source organism: Eucalyptus pumila (assembly GCA_016097595.1). Lineage (NCBI taxonomy): Eukaryota > Viridiplantae > Streptophyta > Magnoliopsida > Myrtales > Myrtaceae > Eucalyptus > Eucalyptus pumila. The sequence continues at coordinate 9,721,095 of CM027849.1, forward strand.
ATGATCTAGTTTCGAAGTTGTAAGTATTATGTTATTAACTCTTATTTAGAGTAAGTTATCCATTCAAATTTGTTTTTCTTACTAACACTTGAAATTTATCAACTGTTAGTCAAAATTGCCTTCTATTTTTATTAGATGTAGGAATCAACTTTTTTCCATTTAACTTATGAGTTAAATTTAGCTTATTAATTGATACTTAAGTTATTTACCAATGTCTATTGACTCCTCTTGAAATTACCAATGTTACGGATATCTTTTCGACTATTATTTGCCTTGTCTATTAACATTTTGAATCTAGTACCTCTCATAGAAATCACCATCTTTTTTTTTTTTCCTTTTTAAATGCCGAGGATCTGGCCTAGCTCACCTTATGGGAGCATAGCACCGACTATACCTCGGGGGAGACTGGCCCAGCACCGGGCCCCCTCGCTTAAATCACAAAACTACTTTGGGAGTCGTGAACGCCTCAGGGAGTCGAACCTCTGACTTGGTGACCAAATCAGACCAAATCATGGGGGACGCCTCAACCAACGCAGCCATGCGTGGGTGGGTGCCACCTTTTATATGACTGAAAATGAAAAATTATATTTTATCCAATTAAAAATATTGCAACCATTTTAGGACATTTCAAATGTAAAGTACCTTGTGCTTGTTGATGTGATAATGTTGAACTACGTAAGAGTTACTCAAACTTAGTTTGATGGTTGCTCAACCTTGTGCGGACTCTTTGGGTTAATTCTAGGTATCCAATTGGTTGATAAGATTAAGCACCGATACTAAAGTTGAGTTTTAATGCATGTTATAAGGGATTTAAATACTTCATGGACCTTTCCTAGAACTAAAATTAACCAAAAATTAAGTTCAATGTCTCAGATGAGCATTGAGATTCCAATTTTGGGGTCATGACAATAGTCCATAAAAAGAAGGAACATTTGAAGGAGAAACACTATTATATTTATTAAAGAATCTTGTTTCTCCCACTGCGGCTACGGGTGCTGTGTGATGTTCCCAAGTCATAAATGAAATATTAATTGTTCTTTATCTTTTAGTTTTGGCAAGTGGTGATAAGATATCAACGAATTACATTATCTTAATAGCATTGACCGGGATGCAATTTATTTCCTCGTAATGGAATAGTCAGGAGTCGAGGGAGATCTTGGAATTTTCACAAGTTGATCATTGTGTAGGGAGTGAGTTTCCCTCACGGTTCTTGTACGCTATCGTTCATTGAGGAATACTTAGGCTTAGAGGGTGGTCACCCTTTCTCGTGTAAAAGCGATCTTTGAAATCCCACTATAGTAATGCCTATAAAAATAGAAAATGAGAGACCCAAAGTAATGAGAAAATGACTTGTAACTAGCCATGGAGCCTAGATACGGTTTCCTGATCAGAGATCCATGGATCACAGATGGTATCTCCCTATGGCATTTCACCTTTGAAAGCATCCTTCTCTCTCTCAATGCTCGGGCATCCATCCAATGCATTCTTTTTGATCTTCTACCCGCTTGCTTCGCATAGGCTCCATAAGCTTTGGTGTAGTACACTGAAGACCAAGCCAATCTCGATAAAGAAAAGAAAGTAAAAGCAACTACATCTCCTTCGGACCTGAAGTGAATGGCCGCATTTTAGAGTTTACTAACCAACAATAATGAGAAAGCTTTTTTGTTGGTGGATTGGAGGATCAGAAACATGACTATTGCTTTTTCAATTGGCTATTTTTGCATTAATTGCTACTTCATAATCCTACTGATTAGTGTACTCATTGTAATTGCTTCTCATGATGGCTGGTTGAATAACTAGGAATAGAGACTTTACAGATAAAGCCTGAAAATTGGAATTCCAATGCTGTCATTTTATATGTATATGGTTATAATTATCTACGTTCCCAATGTACTTATAATGTAGCACCTGGTGGACTATTAACTAGTGCGTGTCATCTTACGAGAATGGGGTATGGTGTAGATCAACCAGAAGAGGTATGCATGAAAGTACTTGCCCCAAGGATTATTGCTCCTATGAACATGGTAGCTATATAATGCAAACATGTTACATAAGGTAAATTGTCACACCCCGAACCTCGAGTGCATGCACATCCCTCGATGGTCAATAAAATTTGCGACGTTCTCAAGACACGTCACCAACCCAAATGATTATGCTCATGCAGAAGTGTAATAAACAATCTCCAAACAACATTCAAACATGGGATAGAAAAAGCGGGATAATCAGATAACATAAACACACTTTTATAAACAAACCAGATCAGCTTGCAAGTTATATACAAAAGTCAAGGCCCCAAAAAGGACTATCTAACTAATCCTACCCCGGACCTTATCTACTTGGGATCCGGGTCTATCACGACACCGTTAGGGATGTCAATGTCAAGCGGATTAGCTACCTCCTCTACCACAGGCTCCTCCACCTCAGGCCCTTGGTTTGTCGCATTATCAGCTATAATGTCGGCATCCACAACAGGGTCGAGTACCACCCCCAACCACACCCTGGATGGTGGGTTCATCGAAACCATCCACAGGACCTTCCCATTTCCTATTAGGCTTGTGATGAAACCACGTCTTGAATCGATGAGGTACCAATTGTGGTAGGCCCTCATCGACCAAGATCATGGTCACGACGAGCTCACGGATCCAAGGACTCCCAAGGATAGGGAAGTCGGTACTCTGTTCGCTATACCCTTGCGGCTACCCAAAACGAATTGGTCGGGCCTCCATCTAAGGACCTGTAAAAAGTTAAACCACAACGGGATGAGACAATATCTCAACGAGTTCACACCCTAAACCTCGATTAAGAAGGTAATACACCTAGAGGCAGCCTATACACATATCATAGATGACTTACCTCGCCTTAGCTCCTCCCTGCATGTCAGCACAGTTCACATCACATATGCATACATCCAATGTATTTGATAATTGAAACGCCTCACTTTAATAAATCAATCAATTACATGGGTTCCGATTATAAGGTCAAATTTTTATGACACATCACATTCTGTATCACACAATTTTGTCTCATAATTAGGCGCGGTCATCTCAATCATTTAGGTGTTCCAATTTAGTTACGATCCCATAGGCACGGGCTACTTGATGTTCAGCAGTCTTCTAGCATAACCGGGCATCGTCTCACCCCATCAAGCACGACAATGTCTATTTCTAGATGACATTCCCGAAGGAGCATCGGCCCAGCCTCTACTGCGATCGGCATCCGTTGACAAATGCATTCCATATAGGAGCATCGTCCATCCAACTTTCATCGGTGACGGATTCTCATAGCGATCACATGGACAGCCGACCTCGACCAAGAACATTGTGCTTTGTACTCAAATACCTCGATTTAAATAATGTACTTGGCCTAATTTCTTCATATTAAAAACACTCGGTAAAATAGTCGTGTGTGAGTACACGGTCAGCTTGAGTCATAAAATGCGATATCCTCACTTTTAAAAATCCCACTATTTGAAATAGTACTTAAAAACATTTTTGGCGTCAATACCCGACACCCAGTATTTTCTAATTAAATACCAAAAATCCATAATTTTGAAATAATAAATCAAAATCAACAATTTTCACTCAACTACACAATTTAACACTCAATTGCACAAACCAACTGCACCATGACAATCAGTACGAAATTCTAATTTTCAAAAAATAATAAATAATTAAATAATTAAATAAATTACAAAATAATTAAATAAATCACTAATTAAACTATATACACTAATCTAACCACCTAATTGGACCTAAATAAATAATGTACTGAGCTAATTAAATCACACAATCTAATTAACCCATAACTAAACTAATCTAACCACCTAATTAGCCTAATTAACTAACTAAACCACTAATTACACTAACTAATCCTCATAACCCAATCTTAGTCTAAACTAATCATCCTCTAAGTATAATTAACCATTGAAGCAATGTTTAGCAAGTAAACTCACCGGATTAGCGAGCCAATCAGTTCATGGCGACGGCGACGCGGAGACGAGCAAGACTCGAGCCTACGGCGACGCTTGAGGAGGCTTGGAAGGGCCCGAAAAAGGCCCACACAGCCCACGGCCCGAGCTAGAACTTTGGTTCTGTGGTTGGCTGGAAGAAGCTGGATCGAGGGGCTAGGATGGGCTGAACTTGGGGTTGGTTGGTCCGGCGAAGGGAGCTGGACACGGTGGACAGCTGGAGGGGCGTCGGCGGCTTGCAGGCGAATGACAACGAGCTACCAAGGACTCGCAGAGCACAGCGATCGCGCAGGTGACTACGACGAGTGAGCAAGCTGGACTGGAGGCGTGGGGCTAGGCTCGGGTGGTGCAACGGCGATTGTTGGCTGGTTCGGCAAAGGCTGAAGGCTTTAAAGAGGTGCTGGCTAGTTCTCTACTTCTATTCTAGCAACAATGGAGGAGAAATGTTGAAGAAGAAGAAGAAGATGGGGTTGTAGCTGGAAAAGAGAGGGACAAGGCCTTCAATGCTTCCTCAAAAGATCTAAAACACTTGAGTGTGAAGCCCCCAAATTCCACAGCCCTTATGAGAAGCAATTTCCCTCCGCAAGCTTCCCCAACAAGCTAAGGTTGAGCTGAAATGTTGCACCCCCCCCTCAATGGCCTATGAATTTCAAGCAATTCCCCTTCAATTCCACTTCAATTTCACACCAATTGACCTCAAATTGATGGCCAAAATGCCAAAGAGGAAGTCCACACTCAACTCTATAATTTCCCTCACAAAAGATCCAACTTGAAGGCAAAAAATGTATTCAATTTGGCCTATCCGAATTTCCCGGTCCAAAATTGCCTAATTTTTTGAATTTTCGCCAAAAATTCAAATTCGCCGAAAATTCTTTGAAAGATGAGTCAACATTCCTAAAATAAATCGTGACATGTCAGAATTTTTGATCCTTGAAACTGAGTTCAATTTCATGGTTAATTTCAATTAGACGCGATTTTAGCGTGATCTAACCTACCGAGTAGTTTTTAGGAATTTTTAGCGCATTTGACCCGTGGTCAATTATTTTCAATCCACATTGTGCATCTTCGACTCATTGGCGACTCTCAGTTGTCGTGAAAATTTCGAGATTTCTAATACAAGCATAGGGTACAGAATCGACAGAAAAATCGGTCTAGTACCGTTCGATAAGAATTTTGCAATTAGGTGGAAGCAGCCACAGTTTAATTACACGCCTCTGTCGAACTGACCTATCTCCAGTCTCTAATCGATTGTAATCGTGCTGTATTGACCCTTGCGGATTAGCACGATCGAGCAGTCAATTTTTGTTCGAATTCTCAAGTTAGTTGCATTTGTATTTCTTAACGGCTTCATCTGATAGACTAGTTATCTCGTGAGCGGCCCACTAAAAAAAAGGCCATAGACGCGTCGATGAAATGCCCAATTCATTTAGTCGAAAGCAGGTTCGAAAATCAGGATGTCACATAAATATTGCATAACAATTTGATTTTCCACAAAATTTTCCATTCTTCTATGTAAATAATCCAATATTGGTTCACAATCAGTAACATCTTCACCATCTAGAGTAAGGATGCCTCGATTTGTGGAATCGTCTTGTGCCATATGTACTAAGATTGTTCGGGACACATGGTCCAAGCCCGGTGAAAAAATGCAAATTTCAAAGATTCTGCTTGTTCTTCAAATGGCTACAGACGAGAAATGCTTACCTCTATCTAGTCAACGAAAGTAATCGATAGAAAAGGCATGTTTTTAACATGATGCACAGAGGAGATATCATTGTTCGACAGGAAAGTCAAGTTGTAAGAAGTAAGTCATTTTCACGGAGGGAATACTACTTTCAATATTGCACCAAAAAAAAGTAAAGTTTTCCATGCGTTTAAGCAAAAGCTATTATTAAAGGCATTTGTGCATTAAGTAAAATTACTTAGTGGATCTAGTGCTTAGATGCTCTTTCTATGCTTTCTTTGAGACAGGACGAATCCTATATTGAAATCCAGGATAGATGGAAAAGAATTTTCAAGCTTGAAGACAAGTTTCATACGCACAATAGCCCAACTACAAAGTATTGGATTTGGTTCCCCTAGAACGCTCGAAAGCTTACAACAAGAAGGAGCTTCATAGATGTGTCGAATGAATTACCAATCTTATGTTGATGCGGAATAAACCTTGAATGCCATTGTCAGAATGGAATAAGGCTCTAAAGAACACCATGCATTGATGGGTGGTGAGGTCCCATAACTCTCAATTGATTGAACATGCATTTCATGAGTGGACAAACACATTGAAAATTATTGTCGCTTTATAAACTATCTTGTTCAAGGTGTTGTTGACGAATGGTTATATCGACAAATCATCAAATATTTTTGACTGAATGGATCAACTGAAAAATTTTGAACTTTTCCACTATTTCATGACATTGGAATAGTCACGAGTCAATGGAGATCCCGGTAATATTTTTTCTATTCTGTCCTATTATATTATATTATCCTTTCTCAATGGTAGAATTGTTCTCCAACGCTGGTGGTGACTAGATCGGTCTTTTCTTCATTCCCACGTAATCAAAGAATCATGATAGATCCAAAAGAGAAGCACTTTTCCGTATGTGATAGAGTTCCTTAGTCAAGAATGTAATCAAATACACTGTCACTAGTCGGTCCTAAGTCCTCAAAAGTTTAATTATTTTGGTGCGTTGACTCATAAGGCAACGCATTTAAATCTAGTAAACTTTGGGAGACCACGCGTGCTAAATGCATAGTATAGAGATCAATATTAAATTCGTCTACTAGCACGAACAATGAGTTTTATAATTTCACCTAAGCTTTATATGTCTGTCGTTTCTTCGCTTGTTCTGGGCAAACTTGCAATACACGGCATCTGATTTGACATGTAGGGTCGTCAATCTTTTGAGGCACTTCGCAGGATTATTAATAAAAAAGAATGCGCTTATGACTTGTGGAAAGAGGCCTTTCGGTGGTGGAAAGTGTTGCACTCCAGGAAATGTCGTTGAACCTTCATACTAGATCCCCATATGTTTCTCCTTCCTCGTCTCCATTTAGATCCCCTATTTTTCATTTCTTTTTATCTACATCGTTTTGTCTTCCTAATTGTTGAATCATTTATCTTTTTTTTTTAAATTTTAAGTTAATACTACAAAAAACCTTAAATTGATCAATTGTAATAAATTTGCCTCTAATACATATTTACTATCTATTAATTTCCATTAAATTGAGTTAATATAACAAAACCGCAAAACTTATATAGCCATGATAAATAGAGGATAAAACCCTAAATTGACATAGCCGTCAATAATCAAGTGTAATCTAACTCAATAATTTGACAATAAAATTTAATATAAACTAATTGAGGGTAAATTTACCACATGTGTACTAATTTGGAATTTTTGATTATTGAAAAATTAGTTTGAGGTAAATTTACCATAAATGTACTAGGTTGAAATAGTTTGTAGTGTTAACCACTTTCTTTTGAATGACCATAAAGGGGATCTGTGAGCAATACACTTCTCAAGTGAGCATAAGATCTCCTCCTTACATGTCATGCCCCAACCTTGGAGCACATGACAACCCCTAATTCACTTTCGTCATTTAAATGTGACGTTCCAAGATGCGTCGCTGACTCATTCATTTTATTTTTCCATTAAACGCAAGCAGAAGCATATAATAATCACCTGGTCAATCGTAGCAATAGAGATAGTGTAAACATAATAACAGATATTTTCAAAAGCACTACTTTAATTTATATACTTGTTAAACCTTGGAAGTTTAATATTTACAAGCCCTTATAATGGCAACTTCTTACTGACCAACATAAAAACTAGCGGGGATTAGGGTTAATTTAATTTTCTCTAAAGCGAGGGCTAGCCAAAACTATTCATCTCGTGCCTATCACAAGTCATGGTATCTGAGTGGAGTCTTAGGGTCGTAATAAGAGGGATACTCCTTGTTTGGATTAGTCTCCGAATCCTCTACGACACTGTCGGGGGTATCGATATCCATTGGATCCTAGATTTGCTCCTCAGGACACTCGTCGGGTAGTCCATCAAAATCACATATTGGGCCAAAACGGTCATCGCCAACTTGAATTTATCACACCTTAAACAAGTGAGCCACCCAGTTGTCCTACCCCTCATCTACCCTAATAGTGGTAACAAGAAGCTTGTACACATGGTCGCTCCGCGGGACGGGTTATGGGGTCACAACAATGTCTTGACTCCAAACTGAATGTAACGATTTTCCATACTACGGACCTGAAAATAATAAACAACAACAAGTGAGATAAAATCTTAGTAAGTTAACAACCTAAGTCTCATTTAGGATGCTAACTTGCATTGGGTGCAACCTACATATGCAACATTATATCGACCGCAAATCAATAGCAACGCCCTCTACTCTGCCTCAACTATTACCATGATCAGGCAATTTGACCCAAAGACAAACATCAAAGCCATCAAATAAACTCGCAGGTATTCTTACCTTGCTTCGGCACACCCTACATAACATCAACTAGTACATGCTCATAGCAATGCAATAAGCATAATAAATAATTAGAACACTTCTCATACTTTCCATACACGATGCATTCACTCGTGTTCCAATTACATGTCTAATATTAACAACGATTCAATGTTAATATAACATTATTGTTTAATGTTTGGTACAGTTAGTTTAATTTCTCAAGATGAGTTTGTGATTATATAAATATTTCTATGAAGGAATCAAGAGAATGGATTATAAAAAGAATATATATCTATATTTTGCTGAGTTATTTATGCTTGATTTTACTCAAACAATTTGAAGGGCTTTAAGCCACATTTGATTTTCCTCAAATTTGATTTATGAAAATTACAGAGAAATCTAGATGATTTTGAATGCTAATATTTATTTGCTTTTGGGATTTTTTTGCGTTTAGAGTAACAATTTCACACTTTAGGTATAAAAATAAAAGTCAAGAGTAAAAGTGAAAGCAGATACCTAACTCTTTCGCCCTCTAGAAGACCCATATCACAGGTTCATGATCGAACTCCTCTTGAAATTTATTCTCGAGCTGCGTTAAAGCAGCCTCTGACATTTTCTAAAATCAACATCTACTACCAGAAACTTGAATTATTCAAATCGGCGGTGGTCCGCGGTCCAAAGATTCGAAATTGGCCTCCTCCCTTATGTACGTTAGCAAAACTCAAAAAAATAAATAAAAATAAAATAAATACTGATGGAAAATAGATCAAAAAAGCAGATCGCTCTCTTCTTATTGTATAGTGGGGTAGATTAATAGAATTTGAGACCGTAAAGGGAATCCGAAAATGCTAAAATGCAAGATATTTGAGGCCGTAAACAATAGTGGGGTAGATTAATAGAATTACAAATGAGGGCATATGGAGATGATACCAATTACTAAAGGTTAGTAAAACAAATGTTAGTGACACTTACCAGAAAATACAACCCTATTATCATCTTGAAGAAGAATTAAGGATTTAAGAACCCCGTCTATGAGTGGCTTTAATTGGCTCTCTAGGGGCACATGAGAAAAGACCCATACAAGATCAAGAATTAGTTGAAAGTGCCTTTCAGTCTCATGTAAGCAAATAATCTCATAAATTTAAAAATGGGAAGCATTTTGTGGAAAAATAAAAGAGGAGGAACTGCTTCAAATGAAAAATATCAACCCTACAGTATTTTCAAGAAACAAGTCACCTGGAAAAAGATTTACGGTTTCCTGGTAAACCATAAGGTTGCTCTTGTAAAAAGTTTGGCCACCAAGAAAAAAATTGTCACTTAAAAGCAAATTACCGAGCTAATTATGTTGAAGAAAAAAGTAATACTTTCTACGTAAGCCAAGCAACAAAGGCGTTGGAAGAATAATACGTGTTATATTGACGGTGGGAATAGTACCCACATGATGGGGGTTCTCCAAAAGGTCATAAACTTTTGTATGATAGTCATTTCATTCTTAAAATTTTCAATTATATCAATTTAGTCATAAATTTGTTGACAAAATGCCAATTTAGTTTTTTGACAAATTTTAGCCATAAATTGCTTTCGTGACTTGACCAATACTGGCCAACATAGATATGAATGATTTTTGGAAAATTTTAATTTTACAATCTAAAAAGTCAAGCCATGTGGCACTCTAACAATTTTAATCATGTTACTCCTCCTTAGGTTTTTTTTTTTTTAATTATAATTTTTTTTGGGGGCAATGATGTCATGGTCATGGCTATGATGATGCCTGATGTTGTGTGTAAAGTCACCGAATCCAATATAAGGTTAGACTTGTGAATGCAAGACTACACCCGTGATGAATAGTACAAAGGTGACTCACCAATTGTCAAGCCCCGATCCTTTGGACCCGTGCCCATCCCTGCTCGGCCGATATAATAGCGATGTCCTAAGACGCATCGCCGATCCATTCATTTTAATATACGCATGCGGAAGCAAATATAAATCCCTAGACAATAAAATAATAGGATAGGAAAGTAGGGTCAACTTTTTCAAACCAAAACAAACCTTTTATAACAAATAGATTTATTCATAATATCAAGTCGCTTACAAAAATATCGGCTTAACCAAAAATGAATTGTCCTACGACTAATTAGCCAAACAGGTTTGCCGATTCTATTTCTTATACCTTCCCAAACTTCGGGACTTCCAACTCTCCACGACAGTCACCTAGGGACCTGAAAATGTGATCCCACAACAAGGTGAGACTACGTTTCAACGAGTTCTACTCCCTAAGACCCGATTAGGAGGAAAATTGTGCCATAAGGGTTGCCTAAATACAATCAAGCGTCAGAGGACTTACCTTGGCCTCAGTTCCTTTCTATAAGTCAATTTAATTCATAAATACTAACAATTATATCACTCAATTAAATCAAATTGAATCATCGATCAATCAACCCAGTCGATTACATGTCATCACGACCATCTCTTGGTTAGCCCATTCAATACCATCTATGAATCGGATTAAAATCCAGGATTTCTCAATCAAAGTGAAATATCGACAGTACTATCCTATCTCCAGATGACTTATAGAGCCATCAAGCGGGTTTGCATAATGTTCTATATCCAAGACAACATATAGAGTCATCGAGCTGTTATAACATACACATACATAACGTTCTATCTCCAAGACGATATATAGAGTCATCGAGCCGTTATAAAACACCGTTGGGTCATATTGTCCTTTCTCCAAGATGACATATAGAGTCATCGAGCTGGTATACAAGCAATTCCTTCTCAAGATGACATATATAGTCATCGAGCTGTTAAGTCATATTGTCCTATCTCCAAGATGACATATAGAGTCACCGAGTCGGTATACATGTAATTCCTTCTCAAGATAACATGAGAGTCATTAAGCTATAATAGTATAACGTCCATTCTCTAAGATGACATACGAATCATCAAGCTGTTATAGCATATTGTTCTGAAGACACAATCAATTTACCATTTTTATCATACTCAATAAAAAAATATATGTGTGTGGGTACACGGCCAGCCTTAGCCAAAATATAAGATTGTCACTTTTGAACCTCACTATTTTCAGCAATCCCAAAATAGATTTTTGGCGTTGTAGACCAACACCCGGTAATTTTCCACTTAATTACCAAAATTATCCAATTTAGGAATAAAATCCTAAAATCACAATTAAATCAATTCAACATAAATTAGGGCTCAAATAAATAAATAAATTGCACCACAATAACCAACATAAAATTCCGATCGTCGACTATCCCAGCTTAATTTCCGAAAAATAAATAAATAATTAAATAATTACGGAAAATATTAAATAAATGCAAATAAATCCAACTTAGGCCCGTAATGCCTAATTGAATGCCGAAATGGACTAGGAAAAATTCCAAAGTTCGTTAAATAAATACTAGCACGTGTCTACTCACTAATGGCATTATCTAACCACCTAACATGCATTGGCAGATAATTAAATTAATTAATCTAGTCTAATCTATCCACCTAAACCATGCTTAATTAATCTAATGAACCCCTAAGTGTAATTAACCTACTAAGCAAGGATTAGTGAGTTAAACTCACTTGTTTTGCGATCCGATTGGCTTAAATCGTCAGGGACACAACGGGGCTCACTTCTCTTCAAAGCGGGCCTAACTTTCGAGGTCGGAAAGTGGGCCAAAATGGGCCTAAAAGCTGCTGGAATGCCCACTGACTTGCTCTCTGTTCTTGGTTGGTTGGTGTGGCTTTGGTGGCTGAAATGGGGAGAGACGGTCGGTGGAGGCAGTAGCAACATTCGGCGACCCCATAGCAGTGACATGGCGATGAAACAATGGTTGGATAGCTCCGGCTGGGCCTGCTGGATGGCGAGGCAGCTTGCTAGAATGGTGTGAGGACGGGACGGTGTGGCTGGAGGCGGAGACACACATGTGGGCGAACGGTCGCACGAATGGAGCGAGGGCGGCGCTGCTCAGGTTTCGGTGAGTCTTGGCTACTTCAGCGGCGTCTCTTAGCTTGTTGGGATGTCAAACGGCTAGGGGAGGAGGAGGAAATGGTCAACGGAGGCAAGGGGAAAGGGAGAAGGGCTGGTTTGGGCTAGTGGGACCTCTTGGTCTCTTCCTATCTACTCTTGTCCTCTTGACAAACCTTCCCCTTGCTCAGCTGGCCTACATCATCAAAGTTCCAGACCATTAGGCCCCTTCTAGAAGCTTGAAGCAATCCAAATAGTTGGGTCCAAGGGGTGTTACGAATTTTGGATGATTTTGCCTCAATTGGTCATTAATTGGCTCTTGAATCAATCCAATCTGGCCTTCATAAATTCAATTAACACCTCACCGATCCAATTGGTATTTTTTTATCACCAATTGATCCCACCCACTTCCCAATTTTGCGATAAAAAACGGTCCATGGCTTTTTTTTGAACAAAAATAGCCCTAGGGCGACTTTTTCCCAAAAAGTCTCAGGTTGTAGAAAAATCTTCGGAGGCTGAGTCAACGTTCCTAAAATTTATTGTGACATGACAGAACATTCAATTTTTGAAATCGGATTTAAATTTACAGTTAATTTCACTCTGGCGGTTTTTAGCGTGACCTAGGTTACCAGGTAACTTTCAAAACTTTTTAGTGCAAATGACCCGTGATCGATTTTCTTCGAGCCATAATGAACCCCTTCGACACATTGGCAACTCTTGGTGGTCATGAAAATCTCGAGATTTCAAATACGAACACAAGGTACAAAAACGATAGAAAAATCAAACCCGTGTTGATTGATGAGAATTTTACAATTTAGTGGGATCACCCATGTTTAACCATGCATCTCAGTTAAACCGACTTATCTCTGATCTCTAATCAATTTATGTCTGTGCCGTAATAATCTCGGCAGATGAATACAGTTAAGCAACCGATTCCCAGTCGAATCCTTAAGTCTATTTGCCTTAAAATCCTTAATGGCTTCCATAGGTCATCTAGTTATCTCACGAGTAATCATCTCTGAGAATAACACTATAGGCGCGTTGATGAAATGCCTGATTATTCAATCGAAAACAAAATTGAAAATCTAGGATGTCACACCAATATTTTTCAATGGTTTTTTTTTTCCTTAAGGACATATTTAAGCATTTAACATACTAACATAACTGAAAAAGCTCTTCCTAGGCATCACCTCGTAACTTAAGATTATGCATTTGCCCTAGCAAAATTCCATCATCTATTCACGTCAGATATATGCATCTACTTTTAGTCATCGGCTTTATTTTAGTTTTTTTTTTTTTAGTTTTTTTTTTTAAAATTCGGCGTTGTGTTCACATTTGTTCAAGTTAGCATTTTAATTGGAGAGTCCTTTGAACTTTTTTTCAATTAAGATATTTGGTAGATTTAAATTACTAACATTTTTTTTTAAAAGCGATGCTATTTTCACCCCCTAAATAACTAAATCCACCCTATTTACACTAAAAAGACAAAACTGCCTTCAAAACATTTCGCATGTTTTTTCTAGCGTATTAAAGAAAAGTGCATTCTCGGCTACTCTTACAATGTTTTACATGTTCCACGTAAAATTATCTCACTCATATTAAGGAAAAATGACATTCTTTGATATAGTATAAAACTGAAAAGTCTTTTTCTTTATTATTGATCTTATAACAATGTATCTATTAGTGTCCCTCTTATCTCAAAAGCTCACTTTCATGGGGAAGTTCTCATTAAGTTCATTAGTCTAATATATATATATATATATATATATATATATATATATTGTTTCTTTATTTAATATATTAAAGAATTTATCTTTCATCCTTATTTTATTGGCGAGATTCTTTTATATAGAGCATGTAAGGCATTTAAGGAATATTTAGGAATACACTAAAAATGTTATACACAATAAGGTCTCTTTAATTATTTTCATAAATAGTTCATATATGATTTTAATTTTTGTTAATCCAAAAATGATATTTCACAGGCATTTCCAAAAAACAATTCTTAGTTTATCCAGAAATTTCATCTACTTAACAATTTATCCATAAATTTGATCAACAATATGGAAAAGAACTAAATTTCTGGGAAATTTCTCTTTTCGACATAACAAATTTTTATGGAAGTAATATCTACCAATAGAAAAAAAAACATAGCATCTTTAATATACATGAAAAAACAATAAACAATATATATAATTCTTAATTATGGTAAGTAGTTCCTACACACATATATATATAGAGAAAAACTAATAGAAAAGGGAAAGTAAATACATTTATTGCAATTGAAGATAGAGGGCAATTGTGTCTTTTTGAAAAAAAAGAGTGGATTTAGTCATGTGGGGGTGGAAATAGCACTGCCCTTTTTCATAATTAGTTATAGGATTGATGTAAACATAAGGTTTACCCATCTTTATTAACAATTTCTCTCGTTCAACTAGTTTTAGGTTAGCCACGTTTATGCGATTTACTATCCAATTCCAACTATTGTTGCAAATATCAAAACTTCGCCATAAGTCCCCAATCTTTATGGTAACTTTCTTATTTTCTTATTTTCTTATTTTTTAAAATTAGATATATATATTTTTTCTAAAATTAAAACCACAATTTCAGTGACTTTCCATTCTTTACCTGTTGGTAATCTTATAGGAGAAAAGTTGACAAGTGAGGACAAATGAAATATGGTAAGTTCGTATGAAATTGATAAAGTGAGGCGTTAGATAAGAATATCCAGACACCCATCTCAACTATATACGAATCATAAGAACAGAACCTGTTTTATTTAAGAACAATGCTGCTTTAGGACTACGGAGAGGTGTTCATTGTTAGCGAATCATGTATTTGAGCATCCATCTCACTTAAAATATCCATCATGTATCAAAATTTTATTGCCTGTCATTCATTTGCAACTGTTCTGTGCTAGAATATTTATATATTATATCATGCTTTCATCAAATGACTTAAAAATTTTAGAACAGTGGACAGCGGTCTTACAAAATTGTATATTCGAATCTTACTTGGGTGATTTCGGCACGTTCCAATCTTCAGAAGTTTGACTTGTTGTACTCTAATTAGAAATTTTCCATGTTCTATAATCCTCCACAAACACAATTAGCAATAGCTCACCCGGGACAACCTTTCGTCTTTTGAGAAGCCGCCGTGGAAGGAGGCCGATGTAAAACCCATGTTGTGGCCTCACCCTGAATACAAAGAACAAATCCCCCTTATTCATTATAAAAAGCCGCACGCACGCACGCACGCACACAGCAAAAGATAGAAAAGATGCCAATGACACTTCTTCTACTTCTTTGCACTCTCAGCATTTTCACCATCAACGCTGCTGATTCCACCCTCACCATGAGCAAACATTACTGCTCAAACTCCAGCACCTTCGCTCCCAATAGCACCTACCAAGCCAACCTCAAACGTGTTCTTCATGATCTCATCTCCAATGCGAGTTCCAACCGCAATGAAGGATTCTTCTTCACATCGAGTGAGGCCATCTACGGCAGCTTTATGTGCAGAGGCGATGTCTTGAGGGGAGAGTGTGCAGAATGCGTCAAGAACGTGAGCGTCGAGATAACCCGCCTGTGCCAGTTGACCAAAGTCTCTATTTTGTGGTACGATCAGTGCAGGTTGTGCTACTCCGATGGGAATTTCTCCTCGACCGTGGAGATGAAACCACAGTTGGAAGGATACAATGAAGAGAACATAGAAAACAAGGATGAATTCATGAAGCTACTGAACAAGACCATGGGTCATGTGGTGGGAGAGGCTGCTCAGCATCGTCCGAGGAAGTATGGCCATCAAGACGTCAAGTTCACTCGGGAGAAAACCTTGTACACGTTCGCACAGTGTGTGCCTTATCTTTCCCCAAACAATTGTCGGAACTGCCTTCACAGTGCCACAACGAGCCTCTTTAGCCTCCAAAAGGGGAAAATCGGGGGCAGAGTGTTGCTTCCGAGTTGCTTTGTCCGGTTCGAGATTTACCCCTTTTACAAGAGCAGCTCAAAAGGTGGGGTAGACCCTCAAACTTTACTTTTTAAAAGTCCATCATCACGCATGTTACTTTTTCTAAGATCACAACGGAATTCACGTTGTTGGCTTAAGCTGTGTTTTTGCTCTTCAAGATGTTTTTAGAGTTTTTCTACCAGCAAAAGAATACTTTTCCTTTCAATTCGGCTACAATTGAAAGCTTTACAGTTAGATCACTCACAGCTCCTTTCAGTTAAGTACAGCCAATTTGACTGTCTGAAACAGCATTCGAATGGACTTAGGGAATATCTTGTTCTTATGTATGTGCTGGAAGATGAGATTTCATGAGTAGAAGGAGCCATACTTTCATGTATGTCAATGATACTAATAACTCCGACTACAAATGCAGGGAAAGTGCCCTTTCCGTTGAAAATATCAGCTGCAATCCTCACCGTGACTGTAGGATTGACCCTAATTATTTCCATGATAGCTCTGCATTTAGTAAGAGGAAGAAGAAGAAGAAGAGTTCTAAGAAGGGACAGCGAAAGTTCCATAGAAGAATATTCGATTGGTAACCTAACGAAACAATGCTATTGCATAAATACGATTAATTGATTTCATTTCACTAGAGTCTAAAGATATACGAACCATTTAACTGCCAGTTAGGAGGCAAATTTCTGAGCTCCACTCCCTGCAATTTGATCTGCCAATAATAGAAGCTGCCACAAATAAGTTCTCGAACAACAGCAAGTTAGGGGAAGGTGGATTTGGTCCAGTTTACAAGGTAATTAAGACTTTCAATCATCATTCAGCTTTTAACTCATCAAGAAGCTGATACTCGCTAATATAATATTGTGGTTTATAGTGAAGCCTCTTGAACCACCAGGGCATTTTTCTCATTCACGTTAGTTAGATAGGAAGAACTTCGAGATTGTGCATCCAGTTCTCCTATTTCAATGCCCAATTGCATATAGGTAATAACAAGAAGTATAACAGAATGAAGAAAAATTAAGATGTGTCTCTTTCGGGCAAATTTGTTTTTTATGTCTATTATGTTATCAGGGTACACTACCTGGTGGTCAAGAAATTGCAGCAAAGAGGTTATCTAGGAGCTCTGGACAAGGAATGGAGGAATTCAAGACCGAGGTTGAACTAGTAGCCAAACTTCAACACAGAAACCTAGTGAGGCTTCTAGGATTCTCCTTGGAAAGCGAGGAAACAGTAGTGGTCTATGAATATGTGCCCAACGGGAGCCTTGATCGCTTGTTATTTGGTTTGCCTCTCTTTTATCTCCTTTTCACCAACTTAACACACCGGCATTTCAGTCTAAATGATATATTTCACTCAGAGAAAATGAGAAGCAAATATTATAACCAGAAATATTAGAGATAGCAGGATGATGCAATACAAACAAACATCCTGCTATTATTCTGCTTAGTTTTCTCCACCACTTCATGTCCACATTCACGAAAGGAACTTTAAAGATAGAACACTAGTGAAGAAGTAGATCCGGAAGAAGAATTACATGATCCAAAGTTGATGAAAGCAACTATAAGTGATGATCTGGGCATGAGCATTATGCCAGTATTAGTTGATGCAACTTACAAATTAATTTTTTGATTGATGCATAGATCTCAAGCTCAGTGGACAACTAAATTGGTCAACTCGTTATAAGATCATGGTAGGGGTGGCACGTGGACTGCTATACCTTCATGAAGATTCTCGGCTTCGAATAATCCATCGTGATCTCAAAGCCAGCAACATTCTACTAGATGCTGACATGAACGCAAAAATCTCAGATTTTGGGACGGCCCGGATATTCAATACTGATCAGACTCAAGCAAGCACCAATAAAATTATTGGAACATAGTAAGTTCAACATCGGCAAATCTGACTTGTTATTGCAGATGAACAGTGTGGCATTAGTATTGAACTTGGAGCATTTTATTGACATGCAACAAAAGTAGACTCGTCCTAATTTGTTTTAGGCAATTCATATCCATAATTAAACATCCTCTTATTTCTCTATTGACATATTGTGCTCAATGTAGTGGCTACATGTCTCCTGAGTATCTGATGTTTGGACACTTCTCCCAAAAATCTGACGTCTTTAGCTATGGTGTGTTAATGCTGGAGATTATAACTGGCAAAAAGAACAGCCAATTCTTCGCATTGGACTGTGATGAGGACCTGCTTGGCTATGTAAGTATCTTAATAAAGCCCTTTTTTTTGGCTAACATAACTTTTAATAGAAGTACAGCAGTAGTATCAACAGAAATTACTAATATAACTATTCTTTTAGGTTTGGAAGCACTGGAACAACAGAATACCGACGGAAGTAGTGGACCCAGCTTTAAGAAGTGCCTATTCCGTGAATGAAGTTATCAAATGCATGCACATCGGGTTGCTCTGTGTGCAAGACGATGCGGAAGACCGACCTACCATGGATTCGGTTATTCTCATGTTGAACAGCGATTCTATTAAAATCCCAGTGCCTCAAAGACCTTCATTCTTCTTTCCTGGTAAGAAGTACCAACAGGAACCTTGTGTTCTAGACTCAGGTCCATCTAACAGCAAAGTGGACCAATCCATTAATGAGATAACATCGCCGTGTTCTCCAACTGACAATGATCTCGCTGATCCAGGTCCACAGTAGCCGAGATTTTAAGGCCATCTTCTAGAACGAATTATTGTTTAGATTTCACCAGATAAATCATGTGTACAAGTTTATAAAAATTGTGACATCTCCATAACTAGGATTCTGTCAGGATTGCAGTAGTGGATACTTTGATGTAAAGTGGATAACACTTTTCCAAATGCCGTTGGTGATCGTAGCAAATAAAAGTTTTTGCAGAACAACCTGTGAACTTTGATATTTATCCCCCATACTGAATCCGTCATCATTTGGTCAAAAGTCACCAACCTCTGAATTTCTGAGAAATCAATAGCTTTTGCACATCGTGGATTACGTTGAGATTGGCCAACATTTCTCAGGAAGTCTGCCTAAAACTATTGGCTGCTAATATGTTGCACATAGGATTAATTAGAAGCTGCTTTGGACATCTTTCTCCCAGCTTCTTGACCTCAAACAGAAACATAATACTCCAGCAATTAAAAGAGATAATCCAACAGCTAGGATTGTGAAATTGAGGGCAATATAACCCGAGTTAGTATCCCGTCCTGAAATAGGAAGAGCTCTCATGTTAGACAATAAACTCATAGACATTGATGTTCGAACCCAATTACCGAAACTACTTTTTAGGAGGGGTTGCACATTTAAAGCAGTTCTTGGCGTCATTTTTTCAGTTGCCAAGATGTTACTTCAGCTGATGTTATTTGAATCAAAAGAAAGAAAGACTCATCATGCCTACAGAAATCTTATTAATTTATCATCTACCAGTCATTCATGCTTATACCTCTTTGAAGACGGATCATAAAGTGTAGTATGAGAAGATCCATTGTCCTAGGAGTGGGAAAATTACCAAAAATGTTATATACTTATTGCAATTGTGCCAGTTCAGTCTTAAACTTATTTTTTTAATCAATTGAGTCCTAAACCTTTTACAATTATTCCCAATCAGTCTATCCACCAAAATTAGCCGGCCGGCGTTGACGTGGCAGCCGGCTAGCACCGGCAATCTTTTTTTTAATAATATTTTATTTTTCAAAATAATTTATTAATTTTTTATCTTTTCCTTTTTCCTCTTTTTCCCCCTTCTTCCTCTTCCTTCTTTCTCCCTCCTCCCTCCTCCTTCCTTTGCCTTCGGCGACCGACCAAGATTGAGGCAATTTGGCGGGCTCGCCTCGCCAGTCGGCGAGCTCATGCCCAGCGATGGCGAGGCAAGCCGCCGCTAGATCTGGTGAGGGCTCCCCTCACAGTCGCTTGGCGAGGCAAGCCCTCGCCATGTCACACCCCGAATCTCGAGCGTATGCCCATCCCTCGGTGGTCAATAAAATTGTGACGTCCCAAGACGCATTGCCGACCCATTCATTTTATTGCACATGTGAAAGCGTATAAATAAATCCCTAAACAGCACAAAGATGAGATAGAAAAGCAAGACCACAATTTCACAAAAACATATTTCATAAACAGCCAGATCAACCTACAATTTATACACAGAAAGTCTATCTCCAAAAGAACTACTGAGCCACCTATGTTCCTAACCCTTCCGCTTCAAGCTCCGGATTCTTCATACTAGGGACCTGAAAATGGTAATCCACGACGGGGTGAGATATATGTCACGCTCCGATCCTCGAGCATGCACATATCCTTCTCAATTGGTCGATTTTATAATGCGATATCCTAAGATTATGTATAGCCGATCATTTCATTTATTAAGCACATGCGGAAGCAGTTACAAATCCCCAGACAGTAAATCGATGGGATAGAAAAGTAAGGTCATATTTTTCATATTAAAACTTATAACCAAACTTTTATACAAAATACAAACCAGAACACTTTACAACTATTCACAACTTTTTACTTTAATCTATTCACATCAAAATAGGATTCCCAAAGGAAGATGGAATCTCAGCCCATCCAGGTCGTACTTAAGACCCCTCTCTCAGTATTGTCTTCTTCTTCCAAAAATCATTCTCCTCAGATTTCACCTCAGAGTTCTCCTCAGATTCCTCCTCCTTAGCTCCTCATCGGGGTCCTGAAATGTTTTTCCCAAACTGGGATGAGACTATGTCTCAGTAAGTTCTACTCCACTAAGACTTAATTAGTAAACCAATGCACCTTACGGCTGCTTATGCACAACATGAGTCAGATGACTTACTTTTGCCTCAGATTCCACCTGCATATTAGCACAGTTCAATAGGCACCCAAGCAATCAAATCACAGATCGATATCTCGATCAATCGACCCAGTCGATCACACGCCAACAAGACCACTCACAGTCAATTCCATTCAATCAATCATTTCACAACGTCAGATCAGAGCAATGATCAATCGACCTAGTTGATTACATGTCAGTTGGACTATTTCTAGGTCATCTCACTCCACACTATATAATCTCCAATAGTACACTCAGTCTCAGAGCTATAGTATTGCTCTCGGGCGTCTATTCACCAAGGTGATGTACAATAAACACTTTATGTGCATGCTTTTAGGCATTCCAATTACCTTCAGCCACATGGGCACGATACTCGACACACAGAAATACAGCCACGCAGGCACAATCTACACCACACAGGCATGATCAATTATCGCCACACAGGCATGATCAATTATCACCACATAGGCATGATTAATATTTAACAATTTACGTGCATTCTCTAAGGCATCCTACATACCAAAGCAATGTAATAATCGCCGAGCCACATCACACAGCATTTCTTCTCATCTTTTATCATCATTGATAAAATATCGTACGTGGGTACACTATTGGCCTTAGCCAAAATATAATGATTTCGTTTCCACAAATCCCACCATTATTTGTGTCCACCAAAACACTTTTGGTGCTATCAACCGACACTCGATTATTTTCCAATTAATTATCCAAATTAATTAATCCAGGAAAATAATCTTATAATCACAATTAATTCATTTCAGCACAAAATAAAGCTCAATTAAATAAATGGAATGTACCACGATGATCATCACAAAATTTCGGTCGTTGGCTAACCCAGCCTTAATTTATGAAAAATAATTAATTAATTAATTACTTTTGAAAATTAATAATTAATTACAATAAATCCAATTTATCTCAAAATAAAGGCCAATTAAATAAACGGGCCGCACCATGATCATTAGCATAAAATTTCAGTCACTGGTCACCTCAACCTTAATTTTCGAAAAATAAATAAATAAATAAATAATTTCAAAAATTAAATAATTAATATTAAAAATTCAATTTAGCTCAAAATAAAGCCCGATTAAATAGACGGACTTCACCGAGGTCATCAGCATAATATTCCGGTCACTGGCCATCCCAGTTGAATTTTCAGAAAATAAATAAATAATTAATTTAATTCCGAAAAATAATATTTAATTACCAAATACTCCACTTAAGCCTGAATTGTCAAATTGAAGCCCGATTAGGGTCGGGAAAAATCCCGGGCTACCCTCAATAAATAGTAGATCACGTATACTTGCTAAATACACACTCAATTTTTTTAATTCGCATCACAATTGACTAATAAACACTAATCCATACTAACCTAACCACCTAAACTTAATTAATTAAAACTATATAACCCTGAAGCATAATTAGTCCACTAAACAATGATTAGTGAGATTACTCACCGGAATCGCGCACAAATCAGATCAATCCGAGGGGGGCGACGCGATGAACAATTCCTCTCAAAACACGCCTCGGGTTCAGGGCCTGGAAACAGCCAAAAATGGTCCACGAACGGGCTAGATACCCACTGACCATCAGCCGATCTAGGTTGGCCGAAGCTGGTCCGGCGGCTAGGGTGGCGAGGGGAGGCCGGCGGAGGGTGAGGGGGACGCCGAGGAGGTCGAGACGGCGGCCGGACGAAGCTGGGCCGAGCTGGACAACGGCTGGAATCGCACGAGGAAGATGCCTGGGCGCGAGGGAACGAGCGGCAGCGAGCAACGGGACGACGGCGAGCGGTGGTTGCGCGGGTGGTGGTGCGGGTGGTAGTCCGGCTCTGGCGCGGCGGAAATGTCGACTGGTCTCCAGACAACATCTGCGGCTGCTTCCGCTTCTGTCTCTGCTGGTCTTCGAACGTAACAGAGAGGAGAAGAAGGGGGGTGTCGAGCGGTGAGCGGCGAAGCGTGGGCAGTGGTGAGCTGCTCTTGTCTTTCTGCGCCTGCAGCTTCTGCTTGCTTTTGTTTTCGTTCGCACGGTGAGGGGGGAGAGAGTGTCGAGAGAGAGAGAGAGAGAGAGAGAGAGAGAGAGGGGTTTGACTAGTCAAAAGAAAAAGAAGAAAGAGAGAGAAGACAAGCCAATTTGAAATTGGCAAGGCATTCGATCGGTTGGGGGAGGGGGTCTCGCACGAGGGGGAGAGGAAAGGAGAGAGAAGAGAGAGAGAAAAAGAGAGAAAAGGGAGAGAGAAAAGAAAAAAGGGAAATAAAATAACACTTTAACAAGAAAACACAATTTTCTTATTACTTCTATTATTTTCCTTTTCTCATTCCCTTTTTATTTTCTTCCGGTCTTTGATTTTTCCTTCGATAATTTCTCTCTTAAAATTTCGGACTCATCAATAAATTGACAGATGATGAGACGGTCCTAAAAATAAATTGTGACACGCTCGAATATTCGATTCCCGAAACCAATTTAAATTTCATGGTTAGAATCAATCAAACGCGATTTTAGTCCAATCCAACCAATTGAGTAGCTTTTAGGGATTTTACTGCACATACATCCTTTAATGGCTTCACCCAATAGGTTAGTTAACTCGTGAGTGATCAACTCAGAGAAAAATGACCATAGGCACATTGACAACATGCCCATTTCACTTTATTGAAACGGGGTTGAATTTCAAGATGTCACAATATAAATCTCAGCAAGTTCATACCCTAAACCCCGATTAAGAAGATAATACACCTAGAGTGGCCTATACACATAATACATAGGACTTACCTCACTCAATTCCCCCCTGTACGTCAGTTCAATTCATATATCACATATGTGCAGTAATAACATTCGATCAATCATGCATTCCAATTGATTATGGCCACACAGGCACGATCTATCCAACACACAACAATATGGCTACATAGGCACCATATACCCAAGACACAGAAATACGGCTACACAAGCATAATCTACCTAACACATAGAAATACAGCAACACAGGCACAATCACTCGTGCATCAGCACGCATAACTTCTAAGCATATCACAAACCAACCACATTACCAAATATGCACAAATTAATCATCAAATGCACGAACTGATCACACCACGATAATCAGCATTAAATTTTAACAACCGACTATCTCGATATAATTTTCAAAAAATAATAAATAATTAAATCAATTATAAAATAATTAAATAAATGCAATTAAGTAAATAAATAATTGTGATTAATTAAACCGAAATACTTAAAACCTAACCATGTAGGGACCTGATCAATCAGGTCAACCTTAGCCTCCTTCATATAGCCAGAACTCCAAAACCCCATTTTAAAAATAAATTTGGCACCCTTTTTTTTTGTTCGAACTCTTCAAAATAAATTCGTACGGGGTCCTGTATTTGAAATTAACCTGCCAAAATTTGCATGCACTTAGTTTAGAACCCCATTTTTTTATTGGGCAAATAAGTTTTGGTGTTTGAACCTGACACCTCATTTATTTTCTATTTAATAGTCCAAGATGTCACTTTTTGCAATAGTAATAAATCACCAACAAAGAGCAATCCACCTCATGACCTCACACATAATTTCTCAGCATGCCACAAGTCTACTACATCAATAAATACACCTCATTCAGCAAGCACAATATCAAGAGCAAAAATAAAATCACAACCGGTCCTAACCAGTAGAAACCGGGTCACTCGCACGTCTTCAAGTTTAATTCCAGAAACCTACCCGAGAAAGCTCAGAAAATTCTTAAATTTTAATATGTTGTAAAGAATACAGAAATGAACATTTTTCATGTAGAAATATTAACTCGGATCCTTCTAGATTCGGCCCAGTAAATCGTTCAATTCAGTACCAAAAACTGAGTCTGTTTTCAAAAAGTCTATTTTGCAAAATCAGTTTTGTTCGAGATCTAAAACATGTTCGTTTGATCTAAAATTTTAGTATGTTAAATTACAAGATGTGAAAAATAACTTTTGTGAAGAAATAATTTTGAAATTCAAATCCTAAGAGTTGATAAAAACCCCTAGAATCCCAAAATGTCACAAATTCCAGCACATTCCAAGATTATGTTTACAAATGATGGAACTGATATATCATTCTTTTAAATCCCTAAAAATATTTATAAAAAAAATATGTTATAGATGAAGATATCTAAAACATTTCTCAAGAAGAAAGAAACCTCAAAATTACAACATATTTCGGTCTACAAAAATGGAAAACACTGAGGGTCTAGAAATTCGAACTGCAGAAAGTCCACTTATTTGGATTAATCCATCCTCAATGGTGCTAATCTCACTAATTATATTAACACTAATCCATTTTAAGGCTAATCTAACCATTCTAGATTATCACTTATCCATTCTTAAGCTAATCTAACTAATCCTTAAGCCTAATTAATCTCCTAATCAAGGTTTAGTGAGTTCACTGGTTTAGCGGGTTGGTGAGTCCACGGTGACGGCGACGTGACGGTAAGTGAAACACAAGCCCACGGCAACACCAAGCAAGGCTGGGAAAGGGCTGAAAACGGCCAACAAGTTCACTGCTCGAGCTGGAAAAACTGGTTCTGAGTTGAGCTAGATCGAGGGGCTAAGCTAGTGCGAAGCTTGCTGGACACAGCGCGGGGATGACGGGGTGAGCTGGGCAGACCAGCTACTGGTTGTTGGCGTTGGCTGGGCGTGTGAGATGGAGATGGCGAGCTGAGCTGAACGTGAGGTTCTGGGATTTGTTGGCTGGTGGTGAGGCGGTGAAGGGGAAGGCATGAAAATGGGGGCTGCTGCAGGGATTAATGGCAGAATAAAAGAAGAAAATGGATGGAGAAGTTGAGGGGATGAAGTGGGTGCTGACGTGGGTTGGTGGAAGAAAAGAAATGGAGGAAATGAAAGGCTGGTGTGGGTGGGTTACGGGAAAGAAGAAGAAGGCTTGAGGGAAAATAGAAGGAGATGGGGTGGTCGGCTGCTGTGGAGGGAAGCAACGCACGGAGGATAGAGGGAAAAAGAGAGAGAAAGAAAGGGGACCAAAAAAGTCTGAGCAAAATATCAAAACAATGATCAAAGTACCATAAAAGTCTTCAAGCTTTATCACATTGGTCTCCTAATTACTTTCTTGAATAAATTTCCCACAATTAACAAAATTTGGGCAGCAAAATAGGCCATCACTTCTCCCATCCGAATTTCACTTATTTTTCCAAATTGTCTGAAATCGATTTTTCCGCAAAATCTCAGACTTGACGGAATTTCTCCAAAAGATGAGACGATGTCTTAAAAATGAATCATGACACGCTCGAACGTTCGATTTCCGAAACCGAATTCAATTTCTTGGTTAAAATCGACAGAAAATCAGGTTAGTGTCGTTCGATAAGAATTTCGCAATAAGGTGAAATCACCCACAATTTAATTACGTGATTCCATTGAATCAACCTATATTTGATCACTAATTGATTATAATGGTGCCGTATTGACCATTTCCGATTATTACGGTTAAGCAGTTGATTTCTAATCGAATTCTCAAGTCTGCCGCATTTATATCCCTTAATGGTTTTACCTAATAGATCAGTTAACTCGAGAGTGATTAGCTCTGAGAAAAAGGACCATAGGTGCATCGACGAAATGCCCATTTCATATTATCGGGATGGGTCGAAAATTCAGGATGTCACACGCCAAATATGGTGAGGAAGGCCTCGCCAGACGCAACGGCAAGCCCCCCTTGCCAAATCTGGCGGGGGTTTGCCTTGTGATCGCCGGGTGAGGCAAGCCCTCGCCAAATTCGATGGCAGCTCGCCTCGTCGTCACTGGGCGCAAGCTCACTAACTAGCAAGGCAAGCCCACCAGATCGCCTCGCTAGTTCCGATAGGGTTTCACCCCCGCCATCGCTGGGAGCGAGCTTGCCGACCGGCGGGGCTCCCCTCTCAAGATTTGGCAGGGCTTGCCCCATTAGACCTAGTGACGGCGAGGTCCCCCTCGCCGGATCTAGTGAGGGCTTGCCCCACCAGTGGCTTGGCAAGCTCGCCCTCACCTAACCACGGCGAGGCAAGCTAGCCCGGCCGCCTCAGTTTGGCGACCGGCCAGCCCTCCCCTTTGGCCGGTCACCGGAGCCAAAGGAAGAAGGAGGGAGGAGGAGAGGAGGAGGAAAGAGGGAGAGGGAGAAGAAAAAAAAAAGGAAAAAAAGATTAAAAAAATAATAAAATATTATTAAAAAAATGTCGCCGGTACTAGCCGACTACCACGTCAGCATCGGCACCAGCCGGCTGCCACGTCAACGTCGACCAGCTAATTTTGATCGGATGAATTGATCGGGAATAATTGTAAAATATTTAAGACTCGATTGATAAAAAAAAAAAAAAAAATTTATGATTGAATTTGTACAATTGTAATAGGTTTATGAATATTTTGGTAATTTTCCCTCCTAAGAACTTATTGCACTCAACATCAAAAGTTGAGTTACATCATGCTCTGAAATCCACCTAGCGCAACCGTACTCAAAGGAGGAGGAGCGGGGGAAGAGGGGAAGGAGAATTACAACTCCCAGTATCCCATTACATATGTTCTTGCTAATTCCACATGTCCGTATTCTTCACGTTTGCATTCACTGGGGTCAATTATCTGTCCTTCAAACAGTAGATTTCAAATTTCAAGACCGATGTCATTAAGGAATTTTTGAAGGAATTCTCATGCACCCTTTAGAGAAAAATGCTCTTTTTCTAATTTTCAAAAAAATAAATAATAATAATAATAATAATAATAAAACTAGCCAGGGTCGTTCAGATCCAGGCCCCGGCCCGATTAAATGTTTTTCCACTCCCAAAGTGGACGAAGGACTAAGAAAAACGAGCACACTTCAATTAGGCGTTTCGTCGAACGGGTAAGTCGCATTAGCGAAAGAGAGGGAAAACGAACCGACTGAAATCATGCCCCTTGGATAAACGGCAAAACTTGCGACGGGGCAAAACAAGGCAGAAAAGCAGGGGAGGTTTGGCCAAAGGACCCTACCCCGCTCACGGCGTCGGATGGTGGACGAGCCCGAAGATCGGGCTACGTCCGTCCGCCTTGCGCGTCCTCGAACCGAGATCCATGGGAAGCCAACTCCGAGTTGGGACGAACGAATACCACCCACCAAATGACGGCTCGAGTTGTAAAAACTGATTATAGAAAGATAGAGGGAAATGATATTTACAATGTCACAACTTTCATGTAACTCATTTTTGTGCTGTGACTTTTCAACTGATGATTTAAGTACTACAACTTTCTTGTCAAAAAAAAAAAAAAAAAAAAAAAAGTACTACAACTTTTAAAAGTTAATCATTCAAGTGACATCGGTCACTTGTATCGTCAGAAAATCACATGTAGCATTATTTTGTAATAGATGATTCGACATGTCTGGCTCGAAGGAGATCTAGGCATTTGCTCGAGCCTATTCCTGTAGCCTATAGGTATTATATTATATTAAATTAAATCATCCTTTCTCAATTAAATGTGGGGATGTTTTCCAAGATCATTTGTGAAAAGGTTGGTCTTTTCTTCATTTCCACAAATCAAAGAATTGTGACTGACCCTTCGACCAAAGAGAAGAATTATTCCGTATTTAATAGCATTCCTTAATTAAGAACGAGGTCAAATATGCTGTTTCTAGTAGGGGTGTGCATGGTCCGGGCGGGCGGTTCCTGACCTAGAACCAGGAACCGCCCGCTAAGGACTGGTTCCGAAAAATTGGAACCGAAATCCATCCGTTTGTTACATGGATCCACCCGGGAACTGGACCGTTGGTCTAGTCCAGTTCTTGGGTGGATCCATAGAACCAATCTTGACGTAAAATAATTTTGGTTTTCAATATAGAACGACTACGTGACATCAAAGCAAGCCAAAGAAAGAAAAACCAAATTTAAGTACGTGGAGATGCGGACGGTGGGAGAAGTAAACGTAGCGAAATGGTGATAGGCTTAGGAGCTGGAGACGAAGAGAGTGAGATAAGATCTAGGGTTTCTTTTGGTATTTTTTTTTTTAATATTAAAAAGGTTCCGGTCCGGTCCAGGTGGGCGGGCGGGCGGATCCGCCCATGGAACCGGGAACCGAACCGGTACCTACGGGTTCCCATAAATTGGAACCGGGAACCAGACCGATTCCCTCAAGAACTGCCGGTTCCGGGCGGTTCCGGTCTGGTTGCAGGCGGTCCGAGCGGTTTCCGGATATTTTGCACACCCCTAATTTCTAGCCAATCTTAAGTCCTCAGAGTCCAATTATTTTGGTGTGTCCACGCTCGTAAATCAAAGTTTGCAAATCTAGTAAACTTTGGAAGACTAAGCGTGTCGAAACATGGTATAGATACCAAATTGTACTCATAAAATAGTACTGAGTAATGAGTTTTGTAATTTCTTGTAAGCTTCCAATGCAGGTCCTTTCTAGGCTTGTTCAGTGCAAACTTGCAAGAGACGGCACTTGCAATGGTGCGTCAAAGCACCGCTCCTTGGTCGTGGACCCATGTAAAAGGGTTTTCAAAAACATTACTTGGATTGACAAATTTGATACGAAGGGTTGTCAATTATTTCAGTTGCGACACTTCATATGGATTAAATCTTGACAGAACATGGCACTCGGGGTTGGCTAATTTTTTTTTTTTTTAATTTCAATTCTTTCTTTCTCTTTAAATCTTGATCTTCTCAATCTTATATAAGGAAAAGAATTGCCACTTTCAACTAAGTCTCTCTCCTCCTCAGAACTAAATTGACCAAATTAAAAAATTACAATTAAATTAGTCGCCATAATATAAATTTAGGTTTTTAGGTTATTTCATGTCACGAGTCAAAGGACATCTCGACATTTGCACAAGCCTACTCTCATGGCTTATAGGTAATGTTTTTTATATTCTATTCTATTATATGATATTATCCTTTCTCAATTAAAGGTAGGGATGTTTTCCAATGTCCGTGACGAAAAGGTTAATATTTTCTTCATTTCCAGAAATCAAAGACCGTGACAGACCCTTCCACTAAATAGAAGCATCTTTCCATATATAACAGAGTTCCTTGCTCGAGAAGGAGGTCCAAATACACTGTTTCTAGTCAGTCCTAAGTCCTCGAAGTCTAATATACTATTGAGTAACGAGTTTCATAATTTCTCCTAAGCTTCATATTTACGTCCTTTCTAGGCTCGTTCAGGACAAACTTGCAAGAAACGGTACTTTTAATGGTGCGTCAAAGTACGTTCCTTGATCGTGGACCCACCTAAAAGAGTCTTTAAAACCGTAGCTTGAATTGACAAATTTAATTACTCCAGAAAAAATTGTGGTTGAACCTTCACCAGTTATAGCCTACAGCAAACTCCTTTTCTGAATTGCATTGACTCACCTCCTCCACGCTCCATTGGATCCCTCTCTTTTTTTCATTTTCATTTATTTTATCTTCCGTTCTTATAATTTTGTCTTGCTAGTTGTTGACTCACTTATCCTTTTGCTTTTAATATCTATAAAGGGGAATCGGATCATTGTCGGTCACCTCCTTCCCACCACTCTAGTGAGATAGGATCATCGTCTCAAAGGGTTTGGACTCGCACAAATTGTACAGCTGAAGCGCCGTTCCTTGGTTGCGGACCCACCTAAAAGGGTCTTTAAAACCGCTGCTTTGATTGACAAATTTGATCACTCCAGAAAAAAATTGTTGTTGAACCTTCACTAGTTATAGCCTATAACAAACTCCTTCTCTAAATTTCATTGACTTACCTCCTCCGTGCTCCATTGGATCCCTCTCTTTTTTTTTTTTCCTTTTCATTTTTTTATCTTCCGTTCTTATCATTTTGTCTTGATACTTGTTGACTCACTTATCCTTTTCTTTTTAATAACTATGAAGGGGAATCGGATCATTGTCGGTCACCTCCTTCCCACAACTCAAGTGAGATAGGATCATTGTCTCGAAGGGTTTGGACTCGCACAAGCTATACGGTCGAAGCCGTACCCAACTACTGAAACAACACCGTATGAGATAGTCCACTCATTGATTTTATACCACATTAAATTGCATGTTAGTACAAAGCGTGCATTAACTAATCCGTGCTTAGCCACCATATTGGTTAGCCGTAGTAGTAGAGGGGACAAATTTCAGTGAGATTGAGAATTTAATTCACATCATAGGTAAACCTTCGAACTGCTTGATTGCGTTACCTAATTACGGCATATCTCATGCAGAAAGATTTCACAACTGTTAGTATATATTTTGATGAGATTACAGTGATAGGCTTGTCAATCTTGGACTTTTGGATCACAAGCGGGATAAAATAATTATGATTCAAATCGAACATTTCATAATACGTAATGAGGCCTTATTGAGAACTATTAGAGGGGCTATAGCGTCAGTTGCCTTTCCTTGCTCTATTAGTTTATAGAAGAGAAAATTAACCCGTGCTTAAATAGCGCGGGATTTTACCTAGCTTATAGCTCTATCTCCTCTGTCGTGCGATGTCCTGCCATTTTGAAATCTAAAATCAAGCCATATGGCACTCTAACAATTTGAATCATAATACTTCTCCTCAGGCTTTTTATTTTTATTTTATTTTCGCTATATGATGATGCCCGATGTTGGGTATAATGTCACTCAACCCATATGTTGTTTCACATACAAGATCAGACTTGTACGTGAAAGAGTACAACAGTTATGATTAGTATAGAGTTAAGTCGCGGATATTTTTCATTGGTTTTTTCTCAAGGACATATTTAAGTATTTAACACACTATCAGAACTTAAAAGCCTCTTCCCAAGTATCACCCGTAACAAGATTCCTAGGATTCACCACACAATTACAAAGAAAAATAAAGTGTAAAAGCGAAAAACAGAATTTAAAACAAAAAATTTTATCTTCATTTATCCTTAATATGGGTTACATCCAGTTGATGATTCCACTATTATTAGCACCTCGCACTTCTCTATTATACCCCTCAATCACAAGAGAAAAAGAACATATATATCCAGTAACTATTCATGAGCAATAAATATGAAATCAAACTATAAAAGCCCTCTAGCGTTGCAGAGGCGCTGCCCTTACATAGTTGATGGGTAATATATGAGCCACACCCAACAAATATTATTAATTTGCTCTAGTAAAATTCCACCATCTATTCACGCTAACTATCTGCATTTTCTTTTAGTTGCTGGTTTTATTGTAGGTTCTTATTTTTGGATTTTTTTATTCTGTGCTGTGTTAGCATTTGTTCAAGTTAGCATTTTAATTGGAGGGTCCTTTTAACTCTTTTCCAATTAAAATATCATTTTAATCACATGTATTGGAGCGGGACAATCTGGGTTCAATTTTCAGGCCCAGTTTTTTTTTTTTTTTTTTTGGTCGGTAAAAGGAAACTTCATTCACGAGACAGAAAAGATACAGCAGTTCAACATATCAGTGCTTAACAGATCAAACAAAGCAGGAGGGGGGGAGTTGATCCAGTTCGATGGGAGAAGATTTTGGGCTTGGGCTTTTGCAGCCCAGTCAGCAACTGCGTTGGTTTCTCTTTTGCAGTGTTGGATGTGCAGGGTTGGGAAGAGGTGGAGCAGAGCCCTAGCTTCAGCGAAGAGAGTGCCGAGCTCCCATGGTGTGCGATCTTGTTCGTGAATTGCTTCAACCACAGCAAGAGAGTTTGATTCCAGAAGGAGGTTGTGTTGGTTTCTTCTTGTGGTGATGAGGTATCGTAGGGCAAAGATGAGAGCTTGGGTTTCGGCTTGCAGGGGCGAAACAGAGGGTGTTTAGTGAGCACTGCCATCAATCAGCTTCCCTGAGGAGTCGCGACAAATACAAGAGACAGCAGCGTCATCCATTACCGTGGGGAAGGATGCATCAATATTGATTTTAAGCACACCAGGAGTCGGAGGGCACCAAGACAAATCCAAAGGGGGACGGCAAGGAACAGTCTTTCTAGCCAATCGAAACCCGGAATGAGAAGAAGCTGCATCGAATCCACTGGTAAGTGATCTGTTTCTCTGGATTGGGAGGTCTTGCTTTGGTGTGGCGGCGGTTTCGATGATTTTGTTGCAACAAGGCCAGATGACAGCGATAATAAGAGCGGGCGTGGGCCAGAGCAGAAGCTACGATGTGATCTGGGTTCGGGGATCTTCGGCGGAAGACAAAATCGTTCCTGGCTTTCCACATGTGCCACAGAACATATGTAATTTACGCATAAAACTGTAAGTTCCTCTCCTGATCAAATATATGTAATAGCCAGGCGTCAAATCTGTGATGTTGAGCATGCTGAATAGTACATGGTAGATGGGCATGAGTCCAAACTTTCGTTGTCCATGGGCAATGTAGAAACAAATGTTCAGTGGTTTCGGGGGCTGGGCTACTATCACTACAGAGTTTACAAATAGGATCTTCAATAATGTGACGATAGTAGAGATTTCTAGCAGTGGCTATAGCATTGTGGCATAGTGACCATAAAAAGATACGCAGTTTTGGAGGAGCTGGTACCTGCCATATAGTAGCCCAAAGGTGTTTAGGGGGTTGAAAGGATGAGGAGGGCTGATTATGAATGATTGTTGTTGCTGCTGTTTTGATCTAGTGATATCCATTTTTGATAGTGTACACACCATTTAATCGTCCTGTCCAAATCAATTTGTCTTCAGTATAGTGCGGACTGATCTGTATTTTTAGAATTTCAGCAATTTGATGCTCATCAAAACTTCTAGAAAGCAGAGGGATATTCCATGTCTGAAGGTCTGGACAGATGAAGTCCGCGACCTTAGTAGGCTCATTCCTAGGTGCTGGTCCCCCAATAATGCCTGTAGATAGCCATTTATCCTCCATGATGTTAATGTTCTGCCCATTGCCTACTGACCACTGTAGATTAGATGCTATAGAATCTCTACCTAGCAAAAGGCTTTGCCATCCCCAAGAGGGCCGAGCACCTCTGTCCGCATGTGCAAAGTCAGTGAAGGGGAAATACAACCCTTTAAGGATGCGACTCCATAGAGATGTAGGTTGTTGAAATAGCCGCCAAGCTTGTTTAGCCAACAATGCTTTATTAAAAGTGATAAGATCACTGAAACCAAGACCACCCAAGTCTTTTCGAACTTTGAGAGAGTCCCAATTCTGCCAATGAATACCTGACTTGTTGCCCTGAGATTGCCACCAAAAGCTAGCCACCTTTTGTTCAATAGACTTACACAGTGATATAGGTATTTTAAAAATCGACATTGCATACTGTGGAATAGCTTGCACTACTGCTTTAATCAAGAGTTCTTTCCCACCCTTCGAAAATAACTTTTCCTTCCGGCCATCAAGTTTAGAGTGAACTTTTGCCAAAATCCAGGAAAACATTTCTTTTTTTGATTTCCCCCAGTCTGATGGGATGCCGAGGTATTTACCAGTCTTGTTCATCACGGGAACTCTAAGTTCTCTAGCAAGAGACTCCTGTAGAGCAGTAGGACAAGCAGGACTAAAGAAAACACCAGATTTATTACGATTAATCTCTTGTCCCGATGCCCAGCAGTATTGAGATAATATATTGGATAGATTCTGACATTCTAGCAGTTTCCCTTCTATAAAAAAGATGGCATCATCAGCAAAAAATAAGTGTGAGAGGGTAGGGCACCTGTGATTGAGTTTAACGCCTGAAATGTTACCCATATCCACTGCTTGGTGTATTAGAGTTGAGAGGACGTTTGCCACTAAGATGAACAAATATGGGGATAATGGATCGCCCTGTCGGAGCCCCCTCTTCATTGGAAACGGAGGGAGGGGTTCACCATTTAGCTTGACACTCATAGAAGCAGTGGTGACACACTGCATAACCAGGTGAACCTAGGTTGCATGAAAACCGATCTTCAAGAGATAATCTCGCAGAAAGTCCCACTCGACCCGATCGTAGGCTTTTTTCATGTCAATTTTGAGTACACCCTGAAATGTACACTTGCGTTTCCGTATGCAAAGTTGGTGCAAGACTTTCTGGACTAATAGAATATTATCCCGGATTTGGCGACCACTGATAAATGCACTCTGTTCTGTTGAGATGAGGGTCGAGAGTAACGGCTTTAAACGATTGGCTAAGATCTTCGAGATGATTTTGTAGGAAAAGTTGCATAGGCTGATTGGCCTATATTGGTCCAATTTTTCAGGGTGAGAGATTTTTGGAACCAAAGTGAGATAAGTCTTATTAAGGGTTGGGTTGAGCACACCTTAACGGAAGAAGTTTTGAACGCAGCTAACAATGTCCTCCTGTAGAATATCCCAGTGCGCATGATAGAACTGACCATTTAAACCGTCTGGGCCAGGTGCTTTCGTGGCTCCTAATTGAAAGGTAGCTTGGCGAACTTCCTTAGGAGTTACTGCAGCAGTAAGACAGGCATTCATAGAATCGGTGACCATTATTGGACATTGATCAAGTATTGGGCCATAGTCTCGGTGACCCACAGATGAATATAAATTCTGAAAAAAGTGCTGCGTCATGTCCTGTAATGTCTGACGATCTCTGACCCATTGCTGATCTGCATTTAGTAACATGCTAATTTGGTTGCGCTGTCTTCTCTGAATAGTTGTAGCGTGAAAAATTTTGGTATTTTTGTCACCCCACTTGAGCCATTTAACTCGAGAGCGCATGGCCCAGTATTGTTCTTCTTGCTGCCACAAGTGCTGAATTTGAGTTTTTAAGGCATTCATCCGGGATTGGTCATGATGAGAGTTTGTGTTGTTTGTCAGGATCTGAAGTTGGTGCTGCAGTGCATTGATTTGGCGGTAGCTATTCTAAATTTGGACCGACTCCAACTGGTGAGGGTTGTTGATACCTTTGTTATCTTCTTTGTTATGTCCAAAATCTGAGAAAAAGCAGTTTGCCATGCAGTTGATATTACTGAACGACACTCTGGCTCTCGTAGCCAATAAGATTCAAAGATAAAGCCTCTCCGTCGCCTTGGTGGAGTGGTAGTTGTCGTTAAAAGCAGTGGACTATGGTCGGATCCAATGGTTGGGAGGGCGAAGACTTCAGCTGCAGGAAAAGTACGGCGCCAATCCATAGTACAAAAAGCTCGATCTAATCTTTCTTTAACTAAAGCATCCCCGGCTCTATTATTGCACCAAGTAAATGAACATCCTTTACTTTCAAGGTCCATAAGTAGGCATTCGTTTAACATTTGGCGAAAAACCTGCATTCACTGAGTAGAGGGTGACTGTTTACCTTGTTTTTCCCATGGATACATAACCTTGTTGAAATCACCAATGCACAACCATGGTATAGTATTAAACTGGCTTATGAGTTTCAGGGCTCGCCATAAAGATTGCCGTGGCTGAAAAACTGCTGGTGCATGCAGACAAGTCAAGTGCATCATAGGTCCACTCTCCCCCTCCGCACAAAACATATCAATATAGTCTGGGGTTTGTTGATCCAGTGTGAGGTAAATATGGTCTTTCCAAAACACTGCAAGGCCCCTTGCTATGCCTAAGGGCTGTTCCAAAAGGCCATTTGTATAAGTAAGTTGTTTCTGAAGCTTTCTAAGTACCTGTTCTCTGTTCTTAGTTTCCATAAGAAATAGAATATCCGGCTGTTCCCGGGCCACCAATGCCCTAAGGGCTTGAATTGTCAGGGGATTGCCCAACTCCTGACAATTCCAGCTGATGAGCTTCATTTGTCTTTGGGTGGCTTATTAGGGCCAGCCACCATAGCCCAACTGTTAGTGTTTTCAGCTTGAAAGATTGGAGTCTCCAAGAGGTATGATTCATCAAGTCCCTCTTTCAACAGAGTGCAGCGTTTGGCCTTTTTTATTGGGCCTGACTTGGTACTCAACTTACTGCTCCTTACTTTTTTTTGTCTTCGGGGAGTGCTTTGAGCTTTCAGATGCCATGACAAGAGGATTAGAGACAGGAGCCAAGTGTGTGGGAGTGGGAGCAGCACAGTACTGATCAGGTAATGGACACCAATTGATAGGTTCAATCGTAGTAAAGAATGGTCCATCCTCTAGAAACTGAACAATCTCTTTACCTTTGTTTGCAGGGGGTTGTTCTGGTGGAAGTTCAGTCGAAGGCACTATAGGGGTCTCCGGAACAATGTCTTCTGTTTCATGCAAGTTGCAAATTGCCCTCATCCAAGGAGTGTTCCTCTCTTGTTCTGTCGAGTCGCTCTCTACCACCCAGGGTAGTTTTTCTTCCCTTTTCATCTGAACCCTAATTTCTCTGTTCCATCCATCTCCTCCCAGCTGAATTTCCCATACCATCATCGCTGTCCTTCTTCAATTACTGAATTTTCTCATCATCGCAATGTATTCTCTCACACAATCTTCCATCCGACTGCTTCTCCCTTCATCGCATGGTCCTGAATATCCTTCATCAGAATTTCTCCTTCATCGGCCCTGC
This sequence comes from Eucalyptus pumila, assembly GCA_016097595.1. Taxonomy (NCBI): domain Eukaryota; kingdom Viridiplantae; phylum Streptophyta; class Magnoliopsida; order Myrtales; family Myrtaceae; genus Eucalyptus; species Eucalyptus pumila. The sequence goes on from CM027849.1 coordinate 9,758,573, forward strand.
ATGCAACACTTTTGAGTTCAATCTACTAAATCTTACCTCCTCAAACCCCCCACAGTTCCCACAATAGATTGTTAAGTATGATCAATGTCCTTTGGTTCATGTGATAGCCTTGTCTTACCGTAAGCTTTGCTGTTTTACTGTCGCCTCACCCATGGAACCCCCTGGCCAGAATTCAGATTCTCCCGAAGATGCACGACTGGCTGCTTTGTGCTCTCGTCTTGGACGCCTATGGGAAAAATAGAGCATTGAAGTCTGTGATGAAGCGCCTTCAATTGACAAATTGGCTGAATGCAAACTTATCCTTGTAGGTAAGGTACTTACCCAAAATTCAATCAATCTTCCAGCTTTCCAAAGTACTATGCGGCGAGCTTGGCGAGTAGACACTGTGGAAATTACACAACCTGAAACTGACATATACGTTATGAAGTTCCGAATTGAACTAGAAAAACAGAGAATTCTTGATAATGGGCCATGGCATTTTGGAAATCACCTTGTTCTTATCAAGCCTTGGATTCCTAATACCCCCTTGCACTGTTATGACTTTTCTACTTGTACCTTTTAGGTCCAAGTCTTTGGTCTCCCGTTAGAACATTGCACAGAGGAAGTCATTCGCAGGGCTGTCCGCCATGTTGGTAGGGTTCAAGCAGTCAATATTGATGGTAAAGACGGTACATCTCTTCGGTCTGTTCGAGCAATGGTTGATCTAAGTCTTAGTGAACCTCTTCAACCAGGCTAACTGCTGCGAGTTGCAGGAACAACTTTCTGGTTAGATTTTCGATACGAACGCCTCTCGCACTACTGTTATTCATGCGGTAGACTTGGACATTATGCCATGGGGTGCCCTGGAATCCCCTATGATGACGCAACTTTTGAGCACAGGGATAGTATGTATTTTGGTCAATGGCTCAGGGCAGAGAATAGGGAGCACATCCCTTTCTGGCATACCTTTTTGCCTCACCCCTTTATCATATCTTCTTACTAGAGCACACCCGAAAGTCCTCTTTGCGTGAAGACTGAATGATTTTGAATGAGCTTCTCTAATCGTATCCTCGATTGAAGAAGCACTTAATTATTTATTATAAGTACATTTATTATTACTCTTGTCCTTTTCTTATGTGCCGCACACCTAAGGAAGCTCTCTCTCCTTTCCTGCACCAAAATTTGCAAATATTGATATTTAACCGTTAGCATTCTAATAGGTTAAATTTTTATAACAATTTGACAATGATACCCTATTTCCTCATATAACTTATTATATGGGCTCAAGCCCTTTTTGGGCTTGCAATTTATGGGGCCTCCTCCACATAGGAGTGAACCCAGCTAACAGTAAGAAGGGACAGCGAAAGTTCCATAGAAGAATATCCGATTGGTAACTTGACGAAACAATGCTATGGCATACGTACCATTTATTGATTTCATTTCACTGGAGTCTAAAAATAACCGAACTATTTAACTACCAGTTAGGAGGCAAATTTCTGAACTCCACTCCCTGCAATTTGATCTGCCAACAATAGAAGCCACCACAAATGAGTTCTCGAACAACAGCAAGTTAGGGGAAGGTGGATTTGGTCTAGTTTACAAGGTAATTAAGATGTTCAATCATATCATTCAGCTTTTGACTCATCGAGAAGGTGGTACTCACTAATATAATATTGTGGTTTATAGTGAAGCCTCTCGAAGCATCGGGGCATTTTTCTCATTCACATTAGTTAGATAGGAAAAACTTTGAGATTATGCATCTAGTTCTCCTATTTTGATGCCCAATTGCATATAAGTAATAACCAGATGTATAACAAAATGAAGAAACATTAAGATGTGTTTGTTTTGGGCAAATTTGTTTTATGTCAATTCTGTTCAAGGTACACTACTTGCTGGTCAAGAAATTGCGGCAAAGAGGCTATCTAGGAGCTCTGGACAAAGAGTGGAGGAAGTCAAGACCGAGGTTGAACTAGTAGCCAAACTTCAACACAAAAACCTAGTGAGGCTTCTAGGATTCTCCATGGAAAGTGACGAAACAATAGTAGTCTAGGAATATGTGCCTAAAGGGAGCCTCGATCGCTTGTTATTTGGTTTGCCTCTCTTTTATCTCCTTTTAACCAAGTTAACACACCAGCATTTCAGTCTAAATGATATATTTCACTCAGAGAAAATGAGAAGTAAATATTATTCAGGCTAAATGAAGACAAACCAGAAATATTAGAGATAGTAGGATGACGCAATACAAACAGATGTCCTGCTATTATTTTGCTTAGTTTTCTCCATCACTTCATTTCCACATTCACGAAAGGAACTTTAAAGATAGAACACTACTGAAGAAGTAGATCAGGAAGAAGAATTACATGGTAATGAGAACACGGATCCAAAGTCGATGAAAGCAACTATATGTGATGATTTGGGCATGAGCATTATGCTAGTATGAGTTGATGCAACTTACAAATTAATTTTTTAACTGATGCATAGATCCTGAGCTCAGCAGACAACTAAATTGGTCAACATGTTATAAGGTCATGGTAGGGGTGGCGCGTGGACTGCTATACCTTCATGAAGATTCTCGGCTTAGAATAATCCATCGTGATCTCAAAGCCAGCAACATTCTGCTAGATGCTGACATGAATGCAAAAATCTCAGATTTTGGGATAGCCCGAATCTTCAGTACTGATCAGACTCAAGCAAGCACTAATAAAATTGTTGGAACATAGTAAGTTCAACTTCGGCAAATCTGACTTGTTATTGTCGATGAACATGGTGGCATTAGCATTGAACTGTGAGCATTTTCTTGACATGCAACAAAAGTAGACTCGTACTAATTTGTTTAAAGCAATTCATATCCATAATTAATGTTAAAAATATAAATATGCGCGGAAGCATGGTTTTGGTATTGATGATAGTTTTTTATTAGTGATGTTGTGCAAGTGTATGGTATAGTTTGTAGAGGATGGACAAGGGACAAGATAGGATAACTAAAGGATATAGGATATGGGGAAAATAGTTTCACTAGTTGAACAAAATAATTTTACAATAGTTGGAGGAAGTATTGGTGAGGGAGCATGATGTGGTTTTTATGCTTATCTCCCTCACCCTCTTACATTTGTTGTCCCCTCTTTCCTATTTATAGGGTGCTCTACCAACATTCTAGATTTGTGTAGAATGTTGTCTACTTTGGCTTAATTTAGAGAGTTCTAGATTGTAGTTTATCCTCTCTTCTTCTACACATGTGCTTCTACATTTTTCTTTCTTCTAAAAACATCTAGGGAATTCTAGAAGTTTAGCAACTCTAGAAAATTCTAGAAAATGGATCACCATTTCCAACACTCCCCCTTGATCCATTTTCGAGATAATCCGAACTTGTGTTGTAAAGTCTCGACTTGTGTTAAGAGACCAAAAGATACGGAAGAAGCGGCACAAAGCAGAAGATAAAAAGCAAACTTGTAATATTATATTATTTTTTGTGCTCAATGTCGGTGAAGGAATGGCGGTGACACACCTATAAATAGGGGTTGGGTGTGTGTGTTTTAAAGTGTAGAAAAACTACACACACTCCTTCTTTTGTAATGAAAACTTTCATAATAAAAGCTCCTTTTTTTCAACCCATTCTCCCTTTGCCATTGTAGTCCTTTTATTATTTACACATAACACTTGCACACACACACACACGCTTCTGCAAAATTACCAACAGTGGTATCAGAGCCACGTATTTGGTTGGTGTTGGGCGCTTGTCCTACCTACCCATTTCTAAAATTACCCTTTCCAAATACCCACTAACTAAACCATGGCCAACCCTACCTCATCATAATTTTCCATTCCCATTTTTGATGGGAACAACTATGATTTTTGGAGCATAAAAATGACTACATTCTTGATGGCCCAAGACTTATGGGACATTATGGAAAAAGGTCACGAGGCTCCGCCAGAAGGTGCAAGTGTTTCGAAGGATCAACTACAAAAGGATGCAAGGGCGCTATATTTTATCCAGCAAGCGCTCTCGGAAACCGTATTTCCAAGAATAATTGGAGCAAGGACTGCAAAAGAGGCTTGAGATATACTACGAGAAGAATTTTAAGGATCGGAAAAGGTACGCACTATTCGCCTTCAAACACTGAGAAGAGATTTTGAGAATTCTAAAATGAAAAATTATGAGACCGTACAAGAATATTGTGGAAAATTAAAGGAACTCGTTAATCAAATGAGAGCCTATGGAGATGGGATAACTGATCAAAGGGTTGTTGAGAAAATATTGGTGTCACTTACCAAAAAATACAACTCCATAGTAACAACTATAGAAGGAACTAAGGACTTAACGACCCTATCAGTAAGTGAATTAATTGGCTCTCTAGAAGCACATGAGAAAAGACTAATGGCACAAGATGAAGATTCAATTGAAAGTGCCTTTCAGTCTAAAGTAAATATACGGTCTCATCAAACTAAAAATGATGGAAGGAGCTCATGGAAAAACAAAAGAGGAGGAGAAATTATAAAAAAAAAAAAAAGGAAAATTATCCACCTTGTGGTATTTGCAAGAAAACAAGTCATTTGGAGAAGGATTGTTGGTTTAAAAATAAAAAACAATGCCGCTTTTTGTAAAAGATATGGCCACGTAGAAAAAGATTGTCGCTCGAAAACAAATAATCGAGCAAACTATATAGAAAAAAAAGAAAGTGAAGAGAATACATTCTACGCAGGCCAAGCGGCAAATGATAATAAAAGCGAAACATGGTATATCGATAGTGGGTGTAGCAATCACATGACAGGGGACGAATCTATATTCACTGATATTGATAAGTCGGTGAAATCCCAAGTAAAGTTGGGCAATGGTGCATTAGTAGATGTCAAAGGAAAAGGCACCATCGCCGTGGAAACGAATAAAGGCCCAAAATATATACATAATGTATATCTAGTCCCTCGTCTTGCACAAAATCTTTTGAGTGTGGGCCAAATGATACAAAATGGGTATTCTCTATATTTTAATAGAGATACCTGCATTATCTATGATAAATATAAAAATATCATCGCCTTTGTTAAAATGAAAAATAACAATTTTCCAATTCAATGGAAATTGGTCAAAGATATAGCCATGAAAGCTCAACTTGATGATTCATGGCTATGGCATCGAAGATTTGGCCACTTCAATTTTGCTGGGCTAAAAATTCTCCATTAGAAAAATATGATGAGAGATTTTCCAGCCATCACATAAATTTCAGATGTTTGTGAAGGTTGTCTGCTTAGAAAACAACAGAGGCAGTCCTTCCCATCTGGAGTTTCATGGAAAGCTAAGGAGCCTTTGGAACTTGTCCACACGAACGTGTGCGGTCCGATGAGGACACCGACACCTAGTCAAAATAAATATTTCATCCTATTCATTGATGATTATACAAGAATGACGTGGGTATACTTTCTTCGAGAAAGATCTGAGGTTTTCTCTATCTTCAGAAAATTCAAGAACCACGTCGAGAATCAAAGTGGCCAAAGAATCAAAGTCCTAAGAAGTGACAGAGGCACAGAATACAATTTGAAGGAGTTTAATAAATTTTGTGAAGATGAAGGAGTCCATCATCAACTAACTGTTGGCTACGCCCCAGAACAAAATGGAGTAGCTGAAAGAAAAAATAGAACCGTCATGGAGATGGTAAGGTCCATGATAAAGGAGAAAGGCCTTCCCAACACCTTCTGGGCAGAAGCAGTCTATACTGATGTATACCTACTAAACAGGTGTCCAACTAAAGCAGTTCAAAATAAAACTCCAATCGAAGCATGGAGTGGACGGAAGCCTTCAGCAAAACATCTCAAAGTGTTTGGATGCATTTGCTATGTCCACATCCCTGCTCAAAAAAGGAGTAAACTAGATGAAAAGACAGAAAAAAGAATATTCTTTGGATACAGTGACCAATCAAAAGGCTATCGAATTTACAACCTAAGAACTAAAAAGCTAATGATTAGTCGAGACGTTGAGTTCGACAAGAATGCTGCCTGGAATTGGGAAAGAAAGAAGATCGAGAAGAAGTACATAACCTTGCCAGACATACCTACTCAAGAGGAGACAACGTCACAAGAAGAAGGAGTAGTACCGGATTCCACCACTCATGATATAACTCCACCAAGCTCTCCAAGAACAACACAAGACGAGTCTACTCCAGAGTCACCAGTATTAAGGGTAAAAGCCCTTAGAAGAATTTATGACACATGCAACTTTGCTATTTTGGAACCAGAAAACTACGAACAAGCATCCAAAGAAGAAGTTTGGATAAAAGCCATGGAGGAAGAAATCAAGATGATCGAGAAAAATGAAACTTGGGAACTTGTCGATCGACCCGAAGACAAAGAGATCATTGGCGTCAAGTGGGTCTACAAGACAAAGCTCAATGCAGATGGATCAATCCAGAAGCATAAAGCAAGGCTTGTGGCAAAAGGATACTTGCAACAACCAGGTATCGACTATACTGAAACTTTTGCTCCTGTCGCTCGCCTTGATACTATTCGAGCACTTATAGCTTTAGCGACACAAAAAGAATGGAAGATTTATCAACTAGATGTGAAGTCGGCGTTCCTAAATGGATATCTTCAAGAAGAAATTTATGTAGTTCAACCAGAAGGCTTTATTGTCAAAGGCAATGAAGAAAAAGTTTTAAAGCTTAAGAAGGCCCTATATGGGTTAAAACAAGCACCACGTGCGTGGTATAGTAGAATCGATGAATACTTCATCAAGCAAGGATTCAGGAGGAGTATGAGTGAGCCAACACTCTACATCAAAACCCAAGGTAAGTCCAACACTCTCATTGTCTCTCTATATGTAGATGATCTCATATATACAGGAAACAATGAGACAATGATCCGAGAATTTAAAGAAGAAATGATGAAGACATTTGAAATGACGGACTTGGGCTTGAAGAACTATTTCCTTGGTATTGAAGTCAATCAAAATGAAGGAATTTTCATCTCACAACAGAAATATGCAGAAAAGCTCATTGAAAAATTCAAAATGAGTAATTGCAAAATAGTGACAACACCACTTGTGATGAATGAGAAACTATTGAAAAATGATGGAACTGAAAAAGTAGACGCTTCACTTTACAGAAGCCTAATTGGGAGTCTACTATATCTCATTGCTACACGGCCAGATATTATGTATGCGACAAGTCTATTATCACGGTTTATGCAGAGTCCAAGTCAAATTCATTTTGGAGCTGCCAAGAGAATTCTCAGATATTTACGAGGAACTATAGATTACGTCATTTGGTATCGCCCAAGTGCTAACACCAAGCTCATTGGCTACACTGATAGCGACTGGGTGGTTTAGCTGATGATAGGAAAAGTACAACTGGCTATGCATTCACTCTGGGTTCTGGAATATTCTCATGGATATCCAAAAAACAAGACTCAGTGGCACAGTCTATTGCAGAAGCTGAATACATCGCAGCTGCTACGACTGCCAGTCAAGCAATATGGCTACGAAGAATTCTAGAAGACATTGGATAACCACAAATGGAATCAACGCCAATATTTTGCGACAACAAGTCCGCGATTGCAATATCAAAAAATCCAGTCTTTCATGGAAGAACGAAACATATTGATATAAAATATCACTTCATTCGTGAAGTACAAAGCAAAAGAGAAATCGAGCTAAAGTATTGTAAGACTGAAGATCAAATTACAGACATATTCACCAAAGCATTACCATCAACAAAATTTGAGACATTGAGAGGCATGCTTGGAGTATCACAAAAATGGATCAAGGAGGAGTGTTAAAATATGATCCATTTTGTGAAAACTCTAGAGCTCACTAGACTACTCATGCTTAATGGAGAAGGAGCAAAGTCGGCAGCAACAATTTGTACAAGCCTAGAAGACTCTCAAATGCTGAAGAATTTTCTGGTACGTGGGCAGTAGAACACGTGGACAGCAAAAAGGCCAAAGAAAAGTCAACAAAAGCTGCTGAAGAATAGAAAAATGCAGAAAAATGGAGAAGAGACCAGAAGATGCGGAAGAAGCGGCACAAAGCAGAAGATAGAAAGCAAACTTGTAATATTATATTATTTTTTGTACTCAATGTCGGTGAAGGAATGGTGGTGACACGCCTATAAACAGGGGTTGGGTGTGTGTGTTTTGAAGTGTAGAAAAACTACACACACTCCTTCTTTTGTAATAAAAACTTTCATAATAAAAGCTCCTTTTTTTCAACCCATTCTCCCTTTGCCATTGTAGTCCTTTTATTATTTACACATAACACTTGCACACACACACGCTTCCGCAAAATTACCAACAATTAAATATCCTCTCATTTCTCTATTGACATATTGTGCTCGATGTAGTGGCTACATGTCTCCTGAGTATTTGACGTTTGGACACTTCTCTATAAAATCTGACGTCTTCAGTTACGGTGTGTTAATGCTGGAGATTATAACTGGCAAAAAGAACAGCCAATTTTACGCATTGGATTGCGATGAGGACCTACTAGGCTATGTGAGTCTGAATAAAGCCCTTTCTTTGGGCTGACGTCACCTTCAATAGAAGTACAGCATTAGTTTGAACAGAAATTACTAATATAAGTATTCTTTTAGGTTTGGAAGCTCTGGAACAACAGAATGCCAACGGAAGTAGTGGACCCAGCTTTACGAAGTGCTTATTCCGTGAACGAAGTTATCAGATGCATGCACATTGGGTTTCTCTGTGTGCAAGACGACATGGAAGACCGACCTACCATGGATTTGGTTATTCTTATGTTAAACAGCGATTCTATTAGCATCCCGGTGCCTCAAAGACCTGCATTCTTCTTTCCTGATAAAAAGTACAAACAGGAACCTTGTGTTCTGGACTCAGGTCAATCAACAGCAAAATGGACCAGTCCATTAGCGAGATAACTTCGCCGTGTTCTCCAACTGAGTGATCTTGCTGATCCAGGTCCACAGTAGCCAAGATTTTTAGGCCATCATTTAGAACGAATTATTGTTTAGATTTCACCTAATAATTCGTGTGTACGCTTCATAGTTTATAGGTATTGTCACATCTCCATAGTCAGGATTCTGTCAGGGGATAGGAGTAGTGGATACCTTTGATGTAAAGTGGATAACACTTTTGCAAATGCCGTCGGTGTTGGTAGCAAATAAAAGTTTTTGCAGGACAACCTGTGAACTTTGATATTTCTCCCCCATACTGAATCTGTCATCATTTGGTCAAAAGTCACCAACCTCTGAATTTCTGAGAAGTCACTAGCTTTTGCACATCGTGGATTAGCCTGTTGAAACTGGTCAACATTTCTCAAGAAGTCTGCCTAAAACTATTGGCTGCTAATATGTTGCACACAAGATTTTATTCACCCTCAAAGTATTCTGTGACAGTTCGTCACGCAGATTAATCAGAAGCTACTTTGGACATCTTTATCCCAGCTTCTTGACCTCAAACAGATACATAATATTTCAGTAATTAAAAGAGATAATACAACAGCCAGGATTGTGAAATTGAGGGCAATATAACCCGAGCTAGTATCCGATCCTGAAACAGGAAGAGCTCTCTTGTTAAACAATAAACTCGTAGACATATTGTTGTTATTCTCTTTGCCAGTTATTTCATGCTTATAACCTCATTGAAGAGGAATCATAGAGTGAGTATAAGAAGATCCTTCGTCTCAGGAACTTATTGCACTCAACATCAAAAGTTCATTTACATCATGCTCTAAAATCCACTTAATGCAACCGTACTCAAAGGAGGAGGAGCAGGGGGAGGAGGGGAAGGAGAATTACAACCCATAGTCTCCTGTTACATATATTCTTCTTCTTGCTTATTCCACACGTCCGCATTCTTCATGTTTGCATTCACTGGGGTCAATCATCTGTCCTTCCAACATTAGACTTCAAATTTCAAGACCGATGTTATTAGGATTAAGGTTGTGTTTATTTTGTGGAGAACTTCTTGATGTAGGAAAATATCTTTCATGAAAATCATTTAAAAAGAAAACGATTCATAGGTATCCCCCTCCGAGTTGCATCATATTTTATTTGCCATGTTCTTTGGTCAAGATGTTCACTTCGACACATTATCAGTTCAGTAAGGAACTTAATATTACCTAAAATAAGATCTTGTTTTCTTCTCTCTGGAGGGCTCGATTACATTGCAACATGCATTATCTCAAGGCCATTATCTCAAGGCCTAAATGGGCCCTTAATCGTCTCGATTATGATAGATACTATTAGTTTAGGGACGGGGCAACATGCATTGCCGTGGGCGCAAGCGAACCCCATTGTTTTGATCTTTGACTCCATTGATTTATTGTTCCGATAACTCGTGTGCCTATACTGAAAAGGAAAACAAAAATGGGTTAGGTCACGTACCTAAATCTACTCTTGTCAAAGAGGCCGGTTATGATCAAAATGCATCCAAAGTCCTTTTGGGAAATTGGACCGTGCAAATATGGCCCAAACTATAGCAACAAATCAACGTAATACTTTAGTGATGCTATTATAATTATTTCTAAGACATTTCAAATTAAAAGTACGTTTTGCTCGCTGGCATAAGAAACTTCAAGCTCCTTAGGTGTTACTCAAGCTTAGTTTGATGCTTACCCAACCTTGTGTTGATTCTTTTGGTTAATTCTAGGTGTCTGATCGGATGATGAGATTAAGTACTAATACTAAAGTTTGAGTTTTACTGCATGTTATAAGTAGTTTGAGTACTTCGTGGACCTTTCCTTGAATTTAAATCAACCGAAATTTAAGATCAATATCTAATAAAAAGCATTGAGTTTCCAATTTTGGAGTCATGAAGTGATGGTTAACAATGGCAGTATGAATACTTTTTTTGAATTGAGATCTTTATGACATAGTGCTTCTACATGGTTGACCCCAATGGATCAATATTACTGGCTCTGTTCCTGAATCAGTTTATGCACGAATGCGATCAATTTCATTTACACTGATCCATACTAAAATGGAACTTAGACATATGATAATGGTGATGAAACAAAGAACATTTGAAAGGAGAAAACACTATCATATCTATTGAAATATCCTGTTTCTCTCGTTGTCGTGGACTGTGCTTTGTGATAAATAAAATGCTAACTGTTCTTTTCATTCTCATTTTGACACATGCGATTAATGTATAATCAACAATACTATAGTTGATCCAATCGAAAGATTTAGGATTAAATTAGTCTAATTGAAAGGCTTATGATTAAATTGGTTCAACTGAAATGTTTGTGACTAAATTGATATAAATGCAAAAGTTTAGGACTTTGTTTTTTACTTTTCCCTACATTATCTCATAGGAATTTACATAATGCAAATTATTTCCTCACATTGGCGTAGTCATGAGTCAAGGTAAAGATTGTTGACAATATTTTTGCAGTTTGAGCTTGAAAAGGAAACCTATCCGAGTAGGTTTTCTAATTTGAGCAGGTTCCTAAAATGGGTTTCTTATATTGAATCATAATATGTTATATTGAACTTTATATATGTAGTGGGTGTTAGTTTTTTCCTATGAGTGTTTTGGTGTAACAATTAATTGTGCAGCGTGCTTGTGAATTACATCTTCAAGAAATTGCTGGTGTTTTGAAATCAATAGACCATGTGGTAAAAGTTTTGAATTCCTTTATGATATTGAGAAATTTTATCTAGATATAATTAAAGGCTAGGAAACACGAAAAATATTTGGCTGATTTGATTGTGGTTGTAATATCTTTTGTATTTGCTTAATCTATAGTGAAATCTTGTGTTGCTTTTCCTGTTGGGTTGGTCCTATCAACCGAACTACGTAAATCAAGTGTCCAATTTATTCCCTTGATCTATTTATTATTATGTTTAATTTTTTTTTTCACAACTTATTCGAACTCCTTTGTTTATAATTTTTCATAAGGGATAATTGTTCCAGAAGTCCTATAACTTGTCACAAAAATGCATTTCAGTCCTAAAACTTGCAAAAAGTGCATTTAAGTCCTAAAACTTGTCAAATTGTTTCAAATGAGTCCTAAGATCGACGCCGTTAGCTTTGTCCGTTAAAAATGTTGACATGGCATTTTAAATAATTTTTATTTTCCAGGTTTATTTTTTAATTAATTTTTATCCATTGTTTTAAAAAAAATTAGATTTAAAAACTAAAAAATTAAATTTATTCTTATCTTATTTTCAACAAAAACTAAAAAGAAAATTTAAAAATTTTATTTTTAAAATTTTTAAAAATAAATTCAAAAAATAATGTTAACTTTTTAAATATGTTTTTTACAAATATTTTAACTAAAAAAATTTATTTATATTAAAATGTATTTTTAATAAATATTTTAACTTTTTTTAAAAAATTTTGGTGAAAATAAGATAGAATGAATAAATTTTATTTTTTTAGTTTTTAAATCTAATTATTTTTTAAAAAATTAAACAATAATTAAAAAATTCATGTGGAAAATAAAAAATTATTTAAAAAAACCACGTCAGCATTTTGAACGGAAAAGGCTAACGGCATCAATCTTATGACTCGTTTGAAACAATTTGACAAGTTTTAGGACTTAAATGCACTTTTTGCAAGTTTTAGGACTGAAATGCATTTTCGTGACAAGTTGTAGGACTTCTAGAACACTTATCCATTTTCATAATAAAACATTTCATCCATTACAAAACTCAGACTAGGGGTGTGCAACAAGAACCGGCCAAACCGGGAACTGGTCGGACCGGACTGAACCGGCCGGTTTTGGGTGGTTCCCACGGTTGGCGGTCCAGTTCCCGGTTCCTAATCTTGGAACCAGTGGCTGGTCGGTCCGGTTCCTGGTTCCAAGGTGAGAATCGGACCGAACCAAATTTTTTTATTTATAATTTATATACATGGAATTAATAGAATATATAAACATGATAACTTGTTGCAACTAAAATTGCAATTTGAGGTAGCATCATCTTATATGGCCAAGAGACCATTAAAACTATTTTTGTTGCTCTTTTATTTATAGAAAAAATCTCATTGTTAGTTTCTATTGGAAATATGATTTGTTTTTTATTCTAATTATCTAAATACATATTAATTGATTCTATGAATCCGTGAGATTGGATATTAGGATAGTAGTATAGGAAACAACATATTTTGTATATTCTTTCCTATCGTACTCTTTTCTTGTATTATTAATAGGTGTGTAATACATGTACAAACACATCAATACACAATACAGAAAATTCCTCCAATTCCTTCTCAGTTTCTATCAATTTTCTTTCTCATTTTCTGTCAATTTCATCTTCTACTCGATGTGGGACTAAGGCTCTAAGAGACCCACAAGGCACTTCAAGCCTCCAAGAGTTCCACATCGACTAAACATTCAAAGAGCAGAGATTGTCTATAAAATTAAGCCAAGCACAACCTTTAGCCAAATTATTCACGGCCTTCATAGTTAAAATTAAGTGCGAAACACATGAAGTATGAATTACACAAGTGAAGTTTGAATATTTTGCACATGGAAACATGTGTGATTAGTTTTGTTGAATCGCCCGAGAACCGAATTGGATTGATCGGTCCGGAGCGCGGTCACTCTTTAGTGCAAAAAAGTAGAGCCGATTTTGTTAGACCGGACGGGACTGGACCGGAACTGATGGTCGAGTCCGGTTCCCGGTTCTAGGACCAAACGGTCTAGTCCACGGTTCGCAATTTTGGGAATAGGTGCTCCCGGTCCGGTTCTTGGTTCCAAGATGGAACCGGACCGAACCGGGAACCAATCACTCCTAACTCAGACCTATGGTAATAGTCCAAAAAAACAAAGCAACATATGAAAGGAAAAGCACTCTTATATCTATTGAGAAATTTTGCTTCTCCCGTTGCCCTAAATGTGTGCTGTGTGATATGCCCCAAGTCATAAATGAAATACTAATTGTTCTTTTCATTCTAGTTTTGGCACATGTTGAAAATATATCAACGATTACGCTATTTTATTGGAATTGATCCTACGCAATTTATTTCCTTACATTGGAATAGTCACATGTCAAAGGAGATCTCGGAATTTGCTCGAGCTGATCATCATCATCGTAGATAATAGGTAATAATTTTTTTTGATTATATTATCTTTTTTATTTCATTGAAAGGAAGGAATGGTTCAAAGGACGGTGGTGAAAAGGTAGGTCTTTTCTTCATTCCCACGAATCAAAGAATCGTGACAGATCATACTACCAAAGAATCTAATTCTTTCTTATGTAACACATTTTTGGGATAATTGTTCCAGAAAGTCCTACAACTTGTCACGAAAATGCATTTCAATCCTAAAACTTGCAAAAAGTGTATTTAAGTCTTAAAACTTATCAAATTGTTTCAAATGAGTCCTAAGATCAACGCCGTTAGCCTTTTTTCCGTTAAAAATGCCGACGTGGCATCTTAAATAATTTTTTACTTTCCAGGTTTATTTTTTAATTAATTTTTATCCATTTAAAAAAAATAGATTTAAAAACTAAAAAAGTAAATTTATTCTTATCTTATTTTCAACAAAAACTAAAAAGAAAATTTAAAAATTTTATTTTTAAAATTTTTAAAAATAAATTCAAAAAATAATGTTAACTTTTTAAATATGTTTTTTATAAATATTTTAACTAAAAATTTTATTTTTATTAAAAAAAAATTTAATAAATATTTTAACTTTTTAAAAAAAAATTTGGTGAAAATAAGATAGAATGAATAAATTTGATTTTTTTAGTTTTTAAATCTAATTTAAAAAAAAAATAATTAAAAAAATTAACGTGGAAAATAAAATATTATTTAAAATCCACGTCAGCATTTTTAACGGAAAATGCTAACGGCGTCGATCTTAGGACTCGTTTGAAATAATTTGACAAGTTTTAGGACTTAAATGCACTTTTGCAAGTTTTAAACTTGAAATGCATTTTCGTGACAAGTTGTAGGACTTCTAGAACACTTGCTTAACTAAGAATGTGGTCAAATACATTGTTACAAGACGGTCCTAAGTCTTTGAAGTGTAACTATTCTGGTGTGGCCACTCTCCTAAGGTAATGTTCGTAACCTAAGGAAAGAAAAGCCTATAAACTTGAGGGGAAATTACGAACATTGTCCCCGTAATATTATCCGAATTCAGTTTTGGTCCCTATATTGTCGCCATTAGTGGTTTCCCATCTTATCTCCAATGATAATTTCAAGAAAAAATTAAATTTTCCGTGTAGATGTAGATGGAATATGTTGAGTCAACATTGGCAAATCTACATGTGGAGTATAAATGTACAAGTTTCTACAAAAATTACAAAACTGATCCACATGCTTTTAGTAATCTTTGTACTTTGTTTCAGTTACAAAAGTGGTCCTCATATCATTTTTCTACAAAACACTTAATTTCTTTCTCACTTCCCAATCCAAAGAGTTAAGGGAGTGTCAAGTTTAAACCAAGTAATTCGTAATATTTGCATTTACAAGTTTGTCAAATTTGATTGAAAGTGTTATTAAGACAAATGCCATCGTATCCAAGTCATTTAATTCAATGTGATGTGGTGTTGCTTATGATCATGGAGTTTGATGGTTTAATATAAACTTTAAAGGAAAATATTTAGCTGTAAAATAGCAGATTTAATTGTGATTTAATTTAGTTTGGCCTATTGCAGTAGAGAGTCGAATTTAGTTGTGGGCTGGTTAGCAAAAACCCACAGAAATGGGTCCTTACCTTTTAATTGGTTGTCCAACCCCCAAAAGCCCTTTGGGCCTTACTCATTCTAATTCAAGTCTTTTGTACTCAAACTCTTTGAATTAGTTATGAAACTTTATTTCCTACCAAAAAAAAAAAAAATTGTGACTTAATTATTTAAAAATGATATTTTCCCCTAAAAGTAGCCCTAAATACTTCTATATGGATCTATACTGAAAATATGGCTGTTAAATTATTGCTTATGATGGAATTAATCTTAGCCAGGGCTATCAGTCAGATTGTGGACACTTGTAAACATAGGAATAACCTATTAAGAGTTTATTTCAAATTGACATTTTCATAAGATTTTAAATAAAAATGTGATGAAAGAAATGAAAAGTAATTTAAGGACTAGTTCTGTCACGCCCCACACCCCCGAGTGCACAAGCATCCCTAAATGGACGATTAATTGCGACGTCTTAGGACTCGTCACCGACTTATTCTTTTTATCTTTTGACTAAATGTAAGTGGAACGTACATAATAACTCCCAGTCAATCAACAAAGAGAGATAATATAACCATCATAGCAAACATTTTCAAAAACTTTACTTCTATTTACAAACTTATTAACCCCAGGAAATTTCATATTTATAAACCATTACAAAAAACCAGCAAGGGTTAAGATTAACCTAAACTTCATTAACGCCATGCCAATCTCTCACCTCCAAAGGGATCCTGAACTGCACGTGACAGTTTTCCAACCTACGAGATTGAAAATATTTAAAAAACAACGTGGTGAGATATAAATCTCAGCGAATCAACCCCCTAAACCTCGATTAGGTGGCTAATTCGCTTCGAACATAGCCTAAACACACGGCGGCATGCAATCTTACATCTTGTATGCCAATATCAATGTGACAAGCATATTTAATAACCATAACACATAACTCTTATGCACGAAGCATCTACACAGGTCTCGATTATAAGATAAAACATGTATTGGCCCGTCCCATACCGTGCTTTATAGTTTGACCTCATAATTAGGTGCAATATATCATAATTATTCACACGTGTTCCAATTATTACGACCCTTCAGGTCACGGTCAATATAGGGGTGAGCAGTGGTCTAGGGTCGACCCTGGACTGATCCTGGACCGGCCCAACCCTGCCGGTCCTGGTCCGGTTCCCAAGGGGGCTGGGTCAGTCCTTGGTCCTAAAATTCCAGGACCAACACTGTGCGGGTTGGTCCTCGGTCCTAAGAGTTTTGGGTCGGTCCAATCCTGGACCAACCCTGTATATTATATTATATTAAACCTAAGTAAAATGTCCGTTATATTATATTATATTGAGATATTCTATCAATAGCACTAATAATAATTTCAATTTAAAACTTTTATTGAGTATTAATTATGTGTTGTTTGTTTTGTTTTCAGGTGTTTAGAAGTTCAAGTGAATTAACAAGATGTGAAGTTATATATTCATGGTTTATATTAAGTATTTTGAATTTTTTATGGTTTAATTGTATTTTACTAATGAATTTCAGCTGCACTTTACTTTTCAATTTGTGTCAAATGGTAAAAGTTTTTGAAGAGTAGAGTAGTATTGCAGTTGCCACGGAGATTTGATAGTCAAGTGGTGTGAAATTCATTTTTTGGTTGAGTGGACTCTACATGATCAAATGCTAGTCAAGTGGTGTGAAGCTCATTTTTTGGTTGAGTGGACTCTACATGATCAAATGCAAGAAAACGCTTTTGCATAAGGTGTTATGAATATTAAAGATAGATGATTATAAGAACTTTCTATCTTGTCCCATATCTCGATGAGCGGTTAGCAGGTACGAAATTTTTATTATTGTGTCATCTTCAATTTACTAAATATGTATTGGTATTTATAGTTTAGTTGCACAATACCACGTTGTCGATGGATGTGTAATTTGAATTTGTAGGTTTGCTTTTTTAAGGAGTAAAAAAATAAGACGAAAAAAATTATCGATCGGTCCCGGGTTGACCCTGGAACCGGACCGAACCCATTGGGTCGGTCCGGTCCTTGGTCCCAGGCTTAATAGGGTCGGTCCTCGGTCCTAAAAATTGAGGACCAACACTGTACGGATTGGTCCTAGGGTTAGGAGGTGACCCGAACCAACCCGGACCATGCTCACCCCTAGGTCAATACATAAGTTGGCGGTCTTCTGGTATAATCTAAGATTATCCCGCCCCATTGGGCATAGCATCGTCTAGAACCCCTGCCTATACTGCATTCCATAAAGAAATGTCGATCCGATCTCAATCGCGACTTGGCATTTGAACCCCTGTAGGGCATTCAATAAACATCGGACATCGCCCCCAAACTTCTGTTGGGTGACGAATTCAATCAAATGACCACACAAGCACACCAATAGTCAAGCCAATTATATTTGCCCTTAATTAGCCAAGTACAAAAGAGCCTGCGTTCAAATGACCAACCTTGGCAAATTTTCACACTTAAAATTCCAATAAAATATTCATACATGGTTATGTATTTAAAATCAACCCGTCAAAACTTTGCACACTTTCATTTTAAAACCCCATTGTCCCATCTAACACGTAAAATTCAGCGTCCAAATCCAACATCTCAAAATTTGCCATTTTCATGCCCATAAACCTTATTTGGAAATAGCAAATAAAGCTTACACATTGGACAATCAATAACACGGTGTAACAAGTTCAAACAATCGGAATTATGCATAAATCCATTCAATAAAATAAGTGTAAAATTCTACTTAACAGTAATCCGTCGTCAGTTTCCATTAATTGCAATTAATTAGGCTAAATGCAATTAATTAGGCCGATTGTGATTAATTAAACTAAACTCGATGAATTAATCTAACTAAAATTAATTAAAAATTAATTTCCGTTATTTAAAGTAATTACAATTAATTAAATTTATTAGGATTAATTAAACAAATCATAATTAATTAAGAATAACCATAATTACTTAAAATAATCGCACTTAACTTTAATCTAAATCGTCCTTAATTACTATTGAAGCTAAATTAAAAGTAACCAATACTCACTGCCATTATCCTTAAACTAAACCTATCCCTAAATGTAATTAATTACCTAATTAAGGATTAAGAATTAACTCAAGGTTTTTCGATGGCGACAAGCTCACTATGATGGTGGCGCAATGACGCCGAGGACTTGGTTCTCATGGCACCAATGGCGGCACGAACAACACAGTGGCGGCAGTGCAGTGAGTTTTGAGGCTCACGGCCACCTTGCTTGAGGGTGGTGGCATTCAGTGGAGATAAACCGGCAGTGGTGGTTCATGGTGGTGGTGAGGGAAGGTGAGCGACGGCAAAAGGCTAGCAAGTGGTGGTTCAGTGGTGGTGGTTGCTCGGATGGTGGTGGTTTAGCAGTGCGATTGGTGAAACGATGGCGACATGGTGGCTTGAGGGACGGAGGACAGGTGGCGGCAAATTACGGTGGTGGGCGGTGGTGGAAATGGCGGTGATGGGTGGTAGTGAGATGGGCGGCTAAAAGGAAAAAAACAAGGAAGAAATGAAGAAGAAAAAGAAGAGAATGGAGGGGGAAAGACTTGGAGGAAGCAGACGTGAGGGGGAGGGGAAGAGAGAGAGAGAGAAGAAAGGGATTTTCCAAGATTTCTCCAAAACCCATCATTTCTCTTCACTCGCTCTCCCTAAAACCCTCATATCCTTACAGTTTGTCCCCTTATTATTTTCTTATTTTCTTTTTCTTTAAAGCCAAGATTTTAACAAACAAATCACAACTTTGCCACTCAGTCTCGGTTCCCTTTCCGACTTCCAATTTTTGTCCGATAATTCATTTTTCCAAAATTTTGAACTTGCCAATAATTCAACAGACAATAAGGTGTTGTCAAATAAATTAGTCTTGAAATCCTCAAAAGTTCAATACTCGAAATCAAATTAAATTGTATGGTTAAAAATCGATCGGATGCAATTTTAATACGACCTAAGCTATAGGGTGACTTTTAGGGGTTCCCACGTAGTTGACCCTAAATCAATAATTTTCAATCCATATTTGTCTCTTTGAATCGTGTATGACCCTTAGTTGTCATATAATCACGAGAGTTCAATTACATATCATGTGTGCAATACCAATAGAAAATTGATTTATCATCCTTCAATGCCAATATCGTAATCGTGTAGAATCATTCACGAACCGATTACATACTTCGGTCAAATCGAATTATATCTATTCATTGATTGACTTAATATAACATAGTATTTACCCTTGTTGATTCTTATGGTCGAACAGTTGATCCTTAATTGAACTCTCTGGACTAAAACAGAATATTCTAAAAAGTGCAAGGACCCAAAGTAAAACGTTTTCAGAAACTTGTATACGTAGGCACCACGTGTCGATTTTCTGGTGCTGGCTAAGCATATTTTGTCCATATTCATAGGAAATGCCATTTCTTGGTCGTGGAATGTGTTAAAACCATTATTTGTAGTAACATAATAACTATCAAGTGGCGTAAATTATTTTAGTTACGGCACCTCACATCGATTTATATATAGCAAAAAACGTGTATCACTCGTGGAGAGAGTGAACCACTGCAGAAAATGAGGCTGAACCTTTGCTAGTTGTAGCATATAGGAAACTCCTTTTTCGAATTTCTCATTGACTAACCTCGTTCACGTGATTCACGTTCATTATCTCCATTTGGATCCCTCTCTTTTTTTCATTTTTCTGAATCTCCCATTCTTCTCGTTTTGTTTCGCTATTGTTCGCTCACTTGTCTTTTTTCTTTTTAATAATGGTGAGGGGAATCTCTGACGAGTAAACTCATCACAGGAGCGTAAGGTCAGCCGTGGCTGCCACTCGAGTGAGATCGGAGCATTATCTCAGGGGGTTCGAGCTTGCATCATCAACCTATAAGGATTGTCCGGTCACTCATCTTATTCTCTATCAAATAGCATGTAGGTACAAAGAGTGCATTAACCAACCTGCACTTTACCACCGTAATGGATGGCTCCAGTGGAAAAACAGACATTTCTACGAGGTCACAAGTTTGATTCACATCGTGGGCGAACTTTTGAACAGCTCAATTGCATTACCCAGCTACAACATATCTCATGCGAAAAGATTTCTGAATTGTCAACATGCATCTTTGGATCACAATGCATAGAGTTGTAGTGCTGGTTGCCTTTCCCCGCTCTTCTAGATTATAAAACGAAAAGTGACCTTGCTTAAACAACGTGGGATTTTACCTAGCTTATGACTCAGCACCGCCTTGCCGCACCGCGACGCCATTGCTCCGCGTCGCTGTTACTACCCGAGCCACTGACCCTCACCCGTGAGCCTCCGTCGCGCCTTCACCCAGCGCCCAACGCAACCCCTGCCTTCGCTGGAGATTTGCTCCTGCTTAGCCCTGCGCTCGCCACCTGCATCTGTATTTCGAGAGCTCGCACCGCTGCTCCACGACCCAACGAAGCCATCGCTGTGCAATAGTACCCTGACGCCAGCAGATCCGAGCCGTTCACCACGCCACCGCCAACCCGCAGCAGACCAAGCTCGCCGTGTCTTTGCCCCCAGTCGCGATGCTGCCGCTACTGTCTCTCAGCCCGTTCGTTTGCACCCCTTCGACCTAGCAGCCAAGCAACGTCGGCTGCTACTTTGCAGGTCACAGGTCACCGGAGCTTGCGCCACCCCGATACCCGCAACATCCCTGCAGCGCTCCAACCTCTGCTGCCTCCTTCGCTGACGCTAGTAGCCGAGACCCAGCTCCGAGCTCCCCTACCATCAAGCTGTCTAGCCTTTTTTCCGGGTCCCCTTGTTGCGGATCCGCTTGCTGCTGCTAGTGCTGCCGGTTCGCCCTTGCCAGAGCTCCCCGCGCTAGAGACCCATCACCTCCGGTGACCGATGGCGACCAAGCCATCACACAAGCTGCCAAGCCGTGAAAAAGAAAGAAAAAAAATCAAATTAGGTAGTTTTTATTTACTTTATTTTTATTGTTCATTATTATTTTACTTATTTTGGTCATAGTGGAATTATTCCTTAATATATGATTGAGATAGTAGCCCCTTAAATTAGGGATTGACAGTCCGATTTTCACGCCCGAAATCCGACTCGCAATCGCTTGGAAAATCGCTAATCCGATCTCACACTCGAGATTCGATTTGCGATTTCTTTAAAATTTGTCCAATCCGATCTCATGCATTCATTTAGGATGTTAGTTTAATTATATGTCAATTTTAGTTCGAATTTTATATAAAAAAATAAAAAATAAAAAATCTTCATGCATATGTCATGTAAAATTAGGGCATTCTTTGCACGTCATTGCATGTTAGTAGGGGTGAGCGTGGTTCCCGGGTAGAACCGGGAACCGGAGGTTCCAGTCCGGTTCCCAGTTCTAGGGAGGCCCGTTCCGGTTCCCGGTTCCCTTTTTCTGGGAACCGGCGGTTCTCAGTTCCGGTTCCGGTTCCTCATGGAACCGAAACCGATTAGGGTTCCTGCCCTAAACCTAAAAAGTAAAAGCCCTTTTTAGTCTTCACGCTTCAATTGTTTTACCCTTCTCCTGTTCTCTGCCCAACCCCAGTCCCCGACGCCGCTCGCCTCATCCTTCTGCTGGACGCCGCTGGTCGCCGGTCGTCTCTCGTCTCTCCGCTGGATGCCGCTCACCCCCAGACGCTCGCCCTCGACATCGCTCGCCTCATCTCGCCGCCGGTCGGCAATCGCCGCTCGTCCTCTGTTGGATGCCACTTGCCCCCAGACGCTCGCCCTCGATGCCGCTCGCCTCGTCTCGCCACTGGTCAGTAGTTGCCGCTCGTCCTCTGTTGGACGCCGCTCGCCCCCAGACGCTCGCCCTCGACGCCGCTCACCTCGTCCTGTCGCTGGTCGCCGATCGTCGCTAGACGCCGCTTGCCCCAGACGCTCGCCCACGATGCCGCTCGCCTCATCCCGCCGCTCACCCTAGATGCTTACCCTCGACGACGCTCGCCTCGTCCCGCCGCTAGTAGCCGCTCTCGTCCCACCGCTAGATGCCGCTCGCCCCTAGATGTTCGCCCTCGACGCCGCTGGTCGCCGCTGGACGGCACTTGTCCCCCCGTTGGACGGTGCTCACCCCCCGGTGATGCCCTTGACGACGATGCCCCCCTTGCTTCCCTCGACGCTGCTCACACCCCGCTCGCACCGCTACTGGACAACACTCGCCCCTTCTGGACCCGCCCTTACAACTTGGGTATTCCGTTCCTTCTTGTTCTCTTCTTTAATTGGAATGGGTTGTCGGTTGTTTCTATGCTTCTACTTCTACTGGTGCGAGTTTCTTTAAGAAATGAGTCACAACGGGTAAGACTCAAGAGGCCGTTTTAGCAGCCCATGTTGTTAGATGATTGTGATCACTTATTTTTGTCAACTTAAGATTGATTTTCTTTAATTTTGTGTTAACATAAAACAGGGGAGATGCTAGGAGGGCCAGCCAACATGTTTTTGTCATCATGAAGATTTGTTCCTAGAATTTTAAAGAGGACAGTAAATTTATCATTCTCATATGTCCTCTTAACTCCTTGGGTTGAGCTGTTGATATATTTGTCGCATCTTTTGGGTGTCTGTAAATTTTTATGCAAGTCATAGTATGTTGATCTGTGTTGCTGCTGCTTTTTCCTCAATTCTTTTCAGTGGTGGTCTATATTGTTTCCCCAGTTGCTAGAGACTTTGACGGCTTGGTGTTGTTCCTGATGTGTGCTTCTTATGCTGCAGTTAAAGCTTTTCCACATAGTTAGTTCCATGGCTGCCCCAGCTACTGACTCTGAGAAACTTATTTGCACTGTATTAGAAGCTGAACGACCAGAAATCAGGTTCTTTACAACCTGTCTTTTGGACTTGCTAGGTCTTTCTTGTTTGTTTTTTCAATATGATAGTCTTTTAACACATACAATTGTTCATCTTGCAGTCATTTGCATGGGAAGTCTCTTTTAGAGGCAAATGAGTCATTCCTTGATAAGCATAAAGGTATCCTCAACATCAGACAATTTTCTTACGTGTGTTATAACATGTTCTAAGTGTGCTTGGTCTTTTTTAATTGTGTGTGCAGATTCCTTAATGCACAGGGTGCCCTAGTTGCAAATTATCCGTAGGATGGAATAGAGGACAAGAGGTGATCATCTGACATTCCAATTCATATGGTGAATTCGTGGGCCACTTATCTTGATAATTTGCTTGATTTCCCAGCCTGCGTGCAAAGCCTATTGTCACTTTGATCTGTGTTGTCCTGCATGTTATTTGCTAGATGTACTAGGCATTACTTTTTCATTGATTGGTTGTTCTTTCTCTATGTTCGTGAGTTAAATCTCCAGCTAATATGTAGATCAAAGGTCTGCTTTGATCTCCAGTTTGCAGCGTGTCCCAAACCTTTTATGTATTATTCCTATGTTAAGTTAAGTCATCCTTTCATAGTGACGAAAAAGTTGAAATCATTCAGTTTTAAAGGGACAGCAGACTATAGAAAGGTGCTGCACATTAATCAAAGTTTACATGTGATCTTTTATTGGCCTACTTGAATTGTTGTTTATAACTTTTCATAAATTACTGCAGTAATTATACTTTTGCTTTCATATCCTATATTCTTAATGACTATTGGCAACCCTAAATTGCAGGAGACATTACTTTGCCAGCCCTAATGATGAAGCCTTTCGGTTCATGGCAAGTATATATAGTCGCTCTCATCGTAACATGTCATTGAGTAAAGAATTTGAAGGAGGAATTATGAATGGAGCAGCTTGGTATGACCGTTTTGAGGTAAATCCATTGTAGCTCATAATATAGGAAGTGCTGATCTTTTCAGTGTTTTAATCTAATACCTTTGTGAAGTGAACCGCTGGATTTTGTAAAAGAAAAATAGTTCACATTCTATAATATTAAACGCTTATGAGTATTATAGATTGTGTTCGTGTTGTATTCTCTTTGATGAATGAAAATTTTGTTTATTATTGCTGCATTCATTTCCATTTTCTTTTAAACTAAAAATGAAACAAAAAAAAATAACTTGTTGGAACCTGGAACCGACCCTGGAACCTGTGACAGGGTAGGTTCTAGGTTCTCGGTTCTAACGGGTAGGTTCCAGGTTCCAAAAAATGAGGAACCTATACCCGAGGGTAGGTTCCAGGTTCCAAAAAATGAGGAACCTATACCCGAGGGTAGGTTCCAGGTTCCAAGCGGAACTTGTGAGGAACCGGGAACCGCTCACCCCTACATGTTAGGATTGCATTTCTCCTAGATAGATTGCACGTTTTTGTTAGGAAAGTAGAAAAATCATACGTATGTCATATAAATTAGGTTCATGAAATGCACTTCATTTAATGATTGTTACTAGGTTCATTTAATTAGAAATTGCTCTTTATTAGAGCTAAGTCATTAGATTAATTTAGATTGCACATTTAATTATTGCATTTCTTTAAAAATTATTTTAATCATGTCATGTAGTTTAGGCCATATCGCCATGTCATATCATTTCATATTGGATTAGTAGCATGCATTGCATGACTCTCATTAATTAAGTGAAAACAAAAAAAGAAATTACGTGTTAATTAGAAATCATATCTAGGACTGTCGATAGATATGATTTCTAATTTAACATTCCAGATGCTTTCGTTGTTACAAGGTAAGTCATGTAATTTATTTATTATTTTCTTGAGTGTTAAATTGGTGGTTTGCGCATCCGTATGATCACCTCACATGTTAGGGAAGTAGATTTAAAATCAATCCAAACTGCCTGTAAAAATATTTTTGAAAATAAAAAGAAATGGTACCGAAAGAGTATTAGAGAAGTCTAGTGTAACCAAGTCCCCGTACCCAAAGTCTCTGGTTCGTAGGAGTAAAATAATCCCCCAATTATTTTACTTGGGTTTCTAATTGATCCACTAAAATATAGATTAGTGGTCACTCCAAGATAAAATCTATTTGCATGTTAAGAAATTTTAACTTAAGTTACGAATTGGTATGGGCTTGGGAGAGCCCGAATTAAGTCTAGGCTTAACAATCCATTAGCCAAACTCTAGGTGGTTCACACCTGAAAATTTGGTCGCGACAGCGCCATGTTAACATTTGGTTCTTCTACAAAAAATAAAATCAAATCAAAGAGACTATTATTTTTTTTTTTTAGATAAAAAGTCTGAAAATGTTTCATGTTAAGCATTTTTCGTTACTCAAATTAGACAGAATTAATTGAAATTCGGGACTATAATAATTAATTAAGTTTTAGGACTTGATTACACTATTTAAAAATTTTAAGAGGTGAATACATTTTTGCGACCAGTTTTAGATTTGCTGGGACATTTATCTTTTATTTTTTATTTTTTTATTTACCAACTTTCTTTTATGGGTTTAGGATCTTTTCTTTTTGCCTTGGTGATCATTCCCTTGAACTTATTAACAAAGTATCAATATAAATTGGAATGAGTTACTAACATTTGGTTGGAGCTCATGATGCAACCACCAGTGGACGCTTAGGCATGGATTTATAGGTTGAGAAAAGTTTGATCATATAACCCATTTTAATTTTCAATTTTTCCCTTCTGAAATGAAAATTGGACGGCGTTTGACCTGTGACATTTATTAATTTGAGGAGTCTGATTGGCCATCATAAAATTATTTTATTAATTAATATATTCAGAAGGTGCTTTACTTATTGAGGGGCACGTGCTTTGATGAATCTTCTACAACAACGGTCTCATCCCCATAACTTTAAGTTGGGCCGTCTCCTCCCTATATATAGTTTATAGACCCTAACCTTTGTTTTGTCGGAAGAAAACAATTTCATTTATTAAATCTAATCACTGGATGGAGGTAAAAAGAAGCCGCGCTAAGTATATATAAATATTGATTAGCCAGCCACCAACAATTCTTTTTATATATAAAAAAATATTAAGTAAAAGCATGTGGAGAGAATACTGTCACGTAACCAAATTTAGGAAGTGAAATTTCTTAATTTTCTAAAAAAACATTCACATTTCATTCTTTACCTGCCATATACATAAGATAGTGTGTTAAAGTATCTCACATAATATTTACAGGATTTATGCACTCTTTACATATATATACATATATATATATATGTGTGTGTGTGTGTGTGTGTGTGTGTGTGTGTGTGTGTGTGTGTGATCCTCCTCTAAGGATGAACTTAAGATTTCTGGTTAGACATTTTAACATTTTTAAATAATCTTCATAGGTACTACAAACCTTGATATATCATTTCATTAAAAATTACATGAAAATATCACCGAATGCCATGAATATATTACAAAAGACCTTAAAATATACAAATAGTTAAGCAAACAGCCTTCTCTAGCTACTATGCAAATTTTGTTTCCTGTTCTTAATTATTTGAATGGGATCCACCAGCATTCTCATATGATCATAAGATTTTTTTCAAAACCTTTCCACTCGTTATGACTTGTTTGTCATTATGAGTACAAGTTTTTTGTGCCAAGATGTCACGCCCCGATCCTTGGATACACACACATTCTTAGTTTGTCAATTTTATAATGTGATATCCCAGGATTATGTATCACCGACCCTTTCATTTATTAGCACATGCGGAAGCAGTTATAAATTCCTAGACAGTAAATCGATGGGATAGAAAAGCAAGGCCATGTTTTTCATATTGAAATTCACAATCATACTTTTATACAGAGCATAACTCAAAGTATTTCTCAAACTATTCACGACTTTCTAATTTCACTCTATACACATCAAAACAGGATTCCCAAAAGAGGATGGGACCTCAGTCCTCATCCGGTCGTACTCAGGATCCCTTCCTAGATCATCTTCTTCTTCAAAAAATCATTCTCCAAGGGTTTCACCTCAGAGTTCTCCTTCTCAGATTCCTCCTCCTCAGCTCCTCATCGGGATCCTGAAATGTTGTCCCACAACCGGGATGAGACTACGTCTCAACGAGTTCTACCCCACTAAGACTCAATTAGGGAACCAATACACTACTCGGTTGCCTAGGCACAGCACGAGTCAGAGGACTTACCTTGGCCTCGATCTCAATCTGCAATTCAAGGTTATATATGAACGCTTCATAAATCATAACGAACAATCAATCAAATCACGACAATCTGATCAAATCATTGATTAATCGAACTAGTCGATTACATGTCAGACGGGCCATTCTAGGTCATTGATTCCACACCATATAACCTTCCATCAAGCACTCGGTCACAGAGCCACATCAATGCTCTCGGGCGTCAAGTTCACCAAGGTGACTTATCCACTAGACAATTATGTGCGTTCATTAAGGCGTTGTTTTCGCCAGTGACATGCTTAGTCACCAAACCACGCATGCCTATAACCATGTACTCAATAGACAATTGCGTGCGTTCTTTAAGACGTCGTTTTCGCCAGTAATGTCCTTAATCACCAAACCACACATGCCTATGACAATGTGTTTAATAGACAAGTGCATGCGTTCTTTAAGGCGCCATTTTTGCCAGTGATGTCCTTAATCATCGAACCATACATGCCTATAACAATATGAGTACTAGACCGATACGTGCGTTCTTTAAGGCGTAGTTTTCGCCAGTGATATCCCAATCACCGAACCACGTAGGTTCACAATAATGTATGTACTAGACCGATAAGTGCATTCCTTAAGGTGTCGTTTTCGCCAGTGATATCCCAAATCACCGAACCACATAGGCCCATACACCGTGTCTGATTGGATCAAGCCCAGAGTATTTCCGATTCACTCTCACGATTCTACTCACTTTATAACTCAACCAAGCATTATAAATGCTAAATAAACATACTCGGCCAACTACTAGTAAATCAATCAATCCCACTCAATTTCAAACAATTTAGGGTAAATCCCTAAAATATCACAATTTATTTAATTTCATGCAACGTAGAGCTCAATTAAATAAACGGACTGTGCCACGACAATCAGCACAAGATTTCGGTCGTCAGCCATCTCAACCTTAATTTCCGAAAAATAAATAAATAATTAATTAATTTCGAAAATTAAATAATTAATATTAAAAATTCAATTTAGCTCAAAATAAAGCCCGATTAAATAAATGGACTTCACCATGGTCATTAGCATAATATTTTCGGTCACTGGCCATCACAGTTGAATTTTCAAAAAAAAAATAATTAATTTAATTCCGAAAAATAATATTTAAATACCAAAAATTCCACTTAGGCTCGAATTGTCAAATTGAAGCCTGATAAAGGGTCAGAAAAATCCCGAGCTACCCTCAATAAATAGTAGACCATGTCTAATTACTAAATACACATTCAATCTAATTTGCGTCACAATTAACTAATAAACACTAATCTAACCACCTAAACCTAATTAAATAAAACTAAACAACCATTAAGTATAATTAGCCCACTAAGCAAGGATTAGTGAGATTACTCACTGGAATCACATGCAAATCGGATCAATCCGACGGGGACAATGCGAGGAACGATAAACCCCAAAGCATGGCTCGGGTTCGGGGCCCGGAAACGACCCAAAAGCGAGCCCGAAGCTGCTGGAAACCCACTCGTGGGTTTTTGCCCTTGGCTGGCTGGAGCTAGTCCGGTGGCCAAAACGGTGAGGCGAGGCTGGCGGAGGGTGAGGGGGACGCCAGGGAGACTGGGCAATGGCCGGACGGAGCTGGGCGGTGGCCGGAGGCGATTGAACGCGGCTGGACAGAGGCGGGGTCGCACGAGAGAGGACGCCTGGGCGCGAGGGGACGAGCGGCAGTGAGTAGGGGGACGGCGGCGAGTAGTGGATGCGCGGGTGCGGGTGATGGTGCGGGTGGCAGTCCGGCTCTGGTGTGGCGGCGACGGGCAGCTGGCTGCCACTTCTGCTTCGGTCCGTTTCTGTCTTCGCACAAACCATAAAGGAGAAGAAGAAGGGTGGCGACGGTTGAGGGGCGTGAGTGAGAGGCGAAGGCGGGCGGTGAGCGGCGGAGCATGGGCAGCGACAGCGAGCTACTCTGGTCTTCTCCTCTCTGTGCTGCTGTCTCTGCTTCTTCTTCGCTGGTTCGCTGCGCGTCGTGCAAACAAGGGGAAGGAGAAAGAGCGTCAAGAGAGAGAGAAGGAGAGATGAGAGAGAGAAAAGAAGAGATAAGGGTGGTTGACTAGTCAAAAAGAAAAAGTGAAGGAGGAGAAGCAAAGTTGAAATTGATAGGGGCAATCGGTGGAGGGGGAAAACGCACGAGGGAAAAGAAAAGAGGGAAGGAGAGAGAGAGAGAGAGAGAGAGAGAGAGAGAGAGAGAGAGAGAAATAAAATAAAATAATACCATTATTCTTATTTTCTTTTCTTTTCTCTTTCCTTTTCTATTTTCTTTCGGTCTTCAATTTTTCTTCCGATAATTTATTTCCCGAAATTTTGGACTTGTCAATAATTTAATGGACGATGAGACAGGATCCTAAAAATGAATCATCATACGCTCGAATATTCGATTCCCGAAACCAAATTAAATTTCATGGTTAGAATTTTGATCAGACGTGATTTTAGCCCAATCCAACTAATTATGTAACTTTTAGGGATTTTACTGCGGATACATCTCTTAACGGCTTCACCCAATAAGTTAGTTAACTCGTGAACAATCAGCTCAGAGAAAAATGACCATAAGCACGTCGACGAAATGCCTATTTCACTTTATCGAAACGGGGTCGAATTTCAAGATGTCACACATGACCCTCAGACATATAATTGTTGGTTGAAAGTCAATATATCTCTTACTTTACCAAACAAAACTCATATTTAAGTTACTTATCAATGTTTTTTGGATTTCTTTCTATATTTATCAGCTTTTCTATTGATTTACTAAATTTTATTTGACTCGCTTATCAACATTTCAACTTACGAACTCTTTTATGAAATTATCTTTTTCTTTGATTAAGTTACCATATAGTAAGTATTACGTTATGAACTTTCATTTCAATTTTTTTTTTTGAACGGCATTTCAATTTAGTTTAGCCACTTAAGTTTGTCTTGTTTATTAACACTTGAATCTACCGACTCTTAGTTGAATTTCCCTTCTATAATTTTGAAGGAGTGATCAACTTTTCTACATTTCTTAATTTAGATTATGAATTGATATTTAATTTATTTACCAACTTCTACTGACCCCTCTTGAAATGGGAAAATGACATAAATAGTCCTTAAACTTTGGCCCAATGTATAATGTGGTTCCTAAATTTTTAATTTGTTTAATGTGGTACATGAACATTAGCCCAATATGTAATCTTGTTGTTAAATTTATTCAATATAGTCCATAAAATTTTTGGTACATGTTCAATTTAGTCCCTAGTCTATATGAAAATGTGAAATTTGTCCTGCCATTAATAGACAGTGTTGAACAATTTCATAGTTAGGATTACATTGAACATAAACCCAAAGTTTAGGGACAACATTGAATAAACTAAAAGTTTATAGATGACATTGTACATTGGAATAAAGTTAGGAACCGCATTGCACAAATAAAAGTTCATGAATAACATTGCACATTTGACCAAAATTCAAAAACCATTTGTATCATTATCCCTTTGAAATTATCAATGTTTTGGATGTCTTATCGACTATTATTTGCACTTATCAATGTTTAAATTCCAACAACTCTTACATGAAATCAATATATTTTATGTGACTGAATTTGTCACGCCCCAATCCTCGGGCACGCATACATCCTTCTCCCTTGGTCGATTTTATAATGCGATATCCCAGGACTATGTATCGTTGACCCTTTTATTTATTAAGCACATACGAAAGCAGTTAAAATTCCCAGACAATAAAACAATGGGATAAAAAAGCAGAGCCATATTTTTCATATTGAAACTTATAACCAAACTTTTATACAAAATACAAACCAGAGCACTTCACAACTTCTTACTCTAAACTCTATTCACATCAAAATGGAGATGTCAAAAGAATATAGAATCTTAGTCCATCCGGGCCGTACTCAAGGCCCCTCTCGGGATTATCTTATTTTTCCAAAAATCCTTCTTCTCAGATTTCACCTATGAGTTCTCCTTCTTAGACTTCTCCTCCTCAGCTCCTCATCGGGGTCCTGAAATGTTTTCCCCAAACTAGGATGAGACTACGTCTCAGCGAGTTCTACCCCACTAAGGCTCGATTAGTAAACCATTATACTATAGGCTGCCTAAACACACACAGGGCAGATGACTTACCTTGGCCTCAGATCCCACTTGCAAGTCAGTATAATTCACAATAGGCACCCATTTACTCCAAACAAATTGAACCAGTCGATTACATGTCACACAAATCATTCTCCACAGAGGAGTATCTAAAAGCTAGGCCATGTGCATTCTCTAGGACGACATTCCAAGTCTCCGAGCCACGTGCCTCGAACTTTGGGCCCACGTGCATTCTCTAAGGCGACCTCTTCGCCAAGGTGGTACATCAAGTCACTGAGCCACGTGCCCTTTTAGATACTAATCTCGAAAACTGGACCCACGTGCATTCTCTAAGGTACTTGCTTACCAAAGTGACGCATCAGATCACCGAGCCACGTGTCCTTTTTACGATGCCCGGGCCCACGTGCCTTCTCTTAGGTGCTATCTCACCAAAGTAATGCATCAATTCACCGAGCCACGTGCCCTTTTAGATGCCAAACTCTGTCACCGAGCCACGTGCATTCTCCAGGAGGACATACCGAGTCTCCGAGCCACGTTCATTCTCTCAGGCGACCTCTTCGCCAAGATGACATATTCAACCACTGAATTCACGTGCATTCTCCAGGTGATATTCCAATTCACCGAGCCCACATGTAAATCAACTCAACAAAGCATTATAAATGCTGAATAACATACTTGGTCATTTACCAATCAACAATTCAATCTCAATCAATACCAATCAATTTAGGGTAAATCCCTAAAATATCACAAATTATTTAATTCCATGCAACGTGGAGCTCAAATAAATAAACGGACTACGCTACGACAATCAGGACGAGATTTCGGTTGTCAGCCATCAAAATCTTAATTTCCGAAAAATAAATAAATAATTAATTAACTAATTTCGAAAATTAATTAATAAATATTAAAAATTCAATTTAGCACAAAATAAAGCCCAATTTAATAAATGGACTTCACCACAGTCACCAGCATAAAATTCCGGTCCCCGGCCTCTCAGTTGAATTTTCGGAAAATAAATAATTATTTAATTTAATTCCAAAAATTAATATTTAAATACTAAAAATGCCACTTAGGCCCGAAAAGCCTAATTGAAGCCCGATTAGGGTTGGGAAAAATCCTGGGCTACCCTCAATAAATAGTAGACCATGTCTACTTGCTAATTGCACAATCAATTTATCTAATTCGCATCACAATTGGCTAATAAACACTAATACATACTAATTTAACCACCTAAACCTAATTAATTAAAAATAAACCAACCTTAAGCATAATTAGCCAACTAATCCGGGATTAGTGAGATAACTCATCGGAATCACGCGCAAAACGTATCAATCCGACGGGGACGACACGAGGAACGATTCTTCCCAAAGCACGGCTCGGGTTCGAGGCCCGGAAACGGCTCAAAAGCGGGCCTAAAGCCGCTGGAAACCCACTTTGTGGGTTGATGTTCTTGGCTGGCTGGAGCTAGTCCGGCGGCCAAAACAGCGAGGCGGGGCCGGCGAAGGGCGAGGGGAAAGCCGGGGAGGTCCGGCGGGGTAGAACGGCAGCCGGAGGTGGCCGGACGGGGGTTGGACAGAGGCTGGGCAGCGGCTGGATCGCACGGTGAAGCACGCCTGGGCGCGAGGGATGGCTGACGGAACGCACGGCATGTGCACGGGCGGTCCGGCTCCGGTGCAGCGGCGACGGCGAGCTGCTTTGGTCTTCAACGCCGGTGGCTGCAGCTCCTGTTCTTCTTCAACTTCTGGTTCACATGAAGGAGAAGAAGAAAAGGGGGAGTTCGGTCACGTGGGAATGGAGGAAGAGAGAGAGGAGAGAGAAGAAGAGATAAGAGAGAAAAGAGAGAGGGAAGATGAGGATTGACTGGTCAAAATGAGAAGAGAGAGAGAAGTCGGTGGGGGCTGTCTACACGAAGGGGAGGGGAAAGGAGAGAAGAGAGAGAGAAAAGAGAGAAAAAGAGAGAAAAGAAGAGAGAGCGAGAGGGAAAAATGAAATAAAAATACTACAATTATTTTTATTTTATTTTATTTTCCCTTTCCCTTTTTATTTTCTTTTGGTCTTCAATTCTTCTTCCGATAATTTCTTTCTTGAAATTTCGGACTTGTCAATAGATTGACGAACGATGAGACAATGTCCTAAAAAAAAAAGAATTATGACGCGCTTAAAATTCGATTCCCGAAATCGAGTTCAATTTCGTAGTTAAAAATCGATCAGACGTGATTTTAGTCCAATCCAACTAATTAGGTAGCTTTTAGGGATTTTACTGCAGATACATCTCTTAACGGCTTCACCCAATAGGTTAGTTAACTCGTGAGTGATCAGCTAAAAAAAAAAAGGGTCATAGGCACGTTGATGAAATGCCCATTTCACTTTATCGAAACGGGGTTGAATTTCAGGATGTTACAGAATTACCAACCTTCATTTGAATAAGTAATGAGCTAACCTTCATCTGATTGTGCCTGCTGACATAATAAGGTTGAGCTACTTTAGAGTTACTCCAACTTAGTTTGATGGTTACCCAACCTTATGGTGATTCTTTTGTTTTGTTCTCATTATCTGACCGATTGATGGGATAAAGCATTACTACTAAAGTCGAGACTTAATGCATGGTATAAGTAGTTTGAGTACTTCATGGACCTTTCGTTGAACTAAAATCAACCGAAAATTAAGCTCATGTCTGAAATAGGCATTGGACTTCCGATTTTGGAGTCACGAAATGGAGCTTAAAATGGCAGTACAAGTGCTTTGAGCTGAATTGAGAACTTTGTAACATAACGCTTTTATATAATTTCCCCTTCTGACTAGATGTCCTGGCTCCATTTCTGTATTGCTTAATGAATAAATATCGATTTCATTTACAATTGTCCACACTAGAAAGTTTTATACGTTATGTAACTTAGCCATATGATAATGGTCCTAGAAAAAGAAACATGTGAAAGGAAACATTTCATAGCTATTGAGAAATCTTGCTTCTCCCGTTGTGGTGATATGTACTCTGTGATGTTGGGCACGTCATAAGTGACATGCTAATTGTCCTTTTAATTATAATTTTGTCACATGTTAATATATCGTCGAAATTATATTATAATTGCAATTGTCACGAGTGAAAGGAGGCTTGGCGTTGGGATTATTATTTAAAAAATCCTAAACTATTATATGACGGCCAATTTAGCCATAAACTATTCAATTGTGTCAATTTAATTCTAAATATTTTGACAGATTTTCAATTTAGTCCTAACCATATTATTTGTATAATTGGCCAAAATGAGTTTAGGACTAAATTGGCACTATTGAAAGGTTTAGAATTAAATTGACAAATTGTCAAAAGGCTTGGAATTAAATTTGCATAATTAAAAAGGTTTATGACTAAATTGGTCAACCAAAAATGAGTTAGGACTTTTTGGACAATCCTCAACGTTTGCACAAGCTGATCCTTCTAGCCTATATATAGTAATTTTTTCCTATTCTTTTCTATGTATCATCCTTTATTTAATTAAAAGGCAGGTATGTTTCCATCGTCGGTGGTGAAAAAGGTTGGTATTTTGTCCATTCCTCCTAATCAAAGAATCATGACAGAACCTGCCACCAAAGAATCACAGTATTTTGGCATATATTCGAGTTTCTTAATCAAGAATGTGGTCGATACATTGTTACTCGTTAGTCCTAAGTCCTCAAATTTTAATTATTCTTATGTGTCCACGCTCGTCTAGTCATGTTTGTAAACCGGATAAGCTTGAGAGGAAATTGCAAAAATTGTCCCCGTACGATCAACAAAATTTAATTTCGGTCCCTATACTGTATTCTTTTTATGATTTAGTCTCCCCAATTGTCTCCTGAAACAATTTCAGGATTAAATTTAATTTCCCTTTTGATTGAATATGCTGAGTCAGCACTGACAAATCGACATGTGGCGCCTATGGATATAAGATTCTATCAAAATTTACCCTTTTGAATCAAGTGCTATTAGAATGTCCTTGTACTGTCCTAGAACTTTGTTTTTTGTCGCCAGAACTGGTCCTCATATTATTATTCAACAGAAACTTAATTTCTTTTATCATATCCTAATGCAAAATCTTATGGAATATCAAATGGAAAAAAATATCAATTAAAAATTGCTGCATATACAAGTTTGCCCAATTTGACTGAAAGTCTTATTAAGACAGATGCCATTGTTAAGCATTTTCCGTAACTCAAATTAGAGGAAGTTAATGATTGTACAATCCGGTTAAGTTTTAGCACTTGACTCCACTATATAAAAGTTTTAGAACTTCATTATATTTTTGTGACAATTTTTAGATTGTTCGGTACATTTATTGTTTATCTATCTGTTTTAATTTACCAAACCTTTCTATATTGTTAGCACTACACATTTTATTATTGTTTCC
Organism: Eucalyptus pumila; assembly: GCA_016097595.1. Taxonomy (NCBI): domain Eukaryota; kingdom Viridiplantae; phylum Streptophyta; class Magnoliopsida; order Myrtales; family Myrtaceae; genus Eucalyptus; species Eucalyptus pumila. The sequence goes on from CM027849.1 coordinate 9,794,635, forward strand.
TTGATTATCAACGTTTTGAATTTACTAACACTTTTTACAAGGTGCAAATTATATATGGAGTGACAAGTCGGACAAATGAAACGCAAATAAAACGTTGCAAATTCGTATCAGAAGAAAACTAGTTCTTTTCATAACAATAGAATTCTCCTCCACAAACACACTTGGCAACAGTTCTCACGGGACAACCTTTTTTCTCTTTTGAGAAGACCGCGGTTGAAGGTGGCTCATGTAAATTAGTCGCGTAGATTCTCAGTCCTTCACCATAAATTGAAAATCCATTGTTGACGCCTTAATTTTATTTAGGTTTATTTTATTAATTAAGTTTTGATTTTCTTTATCGAATAATAAATAAACAACAAAACAAAGCAAAAAAACAGAAAAAAGCAGAAAAGAAGAGAAGCAGCCTCCGCGTGGGCCCTCGGCCCATCTCCGCCTCAGCCTAGCCCAGCCGGGTCTTCTTCTTCCTCGCGTAGTTGTAGCGCACGCACAGGGGGCGCGACGCCGGAGCGGAGGGGAGGAGCAACGCCGATGCACGTGGAGCAAGGGGCAGCTGGCGTCGGATGGGACGCCGGTTCGACCGGCGAAGGCCGTGGTAGTCGTCGGTCGAGCTCCGTCGACCGGCCACCCCTCGGCCTATAAATAGGCTCTCCATCCCCGACGAAGAGGAGACACAGAGATCATAGGGAGAGAGAGAGAGAGGCCACCGGAGCTCGGGGTCCCCTAAGACACTTTGGGGAGCTTGAGTGCAGGCCGGCCATGGTGTGGTGAGCTCGGAGGGGTCCCCGAGAGACTTCGGAGAGCTCGAAGAGCGAACCCGAGAGAGAGAGAAGCTAGAGGAGATTCGCGTGGGTCTCGCCGTCGTCGCCACCCCCGTCGCGCCGTTGCCACGAACAGGTATCGTGATGTCGCCGTCGCCATCTCCCTCTCCGTCGTCCAATCATCGCCGCCGTTGCTGCCGTCGCCGCCGCCATCGCCGCCGCTGTCACCGCTGCGCCTCGGTCCTCTTCCTCCTCGACGCCGCGATTCGGAAACCCTAGGGTTCCCGATTTCCAGGTCGCGACCCCGGGTTGTCGGGTCGGACTCGGATCGGGAACCAGGTAGGGATTCCGTAAATCCCGGGGGCGGCGAAGGTCGGGTTGCGAGTTGGGTCGGACCCGGGTAGGGTTTCGCTAGGAACCCGGGTCGTTGGGCCGGGCTAGGTATCCCCAATCGCTTGGCCACGGCGCCGTTTTGTTTAATAAAAAAAAAAAAAGAGTCGGGCCCGCGTAGCGGCCCATCTGCGTTTCAGGCTGGCCCGGGTTGGACCCAATCCGCGGATCCGACCCTGGTTGGTTTTATTTTGTTTTATTATTTTCATATAAAATAATATTCTAATAAATAATAAATAAATAATTTATTTAAAAAAAATGTTTTAATTTCCAGAAAATCAAAAAAATATTTTAAAAATGTTGAAAAATGTTTTATTTTCTAAAAAATCGAGAAAATTAAAAAATAATCTATTTTCCAAAAATATTTTGAAAAATATTAAAAAATATTTTGAAAAATATTAAAAAATATTTTACTTTCCGAAAAATAAAAAAAAAAAAAAAAAAATATTCCATATTTTCCAAAAAATGCCAAAAAAAGAGCCAAAAATTCATGAAAAAGCCAAATTTTTTTAGAAAATGCCAAAAAGACTTGTATTTTTCCAAAAAATACCAAAAAATCCGAAAAAAATCCCTTTTATGTCCAAAAAATTAGAAAAAGACTCAAAAAATGTTTTCCTCCCAAAAATGCATGGGAAATCCCTCGAACATCCAAAAAGCCTTAGGGTTTAAACAAGATTAGGTACCGAAAGGGCATTAGTGATTAACTAGTGTAATCAAGTCCACGATCCTAATTTCTCTGGTTGCGCAGGAGTGAGTATTTCTCCCGATACTTTACTTGGGTTTCTAATCAACCCACCCCAAATTGATTAGGGACGACTCCATTTTAAAAATCAACTTGCAGGTTAAAAAAACTTGAACCATTAAGTCGTGAATTGGTGGACTTGGGAGAGTCCGGGCTTAACCAATTTCAGCCGAGCCATTAGCCTCCTTAGGTGCTCGTACCCAATTGCGGGCGCCGGAAAAAAAAAAGAAGAGGTCGCGACAGCTTGGCGACTCCTCTGGGGAATTTGAGGACTTAGGCCATTTTATCTTTGTTTAAATGCTTTGCTGACTTGGGTTTTTTTTTTCTTTTGTGCAGGGTAATAGCTTAGAGTTTCTTTTATTCTGTTAAAATAAAATGTTTTGTGATTATAAACTGCTGTGCATCCTTAAATGTTTTAGCACTACACATGGCACACACAACCCGGTCGCCGGACCTGGGCCGCCATAGGATTTCTAAGATGGTGTTAAGAAAGATACGACCTCGAACGCGAGACTGCGATGTAGAGGTTGCCTTTTTTTTCCCCGAATTTCTTAGCCGAGGTTAAGAGGGTATCTTTAACTAACGCGAGACTGCGACGGGCGGATACCTTTTTAATTTCAACAAGCCTTCTGAGTTAGAAATCGAGCCACACATCTCATGTGCATGTCTTTGTGCTTGTCATTTTATTTAAAAGTAAAGTGATTTCTTTACTTTTACTCAGTCTTTTTATTTGGCCCATGGCAATTTAGGATAAGCTTTTCAAGTCCCAGTTTGTATGCGATGGGGAAAGATGATATCCAGTTCATTCCTGCTCCCAAGGTGGAGCTCTTCAGATGGTGGAGTCAATTGGATCAGTTTGCCCAAGAGAGCGTGAAGGCCAAAGTCGGTCATTTCCTATCGTTGATCCAAATCACTGTTCATCCCGAAGTCATACAAGCCATGGCACATTTCTGGTGCCCGAGGACACTTACTTTTATGTTTGGTAGGTTTGAGCTAACCCCAACCCAAGAGGAATACAACATCATCACTGGAATGCCTCTTGAGAAAAAGCTTGTCAGGCCATCCATAGGCATCATCCCATTGCGTGGGTTGGCGCGACTTTTGAGAACTGAAGTCCATGTTATGATACAAATTCTTGAAAACAACCATAATACCTGTCCATTTGAATTTATGAATGCCTGTTTTCAAAATCAACCTATGACCCAAAAAAGTGAGATTTTCCTCCTGACCTTTTTCGGGCTCATCATTTTCCCTCATCAAAGAAATGCTATAAGTCCTAAGATGGCATGGATAGTTGATCAGATCTTGAGGGGGGGGGATTATGTCAACATGATTTTAACTGAAACATTCTTGTCCTTTAATCGTTTTAAAGACAACACAGAGAAAATCATGCGAGCCTCTCCTGAAATTTTACAAGTCTGGTTCTTTTCTCACTTAAGCGAATTCTGAGATTTCATGCGATCGTCTGAAACAAATGCTTTCGAAAATCCGTTACAAAAATTTATGGTTTTAGGACCGTATATTCCCAATCAAAGCTGTTTAAATTGGGTTGACTTCCTAAGAAACCCAGCTCCTGAGGCATTCCAATGGTGTGCTGGTTGGTTCCATGAAAAGAGGGCCCGTTTTGCTTACAAACGCACCCACCCAATTCCATTGCTTGGCTGCACTGGCGTCGTTCCCTATTACCCATATCGGGTGGCACGACAATTTGGAGCCCTTCAGGAGATTCCATCGCCTTCCAGGAGGAGAATTCCTCCAGTCATTTTCAACACAAGCCGTGACTATGCAGTCGAAATTTCTATCGTTGAGGAAACTTGGGACAAATGCCATCGCAAAAGGATCGTGATACCTGAAGGGCTTGAGGGAGAAGAAAAAGCCCACCACGCCTCTGCGGCCTACATCCACAATCATCACATCCCGACAAGGTGGAAGCCATCGGTCCCTCGCTCAATCAGAGAGAGCAACCCGCACGAGCAAGTAGAGCTTATGCAAAGGATATGGGAGTAGGCCGGATACTCATCTTAGAGCCAGTCCAAGAAAGCAAGCAGCTTTTGCAAGAACAAGGCTCCCTATCGCATATAAATTAGCAGTCGTGTCTCCCTTAGTGTTAATATTGTGAAAGTTTTGTCCCATTGTTTAGGGACTTTTGTTTAATATCTAGTATTTCATTCTGTCATTTCAATTTCAAGTTTTAGATGTCAGAAGTATACGGTCTATAAAATCCTCTTTTGATGAATAAAAAAAAAGCAGTTAGACCATTGCCATGGGTCAATCTTTGTTCACTTTCATGCTCATTCATTATTTTCGCAACGACAGGTAATTATGAATCACCGACCACCAATCGCCCGTGATTGGCCTCATGCAATAGGACCCGATCAGAATGATGTACAAAATCGTCTCATTAACATCGAAGACGGCGTAGGACAGATGTCTATTGTCCTTCAGCAGCTCTCGAGACAAATGAAATCCACTCAAGCTGAGCCCAACTCCGTAGTTGCCTTAAACACCATCATGACACCCGCAAATTTGCCAGAAAATAGCCAGTACCATAGACAGTTTGAAAGGATCATTAAAAAGTTAAACCAGCTGCAGGAGCAGAATCCCATGGACCTATCCAATTACGCCGGCATTTAGATCCCTGAAAAACTCAAAGCACCTGAATGCGAAAGGTATGATGATATCTCCCGCCCAAAGACCTACTTGCAGGCTTACCTGGTTCGAAGGATGATTCAATCGTTCCAATCGAACTTGACTGGCCCTGCCTTGCGATGGTACATTGTTAGGAAGATTAGTCCCCTTAAAACTTGGAGGGAACTAATTCATGTTTTTCACCAAGAGTATAATATTGACATCGCCCCTGACATCACCTTGCCTTACGAAGAGCCAATGATCGCGGAGCACGAGGAGCCATTAGTCACTGAGATAGGAGAAGAGCATGTCAATGAAGCCTTGCATGATAAATGGGCAGCTGAGCAGCACCTTGTTACTAGAAAATTTCCCACTAGGAAAGGCAAGGAGCCTTTGTACGAGATCAAAGACACAGAGCATGTTCAAGACCGGGGCACGACTGGACGACTCCCCAAGCTTACTCTAAGAGCTAGGGTCCAAAGAATACCGACCCCTATCAATCTGGAAAGTGAATCAGACAGTGAAACTCTAATGTCTCTCACTTCCCTTGATAGAATCAAGCTGGCAAAATGAAGGGCCTTACTCAAAAGGTCTGGATCAAAAGCCGAGAAAAGAAAGCCTAAGCAGATCAATGCAGCACTTGCCGACGAGCCACCGCACCAAAGCTTCGAGCATTCCCAAGAATACAGCTTTGAAGGCTACCATTCCCTAGAGTACAACCCTGAAGACTTCCCAGCTCAGAATACAATCCCAAGGACTTCCAGCGTTATTTCGACAATGAAACTGAGGATTCATCGTATAACTGTTTCCTACTCTCATCCGGGGATGAAGGCCCGTCATAAGAGGAAGCATATGTCTTTATCCGCTACGATCCTAACGAAGTACTAAGCTCGTCACCTGACCATGAGGATAGCTTAAATGCCTCATCCTCCTTTGGTAATTTTGACCCGGAAGAAAGCAATGGGGTAATCTCGATAGAGTCCAGCTTCCCTGAAGTAGAAAAATTAACCACTACGATGGACATGCAGTGGGAAAACCAGTGGCCTAATCAAAACATATCAGGTTCGTCTTGCCCTCATAGGATCCTAACCCCCGTAGAAATGTGGGTACCCAATCTCCGCAAATATAACGGCACGACTTGCCCCGTGGCACACTTGCAGTATCTCCATGCGGAAATGAGTCGGTATTATGGCCCGATGTCGTTCACAACTCAGGCATTCCAAGAAACTCTTACGGGGCCTGCATTGCATTGGTTCATCACAGCAAATATTTATCTCTTAAAGGATTGGAATGAGCTGACTTCCACATTCTTGCATCAGTACCAAAGCCAGATCGGAACTTAATTGCCTTGTGAGAGTTTGGCTCACTTCACAAGAAGACCAATGGAGGATTTCCGAGCATACGCAGGGATGTGGAGAGCTTTCATGATGCAAACCCGCCCTCAACTGGCTGAAGAGGAGTTAATGAAGCAGTTCATAGAAGCTTTGTCCTGCAAGCATTGCTGTTGGCTGCATGGGTTACACTTTCGTAGCTTCAACGAGATAGTCATCGCATGCGAATACTTCGAGTCTACTGAAGGCGAGGAATTCAAAGACGCTTAGCTTCAAGACCAACACAATCAAGGCGCTCCTTTACACGGGGGTTTTCATGAGTTTTAACTGTTTTTATAATTTCATGTTTCTCATCTTGTCTAGTGTGCTACTGTTGTATTTTCCATTCAAGTACTCTAATGTACAATTCTAATATTTTGTTTTGAGAGCATGAGGCGGTACTCCAAACCTGCCCGGTGATGCTATCCAACCATGAAAAATTATCATCCAAGAAGAATACTGAGGGCTGGGCTTCCTCATGCTTTCTTCCCCCCAAAGATATATACTTTTGAAAACAAAAAATGTTTTATTGCCAAAAGCTTTTGTCAAAACAAGATTATTAAATTATCTTTGTCTTTCTAACTCACTCACTTCATGTCTCAGAAGATCATTCCCGTCCCCTTTGACTTAGTCTAACAGGGGGCATTTGAAGCAAGCACATTAGGTGAACTCGCAAAATTCAAAGACACCCTACCAAGAAGACAGTGGTGCAAATAAAAGATCATCCCACTTCAAAGAAGGTAAGTTTTATTCTCTGAATATAATTTTGGAAATGATGTCCTCTCTCTTCTATTTATAGGAAACGAAAGATAGGATGTAATAGGTACAAGCATATGGTTGAAATCAAGCCATCCCCAAGAGCTTTGTACACTCCACCTCGCTCCTGCCCAACTCCTTCTCAAGTCGGAGTAGCATCTTCTTCCCTCAATGTGCCCGAGCAACTAAATGCTACGGTTTCATCAATGGGATTTCCGGCTTCGACAAGCCAAGAAGCGCAGAAAAGGAATTTCTTCTCTTCCTTTGAATTGACCACTGTCAACAGGGAGGAAATCTAGACAGTCTCGACAGTCTCTAGCCCCTTATTTCAAATGATGACTAAGGGCTTAGAAACCTCACTTCGTGCTCCAGACGCATGCTCTCCTAAAAAGTAATTTCCGTAAGAGAATTGGAAGTTTTGATTGTCCATCTCAGATTCCAAAGAAGCTTGAAGTACATGACTTTGCTCAATGCTGCTATAGTCAAAGACATAAGAAAAATTCCACAGAAGAAAGGCGTTGAAGATGAATCAACGACCAACAATCATGCATACATGGTCACAAATGAGGAAGACCAATTGAAGGAAACATCAAGATATGCCAAGATAAAGAGGCCATCATCGACATTCAAATATCTTTAGGAGCTAGCACATACAAGCTTTGGAGAAGAGTAATTTGGTATCATTTCCAATACTCCCCACTCTTTGAATTCGCTTTTGACATATTTTCCCTATTGACAGGAAACATTGGGAATCAAAAACCAAACTTGATGGTCAATATTGGCCAAGTGAGGTTCATGAGAATGACCCGTATCGAATTCACCTGACTTCGTGTAAAGAAGGACGTGTCATCCAGGAGCCAATTCAGAGAATAATTGACTTAACAAAGCAAGGGACATTGGACTTCGTGTCCCTATCTCACTTCAGGTTCACCCAATCATCTGCAAACCAGTGAAGGGTAAAGTTGTATCGCTTCCAGTTATTCGACTCTTGAAAGAGTTCATGACTAATACATTCCCTCTTGTTTGTTGCAAGATCACCTGACTGTCAAAAACAAAGATAACAAATCAATGAGAGGCATGACAAACTCTCCCAAGCAAAATGACGTCTCAAGTATTGCCAAAGAAATGACAGAGATCCTTCAGGCCTCAACTCACATTTGATTTTGGCCAGACTAATTGATCTGCTTGTACATCTTCTCTTCTACAGGGGCAAAAGCAGAGATGCCCGATCAGATTCCCAACCCCGACTGATCATTCATGTGTCATATTCCTAACCAATATGAGCAATCTATCGACACTCATTTGTGAATAACCCTTTGTAAATAACTCTTTTGATGTTCAAATTTCAACACATTTGTGAATACCATTTCACCAAGCAAGCACCCTTAAAGCTGTTAATAAGTTTTTCTTGAGTAAAAACCATTCATTTATTTTGAAAGTACAAACTCTTTCGCATCATATGCTGCATGCATTTTTCCAGGTAATTTTTGCATGATGATTTTGTCTGTCTAGATCACTGATTTCGCTGAGGATTATTAGAATAGACAATTAAGTGAAGAATACAAGATTAATTGAGTATACTGGATGAGGTACATCAGAATGATGAATGGCAAGCCATATCCTACACGCAATTCCCCCCGTCTATACACTTGTGAGATGAGTACAGAAGATTCCATGGCTGCAGGGTAAAGAGTTCTCTCGCGAATGGTACGATAACCAAAATAGTGAGAGGCATTCCATCGCTCACCCCATTGAGCCCCATACACTGACAAATTTCTGCTATGCTCCCGTCAAAGAACCACCCCACACTAGGGCAAGTCGAAAGCAAGTCAGCATCACAAGGTGAGAAGAGAGATATAAATTTTCTTACTCGCACTTGCATCAATCTTTGGGTGTCTTTATTTCATATGAACACTCACATTAATTTAAGTGCCCTAGAGTCATGAATAACAATTCTTTCTTTATGCACTTGTATCTATTGTACAACTCAATTGAGTCTGTAAATTCACCCTCACATGAAGGCAAAACAGAAGTTACTGCCATTTAAGCAGCATAGCCCAGAGCGCCTACTGAAGATGAAGGCTCAAGAGTCTAATAACGGTGCTTCGATTGAACTTGCCTAGGCCAGTTCCTCCAACGACAAGAATGAAAAAAACATGGGCATAAAAAAGCAGTGTACCTGGTAAAAGCAAGGTCAATGCCCATAAATGAAGAACTAGAATAAAAATAGGGGCATGTAAAAAAGCAGTGTACCTGGTAAAAGCAAGGCCAATGCCTCCCAGTCAAAAATACAGCCAAAGAAAAGTTGCTGTTGTGGTCCATAGAACCTCCATCAGACAAGAAAGACTAGTGACAAATGCTGAGACAGTCACCAACTCTCACCCTCTTACGTGTGAGCCAAGTCTACGTTGCATCCCATTGTAAAAGTCTCTTCAGACTAGGGGCACTTCAATTAACGTAGGATTTCATATGTCTATAAACATCGCTCGAAGAAGTACGAGCAAGATTACTCTATCTCTTTTCGTAGGATTCTTGACTTGCAAACCCAGAGACGATCGTGCGGCACTCCATTCATAAGCCTTGACCTTGATGATCCCCTTCGATGAGCCGCTAACCAAGACTTCATCACAGTTTCAACAAAGACCTCTCACATTGGTAAAGTCGTACTGTTTGCGAGAATACTCGGACCCCTGCTGACATGATGACATTGAGATAGTGTGGTCCTTATAAATCCTGCATCAATGGTCAGAATAGCATTTTCCATGAGAGTGAGCAGAAAGTCCTTTCAGACTGAAAGTCCCTCATCTGGCATGCTCAAGACATCTACATTCTAAATGAAGGTTGTCTTTCAAAATCTTCTCCAGTGGAAATCAGATGATGCAAAACTGACAAAATTATCATGCGTGAATCTCATTTGAACTCATGAATTTACAATGTATACAATCATGTGTGCATATTGTGCAAATAGCAGACATACTCTGAGAAATCAGAGATATTACCAGGTAAGCATATCCCTATCCCCATTTGTCTTTGAGTACCAACCACTTGCCGGGTACTCCCTCTTAACGACACTCCGCCTGTCTGAGTTGTCCTCGGAGTATTGATACTTGTGACTGACCAAGTATCGTTGAATACCTACCACTTTCTAGGTACTCTCTTCTTGACACTCGACTTATTCGAATTGTCTCTTGAGTTTCAATGCTTGCAACTGTCTTAGCATCTCATTGTTTTTTAGTACCGGCCAACGTTCGGATACTCCCTCTTCCTGACACTCGACCTGTTCGAGTTGTCCCCAGAGTATTGATACTTGTGACTAACCAAGTATCTCTTGAAATACCTACTGCTATCTAGGTATCCCCATATCGACAAGTACCCACCACCGTCCAGGTACTCCCTTTTCCTAACACTCGACCTATTCGAGTTGTCCCTAGAGTATTGATACTTGTGACTGACCAAGTATCCCTTTATCGTTGAATACCTGCTGCTGTCTAGGTATCCCCATTGTCTTTGAGTACCGGCCACCGTTCGGATACTCCTTTTTCCTAACACTCGACCTGTTCAAGTTGTCCCCAGAGTATTGATACTTGTGACTGACTAAGTATCCCTTTATCGTTGAATACCTACTGCTGTCTAAGTATCCCCACTATCTTTGAGTACGGGCCACCGTTCTGATACTCCATTTTCCTGACACTCGACCTATTCAAGTTGTCCCCAGAGTATTGATACTTGTGATCGACCAAGTATCCTTTTATCATTGAATACCTGCTGCTGTCTAGGTATCCCCATATCATCAAGTACCCACCGTTGTCCAGGTACTTCATTTTCATGACACTCAGCCTGCCCGAGTTGTCCCCAAATAATATAGTAGCTGTTCAAGCATTCCATTGCTTTGCTTGGCACCATTGTCCAGGTATGCTTTCTTACACTTGGACCTGCCTGAGTGGTCCCAGATCATATCATTAAATACTTGTGTTCATCCGAGTATTTCAGTACTTTGTACACCTGTGGCTATCCAGGTGTTCCACCCCTTTTAAGTGCCTGCGGCAATCCAGGTAAGCCTTGTGCTACATTCAAATTCTCATTACTAGGAGGTGAGAGACCTTCATGAATATGCGAGGCACGTCCTCAATATTCCTAACTACCAGGAGGTGAGAGACCTTCACGAATATGCGGGGCACGCCATCGATATTCCCATTTACTGGAAGGTGAGAGACCTTCACGAATATCTCAGGTACGCCCTCGATATTCCAATTACCAGGAGGTGAGAGACCTTCACGAATATGCGAGGCACGCCCTCGATATTCCCATTTACCAGGAGGTGAGAGACCTTCACGAATATGCGAGGCACGCCCTCGATATTCCCATTACCAGGAGGTGAGAGACCTTCATGAGTATGCGAGGCACGCCCTCAATATTCCCACTATTAGGAGGTGAGAGGCCTTCACGAATATCCTAGGAGGTACGCCCTCGATATCCCCAATTACCAGGAGGTGAGAGACTTTCACGAATATCCCAGGTACGCCCTCGATATTTCCCAATTGCCAGGAGGTGGGACACCTTCACAAATATCCAAGGTATGTTCTCAATATTTCCAATTATCAAGTACCCCTTTGATACTTATGAATGACCAAGTATCCCCCAAGAATTCATACTTGTGATCATCCAAGTATCCCTTCAATGCCTATGGTCAGCCAAATACCCATTTTGACGCCTGCAAAGGCCCAAATACCCTTCGGGTTGATACTTGTGAATATCCAGGTACTCTTTGATATGCTTGTGAATGTCCAGGTATCTTCCAGAATCGATGCCCTGAGAAAGGTCGGCGCATCCTCCCGAGAAAAGTCGGGTACCAGCTATTGTCTTTGACAAAGATCAGACACCCCCACAAAACAGATGCCCTGAGAAAGGTCGGCGCATCTCCCGAGAAAGGTCGGGTACCAACTGATGTCCTCGATACAAATAAGGCATCCACAAATGAGATGCCCTGAGAAAGGTCGGTGCATCTCCCGTCAAGGCGACCGAAGAAAGGTTCGGGTCCTAGACAAACCATTGATTGTTTTAACAGGCGACCGAAGAATGGTTCGGGTCCTGGAGAAGCAATTTCCTGTCACGACGACCGAACAAAGGTTCGGGTTCGAGACAAATCATTGATTGTTTTAACAGGCGACCGAAGAATGGTTTGGGTCCGAGACAAACCACTGATTACTCCAACAGGCGACCGAAGAATGGTTCGGGTCCTGGAGGAGCAGTCTCCCGTTATGGCGACTGAAGAATGGTTCGGGTCTTAGAAGAGCAATCTCCCGTCAAGGCGACCGAAGAAAGGTTTGGGTCCTAGACAAACCATTGATTGTTTTAACAGGCGACCGAAGAATGGTTCGGGTCTTGGAGAAGCAATTTCCTGTCACGACGACCGAAGAAAGGTTCGGGTCCGAGACAAATCATTGATTGTTTTAACAGGCGACTGAAGAATGGTTCGGGTCCTGGAGAAGCAATTTCCCGTCACGGCGACCAAATAATGGTTCGGGTCCGAGACAAACCATTGATCACTCAACAGGCGACCGAAGAATGGTTCGGGGCCTAGAGGAGCAATCTCCCGTCAAGGCGATCGAAGAAAGGTTCAGGTCCTAGAAAAGCAACCTTCTCACATCACCAGGTAAGATGACGCCTTGATACTTGCCAAACTCGGGGGTCACACCCTATCTCACTCATTCCCGGTAAGTAACTACAGGTATCTTCTTATCTGTCTTAGTATATGTAAAGTTATACTACCTCTTTTTGCATGGAACATTAGGTCCCAAATAAAATATAATCTGTTGCGCATGCATAGATAAAATTTAGGCATCAGTTTGTCTTTAAATGCAACCTCTACGAGCTCACCTTCAAAGAGGGGTGGCTGTTGACGCCTTAATTTTATTTAGGTTTATTTTATTAATTAAGTTTTTATTTTCTTTATCGAATAATAAATAAACAACAAAACAAAGCAAAAAAACATAAAAGAGCATAAAAGAAGAGAAGCAGCCTTCGCGTGGGCCCTCGGCCCATCTCCGCCTCAAACCAAATTTCTGCCGGTCTTCTTCTTCCTCGCGCGCAGCTTGCGGGCGCACGCATAGGGGCGCGCGGAGAGCGGAGGGGAGGAGCAGCGACGATGCACGTGGAGTAGGGGGCAGCTGGCATCGGATGGGACGCCGGTTCGGCCGGCAAAGGCTGTGGCAGCCGTCGGTCGATCTCCGTCGACCGGCCACCCCTCGGCCTATAAATAGGCCCTCCATCCCCGATGAAGAGGAGACACGGAGATCATAGGGAGAGAGAGAGAGAGGCCACCGGAGCTCGGGGTCCCCTGAGAGACTTCGAGGAGCTCGAGTGCAGGCCGGCCGTGGTGTGGTGAGCTCGGAGGGGTCCCCGAGAGACTTCGGGGAGCAAGAAGAGCGAACCCGAGAGAGAGAGAAGCTAGAGGAGATTCGCGTGGGTCTCGTCGTCGTCGCCGCCCCCGTCGCGCCATTGCCACAAACAGGTATCATGATGTCACCATCGGCATCTCCATCTCTGTCGTCCAATCATCGCCGTCGTCGCCGCCGCCGTCGCCGCTGCGCATCGGTCCTCTTCCTCCTCGGCGCCGCAATTCGGAAACCCTAGGGTTCCCGATTTTCCGGGTCGCGACCCCAGGTTGTCGGGTCGGACCCGGATCAGGAATCGGGTAGGGATTCCGTAAATCCCGGGGGCGGCGGAGGTCGGGTCGCGAGTTGGGTCGGACCGGGTAGGGTTTCGCTAGGAACCCGGGTCATCGAGCTGGGCCGGGCATCCCCAATCGGCCGGCCACGGCGCCGTTTTGTTTAATAAATAAATAAAAAAGAGTTGGGCCCGTCTGCGTTTCGGCCGGCCCGTCGGACCCAATCCGCGAGATCCGACCGGGTTGGTTTTATTTTGTTTTATTATTTTCATATAAAATAATATTCTAATAAATAATAAATAAATAATTTATTTAAAGAAAATCAAAAATGTTTTAATTTCCATAAAATCAAAAAATATTTAAAAAATGTTGAAAAATGTTTTATTTTCTAAAAAAATCGAGAAAATTAAAAAATAATTTATTTTCCAAAAATATTTTGAAAAATATTAAAAAATATTTTACTTTCCGAAAAAAAAAAAACATTCCATATTTTCCAAAAAAAATGCCAAAAAAAAAGTGCCAAAAATTCATGAAAAAGCCAAATTTTTTTAGAAAAAGCCAAAAAGACTTGTATTTTTCCAAAAAATACCAAAAAATCGGAAAAAATCCCTTTTATGTCCAAAAAATTAGAAAAAGACTCAAAAAATGTTTTTCCTCCCAAAAATGCATGGGAAATCCCTCGAACATCCAAAAAGCCTTAGAATTTAAACAAGATTAGGTACCGAAAGGGCATTAGTGATTAACTAGTGTAATCAAGTCCCCGATCCTAATTTCTCTGGTTGCGCAGGAGTGAGTATTTCTTCCGATACTTTACTTGGGTTTCTAATCAACCCACCCCAAATTGATTAGTGGCGACTCCATTTTAAAAATCAACTTGCAGGTTAAAAAAACTTGAACCATTAAGTCGTGAATTGGTGGACTTGGGAGAGTCCGGGCTTAACCAATTTCAGCCGAGCCATTAGCCTCTTTAAGCGCTCGTACCCGATTGCGGGCGCCGGAAAAAAAAAAGAGAGGTCGCAACATCCATGTTGTGGCCTCGCCGTTGAATACAAAGAACGAGTCCCAACTTGTCCATCATGAACCAAGCGCGCCCTCCGCAAAAGAGAGGAGATGCCAATGACACTTTTTCTACTTCTCTGCACGCTCAGCTTTGCCACCATCAATGCTGATGAATCCACCCTCACCATGAGCAAATATTACTGCTCAAACTGCAGAACCTTCGCTCCCAATAGCATCTACCAAGCCAACCTCAAACGCGTTCTTCATGATCTCGTCTCCTATGCAAGTTCTGACTGCAATGAAGGATTCTTCTTCACATCGAGCCAGGCCGTTGACAGCAGCTTTATGTGCAGAGGCGATGTCTCGAAGAGAGAGTGTGCGGAATGCATCAAAAACGCAAGCGTCGAAATAACCCGCCTGTGCAAGTTGACCAAAGTCTTTATCCTGTGGTACGATCAGTGCATGTTGCGCTACGTGGACTCGATTTCTCCTCAACTGTGGAAATGGAACCTCTGTTGGATGATTACAATGGAGAGAACACAGAAAAGCCAGATGAACTCGTGAAGCTACTGAACAAGACGATGAATTCCGCGGCAACAGAGGCTGCTCAGCATTCTCCTCGGATGTATGGCCATCGAGAGGCCAAGTTCACTCAGGGAAAAAGGTTGTACACGTTCGCACAGTGTGTGCGTTATCTTTCCAAGAACGATTGTTGGGAGTACCTTCCCAATGCAACATCGAACCCCTTAAGCCCCCAAAAGGGTAAAATCGGGTGCAGAGTGTTGCTTCCGAGTTGCTTTGTCCGGTCCAAGATTTACCCATTTTATCAGAGCAGCTCAGAAGGTGAGGCAGCCCCTCTTATTTTATTATTCAAAAGTTCATCATCATGCTTGTTACTTCTTCTAAGATTACAATGGAATTCATGTCGTCCGCTTAAGCTGTGTCTTTGCTCTTCAAGATTTTTTAGAGTTTTCTGCCGGCAAAAGAAATTTTTTCTTTTCAATTCGGCTACAAATAAAATCTTTACAGCTATATCACTCACAACTCGTTTTAGTTAAGTACAGCCCATTTAATTGTCTGAAACAACTTTCGAATGGAGTTGGGGAATATCTTGCTCTTATCTATGCGCTGGAAGATGAAATTTTATGACTAGAAGGAGCCATACTTTCATGTATGTTGTCGCGACCTCTTTATTTTCGGCGCCCGCAATCGGGTACGAGCGCCTAAGGAGGCTAATGGCTCGGCTGAAATTATTAAGCCTGGACTCTCCCAAGTCCACCAATTCACGACTTAATGGTTCAAGTTTTTAACCTGTAAATCAATTTTTAAAATGGAGTCGCCACTAATCGATTTGGGGGGGTTGATTAGAAACCCAAGCGAAGTATTGGGAGAAATACTCACTCCTGCGCAACTAGAGAAATTAGGATTGGGGACTTGATTACACTAGTTAATCACTAATGCCCTTTCGGTACCTAATCTTGTTTAAACCTTGAGGTTTTTTGGATGTTCGAGGGATTTTCCATGCATTTTTCGGACGTTTCTTTTTAGTTTGTTTTTACTGATTTTTTGTTGTTTTTGTTATTTGTTATTTATTATCTGAAAAAAATAAAAGAAATTAAGGCCTAATTAATAACCTAATCAAAATTTAGGTGTCAACAGCTGTCCCTCTTTGAAGGTGAGTTCGCAGAGGTTGCATTCAAAGACAAACCTGATACCTAAATTTTGTCCGTTCATATGCAGTAGATTTTATTTGGGACCTATTGTCCTATGCAGAAAATGAGCAATATAACATTACACATACTAAGACAGATAAGAAGATACCTGTAGTTACTTACCGGGAGTGAGTAAGATAGGGTGTGAACCCCGAGCTTGGCAAGTATCAAGGCGTCATCTTACCTAGTGATATGAGGAGGTTGCTTTTCCAGGGCTCGAACCATTCTTCGGTCGCCTGTTAAAACAAACCATGATTTGTCTAGGACCCGAACCTTTCTTCGGTCGCCTTGACGGGGAATTGCTCCTCCAGGACTCGAACCATTCTTCGATCGCCTGTTGGAGCAATCAGTTGTTTGTCTAGGACCCAAACCTTTCTTCGGTCGCCTTGACGGGAGATGCGATGACCTTTCTCAGGGCATCTGTTTGTTGGGGGTCTGACTTCTGTCGAAGACACCAGTTGGAACCCGACCTTTCTCGGGAGGATGTGCCGACCTTTCTCAGGGCATCGATTTGTGGGATGTCTGACTTCTGTCGAAGACACCAGTTGGAACCCGACCTTTCTCGGGAGGATGCGCCGACCTTTCTCAGGGCATCGATTTGTGGGGTGTTTGACTTCTATCGAAGACACCAGTTGGAACCCGACCTTTCTCGGGAGGATGCACCGACCTTTCTCAGGGCATCGATTTGTGGGGTGTCTGACTTCTGTCGAAGACACCAGTTGGAACCCAACCTTTCTCGAGAGGATGCACCGACCTTTCGCAGGGCATCGATTTGTGGGGTGTTTGACTTCTGTCGAAGACACCAGTTGGAACCCGACCTTTCTCGGGAGGATGCACCGACCTTTCTTAGGGCATCGATTCTGGAAGATACCTGGACATTCACAAGCATATCAATGAGTACCTGGATATTCACAAGTACTAACCTGAAGGAAATTTGGGCCTTTGCCGGCATCAAAAAGGGGCATTTGGCTGATCATAGGCAATGGACGGGTACTTGGATGATCACAAGTAAGAACTCTTGGAGGATACCTGGACGTTTGCAAGTATCGAAGGGGTATCTGGACGATCACAGGTACAAACTCTTTGGAGATACCTGGATGATCACAAGCATCAAAGGGGTACCTGGACGATCACAGGTACAAACTATTTGGGGATACTTGGATGATCACAAGTATCGAAGAGGTACCTGGACGATCACAGGTACAAACTCTTGGGGGATACCTGGATGATCACAAGTATCGAAAGGGTACCTGGACGATCACGGGTACAAACTTTTTGGGGATACCTGGATGATCACAAGTATCGAAAGGGGTACCTGGACGATCACAGGTACAAACTTTTTGGGGGATACCTGGATGATCACAAGTATTGAAGAGGGTACCTGGACGATCACAGGTACAAAATCTTTGGGGGATACCTGGATGATCACAAGTATTGAAGGAGTACTTGGATGATCACGAGTACAAACTCTTGGGGGATACCTGGATGATCACAAGTATCGAAAGGGTACCTGGACGATCACAGGTACAAACTTTTTGGGGATACCTAGATGATCACAAGTATCGAAAGGGGTACCTGGACGATCACAGGTACAAACTATTTGGGGATACCTGAATGATCACAAGCATTGGAGGGGTACCTGGACGATCACAGGTACAAACTCTTGGTGCATGGAATATCGAGGACGTACCTGAGATATTCGTGTGGAAATATCGAGGATGGGTCTTGCATATACGTGAAGGTCTCTCACCTGCTGGTATTTGGAATATCGAGGATGGGTCTTGGATATTTATGAAGGCTTCTCACCTCCTGGTAATTGGGAATATCGAGGGCGTACCTGAGATATTCGTAAAGGTCTCTCACCTCCTGGTAATTGGGAATATCGAGGATGTACCTTAGATATTCATGAAGGTCTCTCACCTCCTGGTAGTTAGGAATATCGAGGGCGTACCTGAGATATTCGTGAAGGTCTCTCACCTCCTGGTAATTGGAAATATTGATGGTGTACCTGAGATATTCGTGAAGGTCTCTCACCTCCTGGTAAAGGGGAATATCGAGGACGTACCTGGGATATTCGTGAAGGTCTCTCACCTCCTGGTAATTTGGAATATTGAGGGCGTGCCTCGCATATTTGTGAAGGTCTCTCACCTCCTGGTAAATGGGAATATCGAGGGCGTGCCCCGCATATTCGTGAAGGTCTCTCACCTCCTGGTAATTGGGAATATCGAGGGCGTGCCCCGCATATTCGTGAAGGTCTCTCACCTCCTGGTAATGGGAATATCGAGGGTGTGCCCCGCATATTCGTGAAGGTCTCTCATCTCCTGGTAATTGGGAATATCGAGGATGTACCTTGGATATTCATGAAGGTCTCTCACCTCCTGGTAGTTGGGAATATCGAGGGCGTGCCCCGTATATTCGTGAAGGTCTCTCACCTCCTAGTATTGGGAATATTGAGGACGTGCCCCAAATATTCATGAAGGTCTCTCACCTCCTGGTATTATAAGCTTGAATATGGCACGAGGCTTACCTGGATGGCTGCAGGCACTCAAAAGGGCTAGAGCACCTGGGTAGCCGCAGGTGTACAAAGTACTGGAATACTTGGTTGAACACAAGTATTTGATGATATGATTTGGGACCACTCAGGCTGGTCCAAGTGTAAGAAAGCATACCTGGGTAGGCGCAGGCGCACAAAGCAGTGGAATGCTTGAACAACTGCTATTATTTGGGGACAACTCGGGCAAGTTGAGTGTCATGAAAAGGAAGTACCTGGACAACGGTGGGTACTTGACGATATGGGGATACCTAGACAGCAGTAGGTATTCCAAGAGATACTTGGTCAGTCACAAGTATCAATACTCTGGGGACAACTCGAACAGGTCGAGTGTCAGGAAAAGGGAGTATCCGAATGGTGACCGGTACTCAAAGACAATAGGGATACCTAGACAGCAGTAGGTATTCAACGATAAAGGGATACTTGGTCAGTCACAAGTATCAATACTCTGGGGACAACTCGAATAGGTCGAGTGTCGGGAAAGGGAGTATCTGGACGGTGGCCGGTACTCGAAGACAATGGGATGCTAAGACATCAGTAAGCATCAAAACTCAAGGGACAACTTGAATAGGTTGAGTGTCAAGAAGAGAGTACCTAGACAGTTGTAGGTATCTTAAGACAAATGTGGATAGGGATATGCTTACCTGGCAATATCTCTGCTCTCTGAGAGTATGTCTGCTATTTGCACAATATGCACACATGATTGTATATGCTATAAATTCATGAGTTCAAATGAGATTCATGCATGATAATTTTGTCAGTTTTGCATCATCTGATTTTCACCGTGGAAGATTTTGAAAGACAACCTTCATTTAGAATGTAGATGTCTTGAGCATGCCAGATGAGGGACTTTCAGTCTGAAAGGACTTTTCGCTCACTCTCATGGAAAATGCTATCCTGACCATTGATGCAGGATTTATAAGGACCACATTATCTCACTGTCATCATCTCAGCAGGGGTCCGAGTATTCTCGCAAACAGTACGACTTTACCAATGTGAGAGGTCTTTGTTGAAATTGTGATGAAGTCTGGGTCAGTGGCTCATCAAAGGGGACCATCAAGGTCGAAGCCGATGGACGAAAATGTTGCACGATCATCTCCGGGTTTGTAAGTCAAGAATCCTGCGAAAAGAGATATAGTAATCTTGCTCGTACTTCTTCGAGCAATGCTTATATACACATGAAATCCTACGTTAATTGAAGTGCCCTAGTCCAAAGAGACTTTTACAATGGGAATATAGCGTAGACTTGGCTCATATGTAAGAGGGTGAGAGTTGGTGACTGTTTCGGCATTTGTCACTGGTATTTCTTGTAAGATAGAGGTTCTATGGACCATAACAGCAACTTTTTCTTGGCTGTATTTTTGACTGGGGGGCATTGACCTTGCTTTTACTGGGCACACTGCTTTTTTTCATGCCCCTATTTTTATTCCAGTTCTTCATTCATGGGCATTGACCTTGCTTTTACCAGGTACACTGCTTTTTTATGCCTCTGTTCTTTGTCCTTGTCGTTAGAGGAACTAGCCTAGGCAAGTTCAATCACGACACTGTTATTAGACTCTTGAGTCTTCATCTTCAGTAGGCGCTCTGGGCTATGCTACTTAAATGACAGTAACTTCTACTTTGCCTCCACGTGAGGGTGAATTTACAAACTCAATTGAGTTATACAATAGATACAAGTGCATAAAGAAAGAATTGCTCTTCATGACTCTAGGGCACTTAAATTAATGCGAGTGTTCATATGCAATAAAGACACCCAAAAATTGATGCAAGTGCGAGCAAGAAAATTTCTATCTCTCTTCTCACCTTGTGATGCTGCTTCGCCTCCGATCTGCCCCAAGGTGGGGTGGTTCTTGACAGGGATAGGATAGAAATTTCATCAGTGTATGGGGCTCAATGGGGTGAGCGATGGAATGCCTCTCACTATTTTGGTTATCGTACCATTCGCAAGAGAACTCTTTACCCTGCAGCCATGGAATCTTCCGCACTCATCTCACAAGTGTATAAATGGGGGACTGTGTGTAGGATATGGCTTGCCTGTCATCATTCTGACACGCCTCATCTAGCATGCTCAATTAATCTCGTATTCTTCACTTAGCTGTCTATTCTAATAATCTTTAGTGGAATCAGTGACTTAAACAGACAAAATCATCATGTAGAATTCATCTGGAAATGACATGCAACATTTTGAATATGATGGAGTTTGAACTCTTCAAAACAAGTGAATGGTTTTGACTCGAAAAAGACCCTATTGACAACTTTAGGAGTTAACATAATGGTGTTTCCAAATATGTTAAATTTTGAACATCAAAAGAGTTATTTGCAAATGGGTGTCGATAGTTGTCCCTATTGGTTAGGGATATGACACATGAAGGATCAGCCGGGGTTGGGGATCTGATAGGGCATCTTTGCTTTTGCCCCTGTAGAAGAGAAGATGTACAAGCAGATCAATTAGTCTGGCCAAAATCAAATGTGAGTTGAGGCCTGAAGATTTTCTGTCATTTGCTTTGTCGATTACTCAAGACGCCATTTCATTTAGGAGAGTTTGTCATGCCTCTCATTGATTATTATCCTTGTCAAGTGATCCTGCAACAAGACATGCTTCTCGTTGATTTGTTATCCTTGCTTTTGACAGTCAGGTGATCCTGCAACAAACAAGAGGGAACGTGTTAGTCATGAACTCTTTCAAGAGTCGAATAACTGGAAATGATACAACTTTACCCTTCACTGGTTTGCAGATGATTGGGTGAACCTGAAGTGAGAAAGGGGATAGGATGACATGTCTTTTTACTGGATGACATGTCTTTTTACACGAAGCCAGGTAAATTTGATGTGGGTCATTTCCATGTACTAGCTTGGCCAATATTGATTTGCCTAACCATCAAATTTGGCTCTTGAATCCTGGTGCTTCCTGCCAATATGGGGAATATGTCAAAAGTGAATTCAAAGAGGGGGGGAGCATTGGAAATGATACCAAATTACTCTTCTCCAAAGTTTGTATTTGCTGACTCCTGATGATGTTTGAATGTCGATGACAGTCTTTTTGTCTTGGCATAGTTTGACATTTCTTTCGGTTGGCCTTCCTCATTTGTGACCATGTATGCATAATTGCTGGTCTGTTGATTTATCTTCAACGCCTTTCTTCTGCGGAATTTTTCTTCTGTCTTTGACTATATGGCCATTGGGCAAAGTCATGTACCTCAAGCTTCTATGGAATCTGAGATGGACAATCAAAATCTCCAATTCTCTTATGGCAATTACTTCTTGGGAGAGCATGCGTCTGGAGCACGAAGTGAGGTTTCTAAGCCCTTAGTCATCATTTGAAATAAGGGGCTAGAGACTGTCTCAATTGTCTAGATTTCCTCCCTGTTGACAGTGGTCAATTCAAAGGAAGAGAAGAAATTCCTTTTCTGCGCTTCTTGGCTTGTCGAAGCCGGAAATCCCATTGATGAAACTGTAGCATTTAGTTGCTCGGGCACATTGAGGGAAGAAGATGCTACTCCGGCTTGAGAAGGAGTTGGGCAGGAGCGAGGTGGAGTGTACAGAACTCTTGGGGACGGCTTGATTTCAACCGTATGCTTGTACCTATTACATCATATCTTTCGTTTCCTGTAAATAGAAGAGAGAGGACATCATTTCCAAATTATATTCAGAGAATAAGACTTACCCTCTTTTGGTGTAGGATGATTCTTTCTATTTGCCCCTGTTTTCTTGGCAGGGTGTCTTTGAATTTGCCGAGTTCACCTGATGTGCTTGCTTAAAATGCCCCCTGTCACACTAAGTCAAAGGGGACGGGAATGATCTTCTGAGACATGAAGTGAGTGAGTCAGAAAGACAAACATGATTAAATTTATCATCTTGTTTTAACAAAAGCTTTTGGGTGATGAAATATTTTTTATTTTCAAAATACGTCTTTGGGGGAGAAAAAGCATGAGGAAGCCCAGCCCTCAGTATTCTCCTTGGATCATATATTTTTTTTCATGGTTGGATAGCATCACCGGGTTGGTTTGGAGTACTGCCTCATGCTCTTAAAACAAAATATTATAACTGTACAATAGAGTACTTGGAATGGAAAATACAACCGTAGCACACTAGATAAGAAACATGAAATTATAAAAACAAGTAAAACCCATGAAAACTCCTGTGTAAAGGAGTGCTTTGATAGTGTTGGTTCCGAAATCAAGTGCCTTTGAATTCCTCGCCTCCAGTAGACTCGAAGTATTCGCATGAGAGGACCACTTCATTGAAGCTATGGAAGTACAACCCATGCAACCAACAATGATGCTCGTGAGGCAAAGTCCCTATGAACAGCTTTATCATTTCTTCTTCGGCTAGTTGAGAGTAAGTTTGCATCATAAAAGTCTCCCACCTCCTTGCATACGCTCGGAAATCCTCCATTGGTCTTCTTCTGAAGTGGACCAAGTTCTGATAAGGCACTTCAGTCCCAATCTGGCTTTGATACTGAAGCAGGAATGCAGAAGACAGCTCATTCCAATCTCTCATGAGGTAGATATCTGCTGTGATGAACCATTGTAATGCAGACCCCGTAAGACTTTCTTGGAAGGCCTGAGTTGTGAATGACATCGGGCCATAGTACCGACTCATTTCAGCATGGAGGTACTGCAAGTGGGCCACGGGGCAAGTTGTGCCACTATACTTGCGGAGATTAGGTATCCATATTTCTTCGGGGGTCATGATCCTATGAACGCAAGACGGGCTTGATGTATCTTGGTTAGGCCACTGGTTTTCCCACTGCATATCTGTTGTAGAAGTGAATTTTTCTGTTTCAAGGAAGTTGGATTCTACTGAGATTATCCCATTGCTTTCTTCTTGGTCAAAATTTCCGAATGAGGATGAAGTATTGAAGCTATCCTCATGGTTAGAGGACGACCTTAGCACTTCGTTAGGATCGTAGCGGATAAAGACGTATGCTTCCTCTTCTGACGGGCCTTCATCCCCGGGTGAGAGTAGGAAACAGTTATATGATGAATCGTCAGTTTCATTGTCGAAATAACGCTGGAAGTCCTTGGGATTGTATTCTAGGGGATGGTAGCCTTCAAAGTTGTATTCTTGGGAATGCTCGAAGTTTTGGTGTGGTGGCTCGTCGACAAATGCTGCATTGATCTGCTTAGGCTTTCTTTTCTTGGCTTCTGGTCCAGACCTTTTGAGTAAGGCCCTTCGTTTTGCTAGCTTGATTCTGTCAAGGGAAGTGAGAGACATTAGAGTTTCACTGTCTGATTCACTTTCCAGGTTGATAGAGGTTGGTATTCTTTGGACCCTAGCTCTTGGAGTAAGCATGGGGAGTTGTCCAGTCGTGCCCCTTGCCTTTCCTAGTGGGAAATTTTCCGATAACAGAGTGTTGTTCAGCTGCCCATTTATCATGCAAGGCTTCATTGACATGCTCTTCTTCTATCTCAGCGACTAACGGTTCCTCGTGCTCCACGATCATCAGCTCTTCGTAGGGCAGGGTGATGTCAAGATTATACTCTTGGTGAAAAACATGAATTAGTTCCCTCCAGGTTTTAAGGGGACTAATCTTCCTGATAATGTACCATCGCAAGGCAGGGCCAGTCAAGCTCAATTGGTACGATTGAATCATCCTTCGGACCAAGTAGGCCTGCAAGTAGGTCTCTAGGCGGAAGGTATTATCATGCAAGGCTTCATTGACATGCTCTTCTTCTATCTCAGCGACTAACGGTTCCTCGTGCTCCGCGATCATCGGCTCTTCGTAGGGCAAGGTGATGTCAAGATTATACTCTTGGTGAAAAACATGAATTAGTTCCCTCCAGGTTTTAAGGGGACTAATCTTCCTGATAATGTACCATCGCAAGGCAGGGCCAGTCAAGCTCAATTGGTACGATTGAATCATCCTTCGGACCAAGTAGGCCTGCAAGTAGGTCTCTAGGCGGAAGATATTAGCATACCTTTCGCATTCAGGTGCTTTGAGCTCTTTAGGAATCTCAATGCCGGCGTAATTGGACAGGTCTATGGGATTCTGTTCATGCAGCTGGCTTAACTTTTTCATGATCCTTTCAAACTATCTATGGTACTAGCTATTTTTTGGCAAATTTGTGGGTATCATGATGGTGTTTAAGGCAACTGCAGAGTTGGGTTCGACTTGAGTGGATTCCATTTGTCTTGAGAGTTGTTGAAGGACAATGGACATATGTCCTACGCCGTCTTCAATGTTAATAAGGCGATTTTGTACATCATTCTGATCGGGCCCTAATGCATGAGGCCATTCGTGAGCTATTGGTGACCGGCGATTCATAATTACCTGCTCATTGTGAAAACAATGAATGAGCACGGAAGTAAATAAAGATTGAACCATGGCAATGGTCTAACTGCTTTTTTATTTATCAAAAGAGGATTTGTAGACTACCAACTCCTAACATTTAAAACTTGAAATTGAAATGACAAAATGAAATACTAGATATTAAACAAAAGTCCCTAAACAATTGGACGAAACTTTCACACTATTAATACTAAGGGGCACATGATTGCCAATTTATATGCGACGAGGAGCCTTGTTCTTGCGAGGACGCCTGCTTCCTTGAACTGGCTCTGAGGTATGCATCCAATCCATTCCCAAATCCCTCTCCATGAGCTCTGCTTGCTCGTGCTGGCTGCTCTCGCTGATTGAGTGAAGGACTGATAGCTTCCATTTTTTCGGAATGCGATGGTTGTGGATGTAGGATATGGAGGCGTGGTGGGCTTTTTCTTCTCCCTCAAGCCCTTCAGGTACCACAATCCTTTTGCGATGGCACTTGTCCCAGGTTTCCTGAGCGGTAGAAACTTCGAATGCGTAGTCACGGTTTGTATTGAAAAGAACTGAAGAGATCTTCTTGATGGAAGGCGATGGGATCTCCTGAAGAGCTCCATATTGTCGTGTCACTCGATAAGGGTGATAGAGAATGGTGCCGGTGTGGCCAAGCAATGGAATTGGGAGATCACGCCTATAAGCGAAGCGAGCTCTTTTTTCATGGAACCAACCAGCACACCATTGGAATGCCTCAGGAGCTGGGTCTCTTAGGATGTTTACCCAATTTAAACAGCTTTGATTGGGAATATACGGTCCTAAAACCATAAATTTTTGTAATGGATTTTCAAAAGCACTCGTTTCAGATGATCGCATGAAGTCTCGAAATTCGCTTAGGTGAGGAAAAAACTAGACTTGTAAAATTTCAGGAGAGGCTCGCATGATTTTCTCCGAGTTGTCTTTAAAACGATTAAAGGACAAGAATGTTTTAGTTAAGATCATGTTGACATAATTCCCCCCTCTTAAGATCTAATCAACTATCCATGCTATCTTGGGAGTTATGGCATTTCTTTGATGGGGGAAGATGATGAGCCCGAAAAAGGCTAGGAGGAAAATCTCACTTTTCTAGGTCATAGGCTAATTTTGGAAACATGCATTCATAAATTCCAGTGGGCAGGTTTTATGGTTATCTTCAAGAATTTGTATCATAGTATGGACTTCAGTTCTTAAAAGCCGCGCTAACCCACGTATCGGGATGATGCCTGTCGATGGCCTGACAAGCTTTTTCTTAGGAGGCATTTCAGTGATGATGTTGTATTCTTCCAGGGTTGGAGTTAGCTCAAACCTACCGAATATAAAAGTAACCGTCTTCGGGCACCAGAAATGTGCCATGGCTTGTATGACTTCAGGGCGAACAGTGATTTGGATCAACGATAGGAGATGACCAACTTTGGCCTTCACACGCTCTTGGGCAAATTGATCTAATTGACCCCACCATCTGAAGAGCTCTGCCTTGGGAGTAGGAATGAACTACATATCGTCTTTCCCCATTGTATATAAACTGGGACTTGAAAAGCTTATCCTAAATTGCCATGGGTCAAATAAAAAGACTGAGTAAAAGTAAAGAAATTACTTTTGCTTTTTAAAGAAAAATGGCAAGCACAAAGACATGCGCGTGAGACGTGCGGCTCGATTTCTAACTGAGAATGATTGTTGAGATTAAAAGGATATCCGCCCGTCGCAGTCTCGCATTAGCAGCATACCTTCCTAACCTCGGCTAAGAAATTCGGGGAAAAGAAAGGCAACCTCTACATCGCAGTCTCGCGTTCGAGGTCGTATCTTTCTTAACACCATCCTAGAAATCCTATCGCGGCCCAGGTCCGGCGGTCGGGTTGTGTGTGCCATGTGTAGTGCTAAAACATTTAAGGATGCACAACAGTTTATAATCACAAAACATTTTATTTTAACAGAATAAAAAAACTCTAAGCTATTACCCTGCACAAAAGAAAAAAAACCAAGTCAGCAAAGCATTTAAACAAAGATAAAATAGCCTAAGTCCTCAAATTCCCCAGCGGAGTCGCCAAGCTGTCGCGACCTCTTTATTTTCGGCGCTCGCAATCGGGTACGAGCGCCTAAGGAGGCTAATGGCTCGACTGAAATTATTAAGCCCGGACTCTCTCAAGTCCACCAATTCACGACTTAATGGTTCAAGTTTTTAACCTGTAAATCAATTTTTTAAATGGAGTCACCACTAATCGATTTGGGGGGGTTGATTAGAAACCCAAGCGAAGTATTGGGAGAAATACTCACTCCTGCGCAACCAGAGAAATTAGGATCGGGGACTTGATTACACTAGTTAATCACTAATGCCCTTTCGGTATCTAATCTTGTTTAAACCTTGAGGTTTTTTGGATGTTCGAGGGATTTTCCATGCATTTTTAGGAGGAAAAACATTTTTTAGAGTCTTTTTCTTTTTAGTTTGTTTTTACTGATTTTTTGTTGTTTTTGTTATTTGTTATTTATTATCTGAAAAAAAAGGAAAAATAAAAGAAATTAAGGCATAATTAATAACCTAATCAAAATTTAGGTGTCAACATATGTCAATGATACTAATAACTCCGACTACAAATGCAGGGAAAGTGCCCTTCCCGTTGAAAATATCAGCTGCAATCCTCACCGCAACTGTAGGATTGATGCTAATTATTTACATGATAGCTCGGCATCTACAAAGAGGAGGAAGAAGAAGAGTTCTACGAAGGGACATCGAAAGTTCCATAGAAGAATATCCGATTGATAACTCAGCAAAACAATGCTATTGAAAAAATACGATTTGTTGATTTCATTTCACTAGTCTAAAGATATGTGAACCATTTAACTTCCAGTTAGGAGGCAAATTTCTAAGCTCCATTCCCTGCAATTTGATCTACAAACAATAGAATCTACCACAAATAAGTTCTCGTACAACAAGAAGTTAGAGAAAGGTGGATTTGGTCCAGTTTACAAGGTAATTAAGATGTTCAATCATATCATTCAGCTTTTGACTTATCAAGAAGCTGATACTCGCTAATTCTCATGTATATCCATAATGTAGTATTGTGGTTTACAATGAAGCTTCTCAAACCACCAGAGCATTTTTCTAATGGTTATCATGCTTTGATGCCCAATCGCATATAAGTAACAACCAGAGGTATAACAAACGAAGAAACAATAAGATGTGTCTGTTTTGGGCAAATTTGTTTTTATGTCTACTCTGTTATCAGGATATACCGCCTGGTGGTCAAGAAATTGCAGCAAAGAGGCTATCTAGGAGCTCTAGACAAGGAGTCGAGGAATTCAAGATCGAGGTTGAACTAATAGCCAAACTTCAACACAGAAACCTGGTGAGGCTTCTGGGATTCTCCATGGAAAGAGATGAAACAATATTGGTCAAAGAGTATGTGCCCAACGGGAGCCTCGATCACTTGTTATTTGGTTTGCCCACTCTCTTATCTTCTTTCCACCACGTTAATTCACCAGCATGTTAGTCTAAATGATATGGTTCACTAAGAGAAAAGGAGAAGAAAATGTTATGCTGGTTAAAAAAGACAAACTACAAACATTAGTTATAGCAGGACAACGTAATACAAACAAACATCCTGTTATTATCTGCTTAGTTTTCTCCGTGGCTTCAGTTCTGCATGCATGAACGCAACTTTAAAGATAGAACATAGTGAAGGAGTAGATGAGGAAAACGAATTACATGATAATGAGAACATTGATCCAAAGTTGATGAAAGCAACTATATGTGATGATCTGGGCATAAGTATTATGCCAGTATTAGTTGAGGCAACTTACAGATTAATTTTTTGGCTAATGAATAGATCATGAGATCTTGGGACAACTAGATTGGTCAGCACATTACAAGGTCATGGTAGGGGTGGTGCATGGACTGCTATACCTTCATGAAGATTCTCAGCTTCGAATTATTCATCGTGATCTCAAAGCCAGCAACATTCTGCTAGATGCTGACATGAACCCAAAAATTTCAAATTTTGATGTGGTCCAGACCTTTAGTTCAGATCAGGCTCAAGCAAGCACTAAAAGAATTGTTGGAACATAATAAGTTCAACATTGGCTAATCCGACTTATTGGTGATGAACAATGTGCCATTGGCATCGACTTGGAGCATTTTCTTGACAAGCAAGAAAAGCAGACTTGTGCTAATTTGTTTTGGGCAGTTTATGTCCATAGTTAAACATTATCTCAACTATGTTAACATATTGTGCTTGATGTAGTGGCTACATGTCTCCTAAGTATCTGACGTTTGGATGCTTCTCCATAAAATATAACGTCTTCAGCTATGATGTGTTTACGCTGGAGATTATAACTAGCAAAAAGAACAGCCAATTCTTCACATTGGACTGCAATGAGGACCTACTAGGCTATGTGAGTATCTTAATAAAGCCATTCCCTTTTGGCTAAAATCACTTTTAATAGAATTACAACAGTATTTTGAACAAAAATTCCTAATATAAATATTTTTTAGGCTTGGAAGCATTGGAGCAAGGGAATGTTCGAAAGTAGTGAGTTTTAGAAACTTGTGGTTTAAACCTGGCTTAACAATTCGACTTGTATATATTTGCACTATGTTTGGCAATGTATATAAGTGTGGATGCTTTTAAATGGAAATTTGGAATCCTACTTTTCTATCTCATTGCTTTATTGTCTGGGGATTTTATATGTTTCCGCATGCGTATATTAAATGAATGGGTTGGCGATGCGTCCTAGGACATCGCTATTAATTGACCAAGGTAAGAGATGGGTGTGTACTCGAGGATCAGGGCGTGACATAGACCAACTTGTATTATATATGACATGGTTTGCTATGTTATGTATAAAAAATTGTGTTGTTGGTTTTTCAAAATATGGCATACTTTCCTATCCCATTGTGTTGTTATTTGGGGATTATTTATCTGTTTTCGCATGTGCATTAAAATGAATGGGTCGGCAATGCATTCTGGGATATCGCTATTTAATCGACCAGTGAGGGATGGGCGCACGCTCAAAGATCGGAGCGTGACCCCTTTCCTTGAACTTAATCAATTGAAAATTAAGATCAATTTCTAAAATATGTTGAGGTTGTCCCATATCGTGGAATGAGTTGGTGGTCAGTTTATAAGTGTAAGGGAAAGTCTCACTCTTTCAACTAGCTTTTAGGTGAGAGAGGCCCAAGACCACCTATTATTAGTATCAAAGCTCAAGTTGCCAAAAGTTTGGACCTAGTAGTCATATGGGAGAGTTATGGGTTGCGTCCGATGTGTGAGGGGAATATTATTGAGGAAGGGGTTGGTGGTCGATTTATAAGTATGAGAAAAGTCTCATATTTTGAGCTAGCTTTTAGGTGAGAGTGGCCCAAAACCACCTAACACGGATTGTTAGGATACACGAGTAAGTGGGTTGTGTTAGAGAAATTTTATATCAGCAAATTGATGTGGTGTAGAGCAATTATTTATCATAATTGGCCCATAACTCATTAACTTAAGCTTTTGAGTGAAGGTAAGTTCAACTGAATATATTGATGGGCTCAGATTTGGACTTCCTCTGGATGATCTCCCTAGGTGAAGGTATTACACTTCTATTGCACGCTCCCAAGAAAATGAGCATGGAGTTTCCAATTTTGGGGTGACGAAATAGAGCTTGACAATGGCAGTACAATCTTTATTTTGAATTGAGATCTTTATAACATAGTACTTCTACTGGCTTTTGTGACATCCCAGATTTTCAGTCTTGTTTTCTATTGAATAAATCGGGCATTTTATTGACGCGTCTATAGGGCTGTTCTCAGAACTGATCATTCTAGAGATAACTAGACTATCTGGGGAAACTATTAAGAATTTTAGGGGAAATAGACTTGAGAACTCGACCAGGAATCGGCTACTCGACCGTGTTCATCTGCTGAGATCATTACGGCACAGACGTAAATTGATTAGAGATCAAATATAGGTCGGTTCGACAGAGATGTGTGTCTAATCGTGGGTGACACCACAAAATTGGAAAATTCTCGTCGGCCGACACTAGATTGAATTCTCTATCGTTTTGGTACCCTGTGTCCGTATTTGAATTCTCGAGATTTCTACGACAATCGAGAGTTGCCAATGTGTCGAGTGGGTTCATTGTGGCTCGAAGAAAATCGACCACGGGTCATTTGCACTAAAAAATTCTGAAAGCTACCTAGTAGTCTAGGTTACGCTAAAAACGCGTCGAATGGAAATTAACCATGAATTCGAACCCGATTTCAGAAATTGAAAGTTCTGTGGTGTCACGAGCTATTTTAGGAACGTTGATTCAGTCTCAGAAGATTTTCGGAGATTCCAAGACTTTTACGGAAATTGGGTTCGGACGTCGCGGAATTTTGGCATAAATCCAGATTGGTTAAATTGATGGGGAATTAGACTTCTAGGCCGAGTCTTTGTGTATCATGGATTTATAGAAAATTATTGGGATTTTTCTACGTGGAAATTGGATCTCAATTTGGAAAATTGAGTGAGGAATTAAAGCTAAATTATGAAATTCGGATTTAAAGGAGGGCAGCATTAATTTGGACTTTAAATTGATTTATTGGTGGATCCTTGAGTGAGGAAAAGTGCAGAGACGATCAATGAATGATCAATTGAATTTGTGAGAATCAATTGAGATGAAATCAAGAGGGGTTTATAACCAATTGAGGCCATCTCCTCTCAATTTCGTAACCCCCTTTAGCCAAGAAATTGGACCACTTTAGGTTATATAGACGTTTGGATGGCGCTATCAAGCGCCAAGATTGTTATAGGTAAGAATGAACTTTGGAAGATATTTTTGCAAAATATCAAGCCAAGTGGAGCCCTTAACTCTCACTTATCTCTATTTCCTTTCCCTCACACCCCCTCAACCGGATGGCCTCTCTCTCTCTTTTCATTTCTTCGTGCGACGCCATCACAAACCGAAGGAAAGAAGACCAGCTCCTTCGGTCGACTTCCAGCAAAGAGAGACCGCACACCTCCACGGAGAACCTCCACGCTGCCACTTGGCCGCCTCTGCCCATTGCTCGGTCAACAAACGAGCATTTGAAGATCACCGAGTGAAGTCTCCACCGTTTGTTGCAGCTCCAGCTTTCCTCCACTTTGTTGCCACGAAGACTTCCACTACCGCAACCTTGGTCAGCTTCATCAAGTTGTTGACCCTTGAAGCCACGATCCACCGAGAAGCCAACAAATTGAACCGCTAGCAAACGAAGAAGTCACGCCTCCGCCGAGTTCTTCAACTGCTGCCACGTCCGAACTGCTCCAAGCTTGGTCAATCTTCCACATAAGTCTTCAATCGGCGCCGTTCGGTTGATCCCGCAAGTTAGCGAAGCCCACTCGAGCTTCAGTCCATCCACGTGCATGGTTCAAACGGCCACCGAAGACCCAAGGATTTCTCTGTGCTGCCACTCGTCCGTCTCTCCTCATCTCCGGTCAACAAAGGAACTCTCCCCCGGTTTGTTGACCAGAGGCATCCGTCGAAGCTCCAGCGGCCACGGATTCCAGCGTCTTCGTCCATCCATCGCGTGCCTTCAGTCCACGCTCGAGCAGCGTCCAACGAAACCCCAGGAACCAGCGTCTCCACGTTGCTTCATCCGCGGGCCTCCTCCAGCAGCAACCCAGCGAATTCCAGCCCAGTTCAGTTACAAATTGGCCCATAAGCCCAATAGCAGCTCAGCCCATAGATCAGTGAATTTCAGCCGTAGTTCAGCCCATCTTCGCCCCAATTGAAATCAAGCCCAGCCAGGGCTTTAGCTGTAGCGGTCCAAGAAAGTTTCTGGTTCAGTCCGCACGAATTTGTTAAGCCCATCTTCAATTTCAGCAGCCCAAGTCCTTGGCCCAAAAATCCAGCAGCTCCATTAAGTTCAATTCAGCAAGTTCGGCCCAAGTCCAGCCCGCGAAGAAGGCCCAATCGCAGCCAAGCCAGAGCCCAAGAGTGAGCCCAGTCCAGTGCAAGAACAAATCTCAGTTGGGCTGAGATTTGTTGGGCCCAAGTTTAAGGCCCGGTCCAAGCCCGCCGGTGTTGTCGAAAGTCGGATTTCGGCCGCCGTCGCGGTGTCCCGGTTCCCGCTTTTAATCAAGTGAGTAATCTCACTAATCCTCGCTTAGTAGACTAATGATGCTTAAGGGTTGATTAGATTTAATTAAGTGCAATTGTGTGATTAGATTAGTTTAGAACAATTAAATTAGTGACTTAATGATGCATGTTAGGTGGTTAGACTTAGTCATTAGCAAGTAGAGACGTACTATTATTTATTGAATGCATCTCGGGATTTTTCCCGACCCTTAGCGAGCTTCAATTAGGCATTACGGGCCTAAATTGGATTTTTAGTATTTATTTATTAATTTTCGAAATTAATTATTTAATTATTTATTTTTCGGAAATTAGGCAAGGATAGTTGACGACCGAAATTTCGTGCTGATTGTCGTGGTGTAGTCCGTTTATTTATTTGAGCTCTACGTTGTGCTAAACTGAATTAATTGTGCAATTTGATGAATTATTCCTAAATTAATTAAGATTGAGTAATTGAATTGCGGATGGCCGAGTATGATTGTTTAGCGTCAATAATGCTTTGATGGGCTATTAAGTGGAGAAGTTTGTGAGAGTGAATTGAATATACTCTTGGCTAAGATCCATCGGGTACATTAATATCGTGTGAAAGGTTGTGAGTATGGCTGTGCCAGTGGGGCCGAGTTTTGCCACCGAATTTAGAATCGGTCGCGCCCATTGGGCAGTAAATTGCCACCTATTAAAGGTCGGGCCTGTTAAGGCCGTAATTTGCCACCTGATAAGGGTCGCGCCTGATAAGGCCGTAATCTGCCACCTATTAAAGGTCGCGCCCATTGGGCCGTTATTTGCTACCTAAAGATAGGTCGTGTCCTTTGGACTGTAATTTGTTGCCAAGAAATTTGGTAGTCTATGCTCGTGAAGTCGTGAGTACGATTGGAGACTAAATAAGGGAAACGACTGGGGAATAGTCGAATTGACATGAAATCGACTAGGTCGATGGATCGAAATATTGATATGTGATGTAATTGCTTAGGTGCCTATTGAATTGTACTAATATGCAGGTGGAATTTGAGGCCAAGGTAAGTCCTCTAACCCGTGCGTGTATAGGCAGCCTGGTTAGCGTATTGGTTTCCTAATCGAGTCTTAGTGGGGTAGAACTTGCTGAGACGTAGTCTCATCCCGGTTGTGGGACAACATTTCAGGACCCTGATGAGGAGCCTAAGGAGAAAGAAACCGAAGAGGAGTACCTGGAGGAGAACTCCGATGATGATCTGAGTACGAATCGGATGAGGACTGAAATCCCGTCATCTTTTAGGAATCCTGTCTAAATGTGAATAGTGTGAGACTAGAGTGTTATGAATAGTCTTGTGAAAAGATATGCCATGTATAAAGGTTCGGTTGTAGATTTCAATATGAAAAATATAGCCTTACTTTTCTATCCCATTGTATTGTTGTCTGGGGATTTATAACTGCTCCCGCATGTGCTTAATAAAAGAAAGGGTCGGCGATACTTAGTCTTGGGATATCGCATAATAAAATCGACCAAGTAGAAGGATGTGTGCGTGCCCGAGGATCGGGGCGTGACAGCTTTGTTCTTGAATTAGTTTACGCACGAATTCCATCAATTTCATTTACAATGTTCCATACTGAAAAAAGGAACTTAGACATATGATGATGGCAATAAAACAAGGAACATTTGAAAGAAGAAAACACTCTCATATCTATCAAGAACTCTTGTTTCTCCCATCATTATGGTGTGTGTTTTGTGATAAATGAAATGCAAACTATTATTTTCATTCTAGGTTTGACACGTGTGATTAATATATAATTGACAATACTAAAATTAGTCTAATTGAGAGGTTTATGATTAAATTGGTCTATTGAAAAGTTTTAGGAATAAAATAGTAAAAATGCAAGAGAGTTATTGCTTTTTATTTTTATTTTTGGTACTTCTCCCTATGTTATCTCATAGGAATCTACACAAAGCAAATTATTTCCTCACATTGGCATAGTCACGAGTCAAGGTAAAGATTGTTGATAATTTTAGAGTTTGACCCTGAAAAGAAGACCTATTCAAATAGGTTTTCTAGTTTGAGTAGGTTTCAATAAGGGGTTTCTTATATTGAATCCAAATATTTTATATTATATTTTATAAATGTCGTAGGCATTGGTTTTTGCCCATCAGAGAGTAGTTTTCTGCCATGACAATTAATTGTGCAGAGTGCTGGTTAACTACATCTCGGAGATATTTCAAGTGTTTTGAAATCAATAATCATGTGGCAAAATTTGTGAATTCACTTACAAGATTGAGAGATTGTTTCTTTAGAATTTGCGAGAGCTAAATATTGTATTAATTATTGGATGCAATTGGGGATAGAAAACATGGAGAGTGTTTGAGTAACTTGATTGTGGTTGTAAATCTTTTATATTTGCTTGATCTATAGTGAAATCTTCTACCATTCTTCCTATTGAGTTGGTCTCTCCAATTGAACCACGTAAAAGTGGCCGATCTATTCCGTTGATCTATTTATTATTGTGTTCGATTGCTTGTTTTTTGCAACATATTCGAACAATTTCATTGATAATTTTTCATGCTAAAATGTTTCATCCATTGTGGAACGTAGACTGATGATAATGGTCCCAAAGAGAGAGAGAGAGAGAGAGAGGAAGGAACACTTGAAAGGAGAAACATTCTTATATCTACCTATTGAAGAATCTTGTTTTTCTCGTTGCCGTAACGTGTGCTATGTGCTGTTCCAAAGGTCATAAATGAAATGCTAATTGTTCTTCTTGTTCTAGTTTTGGCACATGTTCATAATATATAAAAATATTACATTATCTTACCAGAATTGACCCGACACAGTTTGTTTCCTCACATTGGAATAGTCACGAGTCAAAGAAGATCATGGAATTTGCAGGAGCTGATTATTATAGATAATAGGTAATAATTTTTTTGATTATATTTGATGATATTATCTTTTTTTTAATTGAAAGACAGGAATGGTTCAAAGGACGGTGGTGAAAAGGTTCGTCTTTCCTCTAGTCCCACGAATCAAAGAATCATGACAGATCTTACCACCTAAGAATCAGATTCTTCCTCACGTCGTAGAGTTTCTTTATTAAGAATGATCAAATACACTGTTACTAGTCAGTCCTAAGTCTTCGAAGTCTAATTACTATGGTGTGTCTATGCTCATAAAGTATGTTTGTAAACCTAGAGAAGTTGACGGGACATTACAAAATTGTGTCCGAATTGACCCGACACAATTTATTTCCTCACATTGGGATAGTCATGAGTCAAAGAAGATCCTGGAATTCGCACAAGTTGATTATCATAGATAATAGGTAATAATTTTTTCGTTTATATTCCATTATATTATCTTCTTTTTCTTTTTTTAATTGAAAGGCAGGAATGATTCAAAGGACGGTGGTGAAAAGGATAGTCTTTTCTCTAGTCCCACGAGTCAAAGAATCGGGACAGATCTTACAACCTAAGAATCGGATTCTTCCTTACGTCATAGAGTTTCTTTTTTAAGAATGTGATCAAACACACTGTTGCTAGTTAGTCCTAAGTCTTCAAAGTCTAATTATTTTGGTGTGTCCATGTAAAGTATGTTTGTAAACCTAGAGAAGTTGATAGGACATTACAAAAATTGTGTTGGAATTGACCCGACACAATTTATTTCCTCACATTGGAATAGTCATGAGTCAAAGAAGACCCTGGAATTTGCACGAGCTGATTATTATAGTTAATAGTTAATCATTTTTCCGATTATATTCAATTATATTATCTTTTTTTTAATTGAAAGACAGGAATGGTTCAAAGGACGGTGGTGAAAAGGTTCGTCTTTCCTCTAGTCCCACGAATCAAAGAATCATGACAGATCTTACCACCTAAGAATCAGATTCTTCCTCACGTCGTAGAGTTTCTTTATTAAGAATGATCAAATACACTGTTACTAGTCAGTCCTAAGTCTTGGAAGTCTAATTACTATGGTGTGTCTATGCTCATAAAGTATGTTTGTAAACCTAGAGAAGTTGACGGGACATTACAAAATTGTGTCCGAATTGACCCGACACAATTTATTTCCTCACATTGGGATAGTCATGAGTCAAAGAGGATCCTGGAATTCGCACAAGTTGATTATCATAGATAATAGGTAATAATTTTTTCGTTTATATTCCATTATATTATCTTCTTTTTCTTTTTTTTAATTGAAAGGCAGGAATGATTCAAAGGACGGTGGTGAAAAGGATAGTCTTTTCTCTAGTCCCACGAGTCAAAGAATCGGGACAGATCTTACAACCTAAGAATCGGATTCTTCCTTACGTCATAGAGTTTCTTTTTTAAGAATGTGATCAAACACACTGTTGCTAGTTAGTCCTAAGTCTTCAAAGTCTAATTATTTTGGTGTGTCCATGTAAAGTATGTTTGTAAACCTAGAGAAGTTGATAGGACATT
Organism: Eucalyptus pumila; assembly: GCA_016097595.1. Classification (NCBI taxonomy): domain Eukaryota; kingdom Viridiplantae; phylum Streptophyta; class Magnoliopsida; order Myrtales; family Myrtaceae; genus Eucalyptus; species Eucalyptus pumila. The sequence goes on from CM027849.1 coordinate 9,831,975, forward strand.
ACAAAAATTGTGTTGGAATTGACCCGACACAATTTATTTCCTCACATTGGAATAGTCATGAGTCAAAGAAGACCCTGGAATTTGCACGAGCTGATTATTATAGTTAATAGTTAATCATTTTTCCGATTATATTCAATTATATTATCTTTTTTTTAATTGAAAGACAGGAATGGTTCAAAGGACGGTGGTGAAAAGGTTCGTCTTTCCTCTAGTCCCACGAATCAAAGAATCATGACAGATCTTACCACCTAAGAATCAGATTCTTCCTCACGTCGTAGAGTTTCTTTATTAAGAATGATCAAATACACTGTTACTAGTCAGTCCTAAGTCTTCGAAGTCTAATTACTATGGTGTGTCTATGCTCATAAAGTATGTTTGTAAACCTAGAGAAGTTGACGGGACATTACAAAATTGTGTCCGAATTGACCCGACACAATTTATTTCCTCACATTGGGATAGTCATGAGTCAAAGAAGATCCTGGAATTCGCACAAGTTGATTATCATAGATAATAGGTAATAATTTTTTCGTTTATATTCCATTATATTATCTTCTTTTTCTTTTTTTAATTGAAAGGCAGGAATGATTCAAAGGACGGTGGTGAAAAGGATAGTCTTTTCTCTAGTCCCACGAGTCAAAGAATCGGGATAGATCTTACAACCTAAGAATCGGATTCTTCCTTACGTCATAGAGTTTCTTTTTAAGAATGTGATCAAACACACTGTTGCTAGTTAGTCCTAAGTCTTCAAAGTCTAATTATTTTGGTGTGTCCATGTAAAGTATGTTTGTAAACCTAGAGAAGTTGATAGGACATTACAAAAATTGTGTTGGAATTGACCCGACACAATTTATTTCCTCACATTGGAATAGTCATGAGTCAAAGAAGACCCTGGAATTTGCACGAGCTGATTATTATAGTTAATAGTTAATCATTTTTCCGATTATATTCAATTATATTATCTTTTTTTTAATTGAAAGACAGGAATGGTTCAAAGGACGGTGGTGAAAAGGTTCGTCTTTCCTCTAGTCCCACGAATCAAAGAATCATGACAGATCTTACCACCTAAGAATCAGATTCTTCCTCACGTCGTAGAGTTTCTTTATTAAGAATGATCAAATACACTGTTACTAGTCAGTCCTAAGTCTTGGAAGTCTAATTACTATGGTGTGTCTATGCTCATAAAGTATGTTTGTAAACCTAGAGAAGTTGACGGGACATTACAAAATTGTGTCCGAATTGACCCGACACAATTTATTTCCTCACATTGGGATAGTCATGAGTCAAAGAGGATCCTGGAATTCGCACAAGTTGATTATCATAGATAATAGGTAATAATTTTTTCGTTTATATTCCATTATATTATCTTCTTTTTCTTTTTTAATTGAAAGGCAGGAATGATTCAAAGGACGGTGGTGAAAAGGATAGTCTTTTCTCTAGTCCCACGAGTCAAAGAATCGGGACAGATCTTACAACCTAAGAATCGGATTCTTCCTTACGTCATAGAGTTTCTTTTTTAAGAATGTGATCAAACACACTGTTGCTAGTTAGTCCTAAGTCTTCAAAGTCTAATTATTTTGGTGTGTCCATGTAAAGTATGTTTGTAAACCTAGAGAAGTTGATAGGACATTACAAAAATTGTGTTGGAATTGACCCGACACAATTTATTTCCTCACATTGGAATAGTCATGAGTCAAAGAAGACCCTGGAATTTGCACGAGCTGATTATTATAGTTAATAGTTAATCATTTTTCCGATTATATTCAATTATATTATCTTTTTTTTTTTAATTGAAAGGCGGGGATGGTTCAAAGGACGGTGGTAAAAGGCATTAACGAACCCATACTTAGCCACCACAGTGGTTGACCCACAACGTACTCCTTTTCAAATTTTATTGGCTTACCTACTCCACGATTGGTAAACGTATGTCATTGTCCATTTGGATCCCACTCCAGCAAATGTGGTCGAAACTGCACCTAATTACTGAAGCAACGCCGTGTGGGATTGTCCACTCACTTATTTTTTTACTATATTAAACTGCATGTTGGTACAAAGCAGGCATTAACGAACCCATGCTTTAAACACCACAGTGGTTGGCCCCGACGGTTGAGGGGACACATTTCAGCGGGGTCATCACTGATTCATGTTATAAGCAAACTTCAAATCGATTGCATTATCTAGTTATGGCATATCTCATGTGAAGAGATTTCTAAACCGTTAGCATACATCTTAATAGGATTGTAGTGATAGGCTCACCAACCTCAGACTTTTGAATCACGGCTAGTATAGAGTAGTTATGGCTTAAATTGTACATTCCATAATAAGAATTGGGCCTTATGACAACTCTTAAAGTGGTTGTAGCATTGGTTGTCTTTCCCCTCTCCATTAGTTTATAAAAGAGAAAATCAACCTGTGCTTGAGTAGTTCATAGCTTTTTCTTCTATCTCATGCGATGTTCTGCCATTGGATGATAACAGCGTTTGCATGTATAAAACTTGTATTAATCCTCATTAGGTATTTCCTTTGTTTTTTATTCGTAGCTGTCATATCTTTGCTATAGCTATGATGATGCCTGACTTGGTCAAGTTAGCATTTTCCTCGGAAATATTGCAAAACAACAAAGATACCATATTTTTTCAAGAAAAAAAAAAGCACCGAAATATATCACGATAAGCATTTTTCATTACTCAAATTTGATGAAATTAATGAAAGTTTATGACTGTGTTTTAGGATTCAATTTTATTATTTAAAAATTTCAAGATGTGAATAAATTTTTGCGACCAGTTTTAGATTTGTTGGTATATTTATCCTTTATTTATCTTTCAATTTACCATCTTTTGTCTGGGTTTTTGGCCTTGGTTATTAGTCCCTTGAGCTTATTAACAAAGTACCAATTTTGACTGGAGTGACTGACTAACATGTTTAATCTCACTCAATCGTGACAAAAATTGTATTTAAATTTGTGTAAAAAGGTTATTCCTTCTAAATAATAAATTATATTCTGGTCATAAATTGGGAAGCAACCGCAAGTGGGAACTTACGCAAGAATTTATAGGTTAAGAAAATTTTGAGCATAAAACCTTTTTTAATTTTGAACTTTTTTGCCTTAAAAAATTACGAAGTGGGCGATGTTTAACATGTGGGATTTCCTAAATTAAGGAGTTTGATTGGCCATCAAAAAAGAATTTTACTAATTAATAATTAGGGAGGTGCTTGACTTATTAAGGAGCACGCGCTTTGACGAGTCTCGCGCAACATTAACAACGGTCTTATCCCATGACTTTACTTTAAGTGGGACTGTCTCTTCCCTTTATGAAGGTCTTAGACCCTAAACTTTGTTTTGTCGGAAGAAAACAATTTCATTTATTAAAATTTAATCAACTGATAGAGGTCAAAAGAAGACGCACTAAGTATATATACATATCAATTAGCCAGCCACTCAACAATATAATTTTTTTTTAAATCTCGAAAAAAAAATTAAGTAAAAGCATGCGGAAAGAATACTGTCACGTGACCAAACCAGTATGTGTAATTTCTTAAATTTCTATCACTCAAAATGGAAAAAGAGAATGCTGTCACATGACCAAATCAATAAATACTGAAATATATTACGTTAAGCATTATCCATCACTCAAATTACACGAAGTTAATGGAAGTTTGTGACTATATTAATTGGTCAAGTTTTAGGACTTAGTTTTACTATTTAAAAGTTTCAAGACGTGAATATATTTTTGCAACTAGTTTTAGATTTGTTGGTACATTTATCCATTAATTATTTTTCGATTTACCAACTTTTTATGGGTTTCTTTTGCCTTGGTTATCAGTCCCTTGAGCTTATTGACGAAGTACTAATTTTAATTGGAGTGACTTGCTAGCAATTTTAATCTCACTTGATCGTGACAGAAGTTTTATTTTAACTTGTGTAAAAAAAAGTTATTCCTTCTAAATAATTTATTATATTCTGGTCATAAATTAGAAAAAAAAAATTAAGTAAGAGAATGCAGAGAGAATACTATCACATGACCAAACCAATACATACTGAAATATATTATGCTAAATATTTTCTATCACTCAAATTAGACGGAATTAATGCAAGTTTGTGACTATATTATTTGGTCAAGTTTTAGGACTTGGTTTAACTATTTAAAAGTTTCAAGACATGAATACATTTTTGCAACCGGTTTGAGATTTGTTGGTACCTTTAATTATTTTTCAATTTACCAACCTTTTATGGTTTTTTTTTTTGCCTTGGTTATCAGTCCCTTGAGCTTATTAGCAAAGTACCAATTTTAATTGGAGTCACTTACTAGCATTTTTAATCTCACTTGATTGAGACAGTGATTTTATTTAAACTTGTGTAAAAATTCCTTCTAAATAATTTATTATATTCTGGTCATAAATTCAAAAAAAAAATTAAATAAGAGCATGCAGAGAGAATACTATCACATGACCAAACTAGTACGTATTGAAATATATTACATTAAGCATTTTCCATCACTCAATTTAGATGGAGTTAATGAAGTTTCGTGACTATCTTAATTGGTCAAGTTTTAGGACTTGGTTTAGCTATTTAAAAGTTTCAAGATGTGATACATTTTTGTGACTAGTTTTAGATTTGTTGGTACATTGACCCTTTAATTATTTTTCAATTTACCAACTTTTTATGGGTTTCTTTTGCCTTGGTTGTCAGTCCCTTGAGCTTTTTAAAAAGTACCAATTTTAATTGGAGTGACTTACTAGCATTTTTAATCTCACTTGATCGTGACAAAGATTTTTATTTAAACTTGTGTAAAAAAGGTTATTCTTTCTAAATAATTTATTATGTTCCAGTTATAAATTCAAAAAAGATTAGGTAAGAGCATGCAGACAGAATGTTGTCACATGACCAAACCAGCACATACTGAAACATATTACGTTAAGCAGTTTCCATCACTTAAATTATATGGGGTTAATGGAAGTTCGTGTTTGTATTAATTGGTCAAGTTTTAGGACTTGGTTTTACTATTTAAAAGTTTCAAGATGTGAATACATATTTGTGACCAGTTTTAGATTTGTTGGTAAATTTATCCTTTAATTATTTTTCTATTTACCATCTTTTAATGAGTTTTTTTGCCTTGATTATCAGTCCCTTGAGCTTATTAACAAAGTACCAATTCTAATTGGAGTAACTTACTAGCATTTTTAATCTCACTTGATTGCAACAAGGATTTTATTTAAACTTGCGTAAAAAAGGTTATACCTTCTAAATAATTTATTATATTCTGGTCATAAATTCAAAAAAGATTAAGTAAGAGCGTGCAAAGAGAATACTGTCATATGACCAAATTAGTACACACTGAAATTTATTACGCTAAGCATTTTCCATCACTCAAATTAGATGGAGTTAATGGAAGTTTGTGATCATATTAATTGATCAAGTTTTAAGACTTGGTTTTACTATTTTAAAAGTTTCAAGACGTAAATACATTTTTGTGACCAGTTTTAGGTTTGTTTGTACATTTATTCTTTAATTAGTTTTCAATTCACCATCTTTTTTATCGTTTTTTTTTCTTTGGCCTTGGTTATCAGTCCCTTCAGCTTATTAATTTTAATTGAAGTGACTTACTAGCATTTTTAATCTCCCTCGATCGCGACAAAGATTTTAAAACTTGTGTAAAAAGGGTTATTCCTTCTAAATAATTTATTATATTCTGGTCATAAATTAAAAAAAAAAAAAACTTAAGTAAGAGCGTGCATAGAGAATACCGTCATATGACCAAATTATTACATACTGAAATATATTACGCTAAGCATTTTCCATCACTCAAATTAGATGGAGTTAATGGAAGTTTGTGACTATATTAATTGGTCAAGTTTTAAGACTTGGTTTTACTATTTTAAAAGTTTCAAGATGTGAATACATTTTTGCGATCAGTTTTAGGTTTGTTTGTACATTTATCCGTTAATTATTTTTCAATCTACCATCTTTTTTATGGATTTTGTTTTTGGCCGTGGTTATCAGTCCCTTCAGCTTATTAATTTTAATTGAAGTGACTTACTAGCATTTTTAATCTCACTTGATCGCGACAAAGATTTTAAAACTTGTGTAAGAAAGGTTATTCCTTCTAAATAATTTATTATATTCTGGTCATAAATTGGGAAGCAACCGCAAGTGGGAGCTTACACAAGAATTTATAGGTTGAGAAAAGTTTGAGCACGAAACCTTTTTCAATTTTTAACTTTTTTTGCCTTCTGAAATGACAAAGTGGACGGTGTGTGACCTGTGAGATTTACTAATTTGAGGAAAATGATTGGCCATCAAAAAAGAATTTTACTAATTAGTAATTGGGGAGGTGCTTTTCTTATTAAGGACGACGTGCTTTGATGAATCTTACACAAAATTAACAACGGTCTTATACTTTACTTTAAGTGGGGCTGTCTCCTCCCTTTATGTAGTTCTTAGACCCTAACCCTTTTTTGTCGGAAGAAAACATTTCATTTATTAAAATCTAATCACTTGATGGAGATCAAAACAAGACGCACTAAGTATATATACATATTAATTAGCCAGCCACTCAACAATATATGTTTTTTTTTTCTAATGAAAAATTTGAAATAGATTAAGTAAGAGCACACTAAGAGGATACTATCGCATGACCAAACCAGTACGTGCAATTTCTTAAAAAGAAAATTTCAAATCTTGTTATTAATTTACCTCGTGAGTATAATGGGATGTTGAAGTACCTCATCTCGCTTGTTTACAGGATTTATACTCTTTGTATACTTCATCTATATATATATATAGGTTGGACATATTAACTTTTTCAATAATCATCGCAAGCACTACCAATCTGTAAATAACATATCATTTCATTAAGAAAATTACTTGAAAAGATCATGGAATGCCATTAAAAATCAACAGAAGACATTTAAACAAACAAATAATTAAGCAAACGACATTCTCTGGCTATCATGGGAAGTTTGTTGTCATTCTTAGTTATTCGGATGAGGTTTGTGTTGACATCTCACATGATGCTTAACAAATTTATCTAGACATGATTCTGCTGGTTTAAGTTACCAAGTCTTATTTCAGTTACTTATCAAGGTGTTTTTGGAATTTTTTATACACATATCAGCTTTTCTATTGCTTTACCAGATTTTATTTGTTTGGCTAATCAACGTTTTAATTTACGAACTCTTTTATGAAATTTTCACTTTCCTTGATTTTGGAGTCGTTAAGTAAAGCTTAAAATGGCAGTGTGAGTGCTTCGTGCTGAATTGTAAACTTTGTGACACAATGCTTCTACATGATTGACCCTTCTTGCTTGATATCGTGGCTCCATCGTCGTATTTCTTGATGCAATAGTCCGATCCTTTTCATTTACAATGTATTAATTTTTTTACCCATTATTTAACTTAGACATGCGATAATGGTACTAGGAAAAGGAACATTTGAAACGAGAAACACTACTACATAAAATGAGAGATCTTGTTTTTTCCTTTGTCATAACATGTGCTTTGCAATGTTTCACACGTCATAAGTCAGATGCTAATTGTTCATTTCGTTCTAATTTCGACATGCCTAGTCAATATATCATAAAAAATACATTATGATTGGAATTGTCATAAGTGAAGGGAGTCCCCGGCGTTTGCACGAGCTGATCCTGGTAGCCTAAATGCGAGAATATTTTCTATTCTTATTCTATGGTATTGTCTTTTTTTAAAGAGAAAGCCAGGCATGTTTCCATTCGGTGGTTAAAAGTTGGTGTTCTTTTCATTACCACGAATCAAAGAGCCGTGACACACCCTACCACCGAAGAATTGCATGTTTGGATATATAATAGAGTTCCTTTATCAAGCATGGGACCGATACATTGTTACTAGTCAGTCTTAAGTCCTCGAAATTTTTAATTATTCTGGTGCGTCCACCCTCATAAAGCAATGTTTGTTAGTCTAGTATACTTGAGGGGAAATTACAAAAATTGTCCCCGTACTATTAGCCAAATTCAGTTTCAGTCCCTGTACTATACTTCATTATAGTTTAGTGCCTCGACTTTTCTCTGGCAATGCTTTTGGGATTAAAATTCAATTCAGGGATAAATGTACCAAAAAGTTTTAAACCCAATCAAGAAAATGCAATTGAATCATAATACTTTCTTTTATTTTGGTTTGTTAATCATAACACTTTCAGAAAATGCAATTAAGTGCTAAAACTATTAGCATTTTCTTTTTGTCAAGTTGGAAGGAGTAAATGAAAAGACTTGATCGCACAAATTTGACAAATTTTAGTACTTGATGTGTTTTTTGAAAGTTTTAGGACTAAATTGCATTTTCATAATAAATTTTATGACTTTTAGTACATTTCTCCCTTTAATTTACAATCACTGTGTGAATGGAATAAGCTGAGCCAGCATTGACAAATTGGCATGTGGTGCCTACGTACCTGCTGTACAAGTTTCGATAAAAATTACACTATTGATCCACGTGCTATAAGGAATATTCAATTTGAGTCCTTGTACCATGTTTTTGTTACCAAAACCAGTCCTCATATTTTTTTTCAACAAAAAGTTAATTTCTTTCATTACATCTTACTCCAAAATCTCATAGGAACGTTAAATTGAAAAGCGAGTGTTAGTTGAAAATTGCTCTATTTGCAAGTTGCCCAATCTGATTGAAAGTCATGTTAAGATAAATGTCGTCATTAAGCATTTTCCATTACTCAAAGCTGAAGAAGTTCACGACTGTACTTACTGGTCATGTTTTAGCGATAATTTTACTTTTTATAAGTTTCAGGACTTCATTACATTTTTGCAACAAGTTTTTAGTCACTTGGTACGTTTATTCTTTATCTATATGTTAATTTAGAAACTTTTCTATCGCATTAACATTTTACTTTTCTTTTTCTTTTTCGTGATTATCGATGTCTTGAATTTACACACATTTTTTACAAAGTTCCAAACAATTATAATTGGAACTATTTATCTAAGTCAGACAAATAGAAGGTCGTAAATTTGTATAAAATTGATATATTTAAGGTGTTCATAAAAATATCCAGACACCCTCAACTATATATCAATCATAAGAACAAAACATGTTCTATTCAGAACACTAGAATTCTCCTCCTATTTAAATATCCATGTTGTGGCCTCACAATTGAATGCAAAGAACGAATCCCACTTCATCACAATTCACATACCACACGCACAGCAAAAGAGTGAGAAGATGCTAATGACACTTTTTCTACTTCTTCGCACGCTCAGCTTTTCCACCATCAATGCTGCCGAATTTACCCTCACCATGAGCAGCCATTACTGCTCCAACTCAAGCACCTTCACCCCCAATAGCACCTACCACGCCAACCTCGATCATGTTCTTGATTTTCTCGTCAGAAATACGGGCGCCAACCCTAATAACGGGTTCAACTTCGCTTTGAGCGAAGCCAGCTCGAGTGAGGCCGTCTACGGCAGCTTTATGTGCAGAGGCGATGTCTCGAAGAAAGAGTGTGCCGACTGCGTCAAAAACGCGAGGCTTGAGATAACCCAGCTATGCCGGATGACCAAAGTCTCCTTCATGTGGTACGATCAGTGCATGTTGCGCTACTCCGACACGAATTTTACCAGGAAGGTGGAGCTGGAACCTCGATTGGTTGGATACAATGAAGAGAACATAGACCAGTCAGATGAATTCCTGAAGCTACTGAACGAGACGACTGATCACGCGGCTAGAGAGGCTGCTCAGCGTCCTCCTAGAATGTATGGCCATCGCGACGCCAAGTTTAATCAGGAGAAAACATTGTACACGTTCGCACAGTGCATGCCTTATCTTTCCAATAACGATTGTTCGGAGTGCCTTCACAACGCCACATCGAGCCTCTTAAGCGTCCGGGAGGGGAAAATCGGGGGCCGAGTGTTGCTTCCGAGTTGCTTTGTCAGGTTTGAGATTTACCCGTTTTACAGGAGCAGCTCAAAAGGTAGGTAGAACCTTGTCAGCGATATTAAGGATATTAGTGATATTAAAATATCTTTTAAAAATATTTAGGATATTTTTTCTGATTTTCTATATCTATTTTGATTATGCACACCTAATTTAATTTTCCTTGATTTTCTCTGTCTAAGCCTATAAATAGGCTGTCCTTGTATTCTTTTATATATACTGCCCAACTTTTTTTTCTACTTTATATTTAACTTAGTATCAGGGCCTTCATTCCTATGGAAACCTAAGTACACCAGTGCACATCGCACCCACTGCATCCAAGCGTTCCACTGTACATCCGAAAATAAATTCATCCCTGTGTGCCCCGAGCGTCCTATTGCACATCCAAATAAATTCATCCTCTTATCTCAACAATGTTGTGCAAAAGTCTGATTTGAGGAAGCACTTAATTGAGCCAATTCCACAATAGTTAGTGTTTTGATGCCATTCGCATCGATTGTGTCACATAGTCGAGCCATTTTTATGGAGGAGGCTTTCTTTTGGTGCTAGCCGCAAAGGCCGCATCACTCAGTAACTTTCTTCTCAAGCCAGTCATTTAGGCTGCTTGATGCTATGACACCAGTTGTATAGGCCACGTTGCTCAGTTATTGTTATGCAAGTCAGCCGCATTGACTGCTTGTTATTTCCACTCCAATCCTCGACATCATCGTTTTGAGAAGCCATCATCACCTCCAAACGACTCGCCGACCTCAAATGATCTAGATCTGGAAGATGCTACCTCACACACCGCCCCACCACGACAAGCCCATCCCATAGTGTCGTTAGAATAACAAGTTTTTTGTGGCACTGTTTGACATTAATTCAAACTCCAATTGATAATGTCACCTTCAGTTTGAGAGGGGGTATTAGCGATATTAGGGACATTAGTGGTATTAAAATATACTTTAGAAATATTTAGGATATTTTCTATGATTTTCTATATCTATTATTATTATGCACATCTGGTTAGATTTCACTTGATTTCCTCTATCTAAGCATATAAATAGGTTGTCCCTATACTCTTATACATATATATATATGTCAAAATATACACAAAGTTCTCTATTTCTCTTCTGCATTCTTCTATATATATCATGCTCGTCACTACTTCGAAGATTCCAACAGAATTCATGTTGTCCGCTTAAGCTGAGTCTTTGCTCTTCCAGATGTTATTTGAGTTTTCTGCCAGCAAAAGAAACCTTTTCTTTTCAATTCTGCTACAAATAAATCTTTACAGCTATATCACTCACAGCTCGTTTTAGTTAAGTACAGCCCGTTTAATTGTCTGAAACAGCTTCCGAGTGGAGTTGGGGAATATCTTGTTCTGATGTTTTTGCTGGAAGATGAAATTTTATAACTAGAAGGAGCCTCATTTTCATGTATGTCAATGACACTATTAACAGCGACTACAAATGCAGGGACGGTGTCCTTTCCGTTGAAAATATCCGCTGCAATTTTCGCCACTATTGTAGGATTGATGCTACCTATTTACATGATAGCTCAGCATTTACTAAGAGGAAGAAGAAGAATTCTAAGGAGGGACAGTGAAAGTTGCACAGAACATCCGATTGGTAACTCGACAAAACAATACTATTGCATACATACGATTTATTGATTTCATTTCACTAGCATCTAAATATATGCGAACCATTTACTTCCAGTTGGGAGGCAAATTTCTGAGCTCCATTCCATAAAATTTGATCTGCAAACAATAGAAGCTGCCACGAATAAGTTCTCGAGCAACAAGAAGTTAGGGGAAGGTGGATTTGGTCCTGTTGGGAATTACTGATCCCCAGAAAAACCGGATTCGACACTAAATCGAACCCCTAAATCAATGCGGAAGTGAAACCCAAGAAAACGACACATATCACCGATCGTAAAGCACACCACAGATTCGAGCGTACCTTGATTGTCACAGATTAGACACCGTCGTCAATGGAGGAAGAGAATCCGGTCGATGAAGCCTTGAAGGGAAGAAATTGGAAGCCGTATGCCTACTGTTCTTCGGGAGAGAAAACGCGCGGGAGAGAAAACGTAATTCTGATTCAACGTTCGTTACTTTCTCTCTCTCTTCCCTTTTATACCCCCTTCTTTCCACGGGCCTTATTCCGTGGGTCGGGCTTCCGGGGCCCAACTTAGCCAGACGGGCCTTAAGCCCAATTACTAATTAAATAAATCCTTCATCTCCCACTCGCACATGGTGGTCCAAAACCAACATGGGCGGACAGGGCCTACTCAGCCCCATCAGAGAATAATCCATCATAGACTCTCTCTTAACATGATGGGCCGAACAGAATTCTCTTTACCTCTCTTCAACATTCATACCGGTGAATAATCCGTGCGACCAGCATACTTTGAGAGCTCGTTGCTATACATCTGTTAGGAATATATAGCAGCTCAATAATGGGCGTCACACTCCGAGTAGATTTAGTATGCAGTACCCTAGATCGATCGATCACATTTATATCTCCCTTGATCTCTTTTAAACAATGATATATATATTGTATTCACAATTATAATTATCACAAAGACAGTCATAATTGGTCGACCAGTGAATACAAAACCACAATGTGATTCTCCAAAATCGATCTTCCTCTTTCCTTCAAACTCTCAATTTCAGTCCAGCTTGCTTTTCTAGGAATGCCCCATTAGATCGAATCAAACTCATGACCATTGGCAACATCCTAAGATAGCAAACACTAAATAGAAACCTTGAGAATAAGTAAGAGTCCTGAGGGGACCTAGAATTGAGGAACTCATTTCCTCAAGAGTCTCACACGTCATAAAAGTTGAGATCAAACTTTTTGCCACTCTTATTGGTCGTCTTATGCATACGTAGTATGAAATACGTATTACGGTATTAACTCCTTTCCCATGGAGCGTATGTTTACACCTTTCAATACCGTACAGATGATAGTTCAGACATACCCAATGTCTAACTTGAGTTCACGTATCTACTCATTCACAAAATTCATCAGAACTCACATCTGGCATCTTAGACAGATAAAGTAAAATATGTGGGTTATTTTACTTTCGGACATAGGAAGTATTATGTCCTCATTTTAACACTTAGTTAAGGCGACATACGTATTTTAAGCTTGAGCTCTCGATTATCACCTAGATAATAAGCTTAAAAACAGTCTCATCTCTATTTATCACACGGTAAATAGAGGCGATTACCCGTGTGAGTGGGCTAATCTCATCTGTCCAACATACTTCTTCTAACTTAAAGTAATGCACTGAGCATTAAGATGCATAAAGATCATACAAAGATTCATAGGCATTAATCAATGAAAAAACAAAATTTCATAAATGTGAACAACTCGGGAAATTACAATCCAAGACATCGACTCTACGCAATCCTAGAGATTTTACATGACCACAAAACACATCTCTAGGTATTGGCTTTGTCATTGGATCTGCTACCATTCTATGCGTAGATATGTACTGCAAGTTCACATCCTTTCGTGCAACCATATCTTTTACAAAGTTATACTTGGTATCTATATGTTTGGTCTTGCCATGATACTTTGGATCTTTGGTGTACGCTATAGCTGCTTGGCTATCACGGTTAACCAACAATGGATTTGCAGCTTTCTCAATAACACCTAAATGATCCAAGAATCTCTTAAGCCAAACTGCTTCTTGTACTTCGTCTGATAATGCCACGAACTCAGCTTCCATCGTGGATAAGGCTATGCGGGTTTGCTTCTTACTACTCCATGATATGGCGCCATTGCTCGGTAAGAAAGCAAATCCTGAGGTAGATTTCCTTTCATCTAAATCTCCTCCCCAATCAAAGCATCTCGAATAGCCTTCAAGTCGCAGATCCTTTCCTTGGTAATTCAACTTGTAATCGCGGTTCCCTTCGATACCTCGCATTCTTTTGACAGCTTTCCAATGTCTTGGACCTGGATTGGATTGGTATCTACTCACCATTCCAACTGCAAAACATATGTCGGGTCTTGTACACATCATAGCGTACATTAAGCTCCCAACAGCACTTGCATAAGGAACATGTTTCATTTGTTCCTTCTCTTGTGGAGTCCTTGGACACGATCTATGGCTCAATCCTTCACCTTTTGCAATAGGAGTGTCTATGGGTTTACAATCTTGCATACGAAACCGTTCTAAAACTTTGTTTATATAAGTTTCTTGCGAAAGAGACAACGATCTCTTCGAACGATCTCTTGAAATCTTAACTCCAAGAATGTATGCAGCCTCACCCATATCCTTCATCTCAAAGTTGGAAGACAACCAACTTTTGACAGTCTTAACAAACTCCATATTGCTTCCAGCAATTAGTATATCATCAACATATAATGATATGATCACAAATTGATCCTTGGATCTTTTGATATATACACAATGATCCTCATCAATCATCGTAAAATCATATGCCATTATGGCATTATGAAAACGTATATACCATTGTCTTGATGATCGCTTAAGACCATATATCGACCTCAAAAGTCGACATACTTTTCTTCTTGGCCTTTCACTATGAAACCAACAAAGGTTGTTCCATATATATTTCTTCCTCTAATTCTCCATTGAGGAAAGCGTCTTTACATCCATTTGATGTAATTCAAGATCCGACTAGCCACTATTGCCAGAATAATGCGAATCGAGGTAAATCTCACTACAGGAGAAAATGTATCTTCATAATCAATTCCTTCCTGTTGATTATACCCTTTCGCCACAAGGCGAGCCTTATGCCTTTCAATCGAGCCATCAGCCTTTCGCTTTATTTTGAGAACCCATTTGTTCCCAATAGCTCTGCGTCCTTTTGCGATCAACCGGTTCCCGGACTTGGTTTGATTTCATTGACTCCATTTCCTCTTCCATTGCATTGATCCATTTTTCCTTCCTAGGGCAATTCGAGCCTCATTAATATTTCTTGGCTCATCCTCATCTTGTGGAGCAACCATAAAAGTTTCCCCTTCAATGCCAAAACGTCGACGGGGAATACTTTGGCGACTTGTTCGCCTAATGGGAGATTGTACACTTTGCACATCATTTCCCATTATGCTCCCACTTGGATTAGGTAATGATGTCGTCTCATCAAGTGGTTGCAATTGAGAATGAGTTGAATTCAATTCATCACTTCTCATATTACTCCCACTTGGATGAACTCCACTAATATCATTATCCCGATCCAAGGTCTCAAATAGGGAACAATCTTCCCCTATTTCGCCCTTCTTAGGAAACTCATCCTCTAAGAATGTGACATCTCGTGATTCAAACTCGTTATACTCCCACTTTCCTGCTCACCTATGAACACATACCCTTTTGAGTGTTCTGAGTATCTTATGAAAATACTCTTCTTTCCTCCGGGACCCAATTTCCCAAATTTGTGAGAGGACTCATGTGTAAAGGCAGCACAACCCCATGGCTTAAGGAAACTTAAGTCCGGTTTTCTACCTGTCCATAACTCATATGGAGTGGAAGTAACTGATTTGGAAGGCACACGGTTAAGTATATAGGCAGCGATTAACAAAGCATCACTCCAAAAGGTAATGGGTAAGTTAGCATGCGCCATCATGGACCTAACCATTTCCAGTAGGGTTCTGTTTCTTCTCTCTGCAACACCATTTTGTTGAGGAGTATATGGAATAGATAACTGTCTTTCTATTCCTTTTTCATCACATAATTTTCTGAACTCATCGATAAATATTCTCGACCTCGATCGGATCTCAATGCTTTTATTTTCCTGTCTAATTGATTTTCCACCAGGTTCATGAACCTTTTGAAACAACTTATCGCTTCAGATTTATGAGAAATCAAATAGACATATCCGAATCGAGTATAATCATCAATAAAGGTGATGAAATAAACAGCCCCATGCCTTCCTTTCACATTCATTGGACCACGATATCGGTATGGATTAAATGCGAGAGAAATTCGGCTCTTTTTCCTTTTCCAAATGGTTTCCTTGTCGTTTTCCCTTCTAGGCAATGCTTACATATGGGCAAATCGACTTTTTCGATATTGCCCAACAAGCCCTCTTTGGCTAGTCTATTCATACGCTGTTGGCCAATGTGACCAAGTCTAGCATGCCACACATTCACATCATTATCATAAGTATTAGAAGATGTGATAAGGGAATAACAAACATTTGCATTAATATACTCAATATCCAATACAATAAAACCATCCAGAAAATAACCACAACCATAGTAATTTGTATCCAAAAACAAATTCACACCTCTACTAAAGAAGTTCAAATTGAAACCTAATTTAACCAACACTAATACAGACACTAAGTTCCGACGAATCTCCGGAGCATACAGCACATCATGAAGGAACAAAGTGCGTCCACCACGCATATTCAGTTGGCATGTGCCAATTCCTTTCACTTCAGCTCTGGAGTTATTTCCCACATAGATCCACTTAGTTCCAGTTGGTACTCGTCGGAATTCCACGAAGGATCCTCTATCCTTCGCTACATGGTCCGTCGCTCCTGAATCCACAGTCCACAAAGGATTAGACTCAGTCAAGAACACAGAACTCGACACAAAAGTAAAGTTCTGAAGAGTACAAGGGGTGTTTACCTTCTTTGGCTCACGACGATCGCGAGCATAGTGACCCTTCTTGTCACAGTTATAGCATTTCACCCTTGCAAGCTTTTTCATGTGAGGACGTTTCCCTCTTCCATGTTGGTTAAACTTGGGTTTCTTCCCTGAAGGACCTGCTTCTTCCTTGCCTTTTCCCTTATCAAACCAGTTAGGGCGCTTGCGCTTGGAGCTCGAAGCTCCATTTGAGCTAGAACTAGCATGATAGAGTTCAGCATCCGGCTTAGCCGCCAACAGGCGGTCCTCTTCCAGCTCAAGATGACGCATTGCATCCTCAAAGGTTTTGATGTTTTCATTGTGAGTTAGGTGCACCTTCATATGCTCCCAACTCTGAGGCAAGGAACGAATCACCGCTTGCACTTGCTGCTCATCTGTGAGGACATGGCCAGCGTCTCTCAGCTCAGTTATCATGTTTGACATCTTTCTAAGATGTTGCTTCATGGTCTGACCATGAGGCTTCTTATAGGAGTCAAACCTGATAGTGAGCTGCCTCGCCTAGTCACCGAAGTATGACCAAATCTAGCTATCAATGCCTCCCACATTTCCTTGGCATTGTCAAAACGCCGAAACTCTCGCATGACGTCATTTTCCATGCTGCTCGCAACGTGATGCGAGCTAGAGAGTTCATTCTTTTCCACGCAGAAAAAGCTTCTTTGTCTCTTTTGTGCTTTGTGCGGTGGTTCCCTCTTCGGGTTCTACCATGGTCATGACAAGAGCCTCAAGTGCTTCTTGCTCTTCCAAAGACATATCTTGGATTTTCATTTGCCAAATTTCATAGTTGTCACCATTGAGCTTTTCACCTTTGTTCAGCTCGGCAACTATGCTCTTTGTGGTGAAGCCATTGATCTGAACAAATCGAGACAAATATGCACGAATTATTAATGCCTATCATTTATGCATCCCTATTTGCATAGACCCATCATATTAATAAATAATTTTAAGTAAGGTTTTAGAATCAAAAGGTCACTACGTTTCCAATCATCCTCCAAAATCCTAACTTAAAACTATCATCAATATAATTGTCTTATGCAAAATCAATTCTATGAAGCTACATAAACTTCTAAAACTACCCACAGCTACTTACCCACAGCAACCAGCAATTACAGAAAGCAATAGATAATAGATATCAAATAACACAACAATGCTTTCATCTTATAATACAATCAATACATTGGTTGCTACATCAACAACTATCGTAGTCAAACAAGTACATAATATGTCCACAAACACATTTAACAAAAACAAGAAATACAACTAACACCGAGTCAACACACGAACTGGGAAAGATCCTCTTTTGTTCAATTT
Source organism: Eucalyptus pumila (assembly GCA_016097595.1). NCBI lineage: Eukaryota > Viridiplantae > Streptophyta > Magnoliopsida > Myrtales > Myrtaceae > Eucalyptus > Eucalyptus pumila. The sequence goes on from CM027849.1 coordinate 9,849,803, forward strand.
CTTGATCTTTTCCCTTGTCATAATACAATAATATTCATTTACAAAATCCATCACAATTTTCTTATAGGAAGCAGCTCCGTTGACATCCCATATGCGATTCAACACATCTTGCCATTCAGGTGGAAGAGTGGTTATGAAAAATCGCACCATCTCTGGCTGAGACATAGGACGACCATTCCATATGACCTGTTGAATTTTCCTATTGACTTCAAGGACATGATCAATTAAGTCACCCCTCTCCCATCGATGATCAGTCAGCTCAGCTATCAACTTAGACAGCCTTTCCTTTTGTTCATCGGTCACTGCGCGAATAGGTGTGCGCAACCTCAAGGGAGGCATTGTTCCTGCAACAAATGCAGAACAAATAAAGGATTACATATAATCCATATAGACTTAATTGAAAAAGAAACACATTCTTTTCCTTTTTTTTTTTTTTTTTTGGTCAACGGTCAAAGTCAACGGTCAACGGTCGGTCAACGTCAACGGTCAACGGTCAAGTCAACGGTCAACGGTCGTCGCCGGTCAACGCTCGTCGGTCGTCGGACCGGTCGGACCGGACGGACCGCACGGGCGGACCGCTCGCACGTGCCACGCGCGTGCGCGGGATGACGTCACGCAGACGTCAGCGGCACGTGCCACGCGCATGCCATCGCCAGCGGGTCGGGTCGGGTCGGTTCGCGGGTCGGGTCCCCGCCCGGCCAACCGACGTCATCGCTGACGTCATCGATGACGTCACCCTAGCGGTTACTGACCGTTGGGTGACGTCATGATGACGTCAGCACGCGTCGGCCCGCGGACCGGCGCGTGCCGGTTCGCCGGCCGGCGGCGAGCACGCGCCGATTCGCCGACCGGCGCGTGTGCCGCACGCGCCTGGCGATCGAGCGCTTCCGGGCGCGTCGCGCCCACGCGCAGCGCCTTCCGGCCGCGCGTGTAGGCGCGTGCGGCGGCGCCCGGCGGCGGTCGACACATCGCCGGACTCGTCTCGACGTCGCGCTTCTTCCTATGCAATCAGAAAACAGTTTCGACATACGAAAACTCAGTAAAAAGGCCGAAGAACGCTCGGGTGTCGGGATTTTTGTCCCAATCCGTACGGCCGAGAGTTTCTTCGCGAAATTTCAAACAAAAAAACATCAAATTGATCGGGAAAAACGTGAACTAGGGCTCTGATGCCAATGTTGGGAATTACTGATCCCCAGAAAAACCGGATTCGACACTAAATCGAACCCCTAAATCAATGCGGAAGTGAAACCCAAGAAAACGACACATATCACCGATCGTAAAGCACACCACAGATTCGAGCGTACCTTGATTGTCACAGATTAGACACCGTCGTCAATGGAGGAAGAGAATCCGGTCGATGAAGCCTTGAAGGGAAGAAATTGGAAGCCGTATGCCTACTGTTCTTCGGGAGAGAAAACGCGCGGGAGAGAAAACGTAATTCTGATTCAACGTTCGTTACTTTCTCTCTCTCTCTTCCCTTTTATACCCCCTTCTTTCCACGGGCCTTATTCCCGTGGGTCGGGCTTCCGGGGCCCAACTTAGCCAGACGGGCCTTAAGCCCAATTACTAATTAAATAAATCCTTCAGGTCCGGTTTACAAGGTAATTAAGAAGTTCAATCAAATCATTCAGCTTTTAACTTATCAGGAAGCTGATAATCGCAATTTTCAAAATTAATCATAATGTAGTTGTTGAGAAATCAAGTGGATGTGCAAGTGAAATAATCACTTGATTTTATATAAGTAATATTGCAAACTCTTTACACACACCACTCTCATACACCTCTCTCACCTCACATGAACACAATTTCTTGCACACACCCACTCACTCTTTCTCACTCTACACTTCACGCCACCTACTCCCACCCACTCACACACTCACTCACTCACGTACACACTCCACTCACATCACAACACCCCTCACACTTTACGCACACACTCAAAGAGCAAGAGCCCCTATTTATAGGGGACAAAGTCGGCACATCCACCGACTTCCCACACCATCTTCCTATTATTTTATTGCAACTTGGGTCAACAATTGCGGCTGAGGAATTGTCTGGATAGAGGGAGAGAAATCTGGACGAGTAAAGAGAGAGAGAGAGAGAGATCTGGAGAGTTCTAGGAGAGAGAGGCGGTGGTCTTCTCAACACTCCCCCTCACCGACTGCTCTCTCTTAATTTAGATATAGTAGCTTTGCCAATATTGCTTTTGGACTCTTCAACTGTCTTCCTCCATTCAACATATTGCGAAGCTTCCTCAGATGTGGATGGCTCTATGGCTCCATCTTCAGTTGCTTCTCCTACTGTGACTTTCCATTGAGTTTTGTGATCTTTGAATTTTTGCAATACCAATTCATTCTGCCCTTTAGTCTCTTTTTCCTTCTTCTTACTCAATTTAGTCTTCGTATTTAGCATATCTCCTCTAAGAATTTTGAGATCAGAACTCATTCGATCAAGCCTCTCATTTGTGACTTTCATTTCGTGCTTCAATCGATCCAATCCCATCCGAAGCACTTCAATGTAGACCTCTTGATCCTTTTCCTCATCAAATTTCTTCCCCTTGGTCTTATTCCACCGATCCTTATACCACGGGTTGTAGGGTGTAGATGGCCTCCTTTTCTCAAAGAAAACTTTCTTTTTCTCCTTCATTTGTTCGTTGTCTCTTCCGATATGATTACTTTGGAACATCATAGCAGGCTTGAGATCCTGAAGCTTCTGCAACTTCCTGAACTCACATCGGAACTTCTCTAGCTCCCTTTCTTTTTCCTTGAGCTCTTGATCCTTCTGCCTTATCATCTCATCCCTTTTCTTCAACATATTCTCCATCTTTGCCTTCTCAACTTTTAGCTTCTTTATCATCTCTTGCATCTCTTGTAGTTTCTTTTCACGACTCCTTGTTGGCATTGTTAGTTGCTTCTTCGAGTTCTCCCTTGGCTTGCTCTTATTCGAGGTCGTGATAGAACCTGTCGAATTATCCAACTCAACTATACAAGCTGTTGCAAGCTCTTCTCGTTCCTTTATTGCAACAGGCACTTGAAAGTCCCATTCTTCTTCGCTTTCAATCTCCTTCTTACAAGAAGTGACGACATTTCCTTCTTCTCGCATGTACCAACAGAATCGAGCAATATGTCCTACCTTGCCACAAACGTAGCACCGTTTGCTACGCCTTTTGTTGCTCTTGTCTTGATCGTCATTGTCGTCACGATCTTGACGAGCTCCCCCTGGCTGATAACCCTTCTTTTCGGGTTGCCTCCACCAATCTCCATGATCTTTCCATGGTTTGCCATCTCTTGCACCTGCTCTATTTCTATTCTGGCCTTTGAACCCTCTTTTATTACTGAAGAGGGCACTTTCATCCTCCTTAATTGAGACCTTAGGGATTTGTTTATCTAAGGCCTCTTGATTGGCCAATATATTTTCCAACTCAGTTAGAGTTGGCTCATTTGCCCATCCACGAGTGGCCGTAACAATACCATTATATTCCGGCCTTAACCCGTGAATTATTATTCTTCTCATTCTTGTCTCAGAGATGGCATTCTCAGGATCTAATTTTGAAATTTCTTCGCAAATAGATTTAACTTTAGAAAAATATTGACTCACCGTCATATTTTGTTGCGAGATTGAGAGGAGCTCATTCTCCAGACATTGTAACTTGGCATCGTTTGTCCTTGCAAACAGTGTCGCCAAGTTATCCCAGGCCTCCTTTGGGGTCGCCGCACTCTTTATGTGTTGCAGTAATTCATCTTCAACAGTTACGGCAAGCACATAAAGAGCCTTACCCGATTTTATATTCCATTTTCTTAATTCGCTATCATTCATGGGTGGGGTGGTGTTGCTCCCGCCAACAATATCCCACAAATCTTGTCCTAGCAAGTAATATTGTATGCGGGTACTCCAATTATTATAATTTGAGTTGTTGAGCTTCTCGATTCCACTTACCGAACTCGAGAAATCCGCCATCGTGACTTGAGTATAATGCCCCGCACTATACCAAGTAAGCCTGGTCCCGGACCAACCGACTTCACAATCCCAGATTGTGCACTGGTAGAACTCCGACGTCCTTCGCTTCTTCGCTCCTTGGCTCGACGATCCCTGACCGCCTTGCTCACATACAATGGTCCCCAACCACTGTCTTCTCACGGCCTCCGATGACCTGCTCTGATACCACTTGTTGAGAAATCAAGTGGATGTGCAAGTGAAATAATCACTTGATTTTATATAAGTAATATTGCAAACTCTTTACACACACCACTCTCATACACCTCTCTCACCTCACATGAACACAATTTCTTGCACACACCCACTCACTCTTTCTCACTCTACACTTCACGCCACCTACTCCCACCCACTCACACACTCACTCACTCACGTACACACTCCACTCACATCACAACACCCCTCACACTTTACGCACACACTCAAAGAGCAAGAGCCCCTATTTATAGGGGACAAAGTCGGCACATCCACCGACTTCCCACACCATCTTCCTATTATTTTATTGCAACTTGGGTCAACAATTGCGGCTGAGGAATTGTCTGGATAGAGGGAGAGAAATCTGGACGAGTAAAGAGAGAGAGAGAGAGAGATCTGGAGAGTTCTAGGAGAGAGAGGCGGTGGTCTTCTCAACAGTAGTATCTTATCATATTTTGGTTCACAATGAGGCCTCTCGAAGCTCCAGAGAACTTTTCTCATATTTCAATGCCCAATCGCATATTAGTAAGTAAAATCAGAAGTGTAATAAAACAAAGACAATAAGATGCGTCTATTTCGGGCAAATTTGTTTTATGTCTATTTTGTTATTAGGGTACGCTAGCTGGTGGTCAAGAAATTGCAGCAAAGAGGCTATCTAGGAGCTCTGGACAAGGACTGGAGGAATTCAAGACTGAGGTTGAACTAGTAGCCAAACTTCAACACAGAAACCTGGTGAGGCTTCTGGGATTCTCCATGGAAAGAGATGAAACAATACTGGTCTATGAATACGTGCCCAACGGGAGCCTCGATCGCTTGTTATTTGGTTTGCCTCTCTTTTATCTCCTTTTCACCACGTTGATTCACCAGCATTTCAGTCTAAATGATACGTTTCACTCAGAGAAAATGAGAAGAAATATTATTCTGGCTAAATGAAGACAAACTAGAGATATTAGTGATAGCAGGACGACATAATACAAACAAACATCCTGTTATTATTTTGCTTAGTTTTCCTTGTCACTTCGTTTCTACATAGTGAAGAAGTAGATAGGAAAAACGAATTTCGTGATAATGAGAGGATTGATCAAAAGTTGATGAAAGTGACTATATGTGATGATTTGGGCATGAGCATTATGCCAATGTGAATTGATGCAACTCATAAAGTAATTTTTTGACTGACGTACAGATCCCAAGCTCAACAAACAATTGGATTGGTCAACACGTTACAAGGTCACGGTAGGGGTGGCGCGTGGACTGCTATACCTTCATGAAGATTCTCGGCTTCGAATTATTCATCGTGATCTCAAAGCCAGCAACATTCTGCTTGATGCAGACATGAACCCAAAAATCTCAGATTTTGGTGCAGCTCGGATCTTCAGTTCTGACCAGATTCAAGCGAGCACTAAAAGAATTGTTGGAACATAGTAAGTTCAACATCGACTAATCTGACTTGTTATTGGCAATGAACAATGTGCCATTGGCATTGATTTGGAACATTTTCTTGACAAGCAAGAAAAGCAGGCTCATCCTAATTTGTTTCAAGCAGTATATGCCCATAATTAAGCATTTTCTCAACTGTGTTAACATATTGTGCACAATGCAGTGGCTACATGTCTCCTGAGTATCTGACGTTTGGACACTTCTCCATAAAATCTGACGTCTTCAGTTATGGTGTGTTTATGTTGGAGATTATAACTGGCAAAAAGAATAGCCAATTCTTCGCACTGGACTGTGATGAGGACCTGCTAGGTTATGTGAGTATCGTAATAAAGCCATTCCTCTTTGGCTGAAATCACTTTTAATAGAATAACAACAGTATTTTGAACAAAAAGTACTAATATAACTATTCTCTTAGGTTTGGAAGCACTGGAGTAACGGAATGCCATCGAAAGTAGTGGACCCAGCTTTAAGTGGTGCTTATTCTGTGAATGAAGTGATCAGATGCATGCACATTGGCTTGCTCTGTGTCCAAGATGAGATGCAAGACCGACCTACCATGGATACGGTTATTCTGATGTTAAACAGCCATTCTATTAGCATCCCAGTGCCTCAAAGACCTTCGTTCTTTTTTCCTGGTAAGAAGTACAAACAGGCACATTGTGTTCTGAAATCAGATCAATTAAACTACAAGGTGGGCCAATCTATATGCAAGATAACGTCGCTGGGGTCTCTGGCGGACCTGGATTATACTGATCCAGGTCCACGGTAACCGAGATTTTGAGGCTATCATTTAGATCGATTCGTTGTTTAGATATCCAGATAAATTGTGTGTAAACTTCAGAGTACATCTTCGTTGCCAGGATTGTGTTAGAGGATTGCAACAGTGGATACCTTTGACGAAAAGTAGACTCTACATTCTCGTTGCCAGGATTGTGTTAGAGGATTGCAACAGTGGATACCTTTGATGAAAAGTAGACTCTACATTTGCCGATACCATTAATGATGTTAAGCCTGTAAAAGTTTTTTAAGAGCAATCTGTGAACTTTTATAATCATCGCTCGTACTGAATCTGTCATCATTTAGTGAGAAATCACCAGCCTCTGAGTTTCTGAAAAGTTACTAGCTTTGGCACGTCTTGTTGTTAGCATATTGAGCTTTCTTAATAGTTTCTCAAGAAGTCTGCCTGAACATATTGGCTGCTAAAATGTTTCACATAGGATCTTATTCACCCTGCGCATAAAGTATTCTCAGCCAATCACTCACGCAGAGTAATGCAAGCCTGCTTTCGATATCTTTCTTCTATCTTAATAACCTCAAACAGATACGTAATATTCCAGCGATTAAAAGAGATAATCCAACAGGTAGGATTGTGAAATTGAGGGCAATATAACCCGAGCTCGTATCCCATCCTGAAAAGGGAAGAGTTCCCATGTTAGACAATAAACCCATAGACATCAGTGTGGAGGCCTAATTGCCAAAACTAGTTTTAAGAGGGCCTGCAAATTGAAAGGAGTCCATAGTGTTGTTCTATCAGTTTCTAGATGAAAAATTCAGGCAAAGGTATATTAGCGAATACTAATGGATAATGTCTAAGGTGGAATATCAGTTGGCAAGTAGATCTCAAGCTTCATATATTATATTGAGGCGACCAAACTGAAGTTGGTCAAATGAAATCGAAGTGTTTCAAAACTACATGAGGATTTGATATTCTTGCTATCCTAGTCCTCCAATCGTCCCACAACATTGTCCTAAGTTTCACCAGTAATCTTAGGTAGGTGACGAATATTACTAATAATGTTACGCAAATCTACCTTGTGACATCTTGAATTTTCGACTCCGTCTCGATAAACTGAAATTGGCTTTTCACCGACGTGCCTATAGTCCTTTTTGTCACGCCCCGATCCTTGATCATGTGCCCATCCTTCAGTGGTCGATAATATTTTGCGACTTCCTAGGACAAGCCGCCGACCCTTTCATTTTATTGCATATGCGGAAGCGAATAACAAATCCCCTAACAGTAAATATCTCACGATAGAAAAACAGGACAACAGATTCACAAACAAAAACATGCCTTTAAATACACTGAGTCAAATACAAAAGTCTACAACCAAAAGACTTCAACCGACCAGCTCTCAAAAGAAGCTATCCTATCTTACCTACACTTTAGATCCTCTCAGCTCGACTTCAGGTCCTCCATCCTACGGTCCTAAAAAGTTAAAGCCCACGACGAGATAAGATATAAATCTTAGCGAATTTACGCTTTAAACCCCGATTAGGAGGGTAATACGTCTAGAAGCGTCCTAATCACACAGTTATACAACCACATAGACTTACCTCATTTTAGATCCTCCCTGCACGTCAGTACAATTCATATAACACATAAGTGCAGTAATAACACTCGATTCAATGGAGCGTTTCAAATCACGTTTCCATCAATCACCACTTCTTAGTCAATCAATCCATCCATCAATCTATCACAGAGGTCCCAATTATGAAATCAAATCGTTATGACACGTCCCATATCGTGTCACACAATTTCTTCCCATAATCTGGCGCATTTAATTCATTCAATCATTCATTCCAATACATCATGGTCAAATAGGCACGACCTATCATGCGTCTTTAATTGATTATAGCCACACAAGCACGATCTAACCATCACATAGCGGATTTATTTGTCACACAACAGATATACCCAACACACAGTAGACCTAACCATCACACAGTTATCCATCACACAGCAGATTTAACTAACATACAGCGAATCTATCCGTTACATAGCAAATTTATCCGTCACATAGCTAGGCGTCGTCTTGCCCCATCGAGCACGACAACGTTTACTTCAAGACGACTTTCCACATGAAAGCATCGTTCACCCAACACACAGTGGGAGACCTTATTTAGGTTATTTTCCATGTGGTCCTATAATTAAACATGTTATTTAGGTTATGTGCCATTTGGTTCTATGGGTAAACATGTTAATTAGGTTATGTGCCATGTGGTTCTATGGTTATCCATGTCAATTGAATGATGTGCCAGGTGAATTAGTGATTATCCATGATGTTTGGATGATGTGCCATGTGGATTAATGGTTAAAAATTATGATTGGAATATGTGCCATGTGAATTAGTGGTTAAACACAATATATGAATTATGTGTCATGAGTTTGGGAAGTGAATGGTGCATATGTGTGTGATATAAGTGATGTGTGTGTATGGAACGATGTCATTTGATAAGTGAAGTTGCATATGGCATGAGCATCATACGTATTAAATAAAAAGATAAGAAATTGAGTATGTGATGGTATGCCCGAGTGATTACCTAAGACTCTGATGCATTTTACGCTGGGTGTGAACCTGAGACTTTTTATGCAGGACAATGCCCGATTAAATTCGGATGCTCCTAAGTCAACATGATGCCGTTCGCTGATGGATTTCGGAATGAAGCTCCTTACAAGAATGCCCCCAAGTCAACAGGATGCCATGCTTGATGAGGTGAGACAATACTCAGTTAAGCTAGATGATTTGCGAACCTTCGAGTTCATTGAGTCCTGAGTGGCCGTAATAGTTTGGACAATTGTGTCTAAGAAGTACATGAGATTCATATGTGATGAAGTCTGGATTATTACATGGCATGAGTGCATGATTTAGATCATAATATGTATTCCTATGTTTGGCTCGAGAACATGAAGTCTATGTTATGAAATTGCCTATGCATCTTTTTTTATGGCCTTGTACGGTAGACAAGTTATTTATAAATCGATGAGAGTAAAGCAAGAAGTGTGTTGCCATGTTTTGCCATCAATAGACAATTGCACATTTAGGGCACTTCCAAGGTGAACAACTTCCCTATGCAAAGTCTACGAAGTTCACTAGGCTGGTACTTTTGGATAGGCGGCGAGAGCCACGGTCCCATCGCGGCTTCGACGGTTTGCCGAGTGCTGGAGGATGTGGGGGGGGGGGTGGCATTAGTTGGGATGCCAAGGATGGAGATGTTCCCGACGAGGAGGTGTCTGACGCCGAGATCAACCTCGGGCTGGTTGCCACGTGGGAGGTTTGGACCCTGGAGACCATTGGGGTTTAGGTAGTGACGAGGTTGTTAGCACTTTTTTTGGACCACCCTCATAATATTAGAGGCATAGGTTTACCCCGGGCCCTTTTTTGGAGGAGGTTGTGGCGAAGTGGTTAGGCATGTTGGATATGTGAAACTAGTTGTTTAATTTTGAACTCATTATGTATGAGATGATGACTCATGAAGCTTTTCTATCTATTTATATATATATGACTATGTTTTAACTATCCTTGCTATTTGATAATTGAAAGATTTGCTCACGTTTCTACTTGTGCGTTTTGATGTTATTATGATTTGGGTCGGTGACACCTTATGGGACATCTAAATCGAATGACCAAAGGATAAGTCAAGATTCGATAGGCATGGGTTTCGTGCGGCCGTAGAGGTTTGGGGTGTGACACACATGGTCCAAGCCCGATGAAGATATGCAAATTTCAAAGATTCTGCTTGATCTTCGAAGTTGGCTACTGATGGGAAATGCTTACCTCTATCTAGTCAAGGAAAGTAGTTGATAGACAAGGCATGTTTTCAACACAATGTGCGAAGGAGATATCCTTGTTCGACAGGAAAGTCAAGTCGCAAGAAGTAAGTTGTTTGCACAGAGGGAATACTGCTTACGATATTGCACTAGAAAAAAAAAACAAAGGTTTCCACGCGGTTTAAGAAAAAGCCATTATTAAAGGCATCAATGCATTAAGCAACAATCACTAGTGGATCCAGTACTCAGATGCTCTTTCAATGCTTTCTTTGAGACAGGACCAATCCTATGATGAAAACCAACATAGATGGCAAAGAAGTTTCAAGCTTGAAGACAAGCTTTGTATGCACAATAGCCCAACTACAAAGTATTGGATTTGGTTCGGATTTGGTTCCCCTAGAACGCCTGAAATCTTACAACAAGAAGGAGCTCCATAGATGTATCGAAGGAATTAGTAGTCTTATGTTGATGCAGAATAAACCTCAAATGCCATTGTTGTATTGAAAAAGGCTATGACGAACACCACGCATTGATGGGTGGTAAGGTCCCATAACTCTCGATTGATTGAACATGTATTTCATGAGTGGACAAACACATTGAAAACTATTGTCACTTTATAAACTATCTTGTTCAATGTGTTGTTGATGAATGGTTATATCGACAAATTATCACATATTTATCACTAAATTAATCAAATTGAAAAATTTAGAACTAAATCAACTGCGACTTTTCCACTATTTCATGACATTGGAATAATCACAAGTCAATGGAGATCCCGGTAATATTTTTTCTATTATATCCTATTATATTATATTATCCTTTCTCAATTAATGGTAGAATTGTTTTCCAATGTTGGTGGTGAACAGATCGGTCTTTTCTTCATTCCCACAAAGTCAAAGAATCACGATGATCCTTACCAAAAAAGAATCATGATGATCCTAAAGAGAAGCACTTTTCCATATATGATAAGGCTCCTTAGTCAAGAATGTGGTCTTTTCTTCATTCCCATGAAGTCAAAGAATCATGATGATCCTAAAGAGAAGCACTTTTCCATTTATGATAAGGTTCCTTAGTCAAGAATGTGGTCTTTTCTTCATTCCCACGAAGTCAAAAAATCATGATGATCCTTACCAAAAAAGAATCATGATGATCCTAAAGAGAAGCACTTTTCCATATATGATAAGGTTCCTTAGTCAAGAATTCCCACGAAGTCAAAGAATCATGATGATCCTAAAGAGAAGCACTTTTCCATATATGATAGAGTTCCTTAGTCAAGAATGTGATCAAAATACACTGTTACTAGTCAGTTCTAAGTCCTCATAAGTTTAATTATTTTGGTGTGTTGACTCATAAGGCAACGCATTTAAATCTAGTAAACTTTGGGGGACGCATGCTAAATGCATAGTATAGAGATCAATATTAAATTCTTCTACTAGCACAAACGCTAAGTTTTATAATTTCTCCTAAGCTTTATTTTTACGTCCTTTCTTGACTTGTTCTAGGCAAACTTGCAATAGACGGCATCTAAGTCGACAATTTTGACATGTCGGGTCGTCAATCATTTTAGTTGTGACACTTCATATGGATTATTAATAAAAAGAAATGTGTTTATGATTAGTGGAAAGAGGCTTTTTTTTCGGTGGTGGAAAGTGTTAACCCATTCCAAGAAATGTCATTGAACCTTCATACTAGTTATAGCGTTGACTCACCTCCTCCATGGGTTTCTCCTTCCTCATCTCCATTTGGATCCCTTATTTTTCATTTCTCTTTTTATCTACCATACTGATCATTTTGTCTTCCCACTTGTTAGGGGTGAGCATGGTCCGAGTTGGGCCAGTCCACCCCTTAATCTAGGACCAACCCGCACAGTACTGGTCCTCAATTTTTGGGACCGAGGACTGGACCGACCCAATGGGTTCGGTCCGGTTCCAGGGTCAACCCGGGACCAACTGATAATTTTTATTTTATTTTTTGTACTCCTTAAAAAAGCGATTGAGGACCGGACTAACCCAATGGATTTAGTTCGGTTCGGTTTCAAGGTCAACTTAGGACTAACCAATAATTTTTTATTTCATTTTTGTACTCTTTGAAAGCGCAGCCGAGGACTGTACTGACCCAATGGGTTCAATGATGAGCGAGGTTAGTTAAGAAAAGCAAGCAGTGAGGGTCAAGTGGGGTGAGCGTCAAACAGAATGAGCATCAAATGCCGAGCAAGGAGCAACAAGCCAAGCAAATATCGAGCGATGAGCGGCACAAGTGACCCAAAGCGAGCGTGGCGAGTGTCGAGTGGCGAGTAGAGAAGTTATTTCTTTTGATTTTGGCAAATTAAAGACTAAGATGACAAATAAGACAAAAGAGAATGAATACTCGAGAAAGATGTCATAAGGAGCTATTTATGTCTTTTTGGACGCTGTGAGGACTCCTCAAAAAACCATTTTCTTCATTCGTAAATTATGACTACCGACGCTGTAAAAAACATTAGAAATCTAAGTTATTAAAGAACAATGTAAAATTACTTGAACTCCTCACTAAAGAGCTGTTTAATGTTGTTGATGCCGTTTATTTTAAGGTTTTCTCTATAAAAAAATTATAAATAATATATTAGATATATATATATATATATATAGTCAGGGTTGGTCTGGGTTTGACCGACTCGAAACTCTCAAGACCGAGGACCAACCCACACAGTATTGGTTTAGGAATTCTAGGACCAAGAATCGACCCAATCTTCGAGGAACCGGACCAAAACCGGCAGAGTTGGGCTGATCCAAGGTAGGTCCAAGGTTGACTCTGGACCGATGCTCACCCCTATCACTTGTTGACTCATTAATCTTTTTTTTTTTTCCTTTAAGTAAACCATAAATTGATCATTTGTAACAAATTTGCCTCTAATACATTTGTAAAAAAATATACCATCTGTTAATTTCCATTAAATTGAATTGATACAACAAAACCACAAAACTCATATAGCTGTGACAAATATAGAATAAAACCTTAAAACTGATATAGCTGTCGACAATTACGTGTCATCTAACTCAATAATTTGATAGTAAAATTAAACAGAAACTAACTGAGGGTGAATTTGCCACATGTGTGCTGATTTGGAATTTTTGGTGATTGAAAAATTAGTTTGAGATAAATTTACCATAAGTGTACTAACTTGAAATTTTTCGTAGTACTTAACCACTTTCTTTTGAATGACCATAAAGGGGATCTGTGACTAGTAAACTTCTTGAGTGAGCATAAGATCTCCTCTTCCTCTCCCGTCACACCCCAACCTTCGAGCATGTGACAACCCCTAATTCACTTTGGTCATTTAAATGCGATGTTTCAGGATGGGTCGCCGACCATTCATTTTATCTTTCGATTAAATGTAAGTAGAAGCATATAATAATCACCGAGTCAATCGTAATAGTAGAGATAGTGTAAACATAACAACAAATATTTCCAAAAGCACTACTTTTATTTATATACTTGTTAACCCCTAGAAGTTTAATTATTACAAGCCTTTATAATGGCAACTTCCTACTAACCAACACAAAAACCAATAGGGGGTTAGGGTTAATTTAAACTTCTCTAAAGCAAGGGCCAGCCAAAAAGTGATTCATCTCGCACCCATCACAAGTTGTGGTATCTGAGTGGAGTCTCAGGGTTGTAATCGGAGGGGTACTCCTTGTCCGAATTAGTCTCCAAATCCTCTATGATACCATTAGGGTATTGATATCCATTGGATCTCAAATTTACTCCCCAAGACCCTCGTCGGGTAGTCCATCATGTGACAGCCCAGGCAGCGGTGCACGGGGAGGAGGGATGGTGGTGCATCTGCGTCTCGATTCCCGGACGTACGCAGAGAGGGGGCGCATCTCTTGTCCCACATTGCTTAAGGGGGAGTCCTGAGCTAGTTTATAAGGTTTCGATTTTCTAAACCTGTGTAGCGCATTTTAAAGCTATGAGAGCCGGAGGCCCAAAGCGAACAATATTACATAGTGGGAGGCTCGAGTCCTCGCGGGGAGGGGGCGCGTCTCATATCCCACATCGCTTAAGGGAGAGTCCTAGGTTAGTTTATAAGGCTTGTTTTTTCTAAACCTGTATAACGCTTTTTAAAACCATGAGGACTGAAGGCCCAAAGCAGACAATATTATACAGTGAGAGGCCTGGGTCCTTACATATTCATGCTAGATATATGCATTTTCCTTTAGTTGTTGGTTTTATTATGTCTTTATTTTTGGATTTTTTTTATTCGGTTTTGCGTTAGCATTTGTTCAAGTTAGCATTTAATTGGAGGGTCCTTTTAACTCTTTTCCAATTAAAATATCATTTTAATCACATAGTATTAGAGCAAGACATTCCGAGTTCAATTTTCAAGCCCGTTATTTGCCTCCTCTCTTTATCATATTTTCCTAGTAAAGCACCTGAAAGTCCTCATTGCATAAAAACTGAATGATTTCAAATGAGCTTCTATAATCTTATCCTCGATTGAAGGAGCATTTATTATTTTTTTATAAGTACATTTATTTTTAATCCTGTCCTTTTCTTATGTGCCGCGCACCTGAGGAAGCTCTCTCTTCTTTCCTGCACTAATATGTGCACATATTTGATATTTAACTGGTAGCATTCTAATAGGTTAAATTTTTAGAACAATTTGACAATGATACCTCAAAATCTCACAGATTGCAATAAGACTAAGCCAAGGAAGACTTTTCTTCTCTCCTGCACTAGTTTGTGCATATATTAATGGTTACTGTATAGCATTCTATGTCATAATGCATCGATGGCAGAGATTTTTGCCATCAATAAAGACCCTTAAATCAACAAGCAGCGGCTATATAAAGATCATAGCAACAGCCTTATTCCACTGATAAACTTGTTTGAAACCCAATCCTCCTTTCTTTTCGGCATTGCCATCAGATCCAGACCACAAGAAGGATATACAAGGGCTCTTAATCTTCTAGCACGCCATCTACGAATTCTGCCCTCTGTCCGCTAAAGTTTTGAGGCAAAACTAAGAAAGTCCTCGTTGTCTACCTTTTTTCTCTTTTCATCAGAGTTAAAGTGAGCTGACCATCGGGGTCGTACTTGGATAACGAAAATTCTGTCACATTATATTACCATTCCAAATCTAGGAAAGTTCACGTTGTCTACCTCCTCCTTTTCTATATCCAATTATCACGTCTTCAAATTCCAATGAGCCGCGACTAATGTCAACCAAGACATGATTCCTTTCACACTTCCTAAAGTTATAAATGTAGATATATAGAGCTAAAGTTATGACTATAGTGGACTGTATAAAATGGATCTCCTCTGTAAGGACCCGGATCTGCACTGTACACATTATCCGCATTGAACACTAAATCCTCACAGTTTTATTCTTCTCAAGGCAGCTATACTATCTCAAGAAAATGCGTATATACAATTAAAGGGACCCAAGCCTTATAAGCTAATCCAGGACTCCCCCTTAAGTGATGTGAGATAGGAGACATTCCCTTAACATGTCTATAGTAGGCGAAAATTTGGGTCCATAGTAGGCGAAAATTTTGAGGCCATCATTTAGAATGAATTATTCTTTAGATTTCACTAGATAATCGTATGTGCACTTCATAGTTTATAAAAATTGTGACGTCTCCATAGCCAGGATTCTGTTAGAAGATTGCAGTAGTGGATAGCTTTGATGTAAAGTGGATTAAACTTTTGCAAATGCCGTTGGTGATGATAGCAAATAAAAGTTTTTGCAGAACAACCTGTGAACTTTGATATCTGTCCACATTCTGAATCCGTCATCATTTGGTCAGAAGTCACCAACCTCTGAATTCCTGAGAAGTCCCTAAACCAAGTGGGCTCCCGCTTGGCTTTATTACGTTTTGTGAATTTTCGTTTGAGCGATGAATGTCTGACTAATTCAGTCAAAGATGAGCCTGTTTTGTAATGATTTATGTTGACTTAGACGTCGATCCATCTCGTCTAAGTCAAGCCCTGTAATGAAGTTACTTCTCAAATCCATAGTCAATCGTGCATACTGTATGTTCGATGAAATGCCTCAATGAAACCCCGAAATATATTTTGTAGTTTAAAGTTTGATTATTTATATATTGTTGAACTTCGTATTTCTTCATGTTTTGATGCGCTTTCATGTGACTTTGCACCGTCCAAGTCGGTCTTGCATCCTCACGCCGGCGACCCCTACGGTTCAAGACCATTAGAGTCAATGTCTCTCCTCAATGAAGATCGGGCTACGTCCGTCCGCCTCGCGCGTCCCCGAGCCGAGATCCATGGGAAGCCAACTCCGAGTCGGGACGAACGACGAAAGAAAAGAAACGAAACACCACCCACCGGATGACGCCTCGAGAAGGGAAACAACGCCGGCGAGCCCGGCCATTTCGTTGAGCGTAATTGTCGCCGGGGACGCACTCACCGACTCTCAACCTCTATCCCCGCTCGCTCTCTCAGATCTCTCTCTCTAGAATCCTCTCTTTAGAACGTGCTCTCTCTCTCTCTCTCTCTCTCTCTCTCTCTCTCTCTCTCGGCCTCCTCCACCTCCTCCTTCATCGAGCTCCAGAAGACACTATTTATAGGCTGGAGGGTCCGGGTTTCTAGCCAGATCTCGCGCTGCTCCGTTCGGCGGCACTGATGGCGCCTGCGAGACGTCCGATCCGTCCGGGTCTCTCTTCCTAGGTCGGCTTCCGCGCGTGAGACGCAGGAAGGAAGAAGGACGAAGGAAGAGAAGGGGGAAGGGGCCGGGCCGAGGGAAATAAAAGGTGGAATGGGCCATCACAAATGGCATATATAAAAATAGTTAAAAGACCATAAATTAAAAGGTGACTGTTAGGCCAGGAAGTGAGATTGGACTGTAGAATTTCACTAGCAAAGACTTTTGAACATCTTTATAAAACCCGATCAATTAATTGTAAAAACTGATCACAGAAAGATAGAGAAAAATGACATTTACAATATCGTAACTTTTATATAACGCTCATTTTTGTGCTACAATTTTTCAATTGACCATTTAAGTATCGCAACTTTTAAAAGTTAATCATTCAAGTAACATTGGCCACTTGTATTGTCAGAAAATCACATGTAGCATTATTTTTATAATAGATAATTCGACATGTCTGGCTCAAAGGAGATCCAGGCATTTGCTCGAGCCTATTCTTGTAGCTTATGGGTAATGTTTTTCCTATTATATTATATTAAATTAAATTATCCTTTCTCAATTAAATGTAGGGATGTTTTCTAAGGTCACTTGTGAAAAGGTTAGTTTGTTCTTCATTTCCACAAATCAAAGAACCGTGACAGACACTTCCACCAAAGAGAAGCATTATTCCATATTTAATAGAGTTCTTTAATCAAGAAGGAGGTCAAATACACTATTACTAGCCAATCCTAAGTATTCAAAGTCTAATTATTCTGGTGTGTTCACGGTAAATCAAAGTTTATAAATCTAGTAAACTTTGAAAGTCTAAGTGTGTCGGAACATGGTATAGATACCAAAATTGAATTCGTAAAATAGTACTAAATAATGAGTTTTGTAATTTCTTGTAAGCTTCCTATGTACGTCCTTTTTGGGCTCGTTCGGGGTAAACTTGCAAGAAACGGTACTTGGAATGGTGCGTCAAAGCACCGGTCCTTGGTCATGAACCCATGTAAAAGGTCTTTAAAAACATTGCTTGAATTGACAAGTTTGATATGAAGTGTCGTCAATCATTTCAGTTACAACACTTCACATGGATTAAATCTTGACAGCCCATCGTGACAGACACTTCCACCAAAGAGAAGCATTATTCCATATATAATAGAGTTCTTTAATCAAGAAGGAGGTCAAATACACTGTTACTAGCCAATCCTAAGTACTCAAAGTATAATTATTCTAGTGTGTCCACGCTAAATCAAAGTTTGTAAATCTAGTAAACGTTAAAGGTTAAGTGTGTCAAAACATGGTATAGATACCAAAATTGAATTCGTAAAATAGTACTAAATAATGAGTTTTGTAATTTCTCGTGAGCTTCCTATGTACGTCCTTTCTGGGCTTGTTCGGGGTAAACTTGCAAGAAACGGTACTTGGAATGGTGTGTTGAAGCACCGGTCCTTGGTCATGAACCCATATAAAAGGGTCTTTAAAAACATTGCTTGAATTGACAAGTTCGATATGAAGTGCCGTCAATCATTTCAGTTGCGACACTTCACATGGATTAAATCTTGACAGTCCATGGTACTTAGGGCCGACTGTTTTGTTCTCATTCTTTGTTTTTCTATAAGTTTTGATCATCGCGTTCTATATATATATATATGAAAGGAAAAGAATTGCCACTTTCAACCAAGTCTCCCCTCCTCAAGACTAAATTGATCAAACTGAAAAAAATTTAAAATTGAATTAACCGCTGTAATATAGATTTACGTTTTTAGGTTATTTCACGTCACAAGTCAAAGGAGATGTCGACATTTGCACAAGCCTATTCTCATAGCTTTTAGGTAATATTTTTTCTATTCTATTCTATGATATTATCCTTTCTCAATTAAAGGTAGAGATGTTTTACAATGTCGGTGATGAAAAGGTTCGTCTTTTCTTCATTTCCAAAAATCAAAAACCGTGACAGACGCTTCCACCAAAGAGAAGCATTTTTCAATATATAACAGAGTTCCTTGCTCAAGAAGGAGGTCCAAATCCATTATTACTTGTCAATCCTAGTTCCTCAGAGTCTAATCTAGTATTGAATAACGAGTTCTATAATTTCTCCTAAGCTTCTTATGTACATCCTTTCTAGGTTCGTCCAGGACAAACTTGCAAGAAACGGTACTTATAATGGCGCGTCAAAGTGCCGGTCCTTGGTCGTGGAGCCATCTAAAGGAGTCTTTAAAACCGTTGCTTGAATTGACAAATTTGATCACCCCAGAAAAAAATTGTTGTTCAACCTTCACTATTTAGAGCCTACAGCAAACTCCTTTTATGAAAATTTCATTGACTTACCTCCTTCATGCTCCATTGGATCCCTCTCTTTTTTTCATTATTTTTTTATCTTCCGTTCTTGCTACATGTTGACTCACTTATCCTTTTCTTTTTAATAACTATAAAAGGAATCAGCACATCTAACCAATATGCCCTATTTCAAGACATTGTGCGAATCGGATCACTGTCTCATCGGGTGAGCGCCAGGTCACCTCCTTTCCACCACTCAAGTGAGTTAGGATCATTGTCTCAAAGGGTTTGGACTCGCACAGGCTGTACAGTTGAAGCCGTACCCAACTACTAAAACAACACCGTGTGGGATAGTCCACTCATTTATTTTATACAATATTAAATTGCATGTAATTACAAAGCGTTCATTAACTAATCTGTGCTTAGGCACCATAGTGGTTAGCCCTAGTAGTAGAGGAACGGACTTCAATGAGATTGTGAGTTTAATTCGCATCGTAGGTAAACCTTCAACCGGTTTAATTACATTACCTAATTACAGCATATCTCATGAAAAAAAAAATCAAAACTGTCAGCATACATCTTCATGAGATTGTGGTGATGGGCTCATCAATCTTAGACTTTTGGATCACGAGCAGGATAGAATAACTATAACTTAAATTGAACATTTTGCAATACGTATTAAGCCTTTATTGACAACTCTTAGAGGGACTATAGCGTTGGTTGCCTTTCCTCGCTCTATTTGTTGATAGAAGAGAAAATTAACCTGTGCTTAAATAGTGTGGCATTTACCTAGCTTATAGCTCTATCTCCTCTCTCGTGCGATGTCCTGTCATTTTGAAAGCTACAGTCTAAGAAGTCAAGCCATAGGGCACTCTAACAATTTGAATCATAATACTCCTCAGGCTTTTTATTTTTGCTATATGATGATGCCCGATGTTGGGTATAATGTCCCTCAACCCAAATGTTTTGTTTCACATACACGATCGGACTTGTACGTGCAAGAGTACAACTGTTATAATTAGTACAGAGTTGAATCGTCGATTTTTTTCATTGATTTTTTCTCAAGGACATATCTAAGTAGTTAACACACTATCACAACTGAAAAGCCTCTTCCGAAGTATCACTCCAAAATAAGATTACTAGGATTCACCGCACAAGTACAAAGAAAAATAAAGAGTAAAAGCAAAAAGGAGAATTTGAGACATAAAGTTTTATCTTGGTTCACCCTTAAACTAGGGCTACATCCAGTAGATGATTCCAATATAATTAGCACTCTGCACCTCTTTGTTACATCCCTCGATCACAAGAGAAAGAGAATGTATATATCTGGTAGTTATTCACGAGCGATAAAATATAAACCCAAACTATAAAAACTCTCCGGTGTTGTATGAGCGCTGTCCCTACACAGTTGATGGGAAGTATGAGGCACACCCAACAAAGATTATGTATTTGCTCCGGTAAAATTCCATCATCTATTCATGCTAGATATATGCATTCTCCTTTAGTTGTTGGTGTTATTTTATGTCATACTTTGGATTCTTTTTATTCGGTTCTGTGTTAGCATTTGTTCAAGTTAGCATTTTAATTGGAGGGTCCTTTTAACTCTTTTCCAATTAAAGTATCATTTTAATCACATAGTATTAGAGCAAGACATTCTGACTTCAATTTTCAGGCCCATTATTTGCCTCCTCCCTTTATCATATCTTCCTACTAAAGCACCTGAAAGTCCTCATTGCATAAAAACTGAATGATTTCAAATGAGCTTCTATAATCTTATCCTCGATCGAAGGAGCATTTATTATTTTTTATAAGTACATTTATTTTTAATCCTGTCCTTTTCTTATGTGCCGGGCACCTGAGGAAGCTCTCTTCTTTCCTGCACTAATATGTGCACATATTTGATATTTAACTGGTAGCATTCTAATAGGTTAAATTTTTAGAACAATTTGACAATGATACCTCAAAATCTCACAGATTGCAACAAGACTAAGCCAAGGAAGACTTTTCTTCTCTCCTGCACTAGTTTGTGCACATTTTAATGGTTACTGTATAGCATTCTATGTCATAATGCATCGATGGCAGAGATTTTTGCCATCGAAGACCCTTAAATCAACAAGCAGCGGCTATATAAAGGTCGTAGCAACAGCCTTATTCCACTGATAAACTTGTTTAAAACCCAATCCTCCTTTCTTTTCAGCATTGCCATCAGATCCAGACCACAAGAAGGATATACAAGGGCTCTTAATCTTCTAGCACGCCATCTAAGAATTCTGCCCACTGTCCGCTAAAGTTTTGAGGCAAAACTAAGAAAGTCCTCGTTGTCTACTTTTTTCTCTTTTCATCAGAGTTAAAGTGAGCTGACCATCGGGGTCGTAGTTGGATAACGAAAATTCTGTCGCATTATATTACCATTCCAAATCTAGGAAAGTTCACGTTGTCTACCTCCTCCTTTTCTGTATCCAATTATCACGTCTTCAAATTCCAGTGAGCCACGACTAATGTCAACCAAGACATGATTCCTTTCACATTTCCTAAAGTTATAAATGTAGATATATAGAGCTAAGGTTTACCCATCTTTATTAACAATTTCTCTTGTTCAGCTAGTTTTAGGTTAGCCACGCTTGTGCGATTTACTATCCAATTCCAGCTATTGTTGCAAATATCAAAACTTCGCCATAAGTCCCCAAGCTTTATGTTAACCTTTTTTTTTTTAATAGATTTTTTTTTTCTAAAATTAAAACCACAGTTTCAGTGACTTTCCATTCTTTATTGGTTATGCCCATTTCTTTTTGTTTGGTAGAGGTTATTGCCAATTAAGGAAGCAATAATATGATTGTTATGCACGTAGATTACTAATATTTTCTATTCATTGGATAGCCACCGAAGAAGCTTCTTTTGAATTAAAAAAATAAATAAATAAGCTGCACATTATGTTCTCTTTTCAAATTTATCGTGACGTTAACATTAAGTTTTGAGTTGGTACATCAAAACTAGTAGGCAATCTTATGGGAGAAAAGTTGATAGGTGAGGACATATAAAACATGATAAGTTCATATTAAAGTTGATAAATTTGAGGCACAAGATGAGAATATTCAAACACCCATCTTAACTTTATGTATCATAAGAACAAAACTTGTTATATATCATAGAAATCATGTATCAAAATTTTATTGTCTGTCATTCATTTGCAAGTGTTCAGAGCTAGAATGTTGATATATTATATTACGTTTTCATTAAATGGTTTAAAGTTTTTAGAGTAGTTAGTAGAGATCTTATAGAATTGTATTTGAATCTTACTCAAGGGGATTTCGGCACATTCCAATCTTCACAAGTTTGACCTGTATTCCAATTAGAAATTTCCCCTGTCCTATGTTCCTCCACAAACGCAATTAGCAACGGCTCACCCGGGCCAACATTTTATCTTTTGAGAAGCCGCGGTGGAAGGAGGACGATGGAAAATAGTCACATACAGTCCTAGTCCTCCGCCATATATAAAAGCCCATGTCGTGGCCTCATCTGAATACAAAGAACAAATCCTACTTTTTCATCATAATAACCGCACGCCCACACAGCGAAAGATAGAAAAGATGCCAATGACAATTATTCTACTTCTTTGCACTCTCAGCTTTTTCTTCATCAATGCTGCTGAATCCACCCTCACCATAAGCAAACATTACTGCTTAAACTCCAGCACCTTCGCTCCCAATAGCACCTACCAAGCCCACCTCAAACGCGTTCTTGCTGATCTTGTCTCCAATGCAAGTTCCGACCGCAATGAACATTCTTGTTCACATCGAGCAACGCCGTTTATGGCAGCTTTATGTGCAGAGGGGATGTCTCGAAGGAAGAGTGTGCAAAATGCGTCAACAACGCGAGCGTCAAGATAATTCGCTTGTGCCAGTTGACCAAAGTCTCCATCCTGTGGTACGATCAGTGCAGGATGCACTACTCCAACACGAATTTCTCCTCATCCGTGGAGATTGTTGCGACCTCTTTTTTTCGGGCGCCCGCAATCGGGTACGAGCGCCTAAGGGAGGCTAATGGCTCGGCTGAATTTATTAAGCCCGGACTCTCCCAAGTCCACCAATTCACGACTTTAATAGTTTGAGTTTTTAACCTATAAATCAATTTTTAAAATGGTGTCGCCACTAATCAATTTGGAGTGGGTCGATTAGAAACCTAAGCGAAGTATCGGGAGAAATACTCTCTCCTGCGCAACCAGAGAAATTAGGATCGAGGACTTGATTACACTAGTTAATCACTAATCCCCTTACGGTACCTAATCTTGTTTAAACCCTAAGGCTTTTTGGATATTTGAGAGATTTTCCATGCATTTTTGGGAGGAAAAACATTTTTTGAGTCATTTTCTAATTTTTTGGACACAAAAGGGATTTTTTGGGGTTTTTTGGTATTTTTTGGAAAAATACAAGTCCTTTTGGCTCTTTCTAAATTTTTGGCTTTTTTTTTTTTGGATTTTTGGCATTTTTTGGAAAATATGAAATATTTTTGATTTTTTTTTTCGAAAAATAAAATATTTTTTAATATTTTTTAATATTTTTGGAAAATAAATTATTTTTTGATTTTTCTCGATTTTTTAGAAAATAAAACATTTTTCAACAATTTTTAATATTTTTCGATTTTCTGGAAATTAGAACATTTTTTTGATATTTTTTTGAAAATAAAACACTTTTTGATTTTTTTTGAAAATAAAATATTTATTATTTTATATTAAAATAATAAAATAAAACCGACTCAGGTCGGATCCGCGGGTTGGGTCCGACCCGGGTCGGCAACCCAAATGCGGACGGGCCCGCGTTGCGGGCCCGACTCGGATTTTTCATCTTTTTTATTTTTTTTTATTTTGTTAAAACGACGCCGTGGCCAGGCGTTTGGGGACGCCCGGCCCGGCCCGACGACCCGGGTCCACGACCCGCTCCGCAACCCGGCTCCCTGTGAACCCTACCCAACCCGGATCCGAATTTGCGACCCGGCTTCCGCCGCCCCGGAATCTCGCGAAACCCTACCCAGTTCCGGGACCCGGATCCGATTCGACAACCCGGAAATCGCAAACCCTAGGGTTTGCGAATCCGCGGCGCCGAAGAGGGGGAACCAAGGTGTTTGGCGGCGACGTCGAAGGTGACAACGGCGGTGGCAACCACGTCGGCCACGACGGTGGTGACAACGGCGACGGCGACGATGGCTAGGTCAACGAAAAACGGCGGCGATGAACAATAACGCCCCTTTTTTACCTTCTCTCGGATGGGGACGGCGACGGCAGGAGGGCGGTTCGCGACGGCGGCGGCTACGACGGCAGCAACTCAGCTTCCCGATCTGGCGCGGCTTAGGCGGATCGATCACGGTAATGGCTCCGCGAGGTGGGGCACGACAACAAGCCGTCGAAGCAACGGCGTCGGGACTGAGGCGAACGGTTGTGGCACGGCGTCCAGCGGCAACAACGGCAGCAAAAAAAACCAGATCTACTGCGTAGATCTCGGCCGGACCCTCCTCGGCCTTGATTCCTCCTCACTCAGGCCAGATCCGAGCCTCCACCGGCCGGATCTGATCTTCTCGAAGTCACTTGCTGCCTGCCTTCCCCAAAGTCTCTCGGTGGAAGGTGGGCTAAGCTCGCGACTCGAGCTCTCTCCTGCGCTCGCCCTTCAACCCTTCCCGATGTCTCTCAGTGAAGGATTTCCGAGCTCGCCACCCCCTCCGACGATGCTTGCGGCCACCTATTTATAGGCGAAGGAACTCCGGTCGACGGAGGGGCTCGGTCGCCGGCCTCCGGCTTGCCCACCGGTTCCGCTCGGCTGAACCGGTGTCCCATCGAGCTTTCCGCGAAGCTTGCTCGGCATTAATGGCGCTGCGATCTTATCCCCTCTGGCCGACGTCGCCCTACACTCCTCGGCCGTAGGCCGTCCTTCGCACGCGTCGCCAGCCACCGTGCGTGAGATGCAAGCGACTGAGGAAGAAGAAGATAGGAGGAAGAAGAAGAGAGAAAAGGGGCCGGGCCAAGGGTGAAGGAAAATGGGCCACATGGGCCACACGGAGGGGAAAGGGAAAAGAAAAAAGGGCTGGGCTTTTGTTTTTGTTTTTGTTTTTTTTGTGTGTGTTTATTAATTATCTTATTTATCCGAAATAAAATAAAAACTTAATAAATTAACCTAATTAAAATTGAGGTGTCAAAACGGCTGCCCCTCTTTGAAGGTGAGCTTGCGGAGGTTGCATTCAAAGACAGACTGATGCCTCAATTTTATCCATACATGCGTAGCAGATTATATTTTATTTGGGATCTATTATTCTATGTAGGAAAAGAGCAATATAACATTACATATACTAAGACAGATAAGAAGATACCCGTAGTTACTTACCGGGAGTGAGTGAGAGAGGGTGTGAACCCCGAGTTTTGGCAAGTGTCAAGGCGTCATCTTACCTGGTGATATGAGGAGGTTGCTTTTCCAGGGTTCGAACCATTCTTCGGTCACCTGTTAAAACAATCGATGATTTGTCTAGGACCCGAACCTTTCTTCAGTCGCCTTGACGGGAGATTGCTCCTTCAGGACCTGAACCATTCTTCGGTCGCCTGTTGGAGTAATCAGTGGTTTGTCTCGGACCCGAATCATTCTTCGGTCGTCGTGACGGGAAGTTGCTTCTCCAGGACCCGAACCATTCTTCGGTCGCCTGTTAAAACAATCCATGATTTGTCTAGGACCCGAACCTTTCTTCGGTTGCCTTGATGGGAGATGCACTAACCTTTCTCAGGGCATCTCATTTGTGGGTGCCTGATTTATATCGAGGACACCAGTTGATACCCGACCTTTCTCGGGAGATGCGCTGACCTTTCTCAGGGCATCATATTTGTTGGGGTGTCGACCTCTCCAAAGACATCGGTTGGAACCCGACCTTTCTCGGGAGGATGCACTGACCTTTCTCAGGGCATCGATTTGTGGGGCGTCTGACTTCTGTCGAAGACACCAGTTGGAACTCGACCTTTCTCGAGAGGATGCGCCGACCTTTTTCAGGGCATCAATTTGTGGGGCGTCTGACTTCTGTCGAAGACACCAGTTGGAACCCGACCTTTCTCGGGAGGATGCGCCGACCTTTCTCAGGGCATCAATTCTAGAAGATACATGGACATTCACAAGCATATCAAAGAGTACCTGGATATTCACAAGTACTAACATGAAGGATATTTGGGCCTTTGCAGGCGTCGAAATGGGTATTTGGCTGACCATAGGCATTGAATGGGTATTTGGATGATCACAATTATGAATTCTTGGGGATACTTGGACATTCACAAGTATCGAAGGGTACTTGATAATTGGAAATATTGAGAACATACCTTGGATATTTGTGAAGGTCTCTCACCTCTTAGTAAAGGGAATGTCGAGGGCGTGCCCCGCTTATTTATGAAGGTCTCTCACCTCTTGGTAAAGGGGAATATCGAGGACGTACCTGGGATATTCGTGAAGGTCTCTCACCTCCTGATAATTGGGAATATTGAGGACGTGCCTCGCATATTCATGAAGGTTTCTCACCTCCTGGTAAAGGGGAATATCGAGGGCGTACCTGAGATATTTGTGAAGGTCTCTCACCTCCTGGTAATTGGGAATATTGAGGACCTGCCTCGCATATTCATGAAGGTCTCTCACCTCCTGGTAAAGGGGAATATCGAGGGCGTACCTGAGATATTCGTGAAGGTCTCTCACCTCCTGGTAATTGGGAATATTGAGGACGTGCCTCTCATATTCATGAAGGTCTCTCACCTCCTGGTAAAGAGGAATATCGAGGACGTACCTGAGATATTCGTGAAGGTCTCTCACCTCCTGGTAGTTGGAATATCGAGGACGTACCTTAGATATTCATGAAGGTCTCTCACCTCCTAGTAAAGAGGAATATCGAGGACGTACCTTAGATATTCGTGAAGGTCTCTCACCTCCTGGTAATCGGGAATATCGAGGGCGTACCTAAGATATTCGTGCAGGTCTCTCACCTCCTGGTAATGGGAATATCGAGGACGTGCCCCGCATATTCATGAAGGTTTCTCACCTCCTGGTAATTGGGAATATTGAGGACGTGCCTCGCATATTCATGAAGGTCTCTCACCTCCTGGTAAAGGGGAATATCGAGGGCGTACCTGGGATATTCGTGAAGGTCTCTCACCTCCTGGTAATTGGGAATATTGAGGACGTGTCTCGCATATTCATGAAGGTTTCTCACCTCCTGGTAACATAAACTTGAATGTAGCACGAGGCTTACTTGGATGGCTGCAGGCACTTAAAAGGGGTGGAACACCTGGATAGCTACAGGTGTACAAAGTACTGGAATACTTGGATGAACACAAGTATTTAATGATACAACATGGGACCACTCAGTTGGTCCAAGTGTAAGAAAGCATACCTGGGTAGGCGCAGGCACACAAAGCAGTGGAATGCTTGAACAACTGCTATTATTTGGGGACAACTTGGGCAAGTTGAGTGTCATGAAAAGGAAGTACCTAGACAATGGTGGGTACTTGACGATATGGGGATACCTAGACAGCAGTAGGTATTCAACGATAAAGGGATACTTGGTCAGTCACCAGTATCAATACTCTGAGGACAACTCGGACAGGTCGAGTGTCGTTAAGAGGGAGTACCCGGCAAGTGGTGGGTATTCAAAGACAATGGGATACTAAGACAAATGCAAGCACCCAAACTCAAGGGACGACTCGAATAGGTTGAGTGTCAAGAAGAGAATACCTGGACAGTGATAGGTACCTTAAGTCAAATGGGGATAGAGATATGCTTACCTGGCAATATCTCTGATCTCTAAGAGTATGTCTGCTATTTGCATAGTATGCACACATGATTGTATATGCTGTAAATTCATGAGTTCAAATGAGATTCATGCATGATAATTTTGTCAGTTCTGTATCTTTTGATTTCCACTGGGGAAGATTTTTGAAAGACAACCTTCATTTAGAATGTAGATGTCTTGAGCAAGCCAGATGAGGGACTTTCAGTCTGAAAGGACTTTTCGCTCACTCTCATGAAAAAGGCTATCCTGATCATTGATGCAGGATTCATAAGGACCATACTATCTCATTGTCATCATGTCAGCAGGGGTCTGAGTATTCTCGCAAACAGTACAACTTTACCAATGTGAGAGGTCTTTGTTGAAAATGTGATGAAGTCTTGGTCAGTGGCTCATCGAAGGGGACCATCAAGGTTGAAGCTGGTGGACGAAAATGTTGCACGATCATCTCCGGGTTTACAAGTCAAGAATCCTGCGAAAAGAGATAGAGTAATCTTGCTCGTACTTCTTCGAGCGATGCTTATAGACATGTGAAATCCTACGTTAATTGAAGTGCCCCTAGTTTGAAGAGACTTTTACAATGGGATGCAACGTAGGCTTGATTCATGTGTAAAAGGGTGATAGCTGGTGATTGCCTTGGCATTTGTCACCAGTCTTTCTTCTCACTGTCAAATAGAGGTTCTATGGACCATAATAGCAACATTTTCTTGGCTGCATTTTTGACTGGGGGGGCATTGGCCTTGCTTTTACCAGGCACACTGCTTTTTCATGCCCCTATTTTTTATTCCAATTCTTCTTTTATGGGCATTGACCTTGCTTTTACCAGGTATACTGCTTTTTTATGCCCCTGTTTTTTCATTCTTGTTGCTTGAGAGCTGATCTTGGCAAGCTTAATTGAAGCATCGTTATTAGACTCTTGAGTCTTCATCTTCAACTGGCGCTCAGGCCATAATAACTTCTGCTTTGTCTTGATGTGAGGGTAAAATTACAGACTCACTTGGGTTGTACAATGAATACAAGTGCGTAAAGAAATAATTGCTCTTCATGACTCTAGGGCACTTAAATTAACGCGAGTGTTCATATGCAATAAAGACACTCGAAGATTGATGCAAGTGCAAGCAAGAAAATTTCTATCCCCTTTCTCACCTTGTGATGCTGACTTGTTTTCAACTTG
This sequence comes from Eucalyptus pumila, assembly GCA_016097595.1. Taxonomy (NCBI): domain Eukaryota; kingdom Viridiplantae; phylum Streptophyta; class Magnoliopsida; order Myrtales; family Myrtaceae; genus Eucalyptus; species Eucalyptus pumila. The sequence continues at coordinate 9,878,852 of CM027849.1, forward strand.
CCCAGTGTGTGATGGTTCTTTGACGGGGATATGAGAGAAATTTCATCAATGTATGGGGCTCAATGGGGTGAGCGATGGAATGCCTCTCACTATTTTGGTTATCATACCATTCGCGAGAGAACTCTTTACCCTGCAGCCATGGAATCTTCTGCACTCATCTCACAAGTGTATAGATGGGGGACTATGTGTAGGATATGTTGTGTGTAGGATATGGCTTGCCTTTCATCATTCTGACACGCCTCATCCAGCATGCTCAATTAATCTTGTATTCTTCACTTAGCTGTCTATTCTAATAATCCTCAGTGGAATCAGTGACTTAGACAGGCAAAATCATCATGCAAAAATTTATTTAGAAAAAGGCATACAGTATTTTAAATGTGAGAGAGTTTGTACTCTCAAAACAGATGAATGGTTTTTGCTCAAAAAGACCTTGTTGACAGCTTTAAGGATTAGCAGAATGGTGTTGTTTAAGCTTTGAACATCAAAAGGGTTATTCTCCAAGGGGTGTCGATAGTTGTCCCTATTGATTAGGGATATGACACATGAATGATCAGCCGGGGTTGGGAATCTGATCCGGCATCTTTGTTTCTTTTTTCTTGCTTGGATCACTTGGTTTGCCCCGTTTAACCATTTGATCTCGGCTCTTGAATTCCAATGCCTCCCAATATGAGTTCAGAGAGTGAGTGTTAGAAATGATGCCAAATTACCTTTTCCCCAGAGTTTATTTGTGCTGGTTCTCAGGAAAGTTGATGACGGCCTCTTTTACATTTCAATGCTTTCCTTTTGTGGAATTTTTCCTTCTGCCTTTGATCAGGCAAAGTCATGTACCTCAAGCTTTTATAGAATTTGAGATGGACAATCAAAACTTCCAGCTTTCTAATAGTAATTACTTCTTGCAAGAGCATGTGTCTGGAACAAGAAGTGAGGCTTCCAGATTCTAAGATTGTTGACTGGGACAGAAGGCTTCTTTTAACCGAACCAGTTCCTGAATGACGCATCCTTTACACCGAGCTAGGCAAAATTGACCGGGATTACCCTTATGCGTCTACCTGGGTAATGTCGATTTGCTCAAGTTATGCCATCGAGTTCGCTTCTTGATTTATGACTCTTCCTTAAAGACTGGTCATCACCATTCATTTTTCTCCATTGAGTCAAGCACACATTTTTTATGATGGTGTAAATACATCACTCATATATAAAGGTGCATAAGCATTTTCATTCTGATAGAGAAGTGCTTGGCAATGCCAGACAATAAACATCTTTCAAGGGTAATACTTTTTTACAGCATCGGAATTAACTGGTTTGGAGAATTCCCCGCCCGTCCATTTCGATCGAATCAAAGCTCCTCCAGGGGAGTATCTTCTTTATTACATAAGGACCCTTGTAATTTGGGGCGAACTTGCCTCCGGGCTCTGGAAAGATTGGCAGCGTCTTTCTCAAGACTAGCTCATTTACCTCAAAGTGCTTGGGTCGCACCTTTTGATTGAACGATCGAGCTACCCTTTGCTAGTAACACTGACCAAGACAGAGGGCTTTCAGTCGTTTTTCGTCGATCATATTCAGTTGCTCAAGCCTTTGTTGTGTCCATTCTTCCTTGGACAATCCTACTTGGGATAAAATTCGCAAGGAAGGGATTTCTACTTCTACAGGCAAAACCGCCTCCATGCCGTAAACCAAGGAAAAAAGCGTTGCCCTAATGGAAGTTCGAATCGAAGTTCGATACGCTGTTAGTGCGAAGGGTAGCCTCTCATGCCAGTCGCGGTAGTTTTCAGCTGTCTTGGATAGGATTCTCTTGAAGTTCTTGTTGGCGGCTTCACGGCTCCATTCATTTGTGGACGATAAGGGGACGAGTTCAGATGTTGGATTTTGAACTCAGAAAACAATTGATCAATCAACTTGTTGTTTAGGTTTGACCCATTGTCAGTGACGATAGCTTCTGGTACGCCATAACGGGTGATTATGTCACATCTGATGAATTTCATAACGTTTCGTGCAGTTACGCTTGCGTAGGATGCAGCCTCGATCCATTTTGAGAAGTAGTCGATTGCGACCAAAATGAATCGGTGCCCATTTGATGCCTTCGGATTGATTGGGCCAATTACATCAATACCCCACATTGAAAATGGCCACGGCTCGATATAACGATGCAATTCGGTTGGAGGGGCATTTATCTTGTCCCCGTGAATCGACAACGATGACGATGACTTCGCACATGCCGAGCACAATCACTCTCTAAAGGGAACCAAGAATAACCCAATCTCATTATTTTCTTGGCCAACATACGTCCATTCATGTGAGGGCCACATACTCCCCCATGTATTTCTTGCATTATTTGTGTAGCTTCATTTGCATCCACACACCTTAGCAGGACTGAGTTATATGATCTTTTGTACAAATTTTCACCGCAGACGAAGAACCTCGAAGCCATTTTCATGAGGTATTTTCGATCAGAGGAAGTGCTTTCTTTAGGGAACTCCTGTTTCTGGATGTATTTCATGATGTTGTAATACCAGGGTTTCTCGTCGGGTTTTCCAGTTATAGTCATGCAGTGGGCCTGTCTTGTCAGGACTTCAATCTTCAAAGGCTCTACTTCTAACCACTTCATTACTTGTAACATAGATGATAGTGTTGCTAGTGCATCAGCAAACTGGTTATGAATTCTAGGTAGATATTCAAACGAGATGTCCTGGAATTCTCCTACCAATTCTTCCAAGTAGTCGTGATAATGCACTAGTTTGGCGTCTCTTGTTTTCCACTCGCCCACGGTCTGGAGGATGATTAAGGCGGAGTCACCGAACACTTTTAGTTTTGACACTTCCATTCCAATAGCCGCTTGTAGGCCGAGGATGCATGCTTCATATTCAGCTATATTATTGGTGCATGGAAACATCAATTTTGCAGCCACAGGATAATGCTGCCCATTTGGGGATATCAAGACCGCCCCGGTTCGAACCCGACAAATTTACAGCTCCATCAAAGAACATAGTCCATGTGTCCTCTTCTACTTGTTAAAATTCGGTCATCGGGAATGATCATCGCGTACTTCTTTAGGGCAATCTGCTAACATGTCGGCAATCACCCGACCTTTAACTGATTTTTGCGACATCACCTGGATGTCGAATTCTGAAATTAGGATTTGCCATTTGGCCAATTTTCCCACCAAGGCCGGGCAACCAAGCAAATACTTAATTGGGTCACTCTCAGTTACAAGGAATGTCTGGTAATGCAAGGTATCTTTATAGGATCGTCTGTGCAAAGACCCATACCAATGCAGCACAGGTCTTTTCTGATTTGGAGTAGTTTTGTTCTGATGTGGTGAATTTTTTACTCAAATAGTAAATGGCTCGCTCCTTCCCATCATGGGGTCCTTTCTGTGCCAACATTGCACCTAGGGATTCACTGTTGATGGTAAGGTAGAGGGTCAAAGGGTGTCCTGAGTCGGGGTACTAAAACCGGGGTTTCATCGGTACCGCTTTAAATTTTCAAACGCCGGTCGCCGGTCATCATCCCATTCGATTTGTGCATCTTTCTTGAGAAGATTAAAGAAAGGTTTTGCGCTTTCGTAAAGCTTGGGAAATGAATCGCGCAATGTAATTTAATCTTCCCAGGAGGCTCCGAACTTCTTTCACAGTCGAGGGAGGAGGCATCTCAAATATTGCTTTAGTTTTTGACGGGTCCACTTCTATCCCTTTACAGCTCACAATGAATCCAAGTAATTTGCCGAAGTCGCCCCGAACACACATTTTGCTTTGGGTTCAAGCGCAACTTGAACCGGCGAAGTCGATCGAATAATTTTTCCAGGGTCTTCACATGGTCTTCTCCATGTCTGGTTTTGGCGATCATGTCATCGACATATACTTCAATTTCTTTATGCATCATGTCATGGAAAAGGGTGACCATGGCACGTTAGTAAGTTGCTCCAGCGTTTTTCAAGCCAAAATGCATGACCTTATAGTGAAAAGTTCCCCATGGAGTAATGAATGCCGTCTTTTCCTTGTCTTCCTCCTTCATTTTTATTTGGTTGTATCCGGAGAACCCATCCATGAAAGAGAAAAGCTTGAATCCAGCAGTACTATCCACAAGAACGTCTATGTGAGGTAGTGGGAAATCATCCTTTGGGCTTGCTTTGTTCAAATCGCGGTAGTCGACACAAATCCGGATTCGACCATCTTTCTTCTTTACTGGTACAATGTTTGCCACCCAACTAGGATATTGCGAGACTTCGAGGAAGCCTCCTACCAGGAGCTTCATTACTTCTTCTTCAATCTTTTTTGACAATTCAGGCTTAGCTCTTCTTAGCCGCTGCTTCTTAGGGGCCACATCAGGGTTGGTTGGCAAGCTATGCTCCACGATCATTGGATCAAGGCCTGGCATATCGGCATAAGACCATGCGAATACATCTTGATATCTCTTTAGGAGGGCAATTAAGCTTGCAGCTTCTTCTTCAGGAAGGTTCGTGCCAATCTTGATCTCCCTTGGATTTTCTCTGTGCCGCCTAAATTGACAATGATGGTGTCTTCGGTAGTAGGGGCCTTGCTTCTTCGTGGCGCTTCCAATTCCATTGAATTTCGTCGAATCATCAAAATCATCATCGAGTCATCGAATTGCTATCATGGCTACTTATGGTGCTGGTTTGGACCGTTCCCATACCCTCGCCCGCCGTTATATTATTCCTGTGTCATAGAGTAGATAGGCTAAGGAAACAAATAAGGTTAGTAGCATGCATGCTTCTTTCTTTTGAAAAGGTGATAAATTGTTTTTAAAGACAAGGAAACATGAGGAGACCCGGGCCTCAGATTTCTTCTTTCATTTGACGGCTGGCTATCATCAACGGGCCGGTTTGGTGTGTCTCCTCATGCCCTCAAAAAGCTTTCAACTTTATTTATTAGTAGATGGATTTACAGGGTGATTTCAAAAAATAGTTCCTTGAGCGGAACTGATGTTGAAAACAAGCCAGACATTAAAAAATATGTAAAAGCTCCCACGTAGGGGAGTATGCAGAGGGATTAAAAGGATTCTACTCGAGCGGGTCTGCACTCTTTTCCCCTGACGGTCCTTCGTTAATAGCGCCCACGAAGAAGTCTTCATACCAGTTGCCAGCCACGTCTCCTTGTGCTCCCGACTTTGTGGATTTCAGATCATCCACGTCTCCCCATCCATCAGGGACGATGTTGTGATGATGATCATAGAAACTTTGGGGAATTGAATAATTGACATAGTAGTCAAATTTACCACTTGGTTGGCCCAAAGTGTCTATGACTTGCCTCCCCTTTATGTGCCTCCTTAGCATGCTCGGGGAACATGGTACGGGTGCTAGGTACCACGAGGAGGTGATTATTGCCGAAACACGCCATGGAGAGCGGAACGTGAATACCCCAAAGATCCAAAAGATCTTGAACCTTGTCTCTCGGGATGGTGCAGTCATCTAGCGAGTGTCCTAATTCCCCTGAATGGTAATCACATTGCTTGGATGGATCATAATCAAGGAAGTACTCGAGGGTAGGATGGTTCAGTTCTCTGCCGATTAGCCCTTGCTCGAGGAGGATGGGGAAAATAATGGACATTGATTTAGGAAGGGGCGAATATGGCCGAGTGCTTCTTGGGGATAAGGGTAGCCGTGCCCCTCGCCAGGTCGTGTCAATAGGGTCCTCTTCATTTACCACCAGCTCCTCATTGTGACGAGAACGGAATGCACGGGTAGCTTGAGCGAAGTTTTCTGTCAAATGGTGTACAGTATCGCGTAATTCTTTGACTTGGTGTCGAAGCTGGATGAACGAGAAGTTATCGCATGTCTCTTCTAATTACTCTTCCTCGATGGCACCTATGAAAATGTCCCCGAACATGGAGGTCACATCATCTGGCCTTTCTTTCTCAAGTGAGGGCCAAGTTGTGTCTTCCTGGATTATGGGCAATTTCACGCTTTCGGGGTTGAACCATTTTGGAGTATCCACTTCCTCTTCCTCATGCATCATCTTGGCTGGGCCTGGGAAAGTTTCCTCGAGACGGGGATATACAAGGCCGGCTTTTTTCTTTGCTTTTCTATCTGGGGAATATCCCAAACCGATAGTATAGGGTCTTCTCCGAGCTTCAATAGGCTGACGAATGCCCTGGCCTCTCCTACCAAGCCCTTGTCCTGGAAGGAAACCGTGTCCTACCATGATTTTTCCTACCATGATTGCAGCACTTGATATCTCGGGGACGAGGGGCAAAGTCCCTCGAGTTTCGTGTATAGTAGACACGAGCTCGAATGATTGATAGCTAGCTTTGCTCTTGTCACTAGGTTCAACATAAGGAATGGCCGTCTCATGGTAGATGCGGTGATCTTCTTCTCCTCGGACCGTGATCAGTTTTCCTCCAACTACGAACTTCACGCTTTGGTGGAGGCTTGAAGGTACTGCTCCTGCGACGTGTATCCATGGGCGCCCTAAGAGGAAATTGAACACAGTGGGGATATCCATCACCTGGAACAAAATTTTGAATATGGTTGGGCCAATTTGAATGTTGAGCTCGATCTCTCCCACTGTTTCCTTCCTTGTTCCATCGAATGCTCGAACAGAAGTCTTGGGTACCTGGATCCATGATCTCTCTATTTTAAGGCGACAGAGTGTCGCTAGTGGACATATGTTAAGAGCAGATCCATTGTCAATCAGCACTCGAGCGACGTGAGATGCGTTGCACTTGACTGATATGTAAAGGCCCTTGGTGTGTCCTCTACCCTCCTCGGGAATCTCTTCATCAGAAAACGCCATTTGATCCTTTAGAAGGATGGTACTGACAAATTCCTCGAGTTTGTCATGCTCAATAGTTTCAGGGACATGTACTTCACTTAATACTTTCATGAGAGATTTCTGGTGCTTGACAGATGTCTGGAGCAATTCCAGTAGAGAGATCTGTGCCGGTGATTTTCGTAATTGTTCCACCACATTATATTCGCTGGCCTTAACTACGGCCAAAAACTCCTTGGCTTCTTCGTTAGTGACGGGCTTAGCAGACTGAGTATTTGCTTGAGCATAGGTTCGCCCAGATCTCGTGACCAAACCAACATCAAGGTCATAAGACCATGGTACCGCATTGTTGTATTTGTATTTGTAAGGTTGGGGAATCTCAATGACTATAGCTGTTTCTCTTGATGATGCTTGAACAATGGCTTCCTTCCTTTCAAAGACGCTCTCAGGTGAGGTTGAGTCCTTCTTCTCCTTTTCCGCATTTAGCGTGGCAAATTCTTCCTCCCAGTTGATGAGGACTTGCGATATGGTAGAAACTATGCTAGTGTGGCCGGCGTACACGATTATTCCGGCCTCTATCATTCTTAATACCCTTTCCTCCATTATTGCAAAGGGTAGTATTTCATCATCCGGATAATACCCGGTTTCTACTAGCCCTCGATAGATGTCAGCCATATGTGCATTGACATTTCGATCGATTGGTTTCGAAACGAATATCATGTTTACTTTGTCGGCATGATCGGGGAGTGGATTGCTTTGGACATTCGGCTTCGCGGTTTGGAATGAGAAAGCCTTAGTATCCAAGCGGGTTACGGATTCGATGCTTAAGGACAAAACACTCATCGGTTGAATGGCCTACTTCTCCCATGTGATAGTCACATTTTTGGACGGGTCATAGCTGGAGAAGTTTTCAGCATTGGGTCGTCTTGGCTCAGTTGAAAGGAGGCTCTTGTTTCGGAGGATTGCCAAAACCTGGGAGGGAGATCCAGGAAGCGGAGTGAATTGTCTTCGGTTGTTGTAGCGCTGGGGTGGACGGCTATTAGTCTGTTGCTGGCTGTGTTTGTCGAACAGTCGGGAGATGACCGGTGTTTGCGTGTACGTGGCATTGACATCAATCAAGGATTCTTTATCTTTTTTCATGTTGAGCCTTCGGCGACAGTGCGGGCTCGGTGAACCAGCCGTCCCTTAAACTTTGTCTCAATCTTGCTCTCCCACTTTGGAATGAGTTGATTGAATGATTCAGCGATCGTAGTCACCATTCGATTGCGGTATTCAAAAGGGAGGGTTTTAATGAACATTTTTCTCAATTCAAAGTCAGTTGGCTCAGGACTGATCTGGGCGGCGAGATTCCTCCACCTAATAGCATATTATTTGAAAGATTCCTGCTTTTTCTTCTCCGTGCGATCAAGATCCTCACGAGAAGGGGTAATGTCCATTATGAATTTGTACTGCTTGAGGAATGCTTCACTTGCTTCACTCCATGTCTCGATGAGGTTTATGTTCTTTTTTATGTACCACCTCAGGGCGGGACCTATCGGGCTTATCGACGGAACAACTGGATCATTAAAGGTTCATTATTAACGTCTTTGGGTCATTCGAACCAAGTACATCTGCAAGTGAGCTCTTGGGCAGGTCGTGCCATCGTACTTCTCGAACTCAGGCATTTTGAATTTTTCCGGCATTTTGACCTTAGAGTAGATGGAGAGGTCTGTTGGAGTAGGATCTTGAAGGCCTTGCAATTGCTTTAGCCTCTCTTCAAGCTTCTCAAGGCGTTTGTCATGTTCGATCTTAGACAAACCGTTGGGCTTTGCTTTCTCGACTACGATTTGGTGCGTATCATCTTCTAATTCGGGCATGTTATCATCAGTATCTCTTCCTTGATCACCTCGAGTAGACGATTGCGGTAACAATACTTCGATTGAGGCTGGGGCGGGAGCTAACTTGCCTTGGATGGAATCTATCTGCTTTGAGAGTTGCTGAAGCACATTGAAGACTTGCTTCATTTCACTTTCCATAATCTCAACACGGCTTGGTACATTTTCTTCGGCCATTCTATCTTTTGGATTTGGCGAATAGGACTATGATTGTGATTACCTGCATAAAGAAAATGGAGAGAACATAAGCCAGGAAACGTATGGAACACTGGCCCATGGCAAGGGTCACGTCGTTTTTATTTATTAACAGGAGATTTATACAATGCCAAAAGGGCTTTTTACACAAGTCAAAACGACCCTAGATATTAACATTAGGAATATTCACATCAAAAGTTCCACTGCCCATTTTATATGCGATGGGAAGCTCCAGTCTTGTGAAGCCGCTTGCTTCTTCGTACTAACTTCGATACATGTCTCTTGCTGGTCTCCAAGCTCTTTTCAAGAGATTCGATTCGCCCTTGCGGTAAGTTTATCAACTACATCAGGGATTACTGGTTGCAGCTCCTTGGGAATTATATGGTTAAGGATGTAGAATGTTGATGCATGATGAACTTTTTCTTGCTCCTTTAACCTTTTGGGCATGACGATCTTTTCAGTGTGACATCTACTCCATGCGTTCTGAATTATGCGGATCTCCTCCAAGTAGTTGTAGTCCATACGGGTGAAAAAGATTCAGAACAATCCTGATTTGAGTAGTGGCGGGACTTCTTGAAGGACCCTGTACTGACGAGCCACCCTATATGGATAATATGAGGTAGCTCCGGAGAGGCCCAGCAACGGGATGGGGTTGTAATAATTAAGCGCAAAGCGCGCCTCTCCTGCAATGAACCATTTAGCTCGCCATAGGAATGTCTCAGGGACCGGGTTTTTTAGCAAGTTAATCCATCGAGAATACTCTTCATTGGGAGAATATTTTTCCAAGATTTGAAACTTTTGCAATGGGTGTTTAAACTCGTTGATTTCAAATATTTGCATGAGGTGCCCAAATCCTTTGATATGGGAAAAGAACCACATTTGTAAAATTTCTGGAGCGGCCCTCATGATTTTTTTCTTTTTGGTCCTTGAAACGATTAAGGGATAAAAACGTTTCAGCCAAAACCATATTCACATATCCTGCTCCAAAAATGACTTGATTTATCACCCATGTGATTGAAGGATCTATAGCATTCTTTCGATGGGGAAAGATAATAAAACCAAAGAATGCTAAGAGGAAGATCTTGGCTTTTTGGGTCATTAACTGTTTTTCAAAGCATTCAGTTAAAGATGATAGCGGAAAAGCATTATTGTTGGCTTGAACAATTTCTCTTACCGAATGATTTTTTAGAAACCATGATAGACTAACCACAGGGTCAATGCCGATTGGTTTGACAAGCTCGCTTCCCAGGGGCATTCCTATGGCGAGACTGTACTCTTCTAAAGTCGGAGTCAGTTCAAATTTGCCGAACATGAAGGTGGATGTTTCAGGGCACCATAAATGTGGTAGTGCTTGCATGACCCCAGAGTGGATATTGATTTGGAGCAATGGGAGGAGATAACCGATTCTTGATTTGACGCACTCTTGGTCGAGTTGATCTAACTGCTTCCACCATCTGAGAAGCTCTCCCTTTGGGGTGGGAATGAACTGGATATCAAATCTTCCCATCGCATATAAGGAAGGGAAATACACAACCTGACCCTATTTCGCCATGAGCCAGAAAAGACTAAGTAAAAGTAAAGAAATCACTTTGCTTTTAAATAAAATGGCAAGCACAAAGACATACAGATGGGATGTGCGGCTCGATTTCTAACTCAGAAGGATTGGTGAGATTAAAAGGATATCCGCTCGTCGCAGTCTCGCGTTAGCAGCATACCCTCTTAACCTCGGCTAAGAAATTCGGGGAAAAGAAATGCGACCTCTACATCGCAGTCTCACGTTCGAGGTCGTATCTTTCTTAACACCATCCTAGAAATCCTATCGTGGCCTAGGTCCGGCGGCCGGGTTGTGTGTGCCATGTGTAGTGTTTAAAACAGTAGAGCATGCACAACAATTTATAATCACAAGATAATCTATTTTAAGCAAAATTAAAATAAATTTCTAAGCTTTTGACCTGCATAAAAAAAACCTAAGTTAGTAAAGAATTTAAACAAGACAAAAACGGCTTAAGTCTTCAAGTCCCCAGCGGAGTCGCCAAGCTGTCGCGACCTCTTTTTTTCAGGCGCCCGCAATCGGGTACGAGCGCCTAAGGGAGGCTAATGGCTCGGCTGAATTTATTAAGCCCGGACTCTCCCAAGTCCACCAATTCACGACTTTAATAGTTTGAGTTTTTAACCTATAAATCAATTTTTAAAATGGAGTCGCCACTAATCGATTTGGAGTGGGTCGATTAGAAACCCAAGCGAAGTATCGGGAGAAATACTCGCTCCTGCGCAACCAGAGAAATTAGGATCGGGGACTTGGTTACACTAGTTAATCACTAATGCCCTTTCGGTACCTAATCTTGTTTAAACCCTAAGGCTTTTTGGATGTTTGAGAGATTTTCCATGCATTTTTGGGAGGAAAAACATTTTTTGAGTCATTTTCTAATTTTTTGGACACAAAAGGGATTTTTTGGGGTTTTTTGGTATTTTTTGGAAAAATACAAGTCCTTTTGGCTCTTTCTGAATTTTTGTCTTTTTTTTTTTTTTTGGATTTTTGGCATTTTTTGGAAAATATGAAATATTTTTGATTTTTTTTTCAAAAAAAAAAATTATTTTTTGATTTTTCTCGATTTTTTAGAAAATAAAACATTTTTCAACAATTTTTAATATTTTTCGATTTTCTGGAAATTAGAATATTTTTTTGATATTTTTTTGAAAATAAAACACTTTTTGATTTTTTTTTAAATAAAATATTTATGATTTTAAATTAAAATAATAAAATAAAACCGACCCGGGTCGGATCCGCGGTTGGGTCCGACCCGGGTCCACGACCCGCTCCACAACCCGGCTCCCTGTGAACCCTACCCGACCCGGATCCGAATTCGCGACCCGGCTTCCGCCGCCCCGGAATCTCGCGAAACCCTACCCGATTCCGGGACCTGGATCCGATTCGACGACCCGGAAATCGCAAACCCTAGGGTTTGCGAATCCGCAGCGCCGAAGAGGGGGAACTGAGGTGTTTGGCGGCGACGGCGACTATGGCGGCGACGTCGAAGGTGACAACGGCGGTGGCAACCACGGCGGCCACGACGGCGGTGACAACGGCGACGGCGACGATGGCTAGGTCAACGGAAAACGGCGGCGATGAACAATAACGCCCCCTTTTTTTACCTTCTCTCGGATGGGGACGGCGACGGCAGGAGGGCGGTTCGCGACGGTAGAGGCGACGGCGGCGGCTACGACGGCAGCAACTCAGCTTCCCGATCTGGCGTGGCTTCGGCGGATCGATCACGGTAATGGCTTCGCGAGGTGGGGCACGACAACAAGCCGTCGAAGCAACGGCGTCGGGACTGAGGCGAACGGCTGTGGCACGGCGTCCAGCGGCAACAACGGCAGCAAAAAAAACCAGATCTACTGCGTAGATCTCGGCCGGACCCTCCTCGGCCTTGATTCCTCCTCACTCGGCCGGATCCGAGCCTCCACCGGCCGGATCGACCTTCTCGAAGTCACTCGCCGCCTGCCTTCCCCGAAGTCTCTCGGTGGAAGGTGGGCTAAGCTCGCGACTCGAGCTCTCTCCTGCGCTCGCCCTTCAACCCTTCCCGATGTCTCTCAGTGAAGGATTTCCGAGCTCGCCACCCCCTCCGACGATGCTTGCGGCCACCTATTTATAGGCGAAGGAACTCCGGTCGACGGAGGGGCTCGGTCGCCGGCCTTCGACTTGCCCACCGGTTCCGCTCGGCTGAACCGGTGTCCCATCGAGCTTTCCAACGAAGCTTGCTCAACATTAATGGCGCCTGCGATCTTATCCCCTCCGGCCGACGTCACCCTACACTCCTCGACCGTAGGCCGTCCTTCGCGCGCGTCGCCGGCCACCGCGCGTGAGATGCAAGCGACTAAGGAAGAAGAAGATAGGAGGAAGAAGAAGAGAGAAAAGGGGCCGGGCCAAGGGTGAAGGAAAATGGGCCACATGGGCCACGCGGAGGGGAAAGGGAAAAGAAAAAAGGGCTGGGCTTTTGTTTTTGTTTTTGTTTTTTTTTTGTGTGTTTATTAATTATCTTATCTATCCGAAATAAAATAAAAACTTAATAAATTAACCTAATTAAAATTGAGATGTCAACAGAGATGAAACCTCGGTTGGACGGATACAATGAAGAGAACAGAGAACAGCCAGATGAATTCATGAAGCTCCTGAACAAGACCATGGTTCATGTGGTGAAAGAGGCTGCTTGGCATCGTCCGAGGAACTATGGCTATCAAGACGTCAAGTTCATTCGGGAGAAAACCTTGTACACGTTCGCACAGTGTGTGCCTAATCATTCCCCAAGCAATTGTTGGAAGTGCCTTCACAATGCCACAACGAGCTTCTTAAGCCTCCAAAAGGGGAAAATCGGGGGCAGAGTGTTGCTTCCGAGTTGCTTTGTCCGGTTCGAGATTTACCCCTTTTACAAGAGCAGCTCGAAAGGTGGGGTAAAGGGCAGCTCGAAAGGTGGGGTAGACCCTCATACTTTATTTTTCAAAAGTGCATCATCATGCTTGTTACTTCTTCTCAGAACACAATGGAGCTCGCATTGTCGGCTTAAACTGTGTTTTTGCTCTTCAAGATGTTGTTAGATTTTTTCTGCCAGCAAAAGAACTCTTTTCCTTTCAATTCGTCTAGAATTAAAAGCTTTACAGTTAGATCACTTACAGTTCGTTTCAGCTAAATACAGTCAATTTGACTGTCTGAAACAGCATTCGAATGGATTTGGGGAATATCTTGTCCTTATGTATGTGCTGGAAGATGAGATTTCATGAGTAGAAGGAGCCATACTTTCATGTATGTCAATGATACTAATAACTCCAACTACAAATGCAGGGAAAGTGCCCTTTCGGTTGAAAGTATCAGCTGCAATCCTTGCCGCGACAATCCTTGCCGCAACTGTAGGATTGAACCTAATTATTTACATGATAGCTCAGCATTTACTAAGAGGAAGAAGAATTGTTCTAAGAAGGGACAGCGAAAGTTCTACAGAAGAATATCCGATTGGTAACTTTACGAAATAATGCTATGGCATGCGTACCATTTATTGATTTCATTTCACTAGGGTCTAAAAAAATCTGAACTATTTAAATGCTAGTTAGGAGGCAAATTTCTGAACTCCACTCCCTACAATTTGATCTGCCAACAATAGAAGCCGCCACAAATGAGTTTTCGAACAACAGCAAGTTAGGGGAAGGTGGATTTGGTCCAGTTTACAAGGTAATTAAGACGTTCAATCATATCATTCAGCTTTTGACTCATCGAGAACTAATGCTCGTTAATATAATATTGTGGTTTACAAAGAAGCTTCTCAAAGCACTACGGCATTTTTCTCATTCACGTTAGTTAGATAGGAAAAACTTCAAGATTATGTATTTGGTTCTCCTATTTCGGTGCCCAGTTGCATATAAGTAATAACCAGAAGTAAAACAAAACAAAGTAACAATAAGATGTCTGTTTCAGACAAATTTGTTTTATGTCTATTATGTTATCAGGGTATACTACCTGGTGGTCAAGAAATTGCAGCAAAGAGGCTATCTAGGAGCTCTGGACAGGGAGTAGAGGAATTCAAGACTGAAGTTGAACTAGTAGCCAAACTTCAACATAGAAACCTAGTGAGGCTTCTGGGATTCTCCATGGAACGCGAGGAAACAATAGTGGTCTATGAGTATGCGCCCAACGGGAGCCTAGATCGCTTGTTATTTGGTTTGCCTCTCTTTTATCTCCTTTTCACCGAGTTAACACACCAGCATTTCAGTGTAAATGATATATTTCACTGAGAGAAAATAAGAAGCAAATATTATTCAGGCTAAATGAAGACAAACCAGAAATATTAGAGATAGTAGGACGACGCAATACAAACAAACATCCGGCTATCATTCTGCTTAGTTTTCTCCATCATTTCATTTCCACATCCACGAAAGAAATTTTAAAGATAGGACACTAGTGAAGAAGTAGATAGGGAAGAAGAATTACATGATAATGAGAACACAGATCCAAAGTTGATGAAAGCAACCATATGTGATGATTTGGGCATGAGCATTATGATTGTATGAGTTGATGCAACTCACAAATTAATTTTTTGACTGATGCATAGATCCCGAGCTCAGCGAACAACTGGATTGGTCAACACGTTACAAGGTCATGGTAGGGGTGGCGCGTGGACTGCTATACCTTCATGAAGATTCTCGGCTTCGAATAATCCATCGTGATCTCAAAGCTAGCAACATTCTGTTAGATGCTGACATGAACGCAAAAATCTCGGATTTTGGTACAGCCCGGATCTTTAGTGCTGATCAGACTCAAGCAAACACTAATAAAATTGTTGGAACATAGTAAGTTCAACATCGGCTAATCTGACTTGTTATTGCCAATGAATAGCGTGGAATTAGCATTGTACTTGGAGCATTTTAGTAGACTCGTCCTAATTTGTTTCAAGCAATTCATATCCATAATTAAACATCCTCACATTTCTTTGTTGATATATTGTCCTCAATGTAGCGGCTACATTTCTCCTGAGTATTTGATGTTTGGACACTTCTCCGTAAAAGCTGACATCTTCAGCTACGGTGTGTTAATGCTGGAGATTATAACTGGCAAAAAGAACAGCCAATTCTTTGCATTGGACTGTGATGAGGACCTGCTTGGCTATGTGAGTATCTTAATAAAGCCCCTTTTTTGGGGCTAACATAACTTTTAATAGAAGTGCAACGGTAGTATCAATAATACTATTCTTTTAGGTTTGGAAGCACTGGAACAACAGAATGCCGACGGAAGTAGTGGACCCAGCTTTAAGAAGTGCCTATTCCGTGAATGAAGTTATCAAATGCATGCACATCGGGTTGCTCTGTGTGCAAGACGATGCGGAAGACCGACCTACCATGGATTCGGTTATTCTCATGTTGAACAGCGATTCTATTAAAATCCCAGTGCCTCAAAGACCTTCATTCTTCTTTCCTGGTAAGAAGTACCAACAGGAACCTTGTGTTCTAGACTCAGGTCCATCTAACAGCAAAGTGGACCAATCCATTAATGAGATAACATCGCCGTGTTCTCCAACTGATAATGATCTTGCTGATTCAGGTCAACAGTAGCCGAGATTTTAATGCCATCTTTTAGAACGAATTATTGTTTAGATTTCACCAGATAAATCATGTGTACAAGTTCATAAAAATTGTGACATCTCCATAGCTAGGATTCTGTCAGAGGATTGCAGTAGTGGATACCTTTGATGTAAAGTGGATAACACTTTTCCAAATGCCGTTGGTGATCGTAGCAAATAAAAGTTTTTGCAGAACAACCTGTGAACTTTGATATTTATCCCCCATACTGAATCCGTCATCATTTGGTCAAAAGTCACCAACCTCTGAATTCCTGAGAAGTCCCTACACCAAGTGGGCTCCCGCTTGGCTTTATTACGTTTTGTGAATTTTCGTTTGAGCGATGAATGTCTGACTAATTTAGTCAAAGATGAGCCTGTTTTGTAATGATTTATGTTGACTTAGACGTCGATCCATCTCGTCAAAGTCAAGCCCTGTAATGAAGTTACTTCTCAAATCCATAGTCAATCATGCATACTGTATGTTGGATGAAATGCCTCAATGAAACCCCGAAATATATTTTGTAGTTTAATGTTTGATTATTCATATATTGTTGAACTTCGTATTTCTTCATGTTTTGATGCGCTTTCATGTGACTTTGCACCGTCCAAGCCGGTCTTGCATCCTCACGCCAGCGACCCCTACGGTTCAAGACCATTCGAGTCAATGTCTCTTCTCACTTTTTAGTGCCACTGTGTTTGTTTGATTTCTTGAACTTCTGGTGTTCAAACCGTGATTTAGATGAGGGTTTTCTGTGAAATTTCGGGGTTGCCGGAGTGGGCGGCCGTCGTCGCGGGTCGAGACAGAGGGCGCGGGCATGATGGTGGTTTGGCGGCGACGTAGGTGCTGGCGGTCGCCGGCCAGAGCAGTGTGGGCGTCGGTGATGATGGGTGACGGTGTGGCGTTGATGGTACTTGGTTTGGCCAAGGCAAATTGCAGGTGAACAGGAGGCTCCGGGGTTGAGATGGCTGGAGGAAGAGGATGCAGGAACAAAAAGACGAAATAGGGAAAAGGACAAAAAAAGAAAAAAAGAGAAAAAAATTAAAAGAAAATAAAAAAGGATAGAAAGAAAAGAAACTGTAGAAAAAAAATGAAAAGGTTAGGGGGTGTTCTGTTGTGAGCTAGGCTCATTTCAAAATATGAACCGAAAAGAGAGTTCAAAAATAAAAAAAGTTCATGTGCTTTTGTAATTAATTTCGAGCGGGTTTTTAGGGCTAATGTTTTTAGTTCAACCCGATCCATTAGGGTTCCGACCGGTTAGTAGGGTCGAGTCTCTTGACCGGTCTAAATCCCTTTTTTAAAATTTCAAATTCAAAAAAATGATAAGAATGTTTTAAAACTAGAGGAAATAACAAAAAAAAAATTAGAAAATTCGAAATAATAAAAAATCAGAAAATTCTAGAAAAATTGGAAAATCTTGTAAAAGACTAAAACCTAAAATTGGGTAAGCCTTTCGAGTATTACAATAGGGATTTTTGTTTTGTTTTGTTTTGTTTTGTCTTGTTTTTTTTTTTTTAGACAATTTAGGATGCTTGCATATTTTCTATTATAATTAAAATTGATCGCACTTTTCAATATTTGGATGTTATTTCCTTATTTTAGAATGATTAGGACAAACCTTAAATTTTTCTTGATAGACTACCATGACATTAGTTAGTACATTATTAGGTTAGGTACCAAAAGAGATTAGCCTAACGTAATCAAGTCCTCGAGTTGAAAATCTCTAGTTGCATAAATAGTAAGATATCCTCCTATATATTACTGGGTTTCTAGCCAATCCCAAAAAAACTAGTGGTGACTCCTTAGTCAAATTTTACATAAGCTTAATTGATTAAAAAATTTGAATGCTCGATGTTGTATGGGGTATGGGCTTAAGAGAGCTTGAGTCAATGGAAGGCTGTCGGCCTGAAGTTGACAATGCTCCTAAATCTAACATCTCCCCCTCTCCCGCGAGAGGGGGTCAAGTTGCGACAAATATCTTTCTTAAAAATCATTTTTTAAAAAAAAAGGATTTATAGGGATTCCCCTACGAGTTGCATCATGTGTTACTTGCCATGTTCTTTGGTCAAGACGGCCATACTTAGTCTATTCATACTGAAGGGGTGCCTGCATATGCAAGTTTGTTCTTATGAACTTCATTTCAATACGTTATATGTTTAGTGAGGAACTTAATAACTCTTGCGCTTATACTGAGAAGGAAAACGAATATGTGGGATCATGTAGCTAAATCTCCTCTTGTTAAAGAGGCCGGTTTTGATCAAAATGTATCCAAAGTCCCTTGGAGACATTGGACCGTGCAAATATGGACCCAAACTATAGCAACAAATCAACCTAACACTTAGCTGATGCTTTTTTTTTAATTATTTCTAAGACATTTCAATTTTAACATACGTTGTGCTCGCCGACATAAGAAATTTCGAGCTACTTAGAAGTTATTCAAGCATAGTTTGATGGTTACAAAACCTTTCGTTGATTCTTTTGGTTAATTCTAGCTATCTGATCCAATGATGAGATTAAGCACTAATACTAAAGTTGAGTTTTAATGCATATCATAAGTAGCTTGAGTACTTCGTAGTTTGAGCACTTCGTGGACCTTTCCTTGAACTTAAATCAACCGAAAGTTAAGATCAACTGAAATAATCATTGACTTTCCAATTGGAGTCATGAAGTGGAGCTTAACAGTGGCAGTATGAGTGCTTTGTTCTGAATTGAGATCTTTATGACATAGTGCTTCTCCATGATTGACCCCCCACTAGATCAATATTACTGGCTCTGTCCCTAAATCAGTTTATGCACGAATTTGATCGATTTTATTTACACTAATCCATACTAAAATGGGACTTAGACATATTATAATGGTAATATAAAAAGAACATTTGAAAGGAGAAAACACTCTCATCGATAAATCTTGTATCTCCAATTGTCGTGGCGTGTTTGTGATATATGAAATACTAACTGCGCTTTTCATTCTCATTTTGACATGTGTGATTAACATATAATCGACAATACTAGAATTGATCAAATTGAAAAGTTTAGGACTAAATTAGTTCAATTAAAAAGCTTAAGATTCATTTGGTACAAGCGTAATAAGTTTATGACTTTTTTGATATATTTCCCTATATTATCTCACAGGATTTTTTATTTTTATTTTATCTCATAGGAATTTACACAATACAATTTATTTCCTCACATTGGCATAG
This sequence comes from Eucalyptus pumila, assembly GCA_016097595.1. NCBI lineage: Eukaryota > Viridiplantae > Streptophyta > Magnoliopsida > Myrtales > Myrtaceae > Eucalyptus > Eucalyptus pumila. The sequence continues at coordinate 9,897,947 of CM027849.1, forward strand.
TCATGAGTTGAGGTAAATATTGTTGATAATATTTTTAGAGTTTGAGCCTAAAAAGGAAATATATTCAAGTAGGTTTTCTAGTTTAAGCAGGTTCCTACAAGAGGTTTCTTATTTTGAATCTAAAATATTTTATGTTATTTTTTATATATGTAATGAGTGTCACGCCCTGATCCTCAAGTGCGTGCCCATCCCTCTCTGATCGATAAAATTTGCGACTTCCCAGGACTAGTCACCGACCCTTTCATTTTATTGCACATGCAGAAGTGAATAATAAATCCCCTGACATCAACAGTTTGGGATAGCAAAACAGGGCAACAGATTCACAAACAAAATACACATACTGAGTCGTGTACAAAGTCTATGACCAAAAGACTACAAAAGACTGGCTCTCCAAAAAAAAACGGTCCTAATTGACCTATACTTCAGGTCACCTCAGCACAACTCCAGATCCTCTGCTCTATGGTCTTGAAAATTTAGCCCATGATGGGGTGACATATAAATCTCAACGAGTTCATGCTCTAAACCCCAATTAGGAGGGTAATACGCCCAGAGGCGCCCTAATCACACAATCACACAACCAAGGAAACTTACCTCGTCTCAAACCCTCCCTACAGGTCAGCACAATTTATACCACAGACAGCACGAGAGCATAAGCAGCAACCAAGCTCAATTAATTGGAACACCACATTCAAATTCAAACAAACACAGGGGTCCTAATTATAGGGCCAAATTATTATGACACGTTCCATACCGTGTCACACAATTGTGTCCCATAATCCAACACATTCAGCTCAATTACTCATGCGTTCCTAGTTTTTTATCTCGGCATATAGCACGGCCTACTCTCTGTTTGGCGGTCTTCTAGCATTACCAGGCTTTGTCTCACCTCATTGAATATGGTTACATCTCTATCAGACAGCTTTCCTGAAGGAGCAGGGGTCCAAAATCTACTGCGACTGGCTTCCCGTTGTCTAGGGGCATCCCATATAGGGATAACGTCCAGCTTAACAGTCCAGGACGGGTTCTCTTAACCAATACACGACCATTCAATCTCAGCCCATGAGACCGTACATTACACTCAAATATCTCAATTAAAATGGTGAACCTGGCCTATTTGCTTCGTATTAAAACTACACGGTAAAATAGTCGTGTGTGGGTATACAATCAATTCACACTAGAAAAATTAATATCTTCCAATTTAAAATCCCATTGTTTTATATAGTATATAAAACCATTTTCGGTATTAAAATCTGACACCCGGGATTTGAAATTCGCTATTTTAGGAATTAAATACTCAAAATTCCAATCAGCACGAAATTCTGATCACTGGCTATCTCGGTCTAATTTTTGGAAAATATTTAATAATTAATTAATTTCAAAATTGAATTAAATAATTTTAATTAATTACCATAAATACTAACCTAGGCCGACATTGCTAATCTTAATGCCTAAACGGGCCGAGAAAATTTCCAAAGCTATTTAGATAAATAGTACATCCTATCTAGGCCTTAATTAATTTAATATAACCACCTAACATGCATAATTGAATAATTAAATTGCTAATTTAATCTAACTAACCACCTAATTCCTAATTAACCTAAAATAAACACCCCTTAAACGTCATTAGCCTACTAAGAAGAGTTTAGTACATAAACTTATCGGTTTAACGCGAAAATCAATTCACCGTGGCAGCCGAAACCCGAACTTTCAACGGTGTCAACAGACACTTGGACCAGGCCAAACAAAGCCCACAGCAACTGCTAGGCTTGGTTCTAGGCTTGGGCTGCGGCTGGGCTTGCTTTGCGGGCTTCAAGTGGGCTGGACCAAGGAAACAGCAATTTGCTGGGCCTCAAAACTAGGCTGAAATGCAACTGAAGATGGGCCGAACATTGGGCTTGGTTGCTGAACTTGCGGACTAAATTGAAGCTGCAAATTTAGTGGGCTACTTTTGGCCGAAGACGCCAGATGGGCGGGGCGGACCGAATCACTGGAGAGAAGACACGGATGAGCGAGGCGGTGGAGAAGCGGACAAAGGAGTGGACTTCAACGGGGGTGCTACGACTTCTGCCGGTCAGCTGCTTCGGTGGTTGAGCTGCTTTGGTGAAGAGATGACACGAGGACATTGGCTTGTTTTGGTGGATGAGACAATCATTGGTGGTGCTGCAGCGTGAGAGAGGAAATTTGGTGGGGAGGGACGGCGTGAGTGGACGGTGTTGGCATGGAGCTGCAGCGGGGGAATCAGTGGAGATGTTGACCGAGACATGTGGCAGACCAAGCTCGCTGGTGGAGGCGTTGGCAGACAGAGAGAGAGAGAGAGCAAGAACGTGGAGATGAGGGCACCGGATTGGTGGGGGCTGCTGAAGGTGTTTCTGTGGCATCCTAGAATTTCATGTCAATCTTTAGATATGCTTTGATCCATGATTTGCAACAAGATTAAGGCCAAGCTTTTAATGGATAATTATTTGATAGGAAAGAAAATTCTATTATTGGCTATGTGTTTTATAGGTTGGAATTTATTAATTTATGTTACAAGTTTTATGGCCAAGTGAATAAGTGTAAGTAGGTATTTTATGAGTGGGGGTTTAGAGTGGATTATTAAAAGAGGAAGTGGGCCAAAATTCTTAGGCCAAGACCAGCCCACAAGACCCCACCATTCGGCCCATGAAGCCCAAAGGAAAGGAGCTGCCGTTCGACCGGCCCAAGGAGCCTAATGGGTTGTCGACCAAGGGGAGAGGCCGGCCCAATCAGCCCATCAACCTGCATGGCAAAATAAACAAGTGGCAAGAAAAGCTTGCCAAGTGTCTTCCCTCTAGAGCCAAGTGGCATTAGCCATGCAAACCAAATGATTACAAATGATGAAGGGGAAAGAAAGAGAGGAAGAGTGGCCGGATTGAGAGAGAGAGAGTGACCGTTTGAGAGAGAGAGAGAGAGAGAGGAAAATCGAGAGAGGGAGAGCGAGCGTGCAAGAGAAGAAGAGGAGGTTCGTTGTCGCCGTCGAGCCGCCGAGTCCCGCCTTGCCCCGCCGTCTTTGCTTGCTGTTTTGTGCTCGGATTAGAGGCAAGTAGAGTCCATTGATCTACCCTTTAGTAGCTGTATTTTGTGTGTGATGAATGGTGGATTTCGGATGTGGATGACGTGTGAAATTTCGAAGCTATAAGAGTTGTGTTCTAGCCTAGTGTTCTGTTTCTGGAAAAACAGTTCGACCTTTGGTGATTTCATGAGTTGCATGCAATGTTCTAGTGGGAATCTGACTTTCACTTCTTGATGATGCTGTAGAGGACTTCTTGAAGATTAACATACTAAAAATTGAGATAAAACGGACAAGAAATGGTTGGTGAAATGGTTTTCCTTTGAAGAAACTAGACCTGGAAACTGTTGTGTTGATCTTCGGTGATTTCGTGAGTTGTATGCGATGTTCTAGTTGAAATCTCACTTTGTCTTCTTGATGAAAGTTGTAGAGGACTTCTTTTAGAGTAACATATCAAAAATTGAGAGGAAATGAACAAGTATAGGTCGGTGAAACCATTTTTCTTTATAGAAGCTAGATCTGGAAACTGTTGTACTGACCTAGTGCGATTATGTGAATTTTATAAAATTATCCGATCCTAATTTGATCTTGTGTTCTTGATAAGAGTTGTAGAAAACATCTTGAGGAATAACATAATAAAATTTTAGGATAAAAAAACAAGTAATGATTGGGGAAAAAGATTTTCTATGAAGAGGATGTGTCTGGACGGTGAACCGAGAGTTTGGGAAAGTTATGAAAAATATATCTTTTAATACATAATGAATTAGACTTCTACTTCTTCATGAGACTTGTACCTCTAGGGCGCGTTTGGTAACGATTCTGTTCCCGGGAGTAGATTCTGATCACAACTGATTCTTTTTTATTCGTTCCTGACGATTCTAAGCATTTTAAGCCGTTTAGTAACTGTCCAAAATTTCCGATTCTGGAATAGAATTGCGTTTGGTACCGTGTTCATTAATTCTGTTCCAAATCAATTTCTTTTAATTTTTAAATACTTTTTTCTTTTTTTCATTTTTTTCATTTTGTTTCATTTTTTCATTTTTTTCTTTTTCTTTTCCTTTTTTTCTTTTCTTTTTCATTTTTTTCCTTTTTTTCTTTTCTTTTTCATTTTTTTCCTTTTTTTTTTCTTTTTCTCATCTTCTTCTTCTTCTTCGGCGGCGACCTCACCGGAGCGTCGCCGCCCTCGGCGAGGCCGGCCCTCGTCGGCCGAGCCTCGCCGGCAGCTGGGCGAGCCTCACCGGTGGCCAAGCGAGCCTCGCCTAGCCACCGGTGGGGCTGGGCGTTGCGAGGCTTGCCCGGCCCTGCCCGGCCGGGTGAGGCTCGGCCTCGCCCGGATCTGGGAGGCCGAGCCTCGCCGATGGCTGGGCAAGCCTCCGGCGAGCTCGCCGGTGGCTGGGCTTGCCTCCGGCGAGCTCACCGGACTGGCGGCCGGAGGCGGCGGCGGACGGCGGCCGGCGGCGGCGGTGGACAACGGCGGTAGACGGCGAACGGTGGCGGGCGGTGGTGGACGGCGGTCGCGAGATTGGCCGAAGGGAAGAAGAAAATTTCTTGATTTTGATTCTCAAATTCGTTCCCGGAACAAGAATCAACTTTTTTTTTGTTTTTGATTCTATTCCCAATCTGTTCCCGGGAACAAATTTGTTTTCGGGAACAAAAATTTTACCAAACTTGATTCTAGGCCGAAACTGATTCCAGGAACAAAGAATCAGAATTTGGCCCTATTTGGATGGTTACCAAACAGGGCCCTAGATTTCAGCTATGACATATTAAAATATCAGAATTTTCGGAGCTCATATATGGGTTTAATCGAAATTATTTTCGAAACTGTGCAAAAGTGGTGCTGGAATTTCTTTTGCTGTGATGTGTGGACCTATGTGATTGATGTGGAAATTTCTTGACATGGTGTTCTTCACGAAATATCTTCATATAAATCTTGTTTACCTCATGTTAAATTTTCAGAATTTATTGAGATTTTTACTAATTTTTGAAGAATTTTTACTAAAGAGGTGCATTCTGTTTTACCCGAAAAATGGTTCTATTTTCAAAAAGCAACGAACTGCTTTATGAAATGTGATATCATGGGTGTTATGTGTACTGCATATATGGTGACGTTTGGCATATCATATGACATCAAAAAGTTGATTTAGATCTTTGATATTGTTGCATCAAATGACATATTGAAAATGAGACATATATGTGAATATACATTGTGATAATGATGATATCGTCGGAGGTGTGAGCCGACGATGCCCCAGGAGTCGGGATGCCCAAAGTTTCGAATGAGTCGATACCCTTTGGATGCCTGATTGTATTATGAATACATGCCCAAAGGTTTTCCCCAGGAGTGTCGGGAAGCCTAGTTGTATTATGATACATGCTTGGAGGGTGAGGGGTTGTATTATGATGCATGCCTAGAGGGTAGGGGTAACCATTTTCATGGCGAGCCCCGGAGATTCCTCGTGATGCCAGGTGGGATGCGAGATACCCGGAGGTGTGTGCTGGATGCCTAGAGGTGTGTGCCAGAGGCTCCTCATGATGCCAGGTTGGGTGCGAGCGATAAATGAGGGATGCAAACACTGGTCCCTAAAAAGAAAAATGATGAGATCCTTGTGAAAGATAAAATTGAGAATTGAATCATGCGCATGGATGTGTGCATATGGCATGGGATGAACCTCATGGAAATGCAAGCATGAAGTGCATGGTGGTATATGCACGTTGTATGGTGATATATGCATGGCTGCCTGATGATATATGTACGAGTGCATGGTGGTATATGCACGTTGCATGGTGATATATGTATGGTTGCCTGATGATATATGTACGAGTGCATGGTGGTATATGCACGTTGCATGGTGATATATGAATGGCTACCTTATGATATATGTACAAGTGCATGTTGGTATATGCACATTGTATGGTGATATATGCATGGTTGTATGGTGAGGTATGTTCGAATGCATGGATGATATGTGTTTTATTCGTGATACCTTGATTGTTCTGTCTGACACATCGTGTAGTTTGATGGATCTTTACTGCTGAGTGGTTGTACTCACCCCTTTTGGGGACTAACATTTCAGACTAGATAAGATACCTCTGCTGCCCCTACTACCGATAGATGGATCGAGTGGTTGGATATGACTGCGAGGAGGAGGATAGCAAAGGAAGGAACTTTTGGATGCCGACACTGATCGATGGACTTTAAGTATACGACTGTTGGAGGAGATGTCGGTCATCTTTTGAAGTATAGCTGAGTATAGAAGACTGCGGCATTTTGATGTACTGATGAATGATGTCCATTTGGTTTAAGTAAATAAAAGTGTTCGGCTCTTTTACCTATAAATGTTTAGTAGATGTGCATCGTTTTCTGAATATAAGGAAGGGAGTTGATGGATGTGCTTCCGCCGTATAAATTGTGCAGGGACCGATCTAAAAGATGTAAACCCCCAGGATTTATGAATTATAATGAAATTTCTAGGTATCAAAGTATTATATTATCAAGTCAAGTGAAAGGTAAGCGGACTGTGGCGATCCTAAAGGTTCGGGGGCCGTCGAGGGGTGCCACAGTTTCGGTGGATGGGATGGAGGAAAACGAAGAGCATAACAGAATCTAAAGTGGATTGGGGGAAGAAGAAAATGCACGAAGGAGAAACGAGATGGCAGGTCGGTCAGCTACAAGGCTTGCTTGAGAAGATCGAGCAAAAGAAAGGGTAAAGTTAAAAATACACGGTAAAATAGTCGTGTGTGGGTATACAGTTAATTCACACCAGAAAAATTAATATCTTCCAATTTAAAATCGCATTGTTTTATATACTATATAAAACCATTTTCGGTATTAAAATTTGACATCCGGGATTTGAAATGCACTATTTTAGGAATGAAATACTCAAAATTCCAATTAGCACGAAATTCTGATCACCAGCTATCCCGGTCTAATTTTTGGAAAATATTTAATAATTAATTAAATTCTAAAATTAATTAAATAATTGTAATTAATTACCATAAATACTAACCTAGGCCGAAATTGCTAATCTAAACACCTAAATGGGCCAAGAAAATTTCCAAACCTGTCTAGATAAATAGTACATCCTATCGAGGCCTTAATTAATTTAATATAACCACCTAACATGCATAATTGAATAATTAAATTGCTAATTTAATCTAACTAACCACCTAATTCCTAATTAACCTAAACTAAACACCCCTTAAACATCATTAGCATACTAAGAAGAATTTAGTGCATAAACTCACTGGTTTAGCGCGAAAACCGATTCACCGTGGCGGCCGAAACCCGAACTTTCGACGGTGTCAACAGACACTTGGACTGGGCCAAACAAAGCCCACAACAACTACTGGGCTTGGTTCTGGGCTTGGGCTGCGGCTGGGCTTGCTTTGCAGGCTTCAAGTGGATTGGACCAAGGAAACAGCAATTTGTTGGGCTTCAAAACTGGGCTGAAATGCAACTAAAGATGGGCTGAACATTGGGCTAGGTTGCTGAACTTGCGGAGTGAATTGGAGCTGCAAATTTCGTGGGCTACTTCTGGCTGAAGACGCTGGATGGGTGGACCGAATCACTGGAGAGAAGACACAAACGAGTGAGGCGGTGGAGAAGCGGACGGAGGAGTGGACTTCAACGGGGGTGCTGCGACTTCTGCCGGTCAGCTGCTTCGGTGGTTGAGCTGCTTCGGTGAAGAGATGACACGAGGCTGTTGACTTGTTTTGGTGGATGAGACAATTGTTGGTGGTATTACAGCGTGAGAATTGGTGGGGAGGGACGGCGTGAGTGGACGGTGTTGGCATGGAGCTGCAGCAGGGGAATCAGTGGAGATGTTGACCGAGACGTGTGGCAGACCAAGCTCGCTGGTGGAGGCGTTGGCAGAGAGAGAGAGAGAGAGAGAGAGCAAGAACGTGGAGATGAGGGCACCGGATTGGTGGGGGCTGCTGAAGGTGTTTCGGTGGATGGGATGGAGGAAAACGAAGAGCAGAACAGAAACTGAAGTGGATCGGGGGAAGAAGAAAATGCACGAAGGAGAAAAGAGATGGCAGGTCGGTCGGCTACAAGGCTTGCTCGAGAAGATCGAGCAAAAGAAAGGGTAAAGTAAAACCAAGCTATCTCCTCCATTGATTGCCCCCCCCCCCCCCCAATTCTTTCTTGATATTTAATCCACAAAAACTCTATTTTGATTCCAAAATTCCAACCAACAAACCGGCCTCCGAATTTACCTAATAGAACTTCAATTTCTTTGCAATTCTCTCCAATTCGACGTCCGATTTGCCAAGGAAAAAGCCCATACAAATTCTGCAAGTCCCCTTCGCCATATAGCTAGGTATAGAAGCCAAAATTCCATTTAATTTGGCCCATCCGAATTTCTGTGATTTTCCGAATCGTCGGAAACGATTTTCTGAAAAAATCTTGGGCTCTCCGAAAAGTTCTTCGGAGGATGAGTCGACGTTCTTAAAATAAATTGTGACATGATAGAACTTTCAATTTCTAAAATTGGGTTCAATTTCCTGGTTAATTTCAGTCTGATGCGATTTTAGGGTGACCTGGTCTATTGGATAGCTTTTAGGAATTCTTAGTGCAATTGTCTCGTGGTCGATTATTTTCGAGCCACTTGTACATCTTTGACACATTGGCGACTCTCGATTGTCGTGAAAATTTTGAGGTTTCAAATATGGACACTAGGTATAGAAATGACAGAAAAATCGGTCTAGTACCGTTCGATGAGAATTTTGCAATTAGGTGGAATCACCCACTTACTAATCACATATCTCTATCGAACTGTCCTATCTCCGGTCTCTAATCGATTTTTGACAGTGCCGTAATGACCCTTGCAGATCAACACAGTCGAACAATCGATTCATGATCGAATTCTCAAATATGTTGCATTAAAATCCCTTAATAGCTTCCCTAGATAGTCTAGTTATTTCATAAGTGATCAGCTCAAAGAATAACACTATCAGCGTGTCGTTGAAAAGCCCAATTTATTAAATTGAAAACAGAAATGGAAAATCATGATGCCACAGTGAGTGTTGGTTTTTGCCCATTAGAGAGAAGAGGAGTTTTTTGCCGTAATAATCAATTGTGCAGCGTGCTTGTGAATTACATCTTCAAATGAATTGTGAGTGTCTTGAAATCAATAAATCATATGGTAAAATTTGTGAATTCATTTATGAGATTATGAGATTATTTCTAGATGTTATTAGGGGCTGGAAAACATGGAGAATATTTTTATTAATTTGATTGTGGTTGTAATATCTTTTGTATTCACTTAATTTATAGATAAATCTTGTACTGCTCTTCCTATTGAGTTGGTCCCATCGATTGAGCTTCGTAATCAAGTGTCCAATTTATTCCCTTAATCTGTTTATTATTGTGTTTGATTACTTGTTTTTCACAACATATTTGAACAACTTCATTTATAATTTCTCATACTAAAACGTTTCACCTGTTGTGGAACTTAGATCTTTGATAATGGTTCGACAAAACAAAGGAACAATTGAAAGGAGAAACACTGAAAAAAGTACACTCCGAGTGCCAAAATTTCACACCAGTTGATACATAAGTGCCAAAACTTCCAAAAAGTATACATAAGTGTCACTTTGTTTGAAAATTGGATACTTAAGTGCAAACTCTGATGAGGCTTGCCGGAAATCCAATATAATGTTATTTTATTAATAAAACAGTGTACATGGCTTGCCGGAATTTCCACTTAACAATTCTTGTTCCAAAACAATGTCGTTTTGCCCCATAAATTTGATTTTTAATATAAATATTAACTAAATTAAATTAACAAGACTAAATTTAAAAAAAAAAAAGTGAAGGGAAATTAGTGAGGGCCTCCACGACCCTTCCCTTTGCCGCTCAACCATCGCCGAAAAGGGCTGACAATAGTGAGGTGAGGGCTGGCCAGGGTTGTTAGGCCTTGGCCAGTAGTCGGCGACCCTGGCCAACCATAGGCATGGATGTCAAGCTAGTGTTGTTGGCCCTCATCTGGTCTGAGGGAGGGTCATAACCCTTGGTCCTAGATCTAGGTGAAGGCATGTAGGCCCTCGCCTACTATCAACTAAGGTTGCTAGCTACTAGGTGAGGGTCGACGATCTCGGCTGACCTCACCCCACCATTGACGGCCCTTTCCGGTGATGGTGGGACAGAGACGATGAGAGATATGGAGGCCCTACTTGATTTCCCTTTTATATTTTAGTTAATATTTATATTAAAATCAAATTTGAACCGAAACAACTTCATTTTGAGCTTATCTAGCCATGCCAGTGCTATGTGGATAAATTTCTTCTTAAAAGAAATGCCATATCATTTAAAAATTTTGCCAAAAAATGCCATGTCAATTGTTTGACTGGAAGTTCTCACCGTTAGCATTTAAATGTTCATTTCTTCTTTGATTTTGACACTTAAGTGTACATTTTGAAAGTTTTGACACTTACGTGTTCACGCGTGCCAAGTTTTAGCACTTGGGTTGTCCACACCTTGAGAAACACTTTTATATCTATTAAGAAATCTTGTTGCTCCCGCTACCATAATGTGTGCTATGTTCCCCAAGTCATAAATGGAATGCTAATTGTTCTTCAACGAATTACATTATCTTACCGGAATTGACCCTAGGCAATTGGTATAGTCATGTGTCAAAGGAGATCCCAAAATTTGCACGAGCTGATCATCGTAGATAATAGGAAATAATTTGTCGCATATATTCGATTATATTATCTTCTTTTTTTCATTGAAAGGGAGGAATGGTTCAATGGACGGTGGCGAAAACGTCGGTCTTTTTTTCATTCCCATGAATCAAGGAATCGTGACAGATCATACGACCAAAGAATCTGATTCTTTCTTGTGTAATACAGTTTCTTAACTAAGAATGTAGTCAAATACATTGTTACTAGTCAATCTTAAGTCTTCAAAGTGTAACTATTCTGGCCTGGCCACGCTTGTAAAGCAATGTTTGTAGTCTCAGAAAAAAAGAACCTCGTAAACTGGAGGGGACATTACTAAAATTGTCCCGGTAATATTATCCGAATTCAGTTTTGGCCCCTATATTTTCATTATCTATTGGTCTCTCATCTTATCTCTGACAATAATTTCATGACAAAATTAAATTTTTCATCAAGATATAGATGGAATATGTTGAGTCAGCACTGGCAAATCTACATGTGGAGTACAAATGTACAAGTTTCCACAAAAATTACCTTGTTGTTTTACATGCTTTTCGTAAATTTTGCACTTTCTTTTAGTTAAAAAACTGGTCCTCATATTATTTTTTATACAAAACACTTAATTTCTCTCACACCCCAAACCAAAAACTTAAGGAAGAGTCAAGTTAGACCAAGTATTAATTGGTAATTTTTCGCATTTACAAGTTTGTCCAATGTGATTGAAAGTATTATTAAGATAAATGCCATCATATCTCCAAGTCGTTTAATTCAATGTGATTTGGAGTTGCTTATGATAATGTAGTTTGATGGTTTAATATAAACTTTATAGAAAATATTTACCTATAAAATAGCAGATTCAATTGTTGTTTAATAATTTAGAAATGATATTTCCTTTTAAAATATGTCTCGAGTTTAAGCCCAATGCGAAATTCCAATATTCCGAATTGGATATGTTGCGGATGTTCGAAATCGAGCAAAGAAAATCCGAAAATCAACTCCCCAAAATTTGAATCTATGTTGAGGAGTCTGGCCGCTAAAATAAGAAAGTCCAACTTTTACTAGGACTTGAATTTTGTTTAAAATATATAGAGATATGTTTTGGATAAAATCATCCAGGATATGAAACAAAATCCTATGAGAAGTTGGCAAAAGAATAAGGGTCTCACTTATATATATATATATATATATATATATATATATATATATATAGACTTGTGGCCGTGGATGGCAAGAGGTTGATCATGAAGAATTGATCTTGAAGCACCGTCTCATTGTTGAGTGCTTGGGAGGGATTTTTCTTTGTCATTCTTGTCCATGAATTACATCCAAGAAGATTTGATATTCAAGCCGATTTAAATCTTGTGGTAAGATTTGCGTGTAATTCCTTCATGAGATTGAGAGATTATTTCTTGAGGAATTTCAAGGCTAAACACTGAGTGCGTTATTGGGTGTAATTAGGGCTTGGGAAACACCGACAGAGTGTTTGAGTGACTCTAGTGTGTAATCTCTTTGTATCGCTTGATCTATAGTGAAATCCGTCACTACTCTCCCCGTGTACGTAGGTCTTTATGACCGAACCATGTAAATCCAATATCCGATTTATATTATTCTTTTGTCTATATTTTTGTTCGATCGCTCGCGGAATTTTGTCAAAGTCTATTTATTCCAGAAGTCTTTCCCACTCTCACAAGATCCATATTGAAACCAAGTCTAGAACAAAGATATAATCAGACTCAGGATTGTTGATCTTTCAACAAGGATTCAATATGAACGTTATAGAAATTTATCCTTAATATATGGGTTTCTGGCGAATAATCTCATTTACCTTTTATAAATATATTGATGGAATCAATCACGAATTGATGAAATCAATCTTGAAGACAAGTTCCTGTTGTTAGAGAAATCTTCCTGGAATATTTTGAAGCTGACAAAATGTTTTCATCAGTCTAGTCTGAAGATTTGCAGACTACTATTCAAAGTCTGAAGACCTCCGGACTGCCAGACTCAAGACTCAAAGTCTATTCTCATTGACAGTTTCTAGACCGTCGAAGAAGGGTTATCCAGAAATGGGTGTTTCATTAAGAATTTGACCTTATCGACTGGAGAAGATCTCTTAGCTGAATATGACATAACAGAATCCTTTATTTGATTATGATTGATTCAAAGATTAAGGATCCGATGATTGGCGAAGTATACTTGGAAGGTTCTACTTATGAAAACTGAGATCCTGATTGTATGGGCGAGCATGATTGATGGGCTATCGACATGTTCCTTTAATAGCTCGAATGATCTTCCTAATTGATTCCGTCCAACGGGTAGATTGGAGGAATTCCTTTGGTAAGTGCCAACGGGTATGATGGCATAAAGGAGTATAAAATGAAGATGTTCTAGTTGTTCGAGTGTGTGCACAATAGAAGAATTCCAAAGTCTGAAGCTCTTTGTTCTTAGTCATTTCATTTACTGAGCGAAATCTTGTACGCAAAAGAGAGTATATACTTTGAGAGACCTTGAGGAAGTGTGGTAGAGGTTCTACACTGTGGAATCAAGGAAGAGACTTGCTGTAACATCTCTTTTGTTCATACTGAAATCTAGCCGGTGGGCTGTCAGTGCGAAAGAGTGGACGTAGGCTTGGAATAAGCCGAACCACTATAAACCTCGTGTTCAATTTTCTCTTCCTTACTCTCTGCTTTACTTTGATCATAATTCGTCTTGTTAATCAAATAAGAACTTCTTTTCTATTATCTGCTTAGTATTGTTCTTATATCACGAAGGATTATTTTTACACCTATTCACCCCCTCTAGGTGCTCATACTAGCTATCTCAATTAGTATCAGAGCTTGTGTACTCACTTTGTTTGAAGTGTTTTACTTCAGAGTTAAATATCCATGGCTAGTATGTTAGCTCTAGGGCTGGTAGAAGGGCAAAGCAATACCAGACCGCCTTACTTTGATGGAAAGGATTACAACATATGGAAAAACAAGATGAAGGCGTTTCTAAGATCAAAGGATCCTCTCGAATGGGACGTTATAGACAAAGGAATCATTCCTAAAGCTGCACCTATCTCAGAGAGAGGAAAAGATACTGTTGAGTCTAGTGAAATGGCTTAGGAAGAGATAATCAAGAGACAAGCTCTTGATGCAAAAGCAATTTATTCTTTATATTGTGCATTGCCACCTATTGAATATAACAGAATATCTTCTCGTTCTACAGCTAAAGAAGTCTGGGATAGATTACACATCAATTATGAAGGAACTAATCGAGTGAAAGAAACCGGAATCAACATTCTACTCGGTCAATATGAAGTATTCAAAATGAAATCTGGAGAATCTATCACTGGCATGTTTAGTCGTTTTACAGAGATCGTGAATGGCCTTGAAAATCAAGGGCAACCAATTTCTGATCCCATGAAAGTAAACAAGCTTCTGCGTGGACTCTCTAAGGATTGGAATCACATAAAGACCTCAATAAGGGAGACACAAAGAATCATGCCACTTTCGGTTGACGAATTGGTTGTTACTCTTCAGTCTTATGAAGTAGAGCGAATCAACGAAGATGAAGATCCTAAAGGTAAGAAATCCATTGCATTAAAATCTAATGATGATTCTGATGTCACAGATTCTGAAGATGATATGGATGACGAAGAGCTTGCTCTCATGATAAGAAGATTTAGAAAACTGAACGTAAAAGGAAGAAGATTCAATCCAAAGAAACAGAGTTTTCAAAAGCAACAGACTAAGTCTGTTGAGGATGATGAATCAAACAAAGATGTAGTCTGCTTTGAATGCAAGAAAAAGGGACACATTAGACCCAACTATCCTCTTCTGAGGAAGAAAAAAGGAAAAGCTGAAAAGTATCGAAAGGCTCTTAAAGCATAAACCTGGAGTGATACAGAATGTGAAGAAAGTGATGATGATTATGCCAATATATGTTTGATGGCACAATCGGATTCAGAATCAAACTCCGAGACAGACTTAGATTCAGACAGTGAATTTGAGGTGAGTAACTTTAAAATCCATATTAAAGTTTCTAAATACATTGATGAGTTGTGTTTTAGTCTTAAGACTTCTCTTAAAAGGATTTCCAAACTAAAAAAGGAAAATTCTGCACTAAAACAACAAGAAAATGTTTTGAAAGAAAATGTCAAAGTTTTAGACAAAAATGTTTCTACCTTGAAAGAAAATGAAGGCAATCTTTCAAAAGAAAATACATTCTTGAAAAATGATATCTCAAATATTTCTAAAAGATTTTCTATAGGATCTGAGAAACTGGAAAAAATTCTTTCTGTTCAAAGACCTTATTTCAATAAATTTGGTTTGGGAATGTCTGCGGAAACCATTCTTTTAATTGATTTTCCTAAAGTAAATGAAAGAATTAAGCAAAGACCCGCAAGAGATGCTTACAAAAATCATTGTAAAAAGAACTTTGTAAAACCAGTAGGTCGCAATACTCTCAAATGTTCAAAGTGCAATAGTGCAGATCATTTTGAAAAAGAATGTCCTATGGTTTGGAAACCTGTTAAGAAAGTATGGGCAAAAACCGCATATAATACTAACACCAATGGACCCAAGAAAATATGGGTTCCAAAGAAAGTTTGAGTTTCTTCTTTAAATGTAGGTCACTATCAAGAAAAAGGTAAAATGGTATCTGGATAGTGGATGCTCAAGACATATGACAGGAGATTCAAATTGTTTCGTAAGGCTCGTTCAAGTAAATGGTGGAAAAGTCTCATTTAGAGAAAACAACAAAGGAAGAATTGTGGGATTTGGAACTGTAAAGATTGGAAACCTCACAATAAGCAATGTTTCCTTAGTGGAAGGACTCAACTACAATCTGCTCAGTATCAGTCAGCTGTATGATATTGGTTTCAAAATCAACTTTCAAGAGGGAATATGTTCAGGAACCAGTAAATATTCTACTCAATCATTCATGGGTCGAAGACATGGAAATATCTACCTCTTGGATGTGAAACCAGATGAATCGCAATGTCTAATCACAATTCAAGACGAAGCGAACTTATGGCACAGAAAACTTGGGCACATTAATATGAAGCAGATAGCCAAAATTTCAGCAAAAAAGCTTGTTCGCGGTTTACCCAATCTATCATACCAAAAGTCTGATCTATGTACACCGTGCATATTGGGAAAGCAGGTAGAAATTCATTTAAACCAATAAATCAAGTTTCCACTAATCGTGTACTGCAGTTTCTGCATATAAATCTCTTTGAACCAACCAGAACTCAGAGTATTGGAGGTAAGAAATATTGCCTAGTAATTGTGGATGACTACTCACGATTTACTTGGGTATATTTCTTGGTAAGTAAGTCTGAAAACTTCTCTTACTTTGAAAAGTTTGCTAAAAAGGTTCAAAATGAAAAATGGTATGTTATTTCAAGTATAAGAACAGACCATGGAGGTGAATTTGAAAATCAAGATTTTACAAAATTTTGTGATGAATCTGGTTTTCAGCATTTGTTCTCCTCTCCATATACTCCAGAACAAAACGGAGTTGTGGAAAGAAAGAATAGGTCACTTCAAGAAATGGCTAGAACACTTTTAATTGAAAGTAACATCTCTTCACATTTTAAAATTTGAAGCAGTTTCTACAACATGTTATATTATTAATAGAGTTTTTCTAAGACCAATTATGGAAAAAAAAAAAACCCCTATGAGTTATTCAAAGAAAAGAAGCCTATTGTTTCATATTTTCATGTGTTTGGATGTAAATGCTTTATATTGAAAAATGCAAATGATCGAGTTGGCAAGTTTGAAGAAAAATCATACGAAGGCATCTTCCTTGGATATTCTACCTCAAGCAAAGCCTACAGAGTCTACAACAAGAAGACTCAATCTGTGGAGGAATCAATGAATGTCAAATTCCAAGATTCTATGTAAAACAAATCTATTCAGACTCATCTTGAAGAATCTGAATCTACTCCAAACTCTACAAAGTCTAAATCTCAGGAAGCAGCTCAAACTTCGAAAAACCAACAACAAATGATTGTTGAAGATTCAAATGAAGAAAGTGTTCATCAATCTGACAAATCAACCAGTAACTGGAAGCATAAGTCTAGTCATCCCAAAGATCTCATTATTGACGACATTAATGAAGGAATTCGCACAAGATCCAAAAAGTACGAATAGTCTAGTGCTGTGGCTCTTATTTCTGAAATAGAACCCAAAAGCATAGAAGAAGCTTTATCTGATGAAAGCTGGATTGAAGCTATGCAAGAAGGACTCAGGCAATTCAGCATTAATGATGTCTGGGAATTGACTACTAAATCGGAAGGTAAATCTTTTATTGGAACTAAATGAGTTTTCAGGAACAAGATGAACGAGAAAGGAAAGGTCGTAAGAAACAAAGCAAGACTCGTGGCCAAGGGATATACGCAAGAAGAAGGGATAGACTATGACGAGACTTACGCACCAGTAGCAAGGTTAGAAGCAATTCGTTTATTACTTGCTTTTGCTTGTTATAAGAATTTCAGGTTATTCCAAATGTATGTCAAAAGTGCTTTCCTGAATGAATTCATCCATGAGGAAGTCTATGTGGAACAACCACCTGGGTTTGAAGACCCAAGGAAACCAGCCTCAGTATTCAGACTGAAAAAGACCTTATATGGTTTAAAGCAAGCACCTCGAGCTTGGTACGACAGGTTGAGTAAGTTTTTAATTAATAATGGCTTTGTCGAAGGTAAAGTAGACACTACTCTGTTTATCAAAAAAGAAAACAAAAGTTTTCTGCTTGTTCAAATATATGTTGATGATATTATTTTTGGATCCTCTAATGAAAGTCTGTGTAAGAAATTATCTAAGTCTATACAGAATGAATTTGAAATGAGCATGATGGGTGAACTAACCTTCTTTCTTGGACTTCAAGTGAAACAATTGAAGGAAGGGACCTTTATTCATCAAGAAAAATATGCTAATGATCTTGTCAAAAAGTTTGGACTGGAAAATTGCAAAAAGACTAATATACCAATGTCAAGTTCTTTGAAGATAGACAAAGATGAAGGAGGAAAGAAAGTTGACCATAAACTATACAGGAGTATCATTGGTTCACTTCTTTATCTTACTGCTTCTAGACCTGACATTTTGTTTAGTGTTTGCATTTGTGCTAGATTTCAAGCAGACCCAAAAGAATCTCATTTAAGTGATGCAAAGCGTATTATCAGATACATTGCATCATCTTCAAGCATTGGTCTTTGGTATCCTAAAAAGGGAGACTTTACTCTTCTCGGATATTCAAACGCAGACCTAGCCGGATGCAGAGTTGATAGAAAGAGCACATCGGGTACCTGTCAACTACTTGGAAGCAGGACAGTGTCTTGGCTTTCAAGAAAGCAAAGTACAGTAACTCTTTCTACAGCAGAAGCGGAATATGTAGCTCTTGGAAGTTGTTGTTCACAAATTATGTGGATAAAACAATAGCTAAGAGACTTTGGAATTGAAGATTCATGCACAGAGATTAACTGTGACAACACCAGCGCAATCAATCTCACTAAGAATCCAATTTTTCACTAAAGAGCAAAGCATATAGAGATTCGACATCACTTCATTAGAGATCATGTTCAAAATGGAGAAGTTTCGATTCAGTTTGTTGACTCAAAGAACCAACTGGCAGATATATTTACAAAGCTTTTGGAGAAAAACCAATTAACCATTCATTCAAGACTCAACATCTTGAAGTTTGAAGAAGTTAAAGTCTAGAGACTCCTAGACTCAAACGATCAATGTTTTCTTTCGTAAGTTATTTTAATTTCTTATGTCTCGATTCTCATCTTGAAAAGGTACGATCATCAACCGTGTTTGATTATTACTATCTTTAATTGACGTGATTATTGCAACGTTTCCTTTTCAAAAATGGAGTTATTTTTTAAATGAAAATTATCTAATTTTTCGAAAAAAAAAGACAGTTATTTTTTAAAAGGCATCTTTTTACTTTCTTTTATGACGTTCCGTATGCCTCTCTTCGACTTTATATATACTGTCGATTTCTCTTCATTTCACTCACAAAAACCCTAAGAGAGTACCGATCTTCTATTTCTGTCTTCTTCTCTTGTTTAATCTTCAAAAAGTTGTCATCTTTCTTGGGAAAACAAGCTTGGAATCTCTCAAAGACTGTGAAAAATGTCTTCCCAAAGAAAGTCTTCGAGGATCGCAAGCAGGGAACCACAGTAAATGCGTGAGGGGCCTACGCACTTCGATCTCACCGAGGAAGAAGAGTTTCCTAGTCAGCAGCAGAGCCCACAACATTCTCAGCAGCGTCCATCTTTTCCATCTAGACAACTGGAGGTTGCTCGACAAGAAAATGAAGAAATATTTGAAGATGCAGAACCTGTAAGAGTCTATCAACCTTCTTTTTCCTACAAGCTTTATCGTGCTTTAAAAAGGGGTGGAACTCCTTTGAACTACATTGATGAATTTCTGAAAGACAAAAGGTACAAAAATGAAACCTTCTTTTTACGCACAATGGAACGTTTGGGAATTGCCCCTGCTGGGTCAGCGGAAGAGGCATTCGCAAATATCCCAATTGATCCTCGTGTTGGAGGGCTGAATCAGATAGATGGGAATGATGATGACAAGTTATACAGTTAGTTTCAACCGAGAATGGGTGTTGCGGCAAAAATTCGGGGAAAAATGACAGACTTGTTTCGATCGGAGGAACAAAAGCATCTATACTCTAAGTTGTTGAAGCGTGGGGTGATAAACCCTAGAAGTGTAGACTTTGATTTCCTTGATGCTGTGAATGTTAAATGAGGGAAAAATTCAGTTTTCTTCAACTTGAACAATTCTATTCTGACTCTACAGAAGCCTATGCTGAACTCACTGCTTATTTCTATTCAAATCTTAGTTTCTTGGATGCAAATAGATTCTCTTTTAGTGTCCGAGATTAGGACTATGTGGTGAATGTAGATATGTTGGCTAATGTGATTGGGGTTGAGAGAGGGAGATATCAACCTATCAATGTCTCTATTGCTCGTACTACGTTGGAACTTGTTAAGGATAGAAAGACAGAGGGAAATGTTTCCTACTCAAGGATGAGTGCATTCAATATTCTGCTTCACAAGATTTTGATTAATTGCCTCAGACCAAAATCTACTTCAAAGACTGATGTTTCAAACTTAGAGGCAAAGCTGATGTATGCTATCAATGCAGGGAAAAAGTTCTCTCTTCCACATACTATTATGTTCCACATGTACAGGGCAGTGATGAAGGACAAGGGTCAACTTCCTTATCCAACTCTTGTGACAAAGTTATTCAGACATTTAAATGTTCAGCCTCCACAAATTCTCTGTGTTCGATCGTGTGATCAAATGGTGGTGGGACTAAAAATTGTCTCTAAAATGCGTTTGAAGGAACTCAACAAGGCGTTGGAGAAATTCAAGGAGAAAACTCCTGTTAAGTCTCATCAAGTCTCTTCGGCTGCAAAGAGAAAAGGAAATGAGCCCATGGTAGCTCCATCCAAGAAAAGAAAAGCTCTCATCGTTGAGGATGAAGATGATGAGGAAGACATCACCATTTCTGCTATGGCATTGAAGAACTTGAGTCGTTCTATTCCAGAATCAATGGAGAGACAAGATAAAGACTCAGATGAAACAGAACAGAGGACTGGAGAAAGAGAAAATTTAGAAGCAGAGGAAAGACAAACAGAGGAGAGAGAAACAGAAGAAAGAGATGAAGAGGAGGAAAGAATTGAAGAAGAAGATGAGAGAGGAGATCAAGCGGAAACAGAGCCTGAGGAACACTCTTCTCCACCTGAAGGCATGGAAACAGGGGGAGACCGTAAGAAAAGAGGAATGTCCTCATATCCTGCTACCAGTGAAGGAGTCAGTCGCTCTCCAGCAGATCCAGAGGACATCTATGCCTCTCAATTTCCTGAAGAGGGACATGATGTTTCATCGCCCAATCTGCGTGACCATGCTGATTTGCCATCGTCTGCTTTTACTCCATCTGATCGAGCAGAAGCCAATACGCAGACTGATAATTCAGCAGACTTTCGCAGAATTCTTGATGTTCTCTTGGAAATGCGGGGTCAGATATATGCTCTGGGATGCGAAGTTCATAATTTGTAGAATGCAGGTCAAGCTTCTTCAGTTTCTTTGAATGATCAGATCCAAGCGCTTTCTCTTCAGATTCAAGCAAATGCTAAGGGTGAAGAGGTGGCTCAACTGAAGGAAGACTTGAAAAAGCTGGAAAGCATTGTCTAGTCAATGGGAGATTTCCAGCTTGTTCGTGTTCCTAAGCATTCTTGAATCAATTCTCTTTCCATCTCAACCTTTTTCTTTTATGACAAAAAGGGGGAGAGATGCAAGATTTGAAACTTTGAATTTAAACTTGTTTAACTTTGGTTTGTGTTGATGTTTGACTTGACTTGTGTGTTTGGATGTAGATTGAATTTGGAATTTAGATTTGACTGCTTATATTGACTGCTTATATTAAGTACTATTGATATCTTATGAATGGCTTTACTCACATGAAAGACTAACCTATTTTCTGTGGTTGCAGATTCTAGTGTTATCATTAAGCCATTTATCTTTATAAGATATCAATATTTGCTTGAGTAATATTTTGCAGGTTAAAGTTATTCAAATCTGCAGGAAAGTTTTGTCACCATCAAAAATGGGGAGATTGTTGGAGAAATCTTCCTGGAATATTTTGAAGCTGACAAAACGTTTTCATAAGTCTAGTCTGAAGATTTGCAGACTCTACTATTCAAAGTCTGAAGACCTCCGAACTGCCAGACTCAAGACTCAAAGTCTATTCTCATTGACAGTTTCTAGACCGTCGAAAAGGATTATCCAGAACTGGGTGTTTCATTAAGGATTTGACCTTATCGACTGGAGAAGATCTCTTAGCTGGATATGACATAACGGAATCCTTTATTTGATTATGATTGATTTAGAGATTAAGGATCCGATGATTGGCGAAGTATACTTGGAAGGTTCTACTTATGAAAACTGGAATCCTGATTGTATGGGCGAGCAGGATTGATGGGCTATCGACATGTTCCTTTAATAGCTCGAATGATCTTCCTAATTGATTCCGTCCAATGGGTAGATTGGAGATATTCCTTTGGTAAGTGCCAACGGGTATGATGGCATAAAGGAGTATAAAATGAAGACGTTCTAGTTGTTCGAGTGTGTGCACGATAGAAGAATTCCAAAGTCTGAAGCTCTTTGTTCTTAGTCATTTCATTTACTGAGCGAAATCTTGTACGCAAAATAGAGTATATACTTTGAGAGACCTTGAGGAAGTGTGGTAGAGGTTCTACACTGTGGAATTAAGGAAGAGACTTGCTGTAACATCTCTTTTGTTTATAGTGAAATTCAGCCGGTAGGCTGTCAGTGCGGAAGAGTGGACGTAGGCTTAGAATAAGCCGAACCACTATAAACCTCGTGTTCAATTTTCTCTTCCCTACTCTCTGCTTTACTTTGATCATAATTTGTCTTGTTAATCAAATAAGAACTTCTTTTCTATTATCTGCTTAGTATTGTTCTTATATCACGAATGATTATTTTTACACCTATTCACCTCCTTCTAGGTGCTCATATTAGCTATCTCACCTGTTTGGGAAGCATCTACTTATGGAAACTTAGATTTTGATTGTATGGGTGACCAGAATTATCAGATTTTCATCTCAATCTTTAAACGGCTACAAGATTTCCTTAATCGATTCTGTTCAACGGATTAATTGGAAGAAATTCCCCTCTAGAGAATGCCAACGGTTAGAAAGGCGTAGAGGAGTATTTAAGGAGGTCATTTAGTCCATTTGAGAAAGTGTGTGAAAATTAAAAATCCAAAGTTTGAGGCTTTTCCAACCACTTATTCTTCATAGACAGTGCTTACAAATTGTATTCAAGAGAGAAAAACACAAGAAGAGTGACTTAGTGAGAGAAAAAGAAATCATCCACTGAGCGATCGTACTCAAATCATTGTATTTATCTATTGATACTTTAGTGAATTTCAGCCAAAAAGCTGTTAGCGTGGAAAAGTGGACGTTGGCTTAATTTAAGCCGAATCACTATAAATCTCACGTTCAATTTTCTCTTCCCTTAACTCTTTTTGATTAGTTCGTTGCAATCTTTTTTCTGAACTTTTCAAATTTCTAAACCATATCTAATTGGGTTTGAATTTATTTCCGAAGTCTGGTGGCACTTTTAGTTAGACTTTGCTTGCAATTTAACTTATTATGCATTTATTTGCTTAATTTGTTTTTACACCTATTCACCCCTCCTCTAGGTGGTATTACTAGCATTTTCACGCTTGTGATTCAACGTTCGTTTTATCATTACGCATCGAAGAGATTAGTTGTTTCTTCAGCTGACTTTATTCTTACAATTAGATAAGTGATTAAACCATGGACTTTGTTGTGGGGGTCTTCCCGTGATGAAATATTAAACTCTTGCGTTCTTGTCAAAATGACATATAAGAATGGCAGTTATTATAGTAAAGAATCGAACATTGAAAACCAGCATCAAGGTCCCATGTTTTCTAGTCTTCGAAGTGGAGCTCAAAATTCAGAAAAAAATAGAGCAACCCGGTCGATAATAATGGATTTAATCGGTCACTTGTGCTACGCGAAGAAACTGTTATAGAACAAAAACAAAAAGAATGAAACATGTAGAAAGATATTGACTTGTAATTTACCCGAGACCTACATGAGGAGGATACATCAAGAAAATGATAGCTCTACGTTATAATTTACCACAGAAGATAGACAGATATATATATATATGAACGTTGTTGTTACCATCGAAGGATGAAGCTAAACATTAAAAATGCGACTTAAAATAGTCCTAGAAACCCCCGGCCATCTTGAAGTCCATTAAGGGGGAAAAACTAGTGCACTTGGTGACTCTAACTTGACCAACAAGAAAATTACCAATTCGTTCTTAACCTATGGTATAGATGTCAATATAATTCTAAAGTTTTCAATTTTGCCAATATATTCCTTCATCATGATGTGAAAATATAATCATTCCTATTAATTACTGCTGAAAATCACAAACATAACCATCCATGTGCTACCTAAATCACTTGTATGCAATTAAAGAAATTTTGCAGTTTCGAAATGCATTCTCCTATTATATAAAGCTTTGAAAATAAAAGTTATTTCATTTAAAATATGCTTAATAAATTGTTTCGAAGTCACTCACATCCTTAAAATAAAAATAAATGTACGTTTAGATCTCAAATTCTCTTATCGAAAAGAAAAGTTTATATTGGCGATATTTTAAGACATGGATTTATCTCACAATCTTCTTTTGCCTTTCCTTTGTACTGAAAAAAAAAGGTGGCTTTTGATACATGACATTTGCGCACAAAGTTCTGCACATCATCCATTTCGTTAATGAAAGATTTTATGGTAAATGAACCTAAATTATCGCTCCCTTCATGTCTCTTCCACTCACTCAAGAACAATTTCGTCATACATGTTATCCATTATTAGATTATGTCTTAAGTTGAAGCTATCGAATAAAACCAGACCTGAAATAATTCACGTAAAGCACCTCGCTGATTTTGTGAGATTTTATTTGCACATGGGTTTTATTGTTTTTTCGTTTAATGTTCAGTCGTTGCGCATGGGCTTTCATTCATGATTAGCCGCAAGAAGATCCGTTCTCACCTGCAAATCACTTGAGAGATTTGTTGTTTTCAGTGGAAGACAGCTGAGATGGTGCGTCTTTTTCACTTTCTTTAGCTGCAAAGGTGACTTTCCATGCTACAATGAAGACATAATGGTGATTCACGCGCAGCAACAAATTAAATTAAGGCATTATGGTGACATTCTCCCGGTGCACTATAAAAGGCAATGGGAGACGACGTGAAAGGCACGGTCGAGAAAGGTCGACAAAAAGCAAAAGAAAGAGCATCCCTCCTTTTTAATTGTAAGTAGACGGGTCCTTTCGTTTTGTCCTCTTTCTGAAGAGTCTCTCTCAATCTGGGGCGCAAGAGAGTGTTTTAAACACCCAAGTTCTGTGCAAATTATTGAGTGTTTACGTGAGATTAAAAATTATGGGTATGGATGTAATTTAGGGCTGAAAATTACTTGAGTGCATAAGCAATTGAAACTCTGTAATTATCGTATTATTTAATAAATTATTTGCTAGTTCTCCCTATGAATGTAAGTACTGACTGTTAAAACATTGTCCTACATCACTTGATAATGGGTCTCAAATATTCCTTATATTCATGTGATCTCCCTCAATCTATAGGATTAAACTTTTGGGTTGGACTTTCTATCATGTTATCAGAATGTGTGTTCACCCTTATCAAATTACATGGGTCACTCGTAATCTGGCCTAAACGTAAGAGAGGTGGTATTTCTCCACCTATCAGTATAAGCTTCTGAGTTGGATATTTCTATTACAAACATTAGACCAAATTATGTAAATCTCTCTTGTGTCGTTCATTGTTCCTCCTGTTGTTTGCTCTAATAATTTCATTTTCTCGTGTCTCCGTATAATTACTAAGATCCGGTCCATCTTATAACGTCCTCTCTCTCTCTCTCTCTCTCTCTCCAATCATCACTACTATTATTATACGAATGTGAATGCCCTTCAGACAAATTAGGAGAAAGAAGAGCATTCAACTGATATGACCGGAAAACAAAGCAAAAAACGCAAAAGCACTAGAAAATTCATGAGCAAAGACTTTGACTGAACAGAATCTCTGTAAAGCCAAAGGAGAGGAGAGTGAATACGAGAGATGTTCCACTGTTATGTTAGGAAACAATATAAGTAATACTTTATATTAAAACTAGTTTCCGATATTAATGCAATAAGTTAGGCAGGGAAAGATTAATATTGAATAGTTGATGCTGAGATAAATAACTTTTGAACACCAAAAATAAGTAGGAAGCATAGTATCGAGAACAGATAGAAATTCTTAGGATGAGACTAATTCTCGTGAAAATAGTAAGCTTGACCTACATATAATATTGCTAGTTTACTTAATACGGAGAAGTTATGACTTAAACAAAAAATTGTTACTTGAAAGTCAGGTGAATAAAGTTTGTTATCATCAAATGTAACTATATGCTCTCATTTTCAGCCTTCCCAATAGAGCACTGATGATATATTGGCCTTGAAATAAATCACAAGACAGATGCCTCACAAGGATTTTAATTCAATTTAGGGCAAAAGGGTTTATTTTTACGATACTTGCTAAAATATCAAATTTAGGAATCGTAGACAAGTTTCCTTGCCAATTGATGTGAAAGGTATTCATAAATTAATCCACCACGTTTTATGTTAGTTTGAGTGCGTCTACAACAATAATTGGATAATTCCCACTATGGAAGCTTCGGTTGGCCAACACATTATACTTTTGACTTTGTCTTAATGATTTACTTTAAGACATTTTCGATCATATAATCCATCCTTTGTTGAGCGTCCACCACAATAAACAGGCTAAACTTCCATTCTAGCATCAAAGAGTGGAGAGGTTATTGATTTTCTCGGATCCATGTCTTTGTACCGTGTATTTCTGCTTGTATCGCAAGTTCTACTGCTAGTAAGGAGTTGTGATGCGAAGAAGAATCACTTGTGCACTGCTTCTTCTTGCGGCCAGGTTCGTAACATAAGCTATCCCTTTCGATTGATGGGCGATCCAAAAGAATGTGGCCTCTCTAATTATGAGCTAACTTGCGAAGATAATCGCACTGTTCTATATTTGTTTGCCCGGCGATATTATGTGAAATCGATCCAGTATAGTCAGGATCACGGGAAAGATAACATCCATGGTAATATCACGGTGGTTGATGATAAACTGCAAAAGGGTAATTGTTCGTCCCTCCCACGCTCCAACTCTATACCCTCCTACAATCTATACGATCCTTATCTGCCATCCTTTCAAGCATCGGTGGTCTTTATGAAGTGCTCACAACTCGTTGCCTCCACTTCATATATCAATACCAAACCATGTATCGATGGAGCATACTCTGTCGACACACTCCCTAATTTTTTCCAAATGAAGGAGTACTCATATGCTGTACAGCATGGGTCTGGTCTAAAGGTAGGGGATATTAAGGATTCTTGCACCATAACCATGATGGCATTAGCACCGGACTTCTGGAGGTGGGAAGGGGATCAACATAATGGGAGCTCACCATACAAGGACCTCCACAACATGATGGCCGAGGGATTCAATCTCTCCTTCTGGGAAGATGCAAAAACACAGTTTCCAGTGTGCTTCTTAGGTATTCAATACGGAAGGATGCTGTGCGTACCCTACTTCGCCCGTAAGTGTCTTTCCAAGTAACATTTCTTTATTCTACCTCTCGGTTACATTCATTAAAGCTTTTCTTAAAAGAAATTGTGTGTGTATTTATCTATATAGACCATGTTGACCCAGTTCACTTGACTTAGTGATCATATAGTTTCACAATAAGACCCATATAATTATTAATTCAGATGATAGTCCAGATTTTACATGGTTGAACTTAGGCAAGTTGAGAGAAGTGTCAAAATGGGTCATGGAGTCATTATTTAATTTATACTTTTAGGACCAAATTGTATATGGATTTTTTAAACATTAAAGGGTCATGTGAAAGTCTGATAAAAACTTGGAAGTTTAATCAAAATTGGGTCTTAATGAATTTCCAAAGATGCCTTTTTGGGGCCTGTCTGGCTGATGAGGAAATGTGGTCAAGTAAGCTTGCAAAGCACACTAGACTGGGAGTGTCTAGTTGTCCTGGATGGTGGTACACTGGAGCCGAAGGCGAGGGGTGCATATTTCTAGTCTATGTACAAGTGGTGAAAGGATATGGTACAAATAAGAATTCATTTAGTATTAAGATCAGCAACAATGTTACCTTCAACGAGTCTCTTCTATTTCAGAATAAGAGTGAGGGACCAATTTTTGAAAGAGATTTAGATGGTGTTTAAAATTAGGTGGGGATTCAAGGTGAGACAGAGACGAGGGTCCTGAAGAGGTAATAGCTTCTATAGAGTCATCAAATTCCCTAGCAAATGACAGATCCTTCGAGGCTATAATTGAGAGTGAAGCTTCGACTTGGTTGTTGGAGGTTGATAAGCTGTAGCTATAGTTAACCGCAGACGTCGAGATGGATGATTTTCGGGCAGTGAAGGAAGTTTTCGGTATGTGGATGCATAGATTGATGATGGCTAAGGTGTTGCGAGCGACTCTCGAGAGAGTTACGATGGGAAAGAATCCAAGTGCTTCAAAATTCAGCTAGTGAAATCTGTAACAACCTCTTTTGCTACTTATATAGATCACATAAACTATCAGGGCACATTGAGGTAGAGGTGGAGCATGTCCCATGCTTTATATACTTGTACCACTATTGGTTGGTATAATACTAGACCTGATCTTTCACATGCCACGAAGAGAATGCATATGACTGATCGAAGTATGCATTGTGAGGCAGTGCAATTGACCCTCATTTATTTGTTTGGGATAAAGGCTCTTTCTGGCATAAACAAAAGAGAACTAAATCTGATTATAATTTAAAAAAAAAAATGCAAAGAAAATGTAGATTTACATCGTTTTCTAGAGGATGGAAGTTCAAGCAGTGAGGTAGTAACAGATTTTGCGGACGAGAGATACTTAAGGAGCCTGAAGAGTCATGGATTTTAATGCTAACATCATTATGCATTGATTGGAGTGAATTAATTGAAGAAAGAAAAATGAACTAAATCGTTCATATCCAAGCTTCAAAATTTTGGATCTAACATCCATGGCCGAAATTGGGTTACCCCAATTTTGAGCCAAAAAAAATAATTTAATGCAACCAAAATTTTCTAAAACATATGTATATATATAGCAATACCATATAACAATTTCTAACATACATCATTCAATAGAAGGCAATTTGAAAATTTTAGAAACTTTTCAAATTATGAAACCTAGAAATTCAAATTCAAAATTCTCATTCAATATTCAATGAAACTATACAAATTATATATGGTTGGAAGTATCTCGACATGTAGAACAAAATTCCTAAGGTTTTAGAATTGATTGATAAAAAAAAAAATCACATGAAATAATAACGACAATATTCAGGTTTTAAAAGAATTTTGAATTTTTTTATTAAAAAAATATAACTTTGCATTCTACAATCATATACGACCTACTTTGATATCACATGTTGATATTAACATCATAAACATCAAGATTAGTCAACATAAACAACCAAACAATAAAAAACAATCGGATCCATATATGAATGTAAAACACCATAAAATATATGCATAGCGGAATTAGATTGTACCCATTTGAGTCATTATTTTACTCAAATGAAGTAGATCAGTTTAATTGGAAATCAATGATCTATTGGAATGCCGGATCTTCCTTTCTATAAAATATTTCATTAGAGCAACTTTAATGAGAGCAAAACAACTGATCGGTATAACATATCTTTATATAGGTTAAAGAGAGGATCTAACAAACTCTAATAACTTAGTGTGCCAACTGGGTCTCTCCTATCATGAGCTTCAATTAAACACAATTACATACACTTTGCTGCTCAACTAGGCTCATTAAACCCAATTCAATAGGATCACTAAAGGGTTCTCATATATTGGAATATCTATTAATCTGATCATAATTAATGTAAGCCCATATTCAAGAAATTTCCAACAGTTGCACCTACTAATAATGGCAATTGTGGGTAGCTCTAATTATATTACTTTATGTTTAGACATGTGCCATACCTTAATGTCAATAAGTTATTTATATTGAGCACAACTTAAATAAAAATATAAGCATTTCCAATCAAAGTAATACGAAATTTTTTTTCATATTTTTTAAAAACATAATGATTTTATAAAAATTATATACTTTTCTATCAAAAGTCCTGATTTGGGAACAGAAGGCCCCAAACAACCTTTTAAGTCTATGCATATGAATCTATATTTGGTTGATTTCCTTTTCTTGTGTTGTATTATTGCATCGCGTTGTTTATTAGTACCAATTTTTGTATTCAATCCAATTTATGTTCCTTCCTTTGTTAATTCGTATTATAATTCATCGATTGTTCTTTCATTATTCAGTTACTTTTAGTGACTTTTCTTGTTTGTCTGCAGACAAATCCGTATGGAGTATCACCGCAAATGTTGCAATAAATGCATTTCCAAATATCATCTTTATCTTTGGTATGAAAAATTCTTTTCTGCTCGCAGTTTTCGATGTCTCATTTGTACCCCGCCAAACGATAAAACCTCTTTAGACGTTCTTCACATCCATGGAAAGACCTAAAGAAAAGATTACTCAATGCTAATCCTTTGACAATTTTCTCTGCAGTTCACTTCATGGCCGCAAAATTCATACTTGGAGCTCCATGCGTATTGATATTTTTAATCTATAAGTGGATGAGAAGGCATCAAGCAATGGATGCAAATATCGAAGAATTTCTTCAAGCTCATAACAGCTTTTTGCCTATAAGGTACTCTTACTCGGATATAAAAAAAATCACAAAAAATTTCAAACACAAATTAGGGGAAGGAGGTTTTGGTTCTGTGTACAGAGGAACACTTAGAAGTGGCAATGAAATTGCAGTTAAGATTTTGAACAAACCAAAATCTAATGGCCAAGACTTTATAAGCGAAGTGGCTACTATAGGAAGGATCCACCACATCAATGTCGTACAACTTGTTGGCTATTGTTTCAATGACTCCAAACAAGCTCTCATGTATGCTTTCATGCCAAATGGATCTCTGGATAAGCACATTTTCTCTAGGGATGATGATAGATTTCTTGATCATAAGAAGATTTATGAGATCTCTCTTGGTGTGGCTAAGGGAATAGAATATCTACATCGGGGATGTGACATGCAAATTCTACATTTTGATATCAAGCCTCACAATATTCTTTTAGACCAAAATTTCACTCCGAAAGTCTCTGACTTCGGGCTTGCAAGACTTTTTCCTGTGAACCAAAGCATAGTTTCGTTAACTGCTGCAAGAGGAACCTTGGGATATATGGCTCCTGAGCTATTTTACAAGGACATTGGTGGTGTCTCTCATAAAGCTGATGTTTATAGTTTTGGGATGTTGCTCATGGAAACGGCCAGTAGAAGGAGAAATGTAAATGCAAATATTGAGCGTTCAAGCCAAACTTATTTCCCTTTGTGGGTTTATGATCAACTCAGTAAAGAATATGTGGTTGAAATGGAAGAAGTAGACGAGGAAAGAGAGATAACTAGAAAGATGGTAATAGTTGCTCTTTGGTGTATACAATTAATGCCTAAGGATCGGCCATCAATGAGTAGAGTCATAGACATGCTTGAAGGAAATATTGATAAATTGCAACTGCCCCCGAAACCGCTTCTGTATCCGTCCAATGAAACAGTTGATGATGTCAACACTGAAATAGAAGTTGAATCATTTTCAACATTATCAAGTACTCCAACAACTTTTGAGGGGTACCAATTTCGAAATAGCAATGAAATTACAAAATCGTGCATTGTTTAATTTTCTTTTGTCCATGTGACTGTAATGCATGATGAACATAGTTCCATCTGAAGCATAATTGACATGTAATTGGTGAACCCAGATTTCATCGTTTGTTAATTCCTGTGTCTTTTACAAGAATTGCCTCATGGCTATTTATTTACACTTCTTATTTCCCGAGTGCTCTTTGTATGACAGACCAAACTCGTTTTGTATGGAGCAATGAGCCTTTCTCCCGTTCTCTCCAACGCCCAATATAAAGCCGATTCAAACTCTCTCCTTGCCACCGAAACCTCACACCATCAACCCTCGACTGCCACCTGATCACCCACCTCGATGACGGCCACCTCAACCTCATGTCCGGAGATGGGTCCCATACCAACCTCCTCTCCTTCTCTCTCCTCCTCAACTCCTCCATTCGCTTCTGTGCGTTTGAGCTTGGGAGCCACGTCCATCGCGCTTGATTGGCCCCAGCTTGAGCCCGACTCGGCGATCCTCAGCTCGCTCATCTCTCTCTATTGAAAATGCAATGACCGGGCTGAGGCGGAGAGGATTTTTAGGGACACGGGTAATAAAAGGGACTTGGTTTCTTAAAGTTCCACGATCTCTTGCTTTGCCAATAATCTCATGGAGTTTAAAACAGTTAGTACTTTCGTTCATATGCTTGAAGATGGTTGTTTCCCTAGTGATTATAGTGTGGCAGCAGTTATCCAGACTTGTTTGGTTCCGGAGAATGCATTGACTGTTGATACAGTTCTCGGGTTTATTATCTAAAGTGGGCTGTCTTGATTTCGATGTGTGTTGGGTGTGCACTGGTTGACATGTTTGCAAAGGGTAGTACTGATTTGGTTTCAGCTCGTAAGGTATTCGAGAAAATGCCTAAGAAGAATATGGTTGCTTAGACTTTGAAATCATAGAAAAATAATAATTTATTATTTTTTAATTTATTTTTTGTGGAATTATCTTTTTGCTGGAAACTGAGTCTTGAGACCCGCATTCAGAACTTTTTTTAAGTATAAAAACAACTTTTGCCAAAATAAAACTCAAGTTAACAAAGAGTAAAATAAATAGCTAATGAAGTACTTATGCAAGTAAAAACTTACGGCCTTTGATCAAACTAAGATTTTAACTTCGGTGAAAGACCAATATTACGATGAATTTTTTTATGTTGCTAAAGCAAATAAAAGTTTACAAAACAAATCTAGAGAACTCTACTTATAGAAATAACTTTGATAATACCCTTTATTATTTCCTCTCAAGAAAAATTAAATGTATATTTTTTCGTTTTACGTTTCACATCGATCTTATGTGGAGTTCCCACATGCAATAAAAATAATCATTGATTATTGGTGATTACATATGAATTTCGCACCCACCCTTTGTTAGGATTCTACCTCTGTCGAGGACCTATCAAAGTAAATAACATTACAAGTGATAGTTTCTGATACGACATAATAACATAACTCAAATGGTATTGAGTTTTTTTGTGGTTAGATCAATTCCAAGTGAATACACGACACTCAATTAGGGCATGCATGAAAAAAAATTTATTTCTCTATTTCTTTATTTTTTTTGTTACCTATAACAAGTTTGTAATAGAAATCTATTTGGTAATATAATTTCATTTTTTCTATTTATGAAACGGATTTCTATTCTAAAAATAGATTTGGAGTAGAAATTAAAAGTTAAAATTTTAGCTTTTCTATTTCTTGAACAAAAGTGAAAAATGAAAATTCTTATCATTGTTTACTCTCATCATTGTTCGTCGCCCACCTATTGCTCGTGGGATGCTGGATGCTCACCATCAAAGTCGGATGCTCACCACCGATCACCAATTGCTCGCCACCAGTTGCCGCTAGACGTCGGTCGCCACCAAAAACTTGGTGCCAGACGCCAAGCATCGACCACTAGATGCCAGCTGCCGAAAGCTGAACCAAACTGCCGCCTCCTTAATAATAGAAATTTTATTCTATTTCAAATGAATTTATATTCCAAAAACAGAAATTTTGAGTTGTTATCAAACACATTTTTTTGCTCAAAATCTCATCCAAGGATTAGAAGTTGAGAAATCAATTTCTGGCTAGAAATTTTGTCATGCACACCCTCAGTAATCATGTCATATAGCTACGAGACATGAATAACTTGTTTAATTTATTAGATAATATCGACATGATCAGTGTGTGACCCGCTTAGCCATAATTAGTTAAGAGACAATTATATCCATGTCATTCACTATAAGATTTAATAGTATCCCATTACCCATAAACATTATTTTAATACGATTCAATTATAATCGGCAGACAATTTATTGTGATTTGTAAACAATTTTAAAAAAATTGAGGATAATTTATGTCAAGTTCGTGGGTTAATTTCATGTCATAAATCAAGCAATTATGTCAACCTGTTATTTGATTTTGTTACATAGATCATGTCGTGTGAACCTATCAATTTTTGGATCATGTTTATTAAAATATTTAAATATTAAACTACACTTTTATCCAACAATTTAAAAATTTGGATCAATTGAGATTGGTCTTCCAAAATTTTAAATACGGGTTCTGAGTTCAAATATCTTGGGACTCAAATTGCCTTATTATATATTTCAGAACGTAAAAGTATGTTAGCTTCAGATTAGCTTTAGATGTGGGTTTCGATCCTCACGCATTGTAAAAAGGTAGGGTAAAAATCTGAGAGTGAGTTGAAAGTAAAAATAAAACTCAAAAAAGAAAAAAAAAAGTTAGGATATGCCACTTTTAGATTCTTTTCTCTTTTAATTAAAGGAGGGACAAATGTACTTATGATGCGCTAGAACTAGTGCGCAAGGACCACTGCCAGGTTTCTTAAGATGCACGTCGTAAAAAATATAGTTATTATATGTAGGATTGAATATCTCGTTTTCAGTAACCATTATATAGATGTGTACATATATATATATATATATATATATAACGACTCAAGCTATAAAAGGGAAAAAAGGAAAAAAGAAAGGGCAAAAAAGAATAAAAGAAAGAGCTACAAGAATTAATTGACAAGGGGCACATAAATTTTGTACTGTAACTCGTGTTGATGCTTCCCCTATCTAATGAAGAGATCTCGATGAAATTGAAATACAAAAAATTTACTAAGCTCCATCTTTTACACACACACAAAAAAAAAAAAAAAATTTTGGTACCTCACCATGCATTTTGCAAGCTGCGACACAAATAATATATGGCACATTAATATTGAAGGAAGTATATGGACTTATCCATTGTCTGAGGCAGCTCCCTCTAATTCCATAACCTAGGCTCCTTATTTCATGAAAAATGAGTAATTGGGGAAACATTTTTCTGAAAAAAAAAAAAAAAGTTGCTTTTATTGCTTAAAGAAATAAATTAACCAACAATATTTCCATCCTCCACAAAAATATTTAAATATAAGTTGTTATTGATATTGAAGATATTTTTCATTTGTCGCGACCTAAATTTTCAAGGGTGAATTACCAAAGTTTAGGTTAATAGATTACTAAGTCCGAAGACTTAGCTCGGACCCTCCCAAGTCCTACCAATCGCGACTTGAAATTAATCTATTTAAACATGCAATTATATTCAATTTGGAGCCGCCACTAACCAATTAGGGTTGGTTAAAAACTCAAGTAAAGTATGGGAGAATACTTCACTTTTGCGAACCAGAGATTCAGTAGGTCCGGAGACATGATTATGCTAGATTAGTCTAACACCCTTTCGGTACCTTTTATTTTAATTTCAAAAATATTTTGCAGGCAATGTTGATTAATTTTAACTTAAGCTACTAACATGCAGATGGTGGTCATACGGGTGCACAATCAATAAAATAACATTCAATAAAAAAAAAATGCTAATAAAAATGCAAGCCCTAAACATGATTTCTAAATGACATGACACCTAATTTTTCTTTTTTCTTTTAAAAAAGTTATTATATGCAATCTTAATTTAAACTTAAAATACATGAATTTATTTTAATGACATGCGAGATACAATTCATATGGTATGACTTAAACTTATCACTATATGTATGCAATCTAATTTTTATAATCCTAAATATGCATGTGCTACATGATATGAGATGAATGACATGGTATTTCTACATGCATGCTCTTTTATGATTTTATTTTAATGATGATTCATTTGTAATACATATATGCAACCTATGCTAAATAATGATGATATGAGATTAATTATGAATTAACCTATTAACTAACCAAGGAAATGATCTTTTTTTTAATTTTTTAATGACATAATGTTTTTTATTGAAAAGAAAGCAACTTAATGGTGCAATGATCATCTTTTAGCATTTTCTTTTTTATTAAAAAAAAATATCACTCATATGGCATGCATAACATTTTTTGTTCAACTTTTTGTTTTATTAAATGAAAATTGACTTAATCTAAAAATATCTAGGTGTGTTGCTTTAATATGAAATGTGCGGACATAAGTACCTAAGTTCTAGATATGAAAATATTTTACTAATAAAAAAATTCTAATTAAACCTATTATGCAAATTAACTAGCATGTACCTAATATTTTTTTGATTTGTTTTTTTATTGAAATTCGAAATTAATAATAAAGAATAAGTAAAGTATCTAAAGTGAATAATATTCTAATTTATTTTAGGAATAAATTTAACTTAAACTATATCTTATCTTAAAAGCTATATAAGAAATCAAGACATGCCAACATTATTTAAAATTAGCCCTAACAAAAATCACCCATCTAAAAGTATAATCTAAAAATTATAATTCTATAAATGCAATTCTAATTTACTAACCCTAAAAATACAATCCTAATTTACTAAACCTAAATGCTCCAATGCAATATTTAGATTTTTATGCACTTTTTGATTTTTTTTTAATCTTTTCAAACAAGTAATTATTTTAAAAGAATGAAGATAAGAATTAAATAATCGAAAAAATAATCTGTTGTCTCACGGATTAAATTAACAATTATTTTAACTCTATAATGATTTAATAATTGAGTTAAAATAATTGAAATGCTATCAAAATTCCTAAAAATTAAAGTAATAAAAAAATGACCCGACGTCTTACGAGTCAAATTAATGATTACCTTAATTTGGAATAAAACTCCTAATGTCTACAAGGTCTACAAATATTGACATATAACTTAAAAATAAGCTAACATAACATGAAATAAGTAAAAAAATAAAATAAACTACCTAAGGCTTGGAAAATGGCAGCAGAGACGGTGGTTCAGTGATGGGTCGTGGTAGCTACAGTAATGTGGTCGTCGAACTCCGGCTCAGCTCGGGTAGCAACTGGACCTGCAACAAAAACGAGGGAGGCAGCAAGTGGGTCGTGGGCACAGCAGCAGGCTCGGATCAGGAGCGGCCTCGCGGGTTGCTGCAGCGGGCAGCATCGGGGTCGAATCAACACGACGGTGGCTTCGTCGGGATGGTGGAGCGGCTCGGCAGCAGCAACGTGCAGGGGACGCAGTGGTGCGGCGCGGTGCAGGGACGCAGGCTTGCGGACGAGGGTTCTGGCGAGATGGGGGAAGCGACGACTTCGCGAGTCTAACTCTGGCGGAGGCGCGTCGACTGGTTTGAGATCTACTGGCGTTGGAGCAGAAGCGTCGCGGGTGGAGGCTCGAGTAGAGGCGGTGGGTTTGAGGTGCTGCGGGGTTGGTTTGAGCTGCCGCGGTAGAGGTCCTGTAAACGGCTGTGGCGCGGTGAGCAAAAAGGGGTCGAGCGCTGGAGGGCAGCGGAGTCGGTGTTGCTAAGGCAACGGCAAGCGCGCTGAGGTCGCGGGCAGATCTCGGGCAGAGGTGTCGCGACGGCGGATTGTCGGGCGAGTGGAGGCAGACCACCGGGTTGCTGGGCGCAAAATGCAGGTCGTGGGCTTCGGGTGGTTGGGCACGGCAGCGTCGGTCGCTCGAGCGTGCAGCAAATCGACCTCAGGTGGCGTCACGGGTGGTCGGTAGCGGCAAGAGGGCACTTGGGCCGTCGGAGCAAAGCCAGAAGTGATGTGCGGCGGGGGATGCGCGCAGCGGAGAGACCGGCGAACGGCAGACGGAAATGCGGTGCTCAGAGGCGGCGAACGAAAGCGGAGGTGGCAGAGGCGCAGTATAGCGATAACGGGTCTGCAGCAACGAAGCGGAGGGTCCAGCGAGGAAGAAAGATGAACAGAGTTTTTCGTTTTCCGTTGTTTTTTTTTTTTTTTTTCTTTTCTGGCTCTCACCTTTCACTCTCACATCACTTTCACATCTCTTCCTTCTATCCCTCTCTGCACACTTCTTCTTTTCTGTAAAAAGGACAATCGAAAGTTTTCTCTCTTTCTCTTCACTTTGCTATTTTATCTTCAACGAACAATGAAGAGAAGCCCCCCTCCCCTCGGTTCTAAAGCCTCGCATTTTAGTGAAAGCGCTCAAAGTTGTTTCTATAGGCGAGATATTCACTCAACGACTCCAACAACAAAGTGGCTCCAAAATCACACGGTTGAGTCTTTGAATTCAAAATTATTATTATTTTTTTTAATTTCCCTCTAATCAAATATTATCTTCTATTTCTATTTTCTAAATTTAAATGAGGTGTCAACAGCTGCCCCTCTTTGAAGGGAAGCTCGTAGAGATTTTCTTCAAAGATAAATGACACATAAATTTAGACCATGCAGAATGAATGCAAAATGAATATGAAATGCATATTCAAATGTTAATGACCTCTTTTTCAAATAAATTTAATTCTTTTTGAAATGCAAGGTCATGATTTGGTCAAGAACGTAGATCTCAATGTGTCTATGCTCAATGAAATGCAAATGCAAAATGAATGCAAAATGAATATGAAATGCATATGCAAATATTAATGACCTCTTATTCGTTGGATGAGGATCAGGTTCGTTACCTTTCTTCTCCTGTCTCAGACGTTGAAATTCGGGATACTCTGTTTTCTCTTGCAACCGGTAAAGCCCCTGGGCCTGACGGTTTTAATGTGGATTTCTTTAAACATTCCTGGGATATTGTTGGTGCTTCGGTTATCATTGCTGTTAAGGATTTCTTTGTGACCGGGAAGCTGTTAAAACAAATTAACACAACCATTATTGCCCTTGTGCCCAAGATTCCCAATGCCTCGACCGTCCATGACTTCAGGCCAATTGCGTGTTGCAATACTATATATAAATGCATCACTAAGCTTATTGCTAACCGTCTGGCTCGTGTCTTGCCCTCCATTATCAGTTTACCTCAAAATGCATTCGTAAAGGGAAGACACATCAGCGACAATATCTTGCTTGCTCAAGAATTATTTAGTGGATTTCAGCATGATCCATATCGAGCTAAGTGTGTCATTAAGGTTGATTTTAAAAAGGCTTATGATACGGTAAGTTGGGAATTCATTGAAGTTTGTTTACAAGCTTTCCGGTTTCCTCAAATTCTGACTGATCGCATTATGACGTGTATCCGATCCCCCAAATTTTCTATCTGCTTAAATGGGGATCTTCATGGATTCTTTGCTAGTGGAAGGGGCATCCGGCAAGGCGACCCGATATCTCCATACATATTCACACTTGTGATGGAAGCATTTACCGGATTATTGGACATCCAAACCAGTCGCCTTGAATTTGGATTCTTCTGGAGATGCAAATCGACTAAGCTCTCCCATTTGTTCTTCGCTGATGATGTCCTCTTATTCTCGGAAGCTACCTTAGCCTCGGTTGGTCTATTAAAATCTGGAATTGATTCTTTTTCCAGCTGGAGTGGATTGGTGCCGAATCTGAACAAGAGTGAAGTATTTCTGTCTGAAGGATCTTCTGGCCTTCGAAATGACATACTAAATATGCTTGGTTTCCAGGTTGGTTCCTTGCCCTTTCGTTATCTTGGTGTCCCTGTTATTTCTGCAAGATTAGGGAAGGCGGACTGCATAACGTTGGTCAATGCAATAACGGCTCGAATTCAATCTTGGACCCATAGATTCTTGTCATTTGCTGGTAGAGTTCAGCTCGTTAAATCTATGCTCTATTCCATTCAAGTCTTTTGGGCGAGTGTATTTTTTCTGCCCCGTGTCTTTGTCCTTGATCGAATTGAGAAGATACTTCGGCAATTCTTATGGAAAGGTCCGAATATGGGTCCGGGTGGGGCCAAAGTAGCCTGGAGCGACGTTTGCCTCCCGAGAGAAGAGGGAGGCCTTGGAATTCGGACCTTGAGAGAAAATAATCTCGCCCTTATGCTCAAGCATATTTGGAAGCTCTTCTCGGACAAAGAATCTCTCTGGTGTAAGTGGATCCACTCCACATTTTTAAACCGGAAGAATTTCTGGATTACTCCTATCCCCACTTATTGTTCTTGGGCTTGGAAAAGCTGTGTCATTCTGGTTCGATCCTTGGCACCCTAATGGCCCTCTCAATATTCTATTTTCCAACCTGGAGATATATCGTTCCGGCATCCCCCGAGATGCCTCTGTTGCTGATGCCTTGTCCATGCCTCTTGGTTGGTATGTTATTAATGTTAGGGCTAATTGGTGGGATCCCCTACCTGAGTTTAATCAACAAGAAGACCGTTTCCAATGGTTACGGCATCCATCGGGGAAATTCTCAACGGCGTCGCTTGGGATCTCTTCGAGACCCAAAGGAAATGTGGTGTCTTGGTCTTCGTTTGTGTGGAGCTCATCCATGCCGTCGAGATACCAAACCCACCTATGGCTTATTACCCGTAACAGTTGCCAACTCAGTTCTTCTCCTCTCATTTGCGTTGATTCCAACATCTTCTTCGTGTCCTTTTTGTTCAAGCAGGCCAGATTCGGTGGATCACCTATTCTTCGCATGCCGTATACCGGGGAATCTCGCCTCCTTCTGGGCTACGAAATTCAATGTCTTGTGGCGGAACAATTCTTGGCGGGAAAATCTTGATTGGGCATCCAGACGATTCTCAGACAGGGGCTTTTATCACTCTATGGCTCGATTCAGCTTTGGTGCTCTTTGCTACATAATATGGAAAGAGCGCAATAACATCATCTTCCGGAATCAGACTCACTTTATCCCGGCGATGAAGATGCATCTTTGTAGGGCAATTAAAGACAAAGCGATGACGTTCAAGCATGTCTTGGATACCCCGACGAACAGAAGGCTGCAACAGAGCTGGAACTTGAGTCCGTCTATCTTTAATTGATGGAGGGTCTTTCGGTCTAGTTTAGTCTTTGTTGTTTAGGTGTCCTTGTTTGGTTTTCTTTGCTGCTCTTTGGATCCAAGGCACCCCTACACTCTCTTTCGACTTTGGTCGCCTTGAATGTCTGCTCTGTTGGTGCCTGGTTTCCCCCCCTTTTTTTTCTTGTTAGTTTCTGCTTAATCTATATATTTCTTACCTTTACCAAAAAAAAAATATTAATGACCTCTTTTTCAAATAAATTTAGTTCCTTTTGAAATGCAAGGTCATGCAATAATGCAGTGTAAATGCAATGATTTGGTCAAGAACGTAGATTTCAATGTGTCTATGCTCAATGAAATGCAAATGCAAAGAAGAACACGTACCTGTCATACTTATCTGGAGATTCAGAAAAGTATTATTAGGTGTGAAATGATTCCTATGAGACCTGACCAACATCTGGAAATCTCTTCAAATAATTGAAAGGCTCAAAGTCTTCAGAGATCTAGAACTCTCATCAAATCCTAAGCACTTGGAAATCACATCAGATGTTTGAAAAGATAAATACTTGGAAGTCACATCAAGTATATAAAGATTCAAATATCTAGAATTCATGTTGGACATTGAAAACATTTACTAAACATCTGGAAATCACATCAGACGTTTAGAAGGACAAACACTTGGTATCACATCAAGCATTTAAGGGTTCAAATATCTGGGGTTCACACTAAACATTTGAAAATATTTTACTAAACATCTGGAAGTCACATCAGACATTTGGAAAGACAAACACTTGGAAGTCACATCAAGCATTTAAGAATTCAAATATCTGGAGTTCACATTAGACATTTGAAAATATTTTACTAAACATCTGGAAATCACATCAGATGTTTGAAAAGACAAACACTTAGAAGTCATATCAAGCGTTTACAAGTTCAAACATCTGGAACTCAAACTAGACATTTGAAAACATTTTATAAATGGGTACTTGGAATTCTCATCAAGCACCAAGATGACTGAACAAACTCAGGGTTTCAAAGACAATTTTTTGGTCTTTGAGGAAAAATTCAATGAAGGTCCATGCATGATGGCTTTATCAAGCTTCTACTGGAAAAATTATCACAAGGACAATAATCAGTTATAGTGTGAATCTCTTGAACATGCTAAATGAGACACTTTTGGTGTGAAATTTTTTTTCACTCGCTCTCATTTAGGAGGGGTTATTTGTCCTGACCATTGATGCGGGAATATATCACTCAATCTTATTATCATCTTGTCGACAAGAGTTCAAATTTTCTTGCGAGCAGTACGACCTTACCAATCTGAGAGGTCTTTAACAAGGATTGTAATGTGGGTTTGGTCAATGGCTTAGCAAAAGAGACTCTTTGAGTCAAGACTATTGAAAGAACAATTTTGTAATCATCTCCGGGTTTACAAGTCAAGAACCCTGCAAAATGAGAAAAATAAAAAATCTTGCTCGCACTTCTTCGAGCAATGCTTAAAACATATGAATTCCTATGTTAATTCAAGTGCTCTAATCTGAAGTGACTTTGTAAGGGACGTAACGTAGGCCGGGTTCATGGGTTGAGAAACGAAAGGATCGTTAGACTCAAAGATGTGTGTAATGGGTAAGAGTTGGTGATCATCTTGACATTACCACTAGTTTTCTTCACCACGGATTGTCTTCTTGACAGATTTCTTTATTGGCTCAAGAGTTTATCACTGATGCCAATGATTATTTAACTAGAGATCTTTTCTCAAAATCATTTTCTTTGATGATGGGCATCGATCAGGCACACCGCTTTTTATATGCCCCCAATTCATCAGTCATTTCTCTTTTCTTTTCATGGGCATTGGCGTTGCTTTTATCGGGCACACTGCTTTTTCATGCCCCTTAGTTCTATTTTGATTTCAGTTCTTGCGCACAATGCGTGTGTTAATGACACTCGAACCTTCAAGGATCTTCATCTGTCTTTTGCCTTGCCCCAATGTGGGGGATGATCACCAACTGAGTTTAAAGAAATGAAATTACAAGCTCAAGTGGGCTATGCAAAGGATATAAGTGTGTAGGATAGTGAAAGAAATGCTCTTCATCATCCTAAGGCACTTAAATTACCACATGAATTCAATGTAATAGCATGACTTGAAGATTGATGCAAGTGAGAGCAAGAAAATTTCCATTCATTTCACTCTCCTTCAATGTCAACTTACCTCCATTTGCCCCGATGTGGGGTGGTTCTTGACAGGGGTAGTATGAAAGAAGTTCTTCAAGTATTTAGGCTCAAAGAAGGGTTAAACAAGGGTTTACTGTAGAGAAATGAACGGCTCATCGTCATTTTAATTGTCGTACTTATTGCAAGAAAACTCTTCACCTTGAAATACAAAATGTTTCCATACTCACCTCACAATGTATAGACAAGGGACTGTGTATGGGATAAGGCTTGCCTTTCACGCCTCATTTAGCATCATTTAGCATGTTCAAGTAACTCAACATCTTT
Organism: Eucalyptus pumila; assembly: GCA_016097595.1. Lineage (NCBI taxonomy): Eukaryota > Viridiplantae > Streptophyta > Magnoliopsida > Myrtales > Myrtaceae > Eucalyptus > Eucalyptus pumila. The sequence goes on from CM027849.1 coordinate 9,940,649, forward strand.
CAGTGAATTATCCATTTTGATAAATTTCAAGTGGAATTGGTGAATTACACATCATGTGAAAACATTCTGAAATGATAAAAATGACATGCTCTATCAAATCATAAAGTCAAAACTGTTAAGTGTCTATGTCTTGCCCCCTCTTTGCAAGGGAGCTCATAGAGGTTCCTTAAATGTGCGCAGGGCTGCACTTGAAACATAAAGCAAATAATTAAAAGAAACAAATAGGGTAAATTAGATGCATGATGGAAGATGATTTTATTTTGAAAATTTTTTCAAGGGAACATGAAGAAGCCCAGCCTTCAGAATTAGCTCCTCGCCGTTTTCTTTTGGGTAGGATTTCATCACAGGGCTAGTTTGGTGTACTTCAACATGCTTTTAAAGCACAAAAATCTCCATGTATTTTATTAGATGAAAAGCAAATTACATTATTGAAATAAGGGAAATCCTAGAATTGAAAATGCAAATATGCAAATACGGAAAGCGATAAAGACTCCCGTGAAGAGGAGTGTGCAAATAATTAAAATTTTCCTACTCTCGAGCTTTATCGATGACAAACACTAAATTCTCTTTGAATAATTCAGTCATTCCTTCGAGTGCGTCATCAGAGCTCTCAATCTTTGGAGGTGCGGGATCATTTATGCCACCCCATCCATCTGGGATGATATCCCGTGGGTCGAAGTAGGAGTTGGGTGGAGCCGAATACTTTACATAGTAATCAAATTTGCCACTTGGTTGCCTCGGAGTGTCCATCATTTCTACTTCCTCATGCATCATCTGAAACATGGTGGGCTCAGCATCAAAACCGAAAATGGCATTCACAGCTTCTGGGTGGTCAGGGAGTCGGTTATTCTAGATGTTCGACTGTGCATCGCGAAATGAAACCACCTTGGCATCCAAAAGATTTTGGATTTTATGTTGCAGCGTATAGCAATCGTCAACAGAATACCCTACCTCCCCCATATGATAAGCACATATCTTGGACGAATCATAGTTGGGGAATCGCTCGAGATTAGGTCGCTTAGGCTCTTTAGCGAGTAATCATTTCTTCTGAAGGGTTGGCAAGATCTTGGACAATGGCTTAGGAAGAAGCGTAAATTGACGCCTAGAAGAGTTCTTCTGCTGGCCAAAGAATGGTCTTGCTCCTCCTCGATGGGTGTTCGGGGTAGGGTGAGGTGGTTGCACATAAGCTGCATTAACTTCCGCTACAAGTTCTTTATCCTTCTTGGTTGAGACTCTCCCATATGAGCTGGTTTGATCAAACGCCCATCCATCACGCAATGCTACTTCAATTTGCTTGCCAACAGGGATTAGCTGATTGAATTACTCGGCAGTTGATCCCAACATTCGATTTCGATACTCAGGCAGGAGTGTCTTCATGAACAAATCCATTAGCTCTTTTTCTGTCGGCTCTAGAGTTATCTGAGCGGCTATAGTCCTCCATCTTGTGACATATGCCTTAAAAGATTCCGTCATCTTCTTCTCAGTGCGAAGTAAATCTTCTCGAGATGGAGTGACATCAATATTATACTTATATTGCTTGAAGAAGGCATCTGTCAAATCCTCCCAAGTCTCCAGCAGATTAATCTTCTTCATGATGTACCATTGCAACGCCGGTCCTGTCAGGCTTGCTTGAAATTGTTGAATCATCAAGGGGATGTTATCAACATATTGGGTCATCCCGACCACATAAGTTTGCAGATGGATCTTTGGGCAAGAGGTGCCATCATACTTTTCAAAATTTGGCATTTTGAACTTCTTTGGCATCTTGATTTTTGCATAATGGGACAGATCAGTTGGGTCTTGGCTAAATGAACCCTGCAGCTGCTTGAGTTTCTCCTCGATTTTTGCCATGCGTTTTTCTTGTTCCGTCTTCGGTACAGCCGAGGGTATCACTTGTACCTCCTCATCAACAACAATTTGAGACACGTCAGTAATTTTCTCCTTGGAAGCATCATTAGAGGTTGATGTCCCAATTGCGAACGTATTCTTGCCATTATCTTTCGGATCGGCCATAGGAGCATGTTGTGGTAACACCACTTCAACCTGCGAAGCTGGTGGGGCAGTATTTGTTTGGAGAGAGTCGATCTGCTTAGAGAACTGCTCAAGAACATTCAGGACTTGTTTCATCTCCGATTCGAGGACAACGATGCGAGTTTGTTCAGCAACACGTGTTTGTTCGGTGTTATCAGCCATTGTTGCTCTGGAACGAGTACGGATTGGCGATCTTGGATTAGCCGTGTTGTCACCTAGCAATGTAAAATAATGCAGTAAGTATCATAACAAATGAGATTGGTCCATGACAACGGTCAATCGCTTCATTTTATTTGAATTTTGAATAAAATTTTCTAACTAAGAATTGAAATTCAAGTCCCTAAACATTGAATTGAAAGCACTGAATTGAAATCAAGATCTCTAAACATTGAACTAAGAAACCAAAACATCTCATTTTATATGCTTTTGGAAGTAGAAATGAATTGTATGTCGATTTTCCCCATTGCATATAAAATAAGACCGACGACGAAACCTAATGTCATGGACCATCGAAATTGCAAGTAAGTAAATTGCAGTAGTAAGAATTTAAACAACTTACTTTCACTGGTAATGGATGACAATCACATAGACACACGCATGAAATGTGAGGCTTGATTTCTATCTAGATGGCTTAACAAAATAGAGCTAAGAGGATGATCTGACCATTGCAGTCTCGCATTAATGTGTCAAGTCCTCCTAACCCCGGCTCAGTCGAATGGAATGCCTAATAATCACGCAGTCTCGCGGATATGGACAAACACATTCAACACCATGAAGAACTTTCGGGGAAGAGAAGGTCAACCTCTATATAGCAGTCTCGCTTTAAAGGAAGTATCCTTCTCAACACCATCCTAAGAATCCTATCGCAACCTAGGTCCGGCAGCAGGTCGTGTGTGCAATAGTGTAGTGCTAAAAACAATAAAGCATGCACAACAGTTTAATTGCAAATAACACTTCTATAGTTTAAATTCAACCATTCATCCTTAACTCCAACCTGCAAAACAAGGGTTAGCAAAGAATACTCCCCTTATACCTCCCATATGCAAAAACATTTAACACTTTATGTTAGGAGCGTACCTTATTTCCATGCTGCCAAACAAAATATTTAAAAAAAGAAACAGGCCTATGTTCACTATGAGTTTTAACTCTGTCCCCAGCAGAGTCGCCAAGCTATCGCGACCTAAATTTTCAAGGGTGAATTACTAAAGTTTAGGTTAATGGATTACTAAGTCCGAAGACTTGGCTTGGACCCTCCTAAGTCCTACCAATCGCGACTTGAAATTAATCTATTTAAACATGCAATTATATTCAATTTGGAGCCGTCACTAACCAATTAGGGTTGGTTAGAAACCCAAATAAAGTATGGGAGAATACTTTACTTTTGCGAACCGTAGATTCAAGAGTGCCCATTATGATTACGCTATATTAGTCTAACACCCTTTCGGTACCTTTTATTTTAATTTCAAAAATATTTTGCAGGCAATGTTGATTAATTTTAACTTAAACTACTAACATGCAAATGGTGATCATGCGGGTGCACAATCAATAAAATAACATTCAATAAAAAAATGCTAATAAAAATTCATGCCCTAAACATGATTTCTAAATGACATGACACCTAATTTTTCTTTTTTATTTTAAAAATGTTAATTATATGCAATCTTAATTTAAACTTAATATGCACGAATTTATTTTAATGACATGCGAGATGCAATTTATATGGTATGACTTAAACTTATCACTATATATATGCAATCTAATTTTTATAATCCTAAATATGCATGTGATACATGATATGAGATGAATGACATGATATTTCTACATGCATGCTCTTTTATGATTTTATTTTAATGATGATTCATTTTTAATGCATATATGCAACCTATGCTAATTAATGATGATATGAGATTAATTATGAATTAACCTATTAACTAACCAAGGAAATGATCTTGTTTTAATTTTTTTAATGACATAATGTTTTTTTTGAAAAGAAAGCAACTTAATGGTGCAATAATCATCTTTTAGCATTTTCTTTTTTATTAAAAAAAAAAACTATCACTCATATGGCATGCATAACATTTTTTGTTCATCTTTTTGTTTTATTAAATGAAAATTGACTTAATCTAAAAATATCTAGGTGTGTTGCTTTAATATGAAATGTGCATGGACCTAAGTACCTAAGTTCTAGATATGACAATATTTTACTAATAAAAAAATTCTAATTAAACCTATTATGCAAATTAACTAGCATGTACCTAATATTTTTTTGATTTGTTTTTTTTATTGAAATTCGAAATTAATAATAAAGAATAAGTAAACTATCTAAAGTGAATAATATTCTAATTTATATTAGAAATAAATTTAACTTAAACTATATCTTATCTTAAAAGCTATATAAGAAATCAAGACATGCCAACATTATTTAAAATTAGCCCTAACAAAAATCACCCATCTAAAAGTATAATCTAAAAATTATAATTCTATAAATGCAATTCTAATTTACTAACCCTAAAAATACAGTCCTAATTTACTAAACCTAAATGCTCCAATGCAATATTTAGATTTTTATGCACTTTTTGATTTTTTTTATTTTTTTAATCTTTTCAAACAAGTAATTATTTTAAAAAAATGAAGATAAGAATTAAAATAATCGAAAAAATAATCCGTTGTCTTACGGATTAAATTAACAATTATTTTAACTCTATAATGATTTAATAATTGAGTTAAAATAATTGAAATGCTATCAAAATTCCTAAAAATTAAAGTAATAAAAAAATGACCCGACGTCTTACAGGTCAAATTAATGATTACCTTAATTTGGAATAAAACTCCTAATGTCTACAAGGTCTACAAATATTGACATATAACTTAAAAATAAGCTAACATAACATGAAATAAGTAAAAAAATAAAATAAACTACCTAAGGCTTGGAAAATGGGAGCAGAGACGATGGTTCAGTGATGGGTCGTGGTAGCTGGAGTAAGGCGGTCGTCGGAACTCCGGCTCGGCTCGGGTAGCAACCGGACCTGCAACAAAAACACGGGAGGCAGCAGGTGGGTCGTGGGCACAGCAGCAGGCTCGGATCAGGAGCGGCCTCGCGGGTTGCTGCAGGGGGCAGCGTCGAGGTCGAATCAGCACGACGGCGGCTTCGTCGCGATGGTGGAGCGACTCGGCAGCAGCGACGTGCAGGGGACGCAGTGGTGCGGCGCGGTGCAGGGACGCAGGCTCGCGGACGAGGGTTCTGGCGAGATGGGGGAAGCGACGACTTCGCGGGTCTAACTCTGGCGGAGGCGCGTCGACTGGTTCGAGATCTACTGGCGTTGGAGCAGAAGCGTCGCGGGTGGAGGCTCGAGCATAGGCGGTGGGTTTGAGCTGCTGCGGGGCTGGTTTGAGCTACCGCGGTAGAGGTCCTGTAAACGGCTGTGGCGCGGTGAGCAAAAAGGGGTCGAGCGCTGGAGGGCAGCGGCGTCGGTGTTGCTTAGGCGACGGCAAGCGCGCTGAGGTCGCCGGCAGATCTCGGGCAGAGGTGTCGCGACGGCGGATCGTTGGGCGAGTGGAGGCACCGGGTTGCTGGGCGCAAAATGCAGGTCGTGGGCTTCGGTGGTTGGGCACGGCAGCGTCGGTCGCTCGAGTGTGCAGCAAATCGACCTCAGGTGGCGTCACGGGTGGTCGGTAGCAGCAACCAGCGGCAAAAGGGCACTTGGGCCGTCGGAGCAAAGGCGGAAGTGATGTGCGGCGGGGGATGCGCGCAGCGGAGAGACCGGCGAACGGCAGACGGAAATGCGGTGCTCAGAGGCGGCGAACGAAAGCGGCGGTGGCAGAGGCGCAGTGGAGCGATCGCGGGTCTGCAGCGGCGGAGCGGAGGGTCCAGCGAGGAAGAAAGATGAACAGTGTTTTTCCTTTCCTTTGTTTATTTTTTTCTTTTCTGGCTCTCACCTTTCACTCTCACGTCACTTTCACGTCTCCTCCTTCTATCCCTCTCTGCACACTTCTTCTTTTCAGTAAAAAGGACAATCGAAAGCTTTTCTCTCTTTCTCTTCACTTTGCTATTTTATCTTCAACGAACAATGAAGAGAAGCCCCCCTCCTCTCGGTTCTAGCGCTCAAATTGTTTCTGTAGTTGAGATATTCACTCAACGACTCCAACAACAAAGTGACTCTAAAATCACACGATTGAGTTTTTGAATTCAAAATTATTATTATTATTATTTTTTAATTTCTCTCTAATCAAAGATTATCTTCTATTTTTATTTTCTAAATTTAAATGAGGTGTCAACATCATTGATTTAATTTAATTATTTCAAGCAATACAAATAATCATTTTTCAGAAAAATATTTTTCAAATCATTCATTTTCTGCAAAATAAATGAAATGTTGGAAGAAAACCAAAATAGAACACTTGGGTCAACACCCTTCAATGGAACAATGAAAAGTCATTTGAGCACCAATACAAATTCTCTTGACAACAATAAATCCTTTAAGAAAAAATTGGCATCATGCATAATTCTAGACATGTTCATACTTTGGTAATAAACTTGCATCAACTACATCCAGGGCTCGCCCCTGGCTTGCTTGGATCTGCTCCACCTGCAAACTCGTAAAAGAGATGCACCGAAGAAACTTAATAATCCTACTATATGAAATTATGCTTTTTCCATTTCAATAAAATGTAACTTCATCAAAATTTCATGGGCCAGCGGTTAATAATTAGAAGTCGATTGTTACGAGACCCGAATCAAAAGTATAGCCCTTAACTTCATTTTGCTTTTCAGCTGAACCATCTATATAGTTGATGACAATGTTCAAAGCTCCATAAGTGTAAGATTTTTCTGGCATATGTACAGTGAAAGGTAGGTATTAAGATAGAAAGAAAACATAATTACCTCGGGGACTTTCTGAGCATGACCAGCTGGAGACGTGAAGGATTACAGCGAAGAGAAGATATCAAATCTTCACAAGTGAATAGCAAGAACCGAAAGAGGAAGAAGACGAGGAAACAGAAGCGCTCTCTGCCATCTTCGTGTGTTCCTGAACGTCTCTGAAGAGCTTGACAGGGTCGTGTCTTATAAAGAAGTGGTTCTGTCAGAGTAGTGCTTCATTCGCAAAAGTCAGAGTCTTCGTTCATGAAACTTCGAGGATCTCATCATTTCCCTTTTACTAATCATCAGATGTTGCGATGCCCTTTCCATGGTGGTGTTCAAACCAAGGAAGAAGGAGATTGAGTTCGAATATATAAATAAGTTTCGAAATGTTTGAAATTGTCTGGACACATAATAAGGAGATGATAAAGAGTTGTTCTGCCCTATCGACTCATCAAAGTCAATTTAATTTTTTTAATCGTAAAAAAAAATTCTATTACTAATGAAGGTTGGCATTTGTGTGCTCTCGAAAATTAGAGGTATTTAAATAACTAGTGGAAATTTAAGCTGAAATAAGAGGTTGGACGACGACAACCACCACAGACAGATAAATGAATTATGTAAATTTGTTAGGCCTATGGCCTTTATCTCATTATCCCCATTTCCCAGCTAGAAATATCGTGTCGATCACAAAAGTTATCATAAATTCAGTAAGCCATATGTAGAAATTAGATGGGTGAGTTTGGGGGAGTATGGCTGAATTCCAGGCCTAAATATCTTTGCCCGCGCAGCTCGCAATTTGACAACCATTACGTTTTATTTATAAAGTGATCAGGTCTAAGTGGGCGCAGACTGGCTCAAGTGAACGAAGTAAAAACCTAAAATAAAAATTGTTTGTTCAGGCTCACCAAATTTTTGCTAAGGACTTTTGTGAGCTTAGGTAAGCCAAAGCAGGGAGTCCACTTAGCTGAAAGGCCTTTGATGAAGTAGGATAGAAGAACAAAATAGTTTTTAGATAGCGAACACTCTTTGCTTGTGGAAAAAAAATCAAATAAATATATTTTTCAAGGAAAATAAGTATTTAGAGATTCGGTTCGTTATTTTGTAGAAGAATAAGGCCTTAGCCTCCTGGAAAAAATTAAAGATTTAAAGAATCGTGATTACAAGTGTCAAAGATTTGACTTACTTTTGATATATGGTTTTTTTTTTTTTTTTTTGATACCCAAACTTTTGATATATGGTTTTGCCCTCGTTAAATCAATAGTGTTGAGATTGAAACTATTCTTTGGGTTTGCTTTTATATATATATGATATTATTTTTCTCGAACATCGAGTGTAGAAACTAGCAAGCCTAAAAACCAAGGGAGGACAAGGAAGGTTAAGGAGCCCCCTTCAGATGCCATGTTCTCATCTACTTTCACTACCTTAAATATGCTAGATCGCATTAATTTTAATCATTACTTTGCAATTGAAAATCCTTTCAACTTAATGACACTATTTATTGTTCGTAGCAACGATGTGTAGGATTTAACTGCTCCTATTGAGAAATCATTGTACTGAATAACTATAGATAGTTAACTAGTAAATAGCTTACTAAGAGGTATGAAAAAAATCATGAACGATCAAAAAGAAAAATGGGTGAGTTAAGAATTTGATGTAAGTGCCACTGTATAATCATGTCAAAGCCCATTGCTATGTACCTTAGAGTAAAGATTTTTTTTTAAGGATTTTAGTTGGGAAAATTACTCAACCGATCATAAACTTATAATATAGATGCTAATTCAGTGTTACATTTTCAATTTTATCAATTTAATACTAAATATTTGCACTCTTACAATCAATTTTAATTAAAAATCGTTGACATGATGGTTTAATCATTGTTGGCCATCCCATGCAGCACATTGCCTTGTTAGTAATATTTAACAAAATTGATTGAAATGATTACATTGAAATTTGAATAAAAGATTAGGATTAAATTAGCAAAATTTAAAAATTTGGACTTAAATGGCATCAGTGCAATTAGTCTAGGACTATTTTGAACAATTTCTCCTTGAGTTGTCTCAAGTAAATATTATATCACCATTGGGAATAATTATTTTATGTAAAAGAGGAACAATTAGGGGATGAACTTGACTCGAGTTGCCTGAAAAGAAGATGCATTGAATGTTATTTAGGTTTTTTTTTTTTTTTGTAGATTGAATAGCTTTTCTCTTTGTAACTAGATAGAAAAAGAGGTGGAACGTATAGGGAAGAAGGAAGGGGTTGGTAAGCTGAGAAACCCAACTTTTGCGTATTGTACTCGCTCTTGATGATAATCATTTTAAGATTCTGCTCCACGAAAAAAAGATAGCGGAACTAAAATAATGTAATGGCGAAAAAAAACCTAGTCTCACTTTACAATATTTATGTCTGTAAAAATAAAAAATGACCTTTGATGTAGAAAGCTGATATTTGATATTGCAAAACAATTCTTATCATGGCTGTTAAAGTATCCACATTATTTGTCTATCGGGCTTACATGCTCTTCATATATATGTAATCTTTCTCCACTTATAAGTTTATATTTTTATGTTGGACATTTGAATATGATAATTTTTTTGTTTTTTTTTTTTTTTTTTTTTGGTTAAGCATTCTAAAAGTAGCAATCTAGAGTGGTTTTCGTTATAGAAAAATGATGTTTGGATTTAAGCGGAACTATGCATTCATTCATAGTTTAGAGCAAAATTCCTCGTTTTTAAACTTGGGAAAAACTATAGGAGTAGGTTTGTGGGGCTAGGGCTGCCAATGTATAGGAGACGATCTCTTCTGACATTAAAAAGACGACCAGAGAAAAAATAAGAAATTTATAGAGATGTCTGAAGAAATGAAACGATAAGCTTGATCAGTAAATTATGAATTGTCGGATACAAGTTGCGATATATTGATGCTAACACTGAATTGATTTGATCGTGGATACAACCATAACAAAGAGAGAGACAAATTGGCAGTCCTGGCATGGAGAATCAGTTGCGTTGGCACGACACCCTCCGTTCGAACAAAGGTCTCCTACGATAGCAGTGACCATCTCGGTCGCGTGGTTCAGTCAAACTTGCATCAAGGGCATCTGGGGCCCGGCTTTAGGTTGCTTCCGCCTGCTCCACCTGCAAACTCAGGAAAGCAAAAAGAAATCAAGTAACCCAACTACATCTCATGCAGAATTTTAAGACCGATTACTTGCTGTAAATCTCATGTTGAGGACGATTGATTGAAGGCCAATAAGCGCGAGACCCAAACAGGAGGTGTCGGTTCAGAAGTTTTTTTTTTTTTTTTGGTAAAAGGTAATAGGTATATAAACAAAAGCACAAAAAGCTATACAGAAGTACAGCAAAGGGAGGGGACCCGGCACCAGCTCACACTCAGAAGGACAGAAAATCCAAATGAGTGGAAGGGGGCCAGGGCCAAGGGGAGAAAAAACGGGGGGGGGGGGGGGGGGGAAGAGCTGCAAGAGAGATACATTGCAGATAGAAGCAGCAGCAAAAGAAGGCCAAAACAGCGGCCAAGGGCACAGAGCACACAACACTGTGGCCCGCACAAGGAAAAGACGCAAAGAGAAGAAGGAGAATAGGAGAGACAGCAAGATGGGAACCCAACCCGCAACAGGATTGGGAGAGATCCACCAGAAGTATCAACCAGCAACAGCGAGATGGGCAGCAATGTAGCAAAGGATAGGTTCATCAACCATCAGGCCTAGGAAGGGGGGATGTCGGTTCAGAAGTTTATCAATGTACAAATGGATCTATGCGTTGTTAGAATATTAAAATGTATCTAACCGAAAGATCAAGAAAGAGAGCACACCGAAAGTTGGGGGAAGACGTATGCATGATATGCCTTGAAGGATGATGCCAACCAGGAGAAAACAACAAAATCTCAGAGATGGAGAAGAACAGTAGAAGCCGAAGAGGACGAAGAAGGAGAAGAAGCAGAAGCGCTCTGTCTCTTAGGGTTTTCACACTCTTGTTTTATCTCCAAGTCGTTTTCCGGTTGGTCGCGCTTTAAGAGGAAAACAAAAGATTGTTGGTCAAAGTCGTGACTGGGGGAGCTTAATTAAACTAGACTTTGTCCGAGAAATTCCACTGCTGTCACTTCCTGGGCAACTTCCATGCATTTCTCGTTTGATTCAATCAATCAATTATTTGCACCGGCATCTTTGACCCCCCATTCGATATCTCGAACCATCTCTCTCTCTCTCTCTCTCTCTCTCTCTATATATATTATGAAATTTATCCCAATTATTTTGTGCAATAGGGATAGACCCGAGTGAAGCAAATAACGTCTATCGAATTTAATTGCTAGAAATAATTGCCTAGCAATGCAATACCATACGTGCAAAATAATGTCCAAAGTTTTAAATTTAGATAACAAATATTAGGATACATACCAAAAATATTCCATGCTCTATTGTTATCGTGCTAATGTTCCAGCCCAATTTTGGTTCGTGCAGTTTATATGACAGATTTTATTGATCTTTGAGAAAAAAAATATTCAATCCCATTTTAGAACTGTCTGTCATCAACATTTCGTCTTCTTAATACACTTTTTCGTGCATAACTTAACCCATGCTATATAATATGGAATGATCAATAATACATCGCTAATTATAGTTTGTCACGCACATCTATAGTGGCCAAGACTCCATTGGGTGAGACGGTAAACACATCTAAAATAAGGTAAAATTGGTTTTTCATTAATAAAATATGGCAAATATTTCATAGAAAAAGTCCATTATTTACATTAATTTGCCTCATAATACATTAAATGTGGATAAAATGTGAATACGAGATTGTACGTAAAATATATCCTTACAACAATAAATACATGAAATGCTCAGACGATTTTTTTTATCCAGATTCTACTTAGACAGACTAACGCACAATTAAAAAAGGTAATTAATAAGTTGTACCTGAATTGCTATAACTTAGGCTACTATGAATCAACATACATTATGAATTTTGATGTCAAGACTAAGCAATGATTCGACGCTATTCAAATATTAAAGGGTATAACATGCACTTGTCCATGTTTAAGACAACGCATCATCCCCTTTAATTAGGTAAAGACTAGGGAAAAGACCCTACGATATTATGTTCTGATTTTTTGGAGTAACATATTTACGATCTTTTATTCCGATGATGGTATGGCAACAAATGGTTAGGCAAAATAAGTACTCCAATAGTAATAATAATTCTGAAAGGAACGTGATATCGATGTAAAGTAGGTACAAATTATCCAGATTTATTTTTTTAATTTTTTTTTGGTGACCCAGGGAAGCCCTATGTGCCGCTTCGCGGCGAAGGAAACCCTGGAGGAGCAGTAGAGTCACCACCATCCTTGCTGTCCCGGGTAAGTCGCTTGAACGCTGGACCTCTTGTGAAAGGAACCAGCGTCCAACTAGCGACGCTGCCACCATGGGTGGTCATTTTCCATATTTATTGATCCTTCGTTTAGGTAACAAAGTTATATTAACGATATTCATGGATCAGAATTGGGCCGCTTGGATTTGGTAGCCCAAAAAACTCAAAGAAAAAGAAAAAGCAAGAAAGATTAATAACTGTCCTAATCTTGGTTAAAAAATAAACTTACATATGCTAAATCTCATATCTCCAATGAGATGTATAGTTGACCCTAATTAAGACATACGCATATAAATATCATTTGTATGGCCTTCAGTTTTGACATGAGATGCCTTTTTGAAGGATCAAAACCAAGAGAAGGCAACTGAGTTCAAAAACAATCATGAAAGGCGAAAGGGGAAGAAGAAACACAAGCTCTCTCTGTCTTGTCTGACGAGCTGTTTTGGGCCTTCTCGCATTTATGAAAAAGTTGTTCCTCAGTCAAGGTCGTGAAGTCCCCCTGGATCGTGGAATTTAGTTCTTTAAACTTAAAATGATATCTCAACTTGCAAAGGAAAGAGGACGGAAAAAAGGGAGTAAGTAGGTGGTGAAGGTTGATTCCTTCTTTCCAATAAAATATCGAAAATATGCGATTTGTCAAGCATAAATGTTCCCTCATAGAATACTAGCAGTCCAATCTTGTCTCCATCGATTATTAGGCTTCTGCTTATACCAACCCTATATGACTTATTGTTTTGGAGGGAAGTATGGAAAGTTCTCGTAGAAATGCCAATTCTGGAATGCCCCTTTCAATTATTCAATTATGGCTATTCTTCTTTTATTCCTTTTTTTTTCTGGGTTAGACGCTAACTATGGTATCAATCTTTAATTATTATTTTTTTGGGAATAAAAAATTATTATTACGTGAGGTATTTTAAACACCCGGAGACTAAGTTTTTTTAATTATTTGCACCTTTCTATGTTTTAGCATCCTTTGTCCAGATGGCTTTATATATTAGTAATATATTAGACAAGGATTTCAATAATATCTTAATATAGTATATTAAAACCGAATATGATTATAACAGAGGGAATATTATCTTTGAAAGTAATAACTTGACATCAAAAAGTTCTTTCAGTCTTACCTCTAGGTTTTCGTTTGTTTTGTAAAAGAAAAATTGACCTTTCTAGATAATAATTTCTTAGAAGTCATTTTCCAAGAAAATGATAATATTTGTCAATGTTTGATTGAAACTTAAAAATAAGCTAGTAATTATTTTCCTCAATTGGAAATGAAAATTTGCTTTTATTTTTTGAAAAAAGACATGTAATAAGGGTTACTTAATTAAAGCTTTATCAAATGTAATCAATTCAGTTTTTCCTCTCATGGAACCTAGCCTCAAAGGCCCGGCCTAGCATTGGGGTACTTGAGCCTAGCACCGAGATCTAGGACCTAACCACAGAGGACCTATCTTAGTGATCAAGGCCTCAAGGACTTGGGCACAACCGCTAAAGAGTTAGGTACGGGCACTAAGATTTTGGATCTAGCCTTGAGGGACCTAGGCTTAGTTACTAGGGTTGTGGACTTACATGTCGAGAATGCCAGCTTGGGTGCTAAGAGCTAGGTCCCAACCTAGGGGGACTCGAGCCCAACCATCTTGGTCCAAGTTGCAAGAGCCAAGGTTTCTCCAGCCAAGCCACTTGAAACTTGAGCATGAGCATAGGGGGACTTGGGACCTGCCTTGATGGACCTTAAGCCAAGTTTTGGTGACTTGAGTGTGGGAGTTGGCTACTTGGGCATGTCTATCGCAACAAGAGCCTCGACACTAAGGTCTTGGGCTCAGCCTTGAGAGATCTAAGCCCTGGCACTACTAACTTGGGCAAAATATCCAAGACCCAATAATGATAACAAGGTCTCAAGCCTGATGTTAAGACCCAAGCCTAACCTCTTTGAACATAGGCTCAACCTCGATGGACCCAAACCTCAATGCTAGTCACTTGGGTGCAAGGCTAGGTACTCATGGACTCAAGCGTAGGCACAAGGGTAGTGGACCTTGCCCTTCTGATCTCGAACCTGACTACCAAGGAATTGGGTCTGTCCTTGATGGACCTATGACCAAGCACTAGTGACTTGGGCCTAGGAGCCAAGTACTTAGGCATGGCTAACAGGAACCCAAGCGCAAGTGCCAAGGTTCCAAACCCGATCTTCGATAGACTCGAGCCTGACTTCAATGGCCTTGGGATAGGGCATTGGCATCTTGGGTGCAAGAGCCAGGTGTTAAGGCCTGACCGCTTAGAATTGAGCATGAGCACTAGGGTCTTGGATTTGATTTCAGGGGATTGAGGCCTGGCATTTATAAGCCTAGGCTTGACCGTTGAGGAACTTGGCCCAGCCTGAATGGACCAACGCCTAAGCGACATTGACTTGGGTGTGAGGGCTGAGTAACTTAGCTTGGCCATTAGGGCATAGGCATGGGCACCTATGTCCTTGAGTGACCTTGATGGACCCAAGTTGGAGTATTAGTGACTTAAATACAGGCCAATATGGGCATTGCACAATTGTCCTATGTCCTGCCTCAAAAGACCCGGGGTTAACCTTTTATGAATTTGGGCTTAGCTGCCGAGGGCCCTAAGGACAAGCATTGGAGTTCTTGTGTTTGAGTGGATGAGATTTTATATTTAAGTGTCAATATTTAGTCATATTTTAGAAAAATCATTTTTAATTTTCAAAAGGGACATTATTTTCTTGAATGTAATAAAATAGGTTTTTTTTTTTTATTGATTATGAATTTCTTTTCCGTTGACTCATATTTCTAACCAATTTAAAAGTCAAAAAAAGTTTTCGGACAAAAAAATTTCAGTGAATCAATTGAAAAGTTAGCCATTTTCTTTGGTTCCTTTGAGAAGATATCTTTCACAAAACAAACGTTATCTTTAATATCGTATGTTTTGATATTTGAAGTCTAATAATCTTGGAAGGACAATCAATTGACTTTAGTGAATGCAAACAAGATGATGCGGACGTGTTGAATAATCAACAAAGAAGAGAATACATAATTATATTAGACATGTATAGTAAGTGAAACGAACCGGGTCATATTGCGGTGTACATAATTAACGTGTAACGTCACGATTGCGAATTCTCTTGCTATTTTGGGTGTTTCTTTTTACAGGTCACTGTAAACGGTTTAGTCTGTCGGGTGGAAGTCAACATCAGCGCTGATCGGCTCGAACGCGCGTGCGTTCCCGCGCCGTATCCCCTCCCCCCCTCTCTCTCTCCGACAGAACTGAAACTCAAGTAAAGCTTCCGATGATCGCTCCGCCGCGTTCCACCGTCCTCCTCCTCCTCCTGCTCCTCGCTCTTGCCGCCTCCGCCCATGGCGCTGACCCTGTCAAACTCTTCTGCGGGACCACCGGCAACTTCACCGCCAACAGCACCTACCAAGCCAACCTCAACGCCCTCCTCGCCTCTGTGGTCGCCACCGCCGCAGCAGACGGTCACGGCTTCTACAACCTCTCTGCCGGCAGGAGTACTAACGCTGTCAATGCCATTGCCCTCTGCTGGGGTGATGTCGGGGCCACCGACTGCCAGAGCTGCCTGAACGACTCTGCCCCCCAAGTCGCCCGCCAGTGCCCAGTGCAGAAGGAGGCGATCATCTGGTACGACAACTGCATGCTCCGGTACTCGAACCAGTCCATTTTTCGGGCCATGGAGGACTCGCCCGTCTTCAGCTGGTGGAACCTTAACAACGTCACCAACAACGTCGATCAGTTCAATCAGGTTCGGAATTGGAAAGTTCAGATTTTGCATGCTCACGATCGGCATCTTTCATTTGAACAAAACATTTGCATTGCATTTCGCTTGTTTCCATGAAAGCAGAGTGCATGATGCTTCTGGACGCGTTGACTTCGCTTACTTCATGGAAACTTTCCATAGTTTTTGACATGGCAAACCATGAGAATCCTCATCTCCGCTTGACGGCGTGCCTGACGGTGCAGATCGGTTCGATCGGATTGCTTTTTGAGTGTAATTCATCCTGGTTTAGTTGCACTTTGTAATTCATCATAGCAGTTATTTGTATTATATCATGGTGCTGATTATGTTTTTGTGTTCTTGTTCTCCAAGAATGTGTTCTTTTTTTCCCTTTTTCAGTCTTGAATTTTTTAACTTTATGTTTCCTGTATGAGCTCACAGGAGAATTTGATTTTAGGTATCATCCTTGGACAGCAGCTAGCAATTCATATCGCATTAAGATTGAGTAGGATTTTATGATGCAGGTCGTGACGAAATACTAATTCTTGTCTTCTTGTCCCGACAGTAGCTTAAAGTTTTGGTTTTGCTTTCTAGGTTTTGAGGAATCTGATGGACAGTTTGAGAGAGCGAGCTGCAAGTGGCAATTCGACGAGGAAATTTGCCGTCGGGAACGCGACGGCTCCAAACTTCCTGACTCTGTTTGGACTTGTGCAATGCACTCCAGACTTGTCGCAGCCACAATGCGACGATTGTTTGGTGAGTGCTATTGGACAAATTCCTTGGTTTAGTAATCAGAAACAAGGAGAAACGGTTGTTACTCCTAGCTGCAATATCAGGTTTGAAGTATACCCCTTTTCTGATCCTTCGGCTTATGAGTCGCCAGCATCACCACCACAATCGCCAATTTCTCCTCCGTCTCCTCCAACGAATAACACATCCACTAAAGGTACTTCCTTTTAATGTACGCTTACCTATACTAGAGCATTCTATTTGTGTTTTCAATGGTCTGTAGGACAAACATGACAATAAATTTGAGCGAACATGCTTTCAACTTCAATGAGCTCCTTTTACAGATTTGATAAATATTGATAACTCTCAGATGGTGTATTAGAATGGGAAAATCCATTAGATAATGAAATATTGGTTCTAAGCCATCTTTGGCGATGGATCAACAATTCGAAGTGCTTTTCTTGCGTATTCTTGATAAACTAGCGTTTATATATAAAGGTAGAGGAATCTGTTTGAAGTAAGAAGCCCCTTTGACATCTCTTCATCTCCAAAGAATTCTCAATGTGAAAACACAGCAAATAACAACCATTCTATTTTTATTTTAGTGTTCTAGACTTGTTTCTGGAATAAAAATCCATTTGGTAACGCAATTTTATTTTTCTTTTTCTAGAATAAATTTTTAGTCCAAAAATAGATTTGGAACAAAAATGAGAAGTAAAAATATTTTCTATTTTTGGAATAGAAATAAGAGAAATAGAGAAATAGGGAAATAAAAACTCTTCTTATCACTCGTTCTCTCTACTAGTCAGCCACCCACTTGCTACCACCGCCTCTTGTCCACTACCATCCACCAATCGCCAGTTGCCGCTGCCATTGATTGCTACCGCCACCGTCCATAACCCCTTGGGAGGGAAAATTTGTGTTGTTTTCAAATGAAATTCTATTTCGGGATAAAAAAAATTGCGTCGTTATTAAATACGATTTTTTGCTTAGAACTCATCCAAAAATAGAGATAAAAAAATCTATTTCTCTTCCATAAATTAATATTTGGCCAAAAATAGTTATTATTCGCGCCCTTAGTCTCCTTCCCTTGCTCCTCCTCCTTTGAGTATGGTCACATTAAGCATGATGTAATTTAGGGTGTGGTTAGCTCCTGAGAAACTTATATTTCTTCTTGAATGAGGTAAAAGCATGAAGTAACTAGCAGATGAGAAATTAAAGAGACTTCCGATGGCATGATTAGTCTTTGTTTGTTTTTATTGAAATACCACCATCTGAAGTAATTTCATCTGGAAACTGACAGAGTAATACCAAGGACTCCTTCAAATGTGCAACCCCTCCTAAAAACTATTTTTGGTAATTGGTTCTGAACTCTGATCTCTGAGTTTATTGTCTAACATAAAAGCTTTTTTCTTTTTTTCTTTTTTTCAGGAAAGGATACTAACTCAGGTCGTATGGCGCTCATTATCACAATTCCAGCTGTTGGATTATCTCTTTTAATTGCCGGAATGTTATGCTTCCGTTTGAGGTCAAGAAGATTCAAGAAAAAATTTGAAGGTAAATTATGATTATTTCCTTTTGACTGATTTTTATAGAATACTGGGAGAATACGACCTATGTGAAACATATTAGCAGCGAATAGGTTCAGCCATGATGTGCAAAAGCTAGTAACTTTTCAGAAATTCAGAGGTCGGTAATTTCTGACTAAACGGGGACAGATTCAGTATAGGCGACAGATATTGAAGTTCCCTTATTGCTCTGGGAGACTTTTTATTTGCTACCATCACCCAGATTGGCTTAGCTGTAAATAAGAGCGAAGTACTATTAACTGTTAAACCAGCAATCAAGATTACTGATAATGTGGAATTAGACAATAAGCAACTTTGGATTTTCCAATATGTAGCTGTACCTGTAGACGAAATCAGAAATGCAGAATCCATGCAGTACGACTTGAATACCATCAGAGCAGCAACAGACGAGTTCTCTGGCGCAAATAAGTTGGCACAAGGTGGATTTGGCGCAGTTTACAAGGTAATTATTGCAAATTGTTCACTCATAAAATGACGAGAACTTGAAACATTCACATGTATATGGCTTCTCTTTGCATTCTTTTTCAGGGAACACTGGCCAATGGACAATTTATAGCAGTGAAAAGGCTGTCTATAGATTTGGGACAAGGCGATCAAGAATTTAAGAACGAGGTCCTCTTAGTTGCAAGGCTACAACACCGGAATTTGGTTAGGCTCTTAGGTTTTTGCCTGGAGGGGAGGGAGAGGCTTCTTATCTATGAATTTGAACCAAACTCAAGCCTGGACCACTTTATATTTGGTATGGTCATGCCATTCTGTTCCAGCATCATCCGATTTAGGACTTATTGAATTGCATGTTCCCAATCTGCATTTAGAAAGTCACCTTACGCTAGGTACAGCAGCTATAACCTATCGTCAATTTGCTATGCAGATCCTGTTAGGAGTAGGCAGCTGGATTGGGAAAGGCGTCAAAAGATAATAGTAGGCATTGCTCGTGGGCTTCTTTATCTTCATGAGGATTCTCAACTTCGAATCATTCATCGGGATCTTAAAGCGAGCAATATTTTGCTAGATGCTGAGATGACACCTAAAATTTCAGATTTTGGTACGGCTAGGCTATTTGTGGTGGATCAAACTCGAGATGCCACTAGCAGGGTTGTTGGCACTTAGTAAGTAACAGAGTAGAATATCTTAAAATAAATCCAGTTATTGCCTTTACTATTCTCCATATGATCTGAATAGCTAGCAGATACAAAGGCACAGCATAATAATTGAAATAGTGTTGAAAGTGCTCATAATTCCTGCGATGCAGTGGGTACAATGGCTCCAGAGTATGCAATGCATGGATTGTTCTCAGTCAAGACAGATGTCTTTAGTTTTGGGGTGTTGCTACTAGAAATTATTAGTGGTCAAAAAAGTTGCCGCTTCTGCAATGGGGATACCACGGAGGACCTTCTTAGCTATGTAAGAAAATATCTTCCAATCACTCTCCTTCCCCTAAAGAATTGCCACGAAAGAGTGGTGGACCCGAACTCGAATGAGTCGAGCAACTGTCCTTACCGTGCTGAGTTTGCGTTTGTGATTTATTGCAGGCATGGAGAAATTGGAGGGAAGGGACCCCCTCAAATCTCATAGATCCTAATTTGGCCGATGGTTCGAGGACCAAAATGTTGAGATGCATTCATATTGGATTGTTGTGTGTGCAAGAAGTTGAGACTGACAGACCGACCGTGTGTTCGGTGATTTCGATGCTCAGTAGAAACTCCAACACCTTGCCACTACCATCACGACCTGCATTCGTTTTGCGCAGTATCCCCTAACCTGACACGGCGTCGCAGGTGCAGGTAACTCATTCCAATCGATCCGAAAGCAGACAAATATAAGTATTGGCGAATGAGGCTTCTATCAGAGTTTTCTCCTCAGTGATCACAGACTGGAGCCTGAAACTATGGGTTTCTTCTGTTCATTTGTGTGTCGCGACCTAAATTTTCAGGGCAATCCTAAAGTTTAGGTTAATGGATTACTAAGTCCGAAGACCTAGCACAGACCCTCCCAAGTCCTACCAATCGCGACTTGATAGAAATTAATTCATTTAAACATGCAATTTCAATTTGGAGCCGCCACTAACCAATTAGGGCTGGTTAGAAACCCAAGTAAAGTATGGGAGAATACTTTACTATTGCGAACCAGAGATTCAATAAGTCTAGAGACATGATTACGCTAGATTAGTCTAACGCCCTTTCGGTACCTTTTATTTTTAAAATATTTTGCAAGCAATGTTGATTAATTTAAACTTAAGCTACTAACATGCAAATGGTGGTCATGCGGGTGCACAATCAATAAAATAATATTAAAAAAATGCTAATAAAAATGCATGCCATAAACATGATTTCTAAATGACATGACACCTAATTTTTCTTTTTTCTTTTAAAAATGTTAATTATATGCAATCTTAATTTAAACTTAATATGCATGAATTTATTTTAATGACATACGAGATGCAATTCATATGGTATGACTTAAACTTATCACTATATGTATGCAATCTAATTTATATAATCCTAAATATGCATGTGCTACGTGATATAGGATGAATGACATGGTATTTCTACATGCATGCTCTTTTATGATTTTTTATGATGATTCATTTTTAATGCATATATGCAACTTATACTAAATGATGATATGAAATGAGGTTAATTATGAATTAACCTATTAACTAACCAAGAAAATGATCTTTAGTTTTTTTTTTTTAATTTTTTAATGACATGATGTTTTTTATTGAAAAGAAGGTAACTTAATGGTGCAATGATCATCTTTTAGCATTTTCTTTTTATTAAAACAAACAATTAAACTATAACTCATATGGCATGCATAACATCTTTTTGTTCCTCTTTTTGTTTTACTAAATGAAAATTGACTTAATCTAAAACTAATTAGATTAACTAAAGTGAATGATATTCTAATTTATTTTAGGAATCAATTTAACTTAAACTATATTTTATCCTAAAAGCTATATAAAAAATCAAGACATGCCAACCTTATTTAAAATTAGCCCTAACAAAAATCACCTATCTAAAAGTATAATCTAAAAATTATAATCGTATAAATGCAATTCTAATTTACTAACCCTAAGACTATAGTCCTATTTTACTAAACCTAAATGCTCTAATGCAATATTTAGATTTTTATGCATTTTCTGATTTTTTTTTTTTTTATTTATTTAATCTTTCTAAACAAGTAATTATTTAAAATAATGAAGATAAGAATTAAAATAACCGAAAAAATAATCCGTTGTCTCACGAATTAAATTAACAATTATTTTAACTCTATAATGTTTTAACAATTGAAATACTATCAAAATTCCTAAAAAATTAAAGTAATTAAAAAAATTACCCGACGTCTTACGGGTCAAATTAATAATTACCTTAATTTGGGATAAAACTCTTATGCTGCGTTCGTTTCACGGAAAATGGACCATCTCCGAAAAATATTTTCCCGGAAGTTATTTTCCAGGAAAATGGCCACATTTTCCGGTGTTCGGCTAATTCTTAAATTTTGAGTGGAAAACATTTTCCACCGTTCGTTAACTAATTTCTTTCTTTTTCTTTTTTAATTTTTTTAATTTTTTCCTTTTCTTTTCCTTCTCCTTCCTTCGCTGCCGCTCCTCCTCCTTCCTCCGCCGCCGCTCCTCCTTCCTCCTCCTCCTTCCTCCGCTGCCGCTCCTCTTTCTTCCTCCTCCTTCCTCCTTCCTCCGCCGCCGCTCCTCTTTCTTCCTCCTCCTTCCTCCTTCCTCCTTCCTCCGCCGCCGCATGCCCGAAGATGGCGAGCCGACCAAGATCTGGTCGCCAAATCCGGCCGACCAAGGTCCGGTCGCCAGATCCGCCGAGCCGGGCGGGGCTCGGCCTCGCTCGAGCTCGCCGTGCAGGTCCGGGAGCTGCGAGCTCGCCGATCCGGCGGCGGAGCTCGGGCTCCCGATCAAGGCGAGCCCGAGCTCCGCCGCCAGATCCGGCGAGCTCGAGCGAGGCCCGAGCCTCGCCTAGCTCGCCGGATCTGGTGAGGCCAGAGCTCCGCCCCAAGCCGGCGAGGCTCCTCCTCGCCCGATCCGGTGAGGCTCGAGCTCGCCGAGCTCGGCGAGCCGGGCTTCCACAGATCGGGCTAGGCGGAGCCTCGCCGGCCTGTGGCGGAGCTCGAGCGGCTCGCGACCGCGACCGCCGGTCGCGGTCATTGTCGCCGGCCGTCGGGGCCGGACACCGTCAAGCTAAGGAAGAAAAATAAAAAGGAAAGAAAGAAAGAAAGAAAAAAAAAGGCAGAGGAAGTTGTGGAAAATGTTTTCCACTTTTCAGAAGTGGAAAACATTTTCCTTAGCTTTGCATGTAAATTTTACTGTTGATGGAAAATATTTTCCTTGAGTTGTTGATTTTCCGTGAAACGAACATCGGAAAATTCGGAAAACATTTTCCTGGAAGTTATTTTCCGTGAAACGAACGTAGCATTAATGTCTACAAAGTCTATAAATATTGACATACAATACTACAACTTAAAAAAAAGGCTAACATAACATGAAATAAGTAAAAATATAAAAATATACTACCTAATTTCCTTTTCTTTTTTTCCTTTTCTTTTTTCTCTTCTTCTTTTTCTTCCCAAGCACGGCTTGTGCTCGTGCGCGGCTAGTCACCGGCTCCAGTGAGGGGCGGCAGCTGTAACGGTGGCGTCACTGTCGATCGGAGGTTGCGGAGGTGTGGAGCTCCGGCGAGATCCGGCAATTCGAAGGTCGAGCGCCGGGCGAAAGATGGCAATGGGGGCGTCGCGGGTGTCGGCGTGGACCACCGGCGAAGGGCGTCGCGGGCCGAGAAACTCCAAGTGCAGGTCCTGATCGGAAGCGGGGCCGTCGTGGGATCTGCAGAGGCGTTGGAGCAGAGGCGGGTCTTCGTGACGGTGTGGAGTCCGGCAGCTTGATCGGCGTAGCAGAGACAACAAAACAGGGGAGTTGCTTCGGAGGAAACTCGGATCAGCACAGCAGCAGCTTCGTTGGGCGAATTAGAGGTGCGGCGTGCGTCGGCGGACGGCGGCACAGCAAGGCGGCAGCGAGCAACGCAACTTCGGGGACTATTCTTCAATCGTCGTCGCCGGCACTGGTGTAGGTCTTGCGGACGGACGAGCAGAGGAATCGGCTCTTCACGGCCACAGCAAGGGCAACGAACGGTGGCGCGAGTTCGCGGGTGGTGCTCGCACGGGGGTGAGTCGGGTGGCAAGTCGCGGCTGGCTTCGGGGCGGCGAGCGACGCGGGTCGGCAGGACGTCGGGCGCCGGGCGGACGTGGAGGTGATGGCGTCTCGCTCCGGCGGAGGTGCGGTCGCTGGACGCTGGGACGTGCAGCGGCGGAGGTCCGGATGACCAGTCGAGCGGATGTGGATGGGGGAAGCTCCGGAGAAGATGAACAGTAATTTTTTTTTTTCTTCCCTTTTTCTTTACCTTTTCTCTCTCTCCTGTCACTCTCACGTCTTCTCCCCTGGTCTCTTTTCCCTCTGACTTCTTTTCCCTCTGCAACAAATCAGCCAAAAAAAAAGAAAAAGAATACTCCCCCTTTTCTGACTTCCTATTCCCAAAGAAACGAATCCTCTCTTTCCTCTCCTCTCTTTTCACTTTTCAATTTTTTTACGAAAGGAAGCCCCCTAAACCGAAGCCTCGGCTTCTCTCTTATAGAAGAAAAACTTGAAATTGTTGAAGATCCGACGATATTCACTCAACCTCTTCAACAAATAAATTGCTCCAAAATCCGGCCGTTGAATTATTTTGAATTCAAAATTTTTTCAAAATTTCCCTCTACAACCAAATGCTATATTATTATTTTTTAAAAAATAAATTAAATTTTAAAATAGGTGTCAACATTGTGTCACACTCATTTTTTCTTTTGCTAGGAGATGAGATGCATAGGAAACATCCCTCGAGTTGACTTTGTGATATTATGTATCTTAAGTTACGTTCTACCTTTAAACTGTCTAAACTTGGAAGAGACATTGGATGGAATGACAAGGCAATTTCTTGTATCACTACATTCTTTGATATAATATAGTTTCGTGTTTGTGAATGGGTGGCTTCAACATATAGCATGGATATTGAAAAACATTCACTTGAGTGGCATATCTTTTAAAAAGCATTCACTTAAATTACACCAGCAACATATTTCTGACGATTCATCCAACGTGAATTTATTTAATATATAATTGCTTATACCAAAAAGCGATCAAGTTGTTGACATGAGTACGCACATGACTAGAACTAAATATGAATGAACACATGACTCTTTGTTGACAACTAAGGGGGTGCATGACAACCCAAAATTTTTGTTCCAGAAATAGTTTTTACATTCCGGACACTGCTTTACGGAAGAGAAATCCGTTTGATAAACCTATTCAGTTTTTCTATTTCTGGAATAGATTTCTATTCCAGAAATAGGTTTGGAAGAGAAATCAGAAGCTAAAATTTTCTATTTATGATTTCTAGAAGAGAAATCAGAAATAATTTCTCTCACTAAATCCTAATTTCGGTGAGTCCTCCCTCATCTCCTCTACGTCTCTGCCTCCTCCTCCTCCTCCTCCTCCGCCTTTCCTCATTTTATTAAAAATAAAAATAAAAATAAAATAAAATAAAATAAAATAATAATAATAGTAATAATAATAATAATAATAATAAATATATTCATCTTATTCATTTGAAAATAAAAATAAATGTATTAAAATAAATAAATTATTTTTATTTATCATTTTATTTTTAGTTTATTAAAAATAAATTTATTAAATTTATTAAAAATAATTTATTTATGATAAATAAATATAATTTTATTAAAAATAAATTTAATAAATTTATTTTTATTTGCCTTGAGTGTTTTGCCAAATAAATTTTTTTATTCATTTTAAAATAAATTTATTCGTAAAATAAAATAAAATAGAATAAATAAAATAAATTTATTTTTAAGGATATTTTTATTTTATTTTTTATGATTTATTTTATTTTATTTTATTTTATTCATTATTTTTTTGTTACTAAATCATTTTTATTTTTATTTTTTATATTAAAGGTCGTCGGTTAGCGTCCATGCCACCGTCCGAAAGGAAGAAATTTTGTGTCATTATCAAACAAATTTCTATTTTTAGAGTAGAAATTTTGTGTCGTTATCAAACGGTTATTTTTTCTTAGAAACTCTTCTAAAAATAGAAATAGAAAAATCTATTTCTGTTCCAGAAACTATTTCTAGAACAGAATAGTTGTCATGCGCACCCTAAGATGACACACATCAACAATTGTTACCAAATGGCTGTAAACTTCGACCACGTTTGGGT
The DNA here is from genome assembly GCA_016097595.1 of Eucalyptus pumila. NCBI lineage: Eukaryota > Viridiplantae > Streptophyta > Magnoliopsida > Myrtales > Myrtaceae > Eucalyptus > Eucalyptus pumila. The sequence continues at coordinate 9,966,264 of CM027849.1, forward strand.
GGAAACAATCGACAAGAGTATTGATACGGAGGAATTGGCAAGTGGCTAGGATGTTTGAGGAAATTTGAGTACTCAAAGAGTATCGAGACATGATTACTAGTTCAAAGTTACTGGGAAGTGAAGCAATCGAGTTATAGGGCAACCCACATGTGTTTTCCAAGGAATAACTGCACAAGAAACGACATATGCCTATGACTCCCGCAAATGGAGGAGCATGTGCACAATTGGAAACACCTCAAAGGCATTTGCCATACCACCATCATAAAAGCCATTGGCCATCTACTTAGGAGCCCCGCACAAATCGAACAAATTATCTTTTAGTTATCTTTACTTTCCTACACTGTAATTTTAGTTTCTAGACTCATGTCGTCGATTAAATTCCAGGGTATATCTTTACCCTAAGAACTGCGCCATCAAGTAAATTTCGGCATAATATCTTAGCGTTTTCAGGTCGTATAACAATTAAATTCTAGCATAATTTGTTAACGTTCGTTTTGTTGCAATTTGTATTTTCCAAACTTTGTTGTTGATTAAATTCTGGTTGCGTTGTTACGATTCTATTAATTCCATTTGAAGTTATTGGTTTCTTTCTCAATTGTGATATTCCATGTCCAATTTTGGCACATAATTTGATTTCCTCAATTAAAAACCCGAAGAATGAATTTTGGTGAAAGATATTTTGTGGCAGGAGAAATTTGTTGGTAACCTAGGCTTTGATAATAGTGTTGGTGGTCTTGAGCCTTTCTCACCCTAAAATCTAGATCAACAACGCTCTCCAACTACTTTTAGGTCTAGACTTGTTGATGACCTAGGCTTTGATAAGAGTGTCGGGTTGTTGGATGGTTTTTAGCCTCTCTCAACCCAAAATCTAACTCAACAATCCCCTCCGAATGACTTTTTTTTCTCACTCTTATAAATTGACCATTAAGCCTTTCCATAAAGGATGTGAGATAACCCCAACAATTTCTCCCTCATACATGGAGCTTAGGTCAGAGCTGCAACAATCCTCTCTGAGTGACTTTTGGGTCTAGACTTGTCGACAACCTAAGCTCTGATACTAGCGGGTAGTCTTTGGCCTCTCTCACTCCAAAAGTTAACTCAAATGATCAATTTATAAATCGGCCACCAGCCCCTTCCACAACTAATGTAGTATAACCCTGACAAAAGAACTATGCGCTCATTCATAGTTTAGAGCAAATTTCTCATCCTTGAACTTGGGGAAAAACTAAAAGAGAAGGCATGTGGGTAGGATTGTCAAACAAGACTAGTTGTTCCGACAGTAAAAATGCGGCAATAAACAATAAGAAGTACGTGGAAAAAATTAAATACAACACAAAATGAAGCAATAAGCTTAACCAGTAATTTATTTGACTTGTCATGTAAAAGTTACGATATATTGGTGCTTACACAATTTGAAACAATCATAGGTATGAGTATAACATATGGATGACGATTTGACAGCCCTGATATGGGGTTTATGTGGCTCTAATGGAGTGGAGAAACGGTTGCAGTGGCAAGACACCATCCATTCGAACAAAGGATCTCCTACGACAACAATTAACATTCGATAGCCTGATTTAGGTAATAAACTTAGCATCAATGAAATCTTGGACTCAACTTTGGGTTGCTTCTACTTGCTTAACATGCAGACTCAGAATAGCAAAAAATCATTTTAAAAAAAAAGAAGGAAAAAAGCCACAAAAAACCCCAAACTTTGCCTAAAATGACAAATTTACTTCAATGTTTTTTGTGACACAAAAAATTCCAAATTTCATCAACTGTGACACATTTACCTCAAACTCTATGCCCAAGTGTATTTTCATCTTTCTTTTTTCCTTTTTCTGTTTTGCTCTTTCCTTTTTCCCCCTTTTTTGTTCTTTTCTTCCCTCCACCAGCCATGGCAGAGGGCAACAGGACTCAGGCAGGGGCCGCCCTCACCTAGGTTGGAGAGAGCGAGCCTTGCCTGGGTCAACAAGGGTGGTCTTCGCCCGACATTAGCAAGGGCTATCCTCTCCTGAGCTTGACTTCCCTCCCCCGGCCACAACGGAGGGAAGAGAGAAGAAGAAAAAAGAAAAAGAAAAGAAAAGAAAAAATTATAAATGAAAAGACGAAATTGGCCGATAGTTTGAGGTGAATGTGCCATGCAGGTACAAGTTTAGAGTTTTTTGTGTCACGAAAATTTGGGATAATGTATCATAGTTGGCAAAATTTGATTATTTTGTGTCACAAAAATAAAAAGGTTTAGGGTAAATTTGTCACTCTAGATAAAATTTAGGGTTTTTAACGGCTTTTTTCCCTTAGAAAAATCAAAAAAAGAAGTCAGCAACTTTACTACATCTCTCGTAGAATTTACCAATCAATAATTTGCTGTAAATCTCATGTTGATGACCCTCGAGACTCAAATAGGAAACATCAGTTCAGAAGTGCATGTATGCATGTATAAATCATTCTCAGTCAAACTCATGCTTGGTAGAGCTCAATTCCAAAAGTCTTTGCTCACGAAAATTCCAGTGCGGTCACTTTCCGGACAAGTTGCTTGCATTTACCTTATTGTTGTCGAATTCAAGTATTTTCATCGCGTCCTCGACCTTGGTTAGTGTCCCGTTTGATATCTCAATTATATGAATCATCCATTCATATGAGAAATGTTAGTTACAAGATCTGTCATTCAATGCATATAAGGTTGAGCTTAAACAATATCCTTATCCCAATCATTTGTTATGCTAATGGTCGACCCAAATGAACCGAATAACAATTCTGGACACCCAAAATAATGTCCAAGCTTTTAAATTCGGATCATAAAAAATGAGGATAAATAATATATATAAGTTCTATTGTTGACGTGCTATGTTCCTTATCCAATTTTAGTTCACGCAGTTTATTCTAACACATTTTATTTTTGAACTAAGATTCAGTCCCAATTCTTAGACTGTCTATCTTAAAATCATTTCCAGTTTCCAATGCATTTTTTCGTGCATATCTTAACCCGTACTAACTAATATGTTCTCAAAAAGCATGATCAAGATAATTCACAAAACCTAGGACGAACAAACAAAAATAGCAATACATCGCCACTTATAATTTGTCGTGCACAGAACCTAAGTTACCATTTTCAGAGGCGGTAAACATATCTAAAATAGGTTGAAATCGGCTCTTGCATTGGTAAAATGATGCAAAATACAGTAAATATATCATAGAAAAGTCCATAATTTGCATTTATTTGCCTCGTAATACATCGAATATGGATGAAACGTAGGTGGGAACAACTGAATCTGTGTGTAAAGTAAATCCTAGTAATAATGAATTCACATAATATCTAATTTTCAAATTCTATTGAGACGGATTAATGCAAAAGAAAATAACTAATTAATGGGCTGTATCCATAATGTTAAATATGTGGATGTATACGATGTAGGTTACTATGAGCCAACATGTGTTATAAATTATGCTATTGCTGTGATGGTTTTTAGTACAATTTGGGGCATGATTCATATATTAAAGGGTATAGTATGCACTTGTCCGACAAGTCCTCGATCCCTTAACGAGGGAAAGGCTAAGGAAAAGAGCCTGAATTTTTATCTTGTGTTTTTTCCTAGTAACATATGTACGATGTATTGCCAATTTACCGCCTTTTATGCAAATGAAAGAAAGACATCCGACAACAGCAACAAACGGTTAGGCAAAATACGTTCTCCAAATAATAGTAATTCTAAAAAGAAAACATGATATCGACGGAATATACGTGCAAGTTGTCGCAAGTACTTACATCAACGACATCCAGGGCTCCCCCTGGCCCTCTTGGAACTGCTGCCCCATAGCTCCCTAAAAGCTCGAAGAGAAAGAAAAAGGCTGGAAAAAGTTAATAATTCTCCTGAGCTTTGTTAGAAAATTGACTAGCGTATGCTAAATCAGATGTATAGTTGACACTAATCAAGACGCACACGTATACATAAACACACCTCCTGAATGGCCATCACTTTTACATTGCGTGCCTTTTTGAAGGATCAGAACCAAGAGAAGGAAACAAAAATTTAGAAAATAAATCATAAAAACCGAAAGAGGAAGAAGAAGCACAAGCTCTCCTCTCTCTGCCATTTTTCCGCATTCAGTTTCGACACTACTCTCTCTCTCTCTCTCTCTCTCTCTCTCTCTCTCTCTCTCTCTCTCTCGCGTTTGATAAGCCGTATTGGGTCGTTCCGTATTTATAAAGAAGAAGTTCATCTGTCAAGGTCGTGCCCGGTCAAAATTCAATGTCTTTGGTCTTAATGTCTCCATAGTCCTGCCATAAAGTAGGTAGTGAAGGTGGATTCCTTCTTTTGAATAAAAATGTTCAGTATATGTGAATTTGTCAATCGTGGATAGTTCCTTCTTAGAATACTATCGCTTAGATCATGTCTCGATAGACTATTATATTTCCACTTATCCGAACGCTCTGTGACTTGTACTTTCGGAAGATAGTATTGAAGGTGTCTGTGGAAATGCCAATTTAGGGTGTTTATCCCTTCAATTCTATGACGAGTGATGACATTTCTTTTGTCTTTCCTTCACTTTTTTTGTCCAAGATGCTGATTATGGCATCACTCTTTAATTATTTTTTTAGAATGAGTAACCATTCTCGCGTGAAATTTTTATGATTTAAAATTTGTTAATTATTTCCATTTTTTGGCAACATTTTATTTAAGTTGTTTTATTTTGATGATGCAAAAACTTAAAATTTACGCTTTATATATTAGTATTACCTTAAACAGGGATTTCAATAACATTTCAATATCTTATATTCTAAAAAAAAAATTTGTCATGATAATATAGTGAATAATTCTCAAAAGTAATATCTAAACATCGAAAAGCTTTTTCCCACTTACTTTTATGCACACTGTCAGGCAATTGAAAACCAGTCATATATTTTTTTTTAAATGACTCACGGAATATATTTCTTCCCATCAAAGTCGATAGATAACTGGGTCAAAAAAATAAAAACAAAACAAAAGTCGATAGGATCGTGTTTTATAAAGAAGTGGCGGCAGCTATTTTTTTTTAAACTGTTTTTTTAATCAATTTTAGCTTTTCTTTTCTAGTTTTTAAATTTAATTTAAATAAAAAAAATAAAAAGCCATGTGGAAATAAAAATTCATTTTAAATGTCATGCATGCGCCATGTCACCATTTTCTGTTAAAAATGTTGATGGTGTTAATTTTAAGACTCGATTAAAACAATTTGATAAGTTTTATAACTTGATTGCACTTTTTACAAGCTTTAGGACTCAACTACATTTTCCTTACAAGTTTTAGGACCTTTATTGCACTTATCCCATTATATTTGTATAGTCAACGGCATACCTAAACATTTCCACATGATGCAACATCAATACTAGACAAGGATCGTTTTGAGATTTCGTTTCCTAGGCTATTTCTGTGATGGTTTTTCGTACGATTTGGGGCATGGTCCATATATTTAAAGGGTATATAGTATGCACTTGTCCATGTTTAAGACTAGTCCTCATTCCCTTCACGAGGGAAAGACTAAGGAAAAGAGCCTGAATTTTTATGTTTTGTTTTCTCGGAGTAACATATGTATTGATGTATTACCAATTTACCACCTTTTATCCGAACGAAGGACCTCATTGCAACAAATGATTAGACAAAATATATTCTCCAAATAATAGTAATTCTGAAATGAAAACATTGATATCGACGCAAGATACGCGCAAGTTGTCACAAGTGCCTACATCAACGACATCCGGGACTCCCCTCGGTTTTCTCGAAACTGCTGGGCCCACTAAAAAGTTCTATTTTTTTTTTTTTTTGTCAGTTCTACTTTAATCCTACTCTAACACTCACTCTTAGACTTTTGCCCTACCTCCTTGCAGAGCATGAGAATCGAAACCCACTCCTGAAATGAAATCGTCCCCATCATAATCCCCATGAGAAGGTGGGGATTTGAACCCCCCACCTCTCTCTTTCATGATGGAAGGGTGGTCACTGAGGCGAACCCCTAGTGGTTGCCCACTAAAAAGTTTGAAGGGAGAGAAAGAGCCGGAAAGGTTAATAATTCTCCTGATCTTTGTTAGAGAATTGACTTTCGTATGCTAAATCAGATGTGTAATTGAACACTAATCAAGACACACGTATACATAAACATACCTGCTGTATTGCCACCATAACTGCATAAGTTGCCTTTTTGAAGGATCAGAACCGAGAGAAGAATACAAAATTTCGAAAACAGATCATAAAAACTGAAGGAGGAAGAAGAAGCACAAGGTCTCTCTGCCATTTTTCTGCAATCAGTTTTGATACTATACTCTCTCTCTCTCTCTCTCTCTCTCTCTCTCTCTCTCTCGTCTGATAAGCTGCTTCCGCCCATTTGGGTCGTTCCCTATTTATACAGAAATGGTTCTTCAGTCAAGGTCGTGCCTGCTTAAAATTCAAAGTCTTTGGTCTTGAAGTTTCCAGAGTCCTGGCAATGAGTAGGGAGTGAAGATGATTTCTTCTTTGATAAAAATGTTGAAAACATGTGAATTGGTCAAGCATGAATAGTTCCTTCATCAAGTACCACCGCTCATACCCTGTCTTGATAGACTAAGGGTGTCAATGAGTCAGGTTGGGTTTCTTTGCTACCCAACCCGACCTGAATTGTAAGGGTCGTGTGTTCTCTTTGACCCAATCTGACCTGAAATGTATACGACCTGTAACGAAAACCCAAGTCATGTTGAGTTTGGAAAAGATGAAGATTTACATGAAATATGATATAATTTAATTGATAATTATACAACCAACATATTCTTTATTTTACACAACTTTAACAAATAAAATAGAAAATCACGCCTGTGCAACGTATGGGTATGCTACTAGTTTAATTGGAAATCAAATGATAATAGATCATCATGTGATCGATTTTCAATAGAAAAGACAATGCTGGATCTCTTCATGTTCCATTTAATAGTCTTATTGTATTATATTCATTTAGCAAGATATACTCATTGGTGTACATACCTAAACTTTCTCATTTTATCTATTTATTCTTAAATTAAATATATTTATCCCTTCATATTCATTGATAATATCTATGATCATCAATGAAACAAAAATTCAATTATACAGAAAAAAAAAGTCAAGATTATCTGAAGGAACTTTCTCATGTAGAAAAAAGAGAATGGCATCTTAACTTTACTACTATCTTATTAAGAGGTATGAAAATAAATCACCAATGAACAAAAAGAAAAATGAATGAGCTAAGAATTTGATATAAATAAAAAATTTGACTATAATCTCAACCATTGAATGATCGCAAACAAATATACGGACCAAATCTGAATACATCACGAAATGTAACAATAAGATTAACCAGTAAATACATGGCTTGTCATTTGAAAGATGTTGATATATCGATGCTCACACGAATTGATACGATCATATGTACGAGTATAAATTGTTAGCCATAATGACACCCTCCGTTTGAATAATGGATCTCCTACAACAACAATGAACATTTTCGGCCGCCTGATTTGGGCAACAAACTTACACTAATAACATCTTGGGCTCGGTCTTGGGCTGCCTCCTCCTGCTCCTCCTGCAAACTTAGAAAATCAAAGAAAGAAGAACCTTAAAAAGAAGTTAACAACCCTTCTACATCATTGTATGCATGTATTGTTGGTAATTTGTTTGTAAAACAAATTAAAATGCACCTTGTCCCACATCAAAAAAATGTAAGTACGCACATGGACGGAATTTGGCATTAATCAACGATCGTCATTTTTATTTATTAAAATTCGAATTTATAATTATAGAATAACCATTGTGTCGTATTGAAACATTATGATTGTTCATAATAGATTGACAATTATTTTTAAATTCTTTAATTTCGAATTTATTAGTTCTATCTAATAATTATTAAGCACTCTCACGACCTTTTAACATTTGGAGAGTTGTGTCTATTCGGGCATAACTTATTCTCCTTGAAGTGTTGTAATTTTTCATAAATTATGAAATTCGGAATTAAAAAATAATTTTATTTTTTTATTCCGAATTTTCAATGTCTTTTCAATATGTTTTTTGAGAAAATATCAATTCGGACATAACTTCTTTCAAAAGGTTGCATTTTGTTCTGAAAAGATAATATATATTCACAGTTTTTTGTCTAAAGTTTTTTGACAATCTCGAGATTCCTTTCAAAGATAGTTTCCTTTTGAGAGATTCTAGAAAACTACTACATTATTATCCGGAATTCTCATTGAGACTTTGTTATATCTTGTAGGATTTTTATTAGTAATCACTAGCAATGTTGTGGAATAAATAATTTCTTAAGGAGAGTATTATCACACCTCAAAGTCAGATTCCATTTTCTTCCCTAACCAATGATTTTTCCCTCATGTATTTTTATATGTATAAAGATAAAAGGAGAGAGAACGCAACCAGAAGAAGACAACAAAATCTCAGAGATGGATGAAGAACAGCAGAAGCCGAAGAGGACGAAGAAGGAGAAGAAACAGGCGCTCTGTGCCATCTTTTCTCTTTGGGTCTTCAGAATCTTGTTTTATCTCCAATTTGTTCTCCGGTTGGTCCTGTTTATTAAAAAGAAAAACAAAAGATTTGGTCAAAGTCGTTCTTGGTAGAGCTTTATTTAACAAGTCTTTGTCCAGAAAATTCCTGTGCTGTCCCTTTCTAGGCAAGTTCCATGCACATCTCATTTTAATTAAATTATTTGCATCGACATCTTTGACTCCCCCATTCGATATCTCAATTATATGAACTATCTATTTATAAATATGCATCCCAATTGTATATTGCACTAGCGATCACCCAAATGAACCGAGTCAACATAAATCAATTTTGACTACTAAAAATAGTTGCCTAGCAATATCGGACACATAGAATAATGTCCGACCTTCAAATTTACATATTAAAAATTAGAACAAAATTACAAAAATTTTCCATGTGCCGTTGTTAATGTGCTATGCTCCTTGTCCAAATTTGGTTTGTGCAGCTTGTTTTGGCAAATTTGATTTTGAACTAATATTCAATACAAATTTTAGGACTATCTACCATTTAATCTTCTCCATTTTCCAATACAGTTTTGTAGGGCATATCTTAACCCGTACTATCTAACGTTTCCTCTTAAAGCATGATCAATAGTAACATCGCTACTTATAGTTTGTTATGAACATCCATAATACATTAAAAATAGCATAAGATGGTCTTTACACTACAAAATAATATAGAGTACGGCAAATATTTAATGAAAAACTCCATTATTCGCATTGATTCGCCTAATGATACATTGAATATGGATGAAAAGTAGATGTGACCCTATGTCACGCCCCGATTCTCGGGCACGCACACATCCTTCTCAATTGGTCGATTTTATAATGCGATATCCCAGGACAATGTATCACCGACCCTTTCATTTATTAAGCACATGCGGAAGCAGTTAAAATCCCCAGACAATAAAACGATGGGATAGAAAAGTAGGGCCATATTTTTCATATTGAAATTTATAACCAAACTTTTATACAAAACACAAACTAGAGAACTTCATAACTATTCACATCAATTGGAGATCTCAAAAGAAGATGGAATCTCAATCCATCCGGGTCGTACTCAAGGCCCCTCTCGGGATTATCTTTTTCTTCCAAAATTCTTCTCCTCAGGTTTCACCTCAGAGTTCTCCCACTCAGATTCCTCCTCCTCAGCTTCTCATCGGGGTCCTGAAATGTTTTCCCCAAACTGGAATGAGACTACGTCTCAGCAAGTTCTACCCCACTAAGCCCGATTAGTAAACCATTATACTATAGGCTACCTAAACACGCATTGGTCAGGGGACTTACCTTGGCCTCATATCCCACCTACAAGTCAGTACAATTCATAATAGGCACCCAAGCAATCATATCACAGATCGAAGCATCGATCAAATCGACCTAGTCGATTATATGCCAACAAGACCTCTCACGATCATTTTCAATCAGTCAATCAATCCACGACATTAAATCAAAGCAATGATCAATCGACCTAGTCGATTACATATTAGCCTGACCATTTCCCGGTCATTCAAGCTATTGCTATTCAGTCTCAACTGATAAAACCAATCACCGAGCCATGTGCATTCTCCGAGGCAATATCCCTTATCACCGAGCCACGTGCATTCTCCGAGGTGATGGAACCGATCATCGAGCCACGTGCATTCTCCGAGGTAATGCATTACTTTACCGAGCCCACGTGCCCTTTAAAATGCAATTCCAAATCAGCGAGCCCACGTGCATTCTCCGAGGCGATGCATCAAGTCACCGAGCCCGCGTGTCTCTTCAAGATGCCAAATGTACTCATTGAGACCATGTGCATTCTCCGAGGTAATGCATCAAATTACCGAGCCCACATGTCTCTTTCAAGATGCCACACTTAATCACCGAGCCACATGCATTCTCCGAGGCGACATATTTCGTCACCGAGCCATGTGCATTCTCCGGGGTGATATATCTAATTATCAAGCCTCGTGCATTCTCCAAGGCGACGTACTAATCATCGAGCCACGTGCATTCTCCGAAGCAATATACCAAATCACCGAGCCACGTGCATTCTCCGAGATGATGTACTATTCACCGAGCCACGTGCATTCTCCAAGATGATGTACTATTCACCGAGCCACGTGCCTTTCATGATGATTCATCCAATTTCTAAAGTAATTATCCACAACCTTAATCCGTACTCAATTTACCGAAATAATCAATTTAGGAACATATCCTAAATATCCACAATTAAATCAAAATTCAGCACAATTCAAAGCTCAAATAAATAAACGGACTGCCCCACGACAATCGGCACGAGATTTCGATCGTCGGCCATCTCAAACTTAATTTCCGAAAAATAAATAAATAAATAATTAATTGATTTCGAAAATTAATTAATAAATATTAAAAATTTCATTTAGCTCAAAATAAGGCCCAATTAAATAGACGGATTTTACCATGATCATCAGCATAACATTCCAGTCACAGGCCATCTCAGTTGAATTTTCGGAAAATAAATAGTTATTTAATTTAAATCCGAAAATTAATATTTAAATACTAAAAATTCCACTTAGGCCCGAAAAGCCTAATTGGAGCCCACTAAGGGTCGGGAAAAATCCCGAGGCACTTCCAATAATTAGTAGACCATGTCTACTTGCTAATTGCGCAATCAATTTATCTAAATCGCATCACAATTGACTAATAATTGCTAATTTATTCTAATCTAACAACCTAAACATAATTAATTAAAACTAAACCAACGTTAATCATAATTAGCCAACTAATCCGGAAGTAGTAAGATTACTCACCAAATCGGGCGCAAATTGGATCAATCCGACTGGGCGACGCGAGGAACGATTCTTCCCAAAGCACGGCTCGAGTTCGGGGCCCGAAAACGGCCCAAAACGGCCCACAAACCAGCTGGAAACCCACTCGCGGGTTTGCTGGTTCGGCTGCAAAACAGAGAGAAAGAGAGACGGTTGTGGGCAGCAAGGGGTTGGGAAGTTAGGCGGCGGTCCGGCGAGGCTGCACGGCAGCTCCGGCGGCCTGCTCAGCCGCTCACGGTGTCTGAACAGAGGCTGAACAAACGCTGGATCGCGCGGGGGAAGGGCGGCAGCGAGCGACGGACGAGCGAGGCGGAGTGCAGGCGGCGGGACGACGGCCTGGCGGCGAGCTGCGGTGGTGCATGGGCGGCAACGGCAACGGCTAGCTGCTGTCTTGGCTTCTCCTGTTTCTGGTTCGCTGGTTCGCTGGTTCGCACAGACAAGAACGAAGAAGAAGTTGGTTAAGAGGGAGAGGGGGAGAAGAGAGAGGAGAGAGAGAAGAAGAGATAAGAGAGAGAAAAGATGGGTTTGAATGGTCAAAGGGGAACCACTGGGGGTTCGCCCCAGTGGCCACCCTTTCAACATGGAAGGGGGAGGTGAGGGGTTCAAATCCCCACCTTCTCAGGGGGGGATGAGGGGTAGGGATGCGTAAGTTTCGAGAGTAGGTTGCGACTCCCACACCCTGCAAGAGGCAGGGCACAAGTTTGCGAGTGAGTGTAGAGTAGGCATAGAGTAGGACTGACAAAAAAAAAAATGGTCAAAGGGAGAGGGGAAAGGCAAGTGGGTGACAGACCACACTTCGGTGGAAAGGGGGGAAGGGAATTCGCACGAGGGGGTGGGGAGAGGAGAGAGAAGAAAGAGAGAAAAGGGAGAGAGAGAAAAGAAATAAAATAATAACATTATTCTTATTTTTCTTTTCTCTTTCCCTTTCTAATTTCTTTCGGTCTTCAATTTTTCTTCCGATAATTTCTTTATTGAAATTTCGGACTCGTCAACAATTTGACGGATGATGAGACAGGATCATAAAAATAAGAATTATGACGCGCTTAAAATTTGATTCCCAAAATCGAGTTCAATTTCGTGGTTAAAAATCGATCAGCCGTGATTTTAGTCCAATCCAACTAATTAGGTAGCTTTTAGGGATTTTACTGCAGATACATCCCTTAACAGCTTCACCCAATAGGTTAGTTAACTCGTGAGTGATTAGCTCAGAGAAAAAGGACCGTATACACGTTGACGAAATGCCCATTTCACTTTATCGAAACGGGGTCGAATTTCAGGATGTCACACCCTACCTAAAATATATCCTTGGAATAATAAATACATGAAAAGAATCACTTGATATTTTCAGGTTAAGTTCTACTTAGAGAGATTAACGCAAAGGAAAAGGGCATATTAGTTTGTTGTAGGCACAATGTTAAAGTACGTCATACAACTTAGGTTACCATGGTTACCATGAATTATCCCGAAAGAAAAGAGCTAGTCATATAATTTACTGATTATGCAACATCATTACTCGACAAGGATTACTAATGAGAGACTTCATCCTGTGTTATGTCCCTATGCTATTATTGTACTGATTTATAGTACAATTTGCGACATGATTAAGATGTTGAAGGGTATAGTATTGACTTGTCAATGTTTAAGACAGCTCCACAATTCCTTAACTAGGGAAAGACTAAACAAAAGAGCTTGAATTTTTATGTTCTAATGTTTTGGAGTAACATATTTAGGATGTATTGCCGATTTACCACCTTTTATTTAGACAAAGGGCTTCCGACGATAGCAACAGATGGTTAGGCAAAATACATTCTTTAAATAATAATAATTCTTTTAAAAAAAGGTGATTTTGGTGCAAATATGAACAATTTCTTCATATATATAAATATATATTTTATTTTATTTTTATGTTGAGGATCCGGCCTGACTCAACCTTACGGGAGCATAGACCGACTATACTTCAAGGAAAATAAGCCCAGCAACCCACCGTTAGGGCCCCCGCTTAAATCACGAAATCGCTCTGAGAGTTTCGAACCCCTGACCATTCGGTCCATAGGGGCACGATCTCAACCAGCGTAGCCATGTGTGGGTGAGTTTTTCTTTAGATATAGTTTTTTTTGGTAAAGTTTTCTTCAGATATATTCCTTTGTTTAGGTAATCAAACTTACATGAACTACATCTAGGGTTCTGAAGCCTGGATATGCTCCCCTAGAAACTTGAAAGTAAGAAAAGCTGGAAAGGTTGGTAATTTTCCCAATCTCTAGTAGAAAATTTACTTACATGTGCAAAATTTCATGCTACAAAAGTTGATTAAAAGTCCACAAATGTGAGGTTGAGACTCTAATCAGATGTCTAGTTGACCCTAACAAATACACATACATATACACATGGCCTTCATTTCTACATGAGATGCCTTTTTGAAGGATCAAAACCAAGAGAAGAAAACTAAGTTTCAAGAACAAATTATAGAAACTAAGGGAGGAAGAACACAAGCTCTCTTGGCCATTTTTGTGCAATCGCCTTCATTTCTACATGAGATGCCTTTTTGAAGGATCAAAACCAAGAGAAACACTGTGACTCATATTTTTTAGGATGGTATAGAATGTACTTGTGTTAAAATATCTCACATCGTTTGTTTACGAGATTTATATATTCTTTACACGTGTATGTCGTCTCTTCATCTGCTTGTTAAATTTCACATGTTGTTCCTAACCTGAATTAAGCAAGAGGAAGGGTGTTGAATTATGTCACTTGTTTAGCTCTTCATGTATATGTGGCTTCATCACCGGAGTCCCGTCACGACCGTTGTAGCGTCACGATCGGGATTTCTCTTAAACCGGTCAAAGTCAACGGTCAAGTCCGCCGGGCAGAAGTCAAAGTTAGGCGCTGATTGGTTCAAAGCCGTGTTGCTTCCCGCACCGCATAACCAGCCCCCTCCCTCCCTCCCTCCCTCCCTCCCTTTCCGACGGAACTGAAACTCAAGACAAGCTTCCGATGATCGCTCCGCCGTGTTCCGCCGTCCCCCTCCTCCTCTCGCTCCTCGCCCTTGCCGCCTCCGCCCATGGCGCCGACCCTCTCTACTACTTCTGTGGGACCAACGGCAACTTCACCGCCAACGGCACCTACAGGGACAACCTTAACGCCCTCCTCACCTCCGTCGTCACCGCCGCCACCGCCGACTACGGGTTCTACAACCTCTCTGCCGGCGGTGGGAGCGCCGATGCCATCAACGCCATCGCCCTCTGCCGGGGCGACGTCGGGGCCGCTGACTGCCGGAGCTGCCTGAACGACTCGGTCCCCGCGATCGCCGGCCGGTGCCCGGTGCAGAAGGAGGCGATCATCTGGTACGACAACTGCATGCTCCGGTACTCGAACCGCTCCATTTTTCGGGCCATGGAGGATTTGCCCGCCTTCGGCTTGGCGAACCCCAAGAACGTCACCAACAACGTCGATCAGTTCAATCAGGTTCGGAATTGCAACGTTCAGCTTTTAGCATGCAGACGATCGGCATCTTTCGTTTGAACAACCATTTGCATTGCATTTCGCTTGTTTCCAAGAAAGCAGAGTGCATGATGCTTCTGTACGCGTTGACTTCGCTTACTTCATGCAAACTTCCCATAATTTTCAACATACTAAACTATGAGAATCCTTATCTCCGCTCGACGACGTGCCCGACTAGGCAGATCGGTTAAATTGGGTTGCTGTTTGAGTGTAATTCATCCTTGTTTAGCTGCACTTTGTAATTCATCATAGCACTTGTTGTCATTATATCACGGTGCTGGTTGTGTTTTTGTGATCTTATTCTCTAAGAACGTGTTTTTTTTTTCTTTTCTTTTTTTTCCCCTTTCAGTCTTGAATTCTTCAACTTTATGTTCCCTGTAAGGCATTGGGATTTGGCACATAGCTTTTCAGGTAGTATGAGCTCACAGGAGCATTTGATTTGAGGTCTCATTCTTGGACAGCAGCTAGCAATTCACATCGCATTAAGGTTGAGTAGGGATTTATGGTGCAGGTCGTGACGAAGTACTGATTCTTGTCTTTTTGTCCTGACAGTAGTTATAGTCTTGGTTCTGTTTTCTAGGTTTTGAGAAATCTGACGGATGGTTTGAGAGACCGAGCTGCGAATGGCAATTCGACGAGGAAATTTGCCGTCGGGAACGCAACAGCTCCAAACTTCCAGACTCTGTTTGGACTAGTGCAGTGCACTCCAGACTTGTCGCAGCAACAATGCGACAATTGTTTGGTGAATGCTATTGGAAAAATTCCTTGGTGTTGTGATCAGAAACAAGGAGGAAGGTATGTTACTCCCAGTTGCAATATCAGGTTTGAAGTATACCGCTTTTTTGATCCTTCGGCTTATGAGTCGCCACCATCACCACCAGAATCGCCAGTTTCTCCTCCACCTCCTCCAACGAATAACCCATCCCCTAAAGGTACTTCCTTTTAATGTACACTTATATATGCCAGAGCATTCTATTTGTGTTTTCAATTGTCTGTAGGACAAACACGACAATAAGTGTGAGCAAGGTTGCTTTCGACTTCAATGAGCTCCTTTTACAAACAAGAGACTCCTTCCCCTGCTCCTCCTCCTTTGAGTATGGTTGCATTAAGTGTATTTTAAAGCATGATGTAATTTAATTTTTGATTCTTGGTTTAATAAGTTCCTGAGACACTTATTTTTCCTCTTGAATGAGGTATAAGCATGAAATAAGTAGCAGATGAGAAATTAATGAGATTTCTGATGCATCATGAATCCTCCTTTCTTTCGATTTAAGTATCACCGTCTGAAGTAATTTCATCAGGAAACTGATAGAATAACACCAGGACTGCTTTAAATGTGCAATCCCTCCTAAAATCTGTTCTTGGTAATTGGGTCTCAACACTATTCTCTGTGAGTTTCTTGTCTAACATAAGAGCTCTTCCTTTTTCAGGAAAGGATACTAACTCAGGTCGTATTGCCCTCATTATCACAATCCCAGCTGTTGGATTATCTCTTTTAGTTGCTGGAATATTATGCATCTGTTTGAGGTCAAGAAGATTGAAGAAAAATTTCGAAAGTAAGTTCTCATTACTTTTGCATGACTGATTTTCATAAAATAATGGATGAACTCACAACCTATGTGAAACAGATTAGCAGCCAGTTTGTTAAGCCTCGATGTGCCAAAGCTAGTAAATTTTCGGTAATTCAGAGGTCGGTTATTTTTGACTGAACGAGTAAAGATTCACTGTGGGCTATATATATCAAAGTTCACTGATTGCTCTGGAAAATATTTTATTTGTTAGCATCGCCCAGGGGCTCAATTTTCCTTAGAATGGATTATCTGTTAAAAAAGAACAAATTATTATCAACTGTTAAATCACCAGACATGCTTACTGATAATGTGGAATTAGACAATGAGCAACTTCCGATTTTCTACTTAGTAGCTGTACCTGTAGATGAAATCGGCAATGCAGAATCCCTGCAGTTCGACTTGAATATCATCAGAGAGGCAACAAATGACTTCTCTGAATCAAATAAGTTGGGACAAGGTGGATTTGGCGTAGTTTACAAGGTAATCACTGCAAATTGTTCATTCATAAAATAACAGAGAATTTGAAATATTCACATGTATGTGGCTGCTTTTTGCATTCTTTTTCAGGGAACATTGGCCAATGGACAAGTTATAGCAGTAAAAAGGCTGTCTGTAGATTTGGGACAAGGTGATCGAGAATTCAAGAATGAGGTCCTCTTGGTTGCAAGGCTTCAACACCGGAATTTGGTTAGGCTCTTAGGATTTTGCCTGGAGGGGAGAGAAAGGCTTCTTATATATGAATTTGTACCAAACTCAAGCCTGGATCACTTTATATATGGTATGATCTTGCCATTTTTGTTCCAGCATCATCCGATTTAAGAGTAATTAAAGTGCATGTTCTTGCCAATCTGTATTTAGAAAGTCACCTCGCCCTAGTCACATCACTGTAACCTTTCGTCAATGTACTATGCAGATCCTGTTAGGCGTAGCCGGCTGGATTGGGAAAGGCGTCAAAAGATAATAGGGGGCATTGCTCATGGGCTTCTTTATCTTCACGAGGATTCTCAACTTCGAATCATTCATCAGGATCTTAAAGTGAGCAATATTTTGCTTGACGAAGAGATGAACCCTAAAATTTCAGATTTTGGTACAGCAAGGCTATTTGCGGTGGATCAAACTCAAGACGCCACAAGCAGGGTTGTTGGCACTTAGTAAGTAATACATAGCAGAGTATCTTAAAATAAATCCAGTTATATTTCCTGCGCTCTTCTCCATATAATCTGAACAGCTAGCAGATGGAAAGGCATGGCATCTTAAGTGGAATTGCGTTGAAAGTGCTCATTATTCCTGCGATGCACTGGGTACATGGCTCCAGAGTATGTAATGCATGGATTGTTCTCAGTCAAGTCAGATGTCTTTAGTTTTGGGGTGTTGCTACTAGAGATTATTAGTGGTCAAAAAAGTAGCCGCTTCTGCAACGGGAATACCACGGAGGACCTTCTTAGCTATGTAAGAAAATCTCTTTCAATCACTCTCCTTTTCCGAAAGAATCGCTAGGAAAGAGTGGCAGACACAAACTCGAATGAGTCGAGCAACTGTCCTTACCATGCTGAGTTTGTGTTTATGATTCATTGCAGGCATGGAGGAGTTGGAGGGAAGGGACCCCCTCGGATCTCATAGATCCTAATTTGGCTGATGGTTCGAGGATCGAAATGTTGAGGTGCATTCATGTTGGATTGCTGTGTGTTCAAGAAATCGAGGCCGACAGACCAACCATGGGTGCGGTGGTTTTGATGCTCAGTAGTTACTCCACCACCTTGCCAATACCATCACGACCTGCATTCATTTTGTCCAGTATCCCCGAATCTAACACAGCTTCGCGGGTGATGGTAACTCATTCGAATCGATCCGAAAACAGAGAAGTCCAAGAATCAGTGAATGAGGCTTCTATCACCGAGCTATATCCTCGATGATCACAGATTGGTGTCTAAATTTGTGTATCTTCTGTTCCATTGCGGATGGAACAACGAGGCATTATGCCATATCAGTACATCATTTTATATTGCATTATTTCATGTGTTGAACGGAATTTGGGATGATTATATGCTGCTATGGTCTTAAAAATGGGTGAAGTGTGTCGCTTATATTACATTAATGGGAAAGATATTTGAAAGTTACTTTGCATTATGGAAATGCTATTAGTCACGTATGGATGTTGAATTTCGATTTATCAATCGTTAGTTTCTTATGAGAAAACTAATGAGTCTCATGAATAATTACTGTACTTTCCCACATTAAATTTTTTTGACCAATCTGAGAAATTACTAGCTACTGAATTGTTTGAACTTACTTTTGTATGTGTGAAGTTACTATCAACAATGAGAAGTAGCTACTCCCAACTTGTTGTATAAAAATTTGGAGAATGAGTAAGATAAAGTTGGCAATTTCATATACTTCATTAAAAGTTAGTAAGTTATAAAAGATAAAGTTGGTAAATGAGCTGTTGTGAGTCCTCACAATGTGATTACAAGCTCTCCCAAGCTTGTATCTCTCATGACAATGGAAGGTGTCGTGACTCTCTGCCATTTTTCTCCAATCAGTTTTGATACTATACTCTCTCTCTCTCTCCTCATCTGATAAGCTATTTTCGCCCATTTTAAAATTAACTTACAAATTAAAAACTTGTCCACCCGATCATGCATGATTATATTATAATATAATAATATATGTTGACTTGTCTTCATCGGATCGTGCCCTTGTCTTGCATGAATTTGTTTAAATATGTTGACTTGTCTTCATCGAGTACCCCGGGTCGTTTTTAAAAAATATATTATAATATAATAATAAATAATATTTTAATAAAAATAAAAATAAAAATAAAAATAATTTATTTCCAAAATATCAAAAATATCTCATATTTTTCCAAAAAAGCCAACAAGTCAGAAAAAAGCCAAAAATGATTTATATTTTCAGAAAAAAGATTAAAAATCCAAAAAAATGCTTTTTAATGTCCAAAAAATAAGAAAAATAGCCAAAAAAATGTTTTTTCTCCACAAAATGCATGGAAAATCCCTCAAACATCCAAAAAGTCCTAAGGTTTAAACAAGATTAGGTACCGGAAGGGCATTAGTGATTAATTAGTGTAATCAAGTTTCTGAACCTAGTTTCTTTGGTTGCACAAGAGCGAATATTTCTCCCAATATTTCGCTTGGGTTTCTAATCAACTCACCCTGAATTGATTAATGGAGACTCCGTTTTAAAATTAACTTACAAGTTAAAAACTTGGACGATTAAGTCGTGAATTTGTAGATTTGGGAGAGTCCAAGTTAAACCTAATAAACCTAACCGAACCATTAGCCTCCGCAAGTGCCCATCCTTAATGGGGATGCCGAAAAAAGAGGTTGCGACAGTGTTCTCTTTGACCTAATCTGACCCGAAATGTATAAGACCCGCAACGAAAACCCGGGTCATGTTGGGTCCGGAAAAGATGAAGATTTGCACGAAATATGATATAATTTAATTAATAATTATACCGACCAACATATTTTAATTTTACACAACTTTAAACAAAAAAAAAAAAAATCACGCATGTGCAATGCATGGATATGCTACCAGTTTAATTGGAAATCAAATGATAATAGATCATCATGTGATCGATTTTCAATAGAAAAGACAATGCTGGATCTCTTCGTGTTCCATTTAATATTCTTATTGTATTATATTCATTTAGCAAGATATACTGATTGGTGTACAAACCTAAACTTTCCCATTTTAGCTATTTATTCTTAAATTAAATATATTTATCCCTTCATATTCATTGCTAATATCTAGGAAAAATTTCAATTAAGGGCCTAAAGTGGAACCGTTTTCTCAAAAAAGGAGCCAAAATAGACATTGTCTCAAACAAGAACCTGAAGTGACCAACTTAGTTTCAAATAAGGGCCTCAACTTAAAAGCCAACCAAATCTTATTTGCATCTAGGGGTATTTTCGTCTAAAGGCTTTTTTTTCCTTCTTTTTTAAATTTATTTTCTCCTTCTCTTTCTTTTCTTCATCATCATCGTGCCTTCGCCTTTTTCACTCTTTAGATCGCGTTTTTTCCAAAGTCCATCTCTATCTTCCTTGCCAAATTAGCCATCAATGCCCTCAACCTCATTTTTCATTGCCCTCAACAGCAATTCCGGTACCTTTGTTGAAAGATGGAGGTCAATCCAAGCCCTAGATCGAGCATGAGTGGACCAAGATGTGATGCTCAGCTCGATTCGATCCCCACATCTTGTGGTTGTGGTCAAGCACGAAGCATGATGAGGTGTAAGCCATTAGCTTGCTGCGCTCGTTGTCATCGATGCATGAATTCAAATCGGTGCTCACGCAAGCTATGATTAATCTTAGCGAGGATAAGCCAGATTGAAGTGCCTAAGCCAAATTTATTAGAGGTTTTTGAGGAATCTCTGTGATACTCACGTGCATTGATTTGTTCAGTGAAATACATGGTTTTGGAAATTTCTGAGCGATTTTGCACTTTTTTCATCTTGTTATTCTCTCTCAAATATGTGTAGATAATATTTCAAAGTTAGAGAGCTAAATTTGTTTGAACATGTGTATACTAGAGTCATTCGTTTTTTAGATTGAGTACTGTCTGATTCGAATCACTACTAAAGGCGAGTATCTTCAATCACGAGTCAAAATGATTTAGCAACCTTTGAAAATAACCAGCATATATGACACAATTGGACCCTCTCAAGAAGCCACATATTCCACCTCAATGCAAGTTGCGTCTACGAATATTATGAATAATCCAACCCGAACCCAATAAAACATTCCCAAGAAGCTAGGAGCGAAAGTTATCGTGGCAAAGGTAATTTCATTGGCGGGAGAGCATGAAACTATTACTTTAATTGCCATAATAAGTTTTTACAAGCAAATTGAATAAAAACAAAACCCACTTATGGATATTTCTTGATTCTCAAGTTCATTATTGTCATCGGAGAAGGTGAGTGGTGGCGAATAACTTAAAAACTGGCTTATGCCGAAATTGATGAGTTCTTGAGTGAGGATGCAAAATTGCATAACGTAGAGCATCCGCTTTGAAGTTAGTTGATGGAGAGGCTACAGAACTAAAGCACACAAAATTTGACTGGCTTTCAAGTTGAAACCCTTAATCGACACTAAATCAGTCACTTCAGGCCCTTATTTGATACAATGTCCACTTTATGCCATTTTTTGAGAAAACGGTTCAACTTCAGGCCCTTAATTGAAATTTTCCCTAATATCTATGATCATCAATGAAACAAAAATTCAATTATACAGACCAAAAAGTCAAGATTATCTTAAGGAACTTTTTCGGGTAGTAAAAAAGAGAATGGCATCTTAACTTTGCTACTAGCTTAATAAGAGGTATGAGAAAAATCACCAATGATCAAAAAGAAAAATGAATGAGCTAAGAATTTGATATAAATAAAAAATTTGACTATAATCTAAACCATTGAATGATCGCAAACAAATATACAGACCAATTCTGAATACATCACGAAATGCAACAATAAGATTAACTAGTAAATACGTGGCTTGTCATTTGAAAGATGATATATTATGCTCACACGAAACGATACGATCATAGGTACGAGTATAAATTGTTAGCCATAATGACACCCTCCGTTCGAATAATGGATCTCCTACAACAACAATGAACATTTTCGGCCGCCTGATTTAGGCAACAAACTCACACTAATAACATCTTGGGCTCGGTCTTGGGCTGCCCCCTCCTGCTCCTGCACCTCCTGCAAACTTAGAAAATCAAAGAAAGAACCTTAAAAAGAAGTTAACAACCCTGCTACATCTCTTGTAGAATTTAACAACGATCGTCATTTTTATTTATTAAAATTCGAATTTATAATTATAGAATAACCATTGTGTCATATTGAAACATTATGATTGTTCATAATAGACTGATAATTATTTTTAAAATCTTTAATTTCGAATTTATTAGTTCTATCTAATAATTATTAAGCACTCTCACAACCTTTTAACGTTTGGAGAGTTGTGTCTATTCAGACATAACTTCTTCTCCTTGAAGTGTTGTAATTTTTCATAAATTATGAAATTCGGAATTAAAAAATAATTTTATTTTTTTATTCCGAATTTTCAATGTCTTTTCAATATGTTTTTTGAGAAAATATCAGTTCGGACATAACTTCTTTTGAAAGGTTGCATTTTGTTCTAAAAAGACTATATATATTCACAATTTTTTGTCTAAATTTTTTTGACAATCTCGAACTCCTTTCAAAGATATACAGTCATAATTTCCAATTGTTTCCTTTTGAGAGATTCTGGAAAAATGCTAAATTATTATCCGGAAGTCTCATTGAGACTTTGTTATATCTTGGAGGATTTTTATAGTAATCATTAGCAACGTTGTGGAATAAATAATTTCTTAAGGAGAGTATTATCACACCTCAAAGTCAGATTCCATTTTCTTCCCTAACCGATGATTTTTCCCCCATGTATTTTTATATGTATAAAAATAAAAGGAGAGAGAACGCAACCAGAAGAAGACAACAAAATCTCAGAGATGGATGAAGAACAGCAGAAGCCGAAGAGGACGAAGAAGGAGAAGAAACAGGCGCTCTGTGCCATCTTTTCTCTTTGGGTCTTCAGAATCTTGTTTTATCTCCAATTTGTTCTCCGGTTGGTCCTGTTTATCAAAAAGAAAAACAAAAGATCTTTGGTCAAAGTCGTTCTCGGTAGGCTTTATTTAACAAGTCTTTGTCCAGAAAATTCCCGTGCGGTCCCTTTCTGGGCAAGTTCCATGCACATCTCATTTTAATTAAATTATTTGCATCGACATCTTTGACTCCCCCGTTCGATATCTCAATTATTGAACTATCTATTTATAAATGTGCATCCCAATTGTATATTGCACTAGCGATTACCCAAATGAACCGAGTCAACATTAATCAATTTTGACCACTAGAAATAGTTGCCTAGCAATATTGGACACATAGAATAATGTCCGACCTTCAAATTTACATATTCAAAATTAGGACAAAATTACAAAATTTTTCCATGTGCTGTTGTTAATGTGCTATGGTCCTTGTCCAAATTTGGTTTGCGCAGCTTCTTTTGGCAGATTTGATTTTGAACTAATATTCAGTACAGATTTTAGGACTGTCTACCATTTAATCTTCTCCATTTTCCAATACAATTTTGTCGGGCATATCTTAACCCGTACTATCTAACATTTCCTCTTAAAGCATGATCAATAGTAACATCGCTACTTATAGTTTGTTATGAACATCTATAACACATTAAAAATAAGGTAAGATGGTCTTTACACCACAAAATAATATAGAGTATGGTAAATATTTAATGAAAAACTCCATTAGTCGCATCGATTTGCCTAATGATGCATTGAATATGGATGAAATGTAGATGTGAAACCCTACCTAAAATATATCCTTGGAATAATAAATACATGAAAAGAATCACATGATATTTTCAGGTCAAGTTCTACTTAGAGAGATTAAGGCAAAGGAAAAGGGCATATTAGTTGGTTGTAGGCACAATGTTAAAATACGTCATGCAACTTAGGTTACCATGAATTATCGCAAAAGAAAAGAGCTTATCTTATAATTTACTGATTATGCAACATCATTACTCGACAAGGATTACTAATGAGAGACTTCAGCCTGTGTTATGTTCCTATGCTATTATTGTACTGATTTATAGTACAATTTGCGACATGATTCAGATGTTGAAGGGTATAGTATTGACTTGTCAATGTTTAAGACAACTCCACAATTCCTTAACTAGGGAAAGACTAAAGAAAAGAGCCTGAATTGTTATGTTCTAATGTTTTGGAGTAACATATTTAGGATGTATTGCCGATTTACCACCTTTTATTTGGACAAAGGGCTTCTGACGATAGCAACAGATGGTTAGGCAAATTAAATTCTTTAAATAACAATAATTCTTTAAAAAAAATGTGATTTCGGTGCAAATATGAACAATTTCTTCAGATAGATAGATAGATAGATATATATATATATATATATATATATATATATATATATATATATATATATTATGCTGAGGATCCAACCTGACTCAACTTTACGAGAGCACAGACCGACTATATTTCGAGGGAAACTAGCCCTGCAATCCATCGTCAGAACCTCCTGCTTAATTTACAAAACCACTCTAAGAGTTTCGAACCCCTAACCATTCGGTCCAAGGGGGCACGATCTCAACCAATGTAGCCATGTATGGGTGAGGATTTCTTTAGATATATTGATCCTTTGTTTAGGTAATAAAACTTACATGAACCGCATCTAGGGTTCCGAAGCCTGGATATTCTCCCCCTAGAAACTTGAAAGTAAGAAAAGCTGGAAAGGTTGGAATTCTCCCGATCTTTAGTAGAAAATTTACTTACATGTGCAAAATTTCATGCGACAAAAGTTGATTAAAAGTCCACAAATGTGAGGTTGAGACTCTAATCAGATGTATAGTTGACCCTAACAAATACACACATATACATATGGCCTTCATTTCTGCATGAGATGCCTTTTTGAAGGATCAAAACGAAGAGAAGAAAACTAAGTTTCAAGAACAAATTATAGAAACTGAGAGAGGAAGAACACAAGCTCTCTTGGCCATTTTTGTGCAATCAGCTTTCACACTACTCTCTCTCTCTCTCTCTCTCTCTCTCTCTCTCTCTCTCTCTCTCTCCTTTCCTCTGATGAGTTGTTTTTGGGTCGTTCTTTATTTTTAAACCACTGTTTTTGGGTCGTTCTTTGTTTTTAAATGGGTAGTTCATCATTCAAGGTCGTCTCTCTCTCTCCCCTTTCCTCTGATGAGCTGTTTTTGGGTCATTCTTTATTTTTAAACCACTTTTTTTGGGTCATTCTTTATTTTTAAACGGGTGGTTCATCATTCAAGCTCGTGCCCGGAGAAGAAAATTCAAAGTTTTTGGTCATGAAATTTGGACACTCTTGTCATTTTCCAAGCAAACAGTTGCAATTATCTCGCAATCATGGCATTCAATCCCCCGCAACTTGCCAAGGAAGAAGAGAAACAAGAAAATAGGTGGTGTAGATTGATTCCCAATTTGGTATAGGATATTAAAAAAATCGAGTTATCAGGCATTTATACTATCACTTGGATTTTATCTCAATAGACTATTGGAATCTACTCATCCAAATGCCGTGACTCATATTTTTTAGGATGGTATAGAATGTGTTTGTGTTAAAATATCTCACATTATTTGTTTACGAGATTTATATATTCTTTAGATGCATATGTTGTCTCTTCATCTGCTTGTTAAATTTCATATGTTGTTCCTAACTTGAATTGAGCGAGAGGAAATGTGTTGAATTATCTCATTTGTTGAGCTCTTTATGTATAAGTGGTCTCTTAAGTTTCTGGTTCGGATGCTAACTGTGGTATTGCTCTTTGATTTATTATTATTTACTTTTAGAATGAATTCTCGTGTGAAGTGCTCTAAGCACCGAGAGACTAATTTAGCATTAAGTTTGTTGATCATTGCTAATCATTGGCGTTTTTTATATTTCGGGGTTCGGCCTTATTCTTTTTGCATTGCTTTAATTTAGTAATAAAAAAGAACTCAAGATTTATTTATATATATTTATAATATCTTGTTTATAGCACCTCAGTATCTTATTTCGGGAATTCAATATCATCATTACCGGAGTCCCGTGACAATAGTCGTAGAGTCTCGGTCGTGATTTGTCTTTAGCCGGTCAAAATTAACGTCGAGGCCGCCGGCAGAAGTCAAAGTTAGGCACTGATTGGTTCAAAGCCGCGAGGCTTCCCGCACCGGATAACCACCCGTCTCCCTCCCTCTCTTTCCGACAGAACTGAAACTCAAGACAAGCTTCCGATGATCGCTCCGCCGCGTTCCGCCGTCCCCCTCCTCCTCTCGCTCCTCGCCCTTGCCGCCTCCGCCCATGGCGCCGGCCGCGCCTGCGGGACCAACGGCAACTTCACCGCCAACGGCACCTACGGGGACAACCTCAACGCCCTCCTCACCTCCGTCGTCGCCGCCGCCGCCGCAGACGCCTCCGCCGCCGACTACTACGGGTTCTACAACCTCTCCGCCGGCGGCGGGAGCCCCGATGCCGTCAATGCCATCGGCCTCTGCCGGGGCGACGTCGGGGCCGTCGACTGCCGGAGCTGCCTGAACGACTCCGCCGCCGAGATCGCCCGCCAGTGCCCAGTGCAGAAGGAGGCGATCATCTGGTACGACAACTGCGTGCTTCGGTACTCGAACCGATCCATTTTTCGGACCAAGGAGGACTCGCCCACCTTCTACTGGCAAAACCGCAAGAACCTCACCAACAACGTCGATCAGTTCAATCAGGTTCGGAATTGGAAAGTTCAGCGTTTGCATGCTCACGATCGGCATCTCTCAATTGAACAAAACATTTGCATTGCATATCGCTTGTTTCCATGAAAGCAGAGTGCATCATTCTTCTTGACGCGTTGACTTCGCTGACTTCATCGAACCTTTCCGAAGTTTTCGACATAGTAAACCATGAGAATCCTCGTCTCCACTTGACGACATGCCCGACGATGCGGATCGGTTCGATCGGGTTGCTGTTTGAGTGCAATTCTTGCCGGTTTACCTGCACTTTGTAATTCATCATAGCCCATTTTGAAGTGCTAGACAGTGTCCGGAAGAGCCCCTGGTTATATCATGGAGCTGATTATGATTTTGTTTTCTTGTTCCATTTTGTATTGTCTCCGCAACTTGTCCTCAGAGAATGTGTTTTTTCTTCCTTTCGTCTTGAATTGTTGAACTTTATGTTTGAGGGTAGTCTGAGCTCAAAGGAGCATTTTATTTTAGGTATCATTCTTGGATAGAACCTAGCAATTCATATTGCATTAAGATTGAGTAGGATTTTATGGTGCAGGTCTTGACGAAGTACTAATTCTTGTCATCTTCTCCTGACTGTAGCTTATGGATTTGGTTCTTTTTTCTAGATTTTGAGAGATCTGATGGATGATTTGAGAGATCGAGCTGCAAATGGCAATTCGACGAGGAAATTTGCGGTTGGAAATGCTACCGCTCCAAACTTCCAAACTCTGTTTGGACTTGTGCAGTGCACTCCGGACTTGTCGCAGCAACAATGCAGCGATTGTTTAGTGGGAACCATTGGACAAATTCCTCAGTGTTGTAATCAGAAACAAGGAGGAAGGGTTATTACTCCCAGTTGCAATATCAGGTTTCAAGTATGCCCTTTTTTTGATCCTTCGGCTTATGAGTCGCCACCATCACCACCACAATCACCAGTATCTCCTCCAACTCCTCCAAAGAATAACCCATCCCCTAAAGGTACTTCCTTCTAATGTAAACTTACCTATGCCAGAGCATTCTATTTGTGTTTTCAATTGTCTGTAGGACAAACATGATAATAAATGTGAGCAAGCATGCTTTCAACTTCAATGAGCTCCTTTTACAAACAAGAGACTCCTTCCTCTGCTCCTCCTCCTTTCAGTATGGTTGCATTATATGTATTTTAAAGCATCATGTAATTTAACTTTTGATTCTTGGTGTAATAAGTTCCTGAGACACTTATGTTTCCTCTTGAATGAGGTATAAGCATGAAATAAGTAGCAGATGAGAAATTAATGAGATTTCTGATGCATTATGAATCCTCCTTTCTTTCGATTTAAGTATCACCATCTGAAGTAATTTCATCAGGAAACTGATAGAATAGCACCAAGGACTGCTTTAAATGTGCAATCCCTCCTAAAATCTGTTATTGGTAATTGGGTCTAAACACTGTTCTCTGTGAGTTTCTTGTCTAACATTAGAGCTCTTCCTTTTTCAGGAAAGGATACTAACTCAGGTCGTATTACCCTCATTATCACGATCCCAGCTGTTGGATTATCACTTTTAGTTGCTGGAATATTATGCATCTGTTTGAGGTCAAGAAGATTGAAGAAAAATTTCGGAAGTAAGTTCTCATTACTTTTGCGTGACTGATTTTCATAAAATACTGGATGAATGCAACCTATGTGAAACAGATTAGCAGACAGTTTGTTAAGTCTTGATGTGCCAAAGCTAGTAACTTTTCAGTAATTCGGAGGTCGGTGATTTCTGACTGAACGAGGAAAGATTCAGTGTGGGCTATAGATATCAAAGTTCACTGATTGCTCTGGAAAATATTTTATTTGCTAGCATCACCCAGGGGCTCAATTTTCCTTAGAATGGATTATCTGTTAAAAAAGAATGGATTATTATCAACTGTTAAATCACCAGACAGGCTTACTGATAATGTGGAATTAGATAATGAGCAACTTCCAATTTTCTACTTTGTAGCTGAACCAGTAGATGAAATCAGCAATGTAGAATCCCTGCAGTTCGACTTGAATATAATCAGAGAGGCAACAAATGACTTCTCTGACTCAAATAAGTTGGGACAAGGTGGATTTGGCGTAGTTTACAAGGTAATCACTGCAAATTGTTCATTCATAAAATAACAAAGAATTTGAAACATTCACATGTATGTGGCTGCTTTTTGCATTCTTTTTCAGGGAACATTGGCCAATGGACAATTTATAGCAGTAAAAAGGCCATCTGTAGATTTGAGACAAGGTAATCAAGAATTTAAGAATGAGGTCCTCTTGGTTGCAAGGCTTCAACACCGGAATTTGGTTAGGCTCTTAGGATTTTGCCTGGAGGAAAGAGAAAGGCTTCTTATATATGAATTCGTACCAAACTCAAGCCTGGATCACTTTATATATGGTACGATCATGCCATTCTTGTTCCAGCATCATCTGACTTAAGTGTAATTGAAGTGCATGTTCTTGCCAATCCGCATTTAGAAAGTCACCTAGCGCTAGTCACATCACTCTAATCTTTCGCCAATATACTATGCAGATCCTGTTAGGTGTAGCCAGCTGGGTTGGCAAAGGCGTCAAAAGATAATAGGGGGCGTTGCTCGTGGGCTTCTTTATCTTCATGAGGATTCTCAACTTCGAATCATTCATCGGGATCTTAAAGCGGGCAATATTTTGCTTGACGCAGAGATGAACCCTAAAATTTCAGATTTTGGTACAGCAAGGCTATTTGCGGTGGATCAAACTCAAGACGCCACAAGCAGGGTTGTTGGCACTTAGTAAGTAATACATAGCAGAGTATCTTAAAAAATAAATCCAGTTATATTTCCTGCGCTCTTCTCCATATAATCTGAATAGCTAGCAGATGTAAAGGCACAGCATCTTAAGTGGAATTGCGTTGAAAGTGCTCATTATTCCTGTGATGCAGTGGGTACATGGCTCCAGAGTACGCAATGCATGGATTGTTCTCAGTCAAGTCAGATGTCTTTAGTTTTGGGGTGTTGCTACTAGAGATTATTAGTGGTAAAAAAAGTAGCGGCTTCTGCAATGGGAATACGACGGAGGGCCTTCTTAGCTATGTAAGAAAATATCTTTCAATCACTCTCCTTTCCCTAAAGAATTGCCGGGAAAGAGTGGC
Source organism: Eucalyptus pumila (assembly GCA_016097595.1). NCBI lineage: Eukaryota > Viridiplantae > Streptophyta > Magnoliopsida > Myrtales > Myrtaceae > Eucalyptus > Eucalyptus pumila. Next base: position 9,996,095 of record CM027849.1, read on the forward strand.
GGACACAAACTCGAATGAGTCAAGCAACTGTCCTTACCATACTGAGTTTGTTTTTATGATTCATTGCAGGCATATAGGAGTTGGAGGGAAGGGACCCCCTCAAATCTCATAGATCCTAATTTGGCTGATGGTTCGAGGACCGAAATGTTGAGGTGCGTTCATGTTGGATTGCTGTGTGTTCAAGAAATCGAGGCCGACAGACCAACCATGGGTGCGGTGGTTTTGATGCTCAGCAGTTATTCCACCACCTTGCCACTACCATCACGACCTGCGTTCATTTTGCCCAGTATCCTTGAATCTGACACAACTCCGCTGGTGATGGTAACTCATTCGAATCAATCCGAAAACAGAGAAATCCAAGAATCAGTGAACGAGGCTTCTATCACCGAGCTATATCCTCGATGATCACAGATTGGAGTCTATATTTGTGTAAATCTTTTGCTTCACTGTGGATGGAATGACGAGGCAATGTGCCATATCAGTACATAATTTGATAATGCATTATTTCATGTGTTGAATGGAATTTGGGATGATTATATGCTGCTATGGTCTTTAAAAATGGGTGATATCTATTGCTCCCATTACCGGCTATAGACGGCATTTACTCTGAAAAAGTTACTTCAATTGCATTTTATATTAATGGAAAAGATATTTGAAAGTTACTTTGCATTTTAAAGGTAGAAATACAGTGTAAGTGCCAAAACTTGGCACATGGCACACTTAAATACCCAAAGTTACTTTGCATTATAGAAGCAAAAATACAACACAAGTGCTAAAATTTGACATGGAGGGATATTAAGTGTCAAAAGTTCGGAAAAGTATACTTAATTGCCACTTTCTTTGGAAAATTGGACAATTAATGTGATATCCGGATTTTTCGTTTGACAAAATAGCGAGGCTCAAATGTCGCCATATTAATGAACTCACCATGCCACGTTAATGAACTCGCCTTTGGCACCATCAAGACAACTCAAACCGTCAAGTCGACATTGTCGCAATGCGCCACCGTCACTCCGTCGTCCTGTGCTGTGTGGTTGAGCCGCCATCCAAACAAGTCACCAGGTCTAGCGATCACCTCGCATTGCCAAGCCCACTATTAAATTCCATCACCAGATTTTTCGCGCCTCTCTTCAGCAGTCCCGGTCATGGTTGAACCACCTTGGCCATCGGACTGCCGCCGCGACAACCACCAACACTAACACCACCTCAACCCACCGGCCAGCAGCCCACATCAGCCCACAAGTGCCCCAAGTCAAGCCACCAACGCCCAAGGACACCTCGGCCGGTCAAGGGGACCGGCTGTCCATTTCATCTGAAGACAACAGGATTTCAAGCGCCTCCACCAACGACACTCGTCGGCACCGAGAGAACGCAACTCCAACGACACCGCTTGAGGACCCCAAAAGAAGTCGCTACACTTCTTCCTCTCTTTATTCTTTCGGCAGATTACCTCTCCTCACCGTTCTTCTTCAGCAACTCGCTAGTTTTCCATCTGCTGCTCACAACAAGCAGTCGCCACGTGCTTTGTTCAACAGCCAGCGAGGAACAGCCCCTCTCCTCAACTTGAAGCTAGAGGCAGCCCTTTCCTCGCAACTCAACCAAGCCGTCGCTATGTAAGAGTTTTCTTTACGTGGGCTACATTAATTAAGATTGTAATTACCATTTTACGAAGTTGGTCTAATAAGGTAAGGCATAAAGTTTCTTAACAGTCGAATATGGGCCTGGCTTGTGTGGGCCGAGTTGAGCCTGGCCCGTGATGAGAGGGCCCATCCAAAACTCTATAAATAGCACTAAGGTCCCTCCTCTAGCCCTCACTCTTCCAAAAATTCTCTCTCAACTCACATAAGGTAATCTGTGAGTGGCGGTCTCATCGAGCCAGGAACCGAGGGTAATAGAGGAGAAGATCTTCAGCATTGAAGGCTCGGATTGCTGTCATTTTGCTCCAAGAACAATGAATACAAAATTAGGTACACAGATCTTTGTCCTTCCCTTTAAGATGTTTGATTTTCTAGCTATGTTGATCTTGGGAAGCCGTTTAGACGGCCTACATTTGGTATCAGAGCCTGCATAAACTAGAAATCGAACATAGGGAGCTACTTTGAAGAATTTATCCGCATGAAACTTGATTTTGACCATGTAGTCAGATTAATCTTGCTGAGCTGAGAGTTTTCATGGGTAGCATGTCTCCGACGATGGCCGAAATTCATGTTTATACCCATTTTTGGACTTGACTTAAACTCGGAACATTTTGCTCTTTTTCATGATTTTTAGTCCGATAAAAGTGAAATTTTATTGCATATATGGCTTCTCATCGTCAATACGAGCATTTTGGTGGGTAAAACGCCTCAAGACGATGCCGGAAGCGGCCGCACGCGCCTCCACGCGCTGAGACGGAGCTCGGAGTCGGTCCCACGCGCCGCCGCGCCGTCTCACGCGCGACGACGCGTGGCTCACGCGCCCGCACGTGCGCGCATGCGCGCCGACACGTGGACCGACACGCGGCTTCACGCGCGCGGACCGCCTCGGCGGTTCCACCTCCGCCGACACGTGTCGGAGATGACGTCATAGTGACGTCACATGCACCGCCTTACGTGCGACCGCCACGTGGCATGTGACGTCACGGATGACGTCACCTTGATCCGACCCGGGTCAACCGGTTTGACCCGACCTGTTGACCGTGACCGGGTTTGACCCGACCCGTTGACCGTTGACCGGGTTGACACGACCCCCGTTGACCGGTCGGACCGGTTGACCGTTGACCGGTCGGACAGATCGGTACGCCAGCGCGTGCAGCTCACGCGCCGCGCACTCTAGCGGTGCGTGAGGGCGCGTGTAACGTCCGTTGGGCGCGTGGTTGATGTCGTCGTGCTCGTATGTGAATTTCCTATCTTGTGGTGTGCTTATTTGTATTTTTTGATGCATTTATGGATATGAAAATGCATGTGAAACCCTAAGGTACGTGATTTTAAGGTAATTTTGGTGTATTTTCATGAATTTCTCTATGGTTTTGGAAATACAAATGCATGCCTATGATTATATCATCACTTGAGGAATATGTGTAGTGTTGATTTATTAAAAGCATGTATTAGTGGATGGAGCAATGCAATTAGCATGACTTGTGATTTTTAGTGACAAATAGCCCCTGTCATGAAGTCTAAAATCACATGTGAAAGGTAAATGTGAGTTATAAAGTTATATCCCTGATATGAGATAATTTCGATAATTCAGTTGGGTTGTAACCACCAAAGTGGCACACTTGATTGGTTTTGAGAAATATCGTTCGCATATTGTAAAGGGATGTCTCATATTCTGATGCATGTTTATACTCCCAAAGGAGGTAATTGTGTGTTAGTTTATGGAGGGATACATGTACAGCATATGGTTGAAAAGTGACTAGCCCTAGTGGTTCATACACCCAAAGGTGGTGAATTCGCGAAATGTTAGAATATATTTTCATGGACCGCTGTCATGTGAAGAGTATACAATTGCATGTCATATATTCTACCCAAAGGTGCTTATATGATGATGTATGTAGTTCTTGAGATATATGTTTAGCACTCATATAATGTTAATTATATGTATTGCTTGCAAAATCAGTCACATTCTCTGTAAATGGCAATTCCATTGCGATTAAGGTTCTTACTGGATCAAACTTCAAGAAATGGAAAGAGGATTTTCTGTTTGGGATGGAGTTGGCAAATGTTCATATTGCTCTTACTGAGGATAGGCCGGCAGACCTTACTGATGCCAATACAGAAGTCCAGAAAGTACGTTTTGCTGCATGGGAAAAGAGTAATAAAATTTGCTTGCTCATTATGAAACAGTCAATTCAGGAACATTTGATGAGTGGCTTGCCAACTGACTGTGCTGTTAAGGAAATGATGGAAGCTTTGGAGGCTAGGTATCGTGTCTCTTCTAATGCTGAGATAGGTACACTTATGCAATCACTCTTTAATATGAAGTATGATGGTTCGACTGGAGTTAGAGATTATGTGCTTAGGATGGTAGATCTTTAGACAAAACTCCGAATTCTTCAAGTTGATATCCCTGAAGCTTGCATTGTGCACCAAGCATTAAATACTCTTTCTCCTGACTTTGGAATTATCAAGACGAACTATAGTTCGCAAAATGAGACTTGGTCAATCAATGACCTTATAGTTAAGAGTAGTGGTAGAGGAAGAGAAACTGAAGAAAGAAAGAGGGCATCTTGCCTTGTATGCCTCTAGTTCTGCTAGTAGAAGGGAAAATGGATTGCACATCATAGAGGAAATCCTAAAGCCATAGGGACTTCTAACCATATAGCTCCTAAGAGGGGAAATCCTGAAGCTGCTGGCCCCTCCACCACTGTGGTTCCTAGAAAGGCACCTTTTAAGATGGAGGGTGTCCTTTGTTATTTTTGTAAAAAGAGGGGACACATAAAGAAACATTGTGATGGCTATAAAGCTTGGCTGTCTAAAAATGAGCATAAAGGTAATGATTCTTTGGCATTTGTCTGTGAATCCAACCTATCTGAAGCCTCATCCAGTTCTTGGTGGCTAGATAGTGGTGCGACTAATCATGTTTTATTTACCATACAGGAATTCACAAACATAAGGACGCCAAATCAGGATGAATCAAAGCTCACTGTGGGAAATAACAACAAGATCGATGTTGAGTTCGTGGGAGATGTCATTTTGATTTTAGATACTGGTTTTAATATGATGTTAAGAAACACTTTCTATGTACCTTCCTTTAGACGGAACTTAGTTTCCGTATCATGTTTGGACATGTGTGGTTACTCTTTTGAAATAAAGAACAATACAATATCTATGTTCTTTAGTTCAAACAAGGTTGGATGTTGCAACATGTTTAATGGATTGTACGGATTGTGTTTATCTCCTAATGATATATACGTCGCTAATACAGTTGAAAGTGTTGTTTCCAAAAGACCTCTACCTAAGGAACGGTCTTATGCGTTATGGCATAAATGATTAGGTCATATATCCAAAGAAAGAGTAGAAAGACTGATAAAAACACACATCCTGCCTACTCTTAAAGGTGACCTAGAGACTTGCATAGACTGTTGTAGAGGAAAGATGACTAAGATAAAGAAGAAAACCGCAGTTCGAAGTTCTGACTTACTGGAAGTCATTCACACCGATATCAGTGGACCCTATATTGCAACTTTGGATAGAAATTTTTATTTCATCACGTTTATCGATGATTATTCTCGGTATGGTTACCTATTCCTGATTAAGGAAAAGTCTGAATCTCTTGACAAATTCAAGATCTATCGAACTGAAGTTGAGAAACAATTAGGAAAGGTAATAAAGGTGGTTAGATCTGATCGAGGTGGAGAATATTATGGTAGACATGGTAATGTTGGGCAAATTAAAGGACCATTTGCTAAATACTTAGAGGATTCTGGGATAGTGGCTCAATTCACTATGCCTGGAAGTCCTTAACAGAATGGAGTGGCTGAAAGGCGCAATCGTACTCTTATGGATATGGTAAGATGTATGATGAGTAGGACTAATTTGCCAGATTTTTTATGGGATGAGGCTTTAAAAACAGCCCTTTATATATTGAATCGTGTTCCTACCAAAGCTGTTACATCGACTCCTTTTGAGTTATGGACTGGACGCAAACCAAGTTTGAATCATTTCAAGGTCTAGGGATGTCCTGCATAAGTAAGATTGAATAATCCAACATTAGGTAAGTTGGAGGCTAAAACCACTCGATGCTACTTTGTATCTTACTTAGAATATTCAAAGGGATATTGGTTTTATAATCCAAGTGGAGGAACAAGGATTGTAGAATCACAGACGGCCAAGTTTCTGGAATTTGATGTAGCCGAAAAGCATGATTGCTCACAAATTGGTGAACATGACAACATGATGAGACCGGTTATGTCTTTCTCCTTACCTATGCAGACAATTATGGAGCCTACTGTGCCACAAACTGAACATGTTAATACTGAGAATCCTATTGATGAAATGGCCACAGATGAAGTTCTTCAAGTTCCTCAGACTCAAAATGAAGTTACAGTGGCTCCCCTTAGAAGGTCTACTAGGGAAAGGCGTTCAGCTATACCACCGGACTATATAGTCTATTTAGGAGAACATGATTACGATATAGGCTGCATTATAGATCCAATGACTTATATAGACGCCGTTTCCTGTCCTCAATCAAGTTTGTGGTTGGATGCAATGAGAGATGAGATGCAGTCTATGAAATATAATGGTGTTTGGGAGCTTGTCGAATTACCGGAAGGTTGTAAGCCTATAGGTTGCAAGTGGGTTTATAAGACTAAAAGAGATTCAAAAGGAAAGATTGAGAAATTTAAAGCCAGACTTGTGGCCAAGGGTTTCACTCAAAGAGAAGGGATAGACTATGAAGCAACTTTTTCTCCAGTTTCTTCTAAAGACTCATTTAGAGTGATCATGGCATTAGTAGCTCATTTTGACATGGAATTACATCAGATGGACGTTAAAACTGCTTTTCTAAATGGAGACCTTGATGAGGAGGTTTATATAGTGCAACCTAAAGGTTTTACAGCAAATGATCCAAGTAAGTTTGTGTGTAAACTAAATAAGGCTATTTATGGTCTCAAACAAGCTTCCAGACGGTGGTACTTGAAATTTCACAATGTTGTTACTTCTTTTGGTTTTGTTGAGAACAAAGTAGATCAATGCATATACTGCAAGGTCAGTGGGAGGAAATTTATTTTTCTTATACTTTATGTGGATGATATTTTGCTTGCAAGTAGCGATGTTGGATTGCTGCGTGAAACAAAACAGATGTTGTCAAAGAATTTTGACATGAAAGACTTAGGTGAGGCATCCTTCGTTCTTGGTATTGAAATCCATAAGGATCGTTGTCATCGTATGTTAGGTTTATCTCAAAAGGCATATGTTGATCGTATTTTGGAGAGATTCAACATGCAGGATTGCAAACCAGGAAATGTTCCTGTCGTTAAGGGTGACAAGTTAAGTCTCTCACAATGTCCTCAATCAGATTTTGAGAAAAACCAAATGAAGGATGTGCCTTATGCTAATGCGCTTGGAAGTATTATGTATGCTCAAGTTTGCACTAGACCAGACATCGCTTTTGTAACAGGGCTTTTAGGCAGATATCAGTCAAATCCAGGACATGATCACTAGGTTGCTGCCAAAAAGGTCTTGAGATACTTGAAAAGAACAAGAGATTATATGCTGATGTATAGATATGTCAATGATTTACGATTATTGGCATATTCAGATGCAGATTTTGCTGGTTGTGAGGATGATAGGAAGTCGACAACAGGATATATATTCATGTTGGTAGGAGGTGCAGTATCATGGAAAAGTGAGAAACAGAAATCTATATCTTCCTCTACCATGCAAGCGGAGTTTATAGCATGTTTTTCAGCAGCTACTCAAGCAATTTGGCTTCGGAACCTCATTAAGGAATTGACCGTATTTGATTTTGTGGATAGACCCATACAGTTATATTGTGATAACAATTCTGCTGTGTTGTTTGTCAATAACAACAGAAGTCTCAAAGGGTCTAAGCATATGGAGATCAAGTTTTTGAACATAAAGGAAATGGTACAGAATGGTGAGGTTATAGTAGAGCATGTTCCCACGGATGATATGTTGGCAGATCCACTGACTAAAGGCCTACGCCCTTGTGTATTTGAGCGACATATTATGAACATGGGCTTAGGAGAATCGGTGGATACTGTCGTTTAGTGGGAGCTATTTCAGGTTTGCTCTAATGAAGTTTACTTCTGTATTTTGTTACCTTTTGTAACGTTTCGATATATGTCAACTCCTTCTGTATAAGTTATTATTGAGTTGTGTATATATATCTAAGGAAAATCTCAAGGTACTGTGTAAATCTTGAGTAAAGGTTAAGGGCATCTAGTTATTAGCCTTATACATATGTCTCGGTTACACATAAAGAAATGTTAACCATAAAGATGAGACATATATGGGTTCATTAGAACCATAAAGATATTCTCTAGTGCCACATCCGGTTTTTTGTGACACTTAAAGGAAAGAGAATGGTGACCAACAAGGGTGATAACACATAAGGTATTACTCTTTATGATGTGTTATCCATTTGCCACACAACCATATTGAATCCATATCAATAAAGTTGAAAGCATTCGTGATCATGGAAGGCTCTGTATGAATACATGCAGTTACCGTCATGATTCGGTGTTGGAGACCTTATGGGATAGGATTGACTATTAAGAATTGCCACTAGACCAACATAAATGTGCACACATACAGTACATTTTCAATTAATATAGCCCAAGTGGGAGAATGTAAGAGTTTTCTTTATGTGGGCTACATTAATTGAGACTGTAATTACCGTTTTACGGCGTTGGTCTAATAAGGTAAGGCATAAAGCTTCTTAACAGTTGGATATGGGCCTGGCTTGTGTGGGCCGAGTTGGGCCTGGCCCGTGATGAGAGAGCCCGTCCAAAACTCTATAAATAGCGCTAAGGTCCCTCCTCTAGCCCTCACTCTTCCAAAATTTTCTCTCAACTCACATAAGGTAATCTGTGAGTGGCGGTCTCATCGAGCCAGGATACGAGGGTTATAGAGGAGAAGATCTTCAGCATTGAAGGCTCGGATTGCTGTCATTTTGCTCCAAGAACGATGAATACCAAATCAGGTACACAAATCTTCATCCTCCCTTTAGGATGTTTGATTTCCTAGCTATGTTGATCTTGGGAAGCCGTTTAGACGGCCTACAGTCGCTACTGCCAGCCTCGCCTCAGTCCTGCCGAGACGTCACTACAATCCACGAGGACTTGAGGCTAGTAGATATCCTCCGTTCTATCTTATAGCAATTGACTGTTGTTTGACGAGGATGATTTCCTTAAAATCTGGTAGGCATTGTTTGGATCTTCATTCGATCGAAAGTTTCCATTGCGTTACCTAGCTAAATTGTCGAATTCGGAATAGTCAAGTTCGCAGTTGTATTGTAGAATGCATAGTTGGCTGAGATCTAGCACGTACGGGGACTGAGGTGGCTGAATTCCTAAGCAAAACTAATACTTGGATTGAAGACAGATTCGAATTCCAGCGCAACCCCAAGTTTTGCTAATTATGTACCGACTTAGGTGATGTGAATTTCATGTGGCGTTTTTCTCTTATTGGCTGTTCTATGACATACTTTAATTTCAGAATTTTTGAACTTCATATGACAAAACCATATTTGAAAAACACAAGGTTCGAAATCTGTTTTCGAGGTCACTGAACCGACCTCTGTCTGCTTTCAATTTTCCAAAAAAATTTTGGTCAAAATTTTTTAACACGTGTCCTTCATAAAAGTTGTAGAGTACGTATATTAAAATTCCATGATTTTTCAGTCTCATTTAGCCTACGAAATATGTATTTTACTTCTCTATTATGTTTTGGAAATTTTTACTATCGTGGGCCCGGATTACAAAAATTATTTAGAACTGTACAAGCTGAATCGGACTTTGAGCTCTTCAGAAAAATTGTCTCTCTAGATCTTGTCTACCTCATAGTAAAGTTTCATAATTTTGAAACCCGTTTACCTAGACAACATCTATTGTTTCTAAAGGCACGCGGAACGCCTTATAAGGCTAGTTTGGGGCCTAGGATGTGAGATTCTTTTTGTAGTTCACCTAATATTAGCACGAGTGAGTTTATATTAGTCTAGAGGTTTAACAATGAATGAGGATTCGTTAGATTCATGCTTGAGTCATTGAATAGTAGTAACGCCAACGTGATTTTAAATTGAATTATAGAATTACTGCATCATGAAGTGGATGTGTGACTAAGAATGCCGTTGGTCCTTGGGACAACAATGCCTTCGGTTGTAGTAGGGATGCCTTGAGGAGTAACTAGGTTCCTCTATATGTCTGAGGGGCCTAATGCTAATCCCCCAAATGTCCTCGTGATGCTGGGTGGGTGTGAGATGCTCGGGGGGTTACAGGGTTCCCTGAATTCAACCTTGGTACTTTTAAATTGAGTTAATGCTTTTATTGATCTATGTTATTTTGAAAAGGTTCTTTGATAATAGTTGTACTTTTAAACTGGTGGACCTTCCGCTTGCTCGGTTTAGACTCAATAGTTGTTGACTTTATCTTTTCAGATCAATAGAAATGTCAATCCCACCTGCCTCTCCTATGGTTTGTTATGGGGTACCGGTTGATTTCACTTGGCAAGAGGACGAATCCATAGACCCTGGTTTCCTAGATACGCTTTTCATCCAGATCAAGTCTCATTTGGTTGTGGATATTGAGCCTCCAACCAAGCAAGTCACTCTTGACTCGTCGAAATGTACGCCCACATCAATGTGCGCATGGTGGGTCCCCTCCCACCGTTCCTCAACGGGCCAGGAGATGCAGGCAACCCCGCCGCATAGAAGGGATGTAGGAGGGCAGTTGGATTTTTGAGAACTTGGAAGATTTTGATTGAGCCAAGGGTCAAGGTTAGGCGACCACGTGTACAACTAGGTTGGGATGGGGTGACAGACTTATAGTACAGTGTAGTCAATAGTACTAACCTTTTGAAATTTCCTATTGTACCCAAACAATCGCCTGGTAAATGTATATAAATAAATAAGAAATGAAGTTGCCTAGTTTATAGAAGTCCATGTACACCCCATGATTACTTTAGTTCTTTACGCTTTTGCATGCTTAAGAAAAAGTGAAACAAAAATGATAATTGCACTAGTATATCTACATTAGCTGTGACGTGCTGAGGGCGTCACATCTCTAATGGTATTAGAGCATAGGTTTGACTAGAGTGATAAGGTGTGTTAGCAATTGAAGGAGCTAGGATGAGCGCTCGCAATAAGATACTAAATGCATATGTTTAAATTATTTTGGACAACGGGTGATGGACTATCACTTATAAAGTGTGGGTAACAATTTTAAGTTATCTGTGTATTTCAGTGACATGCATATGTTACTGATGCGATTTTGCTTATGGTTATATGATTAGTGATGCCGGGTCACTAATTGTTTACGTGGGTAACGCTCAAGATTTGTAGGAAAACATGGTGAGGTCAAGAAGTTCTTCTCCATCGAGGAAGAGGCCAACACTAACAAGCTAACATGATATCTCCTAAAAAAAATTCAAATCATGCATATTGAAGTCTCCTATATCCATGAGCAGATTCCACGCTTGACGGGCTTAAAACAAGTGCTCTCACGAGCAGGAACGATGGGAGATGACAATCAGAAGATTTTTTACGATTTCCCTATTCAACCAAATACATCACAAAAACTTAACGAATGGTGGGTAACAAGCTCTCATTTTAACCTCAAATATTGATAGGATTATGAGATTGTTGGCACATATAGCTATGTTGTTTGATCGTAGGCATTCCAAGGTGAGTGGTGTTATCTCTTCTTCAAGTTTATCAATTCCTGTTTCAAAAGCAATATGGATTATATATTATATAAGTTATGGAATGGGATTGCTATTGCATAACAAACTAGATCAACATTTATCATTTCTTGATTATTTATGAATGTTTTAGAAAACGTGTTATGGAAGTTGTTGTGAAAGTTTACATATATGTGTTATGTTGCAAACAAACTTATTGAATGAGTTCTAAAATGATTTGGGAGACATTTTGAAATGTTATTGGTTTATGAAATGAATTCCGAAATGATATGAGTAATGTCTTGTATATATTTTATTTGATAAATAGAGTAGGGTAAGATGATATATTTTGGGTTTGCAAAACTTTTTTTATAGAATTTCATTGGCTTTGAGTTGTTTTATGAAAGGTGATTTGATTCAGTATATGAAACCAATTGTCATATGGATTGGTGAAGGGGTAAGTGTTATATGGTAATGTGAACTCATGTGAGCCACCTTTAGGGCCTTAAAGTCAAACGTGCTACATGTCAACTCGAGCCACATGGAAGTCACCTCTAGGACCTCATACTATTGATATATGTTGGTCAATGATTAAGTGCTACACAAGAATGACAAAGTGACTTTGTGGGAAATGCTAAAAAGGAAGGTGTGCGGGTAGAGCTGTCAAAACAAGACTATTTGTTCAGGCAATAAAAACGCGGCAAGATACAATAAAAAGTATATGGAGAAAATCTTAATACAACACGAATGAAGTAATAAGCTTAACCAGTAATTATTTGACTTATCAAGTAAAAGTTACGATATATTGATGCTGACACGAATTGATACGATAATAGGTATGGGTACAACACATAAATGACGATTTGACCACACTGATAGGGTTCATGTGGTTATAATGTAGTAGAGAAACGGTTGTGGTGGCACGATACCCTCTGTTCGAACAAAGGATACCACCACAATAACCATTCGGTAGCCTTATTTTTGTAATAAACTTGCATCAATAGCATCCTGGACTCAACTTTGGGTTACCTCCACTTGCTTTACCTGCAAACTCAGAATAGCAAAAAAATTAAAAATTAAAAGAGAAGTCGACAACCCTACTACGTCTCATTTAGAATTTACCAATCAGTAACTTTCTCATGTCGATAACCATTGATCGAAAGCCAAACAAGCGCGAGACTCAAATAGGAAGTATCAGTTCAGAAATGCATGCGTGAATGTATAAATTGCTCAAAGTCAAAGTCAAAGTCGAGTTTGGAAGAGCTCAATTCCAAAAGTATTTGGTCAAGAAAATTCCAGTGCTTTCACTTTCTGAGCAAGTTGCATGCATTTACCTTATCGTCCTCCCATTCAATCATTTTCACTGCGTCCTCGACCTTGGCTAGTGCTCCCATTTGATATCTCAATTATAAGAACCATCCGTTCATATGAGAAATGTTAGTTACGAGATCTATCACTCAATGCATCTAAGGTTGAGATAGAAAAGATCGTCATCCAAGTCATTTGTTACGCTAATGGTCAACCCGAATGAACCAAAATCAATATTTGGCACCCAAAATAATGTCCAAGCTTTTAAATACTGATTGTAAAAATAAGGATACAAAAAATTCGTATTCCATCGTTGATGTGCTATGGTCCTTATCCAATTTTGATTCGCGTAGTTTATTCTGACATGATTTATTTTTGAACTAAGATTCAATCCCAATTCTTAGATGATCTATCTTAAAATCAATTCCGCTTTCCAATACACTTGTTTTCGTGCATATCTTAACCCGTACAATCTTAATATATCCTCAAAAAGTATGATTAAGATAATTCACAAAATCTATGATGAACAAACAAAAGTAGCAATAAAACGATACTTATAATTTGTCGTGCACATTTATAGAACCCAAGTTACCGTTTTCGGAGGTGGTAAACACATCTAAAATAGGGTAAATTTGTTTTTTGCATAGGTAAAATGATGTAAAATACAGTAAATGTTTCATAGAGAAGTCCATAATTCACATTGATTGGCCTCATAATTACATCGAATATTGATGAAACATAGGTGTGAATAACTGAATATGTCCTAGTAATAATGAATTCACATAATATCTAAATTTTAAATTCTACTTAGACTTATTAACACAAAATAAAGAGCTAATTAATGGGTCGTACCCATAATGTTTAATATGTGGATGTATATGACCTAGTTTACATGAACCAACATATGTTATAAATTGTGCTATTGCTGTGATGGTTTTAGAACAATTTGTGGCATGATTCACATACTAAAGGGTACAGTATGCACTTATCCTACAAGTCCTCATTCCCTTAACGAGGGAAAAGACAAAGGAAAAGAGCCTAAATTTTCATGTTCCGTTTTTTTGGAGTAACTTATGTACGATGTATTGCCAATTTTACCGCCTTTTATTCGAACAACGGGCCTCCGACAATGGCAACAAACGGTTAGGCAAAATACGTTCTCCAAATAATAGTAATTCTAAAAAGAAAACATGATAACGACGCAAGATACAGTTGTCGCAAGTACTTACATCAACGACATCCGGGGCCACTCGGCGGGTTACGTGGAAGTACTGGCCCTTTGCCCCCTGAAAGCTCGAAGAGACAGAAGAAGCCGAAAAAGGTTAATAATTCTCCTGAGCTTTGTTAGAAAATTGACTTGCGTACGTCAAATCAGATATGTAGCTGACACTAATTAAGACAAACACGTATTCATAAATATACCTCCTCTATTGCCACCACTTGTGCATTCCGTGACTGATCCAGGGGTCAACGCCAAGATAAGAAAACAAAATTTCAAAAGCAGATCATAAAAACTGAAAGAGGAAGAGGAAGAAGAAGCACGAGCTCTCTCTGCCATTTTTCTGCAATCAGTTTTCTCCTCTCTCTCTCTCTCTCTCTCTCTCTCTCTCTCTCTCTCGCGTCTGATAAGCTTTTTTGGCCCCTTTGGGTCGTTCCCTATTTATACAGAAGTGGTTCTTCAGTCAAGGTCGTGCCCGCTTAAAGTTCAAAGTCTTTGGTCTTGAAGTTTCTTCAGTCCTGCCACTAAGTAGTTGGTGAAGGACGATTCCATCTTTGAATAAAAGGAAAAACAAAAGATTGTTGGTCAAAGTCGTTCTGGGTAGAGCTTTATTTAACAAGTCTTTGTCCAAAAATGTCCAGTGCTGTCCCTTTCTGGGCAAGTTCCATGCACGTCTCATTTGAATTCAACTATTTGCATCGACATCTTTGACTCCCCCATTCGATTATATCTACTATCTATTTATGTAAGATAAAATAAATGTACATAACAATTGTATATTACATTAGCGATCGACCCAAATGAACCGAGTCAACAAAAATCAATTTTAACTACTAGAAATAGTTGCCTAGCAATATCGGACACATAGAATAATGTCCAACCTTCAAATTTACATATTCAAAATTAGAATAAAATAACAAAAAATTTCCATGTTCCGTTGTTAATGTGATGGTCCTTGTCCAAATTTGGTTTGCGAAGCTTCTTTTGGCAAATTTGATTTTGAACTAATATTCAGTACAAATTTTAGGACTGTCTACCATTTAATCATCTCCATTTTCCCATACAATTTTGTCGGGCATATCTTAAGCCATACTATCTAACATTTCCTCTTAAAGCATGATCAACAGTAACATTGCTACTTATAGTTTGTTATGCACATCTATAACACGTCAAAAATAGGGTAAGATGGTAGTCTTTATGCTGCAAAATAATGTAGAGTACGGTAAATATTTAATGACAAACTTCACTATTCGCATCGATTTGCCTAATAATACATTGAATATGGATGAAATGTAGATGTGAAACCCTACCTAAAATATATCCTTGTAATAATAAATATATGAACAGAATCAGATGATATTTTTAGGTCAAGTTCTACTTAGAGGGATTAACGCAAAGGAAAGGGCATATTAGTTGGTTGTAGGCACAACGTTAAAATACGTCATACAACTTAGATTACCATGAATTAACGCAAAAGAAAAGAGCTTATCCTATAATTTACTGATTATGCAACATCATTAGTTGGTGAGGATCACTAATGAGAGACTTCAGCCTGTGTTATATTCCTATGCTATTATTGTACTGATTTATAGTACAATTCGTGACATGATTTCATATGTTGAAGGGTATAGTATTGACGTGTCCATGTTTAAGACAAGTCTGCATTCCCTTAACTAGGGAAAGGCTAACGAAAATAGCCTGAATGTTCTAATGTTTTGGAGTAACATATTTAGGATGTATTACCATTTCACCAACTTTTATTCCCACGAAGGGCTTCCGAAAATAGCAACAGATGGTTAGGCAAAATTCATCTTTTAAATAACAATAATTCTGATGAAAAAATGTGATACTGATGCAAATATGAATAATTTCTCCTGATTATTGATCATTTGTTTAGGTAATAAAACTTACATTAACTGCATCCAAGGCTCTGAATCAGGTTGCTTGGATATGCTCCCCCCTAGAAACTTGAGAAAAAAAAAAGCCCAGAAAGGTTGGTAATTCTTCTAATCTTTAGTGGAAAATTTGCTTACATGCGCTAAATTTCATGCAACAAACGTTGATTAAAAGTCCATAAATGTGAATGTGAGACCCAAATCAGATGTAGAGTTGACCCTAATCAAGGCACGCACATACATACCTTTTGTATGGCCTTCATTTCTGCATGCGATGCCTTTTTGAAGGATCAAAACCAGCAGAAGAAAACCAAGTTTCAAGAACAAATCATAAAAACTGAGAGAGGAAGAGTCATAAACTCTGTCCCATTTTTGTGCAATCAGCTTTCACACTATTTATACTCTCTCTCTCTCTCTCTCTCTCTCTCTCTCTCTCTCTCTCTCCTCGAGCCCTAAGTGTGCGAACATTCCTCAACAGTCGATTAAAATTACGATATCCTAGGACGCTTTGCCCACCCTTTTTTTTTTTTTTTTTCTCTTTTGATTAAATGCATGTAGAAGCAATTTATATAACCACCTAGTCAAACAACAAACAACAGGGATAGTAAGAACCCAAAAATATTCCAAAACAACACTTTAATATATAAACAGTTAACCCTAAAAAGTTTTATAATTACAAGCATTTCTACGGCCACTTCCTACGACCATCTTAAAAACTTGTAGGGTCAAGGTTAACCTAAACCTCACTAACAACGAGACAGACCAAAAGTGGCACCATGTACACCCGTGTCTTGGTCCATCGGGACCCCAAATTGCACCCAACGGTTCTTCGTACTACAGATCTGAAAATATTTAACAATAATGAGGTGAGATAAAATCCCAGTGAGTCAATAGCCTATACCTTGATGGTGCATGCTAAATGGATCTTAGCTGTCCCACATTGCTTGAGAGAAGTCCTCTAGCTTGCTTGATAACCGTTGCGGCTCCCCTCACCTCACAAGACGTCTTTCAAGGCTGAGACCCCCCAGATTGGCATTAGAGCCAGGTTAAGGTTGATCCGGGTGCATGCTATATGGATCTTATCTGTCCCACATCAGATTTTCGTCACGGAGGCAACCTAAACATGCAACAACATACAATCTTGGCATACAATCTTACCTCGACTTGGCAAACTTCTGCATATTAGTACACCACATATACCAACACCAATGCAACTAGCATAATCAATAATCTGAACACATAACTCTCACCGTGCCTCATAGTTTTGCCTCATAATTAAGTGCAATGTAACATAATTATTTACACGTGTTTCGATTATTACAATCTCTTAGGCCATGGCCAACGTACGAGTTAGCGGTCTTCTGGTATGACTGGACATCGTCTCGCCCAATCAAGCACAGCATCGTCTAGAACCCCCGCCTAGACGGCATTCCATAAAGAGAATCGGTCAAACCTCAACTACCACAACATCCGGACCCTAGCTGGGCATCCAATAAACCAAACTCTCATTAGGTGACTGATTCAATTAAGTGACCACACAAGCACTTTCACACTCAAGCTAATATTTATTTGCCATCAATTAGCCCAGTGTAAGAGAGTTCGTGCTTAAATAATAAATCCCGGAAAATCTTCATATTTAAAATTCCGGTAAAATAATCGCACGTGGTCACGTACTTAAAATCAACCCATCAAACTTTGCACTCTTCCATTTTAAAACCCCATTGCCCCATTTAGCATGTAAAACTCCGCATCCAAACACGCACCTCAAAGTTTGCCATTTTCTTTTCAAAGTCAACGGTCAAGCCCGCCGGGCAGAAGTCAAAGTCAGGCGCTGATTGGTTCAAAGCCGTGTGGCTTCCCGCACCGGTTACCCACGCCCCTCCCTCCCTCTCTTTCCGACAGAACCGAAACTCAAGACAAGCTTCCGATGATCGCTCCGCCGTGTTCCGCCGTCCTCCTCCTCCTCTCGCTCCTTGCCCTTACTGCCTCCACCCATGGCGCCAACCCTCTCTACCACGTCTGCGGGACCAACGGCAACTTCACCGCCAACAGTACCTACGGGGACAACCTCAACGCCCTCCTCACCTCCGTCGTCGCTGCTGTCGCCACTGCCGACTATGGGTTCTATAACCTCTCTGCCGGCGGCGGGAGCCCTGATGCCGTCAACACCATCGCCCTCTGCCAGGGCGACATCGGGGCCGCCGACTGCCGGAGCTGCCTGAACGACTCCACCCCCGAGACCGCCCACCAGTGCCCGGTGCAGAAGGAGGCGATCATCTGGTACGACAACTGCATGCTCCGGTACTCGAACCGCTCCATTTTTCGGACCAGGGAGGACTCGCCCACCTTCTACATGCGTCACCAACGACGTCGATCAGTTCAATCAGGTTCGGAATTGCAAAGTTCAGCTTTTAGCATGCAGACGATCGGCATCTTTCGTTTGAACAACCATTTGCATTGCATTTCGCTTGTTTCCAAGAAAGCAGAGTGCATGATGCTTCTGCACGCGTTGACTTCGCTTACTTCATGGAAACTTTCCATAGTTTTCAACATAGTGAACCATGAGAATCCTCATCTCCGCTCGATGACGTGCCCGACTAGGCAGATCGGTTAAATTGGGTTGCTGTTTGAGTGTAATTCATCCTTGTTTAGCTGCACTTTGTAATTCATCATAGCACTTGTTGTCATTATATCACGGTGTTGGTTGTGTTTTGTGTTCTTGTTCTCCAAGAACGTGTTTTTTTTTTCCCCCTTTCAGTCTTGAATTCTTCAACTTTATGTTTCCTGTAAGCCATTGGGATTTGGCACATAGCTTTTCAGGTAGTATGAGCTCACAGGAGCATTTGATTTTAGGTCTTCTTGGACAGCAGCTAGCAATTCACATCGCATTAAGGTTGAGTAGGGATTTATGGTGCAGGTCGTGACGAAGTACTAATTCTTGTCTTTTTGTCCTGACAGTAGCTTATAGTCTTGGTTCTGTTTTCTAGGTTTTGAGAAATCTGACGGATGGTTTGAGAGACTGAGCTGCGATTTATGGTGCCGTCGGGAACGCGACAGCTCCAAACTTCCAGACTCTGTTTGGACTAGTGCAGTGCACTCCAGACTTGTCGCAGCAACAATGCGACAATTGTTTGGTGAATGCTATTGGAAAAATTCCTTGGTGTTGTGATCAGAAACAAGGAGGAAGGTATGTTACTCCCAGTTGCAATATCAGGTTTGGAGTATACTGCTTTTTTGATCCTTCGGCTTATGAGTCGCCCTCATTATCACAATGCCAGCTGTTGGACTCTCTCTTAGTTGCTGGAATATTATGCATCTGTTTGAGGTCAAGGAGATTGAAGAAGAATTTCGAAAGTAAGTTCTCATTACTTTTGCGTGATTGATTTTCTTAAAATACTGGATGAATGCAACCTATGTGAAACAGATTAGCAGCCAGTTTGTTAAGCCTTGATGTGCCAAAGCTAGTAACTTTTCGGTAATTCAGAGGTCGGTGATTTTTGACTGAACGAGGAAAGATTCACTGTGGGCTATATATATCAAAGTTCACTGATTGCTCTGGAAAATATTTTATTTGTTAGCATCACCCAGGGGCTCAATTTTCCTTAGAATGGATTATCTGTTAAAAAAGAACGAATTATTATCAACTGTTAAATATCCAGACATGCTTACTGATAATGTGGAATTAGACAATGAGCAATTTCCGATTTTCTACTTTGTAGCTGTACCTGTAGATGAAATCGGCAATGCAGAATCCCTGCAGTTCGACATGAATATCTTTAGAGAGGCAACAAATGACTTCTCTGACTCAAATAAGTTGGGACAAGGTGGATTTGGCGTAGTTTACAAGGTAATCACTGCAAATTGTTCATTCATAAAATAACAGAGAATTTGAAACATTCACATGTATGTGGCTGCTTTTTGCATTCTTTTTCAGGGAACATTGGCCAATGGACAAGTTATAGCAGTAAAAAGGCTGTCCGTAGATTTGGGACAAGGTGATCAAGAATTCAAGAATGAGATCCTCTTGGTTGCAAGGCTTCAACACCGGAATTTGGTTAGGCTCTTAGGATTTTGCCTGGAGGGGAGAGAAAGGCTTCTTATATATGAATTTGTACCAAACTCAAGCTTGGATCACTTTATATATGGTATGATCTTGCCATTTTTGTTCCAGCATCATCCGATTTAAGAGTTGTTGGGAATGACTGATCCCCGAAAAACCGGATTCGACACTAAATCGAACCCCTAAATCAATGCGGAAGACGAAGCCCGGGAATTACACGTATCACCGATCGTAAAGCACACCACGGATTCGAGCGTACCTTGTTAGCCACAGATTAGACACCGACGCCGATAGAGGAAGAAAATCTGGCCCTGGTTCGATCCGATGACGCCTTGAAGGGAAGACAGTGTCGCCGTTTGCTTACTGTTTTGTTTTAGGGGGGAGAGAGCGTTGGAGAGAAGAAGACGTACGTTCATCCAAAACTTTGTCTTCTCTCTCTCTCTCTCTTCCCTTTTATACCTTCCCCCTCCACAGGCCCTATTCCCGTGGGCCGGGCCTTTTGGGCCCAGCATGGGCGGACGGGCCAACTTAGGCCCATCACTAATTAAAAAGCCATCATCTCCCACTCGCACATGGTGGGCTGAACAGAATTCTCTTTACCTCTCTTCAACATTCATACCGGTGAATAATCCGTGCGACCAGCATACTTTGAGAGCTTATTGCCATACATCTGTTAGGAATATATAGCAGCTCATAATGGGCATCACACTCCGAGTAAATTTAGTATGCAGTACCCTAGATCGATTGATCACATTTATATCTCTCTTGATCTCTTTCAAACAATGATATATATATTGTATTCACAATTATGATTATCCCAAAGACAGTCATAATTGGTTAACCGGTGAATACAAAACTACAATGTGATTCTCCAAAATCGATCTTCCTATTTCCTTCAAACTCTCAATTTCAGTTCAGCTTGCTTTTCTAGAAATGCCCCATTAGATCGAATCAAACTCATGACCATTGGCAACATCCTAAGATAGCAAACACTAAATAGAAATCTTGAGAATAAGTAAGAGTCATGAGGGGACTAAAAACTTGAGGAACTCTTTTCCTCAAGAGTCTCACACGACATAAAAAGTTGAGATCAAACTTTTGCCACTCTTATTGGTCGTCTCATGCATACGTAGTATGAAATACGTATTACGGTATTAACTCATTTCCCATGGAGCGTATGTCTACATCTTTCAATACCGTACAGATGATAGTTCAGACATACCCAATGTCTAACTTGAGTTCACGTATCTACTCATTTACTAAATTCATCAGAACTCACATCTGGCATCATAGACAGATAAAGTAAAATATGTGGGGTATTTTACTTTCGGACATAGTAAGTATTATGTCCTCATCTTAACACTCAGTTAAGGCGACATACATGTTTTAAGTTTGAGCTCTCGATTATCACCTAGATAATAAGCTTAAAAACAGTCTCATATCTATTTATCACACAGTAAATAGAGACGATTACCCATGTGAGTGGGCTAATCTCATATATATCCGACATACTTTCCTAACTTAAAGTAATGCACTGAGCATTAAGATGCATAAAGATCTAATAAAGATTCATAGGCATTAATGATGAAAACACAAATTCATCAAATATGAACACTTCAGGGAATTTACAATCCAGTACATCAGATTCTACGCAATCCTAGAGATTTCATATGGCCACAAAACACATCTCTAGGTATTGGCTTTGTCATAGGATCTGCTACCATTCTATGCGTAGTATGTACTCTAAGTTCACCTCTTTTCGTGCAATCATATCCATGACAAAATTATACTTTGTATCTATATGTTTGGTCTTACCATGATATTTTGGATCTTTGGTGTACGCTTTTGCTGCTTGGCTATCATAATTAACCAACAATTAATATGCAGCACTTCCAATAACACCTAAATGATCCAATAATCTCTTAAGCCAAACATCTTCTTATACCGCTGATAATGCCACGAACTCAGTTTCCATCGTGGACAAGGCTATACACTTTTGTTTCTTACTGCTCCAACATATGGTGCCATTATTCGGTAAGAGAACAAACCCAGAGGTAGATTTCCTTTCATTTAAATCTCCTCCCCGATCAGCATCATAATAGCCTTTGAGTTGCAGATCCTTTCCATAATAACTCAGCGTATAATCAGCAGTTCCCTTTAGATACCTTAGTATTCTTTTAACGGCTTTCCAACGTGCTTGACCTGGATTGGATTGGTATCTACTCACCATTCCAACTGCATAACATATGTCAGGTCTTGTACACATCATAGCATACATCAAGCTCCCAACAGCACTAGCACAAGGAACATGTTTCATTTGTTCCTTCTCTTGTGGAGTCCTTGGACACGTCTATGGCTCAATCCTTCACCTTTTGCAATAGGAGTGTCAATGGGTTTACAATCCCATATCATTCAATTCAAAATTTGGAAGACAACCAACTTTTGACAGTATTGACTAACTCCATGTTACTTCCGGCAATTAGTATATCATCAACATATAATGATATGATCACAAATTGATCATTGGATCTTTTGATATATACACAATGATCCTCATCTATCATTGTAAAGTCATATGCCATTATGGCATTATGAAATCGTATATATCATTGTCTTGACGACTACTTAAGGCCATATATCGACCCCCAAAGTCGACATACTTTTTCTTATTGGCCTTTCACTATGAAACCAGCAGGTTGTTCCATATATGTTTCTTCCTCTAATTCTCCATTGAGGAAAGTAGTCTTTACATCCATTTGATGTAACTCAAGATCCATACCAAACACTACTGCCAGAATTATGCGAATCAAGGTAAATCTCACTACAGAAGAAAATGTATATTCATAATCAATTCCTTCCTGTTGATTATACCTCTTCGCCACAAGGCGAGCCTTATGCTTTCTATCGAGCCATCAGCCTTTCGCTTTATTTTGAGAACCCACTTGTTCCCAATAGCTTTGCGTCCTTTTGGAAGATCAACCAGTTCCCAGACTTGGTTTGACTTCATTGACTCCATTTCCTCTTCCATTGCATTAATCCATTTTTCCTTACTAGGGCAATTAAGAGCCTCATTAATATTTCTCGGCTCATCCTCATCTTGCGGAGCAATTATAAAAGTTTCCCCTTCAATGTCAAAACGTCGACGGGAAATACTTTGGCGACTTTTTCGCCGTATGGGAGATTGTACACTTAGCACATCATTCCCAATTATGCTCCCACTCGGATTAGATAGTGGTGATGTCGTCTCATCATGTGGTTGTAATTGAGAATGAGTTGAATTCAATTCATCACTTCTCATATTACTCCCACTTGGACGAACTCCATTAATATCATTATCTTGATCCAAGGTTTCAAATAGGGAATGATTTTCTCCTATTTCGCCCTTCTTAGGAAATTCATCCACTAAGAATGTGACATCCCGTGATTCATATTCAGTTATACTCCCACTTTCCTGCTCACCTACGAACACATACCCTTTTGAGTGTTCGGAGTATCTCATTAAAATACTCTACTTTTATCTGGGACTCAATTTCCCAAACTTGTGAGAGGACTCATGAGTATAGGCAGCATAACCCCATGGCTTAAGTAAACTTAAGTCTGGTTTTCTACATGTCCATAAGTCATATGGAGTGGAACTAACTGATTTAGAAGGCACCCGGTTAAGTATATAGGCAGCAGTTAACAACGCATCACTCCAAAAAGTGATATGTAAGTTAGCATGCGCCATCATGGACCTAACCATTTCCAATAGGGTTCTGTTTCTTCTCTCTGCAATACCATTTTGTTGAGGAGTATATGGAATAGACAACTATATTTCTATTCCTTTTCACCACATAATTTTCTAAACCCATCAGATAAATATTCTCGACCTCGATCGGATCTAAATACTTTTATTTTCTTGTCTAATTGATTTTCAACCAAGTTTATAAACCTTTTGAAACAACTTATGCTTCAGATTTATGAGAAATCAAATAGACATATCCGAATCGAGTATAATCATCTATAAAAGTGATGAAATAAATAGCCCCATGCCTTCCTCTCACATTCATTGAACCACAGACGTCAGAATGGATTAAATGCAAAGGAGATTAAGCTCTTTTATCTTTTCCAAATGGTTTCCTTGTCATTTTCCTTACTCGGCAATGCTCACATATGGGCAAATCGACTTTTTCAATGTTGCCCAACAAGCCCTCTTTGGCTAGTCTATTCATATATTGTTGGCCAATATGACCAAGTCTAGCATGCCACATATTCACATCATTTTCATATGAAGTAGAAGACGTGAAACAAGGGAATAACATATATTGACATCACCACAGTCAACACTTAGTACAATAAAATCATCCAGAAAGTGACCACAACCATAGTAGTTTGTATCCAAATACAAATCTACATCGCTATTATGGAAGTTCACACTAAAACTAAGCTTAACCAACATCAAAACAGACACTTAAATTCCAACGAATCTCCGGAGCATATAGAACATCATGTAGGAACAAGTTGCGTCCACCACGCATATTCAATTGGCAGGTGCCAATCCCTTTAACTTCAGCTCTGGAGTTGTTTCCCACATAAATCTACTTAGTTCCAGTTGGTACTCGTCGGAATTCCACGAAGGATCCTTTATCCTTCGCTACATCGTCTATTGCTCCTGAATCTACAGTCCACAAAGAATTGGATTCAGCTAATAATGCAGAACTTGACACATAAGCAAAGTTCTCAAATGTACAAGAGGTGTTTACCTTATTTGGCTCACGACAGTCGCGAGCATAGTGACCCTTCTTGTCACAGTTGTAACACCTCACCCTTGACATTTTCTTCACTTGAGGACGTTTTCCTCTCTTGTGTTGTTTAACTCTTGGTCTCTTGCAATAAGGACTTGATCCTTTGCATTCCCACATATTGAACGAATCAATACGCTTGCGCTTAGAGCTCAAAACCCTTTCTGAGCTAGAACCAGCATTGCAAATGTCTATTCTCAGCTCACATGCCGTTAAGCGGTCCTCAACCAGCTCAAGGTGGCGCACAGCATCCTCAAGATCTTCCATAAGATGGTCAACAGCTTCTAGTGCTTCTTCCTTTTCCAGCACATATTGAATCTTCATATTCAATATTTCACAATTGTTGCCGTTCATATCAGCAATTACGTTCTTAGTTGCTGAAAACATCAATCTGAACACATCAGACATACATGCACGAATAATTAATGCCTATCATTTATGCATCCCTATTTGCACAAACCCATTATATTAATGAATAATTTCAAGTAAGGTTTCAGAATCAAAAGGTCACTACGTTTCCAATCATCCTCCAAAAATCCCAACTTAAAACTATTATTAATATAATTGTCTTATGCAAAATAAATTCTATGAAGTTACATAAACTTCTATGAACTACCCACAGCTAACTACCCACATCAATCAGCAATTAACAAAAAGCAACAGATAATTGACATCCAATAAAATAATAATGCTTTCAACTAATACAACAATTCATTACACTAAGTAATATGTCCAAAAAAAAAATATCAACATATAAAGAGATATTCACACAGAAAAATCTCAAACTAATCTAAGAAATAAATGGGGAATGTCCCTTCTAATCTATCAGTCAAAACATCTGAGAAAACTGAAGGCACATTTGCCAACCATGAGAAAACTTTTGGAGAGCTTTCATGTCGCCACCAAGGGGCATTTACTCTGCGCCATGTGACGCTCAATCTAAGGGTTGAAGTTTTGGCCAACTCAATCCTATAGTACTCTCTTACAAAAGCATCCACTAGATTCCTATAATCCGGGACCACGTTGACCTCCCATAGCCGATCTAACACTGCTTGCCATTCAGGTGGAAGAGTGTTCATCAAAGCCGGCACCTTCTCAAAATCCGGCATAAGATAACCATTCCGATGATTTCTGTATCATCTCGATTAACCTTGACCATGTGTGATACTAAATCACCATCAAGCCACCGATAATCAGCTAACTCTTTCATCAGCCTTTTCAGTCTAGCTCTTCCTTCGTCCGTTCTCGGATTGCGGTATCCGTGCATAACGCATCATAGTTCCCGCAACAAATGCGGAACTAAAATGGATCACTTATCATCCATAATAAACAAAATGGAAAATACATAATTTTCCATGATTCATGCAACAAATGCAAAATAAAAAATGGATTACCTATAACCCACACAGACATAATTGAAAAAGAAACAAATTCCGTTTTTTTTTTCTTTTTTTTCTTTTTTTTTTTCAGGTCGACGGTCAAAGTCAACGGTCGGTCAACGGGTCAACGGTCGGTCAACGGGTCAACGTCAAGTCGTCGGACCGGTCGGGCCATCGGGCTGGTCGAGCCGGTCGGGCCGGTTCACTCGAACCGCCCGCACGTGCCGCGCGCATGCGCGTGTTGACGTCACGCAGACGTCATCCAGCACGTGCCGCGCGCGTGCCGGGCGTCTCGCGGGTCGAGTCGGGTCGGGTCACCGGTCGGGTCGCCGGCCAGTGACCGCCTGGCCAACCGACGTCACTGCTGACGTCACCCCAACAGTTACTGACTGTTGGGTGACGTCATGCTGACGTCAGCACGCGTCGGTCCGTCGACCGGCGCGTGCTGGTTCGCCGCCGGCGCGTGTGGCGCACGCGCTGGCCGATGCTAGCGCTTCGGGCGCGTGGCGCCCATGCGCAGCGGCTTGTGGCCGTGCGTGTGGGTGCGTGCGGCGTCGTCCGGCGACGCACAACATGTCGCCGGACTCGTCTCGACGACCTCTTTCACCCAGTGTGTTCAGAATTCAATTTCGACTTACGAAAACTCAGAAAAATGGCCGAACAGCGCTCGGGTGTCGGGATTTTTGCCCCGATCTGTACGGTCGAAGGTTTTCGAGAAAAAATCAATAAAAAAACGTTAAACAAGTCGGGAAAAACGTGAACTAGGGCTTTAATACTAATGTTGGGAATGACTGATCCCCGAAAAACCATATTCGACACTAAATCGAACCCCTAAATCAATGCGGAAGATGAAGCCCGGGAATTACACGTATCACCGATCGTAAAGCACACCACGGATTCGAGCGTACCTTGTTAGCCACATATTAGACACCAATGCCGATAGAGGAAGAAAATCTGGCCCTGGTTCGATCCGATGACGCCTTGAAGGGAAGACAGTGTCGCCGTTTGCTTACTGTTTTGTTTTAGGGGGGAGAGAGCATTGGAGAGAAGAAGACGTACGTTCATCCAAAACTTTGTCTTCTCTCTCTCTCTCCTCCCTTTTATACATTCCCCCTCCACGGGCTCTATTCCTGTGGGCCGGGCCTTTTGGGCCCAGCATGGGCGAACGGGCCAACTTAGGCCCATCACTAATTAAAAAGCCATCAAGAGTAATTAAAGTGCATGCTCTTGCCAATCTATATTTAGAAAGTCACCTCGCCCTAGTCACATCACTGTAACCTTTCGTCAATGTACTATGCAGATCCTGTTAGGCATAGCCGGCTGGATTGGGAAAGGCGTCAAAAGATAATAGGGGGCATTGCTCGTGGGCTTCTTTATCTTCATGAGGATTCTCAACTTCGAATCATTCATCGGGATCTTAAAGTGCGCAATATTGTGCTTGACGCAGAGATGAACCCTAAAATTTCAGATTTTGGTACAGCGAGGCTATTTGTGGTTGATCAAACTCAAGACACCACAAGCAGGGTTGTTGGCACTTAGTAAGTAATACATAGCAGACTATCTTAAAATAAATCCAATATTATTTCCTGCACTCTTCTCCATATAATCTAAATAGCTAGCAGATGGAAAGGCACGGCATCTTAAGTGGAATTGCATTGAAAGTGCTCATTATTCCTGTGATGTAGTGGGTACATGGCTCCGGAGTACGCAATGCATGGATTATTCTCAGTCAAGTCATATGTCTTTAGTTTTGGGGTGTTACTACTAGAGATTATTAGTGGTCAAAAAAGTAGCTGCTTCTACAACGGGAATACCACGAAGGACCTTCTTAGCTATGTAAGAAAATATCTTTCAATCACTCTCCTTTTCCGAATGAATCACTAGGAAAGAGTGGCAGACACAAACTCGAATGAGTCGAGCAACTGTCCTTACCATGCTGAGTTTGTGTTTACGATTCTTTGTAGGCATGGAGGAGTTGGAGGGAAGGGAGCCCCTCAGATCTCATAGATCCTAATTTGGCTGATGGTTCGAGGACCGAAATGTTGAGGTGCATTCATTTTGGATTGCTGTGTGTTCAAGAAATCGAGGCCGACAGACCAACCATGGGTGCGGTGGTTTTGATGTTCAGTAGTTACTCCACCACCTTGCCACTACCATCACGACCTGCATTCATTTTGTCCAGTATCCCTGAATCTGACACAGCTTCGCGGGTGATGGTAACTCATTCGAATCGATCCTAAAACAGAGAAATCCAAGAATCAGTGAACGAGGCTTCTATCACCGAGCTATATACTCGATGATCACAGATTGGAGTCTAAATTTGTGTATCTTCTGTTCCATTGCAGATGGAACAACGAGGCAATGTGCCATATCAGTACATCATTTGATATTTCATTATTTCATGTGTTGAATGGAATTTGGAATGATTATATGCTGCTATGGTCTTAAAAAAGGGTGAAGTGTGCGCTTATATTACTGGCTATAGACGATATGTACTATGAAAAAGTTAACTTCAATTTTATATTACGTTATTGGAAAAGATATCTAAAAGTTACTTTGCATTATGGAAATGCTATTAGTCACGTATGGATGTTGAATTTAGATATATCAATCATTAGTTTCTTATGAGAAAACTATTAAGTCTCATGAATAATTACTGTACTCCCACATGAATTTTTTTTTACCAATCTGAGAAATTACTAGCTACTGAAATGTTTGAACTTACTTTTGTATGTGTGAAGTTACTATCAACAATGGGAAGTAGCTACTCCCAACTTGTTGTATAAAAGTTATGAGTAAGATAAAGTTGGCAATTTCATATACTTCAATAAAAGTTAGTAAGTTATTAAAGATAAAGTTGGTAAATGAGCTGTTGTGAGTTTCCTCACACGTGGTCACAAGCTCTCCCAAGCTTGCACCTCTCATGACAATGAAAGGTGTCTTGATTCTCTTTGCCATTTTTCTGCAATCAATTTTGATACTATATTCTCTCTCTCTCTCTCTCTCTCTCTCTCTCTCTCTCTCCCTCCTCATCTGATAAGCTGTTTCCGCCCATTTTAAAATTAACTTGCAAGTTAAAAACTTGTCCCCCGGGTCATGCATGAATATATTATAATATAATAATATATGTTGACTTGTCTTCATCGGGTCGTGCCCTTGTCTTGCATGAATTTGTTTAAATATGTTGACTTGTCTTCATTGAGTACCCCGGGTCGTTTTTTTTATAAATATATTATAATATAATAATAAATAATATTTTAATAAAAATAAAAATAAAAATAATTTATTTCCAAAAAATAAAAAATATCTCATATTTTTTTCCAAAAAAGCCAACAAGTCAGAAAAAGCCAAAAATGATTCATATTTTCAGAAAAAAGATTAAAAATCCAAAAAATGCTTTTTAATGTCCAAAAAATAAGAAAAATACCAAAAAAATGTTTTTTCTCCATAAAATTCATGAAAAATCCCTCGAACATCCAAAAAGCCTTAAGGTTTAAACAAGATTAGATACCGGACAGGCATTAGTGATTAACTAGTATAATCAAGTTTCCGAACCTAGTTTTTTTGGTTGTGTAGTAGTGAATATTTCTCCCAATATTTAGCCCATGAATGGACCTAGACTTAGAACCAGGGAAGGAGAGTAAATTTCTTGCAAGTATGCATCCCAACAGTGGGCGAACAGCAGCCTTTTAGCAGGAAAACCACTCAGCCCTTTAGTTCAGAGCCTAGAGACACTCAGAGATGCCAGGATGGAAACGTTTCTAACCTATTCAAGCTGCATTTCTTGAAGGATCCTACCAGGCTGGAGAAGAAGATGGATTTTAGAAAGCCATGGAGAGATTTTCACAAAGTACACACTTTACTTCAGGGGACTCTGCCCAGAACATTACACCCTCTTTGCCTTATATAAGCAATAAGAGGTCACATAGGGACCAGACTCACGGGTCCGGAACACAAACAGGGGCACCGAAAGGGAATTATTCGCACACTATGAACAGTACATTCCCTAGCCTAGTGCTATAGTAAAAGTGAACAGTGATTTGCTACAGTGAATTTGTACGGACTCAACGGTCTCGTCCGTCACGAGCATTATAGCTACAAACTGAGTCATCCAAGCTGTCTTCTAGGAGATGTGCCTCGTATTTCTGCTCAAGGGCTTCAAGGTCTTCGGGTGAGAGGATTTGATTTAGCCTTCGTGATGAGGATGCTTGTTCATGAGCCCAATGTGATGCTTCTTCTTCAGCCCAGTTTGTATTTTCATTTTCTTGAGGATCAGGAATTCTTGGCTAAGGCCAGTTGGATGGCTCTGCATAGAAAGATGTGTCCATGCTTTGGAATTGTTCGTAGGGATCCTGGGACAGAGGTCCTCCAAAGCGTGCATAGGGGTCCTGGGTGGATTGGACAATGTCCTCTTCGTTTGTCATTTCAGGTTGAGAAAACTTTCCACTCTTATGGGCACAGAGGAGTCTCTTACCATCAATTTCTTCAAAAAGAACAGCTGCCCAGTATTCATCACTGGCGTCAGTTTGGAGAATTCGTTTGCCTATTGATGGTATTTGTAATGGTGGGAGATTCTGCATAATCTCTTTGAGTTCGGCGACTGCTTTGGTCTGAGCTTTTCCCCAAGGTGGGGAATTCTTCTTCAACATGGATTGCAAAGGAATCAGAAGCTTTGCAATATTTGGGACAAAAACCCTGAGATAGTTAATTATCCCAAGAAATTGCTGAACTTGCTTTGTTGTGAAGTTGTCCTGAGGAAACTTCAATAATTCTTGAGCGATATGTGGCCCTGGGTAATATGTGCCTTTGTTAAGGTACATCCCATGAAATTCAATTTCTGTCTGGGCAATATTCATCTTCCTTTGTGAAAGCATAATTCCATGCTTTTTCACGATTTCTGCAAACTGCTCAAGAAGTTGACAGTGTGACTGCTCATCAGGACTGTAGAGCAGAATGTCGTCAATATATACAGTTGCACTTGATAGAATCGGTTGGAAGATGCGGCACATGGCCTTTTGGAAAAGGGATGGTGCTACCTTTAAGCCAAAAGGAAGAACTTTCCATTGGAAGTGCTGGTTCGGAATACAGAATCCTGTTTTGGATCTATCTTCAGGATGGATGCCCAATTGCCAAAATTCGGCTTTGAGGTCGAATTTGGAATAGATGTGGGCTTTGGTTAGACCACTAAAGAGAGAATCTCTAGATGGTAAAGGGAATTTATCATCTTGGAGAAAAAGATTGAGAGGTTGATAGTTGATTACCAATCTCATTTTTCCTCTGTTTTGCTCGGCGCGCTTATTGACATAAAAGGCTTCACAAGCCTATTGTGAATCAGAAACTTCAATAAGGCCTTGTTGCAAAAGTTCCGAGCATTCCCTTTGAGCTAGAACCAAATGTTCTGGCTTCATTCCCATGTGGCTTGCCTTGGTTGGGTTTATGTCTTCATTTTTCTTGAAAGGAAGGCGAACAAAGAACTCTGGGTTTTCCCATAAAGGATGGGAACACTTTTGAGCGAATTCTGCATGGGATTCTGAACAAGATTCTAACAACTTCTGCATAATCGGATCTAGTAGACTCATTTGGATGGAAAAGAGTCTCTGGATATTAACAAACTCAGAGAATTGATCTTTATAACTGTTAGGGAAATCCCTTATGATGTTTTGAAGATGACAAAATAAATCAAAGGCTACTAACATGTTTAATGGTTGAGTAATAGACCATGCAGATAATAGAACATGTAAAGGATATTATCAAAGTCTGAAGACTGCTAGACTCAAGACTCAAAGTCTGAAGACTGCCAGACTCGAGACTCAAAGTCTGAAGACTGCTAGACTCAAGACTCAAAGTCTGAAGATGAACCAGAAGACAGACTCTATGCTGAAGCTGAACTGGGTACAGACCTTAAAGTCTACACAGACTCTATGCTGAAGCTGAACTGGGTACAGACCTTAAAGTCTACAGACCCAGATTGTAAAGTCTACAGACTCAGATTGTAAAGTCTCAAGACCCAGATTGTAAAGTCTCAAGACTCATATCGTAAAGTCTAAAGACTCAGACTTTACATCCAGATTCAATGAATCGTAACTCAAGCCCAATCATACAACGGCTAGTGATCTGGTTTGGATTCCACATCAAGATTGATTTGATTGATTCAATCTAATTGATTGACAATTGGATGTTGAAGACAAGAACTTTCTATACGAAGAAGCTTTACTTATGGAAACCAAGATTTCGTTTGTATGGGCGATCGGAATCAATTTGGGATTTTACCTTTGTCACTCAACGGCTACCAAATCTTCTAAGATACGAGAGCTGTCCAATGGGTATATTGGAAGACGATTCTCCGGGATGCTGTCCAACGGGTAGTTTGGAAGTGGAGGAGTATTTAAGGAGATCATGGACCGATGAGCAAGTAAGAGACGGAGCGTAGAATTTATAATTCCAAAGTCTAAGCGACTTTCGATCATATACTTGTCTCTTGAGAGCTTAAACGTTTGTAATCGTGAGAGAAATACCAAGAGAGTGACTTAGTGAGATAGTGTGATCTACTACTAAGTGTTTGCACTCGAAGTTGTAATCTCTTGTTGATTGCATAGTGGAATCCAGCCAAGAAGGCTGTTATCGTGGGAGAGTGGACGTAGGCTTGGATTAAGCCGAACCACTATAAATCTCGTGTTCTTATTCTCTTCCTTAACTCCTTTATTTTGTTCATACTAGAACTCTCAATAACTAAGACCTTTTCCAGGAATGATGCGAAGCTGAGAGATTTGAGTCATGATGTCCCACCCAATTATCAGGTCTTTATTGGGAAGGTTAGATCCAAAAATCTTTGCAGTTATAGAGCATTGCGGGAAGAACTAGACGGTTACAGGAGTGGTTCTGACATTGGTGGAGAAAGTGTCTCCTGACGCAGAATTAAAGTATCGGATATAAGCGGTCCAGAATCCTTCAGGAAGAATTTTGGTATCTAGGATAGAACAACTTGCTCCTGTGTCGATGAGAGCAATAACAGTGATAGGTTTGGCAAACTTTGATGTGAGGATTTTTACAGGGAAGTGTGGACAGTGAGTTTGACTTGAAAATATGTCAAGGTTTGGTTCTGGGGATGATGGTGATATATGGAATATATCTTCAGACTCTGAGTTTGACTCAGTTTCACTGGAAGTTTGGTAAGAGGGAATGGCACAAAGAGTTTGTTCAGATGGCTCTTCATCCATTCCATGCGCTTGACAGGTGAATCCAGAGCTAAGAAGATCTCTTCTTATCATGTCTACAGAACCAGAAATCCTCGAAGCACCAGTTTCTCTTGCACCTTCATCTTCGTCCTCAACACCTCCTGAGTTTCGTGTCTCTAATGCTTCTAAGATAGACTATCTTTATGAAATCTCTCTTAGTGATGAAACCAAGATTTCTGAAACCCAACTCCCCCTCATGAACCCTTATTTTGCTTTCGCAAAACCAACCTCTTCATTCTCACCCATCCGCTCCATCCGCCAACTTATTCACCAAACCCCAAAGCAAGTAAAGGAGTAAGTCCAGTCCTCCAAATTCGACCAAAGACCCTATTCCCGCCCTTTGAAAAGGAATATTTTGTTACTCTCCGCATCCCTCCGAATTTCCCGGACAATGGGCTCAACAGGGATACACTCATGTCCATTATGGAGCGGTTCGTCTTGCTCTAACTTTCCATGGTCGAAAAGGTTTGCCAGTTGTGGCAAGAATAGCATTGCTAGACACCAGGTTTTTACAATACCAGCATGCTTGCATTGGTACTGTTCAAACTACTTTGAATGCAGGAACAGTCTTTGTCACTCTATACCCCAACTTCAACATCGCCCTTTCAGATCCTCAGTTACTCTCTTTTATGAAAGTCCAAGTTCAACTTACTGGAGCACCTCAAACTGCTGATTCTGTAGCTGCAACATTACATTACCAGATGGTTTATCGAGTGCAAAATCATGCACTTGACCTCAACTTCAACAATGGTAATGAAGATGCCTTGTTCATCTCCATGCAGAATGACCAGGCATCGTGTATCCATGTTTCTAGACAGATCCCAAAGGACTCGTTGGCCAAGTTCCTTCCAGAAACTTGGATTACCAATTACGAAAAACTACATCAGCACACCAAGCCTTTCCAGTCTACGGACTCAGAGTTCGTAAGGAAAAAAGATGGAACTGTTTCCATCAAATTTGGCAAGGAAAAGGAAGAAAGTCCTTCTATCTTCCAAACCCTCTTCATGATACCAATTACGAAAAACTACATCAGCACACCAAGCCTTTCCAGTCTACGGACTCAGAGTTCGTAAGGAAAAAAGATGGAACTGTTTCCATCAAATTTGGCAAGGAAAAGGAAGAAAGTCCTTCTATCTTCCAAACCCTCTTCATGATTGAACCATGTGTTCCTCAATCCATTTCCGAGCTAGACCCAAAAAAACATGTTCGACACTTTGATGGTGATGGACATCCTATTCATTACTATAAAGACAATTATGGTCATTGTTTTTGGGATCCCTTTTGTCAATGTTCTCACTGTACAAATTCCCCCGACGAGGTAAATCCTTTTGCAAAATCTCCACCGCGGAGGAAAAGCCAAAGGATAAGATGTTCCAAAGGTGCTTAGACGGAGATTCCTCCGTTGATACTCTTGGTGAATGTGACAAATACCAGTTCATGGTTTCTTATGCACCACCTCCACCACCAGAGTCTAGTACTACATCCCAGGCCTCACCAGATCCACCAAAAACACCACCATCTCCTTCCTAGAAAAAGCAAGTCATCTCTCCATTCTATAAGCCAATCCTTAAGTGGGCTAAGAAGCATTCTTACCCCCTCGAAGTCCCAGAAGAAGCACCACCTACTTCTTCTATCGCTATGTTTCAAGAAACTGACTTTCCTCCACTTGTCAAGGAAGGTTCTAAACTCTCATTCCCTGCTGCAGAAGAGTTTATTGATCCTCATGGCAGATACCGCCATGTTCCTAAAATTCCTACTCCCACTGATGTGGATGAACATGGGAGACAGAAAAAAAAAAAAAAACCTCTCGCTTGAAGTGAAGTTTCTAAATTGGCAATCGAGAGACTTTGTTAGCACAAAACAATGCCTTCAAGGCAATTGACTCCAAAATTGGAAATGTGCAACAAGATCTCCGAAGGTATGATGAAAGTACCAAGAAGATACTGTCTGAATTCCAAAAAAGGCTTCACGCCGCGGAATCAGGACAACATCTTGGGTACCATTATCTCGAAAATCCAAAGCCAGAAATAGAGAAGCTCAAAACCCAAATCCAGCTTCTTGAAAAAGGAAGGTTCAGACCATTTGATCCATTAGCACCTCCTGTTAAAACCGGGTATTTACCCCCACCACCACAAAAATCTGTTTTTGCCACTATTCCAACAGATCCTTACAGAAGAGAACCAGATATGGCAGACTTACGAAATCGTCTCAAGGCCCTGCAGAAGGAAAAGAGGAAAGAAAAAATACCACCTACAGTATCAAGTTCCATTGTTATAAGAGAAAGACCAGAACAAATGATGCTATCAAATCCAGTAGAATCTTTTCTAAAGGATTTAGGCACCCAGGAACCTGATCCTGTTATCCAACAACCTGATCCTCCCAAGACTTTGCTCCCAGTGGAGCAAACTTCTCATGATACTGAAACAGAATCTTCGGTATCCCTTTCCTCCTCCTCATCTTTCTCAATTCCTACAGTTGATACCCTCCCCATTGCACCAGTCACTTCATCAATATTCATGGCTGACCCACCAGATGATGACATGGAATCAGAATATTCTGACATAGAAATGGGTCAGACAAGCAATCCTACTCAGCATGCGTCCATCGCATCAAAACAATTCTTTACCATTGATGACATTCCTTATCAGAAGTGGCCGATAAGGCTTGAAGAATTTCATACTTGGCTGAATACCTAGTCTATCACCAATCATGATATGAATGACATCTTGTACAATTTCGTTCCAAGATTCACAGGAAGTCTAAAGTTCTGGTGGCAATCACTTTCAGAACAGGATCAGATTCATTTTCTGATGTCACCTAATTTCAGCCATGCCCTCACTCTCTTATATCATGTCTTTGTGGGAAAACCAGGTGATCTCATAGAGATAAAAAGAAGAGAGTTTTTTGAAAGACGATGCTACTCCCTCCAGAAGAAACATCTTGATAAGCATTTTAAATTGATGCTTCAAACCTTTTATCAAGTTGGAGCAGACCCAAATTTGAAGCATGTTTTCCTTACTTCCATCCCGAAAGAACTCCCAGATGGTTGAAAGATCATTCTTTGGAAAACAAAGGCGGGTACAAGATATTCCCTTGGGGGAAATACAGCAAGAAATCCATCTATGCCTAGAAGAGTTATGCTTAAAACGCCAGATGGTGCGAACATACATCATAGATGACAAATGCCTCGAATCAGCCTGCTCCCTCTAGGAGTTGAAAATTAAATGCTCAAAGAAAGACTGTGATGGTACATGTGGCAAGCATTCCCGGAAGAAGAAACATTACAAGAAGTTTTGGATAAAGAAATCCAAACATGGCTCCAAGCATTTCTGAAAAAAGAAGAAATGGCGATACCTCCGCAAAAGAAAGGATCGCACAAGCCACAAAAAATCAAACCGTTGCTACATTTGCAATCAGAAAGGACATTTTGCCAAAAATTATCCTCAAGCGAGAAAATGTCAGAACCATCTAATTCATCACATTCATAATGAAATAGGTATTTCTCTCGAAAATGATGATATTGAATCCTTATTCTCTGCTGATGAAGAGCCATCTGAACAAACTCTTTGTGCCATTCCCTCTTACCAAACTTCCAGTGAAACTGAGTCAGACTCAGAGTCTGAAGATATATTCCATATATCACCATCATCCCCAGAACCAAACCTTGACATATTTTCAAGTCAAACTCACGTCCACACTTCCCTGTAAAAATCCTCACATCAAAGTTTGCCAAACCTATCACTGTTATTGCTCTCATCGACACAGGAGTAAGTTGTTCTATCCTAGATACCAAAATTCTTCCTGAAGAATTCTGGACCCCTTATATCCGATACTTTAATTCTGCGTCAGGAGACACTTTCTCCACCAATGTCAGAACCACTCCTATAACCGTCCAGTTCTTCCCGCAATGCTTTATAACTGCAAAGATTTTTGGATCTAACCTTCCCAATAAAGACCTGATAATTGGGTGGGACATCATGACTCAAATCTCTCAGCTTCGCATCATTCCTGGAAAAGGTCTTAGATATAAAGATCAATTCTCTGAGTTTGTTAATATCCAGAGACTCTTTTCCATCCAAATGAGTCTACTAGATCCGATTATGCAGAAGTTGTTAGAATCTTGTTCGAATCCCATGCGAATTTCGCTCAAAAGTGTTCCCATCCTTTATGGGAAAACCCAGAGTTCTTTGTTCGCCTTCCTTTCAAGAAAAATGAAGACATAAACCCAACCAAGGCAAGCCACATGGGAATGAAGCCAGAACATTTGGTTCTAGCTCAAAGGGAATGCTCGGAACTTTTGCAACAAGGCCTTATTGAAGTTTCTGATTCACAATGGGCTTGTGAAGCCTTTTATGTCAATAAACGCACCGAGCAAAACAGAGGAAAAATGAGATTGGTAATCAACTATCAACCTCTCAATCTTTTTCTCCAAGATGATAAATTCCCTTTACCATCTAGAGATTCTCTCTTTAGTGGTCTAACCAAAGCCCACATCTATTCCAAATTCGACCTCAAAGCCGGATTTTGGCAATTGGGCATCCATCCTGAAGATAGATCCAAAACAGGATTCTGTATTCCGAACCAGCACTTCCAATGGAAAGTTCTTCCTTTTGGCTTAAAGGTAGCACCATCCCTTTTCCAAAAGGCCATGTGCCGCATCTTCCAACCGATTCTATCAAGTGCAACTGTATATATTGACGACATTCTGCTCTACAGTCCTGATGAGCAGTCACACTGTCAACTTCTTGAGCAGTTTGCAGAAATCGTGAAAAAGCATGGAATTATGCTTTCACAAAGGAAGATGAATATTGCCCAGACAGAAATTGAATTTCTTGGGATGCACCTTAACAAAGGTACATCTTACCCAGGGCCACATATCGCTCAAGAATTATTGAAGTTTCCTCAGGACAACTTCACAACAAAGCAAGTTCAGCAATTTCTTGGGATAATTAACTATCTCAGGGTTTTTGTCCCAAATATTGCAAAGCTTCTGATTCCTTTGCAATCCATACTGAAGAAGAATTCCCCACCTTGGGGAAAAGCTCAGACCAAAGCAGTCGCCGAACTCAAAGAGATTATGCAGAATCTCCCACCATTACAAATACCATCAACAGGCAAACGAATTCTCCAAACTGACGCCGGTGATGAATACTTGGGCGTTGTTCTTTTTGAAGAAATTGATGGTAAGAGACTCCTCTGTGCCCATAAGAGTGGAAAGTTTTCTCAAGCTGAAATGCATTACCATTCCACTTTCAAAGAAATCTTAGCAGTCAAAAATGGAATCAAAAAATTTGAGTTTCATCTCATTGGTCACCACTTTTTGGTAGAATTAGACATGGCATCCTTTCCTCAGATGACCAAGTTTAAACAGAAACAGATTCCAAATTCCCAACTGCTTCGATGGGCTGAATGGTTTTCAAAATACTCCTTCGAAACTAAGCATATTCCTAGAAAGAAGAATGTACTTGCTGACTTCTTATCAAGGCCAAAAGCACCAGCCGAGATCAACATGTATATCAAAAGGCCTGCTTTCCATATGCTCAACCATGGAGTAAAATACAAAATCGAGAACATCAAAGATTTACAAAGTTGGAAATACCCCCAGGAGATTATTCAAAGAAATCCGAACGACGCCTTTGCGAGAACTTGGAGAACCTCATGTGGCAAAGCCACACATACCTATTTAGATTCAATGGAGGTTCGATTCTTTATCCTTTCGAGTTAAATATGAATTATCCATTCATTCATCCTCTTATCTGGAAGGAAGATGATTTTCCTGAACACCTCAAAACGTTATTATGGTACTTAACCAATAAGTATCTGATAGCTTTTGAGATCCCAACCAGAAGGTTCATTGCTAACCTCACAAGGATATTCTTGCTCGGAAGAAACATTGAAAAGGAGTGTGATAGAAATCTTTTAGAATTTCTAAATTGGTTCTATCATCCTACATATTGGAAACAAGATTTGGAAAAAGAATTAAGATCCATGACGCCAAATCCCGAGGTTCATACCATCCTGTTTTTCCGACGTCCTTGGAATTTTTGCAGAAATAATGGAAGTATTCTCGATGCACCACTAGAAATAGGAACCACATCCTATAAACCTAACTTGAACAGCCGAGAAGCCCGGATTTACAAATCTTATCCTAGATCTGTTCGACTTTGTGAACATGAATATCGAGAACTCCAGAGAATTCTTTGCTAGGAAAACAAGACTATTCCCGAAGATGTATGGAATAATGCACCCACTACGTGGGATCATTATGACCTAGCACCAGAAGCTAAAGAAGCACTCGGATAATACAGACAAGCCTCATCGTCTCAAGAGCCTGAAATGACAAACGAAGAGGACATTGTCCAATTCACCCAGGACCCCTATGCACGCTTTGGAGGACCTCTGTCCCAGGATCCCTACGAACAATTCCAAAGCATGGACACATCTTTCTATGCAGAGCCATCCAACTGGCCTCAGCCAAGAATTCTTGATCCTCAAGAAAATGAAAATACAAACTGGGCTTAAGAAGAAGCATCACATTGGGCTCATGAACAAGCATCCTCATCACGAAGGCTAAATCAAATCCTCTCACCCGAAGACCTTGAAGCGCTTGAGCAGAAATACGAGGCACATCTCCTAGAAGACAACTCGGATGACTCAGTTTGTAGCTACAATGCTCGTGACGGACGAGACCGTTGAGTCCGTACAAATTCACTGTAGCAAATCACTGTTCACTTTTACTGTAACACTAGGCTAGGGAATGTATTGTTCACAGTACAGTTACTGTTCATAGTGTGCGAATAATTCCCTTTTGGTGCCCCTGTTTGTATTCCGGACCCATGAGCCTAGTCCCTGTGTGACCTCTTATTGCCTATATAAGGCAAAGAGGGTGTAATGTTCTGGGCAGAGTCCCCTGAAGTAAAGTGTGTACTTTGTGAAAATCTCTCCATGGCTTTCTAAAATCCCTCTTCTTCTCCAGCCTGGTAGGATCCTTCAAGAAAAGTAGCTTGAATAGGTTAGAAACGTTTCCATCCTGGCATCTCTGAGTGTCTCTAGGCTCTGAACTAAAGGGCTGAGTGGTTTTCCTGCTAAAAGGCTGTCCCTGAAGGGCTTGAACGGGGTTGTTCGCCCACTGTTGGGATGCATACTTGCAGGAAATTTACTCTCCTTCCCTGGTTCTAAGTCTAGGTCCATTCATGGTATCACCCCGAATTGATTAGTGGTGACTCCGTTTTAAAATTAACTTACAAGTTAAAAACTTGGACGATTAAGTCGTGAATTTGTGGATTTGGGAGAGTCCAAGTTAAGTCTAATAGACCTAGCTGAACCGTTAGCCTCTGTAAGTGCCCGTCCTTAATGGGGATGCCAAAAAAAGAGGTCGTGACAGTGTTCTCTTTGACCCAATCTGACTCGAAATGTATAAGACCCGTAACAAAAACCCGGGTCATGTTGGGTCCGGAAAAGATGAAGATTTACATGAAATATGATATAATTTAATTAATAATTATACCAACCAACATATTTTAATTTACACAACTTCAAAAAATAAAAAATCACGCCTGTGCAACGCATGGGTTTGCTACCAGTTTAATTGGAAATCAAATGATCATAGATCATCATGTGATCGATTTTCAATAGAAAAGACAATGCTGAATGCTGGATCTCTTCGTGTTCCATTTAATAGTCTTATTGTATTATATTCATTTAGCAAGATATACTGATTGGTGTATGTGACATCCCGATTTTCTAATTCTATTTTTAATAAATTGAGACGGGCATTGCATTGGCACGTATATAGTTTTTTTTCCCTGAACTGATCACTCATAGGATAACTAGTCTATCAAGTGAAGCCGTTAAGAAATTCTAATGCATCAGACTCAAAGATGTACATTGTGGCTTGAATTGATCAACCATAGTCAAATGCATTAAAATTTCTAAAAGCTACCCGGTAGATCAGGACGCGCTAGTATCGTGCCGAAGTGAAATTAACTGTGAAATTGAGATCAAATTCAGAAATTGGAAGCTCTGGTGTGTTACAAATCATTTTAGGCTCATTGACTCATCTTTGGAAGATTTTTCGTGCAAGTCAAGTTTTTCAACAATTAAATAAGAAAAGGGCTAATTTGGCTCAAGAAATTAATAGGCCCGCTTTTGGTTGTGCTTTTGGGATCAAGTTGGTTCTATGGTCAAGTGATTACGTAAATTAAAATGTGGTGATATTGGATTAATTTTATGGACTTCAATTGAACTCAATTGGAAGAGAATTGAATGGAATTGAAGAAATTAGTGTACGAGATTTCATGCCACAGCGGAGAAATAAATTGCACCCATTGGAGAAAGGCTGTGAAAGATTTGGGATAGTGGAGTGTGACATCATGTGATGTCATGGTAGTTAGGCGAAATTGAAGGAGAGTTTGACAAGTGGCAAGTGCTAATTGGTCCTCAAAAAGTGAGGAGGTCCCATCACCTTTTTCTTCAACCTTGGAACCAGTTGGGAGGGAAGAGGAAAAGCATAAACCAGCGACCGGAGCCCCTTATGCCCGCACGCACACGCGCCAATCGGAGCCCTCGCTGTTCATCCGTCGTCGCCGCCACTCCGCCGACCCCACGCGCGCTGCTCGCTCGCCTGCTCACCGGCTAGCTCGCCTCTCCGTTCCGCCCAACCGCTGTCCGTGTGACCCCGAGCCTCCATCTCCTTCGTCTGTCGTTGCTCGTCGTCGCCAGCCACCGCTGAAGACCCGTCAGAGCCGCCGTCTACACCGCCCAAGCTACTGTCGCCCTTCTCCGCCGGTTTCGTGCCCAACCAACCGCTGTTTGGCCCTCCTTCGCCCGTGACTATCAGCTGCAAAAATGGGTATCTCAGCTTGGTTTTGGCCAGCTTTGGCGGGCTTCTCGACCCTGAATGCTTGGCCTGCTTTGAGGAAAGTTGTTTCCCTCAGCGTCCCCATTGTTTTGGTCTGCTCGGCTCGCTAATCAGGTGAGTTTAACTCACT
Organism: Eucalyptus pumila; assembly: GCA_016097595.1. Taxonomy (NCBI): domain Eukaryota; kingdom Viridiplantae; phylum Streptophyta; class Magnoliopsida; order Myrtales; family Myrtaceae; genus Eucalyptus; species Eucalyptus pumila. The sequence continues at coordinate 10,038,301 of CM027849.1, forward strand.
AAATCTTGATTAGACGGTTAATGATGCCCTAAGTGTGCTTAGTCTAAGTTAAGTAAGCTTAGGTTATTAGTTTAGTTTATTTAATTGTGATTTAGATTAAGATGTTTGTTTAATTTAAAGCATGTTTAATTAAAGGCTAAGAGAGTTTATTTAATAATAAACCTTGATGGGACATAATAGGATTTTAATTTTGAATTATTCAATTCTTTCGAAATTCTAGAATTTATAATATTATATTATATCTCGAAATTATTAAAAAAAAACGGAAAAATTATTTTTGACCCCGATTGCTCAGAATTTCGTGCAATCGCTGCTGTGTATTTAGAATTTGAATTTGATGATTGATTGTGGCAAATGGAGTGTGATTGCGATAAATAGAGATTCTTTTTATAAAATCCCAAGTGTTAAAATTTGATGGAAGAACGACTCTATTTGACCATCTATTAAAGGTTATGCCCAATGGGGCCGTGATTGATCACCTATTAAAGGTTGTGCCCAGTGGGGTCGTGATTGACCACCTATTAAAAGTTGTGCCCAGTGGGGCCATGATTGACCACCTATTAGAGGTCGTGCCCAATAAGGTCATGATTGACCACCTATTAGAGGTCGTGCCCATCAGGCCGAGATCTACCACCTAATCAAATGTCGTGCCGAGTGGAGTTGTGATTGCCACTAGTTGTTAAACCTTCCTATAGGGTCGTGATTGGAAGCAATGATTGATTTACTAGAATGACATGCAATCGGCCGAGTCGATTGATCGCTGAGATGATCCAAGTGGTTGAATTGTTCTGATAATGTTTGTGCCACAATTGTTTGGTTATCATAATTACACGTGGTTGAATTATATAAACCGTGTTAACTTGTAGATGATGACTAATGTGAGGTAAGTCTTCTTGATGTTGTGGCTAGGCCACTCTAGGGTGTATTTACTTTCTAATAGGGGTTTAAGAGGGTTGAACTTGCTGAGACAATGTCTCATCCCAGTCGTGGGATTAAAATTTCAGGTCCCTAGTGGACGGAGTGGGCAGATAACTTTGGTTGGCTTTGAGGAGTTGCAGAGGTGAAATCATAAGGATTGGAGATCGTGTCCGACTTGTAGGTTGTAGGACAGTTCCTTTTTAAGAGCCGATCTTTTGTAGACTTTTGGTCTTAGACCTCTGTTTGTAATTATGTTGAATTATGAAAGTGTTATGTTGTGGTTTTGCTTCCTGCTTTTCTATCATGTATTTTATTGTCAGGGGTCTTATAATACGTTCCGCTTGCACAATAAGAAACGAATGGGGTCGGCGACACTACCTGGGAATGTCGCATTTGCATGACCATAGCGGGATGTTGTCGCGCTCGAGGTTTGGGGCATGACAGTATACAAACCTAAACTTTCCCATTTTAGCCATTTATTCTTAAATTAGATATATTTAACCCTTCATATTCATTGCTAATATCTATGATCATCAATGAAACAAAAATTCAATTATACAGGAAAAAAAAAAGTCAAGATTATCTTAAGGAACTTTTTTAGGTAGAAAAAAGATAATGGCATCTTAACTTTGCTACTAGCTTATTAAGAGGTATGAAAAAAATCACCAATGATCAAAAAGAAAAATGAATTAGCTAAGAATTTGATATAAAAAAAAAAATTGACTATAATCTCAACCATTGAATGATCGCAAGCAAATATACAAACCAAATTTGAATACATCATGAAATGCAACAATAAGATTAACTAGTAAATATATGGCTTGTCATTTGAAAGATGTTGATATATTGATGCTCAAACGAAACGATACGATCATAGGTACGAGTATAAATTGTTAGCCATAATGACACCCTCCGTTTGAATAATGGATCTCCTACAACAACAATGAACATTTTCGGCCGCCTGATTTAGGCAACAAACTCACACTAATAACATCTTGGGCTCGGTCTTGGGCTGCCTCCTCCTGCTCCTGCTCCTCCTGCAAACTTAGAAAATCAAAGAAAGAAGAAAAAAGAAGTTAATAACCCTGCTACATCTCTTGTAGAATTTAACAATGAAATACTTGCTGTGAATCTGATGTGATGACCATCGATTGAAAGCCAACAAGCGCAAGACCGAACTAAGAGGTATCAGTTCAGAAATGTATGTATGTATTGTTGGTAATTTGTTTGTAAAACAAATTAAAATTTACCTTGTCCCACATCAAAAAAATGTCAGTGCGCACGTGGATGGAATTTGGCATTAATCAACGATCATCATTGTTATTTATTAAAATTTGAATTTATAATTATAGAATAACCATTATGTCGTATTGAAACATTATGATTGTTCATAATAGACTGACAATTATTTTTAAATTCTTCAATTTCGAATTTATTAGTTCTATCTAATAATTATTAAGCACACTCACAACCTTTTAACATTTGAAGAGCTGTGTCTATTCGGACATAACTTCTTCTCCTTGAAGTGTTGTAATTTTTCATAAATTATGAAATTCGAAATTAAAAAATAATTTTTTTTCCGAATTTTCAATGTCTTTTCAATATGTTTTTTGAGAAAATATTAGTTCGGACAATATATATCTTAGTTCCGAAATTAAAAAATAACTTCTTTCGAAAGGTTACATTTTGTTCTAAAAAGACAATATATATATTTACAGTTTTTTGTCTAAATTTTTTTGACAATCTCGAGACTCCTTTCAAAAATATACAGCCATCATTTACAACTGTTTCTTTTTGAGAGATTCTAGAAAAATGCTAGAATTATTATCCGGAATTCTCATTGAGACTTTGTTATATTTTGAAGGATTTTTATCAATAATCATTAGCAACGTTGTCGAATAAATAATTTCTTAAGGAGAGTATTATCACACCTCAAAGTCTTATTCCATTTTCTTCCCTAACCGATAATTTTTCCCCCATGTATTTTTATATGTATAAAGATAAAAGGAGAGAGAACGCAACCAGAAGAAGACAACAAAATCTCAGAGATGGATGAAGAACAGCAGAAGCCGAAGAGGACGAAGAAGGAGAAGAAACAGACGCGCTCTATGCCATCTTTTCTCTTTGGGTCTTCAGAATCTTGTTTTATCTCCAATTTGTTCTCCGGTTGGTCCTGTTTATTAAAAAAAAAAAAAAAAACAAAGATCTTTGGTCAAAGTTGTTCTTGGTAGAGCTTTATTTAACAAGTCTTTGTCCAGAAAATTCCTGTGCTGTCCCTTTCTGGGCAAGTTCCATGCACATCTCATTTTAATTAAATTATTTGCATCGACATCTTTGACTCCCCCATTTGATATCTCAATTATATAAACTATCTATTTATAAATGTGCATCCCAATTGTATATTGCACTAGCGATCACCCAAATGAACCGAGTCAACATAAATCAACTTTGACTACTAGAAATAGTTGCCAAGCAATATCGGACACATAGAATAATGTCCGACCTTCAAATTTACATATTCAAAATTAGGACAAAATTACAAAAATTTTCCATGTGCCGTTGTTAATGTGCTATGGTCCTTGTCCAAATTTGGTTTGCGCAGCTTGTTTTGGCAGATTTGATTTTGAACCAATATTCAGTACAAATTTTAGGACTGTCTACCGTTTAATCTTCTCCATTTTCCAATACAATTTTGTCGGGTATATCTTAACCTGGACTATATAATATTTCCTCTTAAAGCATGATCAATAGTAACATCGTTACTTATAGTTTGTTATGAACATCTATAACACATTAAAAATGGGGTAAGATGGTCTTTACACCGCAAAATAATATAGAGTACGGCAAATATTTAATGAAAAACTCCATTATTCGCATCAATTTGCCTAATGATACACTGAATATGGATGAAATGTAGATGTGACCCTACCTAAAATATATCCTTGGAATAATAAATACATGAAAAGAATCACATGATATTTTCAGGTCAAGTTCTACTTAGAGAGATTAACGCAAAGTTTTTGGGCATATTAGTTGGTTGTAGGCACAATGTTAAAGTATGTCATACAACTTAGGTTACCATGAATTATCGCAAAAGAAAAGAGCTAGTCATATAATTAACTGATTATGCAACATCATTACTCGACAAGGATTACTAATGAGAGACTTCAGCCTGTGTTATGTTCCTATGCTATTATTGTACTGATTTATAGTGCAATTTGCGACATGATTAAGATGTTGAAGGGTATAGTATTGACTTGTCAATGTTTAAGACAGCTCCACAATTCCTTAACCAGGGAAAGACTAAAGAAAAGAGCTTGAATTTTTATGTTCTAATGTTTTGGAGTAACATATTTAGGATGTATTGTCGATTTACCACCTTTTATTCGGACAAAGGACTTCCGACGATAGCAACAGATGGTTAGGCAAATTAAATTCTTTAAATAACAATAATTCTATAAAAAAAAAAAAAAGTGATTTCGGTGCAAATATGAACAATTTCTTCAGAGAGAGAGATATATATATACTGAGGATCCGGCCTGACTCAACTTTACGAGAGCATAGACTGACTATATCTCGGGGAAAACTAGTTCAGCAATCCACCGTCGGGGCCCCCTGCTTAATTTACAAAACCGCTCTAAGAGTTTCGAACCCCTGACCATTCGGTCCATAGGGGCACGATCTTAGCCAACGTAGCCATGCATGGGTGAGGATTTCTTTAGATATATTGATCCTTTGTTTAGGTAATAAAACTTACATGAACCGCATCTAGGGTTCCGATGCCTGGATATTCTTCCCCTAGAAACTTGAAAGTAAGAAAAGCTGGAAAGGTTGGAATTCTCCCAATCTTTAGTAGAAAATTTACTTACATGTGCAAAATTTCATGTGACAAAAGTTGATTAAAGTCCACAAATGTGAGGTTGAGACTATGTATAGTTGACCCTAACAAATACACACACATATACATATGGCCTTCATTTCTGCATGAGATGCCTTTTTGAAGGATCAAAACCAAGAGAAGAAAACTAAGTTTCAAGAACAAATTATAGAAACTGAGAGAGGAAGAACACAAGCTCTCTTGGCCATTTTTGTGCAATCAGCTTTCACACTACTCTCTCTCTCTCTCTCTCTCTCTCTCTCTCTCTCTCTCTCTCTCCTCTGATGAGCTTTTTTGGGTCGTTCTTTATTTTTAAACAGGTAGTTCATCATTCAAGGTCGTCTCTCTCTCTCCCCTTTCCTCTGATGAGCTGTTTTTAAACGGGTGGTTCATCATTCAAGCTCGTGCCCGGAGAAGAAAATTCAAAGTTTTTGGTCATGAAATTTTGACACTCCTGTCATTTTCCAAGCAAACAGTTGTAATTATCTCACAATCATGGCATTCAATCCCCCGCAACTTGCCAAGGAAGAAGAGAACGAGAAAATAGGTGGTGTAGATTGATTCCCAATTTAGTATAGAATATTTAAAATATCAAGTTGTCAGGCATTATACTATCACTTGGATCTTATCTCAATGGACGATTGGAATCTACTCATCCAAACACTCGGACTCATATTTTTTAGGATGGTATAGAATGTACTTGTGTTAAAATTTCTCGCATCATTTGTTTACGAGATTTATATATTATTTACATGCATATGTTGTCTCTTCATCCGCTTGATAAATTTCACATGTTGTTCCTAACCTGAATTGAGTGAGAGGAAAGGTGTTGAATTATCTCACTTGTTTAGCTCTTTATGTATAAATGGTCTCTCAAGTCTTTGGGTTAGACCTTTTAATGATGAAAATACTAATTTAGAATGCATTTTTATTCAATTCTATAATGAAACTTCTTCTTTTATTTTGTTTTTTTGGTTCGGATGCTAACTGTGGTATTGCTCTTTGATTTATTATTATTTATTTTCAGAATGAATTCTGGTGTGAAGTGCTATAAGCACCGAGAGACTAATAATTTAGCATTAAGTTTGTTAATCATTGCTAATCATTGGCGTTTTTTATATTTCGGGGTTCGGCCTTATTCTTTTTGCATTGCTTTAATTTAGTAATAAAAAAGAACTTAAGATTTTATTTACATATAATTATAATATCTTGTTTATAGCACCTCAGTATCTTATTTCGGGAATTCAATATCATCATTATGTTGGAGAAATCTTTCCAGAATATTTTGAAGCTGACAAAACATTTCTATCAGTCTAGTCTGGATAAGTACAGATCTTCGGTTTAGAGTCTGGGGACTTTCAGATCACAAGACTCAAGACTCAAGACTCAAGACTATTCTCATTGACAGTTTTTCTAATCCAGTGACGAAGGCAATCCAGAGCCAAAGTATTTGGTTGAGGATTTGGTCTTATCCTCTGGAGAAGATCTCTTGGCTGGATAAATATAACGGATTCTTTTATTCGTATTCAAGATCGTTTGAAGATCCGATGGTCGACGAAATATTCTTGGAAGGTTCTATTCTTGGAAACCAAGATCCTGATTGTATGAGCGAACAGGATTGATGGGCTATCATCATGTTCCTTTAATAGCTCGAATGATCTTCTTGATTGATTCCGTCCAACGGGTAGATTGGAGGAATTCCTTTGGTAAGTGCCAACGGGTATGATGGCATAAAGGAGTATAAAAGGAAGACGTTCTAGTTACTTTAGTGTATGATCGATAGAGAAATTCCGTCGAAGTACCTTGATTATCAGTCGATACATTTTGAGCAAAATTGTACACACAAAGAGTGTCTATACTTAGTGATTCCTTGAGCGAGTGTGGTAGGTCATCTACACCGAGAAAGCAAGGGAGAACAACACTGTAACATCTCTTTGTTCATAGTGGAATCCAGCCAATAGGCTGTCAGTGCAGAAGAGTGGACGTAGGTTTGACATAAGCCGAACCACTATAAACCGCGTGTTTAATTTTCTCTTCTCTTAGTCTTACTTTGATTATCGTTTGTCTCAAATCGATCAACTGTCTAGTATTGTGCAATTATCGAGAAAAATCCTTTATATACCTATTCACCCCCCTCTAGGTACTCATACTAGTTATATCACATTACCGGAGTCCCGTGACACTTGTCGTAGCGTCTCGGTCGTGATTTGTCTTTAGCCGGTCAAAGTCAACGTCGAGGCCGCCGGCAGAAGTCAAAGTTAGGCACTGATTGGTTCAAAGCCGCGTGGCTTCCCGCACCGGATAACCACCCCCTCTCCCTCCCTCTCTTTCCGACAGAACTGAAACTCAAGACAAGCTTCCGATGATCGCTCCACCGCGTTCCGCCGTCCCCCTCCTCTCGCTCCTCGCCCTCGCCGCCTCCGCCCATGGCGCCGACCCTCTCAAACACTTCTGCGGGACCAACGGCAACTTCACCGCCAACGGCACCTATGGGGAAAACCTCAAGGCCCTCCTCACCTCCGTCGTTGCCGCCGCCGCCGCCAACTACGGGTTCTACAACCTCTCCACCGGCGGCGGGAGTCCCGATGCCGTCAATGCCATCGCCCTCTGCCGGGGCGACGTCAGGGCCGCTGAATGCCAGAGGTGCCTGAACGACTCCGCCCCTGACATCGTCCGCCGGTGCCCGGTGCAGAAGGAGGCGATCATCTTGTACGCAAACTGCATGCTCCGGTACTCGAACTGCTCCATTTTTCGGACCAACGAGAATTTGCCAGCCTACGGCTTGGCGAACCCCAAGAACGTCACCAACAACGTCGATCAGTTCAATCAGGTTCGGAATTGCAAAGTTCAGCTTTTGGCATGCAGACGATCGGCATCTTTCGTTTGAACAACCATTTGCATTGCATTTCGCTTGTTTCCAAGAAAGCAGAGTGCATGATGCTTCTGCACGCGTTGACTTCGCTTACTTCATGGAGACTTTCCATAGTTTTCAACATAGTGAACCATGAGAATCCTCATCTCCGCTCGACGACGTGCCCGACTATGCGGATCGGTTAAATTGGGTTGCTGTTTGAGTGTAATTCATCCTTGTTTAGCTGCACTTTGTAATTCATCATAGCACTTGTTGTCATTATATCACGGTGCTGGTTGTGTTTTTGTGTTCTTGTTCTCCAAGAACGTGTTTTTTTTTCTCCCCTTCCAGTCTTGAATTCTTGAACTTTATGTTCCTGTAAGCCATTGGGATTTGGCACATAGCTTTTCAGGTAGTATGTGCTCACGGGAGCATTTGATTTGAGGTCTCATTCTTGGACAGCAGCTAGCAATTCACATGGCATTAAGGTCGAGTAGGGATTTATGGTGCAGGTCGTGACGAAGTACTAATTCTTGTCTTTTCGTCCTGACATCACTTATAGTCTTGGTCCTGTTTTCTAGGTTTTGCGCAATCTGATGGATGGTTTGAGAGACCGAGCTGCAAGCGGCAACTCGACGGGGAAATTTGCCGTCGGGAATGCGACAGCTCCAAACTTCCAGACTCTGTTTGGACTCGTGCAGTGCACTCCAGACTTGTCGTGGCTACAATGCGACAATTGTTTGATGAATGCTATTGGAAGAATTCCTTGGTGTTGTGATCAGAAACAAGGAGGAAGGGTTATTACTCCCAGTCGCAATATCAGGTTTGAAGTATACCCTTTTTTTGATCCTTCGGCTTATGAGTCGCCACCATCACCACCAGAATCGCCAGTTTCTCCTTCACCTCCTCCAACGAATAACCGATCCCCTAAAGGTACTTCCTTTTAATGTACACTTACCTATGCCAGAGCATTCTATTTGTGTTTTGAATTGTCTGTAGGACAAACATGATAATAAGTGTGAGCACGCATGCTTTCGACTTCAATGAGCTCCTTTTACAAACAAGAGACTCCTTCCCCTGCTCCTCCTCCTTTGAGTATAGTTGCATTAAGTGTATTTTAAAGCATGATGTAATTTAATTTTTGATTCTTGGTGTAATAAGTTCCTGAGACACTTATGTTTCTTCTTGAATGAGGTATAAGCATGAAATAAGTGGCAGATGAGAAATTAAGGAGATTTCTGATGCATCATGAATCCTCCTTTCTTCGAGTTAAGTATCACCGTCCGAAATAATTTCATCAGGAAACTGATGGAATAATACCAAGGACTGCTTTAAATGTGCAATCCCTCCTAAAATCTGTTCTTGGTAATTGGGTCTAAACACTGTTCTCTGTGAGTTTCTTGTCTAACATTAGAACTCTTCCTTTTTCAGGAAAGGATACTAACTCAGGTCGTATTACCCTCATTATCACGATCCCAGCTGTTGGATTATCTCTTTTAGTTGCTGGAATATTATGCATCTGTTTGAGGTCAAGAAGATTGAAGAAAAATTTCGGAAGTAAGTTCTCATTACTTTTGCGTGACTGATTTTCATAAAATACTGGATGAATGCAACCTATGTGAAACAGATTAGCAGCCAGTTTGTTAAGCCTTGATGTGCCAAAGCTAGTAACTTTTCAGTAATTCAGAGGTCGGTGATTTCTGACTGAACGAGGAAAGATTCAGTGTGGGCTATAGATATCAAAGTTCACTGATTGCTCTGGAAAATATTTTATTTACTAGCATCACCGAGGGGCTCAATTTTCCTTAGAATGGATTATCTGTTAAAAAAGAATGGATTATTATCAACTGTTAAATCACCAGACAGGCTTACTGATAATGTGGAATTAGACAATGAGCAACTTCCAATTTTCTACTTTGTAGCTGTACCTGTAGATGAAATCAGCAATGCAGAATCCCTGCAGTTCGACTTGAATATAATCAGAGAGGCAACAAATGACTTCTCTGACTCAAATAAGTTGGGACAAGGTGGATTTGGCGTAGTTTACAAGGTAATCACTGCAAATTGTTCATTCATAAAATAACAGAGAATTTGAAACATGCACATGTATGTGGCTGCTTTTTGCATTCTTTTTCAGGGAACATTGGCCAATGGACAATTTATAGCAGTAAAAAGGCCGTCTGTAGATTTGAGACAAGGTAATCAAGAATTTAAGAATGAGGTCCTCTTGGTTGCAAGGCTTCAACACCGGAATTTGGTTAGGCTCTTAGGATTTTGCCTGGAGGAAAGAGAAAGGCTTCTTATATATGAATTCGTACCAAACTCAAGCCTGGATCACTTTATATATGGTACGATCATGCTATTTTTGTTCCAGCATCATCTGACTTAAGAGTAATTGATGTGCATGTTCTTGCCAATCTGCATTTAGAAAGTCACCTCGCGCTAGTCACATCACTCTAATCTTTCGTCAATATACAATGCAGATCCTGTTAGGCGTAGCCAGCTGGGTTGGCAAAGGCGTCAAAAGATAATAGGGGGCATTGCTCGTGGGCTTCTTTATCTTCACGAGGATTCTCAACTTCGAATCATTCATCGGGATCTTAAAGCAGGCAATATTTTGCTTGACGCAGAGATGAACCCTAAAATTTCAGATTTTGGTACAGCAAGGCTATTTGCGGTGGATCAAACTCAAGACGCCACAAGCAGGGTTGTTGGCACTTAGTAAGTAATACATAGCAGAGTATCTTAAAATAAATCCAGTTATATTTCCTGCGCTCTTCTCCATATAATCTGAATAGCTAGCAGATGTAAAGGCACAGCATCTTAAGTGGAATTGCGTTGAAAGTGTTCATTATTCCTGTGATGCAGTGGGTACATGGCTCCAGAGTACGCAATGCATGGATTATTCTCAGTCAAGTCATATGTCTTTAGTTTTGGGGTGTTGCTACTAGGGATTATTAGTGGTCAAAAAAGTAGCCGCTTCTGCAATGGGAATACCACAGAGGGCCTTCTTAGCTATGTAAGAAAATATCTTTCAATCACTCTCCTTTCCCTAAAGAATTGCCGGGAAAGAGTGGTGGACACAAAATCGAATGAGTCAAGCAACTGTCCTTACCATACTGAGTTTGTGTTTATGATTCATTGCAGGCATATAGGAGTTGGAGGGAAGGGACCCCCTCAGATCTCATAGATCCTAATTTGGCTGATGGTTCGAGGACCGAAATGTTGAGGTGCGTTCATGTTGGATTGCTGTGTGTTCAAGAAATCGAGGCCGATAGACCAACCATGGGTGCGGTGGTTCTGATGCTCAGTAGTTACTCCACCACCTTGCCACTACCATCACGACCTGCATTCATTTTGCCCAGTATCCCGGAATCTGACACAGCTCCGCAAGTGATGGTAACTCATTCGAATCGATCCGAAAACAGAGAAATCCTAGAATCAGTGAACGAGGCTTCTATCACCGAGCTATATCCTCGATGATCACAGATTGGAGTCTATATTTGTGTAAATCTTGTTAGGGAAATCCCTTATGATGTTTTGAAGATGACAAAATAAATCAAAGGCTACTAACATGTTTGATGGTTGAGTAATAGACCATGCAGATGTTAGAACATGTAGAGGATATTATTAAAGTCAGAAGACGGCCAGAAGACTGAACGTAACATATGTCCAGAGTATATTTTGAAGATTTCCAGACTTCTGTGTCAAAGTCTAAAGACTGCCAGACTCAAGACTCAAAGTCTGAAGACTGCCAGACTTTAGTGTCAAAGTCTGTTTAACATCAGAAGTCTGTCAACTCTGACTAATTCCAGACTGAACGTGAATGCTGAACCAGAAGATAGGCTCTATGCTGAAGCTGAACTTGGTACAGACCTTAAAGCTAAATCTGTTCAAAAGCAGATATGTTCAGACCCAGATTGTAAAGTCTACAGACCCAGATTGTAAAGTCTACAGACTCAGATTGTAAAGTCTATGGCTATCAGACTTTACATCCAAACTCGACAGAACGTAACTCAAGCCCAATCATATAACGGCTAGTGATCTGGTTTGGATTCCACATCAAGATTGATTTGATTAATTCAATCTAATTGATTGACGATTGGATCTTGAAGATAAGAACTTTCTATACGAAGAAGCTTTACTTATGGAAACCAAGATTTCGTTTGTATGGGCGATCGGAATCAATTTGGGATTTTACCTTTGTCACTCAACGGCTACCAAATCTTCTAGATACGAGCTGTCCAATGGGTATATTGGAAGACGATTCTCCGGGATACTGTCCAACGGGTAGTTTGGAAGTGGAGGAGTATTTAAGGAGATCATGGACCGATGAGCAAGTAAGAGACAGAGCGTAGAATTTATAATTCCAAAGTCTGAGCGACTTTCGATCATATACTTGTCTCTTGAGAGCTTAAACATTTGTGATCATGAGAGAAATACCAAAAGAGTGACTTAGTGAGATAGTGTGATCTACTACTAAGTGTTTGCACTCAAAGTTGTAATCTCTTGTTGATTGTATAGTGGAATACAGCCAAGAAGGCTGTTAGCATGGGAGAGTGGACGTAGGCTTGGATTAAGCCGAACCACTATAATTTATGTGTTCTTATTCTCTTCCCTAACTCCTTTATTTTTGTTCATACTAACACTCTCAAATCTTCTGCTTCTTTGTGGATGGAACGACGAGGCAATGTGCCATATCAGTACATGATAATGCATTATTTCATGTGTTGAATGGAATTTGGGATGATTATATGATGCTATGGTCTTTAAAAATGGGTGATATCTATTAGTCACATTACCGGCTATAGATGGTATATACTCTGAAAAAGTTACTTCAATTGCATTTTATATTAATGGAAAAGATATTTGAAAGTTACTTTGCATTTTAAAGGCAAAAATACAGCGTAAGTGCCAAAACTTGGCACATGGCACACTTAAAAACCCAAAGTTACTTTGCATTATAGAAGCAAAAATACAGCACAAGTGCTAAAATTTGACATGGATGGACACTTAAGTGTCAAAAGTTCCGAAAAGTATACTTAATTACTACTTTCTTTGAAAAATTGGACAGTTAATGTGATATCCGGATTTTTTGTTTGACAAAATAGCGAGCCTCAAATGTCGCCATATTAATGAACTCACCACGCCACATTAATGAACTCACTTTTGGCACCATCAAGACAACTCAAACCGTCAAGTCGACATTGTCACAATGCGCCACCGTCACTCCGTCGTCCCGTGCTATGTGGTTGAGCCGCCATCCGAACAAGTCACTAGCGATCACCTCGCATTGCCAAGCCCACTATTAAATTCCATCACCAGATTTTTTGTGCCTCGCTTCAGCAGTCCCGGTCATGGTTGAACCACCTTGGCCATCGGACCGCCGCCGCGACAACCACCAACACTAACACCGCCTCAACCCACCGGCCAGCAGGCCACATCAGCCCACAAGTGCCCCAAGTCAAGCCACCAACGCCCAAGGACACCTCGGCCGGTCTAGGGAACCGGCTGTCCGTTTCATCTGAAGACAACAGGATTTCAAGTGCCTCCACCAACGACACTCGTCGGCACCGAGAGAACGCAACTCCAACGGCACCGCTTGAGGACCCCAAAAGAAGTCGCTACACTTCTTTCTCTCTTTATTCTTTCGGTAGATTACCTCTCCTCACCGTTCTTCCTCAGCAACTCACTAGTTTTCCATCTGCTGCTCACAACAAGCAGTCGCCACGTGCTTTGTTCAACAGCCAGCGAAGAACAGCCCCTCTCCTCAACTTGAAGCTAGCGGCAGCCCTTTCCTCGCAACTCAACCAAGCCGTCGCTACCGCCAGCCTCGCCTCAGTCCTGCTGAGACGTCACTACAATCCACGAGGACTCGAGGCTAGTAGATATCATCCATTCTATCCTATAACAATTGATTGTTGTTTGACGAGGATGGTTTCCTAAAAATCCTGTAGGCGTTGTCTGGATCCTCATTCGATCAAAAGTTTCGATTGAAAAAGGTTCTCAATTAAGTTGATAATAGTTGTACTTTTAAACTGGTGGACCTTCCGCTTGCTGGGTTTAGACTCAATAGTTGTTGACTTTGTCTTTTCAGATCAATAGAAATGTCAATCCCACCTGCCTCTCTTATGGTTTGTTATGGGGTACCGGTTGATTTCACTTGGCAAGAGGACGAATCCATAGACTCTGGTTTCCTAGATACGCTTTTCATCTGGATCAAGTCTCATTTGGTTGTGGATATTGAGCCTTTGACCGAGCAAGTCACTCTTGGTTCGTTGAAATATACACCCGCATCAATGTGCGCATGGTGGGTCCCCTCCCACTATTCCTCGACGGGCCAGGAGATGCAGGCAACCCCGCCGCATAGAAGGGAGGTAGGAGGGCAGTTGGATTTTTGAGAACTTGGAAGATTTTGATTGAGCCAAGGGTCAAGGTTAGGCGATCATGTGTACAACTAGGTTGGGATGGGGTGACCGACTTATAGTACGGTGTAGTCAATAGTACTAACCTTTTGAAATTTCCTAGTGTACCCAAACTATCGCCTGGCAAATGTATATAAGTAATTAAGAAATGAAGGTGCCTAGTTTATAGAAGTCCCCATACACCCTAGGATTACTTTAGTTCTTTACGCTTTTGCATGCTTAAGAAAAACTGAAACGAAAATGATAACTGCACTAGTATCTCCACATTAGCTGCGACGTGTTGAGGGCGTCACATCTCTAATGGTATTAGAGCATAGGTTTGACTAGAGTGATAAGGTGTGTTAGCAATTGAAGGAGCTAGGATGAGCACTTGCGATAAGATACTAAATGCATATGTTTAAATTATTTTGAACAGGTGATGGATTGTCACTTATAAAGCGCAGGTAACAATTTTAAGTTATTTGTGTATTTCAGTGACATGCATATGTTACTGATGCGATTTTGCTTATGGTTATACGATTAGTGATGCCGGGTCACTAATCTTTTACGTGAGTAATGCTCAAGAATTTGCAGGAAAACATGGTGAGGTCAAGAAGTTCTTCTCCATCGAGGACGGAGGCCAACACTGACAAGCTAACATGATATCTCCTAAAAAAAATTCGAATCATGCATATTGAAGTCTCCTATATCCATGAACAGATTCCACGCTTGACGGGCTTAAAACAAGTGCTCTCACGAGCAGGAACGATGGGAGATGACAATCAAAAGATTTTTTACGATTTCCCTATTCAACCAAATACAGCACAAAAACTTAACGAATGGTCGGTAACAAGCTCTCATTTTAACCTCAAATATTGATAGGATTATGAGATTGTTGGCACATATAGCTACATTGTTTGATCGTAGGCATTCCAAGGTGAGTGGTGTTATCACTTCTTCAAGTTTATCAATTCCTGTTTCAATAGCAATATGGATTATATATTATATAAGTTATGGAATGGGATTGCTATTGCATAACAAACCAGATCGACATTTACCATTTCTTGATTATTTATGAATGTTTTAGAAAACGTGTTATGGAAGTTGTTGTGAAAGTTTACATATATGTGTTATGTTGCAAACAAATTTATTGAATGAGTTCTAAAATGATTTGGGAGACATTTTGAAATGTTATTGGTTTATGAAATGAATTCCGAAATGATATGAGTAATGTCTTGTATAGTATATATTTCATTTGATAAATAGAGTAGGGTAAGATGATATATTTTGGGTTTGCAAAATTTTTTTTATAGAATTTCATTGGCTTTGAGTTGTTTTATGAAAGGTGATTTGATTCAGTATATGAAACCAATTGTCATATGGATTGGTGAAGGGGTAAGTGTTATATGGTAATGTGAACTCATGTGAGCCACCTTTAGGGCCTTAAAGTCAAACGTGCTACATGGCAACTCGAGCCACATGGAAGTCACCTCTAGGACCTCATACTATTGATATATGTTGGTCAAGGATTAAGTGCTACACAAGAATGAGAATGTGACTTTGTGGGAAATGCTAAAAAGGAAGGTGTGCGGGTAGAGCTGTCAAAACAAGACTATTTGTTCAGGCAATAAAAACGCGGCAAGATACAGTAATTGAGAAAATCTGAATACAACACGAATGAATTAATAAGCTTAACCAGTAATTATTTGACTTGTCAAGTAAAAGTTACGATATATTGATGCTGACACGAATTGATACGATAATAGGTATGGGTACAACATATAAATGACGATTTGACCACACTGATAGAGTTCATGTGGTTCTAATGTAGTGGAGAAACGGTTGTGGTGGCACGATACCCTCTGTTCGAACAAAGGATACCACAACAATAACCATTCGGTAGCCTTATTTTTGTAATAAACTTGCATCAATAGCATCCTGGACTCAACTTTGGGTTGCCTCCACTTGCTTTACCTGCAAACTCAGAATAGCAAAAAAATTAAAAATTAAAAAAGAAGTCAACAACCCTACTACGTCTCATTTAGAATTTACCAATCAGTAACTTGCTCATGTCGATAACCATTGATCGAAAGCCAACAAGCGCGAGACTCAAATAGGAAGAATCAGTTCAGAAATGCATGTGTGAATGTATAAATCGTTCAAAGTCAAAGTCGAGCTTGGAAGAGCTCAATTCCAAAAGTATTTGGTCAAGAAAATTCCAGTGCTTTCACTTTCTGAGCAAGTTGCATGCATTTACCTTATCGCCCTCCCATTCAATCATTTTCACTGCGTCCTCGACCTTGGCTAGTGCTCCCATTTGATATCTCAATTATATGAACGGCCCGTTCATATGAGAAATGTTAGTTACGAGATCTATCACTCAATGCATCTAAGGTTGAGATAGAAAAGATCGTCATCCAAGTCATTTGTTAAGCTAATGATTGACCCGAATGAACCGAAAACAATATTGGGCACCCAAAATAATGTCCAAGCTTTTATATACTGATCGTAAAAATAAGGATACAAAAAATTCATGTTCCATTATTGATGTGCTATGGTCCTTATCCAATTTTGATTCCCACAGTTTATTCTGACATGTTTTATTTTTTAACTAAGATTCAATCCCAATTCTTAGATGATCTATCTTAAAATCAATTCCGCTTTCCAATACACTTTTTTTTGGTGCATATCTTAACCCGTAATATCTTAATAAGTCCTCAAAAAACATGATTAAGATAATTCACAAAACCTATGATGAACAAACAAAAGTAGCAATGAAACGATACTTATAATTTGTCGTGCACATTTATAGAACCCAAGTTACCATTTTCGGAGGTGGTAAACACATCTAAAATAGGGTAAAATTGTTTTCTGCATTGGTAAAATGATGTAAAATACAGTAAATATATCATAGAAAAGTCCATAATTCACATTCATTTGCCTCATAATACATCGAATATGGATGAAACGGAGGTGGGAACAACTGAATATGTGTGTAAAATATATCCTAGTAATAATGGGCTCACAGAATATCTTAAGTTCAAATTCTATTTAGATGGATTTATGCAAAAGAAAAGAGCTAATTAATGGGCTGTATCCATAATGTTTAATATGTGGATGTATACGACTTAGTTTACTATGAATCAGCATATGTTATTAATTATGCTATTGCTGTGATGGTTTTTAGTACAATTTGGCGCATGATTCATATATTAAAGGGTATAGTATGCACTTGTCCGAGAAGTCCTCATTCCATTAAGGAGGGAAAGACTTCGGAAAAGAGCCCTGAATTTTTATGTTCTGTTTTTTTCGGAGTAACGTATGTACGATGTATTGCCAATTTACCACCTATTATTCAAACGAAGGACCTCCGACAATGGCAACAAACGGTTCAGCAAAATACATTCTCCAAATAATAGTGATCTAAAATGAAAGCATGGTATCGATGCAAAATACGCGCGAGTTTTCGTAGGTACTTACATCAACGACATCCAGGGCTCCCCGGCGGGTCTCCTGGAATTGCCGGCCCTTTGCCTCCGAAGAGAAAGAAAGAGCCAGAAAAGATTAATAATTCTCCTGATCTTTGTTAGAAAATTGACTTGTGTATGCTAAATCAGATGTGTAGTTGAACACTAATCAAGACAAACGTATTCATAAACATACCTGATGCAGTGTTATTTCTTCCGCATGAGCCTTTTTGAAGGATCAGAACCAAGAGAAGAAAACAAAATTTGGAAAACAGATCATAAAAGCTGAGAGAGGAAGAACGAGCACAAGCTCTCTCTGCCATTTTTCTGCAACTCTCTCTCTCTCTCTCTCTCTCTCTCTCTCTCTCTCTCTCTCTCTCTCTCTCTCGTCTGATAAGCTGTTTTGGCCCCTTTGCGTCGTTCCCTATTTATACAGAAGTGGTTCTTCAGTCAAGGTCGTGCCCGCTTAAAGTTCAAAGTCTTTGATCTTGAAGTTTCCACAGTCCTGCCATTGAGTAGGTGGTGAAGGACGATTCCATCTTTGAACAAAAATGTTGAAAATATGTGAATCTGTCGAGCATCAATAGTTCCTTCATAGAGAACCACCGCTTACACCTTGTCTCCATAGACTAAGGTCCCGTTTGGTTCAACATTCCTAACGGGCTTTCAGGGCTGCAAGCCCATTGGGAAAAAATTTAGGTGTTTGGTTCAGCATTTGGAGGTGTCATTGACCAAATGCTTGAATTTGAAATGCAAGTCCACCTACTGTTCATCCGTTGACTTTTTTTTTTTTAAACCGATCATCTTCCCCACACCCCAACTGTCGTTGATTGGCGACAGAGTTTCATCGGATTTTATTTTTATTTTTTAAAAAAATAATAAAAACCCTTTGCAAATATTGGATTCACTTCTTCTTTTTTTGTCATTTTTATCTTTTGACAATCAATAGCCCAACTTTGTATCAGTACACTAGAATGATCATTAATTAATGAAAATGATTAATATTACAATAATTAAAAAATATATTCAAAGTTGAAAACAAACCTAAAAGAACCCTAGGCCAAAAGTTGAGCTTTGTATCTAATCTATAATCAAATTCTTTTAATATAATTTTTAAATAAATTTACTAATATATATCTTTTACATTGCTCTCAACATGAAAATGTAAAAGGTTATATAGTCATTGTTTCTTTTTTGCAATTTTAAAAATACTAAAACTAAAAAACTTAATTTGGTCACACTAAAGGGCTTTTCAAATATATGTTTACCAAATAGTTTTGCATTTCCCTGAAGCACTTTTCAGTTATAGTTTACCAAACAGTGTAGCATTTCGAAAAACCCCTTTATCTCAAAGGTATTTGCATTCTCCCAAGAGCATTTCCCCAAAACTGAACCAAATGGGCCTAAGGGTGTCAATGGCTCAAGTCTGGTCGGGTTTCCTTGCTACCCGACCCAACCCAAATTGTAAGGGTTGTGTGTTATCTCTAACCCAATTTGACCCAAAATGCATAGGATCCGTAATGAAAACCCAGGTCGGATTGGGTCTGGAGAAGATGAAGATTTACATGAAATATGATATAATTAAATGAATAATTATACCAACAAGCATATTCTAATTTTACACAATTTAAATATAAAAAATCACGCCTGTGCAACGCGTGTGTATGCTACTAGTTTAATTGAAAATTAAATGATATTAGATCATCATGTGATCGATATTCAATAGAAAAGACAATAATGGATCTCTTCGTGCTCCATTCAATAGTCTTATTGCATTATATTCATTTAGCAAGATATACTCATTTGTGTACATGCCTAAACTTTCTCATCTTAGCTATTTATTCTTAAATCAAATATATTTATCCCTTCATATTCATTGCTAATATCTATGACCATCAACGAAACAAAGATTGAATTATACAAAAAAAAAAAAAAATCAAGATTATCTTGAGGAACTTTTTCGTGTAGAAAAAAGAGAATGGCATCTTAACTTTGTTACTAGCTTTCTAAGAGGTATGAAAAAAATCATCAATGATCAAAAAGCAAAATGAATGAGCTAAGAATTTGATATAAATAAAAAATTTGACTATAATCTCAACCATTGAATGATCCTGAAGAAATATATAGACAAAATCCGAATAAATCACGAAATGCAACAATAAGATTAACCAATAATTATTTGGCTTGTCACTCGAAAGATGTTGATATATTGACGCTAACACGAATTGATATGATGATAGGCACGAGTATAACAGATAGAGATGAATTGTTAGCTGTAATTTGAGGTTTCTACAGTTCTTCCCAGAGGAGAAAAAGTTGCAGTGGCACGACACCCTCCGTTCGAATAATGGATATCTTACAAAAACAATGAGCATTTTCAGTCGCCTGATTTAGGCAGCAATCTTACACTTATAACATCTTGGGCTGCCTCCTCTGGCTCCATCTGCAAACTTAGAAAGTCAAAGAAACAAGAACCATAAAAAGAAGTTAACAACCCTGCTACATCTCTTGTAGAATTTAACAATCAAATACTTGCTGTGAATCTGATGATATGACCATCGATTGAAAGCCAACAAGCGCAAGACCGAGCTAAGAGGTATTGGTTTAGATATGTAAGTATGTATTGTTGGTAGTGTGTTTGTAAAACAAATTAAAATTGTGCCTCATCCTAAATCGAAAAAAAAATGTGAGTGCTCACGTGGACGGAATTTGATACTAATTAATTATCAGTATTTTTATTTATTAAAATTAAAATTTATAATTATAAAATAACCATTGTGTCATATTGAAACAATGTGATTGTTTATAATAAACTGATGATTTTTTTAATTATTTAATTTCGAATCTATTAGTTCTATCTAACGATTATTAGGCGCTCCTACAACCATTTTAACATATGGAGAGTTGTGTCTATTCGGACATAACTTCTTCTCCTTGAAAGGTTGTAATTTTTCATAAATTATAAAATTCCGAATTTTCAATATGTCTTTTCAATATGTTTTTTGAGAAAATATCTGTTCAAAGATAACTTCTTCCTAAATGTTGCAATTTGTTCTGAAAAAGACAATTATTCACAGTTTTACATATAATTTTTTTTTTACAATCTCGAGACTCCTTTCAAAATATACGGTCATAATTTTCAATTGGTTCCTTTTGAGAAATCCTAAAGAAATGTCAGAATTATTATATGATATTCCCATTGAAATTTTGTTATATCCTAGAGGATTTTTATCAATAACCATTAGCAATGTTGTGGGGTAAATAATTCCTTAAAGAGAGTGTTATCACATCTTAAAGTTTGATTCCATTTTCTTCCTTGACCGATGATTTTTCCCCAATATGTGTGAGTATATGTATAAAGAAAAAGGAGAGAGAACGCAACCAGGAGAAGACAACAAAATCTCAGAGATGGATGAAGAACAGCAGAAGCCGAAGAGGACGAAGAAGGCGAAGAAACAGACGCGCTCTGTGCCATGTTTTCTCTTTGGGTCTTCAGAATCTTGTTTTATCTCCAAGTTGTTTTCCGGTTGGTCGTGTTTTTTAAAAGGAAAAACAAAAGATTGTTGGTCAAAGTCGTTCTTGATAGAGCTTTATTTAACCGTCTTTGTCCAAAAATTTCCAGTGCTGTCCCTTTCTGGGCAAGTTCCATGCACGTCTCATTTGAATTCAACTATTTGCATGGACATCTTTGACTCCCCCATTCGATTATATCTGCTATCTATTTATATAAGATAAACTAAATGTACATCACAATTGTATATTACATTAACGATCAACCCAAATGGACCGAGTCAACAAAAATCAATTTTAACTACTAGAAATAGTTGCCTAGCAATATCGGACACAGAATAATGTCCAACCTTCAAATTTACATATTCAAAATTAGAATAAAATAACAAAAATTTTCCATGTTTCGTTGTTAATGTGATGGTCCTTGTCCAAATTTGGTTTGCAAAGCTTGTTTTGGCAGATTTGATTTTGAACTAATATTCAGTACAAATTTTAGGACTGTCTACCATTTAATCATCTCCATTTTCCCATACAATTTTGTCGGGCATATCTTAACCCATACTATCTAACATTTCCTCTTAAAGCATGATCAACAGTAACATCGCTACTTATAGTTTGTTATGCGCATCTATAACACGTCAAAAATAGGGTAAGATGGTCTTTACGCCACAAAATAATGTAGAGTATGGTAAATATTTAATGACAAACTCCACTATTCGCATCGATTTGCCTAATAATACATTGAATGTGGATGAAATGTAGATGTGAAACCCTACCTAAAATATATCCTTGGAATAATCAATACATGAACATAATAAGATGATATTTTCAGGTCAAGTTCTACTTAGAGGGATTAACGCAAAGGAAAGGGCATATTAGTTGGTTGTAGGCACAACGTTAAAGTACGTCATACAACTTAGGTTACCATGAATTAACACAAAAGAAAAGAGCTTATCCTATAATTTACTGATTATGCAACATCATTACTCGGCGAGGATCACTAATGAGAGACTTCAGCCTGTGTTATATTCCTATGCTATTATTGTACTGATTTATACTACAATTTGCGACATGATTTCATATGTTGAAGGGTATAGTATTGACGTGTCCATGTTTAAGACAAGTCTACATTCCCTTAACTAGGGCAAGGCTAACGAAAAGAGCCTGAATGTTCTAATGTTTTGGAGTAACATATTTTGGATTACCATTTCACCAACTTTTATTCCCACGAAGGGCTTCCAACAATAGCAACAAATGGTTAGGCAAAATACATATTTTAAATAACAATAATTCTGAAGAAAAAATGTGATACCAGTGCAAATATGAACAATTTCTCCTGATTATTGATCCTTTGTTTAGGTAATAAAACTTACATCAACTGCATCCAAGGCTCCGAATTGGATCGCCTGGATATGCTCCCCCCTAGAAACTCGGAAAAAAAAAAAAAAAAGCCCAGAAAGGTTGGTAATTCTCCTAATCTTTAGTGGAAAATTTGCTAACATGCGCTAAATTTCATGCGACAAACGTTGATTAAAAGTCCATAAATGTGAATGTGAGACCCAAATCAAATGTAGAGTTGACCCTAATCAAGGCATGCACATACATACCTTTTGCATGGCCTTCATTTCTGCATGCGATGCCTTTTTGAAGGATCAAAACCAGCAGAAGAAAACCAAGTTTCAAGAACAAATCATAAAAACTGAGAGAGAAAGAAGAAACACAAACTCTCTGTCCCATTTTTGTGCAATCAGCTTTCACACTACTTATACTCTCTCTCTCTCTCTCTCTCTCTCTCTCTCTCCCCGAGCCCCGAGCGTGCGAACATCCCTCAACGGTTGATTAAAATTGCGACATCCTAGGACGCTTTGCCGATCCATTCTTTTTTTTTTTTTTCTCTTTCAATTAAATGCATGTAGAAGCAATTTATATACCACCTAGTCAAACAACAAACAATAGGGATAGTAAGAACCCAAAAATATTCTAAAACAGCACTTTAATATATAATATGTTAACCCTAAAAAGTTTAATAATTACAAACCTTTCTACTGTCACTTCCTACTGACCATCTTAAAAAGTTATAGGGTCAGGGTTAACCTAAATTCACTAACAACGAGATTGACCAAAAGTGGCACCAGGCACACCTGTGTCTTGGTCCATCGAGACCCCAAATCGCACCCAACGGTTCTTCATAATCAATAATCTGAACACATAACTCTCATGCACCAAGCATCTACACGAGTCTCGATTATAAGGTAAAACCCGTTTTGGCCCGTCCCATACTGTGCCTCACAGTTTTACCTCATAATTAAGTACAATGTGACACAATTATTTACACGTGTTTCGATTATTACGACCCCTCAAGCCATGGCCAACGTACGAGTTGGCAGTCTTCCGGTATGACTAGACATCGTCTCGCCCCATCAAGCATGGCATCATCTAGAACCCCCGCCTAGACGGCATTTCATAAAAAGCATCGGTCCAACCTCAACCACGACTCGACATCCGGACACTAGCTGGGCATCCAATAAACCAAACTCTCATTAGGTGATTGATTCAATTAAGTGACCACACAAGCACTTTCACACTCAAGCTAATTTTTATTTGCCATCAATTAGCTCAGTGTAAGAGAGTTCATGCTTAAATAACAAATCTCAGAAAATCGTCATATTTGAAATTCCGGTAAAATAATCGCACGTGGTCACGTACTTCAAAATCAACCCACCAAACTTTGCACTCTTTCATTTTAAAACCCCATTGTCCCATTTAGCATGTAAAACTCCGCATCCAAACACGACACCTCAAAGTTTGCCATTTTCTTTTTAAATAAACCTTTTTTGAAAATAGCATTCTCATGATTTGGGCAATCAACAATATGGTATTACAAGC
Organism: Eucalyptus pumila; assembly: GCA_016097595.1. Taxonomy (NCBI): domain Eukaryota; kingdom Viridiplantae; phylum Streptophyta; class Magnoliopsida; order Myrtales; family Myrtaceae; genus Eucalyptus; species Eucalyptus pumila. The sequence continues at coordinate 10,062,214 of CM027849.1, forward strand.
TCAAATAGTCATAATTATGCATAATTTCATCCAATAAATCAAGCATAAAATTCTACATAACAGCTAATCTGTCATTAATTTCCACTAATCGCGATTAATTATGACTAACTGCAATTAATTAAACTAACTAAGATTAAATAAAGTAATTAAAAGTAATTAAACTAACCACACTTAATTAATCTTAACATGATTAATTAAACTAACAATCTTTAGTTAAGACTAATCTCTATTAGTCTAATCTAATCTATCCCTATCTTAACCTTAGTTAGGGCTAAACTATCATTAAAGGCCACTAACTACCATTAGCCCTAAATTAAACTACCCCTAAACGCAATCAATTTTCCAATCAAGGATTAGGAGTTAACTCACCATTTTTCCGGCAACGGCAAGCTCGTGACAGTGGCCAGATCGCGACACTGGTGACGCGACAACAACAAGAAGTCGAGTCTCACGGCTTGAGCGAAGACGCAAATAGCAGCGACTTGAGACTTGAGACCCACAGCTTAGGTAAGGAGGAAGGGGTGTTCGGTGGTGGCTTGTGGCGGTGATGAGGTTGATGAGCGGCGGCGTGAGGAACGGTGATGGCACAGACGAGCGACAGCGAAGACGGTGCGGCGGCAGCGACTCCTCAAAACCCAAAGCCAAGCTTGGCTTAAGTGGTGGTGCACCGACAATGGAGATGGAGATAATAGTGGACGGTGGTGCTCGGTGAGGTGGTGAGAACGGTAGTGGTGGCTTGAATGGGTGGCACAGACGTGGCGGTGGTCACGGCAGGGGAGGGCGGCTATGGAGGAAAATGGAAGAAGAAAAAGAAGAAGATGAAGATAAAGATAAAGATGATAATGAAGAAGAAGAAGCAAAATGAGAGAGAGAGGAGGAGAAAGGTTCAGCATCCATGGGGGAGGGAGAGATTTCTCAAAAAATTTCCAAAATCTTTTTTTTTTTCCAAAACCCAGGAACCCCGTAAGCCGACAGCCGGTGAGCAAACCCTGGGAGAGCGACTGTAGGACCCACCACCACAGTACTCCAGGTAAGAATCCCTAACGATGCCTCTAGAATTCGAACTCCTCCCCTTCGTGAGGGGGAGAAAGCCCAAGCGAGCTGCGCCGCTGTGGGCGGTGGTAAATTTTTCCAAAATCTTAATCATTGCAAATTCAAAAAATTTTGTAAAATCTTCTCCTCATTTCCTTTATTTCCTTTGTCCTCTAGTCCATAAATGCAAGGACATTTTGGACATTTCACATACTTTTTGTCCAAACTTTCCAATTTTGCCCTTGGGTCCATTTGCTTGAATTGGGCTTGGTGAGCTTGGCTTGGCCCACTTGGGCCTCCTTGGCCGATCCACATGGGCATGAGGCCCAACAGCCCTTGCTTGGCTCGACTTCTCTTCTCGACGTCCAATTCTCGATCGGATAACCATTTTTCAAAAATTTTACGCTTGCCAATAAATTAACAGGTGAATAAGGCAACATCTAATATGTGGTTCTGGAAATCCTCGAAATTTTGATTCCCGAAATCGAATTAAATCTCATGATTAAAATCGATCAAATGCGACTTCAGTTCAACCTAAACTATCGGATGGCTTTTAGGGGTCTTCGCGCGGTTGACCCGTGGTTGATAATTTTCGATCCACGTTTGTACTTCTTCAAATCATGAGCGACCCTCGGTTGTCATGTAATTGTGGTGATTCAATTACGTACTCTAAGTAAAAGATTAATAGAAAATCAATTTATCATCATTTGACGCAAGTATCGCAATCGTGCGGAATTACCCGAGAACCAACTATATACTTCCGTCGAATTGATTTATATCGGTTCGCTAATTGACTTATAACAACGTAGTATTGATCCTTGTCAATCCTTATGGTCGAGCGGTTAATCCCTAATTGAATTATCTGGTCTTTCACATTTTAACCATTTACGGTCTCATACAATAGATTAATTAATTCATGAGTGATTAATTCAGAATAAATTAACTATCAGTGCATTGATAAAATAACTATTTCAAATATTTCAAAATGAGTCAAATTTTGAGATATTACACACTCTCCCCCCCTTCTCTCTCTCTCTCTCTCTCTCTCTCCCTCTCTCCGTGTCTCCCCATGATGAGTTGTAATAATGAGTTGTAATATTAACTCATGGTCCGAGTTGGACCGGCCCAATACCTAACCCAAAGACTAATCCACACAATGTTGGTCCTCAATTTTTGGGACCAGAAACCGATCTTATTGAGCTTGAGACAAATGACCAAACTGAATTTTTTTATTACATTTTTTGTATTCCTTAAAAAGACAAACATGCTCTTTCAAATTATATATCTATCGACAATGCGACATTAGACAACCAAACTATGAGTACTAGTACATATCATATATAAATCTAAGATTTAAAAAAAAAATCTCAATTTGCGATTATTGAGCTGCATTCATGAGGCGGGCCAAGAAAGGCGAGCGATTTCAACAGTTGAACTGCACTCGTGAGGCGAGCAAGGCCGGTAAAGAGAGGCAGGCAACGAGCAAACAAAGTGAGGTGAGCAAAGAGGATTTCTATTTATTTATTTTTTTATTGAATTTGGGCTGGGTTTTTGTTTTTATAATTTATATGAGAAAACCACAAAAGAAAAAATAGAACTAAAGGTGCAAAGGTTTAGAGTAGATAAAAAAAAAAAAATATATACAGAGTTGGTCTGGATTAAACTAAACCTAAAGTCCTAGGACTGATGACTAACCCGTATAATTCAAGGTTCAAGGGTCTTAGGATCAAGAACCGGTACAATTCCCAAGATTGGTCCAGGGTTAGTCCTGAATTAATGCTCACCCTAATAAGCTGTTTTTGGGTGCTTCCTTACTGATAAAGAAGTGGTTCATCAGTCAAGGTCGTGCCTGGTGAAAAATATTCAAAGTCTTTGGTGATGAAATTTGGACACTCCTGCCATTTTCCAAGCAAACAGTTGCAATTCTCTCTCAATCATGGCATTCAATCCCTAGCAACATGCCATGGAAGAAGAGAAACGAGGGAGTAGGTGGTGAAGATTGATTTCTTCTTTGGAATAAGAAGTTGAAAAAATGAGTTGTCAAGCATATATAATACCTTAGTAGCGTACTACAACTCTCATCTTATCTAGATAAACTATTTGATTCCTACTTATCCAAATGTTGTGTGACTTGTATTTTTTAAGGATAGTACGGGAGGCATTTATGTTGAAGTATCTCACATCACGCATTTAGGAGATTTATATGCTCTTGTATATATGTATGCTCTCCCTTCACCTGTTTTTAGGTTAGATGTCCATAATCACATTTTACTCTATTTATTTTGTGTGTGCAATCTATATTTGTCAAATTTCACGTGCTTGTTCTTCTTCTGAATTGCACGGGAGAAAAGTGTTGAAGTATCTCACTTGTCTAACTCTTTATGTACATGTGGCCTCTCGAGTCTTTGGATTAGTTTTTAACTGTGAAAATACTAAATTAAAATTTGCTTTTATCCAATTCTGTGATGACACTTCTTCTTCTTTTTTGTTTTTCTGGTTCAGATGCTAATCGTGGTATCGCTCTTTGATTTATTATTATTTTTTAGAATGAATTCTCGTGTGAAGTGCTGCAAGCACCGAGAGACTAATTTAGAAATAAGTTTGGCAATCATTATTATTATTATTATTATTATTATTATTATTATTATTATTATTATTATTATTTTGGGTAAAGACTTTGTCAATCATTGTTAATCATTGGCATTTTCTATATTTCGGGTTTGGCCTTATTCTAATTTGGATTGCTTTAATTTAGGAATAACGAAAAAAACTAAAAGCATAAAAAACTTCATTTTCGAAAGAGGGAAATATCACTCCTAAATGCAGCAGTGATATTATATACGATGCCAAAAAAAAAAAAAAACTTAAGATTTATTTGTATATACTGATAATATCTTGTTCATAGCACCTCAGTATCTTATTTCGGGAATTAAATATCAGCATTACCGGTGTCCCGTCACAATCGCTGTAGCGTCACGATCGGGATTTCTCTTAAGCCGGTCAAAGTCAACGGTCAAGTCCGCCGGGCAGAAGTCAAAGTCAGGCGCTGATTGGTTCAAAGCCGCGTGGCTTCCCGCACCGGATAAACACTCCCCTCCCTCGCCCCCTTTCCGGCGGAACTGAAACTCAAGACAAGCTTCCGATGATCGCTCCGCCGCGTTCCGCCGTCCCCCTCCTCCTCTCGCTCCTCGCCCTCGCCGCCTCCGCCCATGGCGCCGACCCTCTCTACCACTTCTGCGGGACCAAGGGCAACTTCACCGCCAACGGCACCTACGGGGACAACCTCAACACCCTCCTCACCTCCGTCGTCGCCGCCGCCGGCGCCGACGACTACGGGTTCTACAACCTCTCCGCCGGCGGCGGGAGCGCCGATTCCGTCAACGCCATCGCCCTCTGCCGGGGCGACGTCGCGACCGCCGACTGCCGGAGCTGCCTGAACGACTCCGCCCCCGAGATCGCCCGCCGGTGCCCGGTGCAGAAGGAGGCGATCATCTGGTACGACTACTGCATGCTCCGGTACTCGAACCGCTCCATTTTTCGGACCATGGAGGACTCGCCCACCTTCTACATGTGGAACCCCAACAACGTCACCAACAACGTCGATCAGTTCAATCAGGTTCGGAATCGGAAAGTTCAGCTTTTGCATGCTCATGATCGGCATCTTTCGTTTGAACAAACACTTGCATTGCATTTCGCTTGTTTCCATGAAAGCAGAGTGCATCATGCTTCTTGACGCGTTGACTTTGGTTACTTCATGGGAACTTTCCGTAGTTTTCGACGTAGTAAACCATGAGAATCCTCGTCTCCACTCAACGACATGCCCGACGATGCGGATCGGTTAGATCTGGTTGCTGTTTGAGTGCAATTCTTGCCGGTTTAGCTGCACTTTGTAATTCATCATAGCCCTTTTGAAGTGCTAGACAGTGTCCGGAAGAGCCCATGGTTATATCATGGGGCTGATTATGATTTTGTTTTCTTGTTCCTTTTTGTATTGTCTCTGCAACTTGTTCTCAGAGAATGTGTTTTTTACTTCCTTTCGTCTTGAATTGTTGAACTTTATGTTTGAGGGTAGTCTGAGGTCAAAGGAGCATTTTATTTTAGGTATCATCCTTGGATAGCAGCTAGCAATTCATATTGCATCAAGATTGAGTAGGATTTTATGGTGCGGGTTGTGATAAAGTACTAATTCTTGTCTTCTTGTCCCGATGGTAGCTTATAGTTTTGATTCTGTTTTCTAGGTTTTGAGGAATCTGACGGATAGTTTGAGAGACCGAGCTGCAAGTGGCAATTCGACAAAGAAGTTTGCCGTCGGAAACGCAACAGCTCCAAACTTCCAGACTCTGTTTGGACTTGTGCAGTGCACTCCAGACTTGTCACAGTCACAATGCGACGGTTGTTTAGTGAGCGCTATTGGACAAATTCCTCAGTGTTGTGATCGGAAACAAGGAGGAAGGGTTGTTAGTCCCAGTTGCAATATCAGGTTTGAAGTATACCCTTTTTTTGATTCTTCGGCTTATGAGTCGCCACCATCACCACCGCAATCGCCAGTATCTCCTCCACCTCCTCCAACGAATAACCCACCCGCTAAAGGTACTTCCTTTTAATGCACGCTTACCTATGCCGGAGCATTCTATTTGTGTTTTCAATTGTCTGTAGGACAAACATGATAATAAATGTGAGCAAGCATGCTTTCAACTTCAATGAGCTCCTTTTACAAACAAGAGACTCCTTCCCCTGCTCCTCCTCCTTTGAGTATGGCCGCATTAAGTGTATTTTAAAGCACAATGTAATTTAATTTTTTATTCTTGGTGTAATAAGTTCCTGAGACACTTATGTTTCCTCTTGAATGAGGTATAAGCATGAAATAAGTAGCAGATGAGAAATTAATGAGATTTTTGATGCATCATGGGTCTTTCTTTCTTTGGATTTAAGTATCACCGTCTGAAGTAATTTCATCAGGAAACTGATAGAATAACACCAAGGACTGCTTTAAATGTGCAACCCCTCCTAAAATCTGTTATTGGTAATTGGGTCTAAACACTGTTCTCTGCAAGTTTTTTGTCTAACATGAGAGCTTTTCCTTTTTCAGGAAAGGATACTAACTCAGGTCGTATTGCCCTCATTATCACAATCCCAGCTGTTGGATTATCTCTTTTAATTGCTGGGATATTGTGCATCTGTTTGAGGTCAAGAAGATTGAAGAAAAATTTCGAAAGTAAGTTCTCATTACTTTTGGGTGACTGATTTTCATAAAATACTGGGTGAATACAACCTATGTTAAACAGATTAGCAGCCAATACGTTAAGCCTTGATGTTCTGAAGCTAGTAACTTTCCAGAAATTCAGAGGTCGGTGATATCTGACTGAATGAGGAAAGATTCAGTAAGGGCTATAGATATCGAAGTTCCCAGATTGCTCTGGAAAATCTTTTATTTGCTAGCATCACCTAGAGGCTAAATTTTCCTTAGAATGGATTATCTGTTAAATAAGAATGAATTACTATTAACTGTTAAGTCAGCAGACGGGCTTACTGATAGTGTGGAATTAGACAATAAGCAACTTTGGATTTTCCACTTTGTAGCTGTACCCGTAGATGAAATCACAAATGCAGAATCCCTGCAGTTCGACTTGAATACCATCAGAGAGGCAACGAATGACTTCTCTGACGCAAATAAATTGGGACAAGGTGGATTTGGCGTGGTTTACAAGGTAATCACTGCAAATTGTTTATTCATAAAATAACGAAGAATTTGAAACATTTACATGTATATGGTTGCTTTTTGCATTCTTTTTCAGGGAACATTGGCCAATGGACAAGTTATAGCAGTAAAAAGGCTGTCTGTAGATTTGGGACAAGGTAATCGAGAATTCAAGAATGAAGTCCTCTTGGTCGCAAGGCTTCAACACCGGAATTTGGTTAGGCTCTTAGGATTTTGCCTGGAGGGGAGAGAAAGGCTTCTTATCTATGAATTCGTACCAAACTCAAGCCTGGACCACTTTATATATGGTATGATCATGCCACTTTTGTTCCAGCATCATCTGATTTATGAGCAATTGAAGTGCATGTTCTTGCCAATCTGCATTTAGAATGTCACCTTGCGCTAGCTATATCACTATAACCTTTTGTCAATATACTATGCAGATCCAGTTAGGCGTAGGCGGCTGGATTGGGAGAGGCGGCAAAAGATAATAGGAGGCATTGCTCGTGGGCTTCTTTATCTTCATGAGGATTCTCAACTTCGAATTATTCATCGGGATCTCAAAGCGAGCAATATTTTGCTAGACGCAGAGATGAACCCTAAAATTTCAGATTTTGGTACAGCAAGGCTATTTGCGTTGGATCAAACTCAAGACGCCACAAGCAGGGTTGTTGGCACTTAGTAAGTAATACATAGCATAGTATCTTAAAATAGATCCAGTTATATTTCCCGTGCTCTTCTCCATATAATCTGAATAGCTAGCAGATATAAAGGCACAGCATCTTAAGTGGAATTGCATTGAAAGTGCTAATTATTCCTGTGATGCAGTGGGTACATGGCTCCAGAGTACGCAATGCATGGATTGTTCTCAGTCAAGTCAGATGTTTATAGTTTTGGGGTGTTGCTACTAGAGATTATTAGTGGTCAAAAAAGTAGCCGCTTCTGCAATGGGGATACCACGGAGGACCTTCTTAGCTATGTAAGAAAATATCTTTCGATCACTCTCCTTCCCCTAAAGAATCGCCGGGAAAGAGTGGCGGACCCAAACTCAAATGAGTGGAGCAACTGTCCTTACCATACTGAGTTTGCGTTTATGATTCATTGCAGGCATGGAGGAGTTGGAGGGAAGGGACCCCCTCAGATCTCATAGATCCTAATTTGGCCGATGGTTCGAGAATTGAAATATTGAGATGCACTCATGTCGGATTGCTGTGTGTTCAAGAAATTGAGGCTGACAGACCAACCATGGGTGCGGTGGTTTTGATGCTCAGTAGTTACTCCACCACCTTGCCTCTACCATCACGACCTGCATTCATTTTGCCCAGTATCCCTGAATCTAACACAGCTTCACGGGTGATGGTAACTCATTCGAATCGATCCGAAAATAGAAAAATCCAAGAATCAGTGAACGAGGCTTCTATCACCGAGCTATATCCTCGATGATCACAGATTGGAGTCTAAATTTGTATAAGTCTTCTGTTCCATTGCGGATGGAACACTGTGCCATATCAGTACATCATTTGTTATTGCCTTATTTCATGTGTTGAATGGAATTTGGGATGATTATATGCTGCTATGGTCTTAAAAATGGGTGAAGTCTGTCGCTTATATTACTGGCTATAGACGATATGTACTCTGAAAAAGTTTACTTCAATTGCATATTACATTAATGGGAAAGATAATTGAAAGTTACTTTGCATTATGGAAATGTTATTACTCATGTATAAAAATTGAATTTAGATATATCAATTGTTAGTTTCTTATGAGAAAACTACTGAGTATCATGAATCTTCACTGTACTTTCCCGCATGAAATTTTTTCGACTAATCTGAGAAATTACTAGCTACCGAAATGTTTGAACTTACTTTTGTATGTGTAAAGTTACTATCAACAATGAGAAGTAGCTACTCTCAACTTGTCATTTAAAAAGTTGGTAAATGAGTAAGATAAAGCTGGCATTTTCATATACTTCAGTAAAAGTTGGTGAGTTATTAATGATCATTTGTTATATAGGCGATCTAATCAATGTCGATGAGTGTTTCAAATAAGAGTTGGTCACCTAGATTTAGTTTGTAATTACAAAGTTAGAAGTTGGGAAATCATTACGAAATTTGGTAATTTAGAGTTTTACCAAATAAACAGAAAAATCAATTATCGTCACTCCATACCATCAATGTAAATGTCGACATCTATGGATTTAATCTTAAAATATCATAATTCGCATGATGACGATCGTGGAAATCATCCTTCGCACTTATGGTATGTCACAAAATTACTAACCCACTTGAGATTTCGTGTGTGCCATTTAATATTCACAGTTAGTTAATACTTGACTTTACATCTCAAATATTATTATTGAATTTAGAAAAATTCGATTATCACATTCGAGGCCAACTCATCATCCACTTTGGATGTCGTTTTTTTTTTTTTAAAGAAAGCCACGTAGACATTAAAATTTTATATATATAAAAAAAAAAGCCATGTGGAATGAATTGTCGAAATTTGTTAATTGGAGACACTTAAGTGTTCGTTATTTCTCCTATTTTACATGTAAGGGTGCGCATAACAAAATTTCTATTTTTCTATTTTTTTTTTGTTTTTCTATTTCATGGAATAGGTTTGAAATAAAAATTCGTTTGATAACGCAATTTCATTTTTCTATTTCTGAAATAGATAGTTAGAGCAGAAATCAGAAGCCAAAATGTTTATCTTTTTTTATTTCTAGAATAAAAGTAAGAAATGAAAACTCTTCTCATTATTTACTCTCGTCATTGTCCGCTACTTACCTGCCACCTGTGAGATGCTAGACACCCACCACCGATCGTTGGACGCCTGCCACGGGATGTCAGCCACCGAACATCGGACGTTGGCCACTCGTCATCGCCCCCATAGAAATAGAAATTTTATTCTATTATCAAACACATACATGTTCTAGAAATAAAAATTTTGAATTGTTATCAAATGCATTTCTTTCTTTAGAAATTCGTCAAGGGAATAGAAATTGAAAAATCAATTCTTGGCCAAAAATTGGTTTTTGCCCAAAAATTGATTTTTGCTCTAGAAACTTTGTCATGTGCACTCTAAGTAATTTGACAAAAAAAATTAACACCAAAGTGAGCACTGTATGAAAATTTGCATGTTGTTACATGTTATTTGCTAACTTATAATGAGCACGAAAAGTGTTAGAAAAGTCATAAACATATTGTAATTATACCAATTTAATCCTAAACCTTTTTAAAGATGCAAATTCAATCCTAAGCCTTTTGACATGATGTCAATTCATTTTTAAACATTTTAATAAAGTCAATTTAATCATAAACCTTTGAACAAGTGCCAATAGTCATAAATCTTTTAACATGGTGTTGATATTGACATGATTTTTAATAATATTTTTATCATTTTTCAATTTTTAAATTATTTTTCTGATCTTTTTCTTTTTCTTTTTTTTTTCCTTCCCTTATTTCCTTCCTTTCTTCTTCCCTTAGGTGGTGGTTGGCCACCAGCCATGGTCAGGCGAGTTGAGAGCCCCAATGAGGGTGAGCCTTGCCAAATCTAGTGAGGTCACCTTGGCTTGGGTGAGAGCCAGCCTCACCGGATTGGCGAAGGGAGCCCTCATCAAGGCTCAGCCTTGCCTTGGCCAATTGAGGCCAACCCGCTCGGCCATGGCTGATGGTTGGATGGCCATCGCCTAAAGGAAGGAGAAAGAAAGGAAAGGAAAAAAAAGAAAGAACAAAAAGATAAAAAAAAAATTATTAAAAATTATTCATATAAGTGTCGGCAGTGCCATATCAACCAACCGGTATCTATGTCAGTAAAATCCAATCAAAATTAGCCAGAATGACTTAATTAACACCAGTTTATAAGGCTTAGCACTAAATAGACACTATTTCAAGAGGTTTATAATTAAATTATTTAGGACTGACTTGACACTATTAAAAAGTTTATAGTTAAATCGACACAAATGCAATATATTTAGGAATTTTCTAACATTTTTCCCTATGATGAGCTTCGTAGTTAGCACTCAATCTAACCAAAGAAACACTAATTTGCTTATTTTCTCTAAATCTCATCATGTGGTCGCATTTTCACTCTCAATAGAGCTAGTGATTAGTAAGTTTACATACTGTAATATTTATCTACTAACTTATTAGCATGGCTAATTAATTACACTTGAAGAGAAAAAAGTAAAACACCTGACCAAAGACTCGTTAAATTCATGATACAAATGTTTGACACCTATTCATTCGATGCTCAATGTTCAAATTATTCAATATATTAATCATCCATAATTAATTGATAAGTGTATAAGCGAATTGGAAATGTTCACATGACTATTTCAATTTTAAAGAGATACAAGATTGAACGAATGTTACCAATCTCAACATCCACGAAATAAAAGTTCAAGATACACAACTCGGGTTGTCTACTATTGGATTTTCATGTAAAGTAATTCTCATAGATCTCATGGTAATGTTGAATTGTAAATGTTGTCGATCTCACGGTGTTCCAATAATTTGCTCATTTGGGGGATAAATAAGAGTATTTTTGGTTTTTACTGAAAATGTGCCCAGTTGATTTTTTTTTTTTTAACAATTTCCTCTAATTTTTCAATTTTTAATCTTTTGGAATTAGAGAATGCCATACGCATATTTTTCTTCATTCATAAATCTTCTCAGCTTTTTATACTAGGGTCAACCCTAGACCCACCTTAGACCAACCCAACCTTGCTGATCTTGATCCGCTTTCTAAGGAGATTGGGTTGGTCTTGGTTTTGAGATCTTTGAGTCATCGGTCACCCTGACTATATATACTATATATTATATATAATATATTTTAGATGTATTATATATTATATATCTAATATATTAGAATATATATTCTAAAGAGTAAATCCTAACTTGAACGATATTAAATGGCAACAAATGATGTCCTCCTCCTCCAGTACTCTTGTTCTTCTTTCTTTTTTATCCTCTTCAACCTCACCCTGCTCGTCACGCAATGCTCGCCTCGCTCGGCACTCCTCATTCGATGCTCACACCACTCGTCACTCGACGTTCGCCCCATTGGCCGCTCGATGCTTGATGCTGGCCCCAATCGTCGCTCAACTTCCTCAACGCTTACTGCTTGCCACTCGCCTCTCTTTGCCGGCCTTGTTCATCATCAAGTAAATCAGAAGGAAACAAAGCCCAGATTAGAAAACCCTCTTCACTTTTGAACAATGCTCACCATTCGTCGCTGGCCTCGTGGCTTGCCTCTATTTGCTCACCCCATGGCTCATGGCTTATCCTTGTTGATAGATATGTAATTTAAAATAATAGGTTTGTATTTTTAGGGAATACAAAAAAATAAAAGAAAAAAATTATTGGTTAGTCTTAGATTGACTCTAGAACTAGACTGAACTCATAGAGTCGATCCAATCCTCAGTCCTAGGCTCAATCGGGTCAATCCTCATTCCCAAAAATTAGGAACCAACCTGTACCAAAAAAAGAAAAAAAATTAGGGACCAACGTTGTGTAAGTTGGTTCTTGGGTTAGGTATTGAACCGGCTCAACTCGAACCATAATCACCCCTACCACCCCTCCCCCTCCCCTTCCCCCTCCCCAAGGTTTCTAGGAAAATATTATTTTTCCATCATTTTATAATTTTACATTTTCAATTTCTTCGGAAAACATATGATAAACAATCAGTTTATACTACCTATAAAAAGTTACTTTCTTCGAATTTTCATCAATTTATTCGGTCTGTTAAGAAAATCAATATGAAAATAATAGCATGTGGAATTTTCTCTACAAATTTGACTTATACATATTTCTTTGGACGTCCAATTTCTTCCATCTAATCTACTATTTTCTCAAGTCAACGTACAATTCTGTGCCATACGAAATGAATTATTGAACATACTTTTTCTACTTTTGAAAAAAATTCTAAGAATAAAACTATGTATTTTTATTAACTTTTCTCATGCGTGCAATCGATCCCATAAAAGCATTCGAGTAGATTATTATGTTTATGGGATTGGGAATTTGTTTTGGAGTTAATTCATTCATAATTTTTTAGATAATTAAATTCAATGTCCCTCCAAAATTCTACATATCAGCCTCACGTTGACCGAAACAGATCCTGTCCCTGTCCCCTCGCACGACAAGCCTGCGAGTTTCCTTGAACTTTCTTCTCCTTGTTCCGACAGTGCTGGAGTTCAGTACTTGGGTCGTTCCCCCGCTGCAGCTCCGAGCCTGCCCACCTCCCGACCGTACAAACGAGAGTTCGCTCGCTACTTTGGGCGACACCCATTTGCACCCTCTTGCTCTGTTCGTAGCGTCGATGGCGGTTCATCTGAGAAAGCTCGCTGCTTTGGGTGCTTCGAGTTCGGTCGCCCACCTTCTTCCCAAGTCGAAGCGCCCGGAAAAATTGAATCTTTTGGCTGCGTTCGCTGTGGGTAGCGTTCGGGGCATGTCCACATGTTCGGCGGATGCGAGTGCTTCCAGGTTTGTCTCGGTCGAGTGTCGTGCAGCTCATCTGTTCGACGAAATGCGGCTTTGAGTTGATAAATTTGAAAAGAAGATCCGAATGCTGGCAAGTGATATTGGGCTTTGAGCTCTAATGCCCATGTTAGCTAATGTTTGACTTATTTATTCTAAGAAGTTTTAGTTGGTAGATAAATAATGGCTGGAGGAGGATTGACGATATGTCGTCTAATGTCTTGGCAAAGCAAAAAGCATGAAGCGCGCCAACGATGCATTTTATAGTGGTTGACTCGCATTGTATATGAGGAAGGGATAATTTCCACGTAGGATCTTATTGTTTAAGGTTACTCAAAAGTTTAAGCTGAAAAATGCTGTAGCGTGTGTTTTATACGTTAATGCCTATTAAAAGCCATTAAGCATGATTTTCATTCATGTACTGTGTCTGATACTGTTGTTACTGATCAAAATAGTAAACAAGAAACAGAAAACCAGAAGCTATAGTTTTTGAATGAGGAAGAGAAACACAGAGAAAACAGAGCACAATCTTGCGTACTTCAATTTTCTTAGGAAACTGTCAAGTACATGACAACTTAAACAAGAACAATAACTGCTTACAAACCACACACACGTGCAGCATATAACTGCACCTAAACGTGCTAATTCACTTCCTAGAAAATAGCAAAAAACACTAAATGCACTTGGCTGTTTTTTAATATTAAAAAAAAAACAGAGTAAAACAGAAGAAAATATGACAGAAAACAGCAGCTAAACAATTCCAACAAACTCCTCCTTGTATCAGTTGCTGCTGCAGATTCCTATTTTCTCTCTTAACAGCTCAAATCTTCCAGCCTAAAGTGGTTTTGTGAACATATCTGCAAGCTGACCTTCAGATTTGCAATAGACCAACTTAACTTCGCCACTTTGTTGCACCTCATGTAGAAAGAAAAATTTGACTTTGAAATGCTTGGTTTTGCCATGGAAAACTGGATTCTGAGATATTGCTAAAGCAGCCTGATTATCCACATTAACTTCAATGCAATTACTGGAATTCAACCACAAATCCTTCATTATCTTCTTCAACCACAAAGCTTGATTTGCAGCTGCAGCAGCTGCTATAAACTCAGCCTTTGCTATGGACTGAGCTACAATCTCTTGCTTTTTGGAACACCAGGAGAAACAAGCAGAACCAAAACTGAAACAATATCCAGACGTACTCTTCATGTCATCTACTCAACCAGCCCAGTCACTATCAGAAAATCCTTGCAAATTAAACTTCTGACCTTTCTTAAACTTCACACCAAAGAACAATGTTCCTTTGAGATATCTCAAGACCTTTTTTGCTGCAATCAAATGTAATTGACTAGGACTACTCATAAACCTGGATAAAACACTCACAGCAAATAGAATATCCGGTCCGTTGCTTTAAGATACATGAGACACCCAATTAGACTTCTATACATAGAAGCATCTACTGCATCTGTTCCATCATTATTCTGCAGCTTCTCTTTAGCAGCCATAGGAGTGCTTACACTTCGACAATCTTCAACTGAAACTTCTTTAGTATTTCCTTCATGTATTTTTTTTCTGACAGATGAAGATCTCATATGAAGCCTGATTGACTTCTAGACCCAAAAAATAAATCATCTTTCCCAAGTCTGACATCTCAAAAACTGCAAATAGATCTTGTTTCACATTCTCTATCAATTCCATATCATTCCCCGTCACTAATAGATCATCTACATAAAGTGACAGAATTACAACATTGTAATTCACCTTCTTGACATAAAGAGTAAACTCACTTAAACTTTTTACAAAGCCAAAATCCTGCAAATATCGATCTATCTTCCCATACCAAGCTCTTGGAGCCTGCTTCAGTCCATATAGAGCTTTCTTCAACCCGTATACACTCTCTTCTTGCCCTTTGATATTGAAGCCTTCAGTTTGTTCAACAAAAATCTCCTCCTCAAGCTCTCCATTCAGAAATGCAGACTTGACATCTAACTGAAATATAGGCCACCCCTTCTCTACTGCAATAGCTAACAATAGTCTTGTTGTATCAAGTCGTGCAACAGGAGCAAATGTTTCAGAATAGTCTACTCCCCATATTTGTGCATAGCCTTTCACCACCAGTCTAGCTTTGTGTTTATTGACAGAACCATCAGGATTAAGTTTTGTTCTAAACACCCACTTAACCCCAATCGCATTCTTATCAGATGGTCTGTCAACAAGCTCCCATGTGTGGTTTTTCTGGATCATTGCAATCTCCTCATGCATTGCTGCAATCCACCTTTGATCCTCCTTAGCTTCCACAAAGTTAGATGGTTCGAGCATTGCCACATTGCTTATTTCATAGATTTCAGCAAGTGACCTTGTGCCTCTCACTGGTAAATCATCCACACTATCTTCCAATCCATCTATAACTTCATCAACCTCTACATCTGTTGTAGGTTGTTTTTCGAACTGTTGCTGTTTTTGCACTCTTTCCTTCCATCCAATTCCACTCATCTTCCTCTAGAAAAACAACATCTCTGCTTACTGTCACCTTCCCTGTCATAGGATGAAAAATTCTGTAAGCTTTTGATTGGAGATTCCAAGCTCTGCTTTCTTATCTAGCTTGTCCCTCTTGACCTCAGGAACATGAGTGTAACACAAACACCCAAAAACCTTCAAATTTTTCACAAAATGTTTAACACCATACCAGACTTCAAAAGGTGTTGACCTCTCTAAGGTCTTTGTGGGCAATCTGTTCAACAGGAACACTGCAGTATTAGCTACTTCAGCCCAGAACTTCTTAGGCAACATCTTCTCCTGCATCATACATCTGGCCATCTCCATAATACTTTTGTTTTTCCTCTCACTGACCCCATTCTGTTGAGGTGAATAGGGAGCAGTTTCACAATTCCTGCTTGCTCACAATTTAACTTAAACTTATGAGCAGTATACTCATAACCATTATCAGACCTAAGCATTTTAATTTTCTTCCCACTCTAATTCTCAACTAAGGCTTTAAACTTCACAAACACATCAACAACTTCAGACTTGGCTCGCAGAAAATAAATCCAACTCATCCTAGTCATATCATCGGTGAAGGTAATGAAATACCTGCTACCATTGAGAGAAGACTCAGACATAGGTCCACATAAATCTGTGTGAACTAATTGCAGCTTCTCACATGCTCTCCATCCTCCTCCTTTGAAAGGAAATCTGACTTGCTTGCCAAGAAGACAAGTTCTGCACTATGGAAATTCCTCATCAAACTTGGCAAGTCATCTGCCAAGCTATTTCTCTGCATAAACGACATGCTCTTCCTGTGAACATGCCCAAGTCTTTTATGCCATAACTCTACATTTTCTTCTTTGCACTTTAAAGCCATTTGTTGCATCTCTTGTGGCTTGAAAATGAAACTCTTGTCCCTCATTGGGATTCTTAGCACTTCTTTACTATCTGGATTATTAATAAGACATTCATTCCCTTCGAACTTCACTTTATAACCATTCTCAACTAATTGACCAACACTTAACAGATTATGGTCAATATTTGGCACAAAAAGAACATCATTGATCAGCTTCACCTCCTGATTTCTTTTAATAGCCACTGTACCCTTCCCTTGCACTTCGATATACTGTCCATTGCTAATTCTGACTCTGGACCTGACTGACCTGTCTAGAATCCTAAACAGCTTCGAATTGTCAGTCAAATGATTGGTACAGCCACTATCCACCAGCCATGCATCATTCCCAATAGAAGATTCAGAAAAAGAAGCTACAAACAAGTGCTCTTCCTTAGTTTCATTCACTGCTACCTAGGGCTTCTCCTGCTTGCTGGTAATTTTTCTCTTTGCAGATGGCTTCCATGTGACCCAACTTGTGACATCTTCTGCACCTAGCATTAGACTTTCTCCAACATCTAAAAAACTGATGATTAGTTCCACCACAGTATTGACAAGGCTTTTTGTTCTTCTTCCATTTGCTAGACCCACCAGAATTTCCTTCTTTTGCTACAAACTTGGAGTCACCAACATTTTCTCTAGACTGAATACATTTCTTCCCTTTGCCTCCATCATTTGATTTCACTCTAGCTTGCAGCGCACCCTCTACAAACTCTTCTCTTCTCATCAGTCTTCTGTGCTCCTGTGCCTGCAAAGCATTTAACAATTCTGCAAGCTTTATATCAGGTAAGTCTCTTGTATTTTCCAAAGACGCTATGGTGGCTTCGAACTTCTCTGGATGAGACACCAGGATCTTCTGAACAAGCCTTTCATCCTTCAAGTCGTCCTAAAACTCGATTTTATCGGCTATCCCCACTAGCATATCGAGTATTCCTTCACCGACTCGAGACTCTTTCATCTGCTGTCTCTCAAATTCTCTCAAGAGATTCAGCACCTTCATACCTCTTATCTTCTCATCTCCTTCATATTCTTCCTTCAAGAAGTCCCATATGGCCTTTGCGAGTCACACTTCGTAATTCGGTAAAGATGGTAGGTGAGACAATGACATACGAGACAAGATTTTGCCTTGGCTTTTCTTGTGGTTCTCTCTTTATGAAGTTTGATTTGATTCATGGTCGGATTATATGGAAGTGGAGCAACTTCATAATCATCCTCCACAGCTTCCCACAGATCATGACCCTCCAAAAATGTTGTCATCTTAACAGCCCATGCTTGATAATTCTCTCCAGTAAATACTAGAGAAGCCATCGCAGAGAAACCACTCGACCCTGTCTCCATCACCCTTTAACTTCTTTACACTTCGATACTTGCTTCACTTCACAGTCCCTCAAGATCATACACGCTCTGATACCACAGTTGTTACTGATCAAAACAGAAAACCAGAAGCTATAGTTTTTGAATGAGGAAGAGAAGTACAGAGAAAACAGAGCACAAACTTGCGTACTTCAGTTTTCTTAGGAAACTGTCAAGTACATGACAACTTAAACAAGAACAATAACTGCTTACAAACCACACACACGTGCAGCATTTAACTGCACCTAAACGTGCTAATTCACTTCCTAGAAAATAGCAAAAAACTAAATGCACTTGGCTGTTTTTTAATATATAAAAAAAAAAACAGAGTAAAACAGAGGAAAATATGACAGAAAACAACAGCTGAACAATTCCAACAGATACTAAGTTTGCCTTAACATTTGACGTGGAATATGAAGTATGTCGGCAGATGTAGGATCATAAGACTCTGAACCTACTTTTGCAATCCCCTAAATGAAGATTAGAGGGTGGTGACGGGACAAGTTACTGGGAATTTCTAAGATGTCCAAACGAAGGTGGAACTTTCCATGAGTCTTCTTGCATTGATCCAACTGCACTCATTGAAGCGGGTGCTGTTGTACATCCAAAAGCAGTGCTGGGTGCACACGTACATGTGGGATCAGGAACAGTTATTGGACCTGCTATTACGGTTGGCCTGTCAACGGAGATTGGGTAGCATTTACTTCCTTCTCTATATTGGATCACTGCTTGGCTGCATATTGCATCTGTCTGGGTTCAACTCCTTGCCGATTCGCATGACTGTATGTGTTTTTGTTTGTACTTGGCTTGGCTAGACCTTGAGGTTGAGGTTCATATGTTGTCTGGATGCTGTGTATTGCGACGGATGCCTTTGCTTCCCTCTACATAATGGTTAGTCGCGTTTTTGAGGTGGCTCTTTGCAATTATGTCTTTGAACTTGTCCAACTTTTGTTTGTCCATGTAGATTACATTCACGTTCTGCAAGCAAGTATATGAGAAGGAGCATATATTATTTCATACTACCACCAGTTGCAGATGTCTTGTTACCAATCCTGTTTATCTATTCTCTTTTTAACATTTAAGTTCTTGTGCAAAGCGATCTTTAAGTTGTTTGTCTCTTGATTCCAAAGAGAAATTAGAATATGATTTAGCCTTTTGCTTTCATAGGGCTGGAATGGCCAAATTTTTGGGGGAAAAAATTTGGTTGTGGATATTGAGCCTTTGACGAGGCAAGTCACTCTTGGGTTCGTCAAAATGTACACCCACGTCAATGTGCACACGGTGGGTCCCCTCCCACTATTCGTCAACGGGCCAAGAGTTGGAGGCAACCCCGCTGCATAGTAGGGAGGTAGGAGAGCAGTTGGATTTTTGAGAACTTGGAAGATTTTGATTGAGCCGAGGGTCAGAGTTAGGTGACCACGGGTATAGCTAGGTTGGGATGGGGTGACCGACTTACAAAATGGTGTAGTCAGTAGTACTAACCTTTTGAAATTTCCTAGTGTACCAAAACTATTGCCTGGCAAATGTATATAAATAAATAAGAAATGAAGTTGCCTAGTTCATAGAAGTCCTTGTACACCCCGGTATTACTTTAGTTATTTACGCTTTTGTATGCTTAAGAAAAAGTGAAACGAAAATGATAATTGCGCTAGTAGCTCTACATTAGTTGTGACGTGCTGAGGGCGTCACAATTCTAATGGTATCAGAGCATAGCGAAACATAGCACCCAAGGACTAGTAGGACAATTTTTGAAAATAAAGTCACCTTCCTTCACTGGCATTGGAAGCCTAGAAAAGGTAGAACAATGGATTGATGAAATGGAGAAAATCTTCCAACTGTTGAACTACAATGACAACGAGAATATAACTTTGGTTGAGTACCAACTAGAAAGAAACGCCAAGCATCGGTGGAGGGCCTCTAGGGTTGCAATCTTCTCGATCTATACAATAGTAAAAATGCATGAATTTGTTAGGGTTTTCTACAAAAAGCATTTCTCTGATTGCGCTAAGGACAAGAAGATAATAGAATTGATCTAATTGGACCTAAAGGAGCTGACTATAAACCAATATGAAATGGAATTCTCTAAACTCTCTAAGTACGCTCCTAGATTGGTAAAGGATCAAGAAGAGAAAGTTAAGAAATTTCTAAAAGGTGGACATTAGAAAACAACTATTGCCCTTAACATCAAGGACTATAATGAAATTTACAAGCAAGCCCAGCTTGTAGAATAAAAATTGATGAGGGAGCAGACAGAAAGTGAACAAAGAATTGGGTTTGGATATTAGATGGCACCATTTTATGTTCGACAAGACAAGAGGCCCCACCCATCTCAAGGATAGGTTGGCCCTTCTCATAAGAAGAGGTTGGCCCTTCTCATAAGAAGCGGAATTTCAAAAAATTTGGAGAAGCCGAGAAAGGCCATGCAATGAATCAAGTACCGTACCAGAATGAACCATGCCAAAGTTGTGGTGGACGGCATGGGCGGAGACCCTATTAGGATTCGAGGAAATGTTTTGAGTGTGGTCAATGAGGCCACATTAGGAGGAACTGCTCCTAGGAGAGGACCCAAGTGAATGCTGGCCCTACATGACTAGCACAATAGCACCTGAGCAAAGCATCTCAACAAGGAATATCACAATGGCCACCAACTCCGACATGAGTATATGTGATCGCTCATGAAGAAGCAAAGGCTTCCAAAACTGTTACATGCGTATATTGTCCCTTCACCTGCTTGTTAAGTTTCATGTGTTGTTCCTAATTTGAATTGAGCAAGAAAAAGGGTGTTGAAGTATCTCACTTGTCTAGCTCTTTATGTACATATGGCCTCTCAAGTCTTTGGATTAGACTTTTTAACAGTGAAAAATACTAATTTAGAATGTGCTTCTATTCAATTTTATGATGACACTTCTTGTTGTTGTTGTTGTTCTTCTTCTTTGTTTTTCTGGTTCGGATGCTAGCTGCGGTGTCGCTCCTTGATTTACTATTATTTATTTTTAGAATGACTTCTCATGTGAAGTGCTATAAGCACCGAGAGACTAATTTAGTAATAAGTTTGTCGATCATTGTTAATCATTGGCATTTTTTATATTTCGGGTTCGGCCTTATTCTATTTTGGGTCGCTTTAATTTTGTAATAAAAAAAATTAAGATTTATTTATATATATATTGATAATATCTTGTTTATAGCACCTCAGTATCTTATTTCGGGAATTCAATATCATCATTACCGGAGTCCTCTCACAATCGTCGTAGCGTCACGATCGGGATTTCTCTTACGCCGGTCAACGTCGACGTTCAAGCCCGCCGGGCAGAAGTCAGTCAGGCGCTGATTGGTTCAAAGCCGTGTGGCTTCCCGCACCGGATACCCGCTCCCCTCCCTCCCTCTCTTTCCGACGGACTGAAACTCAAGACAAGCTTCCGATGATCGCTCCGCCGCGTTCCGCCGTCCCTCTCCTCCTCTCGCTCCTCGCCCTCACCGCCTCCGCCCATGGCGCCGACCCTCTCTACCACGTCTGTGGGACCAACGGCAACTTCACCGCCAACGGCACCTATGGGGACAACCTCAACGTCCTCCTCACCTCCGTCGTCGTCGCCGCCGCCGCCGCGGACGACTACGGGTTCTACAACCTCTCTGCCGGCGGCGGGAGCGCTGATTCCGTCAACGCCATCGCCCTCTGCCGGGGCAACGTCGGGGCCGCCAACTGCCGGAGCTGCCTGAAAGACTCCACCGCCGAGATCGCTGGCCGGTGCCCGGTGCAGAAGGAGGCGATCATCTGGTACGACAACTGCATGCTCCGGTACTCGAACCGCTCCATTTTTCGGACCAAGGAGGACTCGCCCGGCTACTACATGTGGAACCTCAACAACGTCACCAACAACGTCGATCAGTTCAATCAGGTTCGGAATCGGAAAGTTCAGCTTTTGTATGCTCACGATCGGCGTCTCTCATTTGAACAAAACATTTGCATTGCATTTCGCTTGTTTCCATGAAAGCAGAGTGCATCATGCTTCTTGACGCGTTGACTTTCGCTGACTTCATCGAACCTTTCCGAAGTTTTCGACATAGTAAACCATGAGAATCCTCGTCTCCACTCGACGACATGCCCGACGATGCGGATCGGTTCGATCAGGTTGCTGTTTGAGTGCAATTCTTGCCGGTTTAGCTGCACTTTGTAATTCATCATAGCCCATTTTGAAGTGCTAGACAGTTTCCTGAGCTGCCCATGGTTATATCATGCTGCTGATTATGATTTTGTTTTCTTGTTCCTTTTTGTATTGTCTCCGCAACTTGGCCTCAAAGAACGTGTTTTTTCTTCCTTTTGTCTTGAATTCTTGAACTTTATGTTTCAGGGTAGTCTGAGCTCAAAGGAGCATTTTATTTTAGGTATCATTCTTGGATAGCAGCTAGCAATTCATATTGCATTAAGATTGAGTAGGATTTTATGGTGCGGGTCTTGACGAAGTACTAATTCTTGTCATCTTCTCCTGACTGTAGCTTATGGATTTGGTTCTTTTTTCTAGGTTTTGAGAAATCTGATGGATGATTTGAGAGATCGAGCTGTGAGTGGCAATTCGACGAGGAAATTTGCGGTTGGAAACGCTACCGCTCCAAACTTCCAAACTCTGTTTGGACTTGTGCAGTGCACTCCAGACTTGTCGCAGCAACAATGCGACGATTGTCTAGTGGGAACCATTGGACAAATTCCTCGGCGTTGTAATCAGAAACAAGGAGGAAGGGTTATTATTCCCAGTTGCAATATCAGGTTTGAAGTAGGCCGCTTTTTTTATCCTTCGGTTTATGAGACGTCACCATCACCACCGCAATCGCCAGTTTCTCCTCCACCTCCTCCAACGAATAACCCACCCGCTAAAGGCACTTCCTTCTATTTGTGTTTTCAATTGTCTGTAGGACAAACATGATAATAAATGTGAGCAAGCATGCTTTCAACTTCAATGAGCTCCTTTTACAAACAAGAGACTCCTTCCCCTGCTCCTCCTCCTTTGAGTATGGCCGCATTAAGTGTATTTTAAAGCACAATGTAATTTAATTTTTTATTCTTGGTGTAATAAGTTCCTGAGACACTTATGTTTCCTCTTGAATGAGGTATAAGCATGAAATAAGTAGCAGATGAGAAATTAATGAGATTTTTGATGCATCATGGGTCTTTCTTTCTTTGGATTTAAGTATCACCGTCTGAAGTAATTTCATCAGGAAACTGATAGAATAACACCAAGGACTGCTTTAAATGTGCAACCCCTCCTAAAATCTGTTATTGGTCCCTGCGAGTTTCTCGTCTAACATGAGAG
Organism: Eucalyptus pumila; assembly: GCA_016097595.1. Classification (NCBI taxonomy): domain Eukaryota; kingdom Viridiplantae; phylum Streptophyta; class Magnoliopsida; order Myrtales; family Myrtaceae; genus Eucalyptus; species Eucalyptus pumila. Next base: position 10,085,455 of record CM027849.1, read on the forward strand.
CTTTTCCTTTTTTAGGAAAGGATACTAACTCAGGTCGTATTGCCCTCATTATCACAATCCCAGCTGTTGGATTGTCTCTTTTAGTTGCTGGAATATTGTGCATCTGTTTGAGGTCAAGAAGATTGAAGAAAAATTTCGAAAGTAAGTTCTCATTACTTTTGGGTGACTGATTTTCATAAAATACTGGGTGAATACAACCTATGTGAAACAGATTAGCAGCCAATAGGTTAAGCCTTGATGCTCCGAAGCTAGTAACTTTCCAGAAATTCAGAGGTCGGTGATTTCTGACTGAATGAGGAAAGATTCAGTAAGGGCTATAGATATCAAAGTTCCCAGATTGCTCTGGAAAATCTTTAATTGCTAGCATCACCTAGAGGCTAAATTTTCCTTAGAATGGATTATCTGTTAAATAAGAATGTTAAGTCAGCAGATGGGCTTATTGATAGTGTGGAATTAGACAATAAGCAACTTCGGATTATCTGTTAAACTCATACACGTATTTTTTTTTTCCTAAAAATGGACATGATTTCCGGTTACAAGAGTAAGTCAAAACAATCTCATTAATAGCAACAAACATGCGATTCACTCACGATTATTTCAGCAATCAATCAAACGGACGGGTCAGCGAAATAACAAGATCTGGATGGCAAACGACTTATCAAGGAGGCGCCTTGACCATTGCATCTAGAAATGTGAAGATGGCTATTCTTCCACAAAGTAAATCGACTCTCTCACTAGTGTCTCCGCAGAGCAGATACTTACCCATCATTCTCAACCAAAACCCAACAGCGAAAAACGAATTTTAAATCCTTTTCATTCACGAAATCAAGGCCGAATTCTGGGATTTGGGACGCCCAGAAAACGTGGGTCTCATCTAAGATTTCTCTTTCTAAGAACCCCACAAGAAAACAAGCAGTGAAATTGAAACTCTCCCATTGATCGACATCAACCATTCAATTGCTTCTCAACACACCAGAAAGCGATAAGCCAGAGGCATCAATCAGCAATCACAGCCACACCAAATCAGCGGAAAGACTGGAGAACACACTGCTTAAAGACAACATAAGAAATTCTCGGTCACGAGGCGTGCTTTCACCTGGAAAAGGCAAAACTGAAGGAGACGCTGAGCAGAGAAAAAGAGTAGGTCATTGAGCTGGATTTGGCACATGGATTTGTCAGTCAATAAACTTGAGTCCATTGATGGAGCACACGGATTCGAAGCTCAAGCGCGCAAGAACATCATGATCCGAAGAGCACTGGATGTGGCAAGGTGAGCGACAGATTCCGGCGCCGATCAACAGGGCAGAAGCTTCTGGAATACGCAGAGGATCAAGAGAGAGGCTTTGAGAGGCGTTTTCACTTCAATTGCTTGAAGAAGATGAACGGAAACGTGAATCAAACAAATGAAATGCAGAGAATCAACATCAACTCAACAACGTAAAGCATCGATCAAACAAATTCTGAGATTATTCTCAAATCGGAGAGGAGAGAGAACTTGGAACCGTGTTGAGTGTCATTGAAGAAGAGCCATACCTTCAATGGCGAAGAAGATCTGGACCTTCAATGGCGAAGAAGGAGTGCGTCGTTGAAGAAGAGCTGAAGAAGAAAGACGAGCGAAAGAAGCGAAGGGAGAGAGTGGCGAGAGCGGCGTACGGAAAGGAAAAGTGAAAGGTCCGAAGGAAAAAAATAAAAAGGGAAAGTGTTTTCAGCTCCTGAGACGGAGGAATTCGTTTTCTTAAAATAACACATGATATTTGTGTTGACCAAAAAGTAATTTCCATTGACCAAATCCTTTTTAGAGAACCAAACGGCTGAAAATCCAGAAAACACTTTCCGGTAAAATTTTCCGGTAAAATACTTTCAATAAAACAAACACACCCTGATATTCAATACAAATTTAAGGACTGTCTACCATTTAATCATCTCCATTTTTCCATACGATTTTGTTGGGCATATCTTAACCCATACTATCTAACATTTCCTCTTAAAGCATGATCAACAGTAACATCGCTACTTATAATTTGTTATGCACATCTATAACACATCAAAATTAGGGTAAGATGGTCTTTACGCCACAAAATAATGTAGAGTACGGTAAATATTTAATGACAAACTCCAATATTCACATCGATTTGCCTAATAATACATGTATATGGATGAAAGTAGATGTGAAACCCTACCTAAAATATATCCTTGGAATAATAAATACATGAACATAATCAGATGATATTTTCAGGTCAAGTTCTACTTAGAGGGATTAATGCAAAGGAAAGGGCATATTAGTTGGTTGTAGGCACAATGTTAAAGTACGTCATACTACTTAGGTTATCATGAATTAACGCAAAAGAAAAGAGCTTATCCTATAATTTACTGATTATGCAACATCATTACTCGGCGAGGATCACTAATGAGACACTTCAGGATGTGTTACATTCCTATGCTATTATTGTACTGATTTATAGTACAATTTGCGACATGATTTCATATGTTGAAGGGTATAGTATTGACGTGTCCATGTTTAAGACAAGTCTTCATTTCCTTAACTAGGGAAAGGCTAACGAAAAGAGGCTGAATGTTCTAATGTTCTGGAGTAACATATTTAGGATGTATTACCATTTCATCAACTTTTATTCCCACGAAGGGCTTCCGACAATAGCAACAGATGGTTAGGCAAAATACATCTTTTAAATAACAATAATTATGAAGAAAAAATGTGACAGTGCAAATATGAACAATTTCTCCTGATTTTTTTTTTTTTTGGTAAAAATTTCTCCTGATTATTGATCCTTTGGTTAGGTAATAAAACTTACATCAACTGCATCCAAGGCTCCGAATCGGGTCGCCTGGATATGCTCCCCCCTAGAAACTTGGAAAAATAAAAAATAAAAAGCTCAAAAAGGTTGGTAATTCTCCTAACCTTTAGTGGAAAATTTGCTTACGTGCGCTATATTTCATGCGACAAACGTTGATTAAAAGTCCATAAATGTGAATGTGAGACCCAAATTAGATGTAGAGTTGACCCTAATCAAGGCACGCACATACATACTTTTTGCATGGCCTTCATTTCTGCATGCGATGCCTTTTTGAAGGATCAAAACCAGCAGAAGAAAACCAAGTTTCGAGAACAAATCATAAAAACCGAGAGAGGAAGAAGAAACACAAACTCTCTGCCCATTTTTGTGCAATCAGCTTTCACACTACTTATACTCTCTCTCTCTCTCTCTCTCTCTCTCTCTCTCTCTCTCTCTCTCCCCTGAGCGTACGAACATCCCTCAACATTCTATTAAAAATTGCGACATCCTAAGACGCTTTGCCGACTCATTCTTTTTTCTTTTTTTTTCTCTTTCGTTTAAATGCATGTAGAAGCAATTTATATAACCACCTAGTCAAACAACAAATAATAGGGATAGTAAGAACCCAAAAATATTCCAAAACAACACTTTAATATATAATATGTTAACCCTAAAAAGTATAATAATTACAGTCCTTTTTATGGCTACTTCCTACCGATCATATTAAAAACTTGTAGGGTCAGGGTTAACCTAAATTTCACTAACAACGAGACTGACCAAAAGTGACACTAGGCACACTTGTGTCTTGGTCCATCAGGACCCCAAATCGCACCCAATGGTTCTTCATGCTACGAATCTGAAAATATTTAACAATAACGGGGTGAGGTAAAATCTCAGTGAGTCAACAGCCTAAACCCCAATGGTGCATGCTAAATGGATCTTAGCTATCCCACATCGCTTGGGAGAAGCCCTCTAGCCTGCTTGATAACCGCTGCGGCTCCCATCACCTCACAAGATGTCTTTTAAGGCCGAGACCTCCCAAATTAGCATCAAAGCCAGGTTAAGGTGGATCCGGGTGCATGTTATAGGGATCTTAGCTATCCCACATCGCTTGAGAGAAGCCCTTTAACCTGCTTGATAACCGCCTGAGACCCCCTAGATTTTCGTCATGGAGGCAACCTAAACATGCACCAAGCATCTACATGAGTCTCAATTATAGAGTAAAACCTGTTTTGGCCCGTCTCATACCGTGCCTCATAGTTTATGCTCATAATGTAACACAACCGTCTCATACCGTGCCTCACTGTTTCGGCTCATAATGTAACACAATTATTTACACGTGTTTCGATTATTACGACCCCTCAGGCCACGGCCAACATACGAGTTGGCGGTCTTCCGGTATGACTAGACATCGTCTCGCCCCATCAAGCACGACATCATCTAGAACCCCCGCTTAGACTGGCATTCCATAAAGAGCATCGGTCCAACCTCAACCACGACTCGACATCCAGACCCCAGTTGGGCATCCAATAAACTAACCTCTCATTAGGTGACTGATTCAATTAAGTGACCACACAAGCACTTTCACACTCAAGCTAATTTTTATTTTCCATCAATTAGCCCAGTGTAACAGAGTTTGTGCTTAAATAACAAATCTTGGGAAATCTTCATATTTAAAATTCTGGTAAAATAATCGCACGTGGTCACGTACTTAAAATCAACCCACCAAACTTTGCACTCTTTCATTTAAAACCCCATTGCCCCATTTAGCATGTAAAACTCCGCATCCAAACACGACACCTCAAAGTTTGCCATTTTCTTTTTAAATGAACCTTTTTTTGAAAATAGCATTTAAACTCATGATTTGGGCAATCAACAACATGGTATTACAAGCTCAAACAGTCATAATTATGCATAATCCAATAAATCAAGCATAAAATTCTACTTAACGGCTAATCTATCATTAATTTCCATTAATTGCAATTAATTACGACTAACTGCAATTAATTAAACTAACAAAGATTAATTAAACTAATTAAAATTAATTAAACTAACCACACTTAACTAATCTAAACATGATTAATTAAACTAACCATCCTTAATTAAGACTAATCTCTATTAGTCTTAATCTAATCTATCCCTATCCTTAACCTTAGTCAGGGCTAAACTATCATTAAAGGCCACTAACTACCATTAGCCCTAAATTAAACTACCCCTAAACACAATCAATTTTCTAATCAAGAATTAGGAGTTAACTCACCATTTTTCCAGCAAAGGCAAGCTCGTGACAGCGGCTAGCTCACAACAACGGTGACGCAACGACAACGAGAACTCGGGTCTCACGGCTTGAGCGAAGATGCAAACATCGGCGGCGACTTGAGACTTGAGACCCACAGCTTAGGTAAGGAGGAAGGGGTGTTTGGTGGTGGCTTGTGGCAGTGGAGAGGTCGATGAGCGGCAGCGCGAGGAATGGCGATGGCACAGACAAGCGACAGTGAAGACGGTGCGGCGCCAGTGACTCCTCAAAACCCATAGCCAAGCTTGGCTTGGCTTGGCGATGGTGCACCGATGGTGGAGATGGAGATAATAGTGGACAGTGGTGCTCAGTGAGGTGGTGAGAACAGTAGTGGTGGCTTGAATGGGTGGCACAAACGAGGTGGTGGTCACGGCTAGGGAGGGGTGGCTATGGAGGAAAATTGAAGAAGAAAAAGAAGAAGATGAAGATGAAGATAAAGATGATAATGAAGAAGAAGAAGAAGAAGAAGAAGAAGAAGAAGAGTGAAATGAGAGAGAGAGAGAGAGGAAGAGAAAGGTGTGGCATCCACGGGGGAGGGAGAGAGATTTCTCAAGATTTTTCCAAAATCTTAATCATTGCAAATTCAACAAAATTTCCTAAAATCCTCTCATCCTTTCCTTTATTTCCTTTGTCCTCTAGTCCATAAATGCAAGGACATTTTGGACATTTCACATACTTTTTGGCCGAACTTTCCAATTTTGCCCTTGGGTCCATTTGCTTGAATTGGGCTTGGTGGGCTTGGCTTGGCCCACTTGGGCCTCCTTGGCCGATCCACATGGGCATGAGGCCCAACGGCCCTTGCTTGGCTCAGCTTCTCTTCCCGATGTCCAATTCTCGATCGAATAACCATTTTTAAAAATTTTTGTGCTTGCCAATAAATTAACTGTGAATAAGGCAACATCTAATATGTGGTTATGGAAATCCTCGAAAGTTCGATTCCCGAAATCGAATTAAATCTCATGATTAAAATCAATCAAATGCAACTTCAATTCAACCTAAACCATCGGGTGGCTTTTAGGGGTCTTCGCACGATTGACCCGTGGTTGATAATTTTCTATCCACGTTTGTTTCTCTTCAAATCATGAGCGACCCTCGGTTGTCATGTAATCACAATGGTTCATCTACGTACTATGAGTAAAAGATTAATAGAAAATTGGTTTATCATTATTTGACGCGAGCATCGCAATCATGCAGAATCACTTGAGAACCAACTATATACTTCCATCGAATCGATTTATATATGTTCGCTAATTTACTTAACAACGTAGTATTGATCATTGTCAATCCTTATGGTCGAGCGATTGATCACTAATTGAATTCTTTGGTCTTTCGCATTTTAACCATTTACGGCCTCATCCAATAGATTAATTAACTCATGAGTGATTAATTCAGAATAAATTAACTATCAGTGCATTGATAAAATAACTATTTCATATATTTCGAAATGAGTCAAATTTCGAGATATTACACGCTCCCCCCCTCCTCTCTCTCTCTCTCTCTCTCTCTCTCTCTCTCTCCTCCATGATGAGTTGTAATAGTGAGCATGGTCTGAGTTGGACCGATCCAATATCTAACCCAGAGACCATTCCACACAGTGTTGGTCCTCAATTTTTGGGACCAGAAACCAATCTTATTGAGCTTGGGACAAAGGACCAAACTGAATTTTTTTGTTACATTTTTTGTATTCCTTGAAAAGACAAACATGTTCTTTCAAATTATATATCTATCGACAATGCGACATTAGACAACCAAACTATGAATATTAGTACATATCATATATAAATCTAAGATTAAAAAAAATAGAAATCTCCATTTGTGATTATTGAGCTGCATTCATGAGGCGAGTGAAGAAAGGCGAGCGATTTCAACAGTTGAACTACACTCGTGAGGCGAGCAAGGCCGGTAAAGAGAGGCAAGCAACGAGCAAACCAAAGCGAGATGAGCAGAGAGGATTTCTATTTATTTATTTTTTATCAAATTTGGGCTGGGTTTTTGTTGTTATAATTTATATGAGAAAACCGCAAAAGAAAAAATAGAACCGAAGGTGTAAAGGTTTAGAGTAGATAAAAAAATAATAATATATACAAAGTTGGTCTGGATTAAACTAAACCTAAAGTCCTAGGACTAATGACTAACCCATATAATTCAAGGTTCAAGGGTCTTAGGATCAAGGACCGGTACAATTCCTAGGATTGGTCCAGGGTTAATCCTGAACTGATGCTCACCCTAATAAGCTGTTTTTGGGTGCTTTTTAACTGATAAAGAAGTGGTTCATCAGTCAAGGTCGTGCCTGGTGAAAAATATTCAAAGTCTTTGGTGATGAAATTTGGACACTCCTGCCATTTTCCAAGCAAACAGTTGTAATTCTCTCTCAATCATGGCATTCAATCCCTCGCAACATGCCAAGGAAGAAGAGAAACGAGGGAGTAGGTGGTGAAGATTGATTTCTTCTTTGGAATAAGAAGTTGAAAAAATGAGTTGTCAAGCACAAATAGTACCTTAGTAGCGTACTACACCTCACATCTTATCTATATAAACTATTTGATTCCTACTTATCCAAATGTTGTGTGACTTGTATTTTTTAAGGATGGTACAGGAGGCATTTATGTTAAAGTATCTCACATCACTCATTTAGGAGATTTATATGCTCTTCTATATATGTATGTTCTCCCTTGACCTGATTTTAGGTTAGATGTCCATAATCACATTTTACTCTATTTATTTTGTGTGTGCAATCTATATTTGTCAAATTTCACGTGCTTGTTATTCTTCTAAATTGCACGGGAGAAAAGTGTTGAAGTATCTCACTTGTCTAACTCTTTATGTACATGTGGCCTCTCAAGTCTTTGAATTAGACTTTTTAACGGTGAAAATACTAAATTAAAAATTCACTTTTATCCAATTATGTGATGACATTTCTTCTTCTTTTTTGTTTTTCTGGTTCAGATGCTAATGGTATCACTCTTTGATTTATTATTATTTTTTAGAATGAATTCTCGTGTGAAGTGCTGCAAGCACCGAGAGACTAATTTAGAAATAAGTTTGTCAATCATTGTTTTTTTTTTTGGGGGGGGGGGGTAAAGAGTTTGTCAATCATTGTTAATCATTGGCATTTTCTATATTTCGAGTTTGGCCTTATTCTAATTTGGATTGCTTTAATTTAGTAATAACGAAAAAAACTAAAAGCATAAAAAACTACCTTTTTGAAAGAGGGAAAGATCACTCCTAAATGCAGCAGTGATATTATATACGATGCTAAAAAAAAAAAAAAAAAAACTTAAGATTTATTTGTATATATTGATAATATCTTGTTCATAGCACCTCAGTATCTTATTTCGGGAATTAAATATCAGCATTACCGGAGTCCCGTCACAATCGCTGTAGCGTCACGATCGGGATTTCTCTTAAGCCGGTCAAAGTCAACGGTCAAGTCCGCCTGGCAGAAGTCAAAGTCAGGCGCTGATTGGTTCAAAGCCGCGTGGCTTCCCCCACCGGATAACAACTCCCCTCCCTCGCTCCCTTTCCGGCAGAACTGAAACTCAAGACAAGCTTCCGATGATCGCTCCGCCACGTTCCGCCGTCCCCCTCCTCCTCTCGCTCCTCACCCTCGCCGCCTCCGCCCATGGCGCCGACCCTCTCGAGCACGTCTGTGGGACCAACGGCAACTTCACCGCCAACGGCACCTACGGGGACAACCTCAACGCCCTCCTCACCTCCGTCGTCGCCGCCGCCGCCGCCGACGACTACGGGTTCTACAACCTCTCCGCCGGCGGCGGGAGCGCCGATTCCGTCAACGCCATCGCCCTCTGCCGGGGCGACGTCGCGACCGCCGACTGCCGGAGCTGCCTGAACGACTCCGCCCCCGAGATCGCCCGCCGGTGCCCGGTGCAGAAGGAGGCGATCATCTGGTACGACAACTGCATGCTCCGGTACTCGAACCACTCCATTTTTCGGACCATGGAGGACTCGCCCACCATCTACCTGTGGAACCCCAAAAACGTCATCAACAACGTCGATGAGTTCAATCAGGTTCGGAATCGGAAAGTTCAGCTTTTGCATGCTCACGATCGGCGTCTCTCATTTGAACAAAATATTTGCATTGGATTTCGCTTGTTTCCATGAAAGCAGAGTGCATCATGCTTCTTGACGCGTTGACTTTGCTTACTTCATCGAACTTTCCGTAAGTTTTCGACATAGTAAACCATGAGAATCGTCGTCTCCACTCGACGACATGCCCAACGATGCGGATCGGTTAGATTAGGTTGCTGTTTGGGTGCAATTCTTGCCGGTTTAGCTGCACTTTGTAATTCATCATAGCCCTTTTGAAGTGCTAGACAGTGTCCGGAAGAGCCCATGGTTATATCATGGGGCTGATTATGGTTTTGTTTTCATATTCCTTTTTGTATTCTCTGCAACTTGTTCTCAGAGAATGTGTTTTTTTTACTTCCTTTCGTCATGAATTGTTGAACTTTATGTTTGAGGGTAGTCTGAGCTCAAAGGGGCGTTTTATTTTAGGTATCATTCTTGGATAGCAGCTAGCAATTCATATTGCATCAAGATTGAGTAGGATTTTATGGTGTGGGTTGTGATAAAGTACTAATTCTTGTCTTCTTGTCCCGATGGTAGCTTATAGTTTCGATTCTGTTTTCTAGGTTTTGAGGAATCTGACGGATGGTTTGAGAGACCGAGCTGCAAGTGGCAATTCGACAAGGAAGTTTGCCGTTGGAAACGCAACAGCTCCAAACTTCCAGACTCTGTTTGGACTTGTGCAGTGCACTCCAGACTTGTCACAGTCACAATGCGACGATTGTTTAGTGAGCGCTATTGGACAAATTCCTCAGTGTTGTGATCGGAAACAAGGAGGAAGGGTTGTTAGTCCCAGTTGCAATATCAGGTTTGAAGTAGGCCGTTTTTTTTATCCTTCGGCTTATGAGACGTCACCATCACCACCGCAATCGCCAGTTTCTCCTCCACCTCCTCCAACGAATAACCCATCCGCTAAAGGTACTTCCTTTTAATGCACGCTTGCCTATGCCAGAGCATTCTATTTGTGTTTTCAATTGTCTGTAGGACAAACATGATAATAAATGTGAGCAAGCATGCTTTCAACTTCAATGAGCTCCTTTTACAAACAAGAGACTCCTTCCCCTGCTCCTCCTCCTTCGAGTATGGCCGCATTAAGTGTTTTTAAAGCATGATGTAATTTAATTTTTGATTTTTGGTGTGATAAGTTCCTGAGACACTTATGTTTCCTCTTGAATGAGGTATAAGCATGAAATAAGTAGCAGATGAGAAATTAATGAGATTTTTGATGCATCATGAGTCTTCCTTTCTTTCAATTTAAGTATCTCTGTCTGAAGTAATTTCATCAGGAAATTGATAGAATGACACCAAGGACTGCTTTAAATGTGCAACCCCTCCTAAAATCTGTTATTGGTAGTTGGGTCTAAACACTGTTCTCTGCGAGTTTCCTGTCTAACACGAGAGCTTTTCCTTTTTCAGGAAAGGATACTAACTCAGGTCGTATTGCCCTCATTATCACAATCCCAGCTGTTGGATTATCTCTTTTAATTGCTGGAATATTGTGCATCTGTTTGAGGTCAAGAAGATTGAAGAAAAATTTTGAAAGTAAGTTCTCATTACTTTTGGGTGACTGATTTTCATAAAATACTCGGTGAATACAACCTATGTTAAACAGATTAGCAGCCAATATGTTAAGCCTTGATGTTCTGAAGCTAGTAACTTTCCAGAAATTCAGAGGTCAGTGATATCTGACTGAATGAGGAAAGATTCAGTAAGGGCTATAGATATCAAAGTTCCCAGATTGCTCTGGAAAATCTTTTATTTGCTAGCATCACCTAGAGGCTAAATTTTCCTTAGAATGGATTATCTGTTAAATAAGAATGAATTACTATTAACTGTTAAGTCAGCAGATGGGCTTACTGATAGTGTGGAATTAGACAATAAGCAACTTCGGATTTTCCACTTTGTAGCTGTACCTGTAGATGAAATCACAAATGCAGAATCCCTGCAGTTCGACTTGAATACCATCAGAGAGGCAACAAATGACTTCTCTGACGCAAATAAATTGGGACAAGGTGGATTTGGCGTAGTTTACAAGGTAATCACTGCAAATTGTTTATTCATAAAATAACAAAGGATTTGAAACATTTACATGTATATGGTTGCTTTTTGCATTCTTCTTCAGGGAACATTGGCCAATGGACAAGTTATAGCAGTAAAAAGGCTGTCTGTAGATTTGGGACAAGGTGATAATGAAGTCCTCTTGGTTGCAAGGCTTCAACACCGGAATTTGGTTAGGCTCTTAGGATTTTGCCTGGAGGGGAGAGAAAGGCTTCTTATCTATGAATTCGTACCAAACTCAAGCCTGGACCACTTTATATATGGTATGATCATGCCACCTTTGTTCCAGCATCATCTGATTTATGGGCAATTGAAGCGCATGTTCTTGCCAATCTGCATTTAGAAAGTCACCTTGCGCAAGCTACATCACTATAACCTTTTGTCAATATACTATGCAGATCCTGTTAGGCGTAGGCAGCTGGATTGGGAGAGGCGTCAAAAGATAATAGGAGGCATTGCTCGTGGGCTTCTCTATCTTCATGAGGATTCTCAACTTCGAATTATTCATCGGGATCTTAAAGCGAGCAATATTTTGCTAGACGCAGAGATGAACCCTAAAATTTCAGATTTTGGTACAGCAAGGCTATTTGCGTTGGATCAAACTCAAGATGCCACAAGCAGGGTTGTTGGCACTTAGTAAGTAATACATAGCATAGTATCTTAAAATAGATCCGGTTATATTTCCCGTGCTCTTCTCCATATAATCTGAATAGCTAGCAGATATAAAGGCACAACATCTTAAGTGGAATTGCGTTGAAAGTGCTAATTTTTTTTGTGATGCAGTGGGTACATGGCTCCAGAGTATGCAATGCATGGATTGTTCTCAGTCAAGTCAGATGTCTATAGTTTTGGGGTGTTGCTACTAGAGATTATTAGTGGTCAAAAAAGTAGCCGCTTCTGCAATGGGGATACCACGGAGGACCTCCTTAGCTATGTAAGAAAATATCTTTCAATCACTCTCCTTCCCCTAAAGAATCGCTGGGAAAGAGTGGCGGACCCAAACTCAAATGAGCCACAACTGTCCTTACCATACTGAGTTTGCGTTTATGATTCATTGCAGGCATGGAGGAGTTGGAGGGAAGGGAACCCCTCAGATCTCATAGATCCTAATTTGGCCGATGGTTCGAGAATTGAAATATTGAGATGCACTCATGTCGGATTGCTGTGTGTTCAAGAAATTGAGGCTGACAGACCAACCATGGGTGCGGTGGTTTTGATGCTCAGTAGTTACTCCACCACCTTGCCTCTACCATCACGACCTGCATTCATTTTGCCCAGTATCCCTGAATCTAACACAGCTTCACGGGTGATGGTAACTCATTCAATCGATCCAAAATAGAAAAATCCAAGAATCAGTGAACGAGGCTTCTATCACTGAGCTATATCCTCGATGATCACAGATTGGAGTCTAAATTTGTATAAGTCTTCTGTTCCATTGCGGATGGAACATGGAACGACGAGGCAATGTGCCATATCAGTACATCATTTGTTATTGCCTTATTTCATGTGTTGAATGGAATTTGGGATGATTATATGCTGCTATGGTCTTAAAAATGGATGAAGTCTGTCGCTTATATTACTGGCTATAGACGATATGTACTCTGAAAAAGTTTACTTCAATTGCATATTACATTAATGGGAAAGATAATTGAAAGTTACTTTGCATTATGGAAATGTTATTACTCATGTATAAAAATTGAATTTAGATATATCAATTGTTAGTTTCTTATGAGAAAACTACTGAGTATCATGAATCTTTACTGTACTTTCCCGCATGAAATTTTTCGACTAATCTGAGAAATTACTAGCTACTTAAATGTTTGAACTTACTTTTGTATGTGTAAAGTTACTATCAACAATGAGAAGTAGCTACTCTCAACTTGTCATTTAAAAAGTTGGTAAATGAGTAAGATAAAGCTGGCATTTTCATATACTTCAGTAAAAGTTGGTGAGTTATTAATGATCATTTGTTATATAGGCGATCTAATCAATGTCGATGAGTGTTTCAAATAAGAGTTGGTCACCTAGATTTAGTTTGTAATTACAAAGTTAGAAGTTGGGAAATCATTACGAAATTTGGTAATTTAGAGTTTTACCAAATAAACAGAAAAATCAATTATCGTCACTCCATACCATCAATGTAAATGTCGACATCTATGGATTTAATCTTAAAATATCATAATTCGCATGATGACGATCGTGGAAATCATCCTTCGCACTTATGGTATGTCACAAAATTACTAACCCACTTGAGATTTCGTGTGTGCCATTTAATATTCACAGTTAGTTAATACTTGACTTTACATCTCAAATATTATTATTGAATTTAGAAAATTTCGATTATCACATTCGAGGCCAACTCATCATCTACTTTGGATGTCGTTTTTTTTTTAAAGAAAGCCACGTAGACATTAAAATTATATATATATATATATATATATAAAGCCATGTGGAATGAATTGTCGAAATTTGTTAATTGGAGACACTTAAGTGTTCATTATTTCTCCTACTTGACATGTAAGGGTGCACATAACAAAATTTCTATTTTTCTATCTTTTTTTTTTTTCTATTTCATGGAATAGGTTTGAAATAAAAATTCGTTTGATAACGCAATTTTATTTTTCTATTTCTGAAATAGTAGTTAGAGCGTAAAAATCGAAGCCAAAATTTTTTTCTTTTTTTATTTCTAGAATAAAAGTAAGAAATGAAAACTCTTCTCATTATTTACTCTCGTCATTGTCCGCTACTTACCTACCACCTGTGAGATGCTAGACACCCACCACTGATCGTTGGACGCCTGCCACAGGATGTCAGCCACCGAACATCGGACGTTGGCCGCTTGTCGTCACCCCCATAGAAATAGAAATTTTATTCTATTATCAAACACATACATGTTCTAGAAATAAAAATTTTGAATTGTTATCAAATGCATTTCTTTCTTTAGAAATTCGTCAAGAGAATAGAAATTGAAAAATCAATTCTTGGCCAAAAATTGGTTTTTGCTCTAGAAACTTTGTCATGTGCACTCTAAGTGATTTTTGACAAAAAAAATTAACACCAAAGTGAGCACCGTATGAAAATTTGAATGTTGTTACATGTTATTTGCTAACTTATAATGAGCACGAAAAGTGTTAGAAAAGTCATAAACATATTGTAATTATACTAATTTAATCCTAAACCTTTTTAATGATGCAAATTCAATCCTAAGCCTTTTGACATGATGTCAATTCATTTTTAAACCTTTTAATAGTGTCAATTTAATCATAAACCTTTGAACAAGCGCCAATAGTCATAAATCTTTTAACATGGCACTGTCGGCGCTAACATTGACAATTTTTAATAATATTTTTATCATTTTTCAATTTTTAAATTATTTTTCTGATCTTCTTCTTTTTCTTTTTTTCTTTCCTTCCCTTATTTCCTTCCTTTCTTCTTCCCTTAGGCGGTGGTTGGCCACCAGCCATGGTCAGGCGAGTTGAGAGCCCCAATGAGGTTGAACCTTGCCAAATCTAGTGAGGTCATGTTGGCTTGGGTGAGAGCCAGCCTCACCGGATTGGCGAAGGGAGCCCTCATCAAGGCTCAGCCTTGCCTTGGCCAATTGAGGCCAACCCGCTCGGCCATGGCTGATGGTCGGATGGCCATCGCCTAAAGGAAGGAGAAAGAAAGGACAGGAAAAAAAAATAGAAATAACAAAAAAATAAAAATAAAAAAATTATTAAAAATTATTCATATAAGCGTCGACAGTGCCATATCAGCCAGCCGGTATCCATGTTAGCAAAATCCAATTAAAATTAGCCAGAATGACTTAATTAACACCAGTTTATAAGGCTTAGCACTAAATAGACACTATTTCAAGAGGTTTATAATTAAATTATTTAGGACTGACTTGACACTATTAAAAAGTTTATAGTTAAATCGACACAAATGCAATATATTTAGGAATTTTCTAACATTTTTCCCTATGATGAGCTTCGTAGTTAGCACTCAATCTAACCAAAGAAACACTAATTTGCTTATTTTCTCTAAATCTCACCATGTGGTCGCATTTTCACTCTCAATAGAGCTAGTGATTAGTAAGTTTACATACTGTAATATTTATCTACTAACTTATTAGCATGGCTAATTAATTAAACTTGAAGAGAAAAAAGTAAAACACCTGACCGAAGACTCGTTAAATTCATGATACAAATGTTTGACACCTATTCATTCGACGCTCAATGTTCAAATTATACAATATATTAATCATCCATAATTAATTGATAAGTGTATAAGCGAATTGGAAATGTTCACATGACTATTTCAATTTTAAAGAGATACAAGATTGAACGAATGTTACCAAGCTCAACATCCACGAAATAAAAGTTCAAGATACACAATTTGGGTTGTCTACTATTGGATTTTCATGTAAAGTAATTCTCATAGATCTCATGGTAATGTTGAATTGTAATTGTTGTCGATCTCACGGTGTTCCAATAATTTGCTCATTTGGGGGATAAATAAGAGTATTTTTGGTTTTTACTGAAAATGTGCCCAGTTGATTTTTTTTTTTTAATAACAATTTCCTCTAATTTTTCAATTTTTAATCTTTTGGAATTAGAGAATGCCATACGCATCTTTTTCTTCATTTATAAATCTTCTCAGCTTTTTATACTAGGGTCAACCCTAGTCCCACCTTAGACCAACCCAACCTTGCTGATCTTGATCCGCTTTCTAAGGAGATTGGGTTGGTCTTGGTTTTGAGATCTTTGAGTCCTCAGTCACCCTGACTATATATACTATATATTATATATAATATATTTTAGATGTATTATATATTATATATCTAATATATTAGAATATATATTCTAAAGAGTAAATCCTAACTTGAACGATATTAAATGGCATCAAATGGTGTCAAACAACAGTAAATGGCAACAAATGATGTCCTCCTCCTCCAGTACTCTTGTTCTTCTTTCTTTTTTATCCTCTTCAACCTCACCCTGCTCGTCACGCAATGCTCGCCTCACTCGGCACTCCTCATTCGATGCTCACACCACTCGTCACTCGACGTTTGCCCCATTGGCCGCTCGATGCTTGACGCTTGCCCCAATCGTCGCTCAACACCCTCAACGCTTACCGCTTGCCACTCGCCTCTCTTTGCCGGCCTTGTTCGTCATCAAGTAAATCAGAAGGAAACAAAGCCCAGATTAGAAAACCCTCTTCACTTTTGAACAATGCTCACCATTCATCGTTGGCCTCGTGGCTTGCCTCTATTTGCTCACCCCATGGCTCATGGCTTATCCTTGTTGATAGATATGTAATTTAAAATAATAGGTTTGTATTTTTAGGGAATACAAAAAAATAAAAGAAAAAAATTATTGGTTAGTCTTAGATTGACTCTAGAACCAGACTGAACTCATAGAGTCGATCCAATCCTCGGTCCTAGGCTCAATCAGGTCGATCCTCAATCCCAAAAATTAGGAACCAACCTTTACCAAAAATAAAAAATAAAAAATTAGGGACCAACGTTGTGTAAGTTGGTTCTTGGGTTAGGTATTGAACCGGCTCAACTCGAACCATAATCACCCCTACCACCCCCCCCCCTCCCCCTCCCCAAGGTTTCTAGGAAAATATTATTTTTCCATCATTTTATAATTTTACATTTTCAATTTCTTCAAAAACATATGATAAACAATCAGTTTATACTACCTATAAAAAGTTACTTTCTTCGAATTTTCATCAATTAATTCGGTCTGTTAAGAAAATCAATATGAAAATAATAGCATGTGAACTTTTCTCTACAAATTTGACTTATACATATTTCTTTGGACGTCCAATTTCTTCCATCTAATCTACTATTTTCTCAAGTCAACGTACAATTCTGTGCCATACGAAATGAATTATTGAAGATACTTTTTCTACTTTTGAAAAAAATTCTAAGAATAAAACTATGTATTTTTATTAACTTTTCTCATGCGTGCAATCGATCCCATAAAAGCATTCGAGTAGATTATTATGTTTATGGGATTGGGAATTTGTTTTGGAGTTAATTCATTCATAATTTTTTAGATAATTAAATTCAATGTCCCTCCAAAATTCTACATATCAGCCTCACGTTGACCGAAACAGATCCTGTCCCTGTCCCCTCGCACGACAAGCCTGCGAGTTTCCTTGAACTTTCTTCTCCTTGTTCCGACAGTGCTGGAGTTCAGTACTTGGGTCGTTCCCCCGCTGCAGCTCCGAGCCTGCCCACCTCCCGACCGTACAAACGAGAGTTCGCTCGCTACTTTGGGCGACACCCATTTGCACCCTCTTGCTCTGTTCGTAGCGTCGATGGCGGTTCATCTGAGAAAGCTCGCTGCTTTGGGTGCTTCGAGTTCCGTCGCCCACCTTCTTCCCAAGACGAAGCGCCCGGAAAAATTGAATCTTTTGGCTGCGTTCGCTGTGGGTGGCGTTCGGGGCGTGTCCACATGTTCGGCGGATGCGAGTGCTTCCAGGTTTGTCTCGGTCTGAGTGTCGTGCGGCTCATCTGTTCGACGAAATGCGGCTTTGAGTAGATAAATTTGAAAAGAAGATCCGAATGCTGGCAAGTGATATTGGGCTTCGAGCTCTAATGCCCATGTTAGCTAATGTTTGACTTATTTATTTTAAGAAGTTTTAGTTGGTAGATAGATAATGGCCGGAGGAGGATTGCCGATATGTCGTCTAATGTCTTGGCAGAGCAAAAAGCATGAAGCGCGCCAACGATGCATTTAATAGTGGTTAACTCGCATTGTATATGAGGAAGGGATAATTTCCACGTAGGGTCTTATTGTTTACGTTACTCAAAAGTTTAAGCTGAAAAATGCTGTAGCGTGTGTTTTATATGTTAATGCTTATTAAAAGCCATTAAGCATGATTTTCATTCTTGTACCGTGTCTGATAGTCTGATACTAAGTGCGCCTTAGCATTTGATGTGGAATATGAAGTATGTTGGCAGATGTAGGATAATAAGACACTGAACCTACTTTTGCAATCCCCTAAATGAAGATTAGAGGGTGGTGACGGGACAAGTCACCGGGAATTTCTGAGATGTCCAAACGGAGGTGGAACTTTCCATGAGTCTGCCTGCATTGATCCAACTGCAATCATTGAAGTGGGTGCTGTCGTACATCCAAAAGCAGTGCTGGGTCCACATGTACATGTGGGATCAGGAGCAGTTATTGGACCTGCTGTTACGGTTGGCCCGTCAACGAAGATTGGGTAGCATTTACTTCCTTCTCTATATTGGATCACTGCTTGGCTGCATATTGCATCTGTCTGGGTTCAACTCCTTGCCAATTCCCATGACTGTATGTGTTTTTGTTTGTACTTGGCTTGGCTAGACCTTAAGGTTGAGGTTCATATGTTGTCTGGATGCTGTGTATTGCGATGGATGCCTTTGCTTCCCTCTACATAATGGTTAGTCGCGTTTTTGAGGTGGCTCTTTGCAATTATGTCTTTGAACTTGTCCAACTTTTGTTTGTCCATGTACATTACATCGACGTTTTGCAAGCAAGTATATGAAAAGGAGCATATATTATTTCATACTACCACCAGTTGTAGATGTCTTGTTGCCAATCCTGTTTATCTGTTCTCTTTTTAACATTTAAGTTCTTGTGCAAAGCGATCTTTAAGTTGTTTGTCTCTTGATTCCAAAGAGAAATTAGAATATGAATCAGCCTTTTGCTTTCATAGGGCTGGAATGGCCAAATTTTTGGCGGAAAAATTTTGGTTAGTGGATATTGAGCCTTTGACAAGGCAAGTCACTCTTGGGTTCGTCAAAATGTACACCCGTGTCAGTGTGCACACAGTGGGTCTGTGACATCCAAATTTTTTGTTCTGATTTCGATTAGATAAATTTGGCATTTCATTGACGCGACTATAGTGTTTTTCTCTGATTTGGTCACTCACGAGATAACTAGACTAGCTGGGTAAGCTATTAAAGACTTTAAGGCGAATAGACTTGAAAATTCGACCAGGAATCGACTTCTCGATCGTACTCATCTTTATAGATCATTGTTGCACAGTATAAAATCGATTTGAAATCGGAGATAGGTCGATTCGACCGAGAAGAATGACCGATCGTGGGTCACTCCACCAAATTGGGAAATTCTCGTCGAACGGCACTAGATTGATTTTCTTATTGTTTTGGTACCCTGTGTCTGTATTTGAATTCTCGAGATTTTCACAATAATCGAGAGTCGTCAATGTGTCGAGTGGGTTAAGCGCATTAAAGAAAATCGACACGGGTCATTTGTCCTAAAAGTTCTAAAACTACCTAATAAGCGCGTCACACTAAAAAACACCCGAAATGAAATTTCTTCATCAATCTGAGTCCGATTTCAGAAATTAGAGATTCTGTCACATCACAGGTTATTTTAGGAACGTCGATTCAGTCTCAGAAGATTTTTCTAACAACCGAGATTTTTTGGGAAAAAGTCATCGCCGGGTTGTTAAAGTGCAAAAATGCTGGAGATGGTTTTCGATCGCAAAATTGAGATGCAAGATGGGTGATTGGGTGAGGAAAATTATCAATTTGATAATTGATATATCAATTGAAATATTAGAGGCCAAGTGAAAGTGAATCAAGAGAGAATGGTTGTGCAATTGAAGCCATCTCTCTCAAATTCGTAAGCCCCCTTAAGCCTAGCAAAATTGGACCATTTGGGGAGTTGAGTGGTGTATTTATGTGGTTAAATTGCAGCCAAGTGATAAAGCTTCTTGGGCAAGCTTGGACGATATTTTATGTGGAAAAAGTGGGCTTGGTGGAGCCCAACTCTCACCATCTCTATCCATTCCCTCTTTCCCTCCAGCTTTGTGCCTTTCATCCCGTCGATTCCTCATGCTTCTTGTCACGCTTTCATTTCTTTTTCTTTCTGCCCTCATCCCCATTTTCAATTCTTCCTCACGTCTTCTTCCCATGAAGACCGAAGCCCACACCACCGAAATTTCTCCACCGAAGCGTTTCTACTTTATTGTTGCCACTCGTCCAGCTTCAACCGAAGCCCATCTCTGCCACGTTGCTGCTCCCTCTAGCAAGTTTGGTCTCTACCGGTCTTCTTGTTGCCAACCCCATCATCCCCATCCCACCGAAGCTGCTGCATCCTCCGCCAGCTGCCAGCACCACCGGTTCCTTTATGCTTCCACCTTGCCGCTTGAAAGTCCACCAAAGCTGCTGCCGTTCGTCCAGCAGAACCAGCTGATTTCCAACTGCTGCCATCTCGCCGAAGACCGAAGCTCACGGATCCAGCTGCCAGCAAAGCTGAAACCCAGCGTTGTGTCCTACGTTGCTGCTTCAATTTGCTACAGCTCAGCCCACGTTGCAACCTACCGAGCAGTCCAGCGAAAATTCTCCACGGGCCCAAGCGGATTCAATTCAGCCGCAGCAGGCCCAGTTCAGTTTTTCAGTGGCCAAGTCTGCAAGCTTCGGTCCAGCTTCGAAGCCCATGTTCAGTTGTGGTTCAGCCCATTTTGAAGTTGCAGTTAAGCCCATTAATTTCAGTCAGGCCCAATCCATCAGTCTTCAGCCTATTTGAAGCCCGGCCCAATTTAGTGAAGTCCAGCAAGCCTATTTAAAGCCCGCGACCTTGAAGCCCGTTTAGTTCAGTCCATTCTCAGCAGGTCCAAGCCCAAGTTTAAGTCCAGAATTTTCTGTGGGCTTGTAAAGTTTCTTGGCCCGGCCCGAGGGTGCATCGAAGCAGCCAAAAATTTAGGTTTCGGCCGCCGTCGCGGTGATTCGGTCTCCGCTTTTACCCAGTGAATTTTGCTCACTAAAGCCTTCTTATTTTTCTAATTATACTTCAAGGTTGATTAGATTTAATTAAATGCAATTAGGTGGTTAGATTAGAGTGGATTAGTGATTATTAAATAATTGTGATGCATGTTAGACAATTGAATTGTGCAATTAGCGAATAGACATGTGCTAATATTTATTGGATGCTTCTTGGGATTTTTCCCGACCCTTATCGGGTGTTAATTAGGCAATCTGGGCTTAAATGGAATTTTTAGGAATTAAATATTAATTTTCGAAATTAATTATTTAATTATTTATTTTTCAGAAATTAACTGGAATGGCCAATGACCGGGATTTTATGCTGATGATCATGCAATCCGTTTATTTAATTGAGCTTCATATTATGCCAAATTGGAATTATTGTGTTTATTTATTTAATTTTTGAAATTAATTATTTAATTATTTATTTTCCGGAAATTCGACCAGGATGGCCGGTGTCCGGAATCTCGTGCTGATTGTCGTGGAGTGGTCCGTTTATTTATTTGAGCTTTAATTCGTGTCGAATTGATTTAATGGTGCATTTTGAAGTTATGTTCTTAAATAATGCAATTTTGGCTATGTGATTGAGGATTAGTCGGATATCGGTTGTTATTATCGAAAGTGAGTTGGTAAATCACCTAGAGAATGCACGTGGCCCGGTGAATTGGAATGTCACGCCCAGGAAGACACGTTTGGTGATTAGATATGTTACCTTAGCGAAAAGGTGCGCTTAGAGAACGACGCGTGGCTTAAAACTGGAATGTCTTCCTGGAGAGTGCACGTGGCTCGGTGACAGAGTATGGCATCGTAGAAAGGGTCGGCGGGACCGTAAATCCATCAGATATTGAAAGGGTCGGGTGTGACTGTAAATCCATTAGATATTGAAAGGGTCGGGTGGGACTATAAATCCATCAGATATTGAAAGGGTCGGGTGGGACCATAAAGCCATTGAATCTTAAAATGGTCGAGTGGGACCGTAAAGCCATTGAATCTTGAAAGTGCCGAGTGGGGCCGTAAAGCCACTAAATCTAATAAAGTCCACTTATAAATAAGTTGTGTCCTAAGGACCGTGATTCATGATTAGGAATTGAGTTGGAATAGTTGAAATGACCGGAAATGTTTTTGATGATATGTAATCTACTTGGTCAATTGATTGATGATTCGATCTGAGTGTGATTTGATGTGATTCGTTGCCTTGATATGATGTTGTGAATTGATTGATTGAATGGAAATGACCGTGAGTGGTCTTTTTGGCGTGTAATCGACTAGGTCGATTTGTCAGTGATGTGATTGCTTGGATACCTATTTAATCTGTGCTAATATGCAGGTGGAATCTGAGGCCAAGGTAAGTCCTCTGACTCATGTTATGCATAGGCAGCCCTAAGGTGTATTAGTTTACTAATAAGGTCTTAGGGGGTAGAACTTGCTAAAATGTTGTTTCAGTAGTTATTGAATAACCATTTCAGGACTCGTATGAGGAGCCTAAGGAGGAGGAATCTAATGAGGAGATCCTTGTTGAGGAAACCGAAGAGGAGTACGTGGAGAAGGACCCCAAGGATGACCCCGAGTACGACCCGAATGAGGACTGAGATCCCGTCCTGTCTTGTCAGACCTTGTCTACATGTGAATAGATATTAGATCAAACTTACATATATATAGTATTGTAGAATACTATGAGATGCGTGTAAAAATGTGTGGTTTTGAATTTTCAGTATGAAAAATATGGTTTGTTTTTACTATCCCATTGTTTTATTGTCTAGGGATTTATAACTGCTTCCGCATGTGCATATATAAATGAAAGGGTCGGCGATAAATACGTCCTGGGATATCGCTTTCAAAATTGACCAAAATTTGAAGGATAGTCGTGTGACCGAGGGTCGAGGCGTGACAGGGTCCCCTCCCACTATTCGTTAACGAGCCAAGAGTCGGAGGTAACCCCGCCGCATAAAAGGGAGGTAGGAGGGCAGTTGGATTTTTGAGAACTTGGAAGATTTTGATTGAGCCAAGGGTCAAAGTTAGGTGACCACGAGTACAGCTAGGTTGGGATGGGGTGACCAACTTACAGTATGGTGTAGTCAATAGTACTGACCTTTTGAAATTTCCTAGTGTACCAAAACTATCGCCTAGCAAATGTATATAAATAAATAAGAAATGAAGTTGCCTAGTTTATAGAAGTCCCTGTACACCCCAGTATTACTTTAGTTATTTACGCTTTTGTATGCTTAAGAAAAGTGAAACGAAAATGATAATTGCGCTAGTAGCTCTACATTAGTTGTGACGTGCTGAGAGCGTCACAGTTCTAATGGTATCAGAGCATAGGTTTGACTAGAGTGATAAGTTACATTAGCAATTGAAGGAGCTAGGATGAACGCTTGTGATAAGATACTAAATGCATGTGCTTGAATTATTTTGGACAACGGGTGATGGACTGTCACTTGTAAACCGCAGGTAACAATTTCAAGTTACCTGTGTATTTTAGTGACATGCATATGTTACTGATGCAATTTTGCTTATGGTTATACAATTAGAAATACCGGGTGACTAATCGTTTACATGGGTAATGCTTAGGAATTTGTAGGGAAACACGGTGAGGTCAAGAAGTTCTCCATCGAGGACGGAGGCCAACACTTCGAAGGCAGAACCTCAGATGGAGGATTTCTTACAAGCATTTGCTAACAAAAGAAACTTGATGGAGAAACAAGCCCAACAGTAACCTGAGGTGAAACATAGCACCCAAGGACTGGTAGGACAATTTTTGAAAATAAAGTCACATTCCTTCACTGGCATTGGAAGCCTAGAAAAGGCATAACAATGGATTGATGAAATGGAGAAAATCTTTCAATTGTTGAATTGCTATGACAACGAGAATATAACTTTGGTTGAGTACCAACTGGAAAGAAACGCCAAGCATCGGTGGAGGGCCTCTAGGGTCGCAATCTTCTCGATCTACACAATAGTAAAAATGCATGAATTTGTTAAGGCTTTCTACAAAAAGCATTTCTCTTACTGCGCTAAGGACATGAAGATAATAGAATTTATCTAATTGGACTTAAAGGAGCTGACTGTAAACCAATATGAAATGGAATTCTCTAAACTCTCCAAGTACGCTCCTAGATTGGTAAAGGATCAAGAAGAGAAAGTTAAGAAATTTCTAAAAGGTGGACATTAGAAAACAACTATTGCCCTTAACATCAAGGACTATAATGAAATTTACAAGCAAGCCCGGCTTGTAGAATAAAAATTGATGAGGGAACAGATAGAAAGTGAACAAAGAATTGGGTTTGGATATTAGATGGCACCATGTTATGTTCGACAAGACAAGAGGCCCCACCCATCTCAAGGATAGGTTGGCCCTTCTCATAAGAAGCGAAATTTCAAAAAATTTGGAGAAGCCGAGAAAGGCCATGCAATGAATCAAGTACTTTACCAGAATGAACCATGCCAAAGTTGTGGTGGACGGCATGGGCGGAGACCCTATTAGGATTCGAGGAAATGTTTTGAGTGTGGTCAACGAGGCCACATTAGGAGGGACTGCTCCTAGGAGAGGACCCAAGTGAATGCTAGCCCTACATGACTAGCACAATAGCACCCGAGCAAAGCATCTCAACAAGGAAATCACAATGGCCACCAACTCTGAAATGAGTATACGTGATCGCTCAAGAAGAAGCGAAGGCTTCCAAAACTGTTAATATTGTCCCTTCACCTGCTTGTCAAATTTCGCATGTTGTTCCTAATTTGAATTAAACAAGAAAAAGGGTGTTGAAGTATCTCACTTGTCTAGCTCTTTATATACATATGGCCTCTTAAATCTTTGGATTAGATGAGAATACTAATTTAGAATGCGCTTTTATTCAATTCTATGACGACACTTGTTGTTGTTGTTGTTGTTCTTATTCTTTCTTCTTTGTTTTTCTGGTTCGGATGCTAGCTGCGGTGTCGCTCTTTGATTTACTAATATGTATTTTTAGAATGAATTCTCGTGTGAAGTGCTATAAGCACCGAGAGACTAATTTAGTAATAAGTTTGTCGATCATTGTTAATCATTGGCATTTTTTATATTTCGGGTTCGACCTTATTCTCTTTTGGGTTGCTTTAATTTTGTAATAAAAAAAACAACTTAATATTTATTTATATATATTGATAATATCTTGTTTATAGCACCTCAGTATCTCATTTCGGGAATTAAATTTCATCATTACCGGTGTCCCGTCACAATCGCTGTAGCGTCACGATCAGGATTTCTCTTAAGCCGGTCAAAGTCAACGGTCAAGCCCGCCGGCAGAAGTCAAAGCCGTGTCCCTTCCCGCACCGAATCCCCGCCCCCCTTCTCTCTCTCTGACAGAACTGAAACTCAAGACAAGCTTCCGATTATCGCTCCGCCGCGTTCCGCCGTCCCCCTCCTCCTCTCGCTCCTCGCCCTCGCCGCCTCCGCCCATGGCGCCGACCCTCTCGACCACGTCTGTGGGACCAACGGCAACTTCACCGCCAACGGCACCTATGGGGACAACCTCAACGCCCTCCTCACCTCCGTCGTCGCCGCCGCCGCCGCCGACGACTACGGGTTCTACAACCTCTCCGCCGGCGGCGGGAGCGCCTTTTCCGTCAACGCCATCGCCCTCTGCCGGGGCGACGTCGCGACCGCCGACTGCCGGAGCTGCCTGAACGACTCCGCCCCCGAGATCGCCCGCCGGTGCCCGTTTTTGAAGGAGGCGATCATCTGGTACGACAAATGCATGCTCCGGTACTCGAACCGCTCCATTTTTCGGACCATGGAGGACTCGCCCACCTTCTACCTGTGGAACCCCAACGACGTCAACAACAACGTCGATCAGTTCAATCAGGTTCGGAATCGGAAAGTTCAGCTTTTGCATGCTCATGATCGGCATCTTTCGTTTGAACAAACACTTGCATTGCATTTCGCTTGTTTCCATGAAAGCAGAGTGCATCATGCTTCTTGACGCGTTGACTTTGCTTACTTCATGGGAACTTTCCGTAGTTTTCGACGTAGTAAACCATGAGAATCCTCGTCTCCAATCAACGACATGCCCGACGATGCGGATCGGTTAGATCTGGTTGCTGTTTGAGAGCAATTCTTGCCGGTTTAGCTGCACTTTGTAATTCATCATAGCCCTTTTGAGGTGCTAGACAGTGTCCGGAAGAGCCCATGGTTATATCATGGGGCTGATTATGATTTTGTTTTCTTGTTCCTTTTTGTATTGTCTCTGCAACTTGTTCTCAGAGAATGTGTTTTTTACTTCCTTTCGTCTTGAATTGTTGAACTTTATGTTTGAGGGTAGTCTGAGCTCAAAGGAGCATTTTATTTTAGGTATCATTCTTGGATAGCAGCTAGCAATTCATATTGCATCAAGATTGAGTAGGATTTTATGGTGCGGGTTGTGATAAAGTACTAATTCTTGTCTTCTTGTCCCGATGGTAGCTTATAGTTTTGATTCTGTTTTCTAGGTTTTGAGGAATCTGACGGATAGTTTGAGAGACCGAGCTGCAAGTGGCAATTCGACAAAGAAGTTTGCTGTCGGAAACGCAAAAGCTCCAAACTTCCAGACTCTGTTTGGACTTGTGCAGTGCACTCCAGACTTGTCACAGTCACAATGCGACGATTGTTTAGTGAGCGCTATTGGACAAATTCCTCAGTGTTGTGATCGGAAACAAGGAGGAAGGGTTATTTACCCCAGTTGCAATATCAGGTTTGAAGTATACCCTTTTTTTGATTCTTCGGCTTATGAGTCGCCACCATCACCACCGCAATCGCCAGTATCTCCTCCACCTCCTCCAACGAATAACCCACCCGCTAAAGGTACTTTCTTTTAATGCACGCTTACCTATGCCGGAGCATTCTATTTGTGTTTTCAATTGTCTGTAGGACAAACATGATAATAAATGTGAGCAAGCATGCTTTCAACTTCAATGAGCTCCTTTTACAAACAAGAGACTCCTTCCCCTGCTCCTCCTCCTTTGAGTATGGCCGCATTAAGTGTATTTTAAAGCACAATGTAATTTAATTTTTATTCTTGGTGTAATAAGTTCCTGAGACACTTATGTTTCCTCTTGAATGAGGTATAATCATGAAATAAGTAGCAGATGAGAAATTAATGAGATTTTTGATGCATCATGGGTCTTTCTTTCTTTGGATTTAAGTATCACCGTCTGAAGTAATTTCATCAGGAAACTGATAGAATAACACCAAGGACTGCTTTAAATGTGCAACCCCTCCTAAAATCTGTTATTGGTAATTGGGTCTAAACACTGTTCCCTGCGAGTTTTTTGTCTAACATGAGAGCTTTTCCTTTTTCAGGAAAGGATACTAACTCAGGTCGTATTGCCCTCATTATCACAATCCCAGCTGTTGGATTATCTCTTTTAAATGCTGGAATATTGTGCATCTGTTTGAGGTCAAGAAGATTGAAGAAAAATTTCGAAAGTAAGTTCTCATTACTTTTGGGTGACTGATTTTCATAAAATACTGGGTGAATACAACCTATGTGAAACAGATTAGCAGCCAATAGGTTAAGCTTTGATGTTCTGAAGCTAGTAACTTTCCAGAAATTCAGAGGACGGTGATTTCTGACTGAATGAGGAAAGATTCAGTGAGGACTATAGATACCAAAGTTCCCATATTGCTCTGGAAAATCTTTTATTTGCTAGCATCACCTAGAGGCTAAGTTTTCCTTAGAATGGATTATCTGTTAATTAAGAATGAATTACTATTAACTGTTAAGTCAGCAGACGGGCTTACTGATAGTGTGGAATTAGACAATAAGCTACTTTGGATTTTCCACTTTGTAGCTGTACCTGTAGATGAAATCAGAAATGCAGAATCCCTGCAGTTCGACTCGAATACCATCAGAGAGGCAACAAATGACTTCTCTGATGCAAATAAGGTGGGACAAGGTGGATTTGGCATAGTTTACTAGGTAATCACCACAAATTGTTCATTCATAAAATAACAGAGAATTTGAAACATTCACATGTATATGGCTACTTTTTGCATTCTTTTTCAAGGAACATTGGCCAATGGACAAGTTATAGCAGTAAAAAGGCCGTCTGTAGATTTGGGACAAGGTAATCAAGAATTTAAGAATGAGGTCCTCTTGGTTGCAAGGCTTCAACACCGGAATTTGGTTAGGCTCTTAGGATTTTGCCTGGAGGAAAGAGAAAGGCTTCTTATATATGAATTCGTACCAAACTCAAGCCTGGATCACTTTATATATGGTACGATCATGCCATTTTTGTTCCAGCATTATCTGACTTAAGAGTAATTGAAGTGCATGTTCTTGCCAATCTGCATTTGAAAAGTCACCTCGCGCTAGTCACGTCACTATAATTTTTCATCAATATACTATGTAGATCCTGTTAGGCGTAGCCAGCTAGGTTGGCAAAGGCATCAAAGGATAATAGGGGGCATTGCTCGTGGGCTTCTTTATCTTCATGAGGATTCTCAACTTCGAATCATTCAACGGGATCTTAAAGTGGGCAATATTTTGCTTGATGCAGAGATGAACCCTAAAATTTCAGATTTTGGTACAGCAAGGCTATTTGCAGTGGATCAAACTCAAGACGCCACAAGTAGGGTTGTTGGCACTTCGTAAGTAATACATAGCAGAGTATCTTAAAATAAATCCAGTTATATTTCCTGCGCTCTTCTCCATATAATTTGAATAGCTAGCAGATGTAAAGGCACAGCATCTTAAGTGGAATTGCGTTGAAAGTGCTAATTATTCCTGTGATGCAGTGGGTACATGGCTCCAGAGTATGCAATGCATGGATTGTTCTCAGTCAAGTCAGATGTCTTTAGTTTTGGGGTGTTGCTACTAGAGATTATTAGTGGTAAAAAAAGTAGCCGCTTCTGCAATGGGAATACCACGGAGGGCCTTCTTAGCTATGTAAGAAAATATCTTTCAATCACTCTCCTTCCCCTAAAGAATTGCCGGGAAAGAGTGGCAGACACAAACTCGAATGAGTCAAGCAACTGTCCTTACCATACTGAGTTTGTGTTTATGATTCATTGCAGGCATATAGGAGTTGGAGGGAAGGGACTCCCTCATATTTCATCGATCCTAATTTGGCTGGTGGTTCGAGGACCGAAATGTTGAGATGCATTCATGTTGGATTGCTGTGTGTTCAAGAAATTGAGGCCGACAGACCAACCATGGGTGCGGTGGTTTTGATGCTCAATAGTTATTCCACCACCTTGCCACTACCATCACGACCTGCGTTCATTTTGCCCAGTATCCTTGAATCTGACACAACTCCGCTGGTGATGGTAACTCATTCGAATCAATCCGAAAACAGAGAAATCCAAGAATCAGTGAACGAGGCTTCTATCACCGAGCTATATCCTCGATGATCACATATTGGAGTCTATATTTGTGTAAATCTTTTGCTTCACTGTGGATGGAACGACGAGGCAATGTGCCATATCAGTACATAATTTGATAATGCATTATTTCATGTGTTGAATGGAATTTGGGATGATTATATGCTGCTATGGTCTTTAAAAATGGGTGATATCTATTGCTTGCATTACCGGTATAGACGGCATTTACTCTGAAAAAGTTACTTCAATTGCATTTTATATTAACGGAAAAGATATTTGAAAGTTTACTTTGCATTATATTTGAACAACGAGGCAATGTGCCATGTGCCAAAACTTGGCACATGGCACACTTAAATACCCAAAGTTACTTTGCATTATAGAAGCAAAAATACAAGTGCTAAAATTTGACACGGATGGACACTTAAGTGTGAAACTTTCCGAAAAATATACTTAATTGCTACTTTTTTTGAAAAATTGGACAGTTAATGTGATATCCGGATTTTTTGTTTGACAAAATAGCGAGCCTCAAATGTTGCCATGTTATTGAACTCACCACGCCACGTTAATGAACTCGCCTTTGGCACCATCAAGACAACTCAAACTGTCAAGTTGACATTGTCGCAACGCGCCACCGTCACTCCGTTGTCCTGTGCTGTGTGGTTGAGCCGCCATCCGAACAAGTCACCAGGTCTAGCGATCACCTCGCATTGCCAAGCCCACTATTAAATTCCATCACCAGATTTTTCGTGCCTCGCTTCAGCATTCCCGGTCATGGTTGAACCACCTTGGCCATCGGACCGCTGCCGCGACAACCACCAACACTAACACCGCCTCAACCTACCGGCCAGCAGCCCACATCAGCCCACAAGTGCCCCATGTCAAGCCACCAACGCCCAAGGACACCTCGGCCGGTCTAGGGAACCGGCTGTCCGTTTTCAAGCGCCTCCACCAACGACACTCGTCGGCACCGAGAGAACGCAACTCCAACGGCACCGCTTGAGGACCCCAAAAGAAGTCGCTACACTTCTTCCTCTCTTTATTCTTTCGGCAGATTACCTCTCCTCACCGTTCTTCCTCAGCAACTCACTAGTTTTCCATCTGCTGCTCACAACAAGCAGTCACCACGTGCTTCGTTCAACAGCCAGCGAGGAACAGCCCCTCTCCTCAACTTGAAGCTAGGGGCAGCCCTTTCCTTGCAACTCAACCAAGCCGTCGCTACCGCCAGCCTCACCTCAGTCCCACCGAGACGTCACTACAATCCACGAGGACTCGAGACTAGTAGATATCCTCCGTTCTATCCTATAACAATTGACTGTTGTTTGACGAGGATGGTTTCCTAAAAATCCCGTAGGCATTGTCTGGATTCTCATTTGATCGAAAGTTTCGATCGCGTTACCTAGCTAAATTGTTGAATTCGAAATAATCAAGTTCGCGGTTGTATTGTAGAATGCATAGTTGGCCGAGATCTAGCACGTACGGAAACTGAGGTGGCTGAATTCCTAAGCAAAACTAATACCTGGATTGAAGACAAATTCGGATTCTAGCCCAACCCCGAGTTTTGCTAATTATGTACTGACTAGGGTGATGTGAATTTCATGGGGTGTTCTTCTCTTATTGGCTGCTCTACGACATACTTTAATTTCAGAATTTTTGAACTTCGTACGACAAAACCATATTTGAAAAACTACGGGGTTCGAAATCTGTTTTCGAGGTCACTAAACCAACCTCTACTTGCTTTCGATTTTCCAAAAATTTTTTGGTCAATAATTTTAATACATGTCCTTCATAAAAGTTGTAGAATACATCCTCTAATACTGCATATTAAATTTCCATGATTTTTTGGTCTCATTTAGCCTACGAAATATGTATTTTACTTCTCTATTACATTCTGGAAATTTTTACTATTGTGGGCCTGAATTACAAAAATTATTTAGAATTATACAAGTTGAATCGGACTTTGAGTTCCTCACAAAAAATGTCTCTCTAGATCTTGTCTACCTCATATTAAAGTTTCATAATTTTGAAACCCGTTTACCTAGACAACAGGTATAGTTTCTAAAGGCACGTGGAACGTCTTATAAGGCTAGTTTGGGGCCTAGGGTGTGGGATTCTTTTTGCAGTTCACCTAATATCAGCACGAGTGAGTTTATATTAGTCTAGGGGTTTAACAAAGACTGAGGATTCGTTAGATTCATGCTCGAGTCATTGGATAGTAGTAACTTCAACATGATTTTAAATTGAATTATGGAATTACTACATCATGATGTGGATGTGTGACTAAGAATGTTGTAGGTACTTGGGACGACGATGCCTTGGGTTGTAGTAGGGATGCCTGGAGGAGTAACTAAGTTCCTCCAAATGTCTGGGGGTCTAACGCCAGTCCCTAGATGTCCTCGCGATGTTGGGTGGGTGTGAGATGCTCGGGGGGTTACGGGGTTCCTGAATTCAACCTTGGTACTTTTAAATTGAGTTAATGCTTTTATTGATCTATGTCATTTTGAAAAGGTTCTCAGCTAAGATGATAATGGCTATACTTTATACTAAGGTTGTCTTTGTCAAACGGTGAAATCCATGTATTATAGATCGGTGGACCTTCCGCTTGCTGGGTTTAGACTCACTGGTTGTTGACTTTATCTTTTTAGATCAATAGAAATGTTGATCTATGGTTCGTTATGGGGTACCGGTCAATTTCACTTGGCAAGAGGACGAATTCATAGACCTTGGTTTCCTAGATACGCTTTTCATCCGGATCAAGACTCATTTGGTCATGGACATTGAGCCTCCCACGAGGCAAGTTACTCTTGGGTTCGTCGAAATGTACGCCCACGTTAATGTGTGCATGGTGAGTCCCCTCCCACTGTTCGTCAACGGGCCACGAGACGGAGGCAACCCCGCCGCATAGAAGGGAGGTAGGAGGGCAATTGGATTTTTTAGAAATTGGAAGATTTTGATTGAGCTAGGGGTCAAGGTTAGGCAACCACATGTACAACTAGGTTGGGATGGGGTGACCGACTTACAATACGGTGTAGCCAGTAGTACTGACCTTTTGAAATTTCCTAGTGTACCCAAACTATCACCTGGCAAATGTGTATAAACAAATAAGAATTGAAGTTGCCTAGTTTATAAAAGTCCCCGTACACCCCAAGATTACTTCTTTACGCTTTTGCATGCTTAAGAAAAAGTGAAACGAAAATGATAACTGCGCTAGTAGCTCTACATTAGTTGTGACATGTTGAGGGTGTCAACTCTAATGGTATCAGAGCATAGGTTTGACTAGAGTGATAAGGTGCGTTAGCAATTGAAGGAGCTAGGATGAGTGCTCACGATAAGATACTAAATGCACATGTTTGAATTATTTTGGACAACGGGTGATAGACTGTCACTTGCAAAGTATAGGTAACAATTTTAAGTTACCTGTGTATTTCAGTGACATGCATATGTGACTGATGCGATTTTGCTTATGGTTATACGATTAGCAATACTGGGTCACTAATAGTTTATGTGGGTAATGCTCAGGAACTTGCACGGAAACATGATGAGGTCAAGAAGTTCTTCTCCATTGAGGATGAAGGCCAACACTTTGAGGGTAAAACCTTGGATGGAGGATTTCTTACAAGCACTTGCTAACATAAGAAACTTGATGGAGAAGCAAGCCCAACAGCAACTTGGGGCAAAACATCGCACCCAATGACTAGTAGAACAATTTCTGAAAATAAATTTACCTTCCTTCACTAGCATAGGAAGCCCAGAAAAGGCAGAAAAATGGATTGATGAAATGGAGAGAATATTCCGATTGTTGAACTGCAATGACACCGAGAATTTAACTTTGGTTGAGTACCAATTAGAAAGAAACGCCAAGCATTGGTGGAGGGCCTCTAGGGACACAACCTTCTCTATCTATACAGTAGTAAAAATGGATGAATTTGTTAGGGCTTTCTACAAAAAGCATTTCTCTAACTACGCTAAGGACAAGAATATAATAGAATTTATTAACTGGACCTGAAGGAGCTAACTGTAAACCAATATGAAGCGGAATTCTCTGAACTTCCCAAGTATGGTCCTAGATTGGTAGGGGATCAAGAAGAGAAAGCTAAGAAATTTCTAAAGGGCTTGAGGACAGACATTTGAAAACAATTGTTGCCAAAGGTGTGGAGTACCGTACCAAAATGAACCATGCCAAAGGTGTGGTGGACGGCATGGGCAGAGACCTATTAGGATTCGAGGAAATGTTTTGAGTGTGGTCAATGAGGCCACATTAGGAGGGACTGCTCTTAGGAGAGGACCCAAGTAAATGTTGGCCCTACATGACTGGCACAATAGCACTCGAGCTAAGCATCTCAGCAAGGAAAATCACAATGGCCACCAACTCGGGGACGAGTATACATGATCACTCAAGAAGAAGTGAAGGCTTCCAAAACTGTTACATGTGTATATTGTCCCTTCATCTGTTTGTTAAATTTCACATGTTGTTCCTAATATGAATTAAGCAAGAAAAAGTGTGTTGAAGTATCTCACTCGTCTAGCTCTTTACGTACATATGGCCTCTCAAGTCTTTGAAATAGACTTTTTAATAGTGAAAATACTAATTTAGAATGCGCTTTTATTCAACTCTATGATGACACTTCTTGTTGTTGTTGTTGTTCTTCTTCTTCTTCTTTGTTTTTCTGGTTCAGATGCTAGCTGTGGTGTCGCTCCTTGATTTATTATTATTTATTTTTAGAATGAATTCTAATGTGAAGTGCTACAAGCACCGAGAGACTAACTTAGTAATAAGTTTGTTAAATCATTGCTAATCATTGGTTGTTGCGACCTACCCCTCGGGGGGAGGGAACAGGTTTAAGGGTATTGCCTAAATGATAGACCTAAGGCCCATGATTAGGCACGGACTCTCCCAAGTCCATACCCCGCGCAACGTTGAGATATTCTTAAAAATTTTACAATAAGGAGTCGCCACTAGCCTATTAGGGTCGGCTAAAAACCAAGTGAGGCATGGGAGTTTAGCTCACTTCCTACGTAACTAGAAAATTTAGGATCGGGGACTTGATTACACTAATTGACCAATTAGTGCCATTTCGATACCTAATCTTGTTCATTTTAACAAAATGACTTTTGACAGGCAGTTTGGATTGATTTTACTTATCCACTAACATATTAAAGTGATCATACGGGTGCAATCTAAACACATACTATTAAACATACCATAAGTACTATTAAACATACCATAAGACTATACACATACCATTAAACGTATCCACTAACATCAAAGCTAACAATGTCCTAATTACCATAAGACTACAAACATACCACTAAACATAACAAGATATGCAATCTAAACATGCGATGTAATCAAAATAAATGCATAATTACACTTAAAACGAAAATACATAGCAATTTCCAACCAACCCAAACAATTTTTGATTTTTCGAAATTTTTTAATATTTAATTTTATATTATTTTAATTATTTTTTAAATTTAAAAAAAAAAAATTGGGGGCCGAATCGGGTCGGATCCAGTCTGACCCAACCCGGTTCGGCCCGGTCAGCAGAGTCGGGTCCGGTCGGAGACCGGACCCGGATTCGGTCCGGCTGGGGAGACGGATTGATTGGCCCGCTCGGAAAAGAGCAAGGCCCAATCGGGCCTTCAACTAAATTCGGATTAGGCCTAACCAGCAGGCCCGATCTGGTCTAAGTTTTTTCGTTTTAAAATGAAGCCCGTAAGCCCAATGTACTAAAACGGCCCAAAACGAAGCCCATTTTTCTTTTCCTATTTTCAGCCCTTTTGTTTTCTTTTGTTTTTTTTTGTTTTTAATTTCTTCTGCTCCTTTAGGCGTCTCCTTCGATCTTCTTCTCCCGCAGCCGCAGCATGCCGAAGCTTCTGCAGCGCCTCCGCCGGACCGACGCCAACTATACCGCGAGTACTGACCGCCCTAAAGAAAGTCGCCGGGCCACCGCCTGGCGTCGGTGGTTCTGTCCGACCGACGCCGAGCACCGCCGGTCGCTAGTCAGCCGGCGTTCCGAGAGGCACCGGGTAGACCCCGGCAAGGCGCGCACTTCATCTTACCCGAACAGCGCGAAGGAACCTACCGAAAAGCTAGGAAAACAGCGGGAATGGTGCGTGACAACAGTATAATCCTGAGCAACGCAGAGAAACCAAGAGCCAAGCTCCAATCAAGGGTTGGGTTCGGCCATCTCAAAGATGCATTTCGTCGAACAGCTACTGGGCACTACCAAACTCAAAGGTTTCTGGTTCAACCGAGCCTCGACGCGCTTTAGGGGTCTTCGAACATGACGTACGAGGAAGACAGGAGCAAAATGCAAAGGCGACATGGACCGGAGCTCACGCGAACCGGTCGGCCGCGAGCTTCGGTCCGGCGTTTTCCAGAAACGAGGCCAAGGGGTTCAGGAGACCTACCTTGTCTGGTGGCGGGCTACGGCGGACGATGGCGGGCGGACGGACCTCTGGCGACAACGAGCTACTCCCTCGAGCTCTCTGGTTCGGTCTCTCCCCTTTGAACTCCCACTCCGCTTCTCTGTGTGTTGCGGTCTACTGGGCTCCGGTGGGGTTGGAGGCGAAGGGCGACTCCGGCAACAATCAATGGCAGTAGTCAACCGTTTAGAGGGATCCTCTCTTCCTCGCGCCTGTCCTCTCTCTGGTTTCTTTTTGGGTGTTTTCTCTCTCGCGTGTCTGTGGTGTCGATTCTGTTTCCCCCTCGCTCGCTCTCGGCTTCGTCTCTCCTTTGGTGCCGATTCCCCCTCCGGTTTTATCCTCGGCCAGCAAGCGCGCATGGCCTCTGCAACTGCCAGCTTGCCGGCCGGACTGCCCCCCAATCCGCGGATCACGCCGCTCACCTACCACCGATCCCCTTGCTCCCTCTGTCGCTGCTCTGTTTCTGTTTTTTTCTTTTGCAGGTCTTGCAGCGAAGACCGGTTGGGGGAGACGACCAACTCGGTCGCGGGCTAGGCTGAAGGAGGAAATGGGCTGGGCCGGGCCCAGCGCAGGGGAAAAAAAAAAGGAAAGGGATGGGTCGGGCCAAGGCTGAATTCGGGCCGACCCGACTGATTTCGTTTTTTTTTTCTTTAAATAATTTAATTAAATAATAATTTTTTTTAAAACTTTCTTTGGTGACTAATTCCTAACATTTAATGCTACTTTAAATTAATTAATTTAGGTGAAAAATTAGGTGTCGACATTGGCATTTTTTTTATATTTCGGGTTCGGCCTTGTTCTCTTTTGGGTTGCTTAATATAGTAATAAAAAAAAGACTTAAGATTTATATATCTATATATTTCGGGTCAAAGTCAACGGTCGAGTCCGCCGGGCCGGGCAGAAGTCAAAGTCAGGCGCTGATTGGTTCAAAGCCGTGTGCCACCCGCACCGGATGCCCACCCCCTTCTCCCTCCCTCTCTTTCCGACAGAACTGAAACTCAGACAAGCTTCCGATGATCGCTCCGCCGCGTTCCGCCGTCCTCCTCCTCCTCTCGCTCCTCGCTTTCGCCACCTCCGCTCATGGCGCCATCTGCGGGAGCAACGGCAACTTCACCGTCAACAGCACCTACGGGGCCAACCTCAACACCCTCCTCGCCTCCGTCGCCGCAGCAGACGGTCGCGGCTTCTACAACCTCTCCGCCGGCGGCGGGAGCCCCGACTCCGTCAACGCCATCGCCCTCTGCCGGGGCGACGTCGGGGCCGCCGACTGCCGGAGCTGCCTGAACGACTCCGCCGCCGAGATCGCCCGCCAGTGCCCGATGCAGAAGGAGGCGATCACCTGGTCCGACAATTGCATGCTTCGGTACTCGAATCGGTCCATCTTCGGCGTGATGGAGGTTTCGCCTTCCTTGTACATGTGGAACGTCAACAATGTCTCCAAAAACGTCGATCAGTTCAATCAGGTTCGAGAAGAGATCAATATGTTTTTCTTTTTTTTTTTTTTTCTCTTCTCGAAAACGGATAGTGTTTCTTTACATGTTTCAAACTGGTGAACTATGCGCCAGATCAGTGTTCTATTGACAATGTGCCTTTTCGAGTCTATAATTCATGGTTTCAATGCACTTTGTAATGGTTTGCCTCTCTTTTGACCCATTTATTTTTATAATTCATCCTGGTTTTACTGTCTCTGCAATTTTTCTCAGGGGGATGTGTTCTTTTCTGTCTTGAATTCTTGAACTTTATGTTTCCTGTAAGCCATTAAGATTTGCACATTGCTTGTCAGGGAATTGTAAGCTCACAGGAGCATTTGATTCTGGGTATTATTCTTGGATAGCAGCTAATAGTTCACACTGCATAAAAGTTAAATAGGTGTTTGTGGATTCTATGTTTTGGGTAGTGACAAAGTACAAATTCTTGTTTTCTTCCTCAGACAGTAGCTTATAGTTCTGGTTGTTTTTTACAGGATTTGAGAAATCTGACGGATGACTTGAGGGACCGA
This sequence comes from Eucalyptus pumila, assembly GCA_016097595.1. Lineage (NCBI taxonomy): Eukaryota > Viridiplantae > Streptophyta > Magnoliopsida > Myrtales > Myrtaceae > Eucalyptus > Eucalyptus pumila. The sequence continues at coordinate 10,123,219 of CM027849.1, forward strand.
GCTGCAAGTGGCAATTCCACCAGGAAATTTGCGGTTGGAAATGCGACAGCTCCAAACTTCAAAACTCTGTTTGGACTCATGCAATGCACTCCAGACTTATCGCAGCTACAATGCGAGGATTGTTTGACGAGAGCTGTTGGAGACATTCCTCGGTGTTGTGATCAGAAAGAAGGAGGGAGGGTTATTTACCCCAGTTGCAAAATCAGGTTTGAAGTATACCCCTTTTTTGATTCTTCGGCTTATGAGTCGCCAGAGTCACCACCACTGGCACCACAAGTTTCTCCTCCGCCTCCTCCAACGAATAACACATCCACTAAAGGTACTTCTTTTTAATGTATACTTAACTATGCCAGAGCATTCTATCTGTGTTTTCAATTTACTGTAGGACAAACATGGTAATAAATGTGAGCAAGCATGCTTTCAAATTCAATGAGCTCCTTTTACAAACAAGAGACTAGGGGTTGTAAGTCTCCTTCCCCCGCTCCTCCTCCTTTAAGTATGGCCGCATTAAGTGTATTTTAAAGCATGATGTAATTTAATTTTTTATCTTTGGAGTGATAAGTTCCTGAGACACTTATGTTTCCTCTTGAATGAGGTATAAGCATGAAATAAGTAGCAGATGAGAAATTAATGAGGTTTTTGATGCATCATGAGTCTTCCTTTCTTTCGATTTAAGTATCACCGTCTGAAGTAATTTCATCAGGAAACTGACAGAATAACACCAAGGACTGCTTTAAATGTGCAACCCCTCCTAAAATCTGTTATTGGTAATTGGGTTTAAACACTGTTCACTGCGAGTTTCTTGTCTAACATAAGAGCTCTTCCTTTTTCAGGAAAGGATACTAACTCAGGTCGTATTGCCCTCGTTATCACAATCCCAGCTGTTGGATTCTCTCTTTTAATTGCTGGAATATTGTGCATCTGTTTGAGGTCAAGAAGATTGAAGAAAAATTTCGAAAGTAAGTTCTCATTACTTTTGGGTGACTGATTTCATAAAATACTGGGCGAATACAACCTATGTGAAACAGATTAGCAGCCAATAGGTTAAGCTTTGATGTTCCGAAGCTAGTAACTTTCCAGAAATTCAGAGGTCGGTGATTTCTGACTGAATGAGGAAAGATTCAGTGAGGGCTATAGATATCAAAGTTCCCAGATTGCTCTGGAAAATCTTTTATTTGATAGCATCACCTAGAGGCTAAATTTTCCTTAGAATGGATTATCTGTTAAATAAGAATGAATTACTATTAACTGTTAAGTCAGCAGACGGGCTTACTGATAGTGTGGAATTAGACAATAAGCAACTTTGGATTTTCCACTTTGTAGCTGTACCTGTAGATGAAATCACAAATGCAGAATCCCTGCAGCTCGACTTGAATACCATCAGAGAGGCAACAAATGACTTCTCTGACGCAAATAAATTGGGACAAGGTGGATTTGGTGTAGTTTACAAGGTAATCACTGCAAATTGTTTATTCATAAAATAACAAATAATTTGAAACATTCACATGTATATGGTTGCTTTTTGCATTCTTTTTCAGGGAACATTGGCCAATGGACAAGTTATAGCAGTAAAAAGGCTGTCTGTAGATTTGGGACAAGGTGATCGAGAATTCAAGAATGAAGTCCTCTTGGTCGCAAGGCTTCAACACCGGAATTTGGTTAGGCTCTTAGGATTTTGCCTGGAGGGGAGAGAAAGGCTTCTTATCTATGAATTCGTACCAAACTCGAGCCTGGACCACTTTATATATGGTATGATCATGCCACTTATGTTCTAGCATCATCTGATTTATGGGCAATTGAAGTGCATGTTCTTGCCAATCTGCATTTAGAAAGTCACCTTGCGCAAGCTACATCACTATAACCATTTGTCAATATACTATGCAGATCCTGTTAGGCGTAGGCAGCTGGATTGGGAGAGGCGTCAAAAGATAATAGGAGGCATTGCTCGTGGGCTTCTCTATCTTCATGAGGATTCTCAACTTCGAATTATTCATCGGGATCTTAAAGCGAGCAATATTTTGCTAGACGAGAGATGAACCCTAAAATTTCAGATTTTGGTACAGCAAGGCTATTTGCGTTGGATCAAACTCAAGACGCCACAAGCAGGGTTGTTGGCACTTAGTAAGTAATACATAGCAGAGTATCTTAAAATAGATTCGGTTATATTTCCCGTGCTCTTCTCCATATAATCTGAATAGCTAGCAAATATAAAGGCACAGCATCTTAAGTGAAATTGCGTTGAAAGTGCTAATTATTCTTGTGATGCAGTGGGTACATGGCTCCAGAGTACGCAATGCAGGGATTGTTCTCAGTCAAGTCAGATGTCTTTAGTTTTGGGGTGTTGCTACTAGAGATTATTAGTGGTCAAAAAAGTAGCCGCTTCTGCAATGGGGATACCACGGAGGACCTTCTTAGCTATGTAAGAAAATATCTTTCGATCACTCTCCTTCCCCTAAAGAATCGCCGGGAAAGAGTGGCAGACCCAAACTCAAATGAGTGGAGCCACTGTCCTTACCATACTGAGTTTGCGTTTATGATTCATTGCAGGCATGGAGGAGTTGGAGGGAAGGGAACCCCTCAGATCTCATAGATCCTAATTTGGCCGATGGTTCGAGAATTGAAATATTGAGATGCACTCATGTCGGATTGCTGTGTGTTCAAGAAATTGAGGCTGACAGACCAACCATGGGTGCGGTGGTTTTGATGCTCAGTAGTTACTCCACCACATTGCCTCTACCATCACGACCTGCATTCATTTTGCCCAGTATCCCTGAATCTAACACAGCTTCACGGGTGATGGTAACTCATTCGAATCGATCCGAAAATAGAAAAATCCAAGAATCAGTGAACGAGGCTTCTATCACCGAGCTATATCCTCGATGATCACAGATTGGAGTCTAAATTTGTATAAGTCTTCTGTTCCATTGCGGATGGAACAATGTGCCATATCAGCACATCATTTGTTATTGCCTTATTTCATGTGTTGAATGGAATTTGGGATGATTATATGCTGCTATGGTCTTAAAAATGGATGAAGTCTGTCGCTTATATTACTGGCTATAGACGATATGTACTCTGAAAAAGTTTACTTCAATTGCATATTACATTAATGGGAAAGATAATTGAAAGTTACTTTGCATTATGGAAATGTTATTACTCATGTATAAAAATTGAATTTAGATATATCAATTGTTAGTTTCTTATGAGAAAACTACTGAGTATCATGAATCTTTACTGTACTTTCCCACATGAAATTTTTTCGACTAATCTGAGAAATTACTAGCTACCGAAATGTTTGAACTTACTTTTGTATGTGTAAAGTTACTATCAACAATGAGAAGTAGCTACTCTCAACTTGTCATTTAAAAAGTTGGTAAATGAGTAAGATAAAGCTGGCATTTTCATATACTTCAGTAAAAGTTGGTGAGTTATTAATGATCATTTGTTATATAGGCGATCTAATCAATGTCGATGAGTGTTTCAAATAAGAGTTGGTCACCTAGATTTAGTTTGTAATTACAAAGTTAGAAGTTGGGAAATCATTACGAAAGTTTGGTAATTTAGAGTTTTACCAAATAAACAGAAAAATCAATTATCGTCACTCCATACCATCAATGTAAATGTCGACATCTATGGATTTAATCTCAAAATATCATAATTCGCATGATGACGATCGTGGAAATCATCCTTCGCACTTATGGTATGTCACAAAATTACTAACCCACTTGAGATTTCGTGTGTGCCATTTAATATTCACAGTTAGTTAATACTTGACTTTACATCTCAAATATTATTATTGAATTTAGAAAATTTCGATTATCACATTCGAGGCCAACTCATCATCCACTTTGGATGTCGTTTTTTTTATAAAAAAAAAAAAAGAAAGCCACGTAGACATTAAAATTTTATATTAAAAAAAAAAGCCATGTGGAATGAATTGTCGAAATTTGTTAATTGGAGACACTTAAGTGTTTGTTATTTCTCCTACTTGACATGTAAGGGTGCGCATAACAAAATTTCTATTTTTCTATTTTTTTTGTTTTTCTATTTCATGGAATAGGTTTGAAATAAAAATTCGTTTGATAATGCAATTTCATTTTTCTATTTCGAAATAGATATTTAGAGTAGAAATCGAAGCTCAAAATTTTTATCTTATTTATTTCTAGAATAAAAGTAAGAAATGAAAACTCTTCTCATTATTTACTCGTCATTGTCCGCTACTTACTTGCCACCTGTGAGATGCCGTACACCCACCACCGATCGTTGGACGCCTGCCACGGATGTCAGCCACCGAACATCGGACGTTGGCCACTTGTCGTCGCCCCCATAGAAATAGAAATTTTATTCTATTATCAAACACATACATGTTCTAGAAATAAAAATTTTGAATTGTTATCAAATGCATTTCTTTCTTTAGAAATTCGTCAAGAGAATAGAAATTGAAAAATCAATTCTTGGCGAAAAATTGGTTTTTGCTCTAGAAACTTTGTCATGTGCACTCTAAGTGATTTGACAAAAAAATTTAACACCAAAGTGAGCACCGTATGAAAATTTGCATGTTGTTACATGTTATTTGCTAACTTATAATGAGCACGAAAAGTGTTAGAAAAGTCATAAACATATTGTAATTATACCAATTTAATCCTAAACCTTTTTAATGATGCAAATTCAATCCTAAGCCTTTTGACATGATGTCAATTCATTTTTAAACCTTTTAATAGTGTCAATTTAATCATAAACCTTTGAACAAGTGCCAATAGTCATAAATCTTTTAACATGGCACTGTCGGCGCCGATATCGACAATTTTTAATAATATTTTTATCATTTTTCAATTTTTTAATTATTTTTCTGATCTTTTTCTTTTTCTTTTTTCTTTCCTTCCCTTATTTCCTTCCTTTCTTCTTCCCTTAGGCGGTGGTTGGCCACCAACCATGGTCAAGCGAGTTGAGAGCCCCAATGAGGGTGAGCCTTGCCAAATCTAGTGAGGTCACCTTGGCTTGGGTGAGGGCCAGCCTCATCGGATTGGCGAAGGGAGCCCTCATGAGGGCTCAGCCTTGCCTTGCCAATTGAGGCCAACCCGCTCAGCCATGGCTGATGGTCGGATGGCCATCACCTAAAGGAAGGAGAAAGAAAGGAAAGGAAAAAAAGAAAGAACAAAAATATAAATAAAAAAAATTATTAAAAATTATTCATATAAGTGTCGGCAGTGCCATATCAGCCAGCCGATATCCATGTTAGCAAAATCCAATCAAAATTAGCCAGAATGACTTAATTAACACCAGTTTATAAGGCTTAGCACTAAATAGACACTATTTCAAGAGGTTTATAATTAAATTATTTAGGACTGACTTGACACTATTAAAAAGTTTATAGTTAAATCGACACAAATGCAATATATTTAGGAATTTTCTAACATTTTTCCCTATGATGAGCTTCGTAGTTAGCACTCAATCTAACCAAAGAAACACTAATTTGCTTATTTTCTCTAAATCTCATCACGTGGTCGCATTTTCACTCTCAATAGAGCTAGTGATTAGTAAGTTTACATACTGTAATATTTATCTACTAACTTATTAGCATGACTAATTAATTACACTTGAAGAGAAAAAAGTAAAACACCTGACCGAAGACTCGTTAAATTCATGATACAAATGTTTGACACCTATTCATTCGATGCTCAATGTTCAAATTATTCAATATATTAATCATCCATAATTAATTGATAAGTGTATAAGCGAATTGGAAATGTTCACATGACTATTTCAATTTTAAAGAGATACAAGATTGAACAAATGTTACCAATCTCAACATCCACGAAATAAAAGTTCAAGATACACAACTCGGGTTGTCTACTATTGGATTTTCATGTAAAGTAATTCTCATAGATCTCATGGTAATGTTGAATTGTAAATGTTGTCGATCTCACGGTGTTCCAATAATTTGCTCATTTGGGGGATAAATAAGAGTATTTTTTATTTTTACTGAAAATGTGCCCAGTTGATTTTTTTTTTTTTTTTTTTTTTTACAATTTCCTCTAAATTTTCAATTTTTAATCTTTTGGAATTAGAGAATGCCATACGCATCTTTTTCTTCATTTATAAATCTTCTCAGCTTTTTATACTAGGGTCAACCCTAGACCCACCTTAGACCAACCCAACCTTGCTGATCTTGATCCGCTTTCTAAGGAGATTGGGTGGTCTTGGTTTTGAGATCTTTGAGTCCTCGGTCACCCTAACTATATATACTATATATTATATATAATATATTTTAGATGTATTATATATTATATATCTAATATATTAGAATATATATTCTAAAGAGTAAATCCTAACTTGAACGATATTAAATGGCATCAAATGGCGTCAAACGACAGTAAATGGCAACAAATGACGTCCTCCTCCTCCAGTACTCTTGTTCTTCTTTCTTTTTTATCCTCTTCAACCTCACCCTGCTCGTCATGTAATGATCGCCTCGCTCGGCACTCCTCATTCAATGCTCACACCACTCTTCACTCGACGTTCGCCCCATTGGCCGCTCGATGCTTGACGCTTGCCCCAATCGTCGCTCAACGCCCTCAACGCTTACTGCTTGCCACTCGCCTCTCTTTGCCAGCCTTGTTCGTCGTCAAGTAAATCGGAAGGAAACAAAGCCCAGATTAGAAAACCCTCTTCACTTTTGAACAATGCTCACCATTCGTCACTGGCCTCGTGGCTTGCCTCTATTTGCTCACCCCATGGCTCATGGCTTATCCTTGTTGATAGATATGTAATTTAAAATAATAGGTTTGTATTTTTAGGAATACAAAAAAATAAAAGAAAAAAATTATTTGTTAGTCTTAGATTGACTTTAGAACCAGATCAACTCATAGAGTCGATCCAATCCTCGGTCCTAGGCTCAATCGGGTCGATCCTCAATCCCAAAAATTAGGGATCAACCTATACCAAAAAAAAAAAAAAAAATTAGGGACCAACGTTGTGTAAGTTGGTTCTTGGGTTAGGTATTGAACCGGCTCAACTCAAACCATAATCACCCCTACCACCCCCTCCCTCCCCCTCCCCCTCCCCAAGGTTTCTAGGAAAATATTATTTTTCCATCATTTTATAATTTTACATTTTCAATTTCTTCGAAAAACATATCATAAACAATCAATTTATACTACTTATAAAAAGTTACTTTCTTCAAATTTTCATCAATTAATTCGGTCCGTTAAGAAAATCAATATGAAAATAATAGCATGTGGAATTTTCTCTACAAATTTGACTTATACATATTTCTTTGGACGTCCAATTTCTTCCATCTAATCTACTATTTTCTCAAGTCAACGTACAATTCTGTGCCATATGAAATGAATTATTGAACGTACTTTTTTCTACTTTTGAAAAAAAAAAATTAAGAATAAAACTATGTATTTTTATTAACTTTTCTCATGCGTGCAATCGATCCCATACAAACATTCTAGTAGATTATTATGCTTATGGGATTGGGAATTTTAATTTTTTTTTGGAGTTAATTTATTCATAATTTTTAAGATAATTAAATTCAATGTCCCTCCAAAATTCTACATATCAGCCTCACGTTGACCGAAGCAGATCCTGTCCCTGTCCCCTCGCACGACAAGCCTGCGAGTTTCCTTGAGCTTTCTTCTCCTTGTTCCGACAGTGCTGGAGTTCAGTACTTGGGTCGTTCCTCCGCTGCAGCTCCGAGCCTGCTCACCTCCCGCCGTACAAACGAGAGTTCACTCGCTGCTCTGGGCGACACCCATTTGCACCCTCTTGCTCTGTTCGTAGCGTCGATGGCGGTTCATCTGAGAAAGCTCGCTGCTTTGGGTGCTTCGAGTTCGGTCGCCCACCTTCTTCCCAAGACGAAGCGCCCGGAAAAATTGAATCTTTTGGCTGCGTTCGCTGTGGGTTGCGTTCGGGGCGTGTCCACATGTTCGGCGGATGCGAGTGCTCCCAGGTTTGTCTCGGTCGAGTGTCGTGCGGCTCAGCTGTTCGACGAAATGCGGCTTTGAGTAGATAAATTTGAAAAGAAGATCCGAATGCTGGCAAGTGATATTGGGCTTCGAGCTCTAATGCCCATGTTAGCTAATGTTTGCCTTATTTATTCTAAGAAGTTTTAGTTGGTAGATAGATAATGGCCGGAGGAGGATTGCCGATATGTCGTCTAATGTCTTGGCAAAGCAAAAAGCATTAAGCGAGTCAACGATGCATTTTATAGTGGTTAACTCGCATTGTATACGAGGAAGGGATCATTTCCACGTAGGATCTTATTGTTTATGTTACTAAAAAATTTAAGCTGAAAAATGCTGTAGCGTGTGGTTTATACGTTAATGCCTATTAAAAGCCATTAAGCATGATTTTCATTCTTGTACTGTGTCTGATACTAAGTGCGCCTAAGCATTTGACGTGGAATATGAAGTATGTTGGCAGATGTAGGATGATAAGACACTGAACCTACTTTTGCAATCCCCTAAATGAAGATTAGAGGGTGGTGACGCGACAAGTTACCGGGAATTTCTGAGATGTCCAAACGGAGGTGGAACTTTCCATGGGTCTGCCTGCATTGATCCAACTGCACTCATTGAAGTGGGTGCTGTTGTACATCCAAAAGCATTTCTGGGTGCACATGTACATGTGGGATCAGGAACAGTTATTGGACCTGCTGTTACGGTTGGCCCGTCAATGAAGATTGTGTAGCATTTACTTCCTTCTCTATATTGGATCACTGTTTGGCTGCATATTGCATTTGTCTGGGTTCAACTCCTTGCCGATTTGCATGACTGTATGTGTTTTTGTTTGTACTTGGCTTGGCTAGACCTTAAGGTTGAGGTTCATATGTTGTCTGGATGCTGTGTATTGCAATGGATGCCTTTGCTTCCCTCTACATAATGGTTAGTCGCGTTTTTGAGGTGGCTCTTTGCAATTATGTCTTTGAACTTGTCCAACTTTTGTTTGTCCCTGTACATTACATCCACGTTCTGCAAGCAAGTATATGAGAAGGAGCATATATTATTTCATACTACCACCAGTTGCAGATGTCTTGTTACCAATCCTGTATCTCTGTTCTCTTTTTAACATTTAAGTTCTTGTGTAAAGCGATCTTTAAGTTGTTTGCCTCTTGATTCCAAAGAGAAATTAGAATATGAATCAGCCTTTTGCTTCTTCTTTTTTCTTTTCTTTTTTTGTAACCCAGGGAACCCCCGCACGCCGCTTCACGGCAGAGTAAACCCTGGGGTGAACTGGGCCCCCACCGCTGGCCCAGCCACAGGTGAATCGCGCAGCTGTACATTGAAATACCCGGCGCACGCTGGGTTTCGAACTCCTCCCCATGACCTGGGGTCGCCTGGCAGGTACTAAGCTCTTATCCAGCGCCACCACCGCGGGCGGTGGTATCAGCCTTTTGCTTTCATAGGGCTGGAATGGCCAAATTTTTGGCAGAAAAAATTTGGTTGTGGATATTGAGCCTCTGATGAGGCAAGTCACTCTTGGGTTCGTCAAAATGTATACCTGCGTCAATGTGCGCACGGTGGGTCCCCTCCCACTATTCGTCAACGGGCCAAGAGTCAGAGGCAACCCCGCCGCATAGAAGGGAGGTAGGAGGGCAGTTGGATTTTTGAGAACTTGAAAGATTTTGATTGAGCCAAGGGTTAGGGTTAGGCGACCACGTGTACAGCTAGGTTAGGATGGGGTGACCGACTTACAGTATGGTGTAGTCAGTAGTATTGACCTTTCGAAATTTCCTAGTGTACCCAAACTATCGCCTGGCAAATGTATATAAATAAATAATAAATGAAGTTGCCTAGTTTATAGAAGTCTCCGTACACCCCAGTATTACTTTAGTTATTTACACTTTTGTATGCTTAAGAAAAAGTGAAACAAAAATGATAATTGCGCTAGTAGCTCTACATTAGTTGTGACGTGCCGAGGGCATCACAGTTCTAATGGTATCAGAGCATAGGTTTAACTAGAGTGATAAGGTACATTAGCAATTGAAGGAGCTAGGATGAACGCTCGCGATAAGATACTAAATGCATGTGCTTGAATTATTTTGGACAACGGGTGATGGACTGTCACTTGTAAAGTGCTGGTAACAGTTTCAAGTTGCCTGTGTATTTTAGTGACATGCATATGTTACTAATACAATTTTGCTTATGGTTATACGATTAGAAATACTGAGTCACTAATCATTTACATGGTTAATGCTCAGGAATTTGCAGGGAAACATGGTGAGGTCAAGAAGTTCTTCTCCATCGAGGACGGAGGCCAACATTTCGAGGGTAGAACCTCGGATGGAGGATTTCTTACAAGCATTTGCTAACAAAAGAAACTTGATGGAGAAGCAAGCCCAACAATAACTTGGGGCGAAACATAGCACCCAAGGATTGGTAGGACAATTTCTAAATATAAAGTCACCTTCCTTCACTGGCATTGGAAGCCTAGAAAAGGCAGAACAATGGATTGATGAAATGGAGAAAATCTTCCAACCGTTGAACTGCAATGACGACGAGAATATAACTTTGGTCAAGCATCAACTGGAAAGAAACGCCAAGCATTGGTGGAGGGTCTCTAGGGACGCAATCTTCTTGATCTATACAATAGTAAAAATGCATGAATTTGTTAGGGCTTTCTATAAAAAACATTTCTCTAACTGTGCTAAGGATAGGAAGATAATAGAATTTATCAAATTGGACCTGAAGGAGCTGACTGTAAACAAATATGAAACGGAATTCTCTAAACTCTCCTAGTACACTCCTAGATTGGTAGCGGATCAAGAAGAGAAAGCTAATAAATTTCTAAAAGGCGGACATCAGAAAACAACTATTGCCCTTAACATCAAGGACTATAATGAAATTTACAAGCAAGCCCAGCTCGTAGAATAAAAATTGATGAGGGAGCAGAGAGAAAGTGAACAAAGAATTGGGTTCGGATATTAGATGGCACCATGTTATGTTCGACGGGACAAGAGGCCCCACCCATCTCAAGGAGAGGTTGGCCCTTCTCATAAGAATCGGAATTTCAAAAATTTTGGAGAAGCCGAGAAAGGCCATGCAGTGAATCAAGTACCTTACCAGAATGAACCATGCCAAAGTTGTGGTGGACAACATGGGCGGAGACCCTATTAGGATTCGAGGAAATGTTTTGAGTGTGGTCAACGAGACCACATTAGGAGGGACTGCTCCTAGGAGAGGACCCAAGTGAATGCTGGCCCTACATGACTAGCAAATCACAATGGCCACCAACTCCGAGATGAGTATATGTGATCGCTCAAGAAGAAGCGAAGGCTTCCAAAACTGTTACATGCGTATATTGTCCCTTCACCTGCTTGTTAAATTTCACGTGTTGTTCCTAATTTTGAATTAAACAAGAAAAATGGTGTTGAAGTATCTCACTTGTCTAGCTCTTTATATTCATGTGGCCCCTCAAGTCTTTGGATTAGACTTTTTAACAGTGAAAATACTAATTTAGAATGCGCTTTTATTCAATTTTATGATGACACTTCTTGCTGTTGTTCTTCTTCTTCTTTGTTTTTCTGGTTCGGATGCTAGCTGCGGTGTCGCTCCTTGATTTACTATTATTTATTTTTAGAATGACTTCTCATGTGAAGTGCTATAAGCACCGAGAGACTAATTTAGTAATAAGTTTGTCCATCATTGTTAATCATTGGCATTTTTTATATTTCGGGTTCGACCTTATTCTCTTTTGGGTAATTTTGTAATAAAAAAAACAACTTAATATTTATTTATATATATTGATAATATCTTGTTTATAGCACCTCAGTATCTTATTTCGGGAATTAAATATCATCATTACCGGAGTCCCGTCACAATCGCTGTAGCGTCACGATCAGGATTTCTCTTAAGCCGGTCAAAGTCAACGGTCAAGCACGCCGGCAGAAGTCAAAGCCGTGTTCCTTCCCGCACCGAATCCCCGCCCCACTTCTCTCTCTGACAGAACTGAAACTCAAGACAAGCTTCCGGTGATCGCTCCGCCGCGTTCCGCCGTCCTCCTCCTCCTCTCGCTCCTCGCCCTCGCCGCCTCCGCCCATGGCGCCGACCCTCTCTACCACTTCTGCGGGACCAACGGCAACTTCACCGCCAACGGCACCTACGGGGACAACCTCAACGCCCTCCTCACCTCCGTCGTCGCCGCCGCCGCCGCCGACTACGGGTTCTACAACCTCTCCGCCGGCGGTGGGAGCCCCGACGCCGTCAACGCCATCGCCCTCTGCCGGGGCGACGTCGGGCCCGCCGACTGCCGGAGCTGCCTGAACGACTCCGCCCCCGAGATCGCCGGCCGGTGCCCGGTGCAGAAGGAGGCGATCATCTGGTACGACAACTGCATGCTCCGGTACTCGAACCGCTCCATTTTCCGGACCAAGGAGGACTCGCCCACCTTCTACATGTGGAACCTCAACAACGTCACCAACAACGTCGATCAGTTCAATCAGGTTCGGAATCGGAAAGTTCAGCTTTTGCATGCTCACGATCGGCGTCTCTCATTTGAACAAAACTTTTGCATTGCATTTCGCTTGTTTCCATGAAAGCAGAGTGCATCATGCTTCTTGACGCGTTGACTTCGCTGACTTCATCGAACCTTTCCGAAGTTTTCGACATAGTAAACCATGAGAATCCTCGTCTCCACTCGACGACATGCCCGACGATGCGGATCGGTTCGATCAGATTGCTGTTTGAGTGCAATTCTTGCTGGTTTAGCTGCACTTTGTAATTCGTCATAGCCCATTTTGAAGTGCTAGACAGTGTCCGGAAGAGCCCATGGTTATATCATGGGGCTGATTATGATTTTGTTTTCTTGTTCCTTTTTGTATTGTCTCTGCAACTTGTTCTCAGAGAATGTGTTTTTTACTTCCTTTCGTCTTGAATTGTGGAACTTTATATTTGAGGGTAGTCTGAGCTCAAAGGAGCGTTTTATTTCAGGTATCATTCTTGAATAACAGCTAGCAATTCATATTGCATTAAGATTGAGTAGGATTTTATGGTGCGGGTCTTGACGAAGTACTAATTCTTGTCATCTTCTCCTGACTGTAGCTTATGGATTTGGTTCTTTTTTCTAGGTTTTGAGAAATCTGATGGATGATTTGAGAGATCGAGCTGCGAATGGCAATTCGACGAGGAAATTTATGGGTTGGAAACGCTACCGCTCCAAACTTCCAAACTCTGTTTGGACTTGTGCAGTGCACTCCAGACTTGTCGCAGCAACAATGCGACGATTGTCTAGTGGGAACCATTGGACAAATTCCTCAGTGTTGTAATCAGAAACAAGGAGGAAGGGTTATTATTCCCAGTTGCAATATCAGGTTTGAAGTAGGCCGCTTTTTTGATCCTTCGGCTTATGAGACGTCACCATCACCACCGCAATCGCCAGTTTCTCCTCCACCTCCTCCAACGAATAACCCACCCGCTAAAGGTACTTCCTTTTAATGCACGCTTACCTATGCCAGAGCATTCTATTTGTGTTTTCAATTGTCTGTAGGACAAACATGATAACAAATGTGAGCAAGCATGCTTTCAACTTCAATGAGCTCCTTTTACAAACAAGAGACTTCTTCCCCTGCTCCTCCTCCTTTGAGTATGGCGGCATTAAGTGTATTTTAAAGCATGATGTAATTTAATTTTTGATTCTTGGTGTAATAAGTTCCTGAGACACTTATGTTTCCTTTTCAATGAGGTATAAGCATGAAATAAGTAGCAGATGATAAATTAATGAGATTTTTTATGCATCATGGGTCTTTCTTTCTTTGGATTTAAGTATCACCATCTGAAGTAATTTCATCAGGAAACTGATAGAATAACACCAAGGACTGCTTTAAATGTGCAACCCCTTCTAAAATCTGTTATTGGTAATTGGGTCTAAACACTGTTCTCTGCAGTTTCCTGTCTAACATGAGAGCTTTTCCTTTCTCAGGAAAGGATACTAACTCAGGTCGTATTACCCTCATTATCACAATCCCAGCTGTTGGATTATCTCTTTTAATTGCTGGAATATTGTGCATCTGTTTGAGGTCAAGAAGATTGAAGAAAAATTTCAAAAGTAAGTTCTCATTACTTTTGGGTGACTGATTTTCATAAAATACTGGGTGAATACAACCTATGTGAAACAGATTAGCAGCCAATAGGTTAAGCCTTGATGTTCCGAAGCTAGTAACTTTCCAGAAATGCAGAGGTCGGTGATTTCTGACTGAATGAGGAAAGATTCAGTAAGGCTATAGATATCAAAGTTCCCAGATTGCTCTGGGAAATCTTTTATTTGCTAGCATCACCTAGAGGCTAAATTTTCCTTAGAATGGATTATCTGTTAAATAAGAATGTTAAGTCAGCAGACGGGCTTACTGAAAGTGTGGAATTAGACAATAAGCAACTTTGGATTTTCCACTTTGTAGCTGTACCTGTAGATGAAATCACAAATGCAGAATCCCTGCAGTCTGACTTGAATACCATCAGAGAGGCAACAAATGACTTCTCTGACGCAAATAAATTGGGACAAGGTGGATTTGGCGTAGTTTACAAGGTAATCACTGCAAATTGTTTATTCATAAAATAACAAAGAATTTGAAACATTCACATGCATATGGTTGCTTTTTGCATTCTTTTTCAGGGAACATTGGCCAATGGACAAGTTATAGCGGTAAAAAGGCTGTCTGTAGATTTGGGACAAGGTGATCGAGAATTCAAGAATGAAGTCCTCTTGGTCGCAAGGCTTCAACACCGGAATTTGGTTAGGCTCTTAGGATTTTGCCTGGAGGGGAGAGAAAGGCTTCTTATCTATGAATTTGTACCAAACTCGAGCCTGGACCACTTTATATTTGGTATGATCAGGCCACTTTTGTTCCAGCATCATCTGATTTATGAGTAATTGAAGTGCATGTTCTTGCCAATCTGCATTTAGAGAGTCACCTTGCGCAAGCTACATCACTATAACCTTTTGTCAATATACTATGCAGATCCTGTTAGGCGTAGGCAGCTGGATTGGGAGAGGCGTCAAAAGATAATAGGAGGCATTGCTCGTGGGCTTCTCTATCTTCATGAGGATTCTCAACTTCGAATTATTCATCGGGATCTCAAAGCAAGCAATATTTTGCTAGACGCAGAGATGAACCCTAAAATTTCAGATTTTGGTACAGCAAGGCTATTTGCGGTGGATCAAACTCAAGACGCCACAAGCAGGGTTGTTGGCACTTAGTAAGTAATACATAGCAGAGTATCTTAAAATAGATCCGGTTATATTTCCCGTGCTCTTCTCCATATAATCTGAATAGCTAGCAGATATAAAGGCACAGCATCTTAGGTGGAATTGCGTTGAAAGTGCTAATTATTCCTGTGATGCAGTGGGTACATGGCTCCAGAGTACGCAATGCATGGATTGTTCTCAGTCAAGTCAGATGTCTTTAGTTTTGGGGTGTTGCTACTAGAGATTATTAGTGGTAAAAAAAGTAGCTGCTTCTGCAATGGGGATACCACGGAGGACCTTCTTAGCTATGTAAGAAAATATCTTTCAATCACTCTCCTTCCCCTTAAGAATCGCCGGGAAAGAGTGGTGGACCCAAACTCAAATGAGTTGAGCAACTGTCCTTACCATACTGAGTTTGCGTTTATGATTCATTGCAGGCATGGAGGAGTTGGAGGGAAGGGACCCCCTCAGATCTCATAGATCCTAATTTGGCTGATGGTTCGAGGATTGAAATATTGAGGTGCATTCATGTTGGATTGCTGTGTGTTCAAGAAATTGAGGCTGACAGACCCACCGTGGGTTCGGTGGTTCTGATGCTCAGTAGTTACTCCACCACCTTGCCACTACCATCACAACCTGCATTCATTTTGCCCAGTATCCCTGAATCTGACACAGCTTCGCGGGTGATGATAACTCATTCAAATCGATCCAAAGACAGAGAAATCCAAGAATCAGTGAATGAGGCTTCCATCACCGAGCTGTATCCTCGATGATCACAGATTGGAGTCTAAATTTGTGCACGTCTTCTGGTCCACTGCGGATGGAACGATGGAATGACGAGGCAATGTGCAACATCAGTACATCATTTGATATTTGCATTATTTCATGTGTTGAATGGAATCTGGGATGATTATATGCTGCTATGGTCTTAAAAATGGGTGAAGTCTGTCGCTTATATTACTGGCTATAGACGGAATTTACTCTGAAAAAGTTACTTCAATTGCATATTATATTAATGGAAAAGATATTTGAAAGTTACTTTGCATTATAGAAATGCTATAAGTCACTTATGGATGTTGAATTTAGATATATCAATAGCTAGTTTCTTATGAGAAAACTACTGACTCTCATGAATAATTACTGTACTTTCCCATGATAATTTATTTTTTGACTAATTTGAGAAATTTTTAGCTACTTAGATGCTTGAACTTACTTTTGTATGTGTAAAATTACTGTTGACAACGAGAAGTGGCCACTACTAATATGTCATATAAAAAGTTGGTAAATGAGTAAGATGAAGTTGGTAATTTCACATAAAATAAAAGTGGGTATGTTATTAATTATGGATCATTCGTTATTTAAGCAGTCTACAATGTTGATGAGTGGTTCAAATAAGAGTTGATCACCTAAAATTAGGTCACAATTTCAAAGTTAGTAAGAAATTGGTAAATTATTAGAAAGGTTTGGTAATTTAGAGTTTGACTAAATAAACATAGGTAAATCAATTATTATCACTCTACACCATCGATGTACATGTTAGCATCTATCAATTTAATGTTAATGTATCGAACTTTGAGCAATTACAATCATGAAAATCATCCTTCACACTTTTCATGTGAAGCAATTCTCCTAGATCTCGTGGTGTTCCAATTATATGTAACGCAATTTGAGTTCTTTCTTTGTTCAGTTGGGGGATGAATAAAAGTACTTTTGGGTTTTGCTAAAAATGTGCCGAGTTGATTCTTTTTTATTTTTATTTTTTATAAACAAAATCCTCGAATTTTTCAATTTTTAACCTTTTGAAATTAGAGAATGCCATACGCTTCTTTTTCTTCATTTATATATCTAGGAGGTTGTACTCCTTATAAAAAGTTATTCAAATTTCATTAATTAATTTGACCCATTAAGAGAATCCATATAAAAATAATGGCAGATAGAAATTTTTTTTCTTTACAAATTTGCCTTATATGTATTTCTATATGAATCCAATTTCTTTTGTCTAATCTATTACTTTCTCAAGTTGACATAAAATTTTGCGGCATACGAAATAATTTATTGGATGTATTTTCTGTCTACTTTCAATACAAATTTTAAGAATAAAGCTATGCATTATTATAAACTTTTCTCATACGTGCAATCGATCCCTTACAAACATTCTAGTAGATTATTATGTTTATGGGATTGGGAATTTTTTTTTTTTGGGGTTAATTTATTCATAATTTTTAAGATAATTAAATTCAATGTTCCTCCTAAATTCTATATATCAACCTCACGTTGACAGCCGACCAAAAAAAAAACTCACGTTGACAGAAACAGATCCTGTCCCTGTCCCCTCGCACGACAAGCCTGCGAGTTTCCTTGAACTTTCTTCTCCTTGTTCCGACAGTGCTGGAGTTCAGTACTTGGGTCGTTCCCCCGCTGCAGCTCCGAGCCTGCCCACCTCCCGCCGGACAAACGAGAGTTCACTCGCTACATTGGGCGACACCCATTTGCACCCTCTTGCTCTGTTCGTAGCGTCGATGGCCGTTCATCTGAGAAAGCTCGCTGCTTTGGGTGCTTCGAGTTCGGTCGCCCACCTTCTTCCCAAGACGAAGCGCCCGGAAAAATTGGATCTTGTGGCTGTGTTCATTGTGGGTAGCGTCCGGGGCGTGTCCACATGTTCGGCGGATGCGAGTGCTTCCAGGTTTGTCTCGGTCGAGTGTCGTGCGGCTCATCTGTTTGACGAAATGCGGCTTTGAGTAGATAAATTTGAAAAGAAGATCCGAATGCTGGCAAGTGATATTGGGCTTCGAGCTCTAATGCCCATGTTAGCTAATGTTTGACTTATTTATTTTAAGAAGTTTTAGTTGGTAGATAGATAATGGCCGGAGGAGGATTGCCGATATGTCGTCTAATGTCTTGGCAGAGCAAAAAGCATGAAGCGCGCCAACGATGCATTTAATAGTGGTTAACTCGCATTGTATATGAGGAAGGGATAATTTCCACGTAGGATCTTATTGTTTAGGTTACTCAAAAGTTTAAGCTGAAAAATGCTGTAGCGTGTGTTTTATATGTTAATGCTTATTAAAAGCCATTAAGCATGATTTTTATTCTTGTACTGTGTCTGATAATAAGTGCGCCTTAGCATTTGATGTGGAATATGAAGTATGTTGGCAGATGTAGGATGATAAGACACTGAACCTACTTTTGCAATCCCCTAAATAAAGATTAGAGGGTGGTAATGGGACAAGTTACCAGGAATTTCTGAGATGTCCAAACGGAGGTGGAACTTTCCATGAGTCTGCTTGCATTGATCCAACTGCACTCATTGAAGTGGGTGCTGTTGTACATCCAAAAGCAGTGCTGGGTGCACATGTACATGTGGGATCAGGAACAGTTATTGGACCTGCCGTTACGGTTGGCCCGTCAACAAAGATTGGGTAGCATTTACTTCCTTCTCTATATTGGATCACTGCTTGGCTGCATATTGCATCTGTCTGGGTTCAATTCCTTGCCGATTGGCATGACTGTATGTTTTTTTGTTTATACTTGGCTTGGCTAGACCTTAAGGTTGAGGTTCATATGTTGTCTGGATTGTGTGTATTGCAATGGATGCCTTTGCTTCGCTCTACATAATGGTTAGTTGCGTTTTTGAGGTTGCTCTTTGCAATTATGTCTTTGAACTTGTCCAACTTTTGTTTGTCCATGTACATTACATCCACATTCTGCAAGCAAGTATATGAGAAGGAGCATATATTATTTCATACTACCACAAATTGCAGATGTCTTATTACCAATCCTGTATATCTTTTCTCTTTTTAACATTTAAGTTCTTGTGCGAAGCGATCTTTAAGTTGTTTGTCTCTTGATTCCAAAGAGAAATTAGAATATGAATCAGCCTTTTGCTTTCATAGGGCTGGAATGGCCAAATGTTCGGGGGAAAAAATGTGCTCAGTGTCAAAGGCCAGTAATTCTAGCTCTATCATACTTGACCTATAACCATGAATAGGCTCAGCAACAACTGAATGACTCAAGCATTCATTATATGAGTCAACTATGTTGAAGAAATGTTGTTTGAATTATTTTTATGATGTATAATAGTATCCTTCTAGTGGAACTGTGAAGAATCAATTGGCGTTGCTTGATAATCACATCTTCAACAGGTACAATGTTTCACTGGGTAACTGTACTGTTGGTGGATCATGCATAATCCACAATGGAGCATGCATTGGTCAAGATGGTAAGGCTGCACAATTTTTCTCATTTATTAGCTTTTCTCATCAGTATTTTGAGTGTTTTCAATTCTCATTAAAATGGCTGTCGTTTATGCTTAACTTTCCATTGATAGTGTCCCAGCCTATTTTATTATAAATCAAGGTCCTATTTTGTCGTGACCAATATTCTATACATCTTGTTATCTCTGGGCTTATGTTGGTAATCATGACATGCTTGCTTTGTGATGACACGATAGTGTGCCTTTTGCATGGGCTTGTATGGATGCTACTACAAACTTCTGTTTATAAACTTGCTGCCGGCTGCTATGTGGTATTATAAACAATTTTCTAAGATATCCTTTGTTTGATTCCATAAATAAGGTCTTGCATCTAAGAATTTCAACCTAAGTTTCTTCTAACATAGTGAGTGGACACAACTTTCCCTTCTTGACTTAAGAGTTACTGTTTGTCATTATTTTTTCCACTTCCCTGAAGTTTGGTGTCATTTTGTTAACAGGATTTGGATTTCTTGTGGATGAGTCTGGAAACATGTTGAAGAAGCCTCAAGTTTGTCTTGCATTTTAGTTTAAATGAGTTTGATTAGTTATTTTACTTGCCTACAATATCTTTTAATCTTGTCCACTCATGGTTATTTGGTCCAATCTATGTTTCCGCATAACTATTCAATGAGCAAACTGGAGGACCAAGGCCCAATTCCTGTTTGGAATCTTGGGATTGTTCCAGCTGGTTCATCTAGTACAACGACGTGTGATCTGTTTTTATTCTTCTTTTCCTTTGACAGATGCTGAATGCTAGGATAGGGGATAATGTGGAGATTGGTGCAAATACATGTATTGATAGAGGCAGGTTTGTTGCACTCCAAATGAACTATTGAGATATCACAATTCCAAAAAAATCCTTTTTCCCTGTATAAGATTTAAAGACTGATCATGCGAACTATATGCATGTGCAGTTGGAGAGACACAGTCATTGGGGATTGGTCAAAGATAGATAATTTAGTTCAGGTGCGTTTTTTTTTTTTTTTTTTTCTGACTACGATGTTTCCATTAAACTGCTTGATTTATGATATGAACTTTTTGTGGCTTTTCAGATTGGTCACAATGCAGTTATTGGGAAAAGTTGCATACTCTGTGGCCAAGTTGGAATTGCTGGTTCAGTAACGTATGTTGTTTTCACTGACAAATTTTGTAATCTCTGAACTTGTGAACGACCTTTCTCCATTTTTTTTCCAGTCACAGCTCATTTAAGTTTATATTCTGATTAATTTTTTGTTTTGGAGAAGCTGAGTTGTTAATTTCCAGAGTCTAACTTTTGACTTTTGATGTCTTCCTTGCTTCAGTTTAGGAGATTATGTGACTCTAGGTGGAAGGGCAGCTGTTCGCGATCATGTCTCTATTACATCAAAGGTATCCACTTGTTAGAATTTTCTGATGAAGTGAAATTGCTAAATGACTTCAATGTGGTAAGATGTACATTGTAATGATCTAAGCATGTACTTTTTGCTTTTGAGCTTTCTTATGACAGAAAAATCGCCATCACACTAATGTGATTGAATCATATGATGTTCGTTGAACACCATATCCTTTACTATTTCAATCATTGCAAACTTCAAACTTTTCGTGTCATGGCCAATGTTGAAAAATGGGTTGTAACTGGTTGGTTAAACTTGTTTGACCAAGAACTGTGCTCAGCTCTGGTCCCGTTAACCTGTTCAAATTACCTTCCAATTCTGATTGAAAACTTAAAAGGACAGAGATTTGTTGGAGTTGAAATTGGATTGTGTACGATATGCATTTACATGTAGGTGCAATCATAAAATCCATGTTATTGCCATTGAGTTGCTTACTATGCAACTTTTGCTTGGGTTGATTTGCAGTAAACTTTAATATCTCAATATTGGAACACATGAATAAATCATTGCAATATCCTATTTCTTATAGAAACATAAACAAGAAAGCGAGTTTTGCTTGTGCATGTTTAAAGAGTCTTAGTCACAATCAAATAATATTTGAAAATGCAGGTGCGTCTGGCTGCAAACAGCTGTGTCACCAAGGACATAAAAGAGCCAGGGGATTATGGTGGCTTCCCGGCTGTAAGGACCCTATCAGCTGATAATACTTTTGCAGTTTTCAATTTACTGAGGTTATACTGAGTATTACCAGGATCAAGAGCTTATTGATGGTGTCAGCTGACTAATATTTAATTTGTTGTATCGGCTGCTTTTGCAGGTGCCAATAGGTATCTGGAGGAGACAAGTTGTCACTCGTGGTTGGTCTTGAAGGAGAGGTTTTTCCATGGAGTTTGCTAATGATATAAGATTCCAGATGTTTTAACATCGTGCTTCCGATGTGGAAAAGATCATGCCAAGGTGGGGTCTGCTCTGTCCCCTACTGGCCTAAAAAAGAAGTTACGGGAGCATTGTTTAGCACATTGTCTTGTTAGGAACATATTCTTTCTTAGGTGGCAAACAGCGGTCAGGTATGAAACTTCCTGATTGTAGGTCCGCACGTCCTGCTGTTTGCTTTAGTGCTGTCTTAAGTTTTTAATCTCTAGGAGCCAATGCTTATTTTTATTGGTTGGTTGTTGCACAGAAAAGTCTCCACTAATGTTGTCCTGATGGTCTTGGAAAGAATTTAGAGTGGCCTGTGACGCCACAAGTAGACATGCATGCCGTCTAGAGACTAGGCACGATTTTGAGGTTCATATTACGTTCTCAATTACCATCAACATTCGTTGATCCTCACTTTAGAACTTTCTTTGGCATATCTTACAAGTTAATCTAATTGTCTTTCAGTGGGGCATAACTTTTCAAAAGTATCAGACCTTTCTAGATAAGAAATGCTATTCGACTTATCAAGCATTTGTTCTCTTTTCCTCTTCCCCCATAAAAAGAAGAGGAATAGGGAAAACTGGTTCAAAAGAATGGTGAAAGCAAATGGTTTGGGGCCTTTGAAATTGCTATTGTTGTTGGGAAAGCAAAGACGAGTCCGTGGACTCTTGCTCTTGAAAAGCTTTTAACTGTGTTGCTTCCTTGAAGGCGCACTTAATTGCATGGTTATCGGGAATCCCAAAAAGTGAGACTTTGAGCGCGCGTGTTTGACCCGTAATGGTATACTTTGGGGAGTCTTTGATTGAGTGTGTATCAGCTTTATTAACTTTATTCCACAATAATGCTTGTGTATATGCTGCAATTTGCAAGAGAAATTGATACTTTTGTGCCGGGGAGGGGACCGGATCCTGTCTTCGTTGGATTCCGTTCCGATACTGTCATGTCGAGACTCTGCTCAAGTCAAGTGGCCTTTTTATCTGGTCTGGCGAAGCAGAGCCTTTCTTTTTTCATTCTTTTTCTCTGAGTGGAGAGAAAGCTTTAATTTTACTTTGGCTCTTTAAAGTTTTCTCCGTGCCCTTTCTCCTGATCAATCAAGCGTTATGGAGAGAGGGTTCTGAGCTTCTGGAGGCCATCAATTTTGTGGACATGGTGTTGGAACATTTAAATCTTGAACACATGGTTCTTACCGTACCTTATCTGTTTTTTAACAGCACATCTTGAAATCATGAAATAAAATACATTTCCAGAGTTTTGACTACGCTAATATGCAACCGAGAAGAAACAAACCCGTTTGAGTGGACGACTTGAACATTTTTCCAAGCATATGCCAAATTTGAAGCATGAAAAGCTGATGTTCTTATTAAAGCTCCAGTGTCCTTGTCATAATGTACCATATTGTAAAGCCAAAATGCTAATCCCAATCTAATGGCTAAACTCGTCTGAGCTAATGGAGTTGTTTACACATGTGGCATCCTGTTCTGGTCCTACGAGAAAGAATGAGCCAAGAGTTACGGCAATGAAGATAAGATGAATCCTCATACAACAGTGAAGTGTACACACACGAGTTATCCTAAACAATAGGTGGATCTAAATGATAGCCTAAGAATCTCGCCTACCGTGGAACTGGCTCAGCATAACCACTATCAGTTGCAGATGACGACGACGTTATCTTATTATTAGATTGGTCCACTTTGCTGGTGGATAGATCTGAGTTCAGAACAGAGGGTGCCGGTTTGTTCTTCTTGCTTGAGAAGAAGAATGTAGGTCTTTGAGGCACCGGGATGTTAATAGACTCGCTGTTTAACATGAGAACGACCGAATCCACGGTAGGTCGGTCTTCCGTGTCGTCTTGCACACAGAGCAAGCCAATGTGCATGCATCTGATCACTTCGTTCACTGAGTAAGCATTACTCAAAACTGGGTCCGCTATTTCCGACGACGTTCCGTTGCTCCAGTGCTTCCAAACCTAAAGGATTAGTTAATTTTAGTTAATTTCGTTTGAATTACTGCTGCACCTCTAATAAAAGTGACGTTAGCCAACAAAACAGTGCAGTATTAAGATACTCACATAGCCTAGTAGGCCCTCGTCGCAGTATAATGCGGAGAATTGGCTGTTCTTTTTGCCAGTGATAATCTCTAGCATTAGCACACCGTAGCTGAAGACATCAGATTTTACTGAGAAGTGTCCAAACATCAGATACTCTGGAGACATGTAGCCACTGCATTGAGCACCATGTGTTGACATTGAAATGAGAGGATAAGATAGAAATTTTCGCTATGGATATAAAATGCTTGAACAAATTAGCACAAAGGCCCCAAGTTCAATGCTAATGGCACACTCTTCTTTTTTAATAACAAGGCAGATTAGCAGATGTTGAACTTACTATGTTCCAACAATCCTATTTGTGCTTGCTTGAGTCTGATTGTTGCCGAAGATTCGGGCCAAACCAAAATCTGAGATTTTTGGGTTCATGTCAGCATCTAGTAGAATGTTGCTGGCTTTGAGATCACGATGAATAATTCGAAGCCGAGAATCTTCATGAAGGTATAGCAATCCACGCGCCACCCCTACCATAACCTTGTAACGTGTTGACCAATCCAATTGTCCACTGAGCTCAGGATCTGTACATTAGTCAAAATAATCTGTTAAGTTACATCAACTGGTACTTGCATAATGCTCTTGCCAGATCATCACACCGAGTTGCTTTCGTCAACTTTTGATCAATATTCTCATTATGATGTGATTCATTGCTTTCCGTATCTACTTATTAAATAATGTTCAATCTTTAAAGTTGCATTCGTCGATGTAGAAACAAAATGATGAAGAAAACTACGCAAAATAACAACAGGTTTTTCGCTTGCATTACATCGTCCAGCTATCACTAATATCTATGGTTTTTCATTTAGCCAGACTCATATTTGCTTCTCATTTTCTCTGAGTGAAACATATCATTGAGACTGAAATGATGGTGTGTTAACTTGGTGAAAAGGAGATAAAAGAGAGGCAAACCAAATAGCAAGCGATCAAGGCTCCCATTGGGCACGTGTTCATAGACTAGTATTGTTTCATCTCTTTCCATGGAGAATCCCAGTAGCCTCACTAGGTTTCTGTGCTGAAGCTTGGCTACTAATTCAACCTCGGTCTTAAATTCTTCGACTCCTTGTCCAGAGCTCCTAGATAGACGCTTTGCTGCAATTTCTTGACCATTGGGTAGTGTACCCTGAGAAGAGAAGACATAAAAACTCCAAATATGCCCAAAACAGATGCCTCTTATTGTTGCTTCATTTTATTGTATTTGCACTCTTACTAATATGAGATTAGAAGGGCATAATCTTGGAGTTTTTCCTATCTAACTTATGTGGAGGAGAAAAATGCTCCAGAGCTTTGAGAAGCTTCATTGTAAACCACAATATCATACTACATTATGATTATATATGAAAATTAGCAAGCATCATCTTCTTGATAAGTCAAAAGCTGAATGATCAGATTGAACATCTTAATTACCTTGTAAACCGGACCAAATCCTCCTTCCCCTAACTTGTTGTTGTTCGAGAAGTTATCTGTGGCAGCTTCTATCGTTTGCAGATCAAATTGCAGGGAATGGAGTCCAGAAATTTGCCTCCTAACTGGCAGTTAAATAATTCAGATATCTTTAGACTCTGGTGAAACAGAATCAATAAAATTGTATGCATGCAATAGTGGTATTTCGTTGAGTTACCAATCTGATCTTCTTTTATACCACTTTTGCTCTCCCTTCTTAGGATTCTTTTTCTTCCTCGTAGTATATGCCAGATTATCATGTAAAAAAGTAGCGCTACTCCTGTGGCTGCGGCAAGGACTGCAGCATATATTTTCCACTTAAAGTGCACTTTCCCTGCATTTGTTGTCGGAGTTAATAGTTTCATTTACATACATGGAAGTATGCCTCGTTCTAGTCATGACAACTTCATGTTCCAGCACACACACGAGACAAGATATTCCCCGACTCCATTCAAAAGCTGTGGCAGACAGTTGAATTGACCGTACTTAAATGAAACGTGCGTTGAGTAATCCAACTGCAAAGATTTCAACTGTAACAGAATTGAAAAAATAAAAAATAAAATCTTTTGCTGGCTGAGAAACTCTAATAACTCCTTGAAGAGCAAAGAAACAGCTTAAGCGGACAACACAAATTCTGTTGTAATCTTTGAAGTAGTAAGAAGCATGATGATGAACTTTTCAAAAATCAACTATTAGGTTCTACCTTACCTTTTGAGCTGCTCCCGTAAAACGGGTAAATCTCAAACCTGACAAAGCAACTCGGAAGAAACACTCGGCCTCCAATTTTTCCCTCTTTTATTCTTAAGAGGCTCGATGTGGCGTTGCGAAGGCACTCCCAACAATCGTTGTTGGAAAGGTAAGGCACACACTGTGCGAACGCGTACAACGTTTTCTCCTGACTAAACTTGGCGTGGCCATGGCCATACATCCTAGGAGGATGCCGAGCAGCCTCTCTAGCCGCGTGATCCGTAGTGAAATTCAGTACCTTCATGAATTCATCAGACTGGTCTATGTTCTCTTCATTGTATCCAGCCAACAGAGGTTTTAGCTCGACCTTCCTGGTAAAATTCGTGTCGGAGTAGCGCAACATGCACTGATCGTACCACAGGAAGGAGACTTTTGTCATCCGGCATAGCTGGGTTATTCGAATTCTCGCGTTCCTGACGCAATTCGCACACTCTTTCTTGGAGACATCGCCTCTGCACATAAAGCTGCCGTAGACGGCGTTGCTCGAGCTGGCTTTGCTTGAAGTGAAGTTGAACCCGTTATCAGGGTTGGCGCCCGCGTCTCTGACGAGATCATCGAGAACGCGATTGAGGTTGGCGTGGTAGGTGCTATTGGGAGAGAAGGTGGTTGAGTTTGAGCAGTAATGACTGCTCATGGTGATGGTGGATTCAGTAGCTTTGAGGATAAAAAAGCTGAGCGTGAAAGGAAGTAGGAAACGTATCATCCGCATCCTCTTCTCTCTCTCTCTCTCTCTCTTTTTGCTGTGTGCGCGTGGTTTATGATGAGTAAGTGGGATTTGCCCTTTCCATTCAACCGTGAGGCCACAGCATGGACTGCTAAATACGGTGAAGGACTACAAGCCTACGTGACTTCCGACATCATCCACTGTCAACCCCGACTTTTCAAAAGATAAAAAGAAATTAGCGTGTTTGTGGAGGACGGCAACACATGGGATTTGTCGTTTTTGCTTATTCCTTTCGCAAGAGCTTGGTTTCTTGAAAGCCGCCGTCGTTGCAATAAAATCAATGATATTACCAGTTTGCTTTAAATTTGGGGTGGCGTGTATCACAAAAAGATTTCTAGTTACCACTGATGTTGATGCCACTTGAGTCTCTCTTTCTAAAACCATGTTGATCCAACTATTTGCTAGTCCCATTGTACAAAGGCTCTATTTCCCGTCATTCAAACTTTATTCAGAATCTCAGTTTCTAATTTCGCAAGATCCGATGGCACTAACTCTAATATCTCTTTACCCACCACCATCCACTGCCGCAGACAATCGCCCCACCATTCTCTCACTGCCACTCTCTCTCTCTCTGACCTCCATGGTCTGTAGTCTTGATCCGGCTCGCGACCTCCATTTTGTTAGGAGTATGGTTCATGCTCCCATCGATAAGAAGGCACAGAAATTGCGTTCCTTGATGAGCGGGTGAGGGTCCAGTGGTCGCTGAGGTAGTGTCCCTAAGCTGTGCTGGAAGGCTCTTATAATTTAAGTCCATATTTTATTGGTAATTTAAGTTTTGGCCTATGAATAGCTACTAGGCATTTATAACATTTTTCTCTTGTAAATTAAGAGTTATAATAGAGAGTTGTGAGGTATTAATCATAGTGGAATGCTCAGTTGGACGTAACCTTAATTTAAGGGTGGATCGGGATAAAAATCTCGTGTCTATATTTCTTTTTCTTGTTTTGATTTTCTATTTCTTTGTGATTGTGTGTCAAATCTTGATACATCTAAGGTTGCAAGTTGCCATAGACGACCTCAACCTAAGGTTGTCCACATCCACAGGCCTATTACCTCAATTTGAGGTGGTCCAAGCCCATGAGAAGGCATGTGGATTGAGGTCGCTGATACCTTGGCAACCTTGATTGATCATGAGAGGAAGGGAGGGTGGAAGCACGGGAGATCATTGGTGGATGACAACGAGTGAGGTGGATATTCATTGGGGGTACCGTGGAGCTTGATTTAGGATTTGGGTAATTGTATCTTAAGTTGTTTTGGAAGTTTTGCCTAGGTGAGTAATTTAAAATTTCTCTAGGGCTATTTGGGAAGGAGAACGTGGACATTGTCCTCAGAGTTACGATGGTTAGGAATGAGCAGTTTTAGGTTTCATCTGAAACTTAAAATCTATCCATTATAACTTGAAACCCACCATACACTGGGAACCTACTCTATCATAAGTTCTAGTGTTGGTTCTAGTGATTGGATAATTTCTAGGGTCTATAATTAATCAAACCATTGTAGTGAATTATCACATTTAATAACCACCATTTATTGCTAATCCGTTGACTAGAACTTATGTTTGACATACGAAGAGCATGAAACATTAATAAGTAGAAGTCTCTATCATAAAATAGAAGTTTAAACTAGTGGTTTTATATTATACACTTATCATTGGATGCCACAAAATATCGTAAATCACGTGAAGATATAAACCAAGAAAAATTAAAAACTTATTTTAGATTCAGGTTCTAAGTTCTAGGTTCCACGTGTCTAAAATTTAGAATCTACCAAATTTTTTAAACTTGGAACTTATCTTGCATATCTTGAAACCTTAAATTGAACAGGTTCTCACTTATACGGTTCTTCGATTCTAGGTTCTACCCTAAATTATACTCATCCCTATTTATGGTAACTAATGTTGGGTACAAATTGGTTTCTAGAGCCAAAACTCAGGGTGTACATTAGTGATTTTTATAAAAGAGAGAGTAAAGTGATATTGATGTTAAAAATAAGGATAATTCTGAGTATTTTTCTTGAAAGTACGCAATGAGTAGGTTAGGAAAATTTCTGCTTGAGTTATTTCATTACATCACCTTACTAATTCATAAAAGGATTTTGTTAATGCGTGCCCTCGAGAACTAGTTAAGCATGCTTAAATAGGAATGGTTCAATTTTCAAGATAGGGGCAACACATAACATGATAAGAGACAATGCGTTGAAAATTAATAAGTATACTCATTAACAAAATGCTCCATAAAAGAAAAAAAAAGAAAGAAATTGCAATTATCAAATGAGTACTTCACATGTTTGAAAAATTACCAATATTTTAAAAGTTCTGAGTGTCGATATTTATAAATTTTGGAAGATTCTGGGTGTTTCCCATTAGATAAAACACGAATCGGGTGATCTGTGAGAATTGAACCAAAAAGTAAAAATAAAAAGCGAACTCCTTAACATACTCTTATTTTCCTGCCACAATCAAATATCAAAGTTGAGTTGCCTACATTTATTTCATGCCATATTTGCAAGGAAAGGCCTATCATCAGCCAACAAAGTTCAAGTCTAATCCAATCATTCATGGGTCCCTTGTCTGTCTATAATGCGCCCTTTGCTTCTTTTCGTGAGTTACGTGAAGATGGATCTAGAGGCGACTAGGTCAATGGGGGAGATAAATTATGACGCCTTATTGCCCATCAATTTGTCTTTTTTGTTTTTGTTTGATCTTATCTTATATCTCTTTTACAAGTTACTACGTGTTGTATGTAGATTGTAAAACCCTACCTCCTTTCTCACGTGTCCCCACTCTAGCTCCCCGACAACATATAATATAATATGTTAATCACATCCTCCTCCATGGTATTCCCATATGATAAATTTTCTTATTGATTTCTACCTTTTTCTTTGGTTTTTCATTTCCCATTTTGTCTTTTTTCTTGGGGAGGGGGGAGGGGCAATACGAATTCAATCCTACACTTAAACTTTTCAATTTTACCAATATAATTTTAAATTTTTATGTGAAACTCTTATGTGATTCTTCTAGTCAATTGCCATGGCATGAGTACATTTGTTGTAACATCATGATTTTCAAGTTTTGATTTTAATTTAATAAGTTGGACCTTCTGCCAACGTGACTATAGTGTTTTTCTTTGAGATGGCCACTCATGAGATAATTGACCAATCAGGTGAAGCCGTTAAATGATTTTAATGTAATAAACTTGAGAATTCGATTAGGAATAGACTACTCGACCATACTAGTCTATAAGGGTCATTATGACACAATTTGAAATCGATCAAAGATTGAAGATAGTTGACTCGATTGAGTCGTGTAGTTAAATGTAGGTGATTCCACTAAATTGCAAAATTCTCATCAATTGGCACTAGACCGATTTTATATCATTTTGGATACCCAGTGTCCGTGAGTCATCAATGTGTCGAAGAGGTACATGTGGCTTGAAGAAAATTGACCACGGATCAATTACACCAAAAAATCCTAAAATATGTCCGGTAGGTTAGGTCATGCTAAAATCGCGTCTGATTGAAATTAACCGAAAATTTGAATATGATTTCAGAAATTGAAAGTCATGTCGGGTCACGAGTCATTCTAGGAACGTTGGCTCACATTTTGAGGAATTTACGGCGAGTTCAGGATTTTTACGGAAAATCGTTTCGGACGTTTAAATTCGGATTTGCCAATTAGAAGGGATTTTTAGCATCTAGTGTAAGTGAATTGGTGAAAGGAAATTTCGTGGGTTTTTTTCGCTGTCAAATCAAACCTCAACCAGAGAAGTTTGTTCAAAAATCGGATTACGAGAAAAATGAAATAGAATTCGGATTTGGGAGAAATTCGTGGGATTGAAGGACCGTCTTATTTTGGTGTCCAATTGGACTTCAATTGTTCAAGTTAGTGAAGAAATTGGCCCTAGGGTGATCAATTGACAACGTTGTAAAGTTGGGCGAATTTTCAATGGTGTTTTATGTATTCTTTTAATTTTTTCCATTTTCCCTCTAATTATCCCACCATTTGCGCACACCCCCCGTACGGCTGGTCTCCTCCTTGCTTTTCTTTTATTGACTTTTGGTCAATTCCCTCTCTCTCTCACGTTGGGCTGCACGACGCCCACGTCTTCCACCCTCCCTTGCCGCGCATATCTTCTCCTCTCTCCTCCCCATCCATTCGTGCGGCCAGCTGCCCCGCAATTCCCCCTTTAGTCTTCAACGTTTACTTTTATTTTTCCTTGGCTAACGTTTATTGCCACGAAAAACCCTCAACTTTGCTCAAAATGACATATTCATCCTATTTTTTTTTTTTTGTGACATGAAAAATCTCAAACTTTTTAAACCGTGACACATTTACCCCATCAAGAGCATTTTTTTGTCTTTTTATTCTATTTCTTCCATTTTCTTTTTTTTTTTCTTCTTCTTCCTTCCGCTGGCCATGGCGGAGGGAAGGGACACCCTGCCCGACGGTCCCGCCCAACGCAAGCGAGGGCGGCCTTCGCTTGACGCTAGCGAGGGCCACCCTAGCCCGACGCCGACGAGGGCGACCCTTGCCCGATGCCAGTGAGGGTAGCCCTCACCAGACGCCGGCTTCCCTCTGCCGGTCAACCAGCGAAGGGAAGAGAGAAGAAAATAAAAAGAAAATAAAAGGAAAAAAAATTAAAAAAAATGAAAAGACCAAAATGTCCTATAATTTTTTAGTAAATGTGTCACATAACAAAAGTTCAGGGTTTTTATGTCACCAAAAAAAAAAAGTTTGGGGTAAATGTGTCACGGTTGGCAAAGTTTGGGGTTTTTCACGTAAAAAAAAAAAAATTGGGATAAATGTGTAATTTTGGGCGAAGTTCGGGTATTTCGTGGTTTTTTTCCTTATGTTTATTCCCTGCATGAGTTCTTTCACTGGTTTTGCTGCCCCACGAAGATGACGGCCTTCTCTCCTTCCCATTCCTTGTTGCTGTCCATTTCCCTTGCACATCTTGCCCCACTGACGCCCCCACCTGCGTGCATTTCTCCTTTGCCAACATCACCAACGCACCAACCCACGTACAGTTCGTCCATCGCTTCTCAATCGGGCCCGTTTCTGCTGCATCGAAGTAGCCTTTTCGTCTGTCCACATCGGGCCGTCCTCGAAGCCCACCGTTGCAGCCCATCAGCAGTGCTCTTGCGGCCAATTTCCAGCAAATCCAGCAACTAACTTGGCTCAGTTCACGGCCGTTTCAGCCATGGTTTGCACCACCACCCACGGCTGCCGAACCTAGCTTACCGTGCTCGAACTAGCCCCGTTGTAGCTCGTTCAGCCCTTGATCAGTGGCCAAAATCAACAAGGGTTTGTGGGCATAGTAGCTCGTTTTCAAGCCCGTCCCGGCCCCGCTTGGCGGTCTCGCTTTGGAAGTTGTCGTTCCTCGCAACGATCCTGTCGTTTTGATCCGAGCAGATCATTAATCAGGTAAATTTAACTCACTAAACCTCGCTTAGTGGGTTAATGATGGATGCTTAGTGGTTAATTAGATTAGACTAAAAAAATTTAGGTGGTTAGTTAGACTTAATTAGTGAATTTAAATTAGTTATCAATGCATGTTAGGTGGTTGGTTATTGTAATTAGAGCCTAGACAAATTCTAGTATTTGGTTCGGTAATTTTTCGAGCACGTCTCGACTTCCGTTTAGGCATTTCTTGGCCTAAGTTTGGTTTATGCTATTTATTGGCATTTATTTATTTATTTTTGTATTTATTTAATTAATTTTTTTTTTTGAAAATTCAATTGAGATTGTCAAATGATCGGAATTTCGTGCTGATCTCAGTGGTACTTTCTGTTTATTTAATTAAGCAATGGTTTGTGAAAATTTAGTGAATTGAGGATTATGTGGGAAATTGTTTCAAAATTTGATAGTGTCGGTATTCAATTGGAAATTAACCTTGAAAGGTTGTACATGAGCCTTGAAAAGCTGCCGAAGTATGGCCATGCCAATGAGGCCGAGATTTATCATTGAATTGGGATCAATTGTGCCTAATGGGGCTGTGAGTTATCACCTGTTAAATGTCGTGCCCAATCAGGCCGTGATCCACCACTCGATAGAGATCGTACCCATCGGGTCGTAATCTGCCACCTATTAAAGGTTGCGTCTATTGGGCCATGATCTGCCACCTATTAAAGGTTGTGCCCATTGGGCCGTGATTACCACCTAAAGATAGGTCGTGTCCTTGGGATTGTGAGTTATAGCTGTGAATTGAATAGACCCTGCTCGTTGAGCCGTGAGTAAGATTTGAGATGGAATACTTGTGATGACCGGAGCGTGGTTTTGATGACATGTAATCAACTGAGTCGATTGATCAATGGGTCAATCTGATTGATTGAATGATGTGATTATCAGTATTTATGAATTGAACAGACTTGCAGGGAGAAACTAAGGCCAAGGAAAGTCCTTGTGTTGTGCTTAGGTAGCCTTTAGGGCGTATTGGCCTCCTAATTGGGTTTTAAGGGGTTGAACTTGCTGAGACATAATCTCACCTCATTGTGGGATCACATTTTCAGGTCCCTAGGTAACGACCGTGGAGAGGTGGATGTCCCAAAGTTTGGGAAGGTGGAAGAAGCATAATTAGTGAACCTGTACGACTAGTTAGTCATATAACAATTCCTTTTTGATAAGTTGATATTTTTGTAACCAGTCTAGTCTTGTGTATAAACCCGATTGTTTATAAATGACTTGTTGTGGTTTGAAAAAGATGGCCCTACTTTCCTATCCCATTAAATTGTTGTTTGGGATTTGCTATCTACTTCCGCATGTGCATTTAAAAATGAATGGGTCGACGATAGGTCTTGAGATGTCGCTATTTAATCGACCATGAAGGGATGGACACGTGCTCGGAGGATCAAGGCGTGACATTTGTCCATGTTGGCATGCACCACGTAAGACGGATGGCAATGACTGGATACCATGTCAGCAATTTCTGGCGGCAATTGTCCAAAGGGACTACATTAGAATTTCGCGATTACATTTAGAACTACATTAGTAAAATTCAAAAATTTAGGACTAAATTAACATTTGTACAATAGGCTTAGATTGATTGGGTAGTTGTTGCCATTTTTCTTTTGCTCATGGGTATATTGGAGGCATTTTAGTCTGGTCGCTATTGACAAAATTAAAATGAACTATTTTGTTTGTTCTAGCACATAATTTACCTTTGCACTGAGGAACGTGCCATTTTCTATTCAAAAAAGAGAAAAAGATACTTCACTTGTTACTGAGACCCATCGAAATGAACTATGTTGTTTGGTATAATCCCATACACATCTTTATTCCTTACATAAACCACCATGCCAACTATTTCAATTTTTATTTTAATTGTGATACAATGTTGTGATCCCAATTACATGGTATGGGATTTGAATCCCATATTAATGGTATCAGACTTTGACTTGCGGTTTATACGACCGTGGGCTCTCCCACCTCAATAGTGCATTTTTAGGATACGGTTCTCCTATGGTCTGGATCATATAACAAGTTACTTGTGGATCTTTTGTCAAAAAAGAGTGTAATAACAAATAAAGAATCTTAAGTAATCAGAAAAACAAATGTCTAATGGGGCCCTTCGCATGAGTTTTGTTTTTTACTTTGTAACTTTGCATTACCGATTTTGATAACTGAGAAATTTTGTAAGAGTTATGCTATAGATGGTCATTTCCATATCTGATAAAAAGCACAACCACTAATGTTTTTTTTTTTTGGTCAAAAATACCATAATCCATTTGCTAACTCAAGGAGTAGAGGTGGCAAAATGGGTCATGGACCCATTTTGCACCCATATTTTTCAAATATGGGTCGAATATGGGTTAATAGCCCATTACAACTATTAACCCACGTTTGACCCGTTTTTAGTTCAGTTTTATATGGATCGAAAATGGGTCACACTCTCTTACCCATTTTCGACCCATTTTTTAAATCCAAAAAGTTTCTCTTCCTCCGAAAGAGCCGCTCAGCGACAACCCTTCGACCTTCACCTTCGACCCACCTCCACCGCTCGCCTCCGAGCCGCCTCCACCACTTGCCACCGCGGCTCTTCTCCAAGTCGCCTCCGCCGCCTGCCTATGAGTTCAGCTTTGCAGCTCCATCGTCATGTGGGCTCTTTGCCGAGCTGCCCATTCTCTCAAGTAACGTTCCTCTCCCCCCGTCTCTCTCCCCCTCTCTCTCTCTCTCTTTTCTCTGCAGTTTTCGTGTGAATGCTTGCGCTTATGCTGTTTCTTTTTCTTTGAGAGTAGAATGGATGGAAGAAAGGCTTTGGGTTTTTTGGTTCTATGGAAGTTGCTTGGAGTTGGGGGGGGGGGGTCTCTTCGTTTTATCTGCATGAAGGGAGCAATTGGGTTTAGAAGAGGGGGTTCTTGCCGTCCATGGGTTGCTTGTTGATTGCGCTGTTTCTTGCTTCTTCTTATTCTTTTCTGCACGCAATATCGGAATGTGAAATTCTCGTTTGTTAATTTTGGTTGTTGGTCTTTCGTCTGCATGGAAGTGTGCTGCTTCATTTGATCGGCTCTGCCTGATGTTGCTCCATTTGGGGCTTTTGGGTTTTTACCTAGTAGCCTTGAGTGGGGGCTTCTGAGAGGTGAATTGGACGCGACGATTTAGATGCGTGATCTTAACATATTAAAATCATCTAGTAAGATTTTTTGAATTTGTGTCTTGAGATGAATTCGAGTGGTAGCTGAGGGAATTTGGTGGTCCATGGATCCCGTTTTGGTTTATTGTGTTAATGGGTCATGGATCCTATTTTGGTTTTACTGTAATAAAAAAAATAAAAATAAATAAATAAATAAATATATATATGTATGTATGTATGTATGTATATATATAAGGGACTGTGTGTGAATTCACACTTGGAATTAAGACACGGCATTTGGTTGAGTTGACTGTTTTCTGAATTTTCTGGACTTGAAAACATGCTGGTAATGTTGTCCTTGTCAAGTGTTTAGATTGGGTTGATGATGTGAATGAAACCTGTTCATGTTTGAATGTGGTCATGAACAAAAAGATTTCAGGCTGTGACTAAGTTGAGTTTAAATGTTAGTGGAGTTGGATTGACTCAAGTTACCTAAGGCCGTTGATCAAATTCATCTGGCATATTTGAAGTAGCACTAATTTGTTTTCAAAACTCGGAACTTGGCTATCTCATTGAGGAAATATTCTCCAAGTTTGCCTTCATTCTTGTTCTTGAGAGATAGATGAAAATTACTGGTACTTGTTGCATGCTATTACTCTCTCTGTGATTTGTGCATGTGTATTATTTGTTGAATTCAAAGTTTGTTTGCTTCACATCCTTCTGCATAAAACAGAGTATAACAGCTACAATATTATTAGCTTTTCCTTCATTTTTAAGGTGCTATTCATTTTACTTCACTTGGTCCTTTTGGTTGTTCCTCATAGGACGAGTTTAGTGAGTACTTTTCTTAGCAGTTGTTAGTCTACTGCTTTAAGTACTTCATTGAGATAAGATAGTTTATGGGGAAGAGATATGCAACTGGATAGGATGCAATGGTAAAAAAGAGATCTAGTGTTTTCATCACATGGCAAAAACTCAATGCTGAAGTTATCTGATGTTTTCATAAATTGATGTTATTAACAATACTTCCTACATTATTTCATGTTATTTGTCGATAAATCTTTTGTTGCTTTCCAGATTGGTAGAAAGATAGAGACCGTGGGTTCAAAAGTACCCAATTCTCTTCCAAGGTTATTCTTCCGTCATGCTGGGCACAGGTGCCAAATTTGCTTGCTTCTCTTAGGTTGATCAATAGTTCTTCCAACTTTGACCTTTAATTGATGTTCTTATTGCTTATAGGGACAAGGTTGTTGACTTTCATTGGAATTCGTTCGATCCTTGGACAATAGTTAGTGTTTCTGATGATGGTGAAAGTACTGGTGGAGGTGGTACACTGCAAATAGTTTCACTTTCACACCTTTCGCATTTATACAAACCATTGGTTTTACCCTTAATTGCATGTCGACAGCTTCATTCATATTTCATTGTCACAACTTAATGATACATTCTTGTGCTTGTGGTGGTTGGAAATTTGTTTTGAAATAAAGGATATATCTGTTGACTTTTATGCTGATAGCTAGCATTGATGTAGCCTTTCTATTTGGATATATGCTTTGCATCACAAATAAGTTATCTTGAACAGTCGTATGTTTGATTGGGTCCAAACTATTTACTACATATATGGCAGATGATTGATTTGATTTACAGATATGAGGAAGAAGTTTTGGCTAAGCTGGACAAATCAAGTCTCACATTCTCTCTTGCACCTCTTGAACTTCTCATAATAAGAAGAAAGATCAGCAAGGTTAATGACTAACTTGAAGTGGGAAGCAAGTTAACCGTGTTTGATTGTTTTGTGTAAAAAGGAGCTCATCATCCTCGAGTTTCATCCTTTTTTATGATGCTAGGGATTATTTAGTGCATCTGCTTAAGGTTTAGTTTTTGTCTCGGTGTGGACATGGAGTTCGACAAACTTGTTCTCCAGCATTCCTTAAGGCCATGGCTAAGAGGCTTGTTTTGGTTGCTTCATTAGATTGTGAAGACATTGCTTAATACTTAATCAGTGCACTTGTTTTGTTTGCTGCTATTTTGGACCGTGAAAACTAGATCAAAAAATCAATTTGTAGGTTTTTTTAACAATTTTTATTTTATTTACTATTTTTTAATTTTATTTTATAGGTTTTTTTAACCATTTTTTATTTTATGTACTATTTTTTAATTTAATTTGAGGTTTTTATTCAATTAGCATATAGCTTAAAGTGAGCGCAAGTTTTTTTTTTTAGAATATTAGTAGGTTTTAGCAATATGGGTTGGGTATGGGTCAGGTACGGATCGGATATGAGTCACTATATTTACATTACAAGAATATGGGTCAAAACGGATTAAATGGATAGACCCATTTTCGACCCGACCCGACCCGACCCGACCTGACTCACCCATTTGCCACCTCTATCAAGGAGTGCGTGGGTAAAATACTTATTTCAGATACAAGTAAGGCCAATTATGAGGTAGGGATCTTTTATTTTGGGTTCTAACAATCCAATTCGCTAACTTATTGTGCTCTCTGTCGTAGAGGGCCAACCTCAAATTTGGAAAGCCCATAATGAGAACCTTTGCCTTGGCGACAAGGACGTCTGCTTCCCACGTGAAGTGATCTGCCCCTTGAGGTATCTTCACAAGAGTTAAGTTGTTTGACTCAACCAGAATACTCTTACTCGTGCCGCGTCTTGCTCAAAAATCTAAGCATTTCGACCATCGCTAGAGTCTCCGTTTGCTTGACTGAGCTCGACCTCACCTCCATCGCAAAACCATCAATTAACTCTCCAAGGCAGTTCCTGCCTACGCAGCTAATGGCCCCGGTCGTCGATCCCTCGACGAAGGAAACATCAAGGTTGAATTTGAGGGTTCCCTTGCTGGGGTTTCTTTTCCAGATCTGAGGGAAGCTATCTTTGTTTGCTGGTGATTTGCTCTTGATTTTGGCCCACTGAACAAAGCATGGGTAATCGGCCACGGCAGAACTAGCAAGCCACTGTGGATCGGGAGCTTTCTTGCAGAAAAATGAAGCCATTCCTTTCTTTCCATATATGCCAAAGAACAATGGCAACGAGGTCGAAGATCGAGGAGGTATGCTGAAAATTTTGTATCCATTTTTTGATTCGAAGTGAGAACAATGTGTGAAATAGCGATTTGCGATGCAGGGTTCGACCAAATGCTCCGCGGCTAGGGACAGAGTAAAAAGAGGTACTCCATGGTTTCAGGGTTCTGTTTGCACATGTCACAGGTATTATCTTCACAAATTCCTCTTACCATAACCACAGCAAGTTTCTTTCAAAGATCACCGACAAACATAATTCTATGGATACCATCCTGTGGTGGCTGAGTTGGTGGAATCGAACGTTGGCCACATGCAAGGCCCGGGTTCGAATCCCCAACTCGTCATGATGTGCAACTAAAGTGGGAAGCCGTGGGAGGTGGGTCTCTGCACTAGCACCCCGTGATTTACGCATAGTTGCTTTTGGCTACGAAGCGGTTCACGGTCATAAAAAAAATTAAAAAAAAAAAAATCCATGGAAATGAAAAAGAGAGAAGGTGTTACACGGAAAAATCAAAACAACTATGCAAATGCAATGGACCTGCCAACATTAAATAAACCCAAAAAGGACAGAGATCAAAGGAAAGTAATGGGAAAAGGTTATGGCACCACAAGCATTTCAACTTTTGTTGTCATTCTTGAATTTTTTATGGTTAAATATGATATGCGTGGCCGTTAAAGTTACTGACGCGTCGCTTTTACTTTTTCCATCTCGTCCTTCAACTTTATTTGCTTATTCTATTTCATCCTTAAGCTATTATATTTTCTTTCTCACCAACAGCCTTCATTTGAGCATAGTGAGAGTCATCAAATATTTTTCAAGATAAACCTTGTTGACTTTTATTTAAGACTAGTAATTTTCAACACAATCCTTCGACAAGACATCACACACACCACATGTGTTAATGTACTTGTAATAAAATCAAATCATGATGAATAATAAATATGTCATGTATGAAGTGACCATTTTACTTGTTTGTAGTAGCACGCTTGGTATTGTTTAGTTAAAGAATGTAAAATGTTCCTTATATCTACGTGACATGTTTAGATACATTTAAAATTAATATTTACAACTTCTTAACATAAATAATAATTTTTATACATAAAAACTTATATCTGAAATGGTATGTGATGTGTATCCATTTTACTAACTTTTATGTTTTGGCTATAATATTGTGACATAATTAATAAACAGTTTGGGTCGGGATTATATTCAAATTTGACAAAGCCCATTTGACGGAGAGAATAAGAAAGCAGTTCATGAACTGAAATTGAACAGATAGACGAAGTATGGGGACATCGTTGAATAAAAATGACGATGAGTCATAGACAACATCATATTTCGTCCATGTTAGCAGAGTCTGTCAATAATTTTAATGGAAGGATCACATCAAACCACTTAATAAAAAAAATGTCCAGAAATGGCATTGAACAACAATAAAAATTTAAAGGTTATTGGTGTCATTGCCCGAGAAAATATACTCTCAAAAATAATAAAATGGCAGAAAGACCACCTTTCTGGCAAGTGATCTTTGATGAGCGGTTCACGGAGATTTGGAATTTGAGAAGTCGTCTCAACATTTTCCCCTCTCAAATCGTCTCGTGTCCCAATCGACCCAAATGCTTTGTTACATGTTACATCCAAAAGTCTCTTCTCAAAAACAAATCATTTATAGGTAAAACCACAAAAATAATAAAATATATATGAGTGGCATTGTTAGTACAAAATATTTTTTTACACAAAAAGTCAGGAAATTAAAACTCTCACCTACTCATGGAACGAATCTTTTCACCAAAATCACATAATATATTTGCGTCGGCGGCTTATTTTGTTTGTGTAACGATATTTTTATATGACCTATGTATAAGTCCAAAATATGTATTGTGGTGGTCCCACCATTCATCATGAGTTCCAACTTAGCATGGACTCGCCTCTGTCCAAGGGACATGTAAACACAAACAGGAAAACGCCAACGACCGAGATCAAACAGGGTCTACACATAATTCATTGGAAATTCAGCAAAGCGTATGTCTTGATTTTAAACTATGAACCGGTTTGAGGGCCGATCTTATATTCTAAAACGATCTTGAACGTGTCGACAGGGGAATCTGTCTATAGAGCATGTCAATGCACACCTAAGTCTTCGAAGATACTGGCACCACTGTCGGTTGGAGACCACGGCGGCGTTATCTTGCTACTGGATTGGTCTGCTTTGCCAGTAGATTGATCTAAGTTCAGAACACAAGGTGCCGGCTTGTACTTCTTATTTGGGAAGAAGAATGAAGGTCTCTGAGGCATTGGAATACTAATAGACTCACTGTTTAACATGAGAACGACCGAATCCATGGTAGGTCGGTCCTCTGTGTCGTCTTGCACGCACAACAGGCCAATGTGCATGCATCTGATCACTTCGTTGACGGAGTAAGCATTACTTAAAGCTGGGTCCACTACCTCAGATGGCGATCTGCTGGTCCAATGCTTCCAAACCTGAAAGATTAGTTATATTAGCGGTTTTTGTTCAATTTACTGTTGTACTTCCACTAAAAATGATGTTAGCCAGAAATCAGTGCAGTATTAAAATACTCACATGGCCTAACAGGCCCCCATCACAGTCCAATGCTAAGAATTGGCTGTTCTGTTTGCCAGTAATAATCTCCAACATTAGCACACCATAGCTGAAGACGTCAGATTTTACTGAGAAGTGTCCAAACATCAGATACTCAGGAGACATGTAACCACTGCATTGAGCAACAAATGTTAACACAAAAATAAGAGGATAAGCTAGAAATTTTCACTATGCATATAAAATGCTTGAACAAATTAGGACAAATGCTCAAGTTCAACGATAATGGCATGCTCTTCTTTTTTAATAACAAGTCAGAATAGCGGATGTTGAACTTACTATGTTCCAACAATCCTATTTGTGCTTGCTTCAGTTTGATTGGCACCGAAGATCCGGGCCATACCAAAATCTGAGATTTTTGAGTTCATGTCAGCATCTAGCAGAATGTTGCTGGCTTTGAGATCACGATGAATAATTCGAAGCCGAGAATCTTCATGAAGGTATAGCAGTCCGCGCGCCACCCCTACCATGACCTTGTACCGTGTTGACCAATCTAGGCGTCCACTGAGCTCGGGATCTGTACATCAGTCAAAATAATATGTAAGTTGCATCAACTTGCACTTGTATAATGCTCATGCCCAGATCATCACATATAGTTGCTTTCTTTAGCTTTTGATCAGTATTCTCATTGCCATTCGTTGCAATCCTTATCTAATTCTTATTATGTTCGATCTTTAAAGTTGCACTCGTCAACTTAGAAACAAAATGACGAAGAAAACTAAGCAGAATAACAACAGGATGTTTGTTTGCATTACGTTGTCCTGCTATCACTAATATCTGCGGTTTTCCATTTGGCTAGAATTATATTTGGTTCATCGTTTTCTTTGAGTGAAATATATCATTTAGATTGAAAATGATGGTGTATTAATTTGGTGAAACGGAGATAAAAGAGAGGCAAACCAAATAACAAGTTGTCGAGGCTCCCGTTGGGCACGTATTCATAGACTAGTATCGTTTCATCTCTTTCCATGGAGAATCCCAATAGCCTCACTAGGTTTCTGTGTTGAAGCTTGGCTACTAATTCAACCTCGGTCTTAAATTCTTCGACTCCTTGTCCAGAGCTCCTAGATAGCCTCTTTGCTGCAATTTCTTGACCACTGGGTAGTGTACCCTGATGATAGAAGACATAAGACGCATCTTATTGCTGCTTCGTTTTATTATACTTCCATTTTTACCACTATAAGATTAGAAGGGCATTGAAATAGGGGAACTAGGAGCATAATCTTGGAGTTTTTCCTATCTAACTTATGTAGATGAGAAAAATGCTCTGGAGCTTTGAGAAACTTCATTGTAAACCACAATATGATACTACGTTATGATTATATATGAAAATTAGCAAGCATCAGCTTCTTGATAATTCAAAAGTTGAATGATCAGATTGAACATCTTAATTACCTTGTAAACTGCACCAAATCCACCTTCCCCTAACTTGTTGTCGTTCGAGAAATTATTTGTGGCAACTTCTATTGTTTGCAGATCAAATTGCAGGGAGTGGAATTCAGAAATTTGCCTCCTAACTGGCAGTTAAACAGTTCAGATATCTTTAAACTCTAATGAAACAGAATCAATAAAATTTTAGGCGTGCGATAGCATTAGTTCGTTGAGTTACCAATCGGATCTTCTTCTACACAACTTTCACTCTCCCCTCTTAGAACCATTCTTCTTCCTCGTAGTAAATGCCAGACAATCATGCAAAAAAGTAGCGTCGATCCTACGGCTGCGGCAAGGATTGCAGCAGATATTTTCAATGGAAAGTGCACTTTTCCTGCATTTGTAGTCAGAGTTAAATAGTTTTATATACATACATGAAAAAGATGGCTCCTTCTAGTCATGAAAACTTCATGTTCCAGCACATACACGAGACAAGTTACTCCCCAACCCCACGCAAAAGCTATAGCAAACAGTTGAATTGACTGTACGTAACTGAACGAGCGTTGAGTAATCTAACTGTAAAGATTGTAACTGTAGTAGAATTGAAAAAAAAGAAAAAAAAAAAAAAAAAGAAAATTGTTTTGCTGGCTGAAAAACTCTAATGACTCCTCAAAGAGCAAAGACACAGCTTGAGCGGACAACATAAATTCTATTGCAATTTTAGAAGTAGTAACAAGCATGATCATGAAAACATCAACTATGAGGTTCTACCTTACCTTTTAGGCTGCTCCCGTAAAATGGGTAAATCTCAAACCTGACAAAGCAACTCGGAAGCAACACTCGGCCCCCGATTTTCCCTTTGGGAGGCTTAAGAGGCTTGATGTGGCGTTGCGAAGGCACTCCCAACAATCGGTTTTAGAAATATAAGGGACACACTGTGCGAATGTGTACAGCGTTTTCTCCCGATGAAATTTGGCTTCACGATGGCCATACATCTTAGGAGGATGCTGAGCAACCTCTTTAGCCGCGTGATCTGTCGTCTCCTT
Organism: Eucalyptus pumila; assembly: GCA_016097595.1. Classification (NCBI taxonomy): domain Eukaryota; kingdom Viridiplantae; phylum Streptophyta; class Magnoliopsida; order Myrtales; family Myrtaceae; genus Eucalyptus; species Eucalyptus pumila. The sequence continues at coordinate 10,166,599 of CM027849.1, forward strand.
CAGTAGCTTCATGAATTCATCTGGCTGTTCTATGTTCTCTTCATTGTATCCATTCAACTGAGGTTCCAGCTCCACCTTGCTGGTGAAATTCCTGTCAGAGTAGCGCAGCATGCACTGATCGTACCACAGGAAGGAGACTTTTGTCATCCGGCATAGCTCGGTTATTTGAATACTCGCGTTCCTGACGCAATCCGCGCACTCTTTCTTGGGGACATCGCCTCTGCACATAAAGCTACCGTAGATGGCCTCGCTCGAGGTGGCTTTGCTCGAAGTGAAGTTGAACCCATCATCAGTGTCAGCATCCGCGTCTCTGACGAGATCATCGAGAACAAGGTTGAGGTTGGCGTGGTAGGTGCTATTGGGAGAGAAGGTGGTTGAGTTTGAGCAGTAATGTCTGCTCATGGTGATGGTGGACTCAGTAGCTTTGAGGATGAAAAAGCTGAGCATGAAAGGGAGTAGAAAACGTGTCGTTGCCATCTTTTTCTCTCTATTTTGTTGTGTCTGTGTGGGTGTGTTATGATGTATAGGTGCGGTTTGTTCTTTCCATTCCATTGCGAGTCCACAACAGGCATGTTTAAATACGGTAAAATACTGCGAGTCAATTTGACTCTGCACATCGTCCACCTTCAATCGCGGATTCTCAGAAAGGAAAAAAAGTTTGTCCCGCGTGAGCCGTTGCTGGGTGTGTTTCTTGAAAGCTGTGCTTGATGGTATTACTCGGTTTAAATCGGAGGTGGCATTTTTTTTTTTTTTAAATGTACTAATTGCCATCAGTATCGATCCCACTTCGGATCCTGTATTTCCAAAACCACCTCTCTGTATGGCAAAGATAGAATCTTGTAAGTACAAAGACTATTGCTCTTCATTCAAATTTTAGCCCTATATCTAATTTCACAAATTCCAACCCCCAAAAACTCCGACATGTCTCTACCCACCTCCACCCGCTGCTGATGCCCCACCATCCTCTCATGCCCCTCCCTGCCACCACCTTCAACCCCTCTCACATCCGATTCTCTCACTTCGACCACCAGGAATAACCTCAAATTGAGGTTGTCCCTTGTCTCAATGCTGCTCGTGACATCAATCTAAGGTCGCAAGTCACCATGGATGACCTTGATTGAGGTCGTTCATGGACCTGGATCTGAGGTTGTCAATGGCCTCGAAGAGGCCTATCACCTTCATTGAAGTTGGTCGAATGCCATAAGAAGGTAAGTGGATCGAGGTCACCAACAACTTGGCAAATTGGTTTTGGATATGAAAGTTATAATGGTCACTTATGTCAAGAACGAAATAGGGTTATATAAGTGATTTTAGCATAAAGGAGTTGGGTATTGAAATGAAGAGCCAAGAAGTACTAACACTCTCCGGGAGTTCCCGTGTCATGTTGAATATTTCGATATGTATCCAACACTCTTTGATACTCGGTTGATAGGGGTCAACTCTCTTGACACTCTTCTAGAATTCCGATGTGAGTTCGAAATGCCGTATATAAGTTTGAAATTCCTACATGCATAGGATTAATTTTAAATTTTTTTTAATAAATAAGAAGTCAAAATGTAAATATGTAAAAAAAATAATAATAATAAAATAAAGAGGAAAAGAAAGACCTAATGTTTTTTTCTCTTCTACTCTTACTTCCCATGACACACAATTCACACCCAAGTTTATTTATTTATTTATTTATTTTGACATGCTTTAACATGTGAGTTTAGAATGTAGATTGTTTAGTTTTTCCCCTCCAAGTGAATGGAGTTGAATTTGTCAAATTAATACAATGAATGATATTAACAAGTGCTGGATTAATGTTTTATTGTAAATTCATTTTAGGATTTTTTTTATTAGTTATTTATTAGTGAATTTGAATTAGATTAATTTGATTAAAATAATCATAAAAAGATAATTTAAAATGTCTATATATATACACATTTAATATACAACATGTCTTAACGTATCGGAATTCTCTATTTCTTGAGAAACGACGTGTCAGCATGTCGTGTCGTGTCGTGTCGTGTCATGTATCGCATGTTAGTAGTGGTGCTACTTAAGTGAAGAGTAAATATGATTTTGAGTATCTTTTAAAAGAAAATATGATCAGAAAAGAAGGTCAGGAAAATTTCTACCTGAGTTGTTTCATTGTATCCCACAGTAAGATAGACAAGGGTCCTATTAGAAAGTTTTCTCAGGGCACCGGGTAAACATGCTTAATTACGAATTGTCGATTTTTAATGTAGTTATGACACATAACACGAGAAGCATAGTGCACTAAAAATTGTTTGTGAACTTTCCTTAATTACTTTCTTTACAAATGCACTCATTTACGTAATTGTTGATAGTATAGAAGAGAAAATGTAATTGCGTTAAAATAATTATAAATATCAATATTGGTATTTTTTGGGATAGGTACCAAAAAGGTCTGAAAATCTATTATAATTGTGCAAATTCAGTTATAAGTTTTTTTTATAGCTAATTTAATCATAAACATTTTGTATTTGTGCAAATTCAATCCATCCAGCTAGTTTTGGTCAACTAATGCTAACATGGACAATTTTTAATAATATTTTATTTTTTTCGAGTATATTAATTTTCTCTTTTATCCCCTCCTTTGGTCGGTTGCCACCGGCTAGAGATGAGGGCCAGTAATGTGAGCCCCTGTCAACCACTAGCAAGGGAAGCCTTGCTTGGGGGAGGCAAGGAGGTAGCTTGCCTCGGTCCAGTTTTCAACCCAAGGGAGGAGGAAGAGGGAAAAAAATAAAGATAAATAAAATAACAAATAATTAAATATATTCGAAAAATATTAAAATATTATTAAAAATTATCTATATTAGCGTCGCTTGTGCCATGTCAATGTTGATCGATCAAATTTGGCCAGATGGACTGACTTTGCATAATTGTAAAATGTTTATGACTCAATTTGTCGAAAAAATAAGTTTATGACAGAATTTGCACAATTGCAATAGGTTTAGATTTTTTTTTTTTTTAGTTCTCTCAGTATTTTTGGGAAGAATCGAGTATGTCACAATAAATAAGACACCAGTTGTGTGATCCGCAAGAATTAAAATAGAAAACTTCATAACATATGCTCCTAAACAAACTCTTCATTTTTTCCACAAAGCCAAAATCAAAGTTGAGTTGCCTTCTTCTTTACGTCGCGCCATATTGTCAAGAAAAAGCCCCACTGATTCAAATATTCCAGCATTCACATTCTATTGACCTCAACGCATTCTTCGGTGGCCTATCATAATCCAGCAATGTTCAAGCCTTATTCAACCAATTGAGGGTGATTTGTCTATCTATAGTCAGCTCTCTCTCTCTCTCTCTCTCTCTCTCTCTCTCTCTTTGTTAAGAGGCAAGAAATATAGTGAGAAAATGCCAAATGTACAAAAGATTATGGCATAAAAAACTTATATTCAAGATGAGAAAATCATTATGAGTGAAAGAATGCCATGACGTAAAAGCCACAAACGCGGCACCCAACAACACGGACAAGGACACACAACGACTAAAAACAAGCACGGCCAAAAAAGTTATGTTGAATAATCTCCAAGGATGATGAACTTTTTAACTTTGCATTATTAGGACTGACCAAAAAAAAAAAAAAATTCATTATCGATTTTAATATGGTTGTCTATGTCTCCATTTATTATTGACTTCTGTGGCCTATCACTAGCCAACAAAGTTCAACCCTTATTCAACTATTCAAGGGTCATCTGTCGGTCTACAGTCAGTCCTTTATTTCTTACAGGTTAAAAGTTATGTTGAATAGTTTCCAAGGGTCTTGAAATTTCTTACTTTGCATTATTGAATTTAATAAGGTTATTGAAGGCTACGCTTGTTTAACAAAAAATGAATGATGTGTAAATTATTTTCCTAAAAATGATCATTTATATCTCTTGAAACAATTGGTCAATTAAAAATATTTTCATCATTGATAGGGATTTATGTCTAAATATTTTTGTGAATGATGAAAATATTTATTGTCTATTCATTTCTACAAGCAATCATTTTAAAGAAATTTCACGAAACAAGTGTACCCCAAGAGTAAAGATATTGAGTTCACTTTCGTTTACACAATTCAAAGAACATATGTTGAATTCATATGCGTCATTGTCTTCTAATAAAAAGCACAACAGCTACTATATCCTCAACAAGTGTCTTTCAAAATCACAGTCAAGCATCATTACATGGAAATGGAAGGGAAAAAAAGGTGTTACGTGGGAAATGAGAAACAACGGTGTAAATGCAATGGACCCGCGAACATCAAGTCAACCCAAGAAAGAAAGTAAGAAAATAGATTTGGAAAAGATTGCCGAAAGGGGAAAGGGACTTTTGCTAGTTGCTCCGTGTCGTTGCTACACCTTTTAAGTTTTGTTTAACGTGGTCTTTCCGTTGAAGATTGACAAAATTTATCGATGGGCCTGTGAAGGTTAGTTACCTGTCATTTTTTTCTGTCCAATTTCGTACTAAAATTTATTTGTTTGTTCAATTTCATCTTTAAAACTATTATATTTTGATTTTTTCACTCCAATAGCCTTCACTCGAGCATGGTGAGAGTTTTCAAATATTCTTTGAGATAAACCTTGATGACTCTTATCTAGGACTAGTAGTTTTCGGGACAACCCCTCAATAAGAGATCGCACTACACGTGTTATGTGTTTGTATAATATTTAATGGCGATGAATAATTAATGTGTCATATATAACCACTTACCTCTCTATAACGGGATGGGTCTTGTTTACTTAAACAATTTAAAATTTTCCTTATATACATGACATGTTTAAGTACATTCAGGATTAATGCTTACAACATGCAAACACAAGTAATCACTTTTAAGTATAAGAATTCATATGTTAAGTCATAGGTGTTGTGTAATCCATTTAGTTGAAGTGCCATATTTGGGTTATAATGTTGTGAGATAATTAATAACTAATAAGCATTCTATGTTGAGATAAAATCTAAATTTGATAGAGAGAGAGAGAGAGGTTAATGGACAAAAATCGAACAAATAAGCGAAGTACGATAATGAAATTAAATAAAAATGATGATAAATCACAAACTAACAAGATATTCCGCCCATATTAGCAGAGTTTATCAATAATTTTAACAGAAGAACCATATTGAATCATTTTTGGACAACGTTAAGAAATATTTTCCATAAACGACATTAAACAACGAGAAAAATTTAAGGATTATTACTTTTATTGACAAAAAAATGTTCTGCAAAATAACAAAGGGGCAGATTGGCAAATGGTCTTTAATAAGCTGCTTAAAGAGATTTAGGGGAGAATTATCCCAAAATCTATTTAGTTTTAAGCTTCTCAATTTTGCTAATTTAGTTATAAATCTTTTAGCGATTCACCAATATAGTATTTTTGGCCAATTTTGGCTGGAAAATTTTAAGTTGGATGCCTAGTCAATTTCGGTTGTCCAACATGGCACAATCAACATTGAAGTGAATGATTTTGTATTTTGTATTTTGTATTTTAAAAAAAAATTCAGTTATTTTTTTTCCTTTTTTTAATTTTCTTTTTCTTTTTAATTCACAGGAACTCTGGCCAGAAAGGGCACTGGGGCCTAAATGATGGTGAATGAGCTGCCGGATCCGGTGTGACTTTTGAAGAAGAAAAAAAGAAAAAGAAAAAGAAAAAAGCAAACAAAAGAATTTTTTTTTTCAGTAAAATTAACAGAATCATCAACGTCAACACCCATGTAAGCATTTCTTGGCCAAAATTGACTAGGGAGATTACATTGGTAAATTGTTGAAAGATTTAGGACAAAATTTATAAAATTAAAAAGTTTAGAACTGAATAGTTTATAACTATATGAACAATTATCCTGAGACTTTGAATTCAATTTCATCTCAAGTTTTTTCTTTCTCTCAAATAGTCATGTGTCTCAATCAACCCATATGACAAAAACGTGAACACAAACAGTAACTCGCCTTGGTCCGAAAGACATTAAACACAAACAGGAAAACGAGAAATTGAATAACGGCTGGGAACGCGAAACACATGCATGGGCAACGCCAACGACCGAGGTCAAGCTGGGTCCACCCATAATTGAATGGAAATTTAGTGATGGTTGTATTGATGGAGAATCGACAACCCAATTCAACAAAGCGTTTGTAGGGCCGATCTTATCTGTTAATCTTATCTTGAATAAGTCTGCTAGGCTAGTCTCTTTCTTGACCATGTTGACGGACGACTAAATCCCCAAAGATAACTTTTACCTCTGATTGAGCCTCCAGCAGAGAACAGGCGCGCCGGTTTTCCACCCGAATTAGCCCGTCCCTTCACATCCGTCCCATAACCTCTTGCATTGAGGACTAGAGGTCTAGTTAAAGTTGGACCACGAACCAAAATGTTTCAGTCCAGGTGGGATCTGAGAATGGGTCGTGTAGGTAAGCTAAATAGGTAGTAGGGGATGATCGGTAGAGGTTGGACCACCCAAACAAAAATCGATTGGACTAGACCCAACTCACCAATTTGGTCCAATTTTGAAAGACGTTGGTCAGATTCAAAGACATTGGTAAGATTCCCGATTCATGGAACCCTCATGGAACCGACGCTACTCGGTCTGGTTCTCCATTCCAAAGAAAGAACCACCTATCAGGACCGCACTGACCTTTTATTTTTAAAATTTTTAATTATTTTTACCGAAAGCATTTTATTTTTGAATGTTTATGATAATTAAGGCAACGCATGGTAACGTTTCTGTTTCTCTTAATTTCTGTTCTTTTGTTCTCCATAACAAAAAAAAAAAAAAAAGAACAGAAACCTATTTGGTAAAACATTTGTTCTTGAGAACAATTTCTCTATTTTTTTGTTCCCGGGAACAGTTTTGAAAAAAAAAAAAAAAAAGTAACTTCTTGTTTCCGTGAACAATTTCTAGAAATAAGCCAATTTTCTTCTTTCTTTTTTTTCTTTTGTTTCTCTCTCTTGCCGTGGCCATCTCCAATCGCTCGGAGCCACCGCCAACTGCCACTCGCTGCTCATTGTTGCTACCACCAGCCGTCGCTGACCCCGCTGCTACAGCCAAGGCTTGCGTCATCATTCTTTGCCCGCCACCACCGACCGCTGGCTGCCGCCGTTGCTACATGACCGCCCACCGCCGACCGTCACCGATGACTGTCGCCGCAAAGCCCATCGGCTGGCACCTCCCGCGGTCGGTAGCGACTGATGGGCTTTGTGGTGGCGGTCGCCGGTGATGGTTGGCGGCGGGTAGTCGTGCAACAGCGGCGACGGGCAGCAGTAGCCGGCGGTCGGTGATCCGTAAGCAAGAATAAAAAATGAATGAATACAAAAAAGAAATTGTTGCGTTACTAAACGCATTTCTATTCTTTTTCTATTCCAAGAGTATAAATTTTGTGTAGTTATTAAACGGATTCTTTTACTCAGAAATTGTTCTTCGGAATAGAAATAGAAAACTATTTCGGAAAAAAAAAAAAAAACTCTACCCTAGCCAAGAAGCGTTGTCATGCGCAGCCTAAAGTGCCACTTCAAGGCCCCTCTCAATGCTATTGTATCTTCAACAAAGCATAAGAGATTGGCTGAGGCTAAGAGATCGCCCATTTTTCCGGCACTATATAGTTGATCTGTACTAAATAGTCGACGTGGGACTAAGCAATTCACTCGCTCTCCCTCTCCCTCTCCGTCTCTCTATCTCTCTCTTGCCGCCCTCGCCTGCAAGTGTCTACCCAAGCCTTCAAGAGTTCTACATTGAACAATAACTCAAAGAGCATTTGAGAGATTACCTATAAAAAAGAAGCCAAGCAGCCTTAGTGAGCATGCTATTTTTGGCCTTTCACTGAAATTAAATAAGAAGCTTGATAAAGGAGGGAATGATGTTCACTCCAATCAAATTTGAATTTTTTTTAACATGAGGTGCGGTTGGTTCCATTGGATTGCCTGGGAACCAAACTGGACCAATTCGTTTAGTCACTCCTTGGTTCTAGCCTTAGTCAGTTCGGTCCTCGGTTCCAAAAATAAGGAACCGATCCCTCCAACCTAGTTCCCGATTTTAGGGTAGGAACCAGACCGATCGGAAACCAATCACCCTTAATGATCGGGTCCAACGTGGGTAGGTTCTACACTTGGATCCTACATCCAACCCCATTTGCACTAGATCTTATTTTGGAACCATCCTGTTTTTTTGGTCCAGTTCCAGAGTCAACCCTATTTTCATTAGGCCAGTTCCCCTTTTGTGCACAATATACTTTCCTCCTAATCTTGCATACTATCAAGGCCTATTCCCCGCAAAAATAAATAAATAATAATAATAATAAATAAATAAATTCACCCTTCTTTAGTATAAATATAGTGCAGGAGTGAAACTCCAACAACAAGAATAGAGAAACTATGCTCGCATCCAACTCCAAATTCGAAAGCGAAGATTCTAATAGAAAACCAATTCGCTTAGCGAATGAATGCACCGACATGAAGCCAAGCCACTAATCCCATTTCTGATTTTGGTGTTTTAAAGCTCACTCCTCAAAACAAAAAACACTCCCTAAACGAGAAACCAAACATCCACACCCAAGTTCCTGCCTTTCTACTCAACCTATCATAACATGAAACGAGAGCCAAAATCAATGAACTTGAGGGGCATGTCGTGATGTGGGAGCGAACATGAGGATGAAGAAGGAGGAGATCTGAGATCCAAGGATGACATCCGGAGGACTACTCGATCATAGAAGAGGAACAACAAAAGAGAAACACCATGTGCAATTATGAGAGGAAAAAAGCCATGCAAGTAAGATTAGAAATCAAGTGGGAAAAAAACAAGGTTTTGGACTTTTAGGCTTACAAAATCGGTTCCCAAATAGATTCAGTCGATTCAGTTCTCAAATGGGTATTCACTTGGAACCGAGAACTGGATTGGTTTAAATCGGTTTCGAATTTTGGGAACTAGTTTTCGGCCCTATTTTCGGGTGGACCAGTCCGATTCCTAGGTAGACTTGGTTCAATTGCACACTCATTGGGTAGGCATAGATTTTATTTTAAGTTTTGGTACAATGAAGATGTATAGAATAATATAAAATTGATTATTTGGATTGTTATAGATGTTAGGGAAATCTCTTATGATGTTTTGAAAATGACAAAATAAATCAAAGGCTACTAACGTGTTTAATGGTTAAGTAATAGACCATGCAGATGATAGAACATGTAAATGATATAGTCAAAGTCTGAAGACGGCCAGAAGACTGAATGTAACACATTTCCAAAGTATATTTTGAAGATTTCTAAACTTCTGTATCAAAATCTGAAGACTGCTAGACTTTAGTGTCAAAGTCTATTTTACATCAGAAGTTTGCTCACTTTGACAAATTCCAAACTGAACGTGAATGAAGAACCAAAAGACAGACTCTATTGATGTTTGTTCTTGATTTGTGTGCATTCAGCTTCTATATAAAGCTATGAGCTTGAGAGATTGTAAGTTGGATGCCACAAAGAGAAAGCATTTTGAATAAAAAGTTCTCCATTTTTATTTATGCTATTATTCCAAATTACCCAAATTCATATTATTCTTTTGATGGCTAAAGAAGAGAAAATAAATTTTGCATTTCCCATTCTCTTGGTTCCCCAGAGGCAACATCGGCACCACCAATGTAACATCCTCAATTTTGACCTCTATTTTGGCCTCGACTAGTAGGCCAAAGCTTGGTGCGTCAATGATGAAACTAGGCCATGAGCCGACCTGAGGGTTGATCATGAGTCGACCCGAGGGTCGATCATGAGCGAGCTGATTGGCCCGTTTGAGAATTGGCAACCAAGGAATTGGTCTTAAAGTATTCGACCATGGAAAAGTTATTTGACCATAAAGATCAATCATGGGATGATCACGTACCATCACATATCGACGGATGGTCATGACTCAATTCCATCCAGTCATTGCACCAGTCACGGGTGATTATGCTTAGTCGTTATGTCGGTCATGAACAACCATGAATTGATCCCATGCGACCACGAGTTGAAACGAATCGATCAATTCCACACAATTACATGACAACCAATAATTGATCATGGATTGAATAAACTCAATGTGGTTCAATTTCGTATTGATTAGGACTTGTGGTACATAACCTTATACTAGTCATAAGACCAACTACAGGACTGGTCGATTGGCCTAAGGATTGACCACAGGACTAGTTAAGTAAAACTGACCTACGGGCTAGCCCATGAACTGATCAAAGGGCCGATTGACTAGGCCAAGACCTACCTAGTAAACCTAGCTGCAACCCCTTTTTTTCTCGATAAAGGGGATTTCAAGCTCGGTTTGGCTAATCAAGCCAGGTTGCGTCTGGCTTTGTTTGGGCATGGCTTAGGCATGAACGTCAGGCCAAATAAGGTTGTCAATCATGGTCAAATATGACTAATCCTTGCCCAATGACATGCCTTCAAAACTTATATATTTTCCCAAGGTGCATTCAATGCCTTTGGCATGTAGTTAATTAGTGCACATTGACTAAGGGTATAAACTTGGCATGGAATGTTCTTGCCTTGGAAGACAAGTTTGAAACTTGGACTTTGGCTCATTAATGAATGGCCACCTAAGCTTAATTTGGAGGGTTCACACTTAGGTCTTGGAAATTAAGTGTGAACAAATGTGAACACGTGTGAATATATTCAATAAAGTGTAGGCTACTAAGGAATATGTGTCCCTATAGCCTAGCCTAGTTATAAACCTAAACTAAGTGGGAGATCTTGGAAGCCAAGAAAGGGATGACACACCCATTGGAAAAAGGAGCAAGCAAGTAAAGCCTTCTTGGACAAGATAAGAGTGCTTCAAATACATTTGGTTTCTAGTTATTCAATGCCAAGATGAAGTGTCCAAGCTAGCCTATAACCTAGTTTGAAACTTGGAAGATAAGGATGCCCAACAATTGATTCTCCTTGACCAGGTGGGATGCTTCATTTTTCCAACTAAGATTATCACCTTTGATTTTCGAAATTATTGAACTTATGCTATTTGCCAATTTTACATAGATTTTTATGGTATGAATTTAAAGAAATTTTCTTCTTGCAAGTTATTCAAAACATCTTGATCTACAACATATTTATATTTATATTTTTTTTAGGTGAAATGGTAGGGATGACGGCCCAATCATTCACCATTTGGAACCTATTTCGTGTAGTGAAAATAGTGACCAAGTTGACTTTTTGAATTTTTATAAAAATTTTCATTTTGAATTTGGACATACTTTCTTCATAAAATTTTTAAAGGACATCTATTTCTACAACATAAAAAAAAATTCCAAGAGTTTTGTGAAGATTTAAATTTTGAAATGAGCCTCTCTCTCCAACCGTTGAATCTACTCGACAGACGAATTTCTGGGTTGTGTTTAGTGATTTGATGCTCTTTCTACAGAACGAAATGGACTTGACTTCCTAAAAAAAAAAAAGTTACTTAAGGTCTTCTCTAAAACATATTAAAATTTCATAATTTTTCAATTCCATTTGATAAAGTAAAGACACCGATTTTAGAAATTGTTCAAAACTGTTTTTCTCACCCAGGAGGTGTAAGTCACGCCCAAGCTTAGACTCAAGTCCTTAAATGCCACATTGAGGTGTCCTAAGCTACCAAGCTAAAGTCATATCCTACCTTGAGACTTGGTGACCAAGTTACGTAGCATTTAATGCTTCTTGACTTAGAAAGGAAGTCTTGATTTTTAAGGCTTTGAGAAGAAGTTAGGATTGCCAATAAATATAGAGCATCCATCCCTCATTCCCACAACATATCACCTCATCTCCCTCTCTTCCTATCAAAGTTTGGCCCCTCTTCCCTAGGATTTTTTGTCGCCACCCTTGCCATCGTGCTTGTCGTCATCACCAATTCAAGGCCACCGACCTAGAAAGTTGTAAGTAAAACTTATTAATATTTGGCTAGGACGTCGTGTGACGCTATTCTGAGCGTGTGACGAGTCATTGACTAAAGTTCATTCACTTGTTGTTGCTTGAGGTTGGGTTGTGACTTTGTTCCTTAATTGAGTTCGGTTCTTGTTTGTTGAGCTTGGCTCATGCTTTGACTTGAATTGCTTTGAAAGAAGTCCGATTTTGTGTACTTGTTTGATATGCTTTGGATATGCTTTGACTCAAACCGATCTAAAAAGAGTTTTTGTGAAAGTTTGTTGTTTCCTTACAAAAGTACTTTAAACTATTTCATAAGTGCATGTACTAGTTCATGCCCCGAGCTTTGAAAAAATGTTTAGTCGGTCTTGGACGAACATGGGACCACGAAGGATCAGTCCTCTCTTAGTCTCGGTGCGATATCAAGGCATATTATTCCCAAGCCAATTTGGTACTAGGTTGGTGAACATGTCATGACGGGCCAATATTTTCATATTCTTAGTGCAGTATTGAGGTGTATCATTCCCAAGCCAAGTCTAGTACTAGGTCGGTGAACATGTCATGATAGGCCGGTCCTATCATGGTCTTGGTGCGATATCGAGGTATATCGTTCCCAAGTCAAGTTAGGTACTAAGTCATTTCACACACTTATGCATGGCATGCCTTCAGGCCTTTGAAATAAAAGCGAAGATAAGAACTGGATTGTGATGCTTGATGCATGAACACATGATGGACTAATTTACGTCATCGATTGGTAGATTCGGCGACAATGCCCCCTCGCCAACAGGATGCCCCCATGCCAACAGGATGCCTCGTTAATAAGAACGAGATGCCCCCATGCAAACGGGATGCCTCGTTAGAAAGATGAAATGTTGTAATAATTATAGCCGTCACCCTTCGATTAGGGGATGTTGCCCTATTAAGTTTGGATACCTGGTGGATTTCAGAATAGTTGATGGATTTCGATTATTAATAAATGAATCATGTGTGCATGAGCCCCTCATATTATGAAATGGATCTTGGTTATGATTGCATAATGTTGAGTAAGGCGTGAGTTCCTCATATTATGGAATGGATCTTGTTTATGCTTGTATAATATTGAGTGAGGTGTGAGTTCCTCATGTTGTGGGTGAATATTGGGTTATGTTTGTGTATTGTTGAGTGAGGATTTCACATGTTTCATCCAAGACAAAGGTTTTGTTTTGCTATTGATTTGCCATTGACTAATGTTTTGGATGAGTCATGTGCTTATTGATCGGCGAGGCATCATCCTACCTAGAAACTAGTGGGTTTTACTTACTAAATCTACGACTCACCCCATTGTTTTTCAGAATTGTAGGCATGGAGGTCTCACATTAGTGCTGAAGTTGCAGTCTCATTAGAGGAGCTAAGGTTTACTCGGCCTTTTGAATATAGAAAATATAGTGGTTGTATATATAACGGTTTGTGACAAAAGGGCCTGTAAATGTTATTGATTTAAATGTGTATTTAAAAGTGGTTGTTTTCTTGACTATTTATTGTTGTCTGGATGTTGTTTGTAACGCTTCTACATGTGCTTAATCAAGAGATAAAAGGAACATGATGGTGACGCGCGTGGGATGTTTGCGCCTGGGACGTTGCAAAAATAACCCTTATTGCTCGTGACCCTAGAGATGGAATTGGGTCGTTATAACCAAGGCATGAAACCAATGGCCACCATGCACGAAACCACGGTTGGCTTTCGCCTGGCAAAGTGCCGCTGCCCTTTTGACCTGCCACATTTCCTGCCCTTTGAGGCCCCCATGACCTTAAAAGGATGTAGCTGTCAGCATTTTCTATTGCTTGAATTGAGCAGAGCTAAAGTAGGTCATCAGTTGCACTATTAGACAAATTTTAGGATTTCAACTATTTGGAATTTTAGGACTTAAATGTTCTTTCTCGATAAATTGTGGGATTTTTGGTGCATTTGTCTAGATAAATAAATGTTTTTTTTTTTTGGTAAAAAAAGGAGAGAATAAATGTTAGTAACTACTTAAATAAGAGTTGATAACCTAGTCATACATAGTAGCTTAATAGGAGCATCATTAGTAAGTCACATTAATTCAGGTTGGTAATCTCTAATAATAGCTATTAAATTTAAGTGGTTATTAATTAAGATAAATAAAGTTAATAACTCAATAAAGATGGAAAATTAAAGAAAGAACCAAATTAATGTTGGTAAAGCTAAGAGTTGGTGACCCAAAATTAATTGGTAACATAATCTAACAAAAGTTGGTAAGTAATTCTAATTTAGGTTGGTAATTTAATATAAGAGTTACCAATTCTAAGTGTCAGTAAATTATACAAATAAAAATTGGTGTGTTTTACAAGTTAGGTACTTCCAAACTGTCATAGAAAGCTAGATTTTTTTAATAATAATGCCCGCAAATTTCTAACAAGTTGGTTGGAAAAAAGTTATCGATCAACTTTTTTAATCCACAGTTCTTGACAGTTACTAGCACTTAATAAAATTATTAATAAAATTTTCTAATATGGAAAAAAATCCTTATTTCAGGTACTAAATAACGTAATTATGCTTTTACAAGAGCATTTTTTTTCTACTGTCTCGAAGAATACAGGAAGATAAACCACACCAAACTAAAGAGTTGATTGAAATATGCTTCTCTAACATTCACAGTTAAAGACAAGAATGAGTCCCTCCGCTTTTGATTGTTACTTTCTAAATTCTTCCGGTTGCTCTCGTTGAGAATGGACTCTCAGACACTTCGTAATTTGGAGCTTGAAGATGCTATTTCTTGCAAAACAGAGTTCGTATTCTTTGTAAGATACTCGGTTTTGACCTCTTGTCTCATGAATTGTACAATGAGCAGTGAATTTCGAGGTGACCATGATCTTTTCTCCTCCTCTATCGAGGAGCGACATCAGTAAGACAGCCGCTGATCACTGAACATTGCAGCATCATCTATTGAGTCTCTCACTTGATTGGTTCGAGTTTTGATCTTGCGATTGTTGTTTGTGCTCCACTCTTGGGATGAAGCATGTAGGTTGCTCAGGCACAGGGAGGCTAACGGAGTTTGCACTATTAAGCATAAGAACAACTGTATCCATAGTAGGTCGGGCTTCTCTGTTGTTCTGAACGCAGAGCAAGCCAATGTGAATACATCTGATCACTTCATTTGCAAAGATAGATTCACTCAGCGCCGGATCCACAATTTCCAAAGGTGCTCCGATTCTCCAGTGTTCCCAAACCTAGAACAAACGTTGGTACCGTCATTAATTTATGAGAAGCGAATGGTATTGCAAAATCATATTGTACTCACATAGTCTACGAGGCTCGCATCTTGATCTGATATGTAAGAGTAGTGACTCTTTTTGCCAGTTATTATCTCGAGCATGAGCACACCGAAGCTGAACACATCAGATTTTACTGAAAATTGTCCATACATTGCGTATTCAGGAGACATATAGCCACTGTAAAACAATTCAAATAGGAAGACAGTCATTATTCTCGTGAATGAGCATAGTTTGCTTAAGGATCAAGATGTTAAGGCACAACATACTCTGTACACTAAAAAATCTAATTAAAGGCAGAATCTGTTAGCAAAATTATTGCCAATTATCTGGTGGGGTGTTCTCATTATGAACTCAAGTAATATGAATGTGAACTTACTAAGTCCCGACGATTCTGTTTGTACTTCCTTGAGTCTGCTTAGCACCAAAAATCCTAGCCATACCAAAATCTGAGATTTTCGGGTTCATATCATCATCAAGTAGGATGTTACTAGCTTTGAGGTCACGATGGATAATTCGGAGCCGAGAATCTTCGTGAAGGTAAAGAAGACCACGCGCCACCCCAACCATGATCTTGTGGCGGGCAGACCAATCCAACTGTACGCTTTGCCGAGGATCTGTGTTGGCCAGATTTTGTAAATGTTTGTGTCAAAAGATGCTCTACTTCATGTTTGAATCTAATTGACAAGTGATCTTTGTAACATTTAATTTCGTTTTAAACCATCATCAACTCGTTCAAATGATGTCCCAAGACATAACTGCTAAAGTTTTGCTTCAACATTGGACATATTTCTAGATGGTGACTAGGATTGTAAAAAGGGAACAAAACTGAGTGGACCGGAGTCATTTTTAAAGAAGATGAAGAGCGAGGTGCGAACCGAAAAGCAACTGGTCGAGGCTTCCATTAGGAACGTACTCGTAGACCAGTATCGTTTCTTCTCTTTCCATGGAAAATCCTAATAGCCTCACTAGATTTCTGTGCTGAAGCTTGGCTACCAATTCGACTTCGTTTTTGAATTCCTGCACGCCTTGTTTGGAGCTTTGAGACAACCTTTTTGCAGCGATTTTTCTCCCACAAGGAAGTGTTCCCTACAAAATGCAAGACATGAATGAAAATGTCAAAGACAGATCATGAGTAGAGGTTCTCTCCCGGTAGTGCTATATGTGATATATCTATGTTAAAACTTCTTACCATGTAAACTGGACCGAACCCGCCTTCCCCTAATTTGTTGTGATTTGAGAAGTAAGCTGTAGCAACCTCAATTGCACACACATCAAATTGCAGGGAATGTAGTTCCGAAATTTCACTCCCTAGTTTGTAGCAATAAGCCATCAACTTCTCAATACGTATAAACCGTAAGGGAAAAGACTAATTCAAGCGTGTAGACCTATGACGTTTCTTACCAATAGGATCTTTGTCACGGTTCCTCTTGTTCTGTTTTCTTTTGCGGATAAAGCAGAGCACGGCACAAAGCAGCATGACCGCTGAAGTTGCAGAAGTTATCCCAGCAACTAATCTTGATGAAGAATGCC
The DNA here is from genome assembly GCA_016097595.1 of Eucalyptus pumila. Classification (NCBI taxonomy): domain Eukaryota; kingdom Viridiplantae; phylum Streptophyta; class Magnoliopsida; order Myrtales; family Myrtaceae; genus Eucalyptus; species Eucalyptus pumila. The sequence continues at coordinate 10,183,245 of CM027849.1, forward strand.
TTTTCTTTTCTACTGTATTTCATTAGTTGGAGCCTTCATTAGTATATTGGCGTTACCTTTAGCATCTATCAAATATATGGTATGGGCAATTAATATTTTACGTGCCACCAAACACGGTCAAAACAGTAAAGAGAAACGCGTTATAACTAGTAAAATAAGTCGAGTTCTTTACCTTCAGAGAGCTTTGCATAGAACGGGTACACCTCGAATCTGACAAAGCAACTTGGAAGCAAGACTCTGCCCCCAATTTTCCCGGTTTGGATCGTCAGGAGATTAAAAGTCGCATTCTACAGGCAATCCTTACAGTTGGCCACCGAGATATCATGCCTGCACTGGACAAACGTGCAGAGAGTTGTGTCCCATAATTTGAGGTAGGCCTCTTTGTAAGCATACTTCTTTTCTAGTCGTTCAGCGGCTGGGGTTATCAACTGGTTCATTGTTTTGCTCAATAGCTTCATGAACTCAGTGGCCTGTTTCATGTTCTCTGCATTATACTCATACAGAAGAGGCACTTTGTCTGTGGCTGAAAAGAAGTCACGGTCCGAATACCGCAACATGCACTCATCGAACCAGAGGATGGACACTTTGGCCATAGGACAAATCTCTTGGATCCTGACGCTAGCATTTGTCACACATTCCACGCACACATCCTTGGTGACATCTCCCCTGCATAAGAAGCTGCCGTACACGGCATCAGCATCACCTGGCTTCCCTTTGCTCATGTTGAAGAATCCATCGCCTGAGTTGGCATGAGAGGAAAGGGACTCGAGGAGAAGTTTGAGGTTGGTCTGGTAGGTGCTTTCCGGACTGAAAGTGCTCGAATTCAAACAGTAATGCCTGCTGATAGTAACGGTTGATTCCGCTTTCAGGGTGAGAAAACTAAGCATGAAAACGAGAATTGCAAAAGGCTTGGTCATATTGTTTTTCTGGGACTTGGATGGAAGTTCTTTCCCTTTCATTTCAGCACCATGCAGTACAAGGTATCTTGATAAACAAATTTTCTATTCTCTCTCCCCCTCTCTCTCTGACATCAGATGGCCACTCCAGATCACAAACCCGGATTCTTAGTTTTCTACGCACGGGCACAATCGGAACCTTCATCGAAGATCCGACTGACTCCGTGGGGCCACATTCCCCATAGACTCTAGCAAATTACGCAGGACTTTACCGGCCAAGAAAGGAGAAATTGAGACTGTATGCATGAGAACATGAATCTCGGTGGCGGCTTCCAAAAGAGCAGTTACTGGTGCAGGGATTTCTTTACAGTCTACTCGCATGGACGACCGGCGGGTCATTGCCATTCAACTAAAGTTGAAATGGATTTATACTTTAGATGAAACGGTGGTCATTGTCATTCAACTAAAGTCGAAATGGATTTATACTTTAGATGAAACGGTGGTCATTGTCATTCAACTAAAGTTGAAATGGATTTTGTATTATTTTAAACAATCGACTATCTGCAGGATATTCTTTCCAGCATACTTTCTTTGACGTCTCTGTCCTCCAGCGCACTGGGGTATACTTTACTTAATGGATAAGATGGGAAAGAAATTCCACACATAAACTATTCAAGTAAAGTTAAATTGGATTTATTCGTTAATTGAAACGTTCGTTGGAATCCACTAGTTTATGTTCTTTGTAGTAATCAACAGCATCGAGCATATTCTCCCCGAGGAACAATGGCATGATCGAGTGCAGAATATTCCGCTTATTGAATCCGATTTGATTGGGAATTAATAAAGATGTGGCTCGCAAAACATGCATTGACAAATAGTAGCCTTTTTGGGCCTCCATTTGGTTGATTTTTACTATGGGGTCTCGGCAGCAACAAGTATTATTTCATACTTCTAGCCGGAAAAAAAGCTTGGTCGGAGAAACGGAAAATGTCAATAGCCTTTTGAAGAAGAGGCTGATAATTTATAAAGTAAATCATTTTCGATGTGTTTTTCGGCTCGTTAAAAAGACATCATTCGAGCGATCAAGGGTGAATCAAGCTCTGTCATCCTATCCAACGTTTGAGAAATTGCAAGCGAAGGTACAAATTTTCAGAAGTTAGTTTCTCAACTATTCTTTTGGTGCGTTTGTTTGAAGGAAAAATTGATGATAAAGGAAATCACTTTTTGAGAAATCATTTTCTGAGAAAATAATTAATTTTTCTTTAGATGGTGATATGTCATTAGAAAAATGATTTTAATCTCATGGCTTTATTTTAGACAAAAGGAAAACCGAATTTTTAATTTTTAAATTTTTAAATTTTTTTTTTTCTTGTCTTTCATTTTCTTTTTACTTCTCCTCCATTAGTCATCAAACCTTAGTGATGATTGGTGACATCCACCAGGGAGCTCAAGCTCATTGGGATCGAGTGAACTCAACCTTGTATGGATCAAGCAAGCTGTAAGCTTGTCAAGATTCGGTGGCCCATGAGCTCATCGCCCTTAGCTAAGCCCGAGCTCACTAGGACCAACTGAGCTATGAGGTCACCTAAATATGGTGAGCCTTGAGCTTGCCAACCAGGGTCATGGCTAGTTGCTAGATTACTGGCCATTGCTGAGTAGCAGCAAAGGAAGAAGGGAAAGGAAAAGAAAGAAAGAGAAAAGAAAAAAAAAAATAAAAAAAAGAAAAGAAAGGAAAGGAAAAGAAAATATAAAACAATTAAAAATTGATTAAAAAATAAAATTTTTAATTTTTTTATAAAACAAACATTTCATTAATCAAGGACCCAAGCCTGAACATCAAGGACTCATGCATGATTTTGTGGTCCAAGCCTACGCTTGGGAGGTCGACCATCAAGCAGCAGTTGGAGTGGATGACTGATGAAATGTGGTGGCTCGGCAGCAGCTTGAGCTTCAGCAGAGGCTTGCCTAGAAAAAAATGAAGGAGATTTGGGTGGTAGGTGTTGCTCGAGAAGGGGCATCGTGGTGAAGAAGATGACGCAGGGAAGAAATAAAAGAATGGAAAATGAAAAATTTTCTTTTAAAAAAAAATCTTAAAAGAAACAAAATTCGGATAGAGTGGGCCATTTTGAGTGTGTGGGCTGGAGTCATTTTAGGCCTAAGTGTTGGGCCTCAGTTATTGTTTGTTGAGTTTGGCCCAGTTTATTAAATTGGTTTGGGCTTAATTTTGTTTGGGCTTCGTGATTTTCTATTTGAGTGGGCTTGTTTTGAATAAGCCTATTTTTGCCCGCAGCCCAGACCCGCGAGATCAGAGTCAGCCCATATTCGGACTGGGCTCGAGAGTCCGGCCCAGGTCCCACTTTCGGATTAGAAAATTTAAAAATTTAAAAAATTCCGAAATTTTTTACTTTTTCTAATAATCGGAAAAAACTTTCAAGATAGTTTTTTCTAATAGTTTTCTCTTAAAAGGTGGGAAATCATTTATTTTTTAAATTCATGAAAAAATCTAAAAATTAAATTTTTGAGTAGTTTTATCTTAAATATGTGCGAAAATCTTTGATGAAAAATCATGCTCAAAATTAAATGAATTCATAGGGCTTTACAATAGGGTTTGAATTTATTTATTTTTAAACGAGTGCCCTTGATCATGCACCTTCAATATGAAAATTACATTTTCCTTTTAGCTAGTCAGGATTGACATTTTTATTATTTTGTAACATTAGATTCTTGTTTTCCCTTATAATTCAATGATTTATTAGTTACTAATTTTATTTTAATGATTGTGCACCCACATTATTACCTCATATGTTAATGGATAGGTTTAAAATTCATCTAGACTACCTAATAAACATTTTCTTGAAATGGATAAAATTAGGAATTGAAAATGCACCGGTCGATTAATTAGTGTAATTAAGTTCATGATCCTAGATTTTCTAATTGCGTAGGAAGTGAGATATACTTATATATCTCACTTAGCTTCTAACTGATCTTAATAGACTATTGGCGACTTTTTATTAGGAAATCATTATAGCATCAAGTGAAGCTAAAATAGAATACCTTAATATTGCATGGGATATGGACTTGGGAAATCCCTTGCCTTTTCAAGTAATATGCCTAAATCGATGTCTTTTCCTTTTTGAAGGGGAAAGGTACGTTGTGACATTAGGAATTGTGGTTTTTCATTTAGGATTTGTGTCATTACATTCTAAATCGATTTGAGATTTTCAAGTGGGTGAGAAATTTAAAATTTTGAATAGCCAATTTGGAGAGGAGTACGTAGATTTCGTCATCAAAATTATAGTGGCAGCTAGTGTCAGGTACAAATTGGCCTGTAGAGCCAACGCTTCGGATGTACATAAGATAATATTCGAAAAGAGGGAGTCAAGGCGAGTTGACGTGAAAAATAAGGCCGATTTTGGGTTCAAAAGAAAAAGTTAAAAGGACAAGTGGGTTAGGAAAATTTCTACTTGAGTTTTTCCATTATATGGTGAATCATGTTTACTTAGGAATAATTGAACTTTCAACGTAGTGATAAAACATACCATAGCAAGAGTAGTTCCAAATTTCTTATAGATTTTACTTGGAACCTAAAACCTACCTATTGGAAGCTTGAATTTGGAATCTATTTTGTCACAAGTTCTATGGTCTAATAGGTATATATATAAAAATAGTTAAGCTAAACAAAAATGAATGCAACAATAAAAATGAAAGTTTTTCATTTGTCAATAGTAACAATCATAAAAGGTGAATACGTAAAATAAAATAAATAAGAAATTGTTCAAAACACGTAACATACAACCTAAATTAGAGAACTTTAGTCATCAATTATCCATGAAAAATTGTTCCAAATTCTAACCACCTTAAATAACAAAAAACAACAATCATAGTAATAATAGTTTTAAATCTAAAATTATTATTAACTAAATTAAAATAATTATTAGAAAGCCCCACCATATATGTTTATTCCGCCTCAACTAGTAAACTCTATTTACCAATGATAATCTATTTATTAAGACAATTCACATGTAAAAAAAAAAAACAAAGAAGAGATTAAATAAAACATTTACTCATTAGATATATAAAAGAAATTACAATATATAAAAATATAAACATCACTTATAAACATCACTTTATGTTCCAGTTTGGGAGACAAATTAGGGATTTTATTTTAGGTTCCCAATCCGATTATGGTTGGTTTCAGTTCCAATTCCCAATTCTCAATTCTTGTTTGGTTATTATGGGAACCGCAAACCAAACCAAGAACCGATAGTTCCTATAAAAGTGGAAATGGTTCGGTTCTTTGGATCCCTGTTCCAGGATCCCTGTTCCAACCTAAAACCATGCTCACCTCTAAAAATAGGGTACCAAATTGTAAACATTCCTCAATTGCTTGTTTAAAAAGTGCAATCGTCATTAAAATCCTTCGCAAAAAAATAAAGAAAATTGAAGTACATGATGTCAAATGAATACCTTATACATTAGCTCAATGTCAATATCTGTATATTTTGGATATTTCACATTACACGAATTGTGGCATCCTCAAGAATTGAAATTAACAAACCCTAAAAAGTAATCTCCTAAACAAACTCTTGTTTTTTTTCCACAAAAAAAAAAAAAAAAAAAAAAAAAAATTCCAGCATTCGCACTTATCAGCCAACAAAATTCAAGTAAGGGTTCCTTGTTGTCTGTAATGAAGTCTATTTCTTTCCTTAATCGTCACAGATGGATTTAGAGGCGACTAGATCAATGTGGGAGGATTGCTCAACACGTTGTTGTCTACTAATCAGACCTGGAAAACTGCTTGTATCAATCACGTCCTTCACTGTATTCACATACGATAAGTACTTGTAACTAAAAAGTTACGTTGAATAATTGATCAGGGTGATGAACTTTGTAACATTGCATTGCCGATTTTTATAACTGAGAGGTTGTCTAAGAGTTGTGGTATCAGGTCACTTCCAATGTAAAAATTATTTTTTGACTTTGAGCTTGTCGAATAAAATCTGGCTTGAAGTGAAGTGGTAAAGTTAAACATCAGCAGTCGGTGGCAAGTTCATCGTCTTGAGAGTTTCTCTTCAATTTCCAGATTCACCAGCTTCTCCTTCTTGACTGTGTCGTGGATGGTGATTCTTTTCACGTGCAGAAATCCGGTGGTGAGGGCACCATAGGACATCTTCCCAACCTTTTCTTGAGGGCATGACACATATGAAGAATCACTTTCAGTCCCAGACCATGGCGACGTTATCTTGCTATTAGGATGGTTCTCTTTACTGGTAAATTGATCTGAGTTCAGAACACAAGGTGTCCGTTTGTATTTCTTACAAGGAGAGAAGAACGAAGGTCTTTGAGGCACTGGGATGCTTATAGAACCGCTGCTTAACATGAGAACAACCAAATCCATGGTAGGTCGGTCTTCTGGGTCATCTTGCACACAAAGCAAGCCAATATGCATGCATCTGATCACTTCATTCATGGAATAAGCATTAATTAAAGCAGCGTCCACAACTTCCGACGGTGTTCTGTTCATCCAGTTCTTCCAAACCTGAAATTTTAGTTATACGAGCAACTTTTGTTTAGATCACTGTTGTTCTTCGGTTAAAAGTGACGTTAGCCGTAAAGAAGAAAAGAAAGTGCAGTATTAAGATACTCACATAGCCTATCAAGCCCTCATCGTAGTCCAATGAGGAGAATCGGCTATTCTTTTTGCCTGTTATAATCTCTAGCATTAACACACCATAGCTGAAGACATCAGATTTTATTGAGAACTGTCCAAACATCAAATACTCAGGAGACATGTAGCCACTGCATTCACAATTTGTTAACACCGAAATGAGAGGATAGCCTAGAAAGTCTCACTATGGATATAAAATGCTTGAAACATATTATGATGAGTCTGCAATTCAAGGAAAATGCTCCAAGTTAAATGCTAATGGCACACTGTTCATTGCTAGTAATAAGTCAGATCAGCAGATGTTGAACTTACTATGTTCCAACGATTCTACTTGTGCTTGCTTGAGTCTGATTAGTATCGAAGATGCGGGCTAGACCAAAATCTGAGATTTTTGGGTTCATGTCAGCATCTAGCAGAATATTGCTAGGTTTGAGATCACGGTGAATAATTCGAAGCCTAGAATTTTCATGAAGGTATAGTAGCCCTCGTGCCACCCCTACCATGACCTTGTAACGTGCTGACCAATCCAGTTGTCCACCGAGCTCGGGATCTATAAGCCATAAACAATAATCCGTAAGTTGCATGAACTCGTACTTGCATAATGCTCATGCCTAGATCATCACATATGGGTGATTTCATAAATTTCATATCAGTCTCCATTATCATGTGACTCGTTTCATTCCATATCTACTTTGTCATTAATGCTCAATCTCAAAAATTGCATTCATCAATGTAAAGAAATAATAACAGAGAACCAAACAGAATAATAACAGGACGTTAGTTTGTATAATGACATCCTGCTATCACTAATATCTCTGGTTTGTCTTTGTTTAGCCAGAATTGTATTTGCTTCTCATTTTCTCTGAGTGAAATATATCATTTAGACTGAAACGCTGGTGTGTCAACTTGGTGAATAGGAGATAAAAGAGAGGCAAACCAAATAGCAAGTGATCAAGGCTCCCATTGGGCACGTATTCATAGACTAGTATTGTTTCATCTCTTTCCATAGAGAATCCCAGTAGCCTCACTAGATTTCTGTCTAGAAGCTTGGGTAGTAACTCAATCTCAGTCTTGAATTCCTCGATTCCTTGTCCAGAGATCCTAGATAGCCTCTTTGCCGCAATTTCTTGACCACCAGGTAGTGTACCCTGATAATATAATAGACATAAAAACCTGAAATTTGCCTGAAATAGCCCCATTCTATTGTTTGTTTATCTTATAATACTGATTTTTTACCAATGTGAGATTAAAAGGGCATTGAGATAGGAGAACTAGTTGCATAATCTCTTTTTTTTTTTTTTTTTTGACTAAAGTGGATAAGAATAAATTATATCAAACTTCGAGAGGCTTTATTGTAAACCCCAATATGATAATACATTAGGATTATATATGAAATTTAGCAAAGATCAGCTTCTCGATAACCCAAAAGCAAATGACCTGATTGAAAATCTTATTTACCTTATAAACCGGACCAAATCCACCTTCCCCTAACTTGTTGTCATCCGAGAACTTGTTTGTGGCGGCTTCTATTGTTTGCAGATGAAATTGCTGTGAATGGAGATCAGAAATTTGCCTCCTAACTGGCAGTCAGAAAGTTCGGATATCTTGAGACTAGTGAAATGGAATCAATAAAACCATATGCATAGCATTGTTTTGTGGAGTTACCAATAGGATCTTCTTCTATGCAACTTTCAGCATCCGTTCTTAGAACTCTTCTGCTTCCTCTTCCTCTTAGTAAGTACCAGACTATCATGTAAGATGGTAGCGACAATCCTACGGCTGCGGCGAGAATTGCAGAGGACATTTTCAACAGAAAGTGCTTCTTCCCTGTATTTCTAGTCAGAGTTAATAGTTTCATTTATGCATGAAAGCATGGCTCCTTCTAGTAATGAAAATTCATCTTTCACCACATATATGAGACAAGATATCCCCCAACTCCATTACAAAGCTGTTTCAGACAGTCACCTTTTTTCCACTAACCGTAATGAGCCGTGACTAGTTTTAACTAAAAATATTTTAATTGTGGTTGAATTGAAAAGAAAAATTCTTTTGCTGGCTGAAAAACTCATCTCGAAGAGCAAAGACAGAGCTCAAGTGAACAACATAAATTCTGTTGTAATCTTAGTAGTAACAAGCATGGAAATGAACTTTTGCGAAAACAACTATGAGGTTCTACCTTACCTTTTGAGCTTCTCCTGTGGTGAAACGGGTATATCTCGAACCTGACAAAGCAACTCGGAAGCAACACCTGGCCCCCGATTTTCCCCTTTGGGAGGCTTAAGAGGCGTGATGTGGCGTTGAGAAGGCACTGCGAACAGTAGTTCTTGGAAAGATAAGGCACACACTGTGCGAACGTGTACAACTTTTTCTGCTGAGTAAACTTGGCTTCCCGATGGCCATACATCCTGGGAGGATGCTGAGCGGCCTCTATTGCCGCATCCATCGTCACTTTCAGTAGCATCATGAATTGATCTGGCTTTTCTATGTTCTCTTCATTGTATCCAGACAACCGAGGTTTCGTCTCCACAATCCCGGTGAAATTTGTGTAGGAGTAGCGCAACATGCATTTACCGTACCACAAGATGGAGACTTTGGTCATCCGGCATACGAGAGTTATCTCAAGCCTCGCATTCTTGACGCATTCCATGCACTCTTTCTTAGAGACATCGCCTTTGCACATAAAGCTGCCATAGACGGTCTCACTCGAGCTCGTTCCACTGGAGGTGAATAAGAACCCTCTATCAGCGTAGGTATTATTGACGAGATCATCGAGAACATGATTGAGGTTGGCGTGGTAGGTGCTATTGGGGGTGAAGGTGGCTGAGTCTGAGCAGCAATGGCTGCTCATGGTGAGGATCGATTCAGCAGCTTTGATGGTGGAAAGGCTGAGCATGAAAGAAAGTAGAATACGTGTCATTGGCATCTTTTTCTCTCTCTTTTGTTGTGTGAGTGGGGTTTTAAGATGAACGAGTGGGATTTGTCTTTCCATTCTATTGTGAGGCCTCCACTAGGGTCTTTAAATAGGGTAAAGGACTCCCAGTCTATTTGACCCGGCGGACCATCGTCCACATTCAACCGCGGATTCTGAAGAGATAAAAGTAGTTCGCCCCGCGTGAGCCGTTGCTAGGTCCGTTCCCACTTAAGGCGAAAAAATTGATATGACCAGATTCATTTTGACTGTATCTGGCCTATACTAAAGAACAAAATTTACAAATCATCATGGGTATCGTTTCCACTTTGCATTCTCTATTTCTAAAACCGCTTTGCATGGCAAGATAAAAACCGCAAGCACTAAGACTTTATTGATCTTCATTCAACTTTTAGCCCGGAATCTCAATAGCTACAGCCAACCACCACAAACTCTAGGGCTACGCCGTTTGGATTTTTAATCAAGATAATATTGCATAAGATAAGATATGAGATTAAGAGATTTTACTATATCTTTTCCATTATTTGGTGAATCGCAACAATGAATTCATATATATTCAAATCATATAATTTATATTGTTTAGTATAAGTGACACATTAGTGCAAATGAATCTAAAAATTGTATAAGTAAGGATGATAAAAATACCTTGTGATACTTTTGCCTACTTCATTTTTATTTTTTTCCCTCTCTTTTTTAATTATTTTATTTCTTTTTTCCACTTCCATCATTTTCTAATAATTTTATTAAATAATAAACTATATTAATGTACCTGAAATATTAAAATACTTAAAATATGTAATAAGTATAAATATATATTTATTTTTATATATTGAAAGATAAATAGAATTAAATTTGAATATATAAATAAAAACAAGATTAAATTAAGAAACTAAATTGTTGTTACTTTTTCGTTATTTTGAATTATTTTATATTAGAATGTAACTATTATTTATATTGAAATAAAATTTAATTTAATTATTTTAAGAAGTTTATTATTTGAGAAAAAAAAAAACTTTCCTACTAGGAATATTAGAAATCCTCCCTATCTTTATCTTATCTTTCCCATGGGATAATTTATTCAGGCTATATTTTTCTTATATTCAACTTTATCATAACTTGACCAAGCACCAAACGTAGGATAGGATAAATTCTATCTTGAATTTTATCCTAATTGTAAAATGTAAGCTAAGATCTCTCTACCCATCACGAGCTGCCACCATCAATAATTGCCCCACCATTCTATCATGGTCATGTTCACCATGTTAGAATGTACGTGCAAGTGAGTTGTGTTAGAAAAATTCCACGTTGGGGAATTGATGTGGTGTAAAGTAGTTAATATATTATAATTGATTTATAATTTATTAGCTTAAGTTTTTGAGTGAATGTGAATGCAACTTGATATAATAATGGAGTCCATTGGGCGATCTCCCCAAGCTAAGTTATCAGATTTCTACTATGCGCTCACAAAAAATGATATTAGAGCTCATAATTATGGTTTCTAGGTAAGTGGACATTGTGGCATAGTAATGTGGACCTGTAAGAAGTTGATACAAAATGATGCCTGAATTAGGGAGTAGCGAACCTAAAACTAAGCTCATATGTAAGGGGGAAATTGTTAGGATGCATGTGTGAGTGAGTTGTATTAGAGAAATCCCACATTGGAGAATTAATGTGAAGTAGTACATTTAATATATCATAGCTTGGCAACTTTTTGACACCCAAAAATGACAAATTTTTAGTTATAATCAACAAATAATAGACTTCATCCATTATAGTAAAAGATAGAAGAATGAGAAATTTAATTTCTTTTGATTTACTTTCCTATTCAAAATCAATAAAAGACACTTCATATCTTTTGTCAATTCACATATCAGTTCACATAATTCAGGAGTTATTTCATTGTCGATTAAATTTCGGTAAAACATTTTTTTGGATATATCAAAAGATATTTTGTTGTTGATTCAATTCTGGCCCGACATGACCTTAATCGGAATCATTAGATAAAGAGGGAGGATTTACGCATCGAGGATCACTGGTGCTGACCACAATGTGAGGTGGATATACTCATGTGGCAGGCGGCCACATGAGTTGGGGTAACGCGGTTCTTGATTTAGGATTTGCCTAATTACATTTTAAATTGATTTGGGATTTTCAAGTGGGTGAGAAATTTGAAATTTTGAGCAGCCAGTTTGGGGAGGAATACGTGGATTTTGTCATGAAAGTTATAATGGCAACTAGCGTCAGGTACAAATTGGTGTCTAGAGCCAGCGTTTAGGAGTCAAGTGGAGTTGATATGAAAAAGAAGGCCGATTTTGAGCACTTTCAAAAGAAAAAGTTGTAGGACAAATATGACAGAAAAAATTCTACTTGAGTCATTTCAGTAACCTTTCTTACAAATTGGACCAAAAAAAAAAAAAAAATAACTTGCACAGGAATAGTTGAACTTTCAAGATAGTGATAAGACATACCTGAAAATTATAAACTTACTTATTTAACAAGTGCACTCGTTAATAAAATCATTTAAAGAAGGTACGTTATGCCAAATGAATATTTTGCAGAAGTGAATTTTTATTTTTATTTTTTAAGTTCTAAATGTCAATATTTGTATATTTGGAAGATTTGGATATTTCACATTGAATAAAACGCAAATTGCGTCATCCGCAAGAATTAAAATTGACTAACCCTAAAAAGTAAACTCCTAAACAAACTCTTGTTTTTTTTTTCCACAACGAAATATTCCAGCATTCACAATTATTAGCCAAAAAAGTTCAAGTGAGGGTCCGTTTTTGTTTGTAATGAGATCTATTTCTTTCCTTAATTGTTTCCATAAAGACGGATTTAGAGGTGACTATGTCAATGTGGGAAGAAAACTTGACATGGTATTGTCTTCGAATCAGACCTCAGAAATTTGCTTATGTCAATCATGCCGTCCATCAAGGGATGAGTCATTTCAGGTTTCATATAAGTTTCACATAGAATTTGTGACCTACCAATTAGAATAGGTTCTTTAATGTTTGGAACTTAGAACCTATCCTATTTATCGAGAAACTCAGAACCTATCCCATCACAAGTTCTAGGAGCAATTTCAAGGCCTACTAAAGTTCCATATGTACTCTTAATTGAATGATTATAATGAATTATTACATTTAATGACTATCATTTATTCCAATCCATTAATCACAACATATATTTACATACACAAATATTATGGAATATTGACACAGTAAAATTCTCAGTTATGGATATCGTCGGAAATGGAAGCTTGGAATAATGATTTCAAATTATACACTCAAATTAGATATCATGAAATGCATGAAAGAGTAAGAAAAACAACAAGACTTGTTCCAAATTCTAGGTTTTTTATTCTAACTAGAAGTTAAAATCTATCTATTGGAATAAATTTTTCAATTTTTGGAACTTAAATTCTATCCACTTATCTGGTTTTAAGATTCCTAATTTTACCCTCAAATGATGCTCACTTTTAATCTATTATTGTATTCACCTGTGAAAAGTTGTTATTAGTTGAAAGTTATGCCAATAATATCCAAGAGTGATTAACTTTATAACTTTGCATTACCGATAATTGGTGATCACTTCCATTTATACAATTTAAAACATATGTCATCTAAAAACTCATATCCATCGTTCTCTTCTAATAAAGGCACGACAATTACTATTTCCACGACAGGTTTCTTTCAAAAGTCATCGACAAGGCATCGCTCCAAGGGAAAAGAGAAACAACCGTGCAAATGCAAGGGACCTGCCAACGTCAAGTCAACCCAAAAAAGGAAAGATGTTTGCAGAAGCTAATGACCCGTGCAGCTTTGAACTTTTGTCGTCATTTAGTGTCATCTGATTTTTATTTTTATTTTTTTTTACGAAAGTCCTTCGTGAACTTTTTATGTTTTGTTTAACGTGGACCTTCTCTTAAAGATCTAGCGAAATGTGTTGATAGTGCCGTTAAAATTTTGCCTAATCATTTTTTTTTTTTGGGTTCAATTTCGTACTTGAAATTTATTTGTTTTGCCAATATCGTTGTTAAAGTATTATGTTTTAGCTCTTCTATCTAACATACTTCGCTTAAGCATGGTTAAAGTCATCAAATATTTTTTCAAGATAAACTTTGAAGACTCTTATTTTGGACTAATAATTTTCAACACAACTCCTCGATAAGACATCACAGTATACATGTTAACGTGAAATAAAACCTAATCGTGCCAAATAATAAACATGTCATGTATGAATTAACCCTTTTACCCGTTTCCAACACTATTGGTCTCAAGAGGCCGTCTCAAACTTTTTCCCCTCTCAAATTCTCGTGGCCCAATCAACCCAAATGCTTTGTTATATGTTTGAGCCAAAAGTGTTTCCTCAAAAGTAAACTAGAAAAATAATAAGATATGTATTGATGATACTGCTAGCACAAATTATCTTTTACGCAAAAAATTAAGAAATGAAAACTCTTCTACACCCATGGAATAAATCTATTCATTAAAATAACAAATTATATATGCGTCAGTGCCTTATTTTGTTTGTGTAACGATACTTTACTTAGTTGGCATACTTAATTTAAAATATATATATATATATTGGTGGGGACTCGCCATAAGTTCCAATTTCGCAGCGACTCGCCTCCGTCCAGAAGACAGCATGTAAACACAAACAGGAAAAAGAGAATATAAACGACGGCGAGAATATAAATGACCGCGGAGAGCGCGAAACACATGCATGGCCGACACCGATTAGTCAGGTCAAACTGGGTCTAAACGCAATTCATTGAAAAGTTAGTGATGGTGGGCCTGAAACCCTGCTCGTAGACAATCGACTTCCCAATTCAACAATATCGTTTGTCTTGATTTTAACCTTTGAAACGGTTCGAGGGCTGGCCGTGTCCCCCAAAAGAGATCATAAGCAAGTCGGCAGGAGAATTTCTGTGTACACCGTGTTGACTTCCAACTAAGTCTCCAAAGATGACTTTCACCTCTGATTGAACCTCCAACCACGAACGTTAATGACCTCCAACATTGAGGATTAGAGAACTAGTTGAAGTCAGACTACGAAGCGAAATGTCTTAGTCCAGGTGAGGTTTTTTGAGTGCGGAACTTCAATCTGAGAACCAGGTCGTGAAGGGAAGCCAAATGGGTATGCATAGATTCTGCTAAATCTGGGAGATCTGGATTCAATTTTAAGAATGAGAGAACACTCTTGTTGGCGTTGAGAAGACAAAATTGCAACGTCGGTTGAGAAGGGTTCGAGCATCTTATGGGGTGCTTATAGCGGCTGGATTTGGCAATGGTGAGAGCAGTACATAATGAGCGGTTCTTTTTCCTTGTTTTGGTCGAAAAGAAAATTACATGCAGAGCATTTTCTTTGAAACTTTTGGTATGATGGTGAGAAGGTAGATTCCACAATCCCAGTTGCTTGGTTTCTTGGAGGCGTAGCCAACGCCACTGCAGCACAAACGCACGAAACCGTGGTTGGCCTTCCCCGGCGAAGTACCACTCCCAACCCACCACCATTCCCCTCTTGAGGTCCATATAATCTCATAAGGATGTCATCCTAGCAATTTCCGTCACTAGAATTGGGCGGAGCAAAAGTAGGTCATTGGTTGCATTATTAGACAAGTTTTAGGACTATAACTACTTGAAATTTTAGGATTCAAATGCACTTTGTCAATAAATTGTAAAATTTCTTGTGCATTTGTCTAAATAAATAAAGGTTAATTACGACTTAAATAAGAGTTAGTAACCCAATGCTATGTGGTAGCTTAATGGGACCAAAGTTAGCAAGTCACGTTAATTCATATTGGTAATCTCTAAAAATAGTTAGTAAATTTAAGTGGTTGTTAATCAAGATATATAAATTTAAGGGTTAATACTACCAAAAATCCAAAATTGTTACATTTGTGAAAAATTTACTCTAAACTAAATTTTTGACTATCAAAAACCTCAAATTGGTACATTTATCACATGTGTACCAGTTTAAAAACTATCGATTTAAGATTTTTTGTAATATTAATCCTAAGGTTAATAACTCCATAAAGACAGTGAATTAAAGAAATAAAACCAAATCAATGTTGGTAAGCAAAGAATTGATGACCCAAAATTAGTTGATAACATAACCTAACAAAAAGTCTGTAAGTGATCCTAATTTAGGTTGGTTTTATATTTATTCAAAGTTCTAGTAAGTTATATAAAAAAAAAAAAATTGGTTTGTTAGTATATGTTAGGTACTTTCAAACTCTCAAAGAGAGTTGATAATTTCATGATAATATCGGTAAATTGCTAACATATTACTTGGAAAAAAGTCATCGATAGATTTTTTTATCAACAATCTTGACACTTCCCAGCACTCAATAAAACTTATTAGTAGTGGGAAAACTTCATATTTTTAAAAACAGAATAAAAGCAATATGCTGTTACAAGACCAATCCTTTCTATAGTCTCAAACAATAGAGGAAGATAAAACATAACAAACCTAAAAGGCAAAAAGACACTAGAAATATCAAAAAATTTATGTGGCACTCATTTTAGTGCCAAAATTTTTTTTTTTTTTTTGATCACTTAAGTGTTAATTCTTTTTAAAATTGATCACGAAAGTGTCAACTCCAATTTGGGTTCTCAGAAATCCGATGTGGCCTTTCTCCGGTCAACGTGGCTTGCCAACATGCCCAATTAGCATGACATCGTCTACAACATTTAGCCCAAAATATTAACTCTAAATCACAAATTGAAAGAAATTCTCCAATTTGAAACCAAGGGAAAAGTGCCCAAGAAGTCCTAAATTTTTTGTATTTGTGACAATTTAATCCTAAATTTTTTATTGGTGCCAATTAAGTCTTAAACATTTTCATTTTGTGCCAATTAAGTCATTTTCAATTAATTTTGGCTGGATTTTGCTAACTAGGCATTAGTCATTTGACGTGACACAATTGGCATTCATGTGAATAATTTTTAATAATATCTTAATATTTTTTGAAATTTTATTTTATTTTATTTTTCTTTCCCTTTCCTTTTTCTTTTTATTTTTCTTTCTTTTTTCTTTCTCCTCCTCTTTCCTCTAGCCAATCGTCAGACCTCGACTACTGGCCAAAGGCAATAGCCGGCGAGATCGAGGTTGACCTTGCCAACCTTTGGCGAGGCTCAGCCTCATCAGCCATGGGCAAGGCTCGACCTTGCTAGATCTAGCGAGTTCAAGCCTTGCTCAGGCTCTGGTGAGGCTAGCTCAAGGTCACGGGTTGCCTTGTGCTAGGCAATGAGGCTCACACTCACCGGAGCTGGCAAGGGTCAAGCCTTGCCGACCATGGGCACCAAAACATGAATTAAAAACTGGCAATCTCAATTTATCAATCATGGATAAATTCATACAAAATTCAGGATCGATTTGCGGAAACGTAAAGATCAACATACCTCCAGCCATTGATGAAAATTTGCAAAAACGGAAAACCTCAAAGCCTTGAATGAATTCATGCAGCACGATTGATTTGCAATATGGAGAACACGAGATCTGTACATCTTGTTCTACTGGCAAATACTCCTCAAACCTGATGGTGTGTTTTCTTTTGTGATAGAGTTTGAACTATACGATCTGACGTTTTATTCCATTTCTTACATTGCCGATATCTTCCATCAAGACCATTATGATAACATATGAATGGGCAAATATCATGTTTGCATCTCAACATGAGATTCGCTCCATTTATCACTCCAACGTTCGGGATTTGATGCATAGATTATTATAATGCTCAACACTAAATTACCCTTTTAAATGGTATGCCCCTCCTGAAAATTGTGTGTATATATTAGGATAATAATTGATAAAAGTACAATTGCTGTCAAGTTGTTTTAATAATTTAAGTTTTAACATGTTACAATCTCCTAAGATGTAGATCAACTTGACGTGGATTTAATTGACTTGACCTAAAAAAATGTTAAAATGAAGAGAAATGCGATTGAGTTTATAGATTATGTTAATCGGCATGGCCGACTTTTCAATTATTTAAATTTAATTTTTGCCCTGAATCAATGATTTCTTTCCCCGACAATTAAGCAAGTTATTTTTATATTAGGAACAATAAAGGAAGTTTTTTTTTTCTTTGGTCGGTAATAAAGGAAGTTAGTCAAATAAAGGAAGTTAGTCATCGCAAAGGTTTTAAATTCTTTTGAACAAATTATCATATCTTTGGTCGTTGGTCAATAGCGAAAACGCTCGATGCTGCTAGTGCGAGGTGGGGCCCGGAGTCAAAAGATGATGGACGGGGGAGTATCCGAAGGTTGCGAATCGGCGTGCGGCTTGATGATGTGGACACGTGTAAACTGGGGGATGCATCGCCAACCGCACGTCTCGTGCTTCATGGGCCAACAACGACCAATCAGAGGCGAAGATTCGGCTGGACAGTCAGGCAGGGGGAGGGAAGCTCGTAGGGGCTTACAATTTTTAAAAGATTTAGAATTAAATTGGTATAAATACGAAAAATTTAGAAATTTTTGAAGACTTTTCCCATGAAACCAGTTCAACCCAAAATCAAAAACCTAATTCGGTTTGCTCCCAAAACTAATAACTCAATCTTGCAATTGGAGAGTAGAAGCATGAGTAGCGGCTTAAATATGATCATAACTCATCAAACAACACTTTGGATTTTCAATGATTTACAAATGAGTGACATGGACGATTCTTGGCCTCAAATTTCACCAAAACAGTAGAGAATAGGGATGATGAAATTGCCTGGCTCAAAAAGGAGTCCTTTGGCTGCAGTTACGGAATTCGAACTAGGGAGGCTCTAAACATGTTTCTTGAGCTGATGAGTGTTGGGGAGGAAAAATTGTCCAAAAAATCCTAAACCTCTTACACTTTTGCCAATTTAATCCTAAACCTTTTAACTTTGCCAATTCAATTCTAAACATTTTCATTTCTGTCGATTCAGTCCATCCGATTAAAATTGGCCAGAAAATGCTGACATGGACACGCGGCGGTGCCACGTTAGACTGCCGGTGTTGACGTAGACAATTTTTAATGATATTTTAATTTTTTAATTATTATTTTTTTTCCGTTTTTTTTTCTTTTCTTTCTTTTCTTTTTGGCTTTTTTCTTTACTTTTCCAATAGCCGGCCACCAGCCACAGGCAACAACCGGCCACTAGCCACAACCTGCCGGTTGGCCTCGCCCACCACAGGCGAGGAGGAGCCTCGACGAGGGGAGCCCTCGCCTAGGCGTGGCTCGGCAAGGGTCGCTTGGGCGAGGGCCAGCCTCGCTAGATCTAGCAAGGGGAGCCCTCGCCCAGGCGAACGTCGGCCCCACCCAAACTAGATCTGGCGAGGCCGGCCCTCGCCCTTAGCTGACGGGGCGTGGATGATCGGGAAGATGACGACGGTCCTTCCACCTTGCTAACGCTATCGATTCCTGGCGGCAAGTCGAGTGAGTCGGGGGCAAGGCAAGAGGACTCAAGCAAAGAGATGGAGGGACGACGGGGGCAAGGCAAGAGGACCCGAGCAGAAGAGATGGAGGGATGAAGATGACGACGCGGCGGCGGCGATAGCGACGACAACGTGGTTTGGGCTTGAGTTCACGACGGCTGGTGGCCAGCCACCGGAAAAGGAAAGAAAAGAGCCAAAAAGAAAAGAAAAAAAGAAGGAAAAAACAGAAAAAAATAAAAATAATTCAAAAAAATATATTATTAAAAATTATTCACGTTAGCGCCGTCGGTCCAACGTGGCACCGCCGACGTCCATGTCAGCATTTTCTGACCAAAATTGGTCGGATGGACTGAATTGGCCAGAAATAAAAAAGGTTTAGGACTAAATTGGCAAAGTTAAAAGTTTAGGACTGAATTGGTAAAAGTACAATAAATTTGTGACTTTTTGGACAATTTTCCCATGTTGGGTACAATTCTTTAATTAAGCGCGGCTCATTTCAAGCTTTCCCGGCCGTGAAACGGATTGAAAGAAAGTAACGGGGCGGCGTGGTGGTGCGGCGGCTAATGGAATCTACACTACTAAGCACTAAGCATCAGAACAACTGTATCCTGTATCCATAGCAAGTAGGGCTTCTTTGTCGTTCTGAACGTAGAGCAAGCCAATGTGAATACATCTAATCACTTCGCTTGCAAAGATAGATTCACTCAGTGCTTGATCCACAATTTCTAAAGTTCTTCTTCTTCTTCTTCTTCTTCTTCTTCTTCTTCTTCTTCTTCTTCTATGAACCGAAGAAACATGAATTTGAACTTACTAAGTTTCCGACAATTCTGTTTGTACTTCCTTGAGTTTGCTCAGCACAAAAATCCTTGCCAAAACCAAAGTCTGGTATTTTCCGGATACAGATCATTGTCGAGCAAAATGTTGATAGTTTTGAGGTCACGATGGATAATTTAGAGTTGAGAGTATTCATTAAGGTATAAGTTAAGACTAGGTCTTGCTCGTAATGACATTGTCCGTTTTGAGTCGGAGCATGCACGGTTTTGTTCTTCTAGGCTTTCCCTAGAAAAGGCCTCATTACAAGTTAGGACAAGTGCCATCACATAAAAGGCACTTCACCTTATCACACTCAGCCAATGTGAGATTCGGTTTATTCCTGCCCCCACACCATCCTAGAGTCAGAGTGTCGCACCTTATTCGAGCCCTCTCTAGCCTCGGCGATCATTTTGCCCTTTTGGATCTGATCATTACAGGCCCATCAAATTTTGCTTGGTTCCCCCGAGCCACACACTTTCAGCTAAGCTATTGGCTTTGATACCATAATGTGGGACTTAGGGCCCACTCGCAATGCTCATAACAATATTGTTTGCTTTCGGCCGGAGCTCGTATGGTTTTGTTCTTCTGGGCCTTCCTTAGAAAAGGTCTCGGTACAAGTTAGAACAAATGCCGTCACATATAAGGCACTTCACCTCACCATACTTAGGTGATGTGAGATTTGGTTCATTCCTACCCCAACGCCATCCTAGAGTTGGACCCGCACCTTGTCCAGGCCTTTTTTGGCCCTAACAATTTGTGATGATCTAGATCTTGAAGGTGGGCAGCGTGGCTAGGATGCCAGGGGTGGCTGCACCGACAAGCTATTGTGACCCAAAAGTAGGCAAGGCTAAGCACATGTCTTCTGTCCCACATCGCCGATAAGGAGAATCCTGGGCTGGTTTATAAGGCTTAGATTCTCTATTATATGTAACATGTTTTAAAGCCGTGAGGGCTAGAGGCCCAAAGCATACAATATTATATAGTGATAACCCCTGGGTCCTTATAAGTGGTACAAAGTTGACTCTCGACAACATGTGGAGCCATAGCCAGAGCATTGTGCTGTAAGTTGTGGAGAATGTGACTGTTGGAATATAATATGCGAAAACAACGGAATCTTGCAATTTATGTTAACGCGCAAACTCCAAAGAAATAAATGAGAAATAATAAGGATATCGGAAATTTACATGGTTCGGTTTGAGTATCGGTACCTATATCCACAGGTAGAGTCAGCAAATAATCCACTCTAATTGAAAAATCAGAGTTTATAATCGCTCTCACGTTCGAGTGTTTCCCACACCTAGATTTAACTCCAAAACTAAAGTGTTTATAAATAAACAACTCACTTGGACATAAACTCACTGCACAAATCACCACACGTTCAAGCTCTACCAGAAATGCTCTACATACACCAAAAATAGGAACTCCAGCATTCGTCTTTGGTCCACGTACGTAAGTCTTCACGTTCATTTTCAAGGCTTCGTGTGGCTTCAAAACTTGCAGCTCCTCTCTCAAATGGATCGTGGATGTGCTCTCTAGACATGCTACACCTTCTTCTTTGTAGGGCTTCACATCACTTTTTCAGCCTAAAAATACACGCTCTTTTAGATGTGTGTGTGCCCAAAGGTCAACAATTTGACCTGGACCCACTACTTTATCTTCAATGTGAACAAACTTTTGCAGAAGAAAGAAATTCTTATTTTATCTTTTATCTCCTCTTTTGTCTTGTAGTGATAGGTTAACTTCCTTCTTTTATTTCCTTGCTTGTTTTGCACGTTCAAAAGAAAAGTCCAAGAAGGAAATTGTTTATTCTTTCTTCATTTGATTTCTAATCAGTTAGGGAAAATCTTCCCTAATAAAATTCGGTTTAACAAATCGTTATTCGAATTCAAACTCGAGACATTAATGTAACAATTCTCCACCTCGGCTCGATGTTTAAAGCTAAGTTATGGTGCTCATTATCCATGCTGCTCTCCCGATGTCTCGACGAGCGCTTACTCTCCACAAACGCCAATAGATTCTCAAGTAGAGAGCTTGAGTTTTGCCAAAGGAACATACTTAGTCATCATGTTTGCCGGGTTATTTGCTGTCGCAATCTTTTGACAATAACATTACCCTTAGCTAAGACATCTTGGAAGAAGTAGTACTTGATGTTGATATGCTTTGTTCGCTCATGATAAACTAGATTATATACCAAATATATCGCACCTTGGTTATCACAGTGTGCATCCACACTTTTCTGTTCTAACCTGAAGTCTAAAAGCAAACATCGTAACAATATTGTCTCTTTTGCTATAAAGGTTAGTGCCATGTATTCTACCTTAGTCGAAGACAAGGCAATGTGATCATGTAAGGATGCTTTCCAACTAACTGCACCACCTATTAACGTAAATACGTACCATACTAAAGATCTGTGATCATCCAAGTAGCCGGCGTGATCCGAATCCACAAAACCAGTGATCTCACTGCCATTGTTGTCCCTTCGATATACTATACCCACGTTTATTGTCCCCTTCAAATATCTAAGGATCCACTTCACAAGTTCCCAATGAACTTTACCAGGAAGCTTCATATAGCGAGTAACCACACTCACAGCTTGTAATATCAGGGCTAGTGCACACCATAGCATATATAATATTACCCATGGCACTAGAATAAGGAACACAAGACATATGCACCCCTCCTCATTAGTCTGTGGTGATAATTTATTTGAAAGTTTAAAGTGCTTTACTAAAGGTGTACTTACAAATTTTGTTGACTGCATATTAAAATGTGCTAGGATATTTTCAATATATTTCTTCTGAGATAGACATAAAACTCCTGCAGTCCTCTCACACTAAATCTCTATACCTAATATTTTCTTTACAACACCTAAATCTTTTATCTCGAATTCATCATTTTACCGCCTCTTCAGCTCATCAATATTAGACATATTCTTACATGCTATTAGCATATTATCAACATATAAAAGTAAATAAATCAAAGAACCCTCATCTAATCTCCTAAAGTGGACACAACTATCTATCTGACTTTTTGAATAGTCTTGACTAGACATGAAAGCATCAAAACGTTTATATCACCGCCTAAGAGACTATTTTAGCCCATACAAAGATTTCTTTAACAAGAAAACATGATCTTCCTTACCCAGAATAGCAAATCTCTCTAGTTGCCTCATGTAAATATATTCCTCTAATTCACCGTAAAGAAATGTAGTTTTTCACATCTAACTGCTCTAACTCGAGATCCTGCGAAGCAACTAAAGTAAGTAAAACACAAATAGAAATATGTCTTACCATAGGAGAGAACACCTCATTGTAGTCAATGCCCTCACGCTATGTATATCCCTTCGCCACAAGTCTCGCCTCATATGTCGTTGCCTTGACACCAGGAATGCTCTATTTTAGTTTAAAGACTTATTTACTTTCGACAATCTTTTGGCTCTTGAGTACTTTGATTAGCTCCAATTTCTAATTTCGATGGAATGATTCCATCTCTTCACTCATAGCCCCTAACCACTGTGACGATTCCAAACTAGCTATCGCCTTAAAGTAAGATGAAGGCTCATCTGGCTCTACCTTATTACCTATAGTTAATGCATAAGTAATATCTGTATTACCATAACATACCGGTGATTTAATTTGCCTTCTCTATCTATCTATGGCTATAATGTGTTGCGGCTTTGCTGGTTGTTCACTATCATCGACTTCAGGAACTATGGCTTCATCTACAATCTCAACTTTTGTTATCTTAGAGGTCTCTAGAGTCTCCACCTGAAGCTCCACCTCACTAATGACATCATGATCTGTCTTCTCTATTGGTTGTCTCAAAACTCTTCTGTTGAAACATTGTAGTCTTGTCGAAGATCACATATCTACTGCTTAGAAAACCGAGTGATCTGGGATCGGTGCACCATAGCCGGTAGCATTTCACCCCATGTGCATAACCCAAAAATATGTACTTTTTCGCTCTCGACTCAAGCTTACCATCAC
The DNA here is from genome assembly GCA_016097595.1 of Eucalyptus pumila. Lineage (NCBI taxonomy): Eukaryota > Viridiplantae > Streptophyta > Magnoliopsida > Myrtales > Myrtaceae > Eucalyptus > Eucalyptus pumila. Next base: position 10,206,950 of record CM027849.1, read on the forward strand.
TCGCATGAGCATACGCAAGACATCCAAATATACATAATCTGGAAAAATCAACAGGTTTCCCTGACTCTACTTCCTCAGGAGTCTTCCACTCAATAGCAGATGATGGAGATTGATTAACCAGGTAATGCTATATTTACCGCTTTAGCCCAAAATTCCTTGCCAAGTCCTGCATGCGAAAGCATGCATCGAGTTCACTCAAGCAAAATTTTATTCTTTCGTTCCGCCATGCCATTCTGTTGTGGTGTCCCAAGTACTGTGCAGTTGTCTCACAATACATTCTTTCTCGCAGAACTTGGTAAAATACTTACCACATAACTCCATGCCATTATTGGTTCTCAGGCACTTAATTTATTTATTTGACTACTTCTCAATCAATGCCTTAAATTTCTTGAACCGATCGAACACATTATATTTATGTTTCAAAAAGTATACCCATACATTCCTCGAATAATCGTCGATAAATGTTAGCATATATCGGGCACCTCCTTTCGAAGGAACTGAAGATGAGCCCAAGATGTCTGAATGAATATATTCAACTGGTCGTTTGGTCGAATGAATAGTTATAGTAAACTTGACTCGATGCTACTTCCCAAAGATGCAGTGCTCACATAAATCCAGCTTCCCTATCTTTTGACCCTTCAACAACCCTCTTTCACTCAGCATCGTCATACATGCCTCACTCATATGCCCTAAAAGCATATGCCATAACTGAGTCAAGTTAGAGTTTGACTCACCTAATAAAACTGCATAGGTTCTGGTCATGGTCTCTCTTAGTAGATGATATAAAGTTTTCACTTTCTTCCCCTTCATCACTGTCATGGCACCTCGAGAGATCTTCAATACTCCACCTTCAATGATGTATCTACACCTGATGTTGTCGAGTGTCCCCAAAGAAATAAGGTTCTTCTTGAGCCCCAGTACGTGCCTCATATCTGTCAATGTGCACACCACCCCATCGTGCACCCGAATATGAATTGTCCCTATCCCCACAGCCTTATAAATTGCATTATTCCAAAAAAAAAACTCTACCACCATCTACAGTCTGGTAAGTAGTAAACTAGTTCTTATGAGGTGTATATGATAAGAACACCTTGAATCTAGTACCCATTCGTCTCCTGACGAAGTAATAGTCACACATAAAACAGCTTATGCATTACTAGTGCTCCCCTCGGCAACGTTCGCCACACTACTTGTAACATTCAGCTTATCACCTCTAATCCTCCGCTTCGGACAATCTCTCTTGATGTGCCTCTTTTCATGACACTCAAAGCACTTCACACGTCCCTTGAACTTTCTATGACATGATTTCGATATGCTTTTACCTCTGCTGCTACTAGGCCGTCAATGTTGTTCTCTACGTTGAATCGTCAGTGCTTGTGCTACTCCTTACGTCATACCGTCATCTCGCAACTTTCTCAGCCACTCTTTAGAGAATAATGCGAACTTTACCTCTTCTGAGGTAATTGTAGTACGCCCCTACAACATTGAATCAGTAAAATGCTCCCATGACTCTGGTAAAGAGGCTAACTACATCATGCCACGTTCTTCATTATCAAGTATCTTACTAACGTTTTTCAGATCCATCATGAGTTTATTAAATTCATCTAGGTGGGTTTTGATAGACGTACCTTTATTATATCTAAATTAAAACATCCTTTTCAACATGTACAAGCGATTGTACAAACCTTTTTTCACATAGAGTGCCTGAAGTTTTGCCCATAATGCTGCCGCATCCTTCTCTTCAGCAACCTCTATTAAAATCTCATCCGACAAATTGTGCTCTTTGCTCTTTCCATTAGCTCTACCCTCTTAGAGGCTTTCATTATAATTAACAACTCATCTTCACCATGTAGTGTCTTGGTCAAACATTGGGTTGTTAATAACGCTCCCATCTTGATGCTCCATAACCCAAAGTTATTCCTTCTGTTAAATTTCTCAATTTCAAATTTCCTCTCAGATATAATTGCAATAATTAATTTCCAGATAATAATCAAACAAGCAAAAACTCTAAATCACAATAAATAAATAAAAATCTGATCTCAAGCTATGATACCAATTGTTGGAATATAATATGCAAAAATGACAAGATTTTGTAATTTATGTCAATGTACAAACTCCAGAGAAATAAATGAGAAATAATAAAGACACCAGAAATTTACGTGGTTCAGTCTGAGTATCGGTACCTACATCTACGAGGAAATCCAGCAGCAAATAATCAATTAATCGGAGAATTAGAGTTTACAATCGCTCACACGCTCGAGTGGTTCGCACACCTAAATTTAACCCCAAACCTAAAGTGTTTATAAATAAACAACTCACTTGGACATAAACTCACTACACAAATCACTACACGTTCAAGCTCTACCAGAAACGCTCTATGTACACAAAAAATGGGAACTCCAACATTCGTATTTGGTCCACGTACGTAAGTCTTCACGTTCCTTTTCAAGGCTTCGAGTGGCTTCAAAACTTGCGGCTCCTCTCTCAAACGGATTGTGGACGTGCTGCACCTTCTTCTTCGTAGGGCTTCATGTCACTTTTTCAACCTAAAAGTACACGCCCTTTTACAATTTGACCTAAGCCCACCACTTCATCTTCAACGTGAACAAACTTTTGCGAAGAAAGAAATTCTTATTTTATCTTTTATTTCCTCTTTTGTCTTGTAGTGATAGGTTAACTTCCTTCTTTTATTTCCTTGCTTATTTTGCACGTCCAAAAGAAAAGTCCAAGAAGGAAATTGTTTCTTCTTTCTTCATCCGATTTCTAATCCGCTTGGGAAAATCTTCCTCAATAAAAGTCAGTTTAACAAATCGTTATCCAAATTCAAATTTGAGACATTAATTTAATAGTGACAACCTAGACCTCGAGGGCAAGTAGCATGGCCGGGATGGTAGGAGAGGCGACGCCAGTGAGCGATTGTGATCCAAAAGCGGGCAAGGCTAAGTGCATGTCTTCAGTCCCCCATCGCCAAGGGGGAAAATCCTGAGCCTGTTGATAAGGCATGGGTTCTCTATTCTGTGTAAGGCATTTTAAAGTCATGAGGGCTAAAGATCCAAAGCAGACAATATTACACAATGGTAGCTCCCAGGTCCTTACACGATCACTCCCGTCCTCTTCAGATCAGGTCATTATAATAAAGAAGACTGCAAGCCACCCCAACCATGATCTTGTGACATGCTAACCAATCCAACAATATGCTTCGGTGAGGGTCTGTGTAGGCAATAATTTGTATATGTTTGGGTCAGAAGAGGCTCTATTTTTTGTCTAATGTAACTGACAAATGGTCACATGTAATTTTCTTTTGAAACCATCATCAAAGTGTTTGGAGAGTGTCCCAAGACATAAACTAAACTTTTGCATGAGCCTTGGAAATATTTTTAGATCATGATCAGGGTGGGAAAGAAAGAACTGAACTGAGTGGGATGGAATCACTTTTAAAGAAGATGAAGAGTGAGCCGCGCTCTGAAAAGCAACTGGTCAAGACTTTCATTGGGAATGTATTCATAGACTATCTTCTCTTTCCAAGACAAATCCTAATAGCCTCGCCAGGTTTCTGTGCTGAAGCTACCAATTCAACTTCGTTTTTGAATTCCTGCATGCCTTGTTTCGAGCTTTGAGACAACCTTTCAGCTGCAACTTTTTTCCCACAATAAATTGTACCTGCAAAGGACTGGTTGTGAATATCTTAATAGTACGAACTACTCAATGAATATCCCATGTTAAGACGGAACATGAATTGAGATCGAGTCTTTAGGTACTGCTTTATGTCATATCTGTATGTTAAAACTTCCTTACATGTAAACTGGACCGAACACGCCTTCCCCTACTTTGTTGTGGTGTGAGAAGTAAGCTGTGGCAGCTTGGATTGCACACACATCAAATTACCGGGAATCTAGTTCCAAAATTTCGCTCCCCACTGTGTAACAGTAAGCCATCAACCTTTTTATATGAATTACCGTAAATGAAAGTTTAATGTTGGCAGAGTAGATCTATGGCATTTCTCACCAATAGGATCTTTTTTGACATGGTTTCTCTTGTTCCTTTCTGTTTTGAGCATAAAGAGGAGCACAGCGCACAGTAGCGTGACTGCTGAAGTTGAAGAAGCGATCCGGACAACTATTCTTGATGAAGAATGCCTTTTCTTGTCGACTGTAATTTAATAAGTTGAAGGCTTCATTAGTATGGTGGCGTACGTTCAGGATCTAGCGAATAATTGGTACAGGCAATTTAGTATTTTACGTGCCAGCAAACGTGGTTGAAACAATAGAGAGAATTGTGCTATAACTAGATGAGAAAATAAAAGGTCGAATTCATTACCTCTAGGCTCTAATATATGGGCCACAAAATCCAGCCCATTATTTTTATTAGCCAAAGCCCAATCCATTTATTTTCCTTTCCCCTCAATTTGTGCCATTGAGCCTGAGCATAAATGGAAAGGAGAAGGCTGCGACGGCAAAAAGTAAGGGAAAAAATAATAGAAGCGTCCGAGAAAAGGGAAAAGAGGAAAGGAAGAAGAGAGAGAGAGCGAGAGAGAGAGAGTCTGGCACGGTGCCACCTATAGGATCTGGACATCCCGGCTAGCAGAATCAACTACAAATCGCAATGCCGAGTGAGTATTTAAGCCTATCATTCGCCTAATTGGAGTAATTTTCCGATTCAGTGGACAAAAATCTGTGCTTATATCGATTCTAAACTACGAGGTCCATTCAGTAATTATTAGGCTATGTTTTTATGGAAATGATAGTTTAAGACCTTGTGGAGCTGTGGCATTTGACAAAGATCAGATCCAAAGTATGGTTTAATTGGAAAGAAATTTTGAAGTTCGTGTGCGAATTACACATAACGGATAGTACACACATGGAAAATTATGAATGTTTGCGTTAAATGAGATTACTTGGTAGTGCGTAGATGCCATTTTAGAAAATGGTTTCAAGATTTGGCTTTGTGGATTGTGAAGAATGCTGTTGTGAGTTTTTATTGATCCTCAATATTGTTGTGAACCTATTGAGGGGCTTATGGTTATGCATAATAGTCTAGGTTTAATAATAGATGGAAATATAACCAAGGAGAGAATCTTGGTCACCTAGCCATGGTCATTATGCATGACAATGACTAAATATTTAAGCATCTATTTGGTCAAAGGAATGGACCATTGACATGTGATTTGAGATTAGCCGATGGAATGGACCATCAAGTGTGGTTAAATGAGATTAATCAATGGAATAGACCATTAATGGTTAATTTGTTATTATGAATTGATATTGTTATTGATCTTATACATAAAAAGGTTCGTTGGAAAGATATTATAATACTATAGCTTTGAGATTGATGAATGGTGATATCGTGTTTGTAAAAGTGCATAGTAGTGTTCAATCCGTATAGTAGAAATGCATTACTCATTAAGCTGTGGTTATTCAACCCTCTATTTTCCAATCTTTTTTTTTTTTCAAATTCTTCAACTAGCAATAAGTAGTATGCAAGCTATATCGACGATGAGACTTTTTAGAGTTGAATTTTGGTGGTTTGAGGCTATATCCTTCGAGTGGAAGGACAACTGTGTCATCTCCCATTCTTGATAGTTTTGGGATGTGACATTACCCTTCAAGATGTTGGAGTAGTTTGAGGTGTTTTCATAAAATAGGTATATCATGAACCTGACGAAGCAACCTGGAAGCATGTCGTGACCTAACCCCTCTTGTAAGGAAGGAGCTTTTGTTAGGATTAGAGGTATTGTCAACTTCAGGCCAACGGCCTTCCATTGACTCAAGCTCTCCCAAGTCTATACCTCATGTGATATCGAGCATTCAAATTTTTAATCAATTAAGCTTATGCAAATTTTGACTAATAAGTCACCACTAGCCTTTTTGGGCTTGGTTATAAACCTAGTAATTTACATAAGGATATCTTACTACTGACGCAACTAGAGATTTTGCACTAAAGGAGTTGATTATGTTAGCTCTAAGGCTAATGCCTTTTTGGTACATAACCTATTCATGTGCCAGCTAATGCTATAGCAGTCTATCAGGAAAAATCTAAGGTTTGTCCTAACCATTCTAAAAGAAAAAAAGTAACATCCGAATATTGAAAAACACAATCAATTGTAATCATGATAGAAACTATGCAAGAATCCTAAAATTGTCCATAAAAAAAAAAACAAGACAAAGTAAAACAAGAATCTTTATTATAAGGCCCTAAAGGCTTATCCTATTTTAGGGATTTAACATTTTTTAAAAGGATTTCCAATTTTTCTAAAATTTTCTTCTTCTTCTTCTTTTTTATTTTTTTTGAAAATTTCCGAATTTTTTAATGATTTTTATAATTTTTTTGTTGGTTGGGTTTTCTATTTTTAATATTTTTTTCTGAATTTTCCAAAATTTTTATAAAATGTGTTTTGTGTGACTTGACTGTCCTACTTTTCTATCTCATGTTTATTTGTTGTCTAGGGATTGTTTATTTCGCTTTTGCATGTGCAATAAAAATGAATGGGTTGGTAGCGCGTTCTGAGAACGTAACAATTCGATCGATCACTGAGGGATGTGCACGCACTTGAGGTTCGAGGCATGACAATAGGTCTCTAGACTGGCATGGCAAGTCGATGCAAGTGAACACCATCATCAACAAGCTCCAAAATGCTAAATTGGACTGAAGTATTTTTTTTTTTTTTGAGGTATTGTTGTTGTATGAGAAAATAGGCCATATTCTTCTCCTAGCAGATGGTCAGGTTGACCCATGAGTGTAGCATCAACCTCTTATGATTATGATATATATGCATTTTGGGATATGTATTGGCAATAGCTTCAAAAATGCATGTGTCAACTCACTTATGTCACTTGGTTCAATATATTGAATTCATAGCCAACCATTTGAAATTGCCGATAGGTGTAACTCTGCATTTTGTATGCAACAAACTACACATATTTGCCTATCACTCATTTTAGTACTACAGACACTTGTACGCTGCACCTCAATATGGGTTTTAACTCAGTAACATCTCTCAATCTCACTACCAGCAGTCACAAGAATCAAGTAGGATTAATAGGTGTTTAAACACCTATTAATCCCCTCTATTACCACCTAGAGGGGATTAATAGGTGTTTAAAAGAAATTTTGACAAATAAATGCGAAATAAAATAAGTTGTGAGTAAAGTCTGAATAAGGATCATAGTCTGATAAACAAGCCATCAAACTTCTGGTAAATGTTTAGAATATATTATGCGATGAAACAAACTTATGAAATAATCTGTAAGTATGCAACAAACTTAAATAAGAAGAGTTAAGAGAAGAGAACATTGCACATGAAATTTATGGTGGTTCGGCTTAGATTAAGCCTATGTCCACTCTCCCACACTAACTGTCTTTTGGTTGGATTCCACTATGTGATCAACAAGAGATTACAATTTTGAGTGCAAACACTCAATGGTAGATTACATTATCTCATTAAGTCACTCTTTTGGTATTTCTTTCACAATCACAATCATTTAAGCTCATGAAAGATAAGTGTATGATCGAAGTTCACTCGGACTTTGGAATTATAGATTCTACGCTCCGTATCTTACTTGCTCATCAGTCCTTGGTCTTCTTAAATACTCCTCCACTTCTAAACTAGCCGTTGGACAGTATCTAGAAGATCATCTTCCAATCTACCCATTGTACATATCTGTATTAAGAATATTTAGTAGCCATTGAGTGACAAAAGCAGAATCCCAAATTGATTCTGATCACCCATACAAATAGAATCTTGATTGTTGCGACCTTCCCAAGGGTGAATTACTCAAAGAATGCTAATGGATTACTAAGTTCGAAGACTTGCCACAGACTCTCCCAAATCCTATTAATCGCGACTTGATACTAAGAAATTTTTAACTTATTTAAACATGCAATTGTACTCAATTTGGAGCCGCCACTAACCAATTAGGGTTGGGTTAGAAACCCAAGTAAAGTATGGGAGAATACTTTACTTTTGCGAACCAGAGATTCAATAAGTCTGGGGACATGGTTACGCTAGATTAATCTAATGCCCTTTCGGTATCTTTTCATTTTAATTTCAAAAATATTTTGCACGCAGTCTTGATTAATTTTAACCTAAACTACTAACATGCAAAGGGTGGTCATTCGGGTGCACAATCAGTAAAATAACATTCAATCAACTGAAGTGATAAATTGTAAGAAATTATAAACTACAACTTCATTAAGGTCCATTCTCTAAAGAAAAACTTACAAAAATGCTAATAAAAATGCATACACTAAACATGATTTCTAAATGACATGACACATAATTTTTTAAAAAATATTAATTATATGCAATCTTAATCTAAATTTGATATGCATGAGTTTTACTTTAATGACATATGAGATGTAATTCATGTGACATAATTTGAATCATTACAATATGTATGCAATCTAATTTATATAATCCTAAATATGCATGTGTTTCGTGACATGGGATGAATGACATGACAATTCTATATACATGTTCTTTTTATGATTTTTTTTAATACATATATGCAACCTACACTAAACAATGATGATATAAAATTTGATTAATCATGAACTAACCTATTAACTAACTAAGTAAATGGCCTTTGTGTTTTCTTCTTCTTAAAATGACTTAATAATTCTTATTAAAAAAACAACATAATGATGCAATACTAATCTTTGGCTTTTTTATTAAAAAAAAACTGCCCGAGGGGAATATTAAAACATTAACCTATGACCCACTAACTAAAGCGCAACATGTTATGTGCAAATTATGAAATCTATATAACCTAAATAAAATTTTTGTTTTGGTTTTATTAAAGGAAAATTATCCTAATTCTATATGAATCTTAAAAGTTAAAATGTGTTGCTTTAAATATGAAATATGTATGGACCTAAATACCTAAATCCTAGATATGGCATATGATGCATGATATGTCATGAGCAAATAACAATAACGCACCAAAATATGTGTCCTATTGAAAATTCATCAATGTAAATCAATGACATATTATCTCAATGATGCAAAGCAATTCATGAATTTGCCATGAAAAGTCGAAATAATCAAAAATCTAATCCGACGTCTTGCGGCTCAATATTTTTGATTATTATGATTTAATATGACAAATTTCCTAATCAGATAATGATAAAAATAAATCAAAACAAATCAAGTTGGAATAAAAAAACTATGAAACCGAATATCTAAAAATTCACCTAGTCTAACTCACGGTTGACTTGACAAATGGCGAAGGAGGAACAAAGATGCAACGGTCGTTCGGTGATGGGTTGTCGTTCGGAACAGGGGAGGTTATCCATCGAAACTCCGGTGAGAGGTAACAAGCCCGAACCAACAACATCAAAGCTGCAACCGTTGCTGGTGCAGGAGTAGCAAAGGGCGGGCAGCTCGGTGAGTGGCTGCTACGGGCGTTGCAGGTGAAGTGGGGCGCGGCAGCAGGGGGCATCGCTCGGGCATGCAAAGGAGCAATACTGTCATAGGTAGAGGCGGCAACTTCTAGCGTCGGGCATAGCAAAGCAGCGGTGGTGAAACACGGCGGTGGAGGTGCGGTGCTCGGTGAAGGTCGCTGCAGTCGTGAGCGGCGGAGAAGCGAGGTCAAGAGTTGCGGGCGGGGGTCGTAGTGTTGTAGCGGGCGCGATGGCGAGGTGGCGCGAGAGAATGAGCTAGCCAGCAAAGGGCTGGTGGCGAGCGGTGATGACAAGGTAGCGCGGAGAACACCGGTCGAGTGGACCCTTCGAGGAAAATGAACGATTTTTTTTTGTTTTTCATTTTCCGCTGCTCTCTTTCTCACACTTTTTCTTTTGACTTTTCTTCTTTTTTCCTTAAGAACCGAAGCCCACTTTTTTTTTTTTTTTCTCTCTTTTCACCTTTTTGGCTTTCCTTTTTTATCTTTTCGATGAAGAGAAACCCCCCCTCCCCGGTGAACTGAGCCTTGCACTCTACTTATAGAGGAAAAACTCAAGTTTGTTTTTACAAGTGAGATATTCACTCAACCACTCAACAAGAAAATGGCTCCAAAATCACACATTTGTATTTTGAAATTTTTTCAAAATCTCCCTCCACAATCAAATGTTTTATTTTATTTATTATTCTCTAATTTTATTTTCTAAAAGATTAGTTTGGTCCTAAATGTTATTATTACCTAAATGCAATGCTATGAAATGCTTAATGTAATTTTTATATGATGAACAAGTAAGTAGCATGCTCAAAATTAGGTGTCAACTGCTGATCCTCTTTGAAGGGAGGTTCGTAGAGGTTTCCTTCAAAGATAAATGACACCTAAATTTAAACCATGCAAAATGAATGTTAAATGAAAATGTTAATTGTAATGACTTCTTTTCTTTTTTTTTTTGTTTTTTAAAGAAATGGACTCAAATAAATTTAATCTCTCTTGAAATGCAAGGTCATGCAATAATGAAATGCAATGTAAATGCAATGATTTGATCAGGAACATAGATCTCAATGTGTCGATGCCCAATCCGAATGCAAAGAAGAACATGTACTTGTTTGGGGATTTAGAAGAATGTTAATAGATGTGAAATGATTCCTATAATACTTAACAAATTTCTGGAACTCCCTTCAAATAATTGAAAGGCTCAAAGTCTTCGGGGATCTGGAACTCTCATAAGATTCCAAGCACTTGGAAATTACATCAAGTACTTGAAATTTCAAAAAATCTGATTTTTATGTCAAACATTTGAAAACATTTACTAAACATCTAGAAATCACATCAGATGTTTGAAAAGACAAACATTTGGAAGTCACATTAAGCATTAAAAAGTTCAAATATCTGGAATTCATATTAGACATTTGAAAACATTTACTAAACATCTGGAAATCACATCAGATGTTTGAGAAGACAAACACTTGGAAATCACATCGAGCATTTAAAGGTTCAAATATCTGGAATTCACACTAGACATTTGAAAACATTTTATAAATGGGTACTTAGAATTATCATCAAGTATTAAAAAATGACTAAACAAACTCAAGGCTTCAAAGACAAATCCTTTGGTCTTTGAGGAAAAATTCATTTCATTTTTTTTTTTAAATTCAATGAAGGTCCATGCATGATGGCCTTTTCAAACTTCCACCGGGGAAAAATTATCATTAATACAATTTTCACTAAGCTGTGAATCTCTTGAACATGCTAAATGAGACACCTTTGGTGTGAAAGACTTTTTCAGTCACTCTCATTTAGGAGGGGTTATTTGTCCCGACCATTGATGCGGGAATATATCACTCTATCTTATCATCATCTTGTCGACAAGAGTTCGAATTTTCTTGCAAGCGGTATGACCTTACCAATCTGAGAGGTCTTTGATAGGTACTGTAATATGGGTTTGGTCAATGGCTTAACAAATGAACTCTTTGATCAAGGCAATTGAAAGAACAATTATGTAATCATCTCTGGGTTTACAAGTCAAGAACCCTGCAAAATGATAAAGAAATAATCTTCCTCGCACTTCTTCAAGCAATGCTTAAAACATGTGAACTCTCATGTTAATTCAAGTGTTATAATCTGAAGAGACTTTGTAAGGGATATAACATAGGTTAGGTTTGGGCTGAGAAACGAAAAGATCGATAGGCTCAAAATGTGTGTAAAAGGGTGAGAGTTGGTGATCATCTTGACATTACCACAAGTTTTCTTTTTCCGCCTTTAAAGATTTTCTTCATATCACAACTCCATTGATTACAACAGCATTTGAGTTTTTTAGTATCGCCTTGTTGGGGATACGACTCACTACATCAAGTGATTGATTTTTCTCTTTGGGCATTGGCCTTACTTTTACTAGACACATTGCTTTTCATGCCCCTTAGTTTTTGCACTTACTTTCTTTGGACTCACACAGCCCCATCTTTCCTCAGCATTCTAAGCCATGCTATTTGAATTTTTTTGTCTTACCTTGCCTCAGTGTGGGGGATGATTACCAACTGGGTTTAAAGAAATTAAATTATAGGCTCAAGTGGGCTATGCAAAGAATATAACTGTATAGGATAGCGAAAGAAATGCTCTTCATCATCCTAAGGCACTTAAATTACCACATGAATTCAATGTAATAGCACAACTTGAAGATTGATGCAAGTAAGAGTAAGAAAATTTCTATCCATTTCCCTCTTCTTCAATGTCAACTTACCTCCATTTGCCCCGATGTGGGGTGGTCCTTGACAGGGGCAGTATGAAAGAAATTCTTCAAGTATTTAGGCTCAAAGAAGGGTTAAACAAGGGTTCAATAGTAGAGAAATGAATTGCCTCTCGTCATTTTAGTTGTCGTACTTTTTGCAAGAAAACTCTTCACCTTGAAACACAAAATGTTTCCATACTCACCTCACAGTGTATAAACAAGGGACTATGTATGGGATAAGGCTTGTCTTTCACGCCTCATTTAGCATGTTCAAGTAACTCGACATCCTTCACTGAATTGTCCATTTTGATAAATTTTAAGTGGAATTGATGAATTGCACAACATCATCTTAAAGCATTCCGTAACGATAAAAATGCCATGCACATCAAATCATAAAGTCAAAACTATTAAGTGTCCATGTCTTGCACCCCTCTTTGCAAGGGAGCTCATAGAGGTTCCTTAAAAGATAGAGGACACCGTCGTTCACATCCATTCTTTGCCCCTGCAAAAATAAAACATGCACCATTATATACTTGAGATTTGACCAACTTTGAGTGAGGGAAAAAGGTTTTTATGAGCCCTTTTTATTCATGAATTCCCATCCATCCATTTCTGCTAAGATTAAAGCACCTGAAACGTAGAGTAGATAATTAAAAGAAACAAACAAGGTAAATTAGATGAATGCTGAAAATTATTTTACTTTGAAAAATTTTAAAGGGAACATGAAGAAGCCTAGCCTTCAAAATTAGCTCATTGTTGTTTTCTTTTGGTAGGATTTCATCATAAGGGTTAGTTTGATATACTTCAACATGCCCTTAAAACATGAAAATTTCCATGTATTTTATTGGATGAAAAGCAAATTACATTATTGAAATGAGAGAAATCCTAGAAATGAAAATCCTAACATGCAAATATGGAAAGCAATAAAGATTCCTGTGTAGAGGAAATGTGCAAATAATTAAAATTCTCCTACTCTCGAGCTTTGTTGATGGCAAACACTAAATTCTCTTCGAACAATTCAGTCATTCCTTCGAGTGTGTCATCTTTTCCATTGGATCGAGTGGTGTCTGAAATCGGCTTGTCTCCCCATCCCATAGGAATAACATCGACGTCAGCACCTAGAGGTTTGGAGTATTGAACACAGGTATCGATCACCCCTTCTTCCTCATGCATAATCTAAAACATGGTGGGCTCTTTTGCATCTGAATAATGTCTAGCTCGAACTAAGCCATTATAAACATCGTCTACATGCACTTTCAAGTTCTTCTTTCTACCAGCATCGAAATTGAAAATGGCATTCACAGCTTCTGAGTGGTCAGGAAGTGGGTTATTCTGAATGTTCGGTTGTGCATCGCAGAATGAGACCACCTTGGCATCCAAAAGATTTTGGATTTTGTATCATAGCATATAATAATCATCAACATAATGCCCTACCTCCCTCATATGGTAAGCACATGTCTTGGACGGATCATAGTTGGGGAAACGCTTGGGATTAGATCGCTTAGGTTCCTTAGCGAGTAATCCTTTCTTTTGAAGGGTTGGCAAGATCTTAGACAAGCGCTTAGGAAGTGGCGTAAATTGACGTTTGGAAGAGTTTTTCTGCTAGCCAAAGAATGGTCGTGTTCCTTCCTGTTGAATGTTCGAGACGGTAGGTGAGGTGGTTGAACATAAACTACATTAACCTCCGCTGCGGGTTCCTTATCCTTCTTGGTCAAGATTCTCCTATACGAGCTGGTTTGATCTGATGCCCATCCATCACGCAATGCTACTTCAATTCACTCGCCAACATGGATTAGCTGATTGAGCGACTCGGCAATCGATCCCAACATCTGATTTCGATATTTAGGCGAGAGTGTCTTCATGAACAAATCCATCAACTCCTTTTTTGTCGACTCCGGAGTAATTTGAACAGCTACAGTCCTCCATCTCATGATGTATGCCTTGAAAGATTCCATCATCTTCTTCTCAGTGTGAAGTAAATCTTCTCGAGATGGAGTGACATCAATATTATACTTATATTTCTTGAAGAAGACATCCGTCAAATCCTCCCAAGTCTCTAGCAGATTAGTTTTCTTCATAATGTACCATTGCGACATTGGTCCTGTCAAACTTGCTTGAAATTGTTGAATCATCAAAGGGGATGTTATCAACATATTGGGTCATCCTGACCACATAAGTCTGTAGATGGATCTTTGGGCAAGATGTGCCATCATACTTTTCTAAGTCTGGCATTTTGAACTTCTTTGCCATCTTGATCTTTACATAATGGGACAAATTAATTGGGTCTTGGCTAAATGAACCCTGCAGTTGCTTAAGTTTCTCCTCGATGTTTGCCAAGCATTTTTCTTGCTCAGTTTTCGGTATAGTCGAAGGTATCACTTGTAGCTCATCATCAACAACAATTTGAAGCGCATTAGTAATTTTAACCCTGGAGGGATCATCAAAGGTAGATGGCCTAACTGCGGACGCATTCTTGCCTTTATCTCTTGGATCAGCCATGGGAGCATGTTGTGGTAACACCACTTCAACTTGCGAAGCTAGTGGGGCAGTGTTTGCTTGGAGAGAATCGATTTGTTTAGAGAGCTGCTCAAGAACATTAAGGACTTGCTTCATCTTTGATTTGAGGGCAGCAACGCGAGCTTGTTCAGCAACACGCATTTGTTCGGTGTTATCAGCCATTGTTGCCCTAGAACGAGTACGGATTGGCGATCTTGGGTGAGCTGTGTTGTTACCTAATGGTAAAAGAGATAATGTAATAACTAATGACAAGATAGGAAAATGGCTCATGACAATGGTCTAATCGCCTTATTTTATCAAGTGAAATCAAATTCCAAAGACATCAACTTAAAATGTTAAAATAACTCCCTAGGAAATTAAATTCCTAAAACATCAACCTAAGAAATTGAAATAACACCCTAAAGCTCCCTAAACATTAAACTAAGAAATCAAAACATCTCATTTTATATATTTGGGAGATCAATGCCTTGTGAAGCTTCTTATTTTCAACCAACTTCGATCATTTCCTCCTTCCTTTCCACTTTCTTCAAGATGTTCAATTTGTGCTTTATTGAGTGGGCTTAATGGTCACTTCGGGGATCACGGGAAGTAGAGCTTGAGGGATCTCATGATGGTGGATATGATAATCCGATGCATGAAAAATCCTCTCTTTTCCTTTTAATCTTCTTGTGCACCACTATCTTCTCCAGGGCATTCCTTTCAAGCATTTTCAATGACCATCGATCTCATGTTGAAGTATTTGTAATCCTTATGAATGAAATGAACTTGAAACAAATTCACTCGGGAGGTGGAGGGATATCTTGGAGCACTCAATACTGGTGGGCCACTCTATAAGGATAGTAAGATGTAGCACTAGTAATTCCCATAAGTGGAATTGGATTATTTGTCTTGTGAGAGAAACAAGCCACGCTCAACATGGAACCATTTATCTTACCATAGGAAGTCCTTAGACTGGATTTTTAAGAAAAGTAATCCAATCGGAAAATGATTTTCCGGTAAACTTTTTCTCTAAGATTGAAAATCTTTTATTGGGTAATTAGAATCTATCAAATTGTTTCATAAATGACCAAACCCCTTCATGTGGGAAAAAACCAAATTTGTAAAAGTTTAGAAGAGGCATTCATGATTTTTTCTCCATTTTGTTTAAAACGGTTAAGATAAAAATGTCTCAGCTAAAATCATATTTACATAATTCATGCCAGCACAAACATGATTAACCATCCATGAAATTGAAGGATTAATGGCATTTTTCAATAAGGAAAGATTATAAGTCTAAAAATGCTAACATGAAAATCCTGGCTTTTGAAATCATTGAAGTCAATTTAAAAAACACTCTTCCAAGAATGAAAATGGGCATGCATTACAATTAACTTTAAAACTTTCTTAACCTCATCAAATTTTTAAAAATTGTGATAAAATTGAGAAATAGAATCCATACCAAAGATGGTGGCCTAACAAATTCAATCTCAAGGGCATTCCAATGGCAACACTATACTCTTCTAGTGTTAGAGTTAGTTCGTTCACCAAAAATAAAGGTGGAAGTCGTCTCGGGACATCAAAAGTGAGATATAGCTTGTAAACACCACTATGGATGTTGATCTCCAAAACGAGGGGATGAAGCCGTCCCATATCGGCTTTCACATAATCTTAACATTTTTATCTTAATTTGTTCCAACCACATTTTGAGCTCAATCTTGGGTGTTGGAATGAATTGAACATTGGTTTTCCCCATTGTATATAAAATAAAACTCACGATCGACCTTTGTCATGGATAAAAGAAAGTGTGATAAAGTATATAGATTGCATAATATAATTTAAACAACTTACTTTCACTAGGAATGGATGACAATCACATAGACAGGCGCATGAAATGTGAGACTCGATTTCTAAATAGATGGCTTAATAAAGTGGAGTTAAAGGATGATTTGATCACTAGTAGTCTTGCTTAAAATGTTAGGTCCTCTTAACTCCTGCTCGGTCAATGGAAAATCCCATGATCATGCAGTCTCACGGACAAGGATAAACATTTTGAGACCATGAAAAACTTATGGGAAGAAAGGTCAACCTCCACATAGCAATCTCGCTTTGGATTGAAGTTCATTTCTCAACACCATCCTAAGAATCATTAAATGCGGTCTAGGTCCGGCAGACGGCAGTTGTGTGTGCAATGTGTAGTGCTAAAACAATAAAACATGCACAACAATTTATAATGCAAATAACACTTCAATATTTAAGAAAAACATTCATCTTTAACACCTTCCTACAAAACAAAGTTAGTAAAGACTACTTCTCTTATGCCTCCCATCTACAAGAACATTTAACACTTAAATTAAGGACATACCTGGTATCCTCGCTGCCAAACAAAATATTTAAAAAAAAAAAAGAAAAAAAAGAAACAGGCCTATGTCCACTATGAGTTTTAACTCTGTCCCTAGTGGAGTTGCCAAGTTGTTGCGACCTTCCCGAGGGTGAATTACTCAAAGAAGGTTATTGGATTACTAAGTCCGAAGACTTGGCACAAACCCACCCAAGTCCTACCAATTGCAACTCGATACTAGGAAATTAACTCATTTAAACATGCAATTAGACTCAATTTGGAGCAGCCACTAACCAATTAGGGTTGGTTAGAAACTCAAGTAAAGTATGGGAGAATACTTTACTTTTGCGAACCAGAGATTCAATAGATCCGGGGACATGGTTAAGCTAGAAAAATCTAACGCTCTTTCGGTATCTTGTCATTTTAATTTCAAAAATATTTTGCATGCAGTCTTGATTAATTTTAACCTAAACTACTAACATGCAAATGGTGGTCATGCGGTGCACAATCAATAAATAACATTCAATAAACCGAAGTGATAAATTGTAAGAAATTATAAACTACAACTTATTAAGGTCATTCTCTAAAAAAAAATTACAAAAATGCTAATAAAAATGCATACCCTAAACATGATTTTTAAATGACATGACACCTAATTTTTTTTTTCTTTTATTTTTATATGCAATCTTAATTTAAACTTAATATGCATGAATTTTACTTTAATGACATATGAGATGTAATTCATGTGACATAATTTGAATCATCACAATATGTATGCAATCTAATTTATATAATCCTAAATATGCATGTGTTTCGTGACATGGGATGAATGACATGACAATTCTATATACATGTTCTTTTTATGATTTTTTTAACAATTTTTTTATTACATATATTCAACCTACACTAAACAATGATGATATAGAATGGGATTAATTATGAACTAACCTATTAACTAACCAAATAAATAACCTTTTGTTTTCTTTTTTTTTAAATGACTTAATAATTCTTATTAAAAAAAACAACATAATGATGCAATACTAATCTTTGGCCTTTTTTATTAAAAAACTATACGACGGGAATATTAAAACATTAACCTATGACCCACTAATTAAAGCGCAACATATGGTGTGCACATTATGAAATCTATATAACCTAAATAACATTTTGTTCTTTTTTGTTTTGGTTTTATTAAAGGAAAATTATCCTAATTCTATATGAATCTTAAAAATTAAAATGCGTTGATTTAAACCTGAAATGTTTATGGACCTAAATACTTAAATCCTAGATATGACATATGATGCATGATATGTGATGAGCAAATAACAATAATGCACCAACATATGTGTCCTATTGAAAATTCATCAATGTAAATCAATGACATATTATCTCAATGATGGGTCACCATTCGGAACAGGGGAGGTTATCCGTCAGAACTCTGGTGAGAGGTAACAAGCCCGAACCAGCAATGGCAAAGCAGCAACCATCGGTGGTGCAGGAGCAGCAGAGGGCGAGCCGCTTGGTGAGCGGCTGCTACGGGCATTGTAGGTGAAGCGGTGCATGGTAGAGGAAAACTTGGCAGTAAGGGGCGTCGCTCAGGAGTGCAAAGGAGCAGTAACGTCGCAGGCAGAGGCGGCAACTTCTGGTGTCAGGCATAGCAGAGTAGCGGTGGCAGAAACAAGGCGGTGGAGGCGTGCGGCGCTCAGGTGAAGGTCTGCTATAGTCAGGAGCGGCGGAGAAGCGGTGGTCAAGAGTGTTACAGCAGCGGGGGGTCGCAGTGTTGCAGTAGCGAGGGGTCGCGGTGTTGCAGCGGGCGGCGACGGCAAGGTGGCACAGAGAATGAGCCAGCAAGCGGAGGGCCAGTGGCGAGCGGCGACGGCGAGGTAGCGCGAAGAACACCAGTCGAGCAGAGAGAGCCCTTCGAGGAAAACGACCTGTACCGTTTCCTTCTCTCTCTCTCTCTCTCTCTCTCTCTCTCTCTCTCTCTCTCACCCGTCACTTTCACTCTGCTCTCTTTCTGCACACTTTTTCTTTTGACTTTTCTTCTTTTTCCCTCAAGAACCGAAGCCCATTTTTCTCTGCTTTCACCTTTTTGGCTTTCCTTTTTTTACCCCCCCTCCCCCATGAAATGAGCCTCGCACTCTACTTATAGAGGAAAAACTCAAGTTTGTTTTTACAAGTGAGATATTCACTCAACCACTCTACAAGAAAATGGCTCCAAAATCACACATTTGTATTTTGAAAATTTTTCAAAATCTCCCTCCACAATCAAATGTTTTATTTTATTTATTATCCTCTAATTTTATTTTCTAAAAGATTAGTTTGATCCTAAATGTTATTATTACCTAAATGCAATGCTATGAAATGTTTAATGTTATTTTTATATGATGAACAAGTAGCATGCTCAAAATTAGGTGTCAACATTGGTTTCCATAAGTAGAGCTTATTCATTTAGAAAGTTCTTATCTTCAAGATCCAATTGTCAATCAATTAAATTGAGTCAATCAAATATATCTTGATGTAGAATCCAAACTAGATCACTAGCCATTATACGTTTGAGCTTATGTTACATTCTATCAAGTTATCTCGTTATGAACGTGCTTCGTTATGAATCCGTTACGTTCTGAACTTGTGTCTCGTTTGGATGTAAGTCTAAGAGTGTTCTGTTGAAAGTAAGGTATGAGTATCTTCCGTTTGAAGTAGAGTCTGAGTGTCTTCCATCTGAAATAAACTTTACAAGTTGGATGTAAGTTTGAACATATTATGCTTTTGAACATATTTAGCCTTAAGGTCTGGATACAGTTTGAATAAGTTCATCTTCAGTATAGAGTCTATCTTCGGGTTTTTTCAAGTGTAGACTTTAACAATATCATTTACACATTCTATCGTCTGTATAGTCTATTACTCAACCATTATACATGTTAGTAGCATTTGATTTATCTTGTCATCTTCAAAACAGTATAAGGGATTTCCCTAACATTTACTGTTTTGAGCTTTCTTCCATTAGAAATTGGTTTTTTTTTTTCCTCCAGAAATTGCTATGAAGTACTTATTTTTGTCAAGTTCATCTATATCAATGTGATTAGTCTTCTGTGTGCTTGCAGGATTAGACTTTCTTTAATGATTCACAAAACATTGGGGTCTTCGATGTTCTTGTTGCTACTTTTTGAGCTCTTTTGTGTAATTTTTGAAACACCTCAGGTATTTTTAAGAAGCACTTCCCTTCAAGCTTCTCATTGTTTTTTATGTAACATAATTTCTTATGACTATGATCGAATGGAAGCAATTGACTAAGTTGCTTGCCTTTGACAATACTCTCCTTTTAGGCCATTGTGGTTCATGGATTACAGCTTCTTGACATTTGGGTAAATCATTCGGCAAGACACAACAGTGGTTGCTGAATGTTTAAGTTTATAGATACATCTGTAGTAAGTATTGCTTGATCCCTTGTACATGCATGAAGTAAAAACATGAAGGAAGGTAACATGGAGATGGATGAGAGGAATACTGTTAATTTTGACGAGATATGTATGCTATCATCAGTTTCTTTTCACTTGCCATAGCACAGTTTCATGAGAGAATTGAGCCTAGCAAGGATAAAATTCTAGCTCAGGCTTATCAGGCTAGTTCAAATGATTTTGATGTGACCTAGAAATATGTGGATTGTTTGACTACACTTGCCATGGGGAAAGTCCAGGTCCGTGAGTTCGTCTACGGTTTCAACTTCTGAGATTGATTGGAAATGATTTTTAAAAATTTTCTTTTTATATTTGACTAGATTCTGGTGAACCCATTGTTTGTGACCTATAATTTGCAAAGGCATGAATTGTTGCTCTGATTGGGGTATGTTGAAGTTAAATGCTCTATACATATTAAAAATGCGTGACGTCACATCCTGACAAACGGTGAAAATAAAAGTTACTTTTCAAATTCACTGTCTCTAGCTAGACAATAGATAATAATTAGTTTCATGGTTGTTTGGATGAAGTATAGTTCCTTTAACAAGATTGTATATAATCAATCTCTAACTGATCTCATAAGCATGGTGACAAGTAAAGTCAATTAGAATCGGCAATCTTTTGGCATGTGTTTCATTCTATTCTAGATCGGGTTCTGTTATTGCATTCTCTAGCTCTTTGGCAATTTTGTTACAGAGCATGTTTAGTTTCTAGTCAGTGTTTAAGTTGTCCATGCTGTGACACAAATGACAATATATTCTTCAATCATCTTTTTGGTTTCCAATTAATATTCTCTTTTGATTGATTTTTCTAGGTAATCTCTTTTATCCTTACTTTTCTTTACTAGTTCATCTATAATTATAGGCACTAGGACTACCGGGTACTTGAATGTGAGGTGCAAACAAAACGGGAGGATAAAACAAATTGCTTTTGCTGGGAAGAGCTTTACCAAATTCAAGAATCACAACAGCCTTGGCAACCGAGGTTCGAGATGAGTAGCTCAGGTCGTTTCAAAAGTATGCAAATCTCTACTAAGTTTCATTCTAGTTGCTCGGAATATCTGAACTCACAATGTCGTCTTTCTGGTTTATCAGGTAAAAAGAAAAAACAATACTATATAGCAGCTTGGAGGAGTGACATAGATGAACTCACATTCAATTTGTGAGGAGGCCTTGATGTGCATTTGGTTTCACGACTCATCGGACATTCAATCTGGCCTTCCTTGAAGATCAAAGGATTAGTGCATCATATTACTTTGAACAATGTTTAGAAAGACTTCTTGGTGGTCGTGTATAAGATATTGTGACAAATATTATTGTGCTTTAACTAATTATTCTTAAGCTCGTCTATTGTCCTGTCAAGATTCAACTTTTGCTCTTCATTGGGTTTAGTTTATTGAGCTAGAGCACCATCGGACATGGAATATATGGAATATATGCTTTGGCAAGCACTGTTTAAAGCTCTTAGTTGACTTTGCCCTATATGATATTCGCTCAAAAGAAGGTAATTTTTGCAGCCATATATTGGGAATGAATGGACAAGTGATTCTTGATCGCACCAACATATCAAACACAACAAGAGCGACTATTTTTTCCCCGGGCAAAACATCAACCCCCTCAACTGATTCCATAATCTACACCACAGTAAAACTTGGCAGACTAATGTTGCTTGAACAGTCTAAATTAAACCGATTGCTTTCTGAACTAGAAGGCAGTAAAATAAATACAATTTGATCTGAACTAAACTACAAAGAAGTTGTCCATGGAATTAAAAGTTCAATCATATCATTTCTAACGGGAGAGCTCTTCAGCAGTTGCCAGCTACAACAATTTTTGTAGGACCGCTCTTAAGCTTTCATGGATGTAGCTCTGGGTCTCTATAGTCCAACCCTGTATTTGTGGGAATACTTCAATATCAGCTTCCATTGTAAAACCAAACAAGAACTTAGGAACTCTTCACAAAGAAAGTGGAATGTCCTTATAAGTGGTCCAACTAATGCCATTTGAGATCAACCCAATGATAGACCTTAGTGGATGAAGCAACTATTCCCCTTATTAATCTTAATAAAAAAGTTTCCAATAAAGTTACTACTACATGCATACTTGACAATGAGTTCAGACAATTTCCAATCAACTTCAAAGGTAAAAAGATCAGTTTTAGATGCACTAATTTTCGATAGTGATGAAAAATTCGACAATGTTGAAAAATTCAATTTCGTCTATCAATTTATGATCAAAGCATGCCTCACAAATACAATAGATGTTTGGCTCCTTACCATTATGCAAATAACACAAACATATTTAGCCTATTTGACATAGTCATTGTAGAAAGTATCTTTTCCTTGGGCATCCATAGATAAAAAAGACTAGCCATCAAAGGAAACTCTACAAAACAAATTAGTTCCAGTCTTCCAGATGAAAAAACTATATAGGGCAAGACTTTAGAGCAAGACTATGAACCTAGTCAATACTTCACCTATATAATGACTTGTTTTCAAATCATCAATGCATAAAAACATGCCAGAAGATCATCTTCTGCCAGTAAAATGCCTCAAAGTCATATGAAGGGCGAAAATTGAGTAGTGCCATGTCTGCACTTTTGCATATACAAGAGAAACAACAGTGTTAGAAAGATGAATGAGCAATGATCCAAGGAAAGACAGTTTAAATGTTTGCAAGGGATGCCAAGTTTCTTGAGCTTAAGTGTGCGGGAAACAAGTAACCTCTTGAAGTCGCCAATCTCAGACTCGAGTTTGGCAACATGGGCTTTGACCCGTCTGCCAATACCCTTACAAAAACTCCGGTATCCCAAGTTTCGCTGCACAAAACAATGCAGGAAAAGACATGTCGTTAGGCCTACAACTCGCGGTTGAATCGGCACGATTACAGACTTTTGCTTTGACCAAATGAAGATTTCTAGAGCACCGGTTGTCATTCACTCCAATGACAACCGATGAAAACAATACCAAACCTCCTTTGAACCTACAACTACATAGACATAGCAGGACATCACACCAAAGCTATAGAATTACGTGTCTTGAAGACTAAAAACTAATTGCATCGGAATCATCGTTGTACTACTCGCAGCTTCTTTAGCTAACATACAATATAAACAATACGACAACAATACACGGCACAACCGCTCCTGTCCATCGCCCAAAACACATTTCTCTTGTCACTGTGATTAAGCTCATTTACCCATTATCACAAACAAACCCATCATAAGTTATTTAGCTCCAAACACGATATAATTCAAAAATCCATCTCAAAGCACATATTTCTCTACCTCATTCAGCTAACCAGCATGAAGAAAAAACAAACCTTTTGCTCTCTAAATGCTTCTCTCAACAGCTCTATGCATTACTAGAATTACGCAGCCAGTAAAAATCGAAATTTAACCTACCCGCATATGGATCAGATTTGGAGAAGAATCTGGAAAATGTAGGAGCGAACCAATCCGATTGAGCTCACAAAGGTGAAGCATCTTGAGCTTACGTAGGTTTGAAAATAAAGAGTTTTTGAACTTGAAATCAAAACAGAGTGAAGATGAGGGAAAAGAAAAGAAGAGTCTATAGTTTCAAAAGAAACACACTTCAACTAAGAATGTGGTAATAAAAGAACAATAGCATTTTCAGCTTACCAATGACAGAGGAGCTTTTCAAACGGCGATGTTGAAATAGGGATATGGGTATAGTGAAAACAAGAAGAAATATCACCAAGAAAAAGCAGAAAAAAAAAAGGAGAAACTTCCTCTTTGTCGCTTGATTTCCCAAGGTGAGAGAAAGGAGCAAAGCGCACACAAAGTTCAACTCGAGCTCGTTGAAACCACTGATGGGGCTCCAAAGGCGATAGCTAAGGCGAAGGCGGCAACAAGACCCAGCTATGATCAATAGGCTCTAGATACTAAAGCCTTGCTCTGCTCGCGGGGTGAAGGTTGGCGTTTAGTGCTTTTTGCAGTGTTGAGCATTCCACTTGCTGTGAGTTGAAAATGGGAACACAATCGTGTTATATGCAATCACAGACATAGGAATAAAAAAAGAAAGAGTAAGTCCATGTAAATCAGAGAGGAGATGGTAGATAAGGGCTTTGTGGGCTTTGTACCAAAATCAGAAGAGAGAGAGAGAGAGAGAGAGAGAGAGAGAGAGAGAGAGAGGCGGGGAGGTCATGGGAGGGAGGCGGAGGGGCGTCGGCGTCACATCGAGGGTGATGGAGAGAGAGAGAGAGAGAGAGAGAGTCTAAGCATGCGTGGAGGTAGGCTAAAGTTTTTGGAAGAGAGAGACAGAGGAGGGGGCAAAACAAATTTTCGAATTTTCTCAACTGGATTGGTGACATGTGTCAAATTTTATATGGTTTTCCATTTCACTTATGTGGAGTATTTCACTTATCTAATATTTTCTCCGAGGTCGCAAGGGGGTCCCATTAGGGTTGTTTTGAAGACTTGAAGCTCGAAGTGGGCCTCCCCACACACATAATTATTTTATTGTTCCTAGTTTTCTTGAATGGGATATTAAGAGTGCATTTAGTAACATTTCTATTTTGAAGAACAATTTTTTTAAATAGTTTTTTTCTATTTCTATTATCTATAACAATTTTTGAGTAAAATAACGTATTTAGTAACTATACAAAATTTATATTCCCAAAATATAAAAAGAACATAAATGCATTTGATATGACCCACAATTTTTTTTTGTGCCATAGAATTTCTTTTAATATTTTAATGCTTTTTTATATTTTTATTTTTTCTTTTCTTTTTTTCCTTTATTCATTCTCCTCCTCTAGCCGACGGTGGTGGCAACCGGTGATTGGTGGCGGTAGTGGGTGGCGAATCTCCACCGACCAATTATAAGAGGAAGAAGAAGAAAAGGAAAAAAAAGAAAAGAAAAAGACTTATTGTGACATCCTAGATTTTCGATCATGTTTTCTATTAAATAAATCGGGCATTTCATTAACGCGCCTATAGGGCTGTTCTCAGAGTTAATCACTCTCGAGATAACTAGACTATCCAGAGAAGTCATTAAGGAATTTTAATGCAATAAACTTGAGAATTCGACCAGGAATCAGCTATTCGACCATACTCATCTTTAGAGATAATTACAGCACAGTTAAAATTCAATTTGAGATTAGAGATAGATCGGTTCGACTGAAATGTGTGGCAAAACGTGGATGGCTCCACTAATTTGGAAAATTCTCGTCGGCCGGCACTGGACTGATTTTTCTATCGTTTTGGTACTCTGTGTCCGTATTTGAATCATCGAGATTTTCACTACAACCGAGAATTGCCAATGTGTCGAGTGGGTTCATTATGGCTCGAAGAAAATCGTCCACGGGTCATTTGCACTAAAAGTTTCTGAAAAATACTCGGTAACTTAGGTCACGCTAAAAACGCGCCAAATTAAAATTAACCGTGAATTTGAGTCTGATTTCAGAAATTGAAAGTTCTGTCGTGTCACAATTAATTCTAGGAACATCGACTTAGCCTTAAAAGATTTTTATGCAAACTGAGACTTTTTGAAAAAAATCATCTTATGGCCGTTTTTTGTCGAGAAAAAGTCAGGGACCGTTTTTAGTCGCAAAATTGGGATACAAGTGGGATCAATTGGTGAGGAAAAATACCAATTTGATCTTTGAGGTATTAATTGAATTTATGAGGGTCAAATGGAATTAAATTGAGCAAGATCAAGTGTTTAATTAAGGGAGAAATGTTGGAAATTCGTATGCCCCAATTTCCCTATGGTTTTGGACCAATTCAAGGGTTACAAAGTGAAGCATGGGTGGCTAAATGAGGGCCAAGGAAATGCTGTTGGCTGAGGATGGTCAAGAAGACCATTGAAGAGAAGAAATTGGCCAAGGTGGAGCCCTTGTCCCCCATCTCTCCCTCTCTTCCCTTCAGTTGGTCAAAACCCTCACTCATCCCCCTCATTTTGCGTCGCATGAGCTCCAGCTAAGCCAGAGAAGCCGCCATCCACGCTGCATGCCGCCATGATCGCCGCACCGCCCGTGTGAGCATCGTTGTTGCCTTGCTGCGCCACCGCTCAACTCAACGCCCCCTGCTGCTTCCAGCCTTCTGTTCCACCATCGTCTATGCATCCCAACAGTTGTCCCAGCTCATGCCAGAGTCATTTGGCCCGCCTTCGACCTTCGTGAGTCCTCGTTTATGTCTGGTTTAGCCATTTTAACCTTTCTCGGTCCATTCCCGCTTAAATCGAGCCATCATCTTGCCTTTGCAGTCACCGAACAGCCAAGAACAGAGAGGAAAATAGTGGATTTTCCAGCAGCTTTAAGGCCCGTTTTGAGGTCAATCCCGACCCTGAAAGCTAGGCCCTCTTTGGAGAGTATCGAGCCTCGTTGCATCCCCGGCATTTTGAACCATCCGACTAGCCGAACAAGTGAGTTTAACTCATTAATCCCCGCTTAGTCGGTTAATCACACTTAGAGGTTAATTAGTTTAGGCTAAGATGGATTAAGTGGTTAGATTAGAGTAGATTAGTTAATTTAGATAATTGCCGATGCATGTTAGGTGGTTAGTTAGTGCAATTAGCGAGTAGACACGCTTTAATATTTATTTAACGAACCTCGGAATTTTTCGAGGTCTGTTTTAGCGTCAATTAGGCATTACGGGCCTAAATTGGATTTATTGACATTTATTTAACATTTTTAGTAATTATTTAATTATTTATTTATTTTCTGGAAATTAGGCTGGGATAGCCGACGACCGAAATTTTATGCTTATTATTGTGGTGCTATCTGTTTATTTATTTAAGCGTTAATTTGTGTTGAATTAATTAAATTGTGATTTTAGGATTTATTCATAAATTAATTAATTTTAGTAATTAATTGGAGAATTACTGGGTGTCGGTCTATAACGTCAAAAATCTATTTTGGGAATGCTGAAAATAGTGTGAGGTTCAAAAGTGAAAACTTTATATTTTGGCTAAAGCCAGCTGTGTACCTACACACGTATATTTTTATCGGGTATGATAAAAATGGTAAATTGATGATATGATCATAAAAGTAATGTTATATTGGCTCGGTGATTCTATAAGTCATCTTAGAGAAAGGACGATATATGATACCGGCTCGGTGACTCTATATGTCATCTTAGAGATAGGACGATATGCAATGCTGGCTCGGTGACTCTATAAGTCATCTTGGAGATAGAACAACATATTACACCGGCTCGATGACCCTATATATCATCTTAGAGATAGGACGGTGTGCAATACTTGCTCGATGACTCAATATGTCATATTAGAGAATGAACAGTATGCTATTATTAGCCCTTGGGGCAAGCTACTATCTATATATCACCTAGGGTGAGCGATCTTGGATTCTGATCAGATGCATAGATAGTATTGTTTTGACCAGGTGAATGTCTGATGATATGTAATTGACTAAGTCGATTGATCGATGATTCGATCTGTGGTGATTGACTGGATGTCTTTATGAATTGTGATGTTTTGTAGGGAGAGACTGAGGCCAAGGTAAGTCCTCTGACCCGTGTTGTGCCTAGGCAGCCCTTAGGGCGTATTGGCTTCCTAATAAGGTCTTAGTGGGGTAGAACTTGTTGAGACATTGTCTCACTTGTTATTGTATAACCATTTTCAGGTCCTTAGATGGCGTTGGTGGAGGACCGGAAGCCCCAAAGTTTGGAAGGGTGGAAACTGAGGAATTGGCAAATATGTCTAACTAGAGAGTCATAGGACAGTTCCCCCTAGTCAAGCCGATAATTTTGTAAACAGTCTGGTTGTGTGTATAAAACTGTTTGTTTTATAAAAAGGCTTGTTTTGGTTATGAGTTGTGGTCCTACTCTTTTCTATCCTATTATTTTATTATATGGGGATTTTATATGCTTCTGCATGCGTATTAAAATGAAAGGGTCGACGATGTGTCCTGGGACATCGCTATTTAATCGACCGGTGATGGATGGACGCGCGCTCAAGGATCGGGGCGTGACACTTATTACTAGAAACTGTTCTTGGAAACAAGAAACTATTTTCTTTTACTTCTTGTTTATATTTCAAATCTATTCTCTGGTCACTTTTGTACTCGGGAGAATAGAAAAACTAACGAACGTTACATAACAAATTTCCGCTCTTTTCTATTCCAAGAAACAAAAGAACAAAAAAATATAAAAACTGGAGTGTTACCATGCAGACCCCAAATTCCTCAAAGTATCTTAATGAAACGATCTTAAAAAAGAAAGAGAGAAAAAGAGCCACTCTATGTACCAAACTACCAGAAGCACTTGCAAATTCTCGATACAATCGCTTGTTTCACTTCAAATCTTGAAAAGACCCCACTCGAAACTACCCTTCCTAGGTCATGGATGATTGTATTATTATGGAAAGTGCTAATGACTAGGATAAAAAAATTAAAGATATAGGAAGTCACTTACTTTGAATACTCAAAACACAGGATAAATTACGTCTGATAACAATAGGAAAAGCAACTCAATTAAAGAACAAGTCTTATAAATATCAGCTCTTAATGTCCAAACAAGCAAAAGTTGATTGCATTTTATAATAAGTTTTAAGACTTGATTGCATTTTTATGACAAGTTTAAAGATTTTTGTCGCGACCTCTTTTTTTTTCGGCGCTCGCGATCGGGTACGAGCGCCTAAGGAAGCTAATGGTTCGGCTGAATTTATTAAGCCCGGACTCTCCCAAGTCCACCAATTCACGACTTAATGGTCGGAGTTTTTAACTGTAAATCAATTTTTAAATTGGAGTCGCCACTAATCGATTTGGGGTGGGTTGATTAGAAACCCAAGTGAAGTATCGGGAGAAATACTCACTCTGCGCAAACTGTGAGAAATTAGGATCGGGACTTGATTACACTAATTAATCACTAATGCCCTTTCGGTACCTAATCTTGTTTAAACCCTGAGGTTTTTGGATGTTCGAGGGATTTTCCATGCATTTTTGGGAGGAAAACATTTTTTGAGTCATTTTCTAATTTTTTGGACATAAAATGGATTTTTTGGTATTTTTTTTTGGAAAAATACAAGTCTTTTTGGCTTTTTCTGAATTTTTTTTTTTTTTTTCAAATATTTTTGGCTTTTTCATGAATTTTTGGTTTTTCGAAAAATAAAATATTTATTATTTATTTATTTATTTAAAATATTATTTTATATTAAAATAATATAAAAACTGACCCGGGTCGGATCCGTGCGTTGCGGGCCCGACTCGGATTTTTTTCGTCTTTTTCTTTCTTTTTTTTATTTATTTACCGAAGCGGCGCGTGGCCCGTCGTTTTGGGAGGGATCTAGCCCGGCCCGACGACCCGACCCGACAGCCCGCTCCGCGACCCGACTCCCCATAAACCCTACCCGGATCCAACCCGAATCGTGACCCGACCTTCCGCCGCCCCCCAAACTACGGAGAAACCCTACCCGACTCGTAGCCCCGGGTCCGACCCACTGACCCGAGGCCGCGACCTGGAAAATCAAGAACCCTAGGGTTCTCGATTCGCGGCGCCGAAGAGGGGAAGGCTGAGTTGCGCGGTGGCGACGGTGGCGACGGCGGCGACGACGGTCGAGCTTCGAGCAGAAATGGGTATGGCGTGGGCAAGATCTATCGTCACCTGCTCTCGGCGTCGGCACGGCTTGTGGCGATGACGGCGACCCTTAAACCTGGACGGCGTTAGGAAAAACAGCAACGGTGAGGCGCAAGGGCGACAATACGGTTTGACGGCGTCGGGACTGGTGCTCGGCCACAGCGACGGCGGCGGCGTCGGGCGACTCGGACGGCGGATTTCCAGATCTGCGCCCAGATCTCGACCCTCTCTCCTCTGGATCTTCTCTCGCTCAGCTCCTTCCGCTCGGATCTCTCTCACTCAGGCCAGATCCGAGCCTCCACCGGCCGGATTTGACCCTCTCGAAGTTGCTCGCCGCCGACCTTCCCCGAAGTCTCTCGGTGGAGGGTGGGCTGAGCTCACAACTCGAGTTCCCTCTCACTCGCTCGTCGATTCCTCCCCCGAAGTCTCTCAGTGGGAAGATCTCCAAGCTTGCGATGATCTCTCATCGATGGAGGTGCTCCTCTATTTATAGGCGAGGAGCAGGCCAGTCGACGGAGGTTCGGCCGTCGGCTCTCGCACGCCGACCGGAACCTCCCGGCTGAACCGACGTCTCTTCTCAGCATTAAAGGCGCGAATTGAAGGTGCATGTGCGTCGCCCTCCCCTTCGGCGGCCTACCTCCGTGCCTCTCTACCGTAGGCTACCCTTGAGCGCGTCGCCGGCCGCCGTGCGTGATGCACAGAGGCGGATGAGGAAGAAGAAGATAGGAGGAAGAAGAAGAGAGGGGGGGCCAGGTCGCACGAGCCCACGTGAAGAAAAAGAGGGGGGTTGCTGCTTTTTTTTTTTTTTGCTTTTTACTTTTCTTGTTTTTATTTGTTTTTATTTGTTGTTTTTGTTATTTGTTTTGTTTATTATCCGAAAAAGGCAAATAAATGTAAAAAAAAAAAAAACCTAATTAAAAAAAACGAAATTTAGGTGTTAACAAATGCCCCTCTTTGAAGGTGAGTTCGCAGAGGTTGCATTCAAAGACAAACTGATGCCTAAATTTTATCCATGCACGCGTAGTAGATTATATTTTATTTGGGACTTATTATTCTATGCGGAAAAATAGCAATATAACTTTACATATACTAAGACAAAGAAGAAGATACATGTAGTTACTTACCGGGAGTGAGTGAGATAGGGTGTGAACCCCGAGTTTTGGCAAGTATCAAGGCGTCATCTTACCTGGTGATATGAGGAGGTTGTTTTTCTAGGGCTCGAACCATTCTTCGGTCACCTGTTAAAACAATCAATGATTTGTCTAGGACCCGAACTTTTTTTCGGTCGCCTTGACGGGAGATTGCTCTTCCAGGGCCCGAACCATTCTTTGGTCGCCTATTGGAGTAATTGGTGGTTTGTCTCAGACCCGAACCATTCTTCGGTCGCCGTGACGGGAAGTTGCTTCTCTAGGACCCGAACTATTCTTCGGTCGCCTGTTAAAACAATCCATGATTTGTCTAGGACCCGAACCTTTCTTCGGTCGCTTTGACGGGAGATGCATCGACCTTTCTCAGGGCATCTCATTTGTGGGTGCCTGATTTGTATCTTGGACACCAGTTGATACCTGACCTTTCTCGGGTGATGCGCTGATCTTTCTCAGGGCATCATATTTGTTGGGGTGTCTGACCTCTGTCAAAGACACTGGTTGGAACCCGACCTTTCTCGGGAGGATACACTAACCTTTCTCAGGGCATCGATTTGTGGGGTGCCTGACTTTTGTCGAAGACACCAGTTGGAACCCGACCTTTCTCGGGCGGATGCACCGACCTTTCTCAGGGCATCGATTTGTGGGGTGTCTGACTTCTGTCGAAGACACCAGTTGGAACCCGACCTTTCTCGGGAGGATGCGCCGACTTTTCTCAAGGCATCGATTTGTGGAAGATACCTGGACATTCACAGGCATATCAATGAGTACCTGGATATTCACAAGTATTAACCTAAAGGATATTTGGGCCTTTGCCGGCATCAAAAAAGGGGCATTTGGCTGATCATAGGCAATGGATGGGTACTTGGATGATCACAAGTGCAAACTCTTGGAGGATACCTGGACGTTTGCAAGTATCGAAGGGGTACCTGGACGATTACAAGTATAGACTCTTTGGGGATACATGAGATATTCGTGTGGAAATATCGAGGATGGGTCTTACATATACGTGAAGGTCTCTCACCTGCTGGTATTTGGAATATCGAGGGCACACCTGAGATATTCGTGAATGTCTCTCACCTCCTGGTAATTGAGAATATCAAGGATGTACCTGAGATATTCGTGAAGGTCTCTCACCTCCTGGTAATTGGGAATATCAAGGATATACCTTGGATATTCATGAAGGTCTCTCACCTTCTGGTAGTTGGGAATATCGAGGGCGTACCTGAGATATTCGTGAAGGTCTCTCACCTCCTGGTAATTGGGAATATCGAGGACGTACCTGGGATATTCGTGATGGTCTCTCACCTCCTGGTAATTGGGAATATCGAGGGCGTACCTGGGATATTCGTGAAGGTCTCTCACCTCCTGGTAAAGGGGAATTTGAATGTAGCACGAGGCTTACCTGAATTGCCACAGGTACTTAAAAGGGTGGAACACCCGATAGCCACAGTGTACAAAGTCTTTGGAATACTCGGATGAACACAAGTATTTAATGATATGGTCTCGGGACCACTCAGCTGGTCCAAGTGCTAGAAAGCATACCCGGGTAGGCGTAGGCACACAAAGCAGTGGAATGCTTGAACAGCTGCTATTATTTGGGGACAACTCGGGCAGGTTGAGCGTCATGAAAATGAAGTACCTAAACAACGGTGGGTACTTGACGATATGGGGATACCTAGATAGCAGTAGGTATTTCAAGAGATACTTGGTTAGTCACAAGTATCAATACTCTGGGGACAACTCGAACAGGTTGAGTGTCAGGAAAAGGGAGTATCCGAACGGTGACCGGTACTTAAAGATAATAGGGATACCTAGACAGTAGTAGGTATTCAACGATAAAGGGATACTTGGTCAGTCACAAGTATCAATACTCTAGGGACAACTCGAACAAGTCGAGTGTCAGGAAAAAGGAGTATCCGGACGGTGGACGGTACTCAAAGACAATGGGATACTAAGACAGTTGTAAGCATCCAAACTCAAAGGACGACTCAAATAGGTCGAGTGTCAAGAAGAGAGTACCTGGACAGTGATAGGTACCTTAAGACAAATAGAGATATGCTTACCTGGCAATATCTCTTATCTCTATGAGTATGTCTGCTATTTGCATAGTATGCACACATGATTGTATATGCTGTAAATTCATGAGTTCAAATGAGATTCATGCATGATAATTTTGTCGATTCCGCATCTTTTGATTTCCACCGGGGAAGATTTTGAAAGACAACCTTCATTTAGAATGTAGATGTCTTGAGCATGCCAGATTAGGGACTTTCAGTCTGAAAGGACTTTTCACTCACTCTCATGGAAAATGCTATCCTAACCATTGATGCGGATTTATAAGGACCACACTATCTCACCGTCATCATGTCGCGGGGTCCGAGTATTCTCGCAAACGGTACAACTTTACCAATGTGAGAGGTCTTTGTTGAAACTGTGATGAAGTCTTGGTCAGCGGCTCATCAAAGGGGACCATCAAGGTTGAAGCTGATGGACGAAAATGTTGCACGATCATCTCCGGGTTTACAAGTCAAGAACCCTGCGAAAAGAGATAGAGTAATCTTGCCCGTACTTCTTCGAGCGATGCTTATAGACATATGAAATCCTACGTTAATTGAAGTGCCCCTAGTCTGAAGAGACTTTTACAATGGGATGCAACGTAGACTTGGCTAACACGTAAGAGGGTGAGAGTTGGTGACTGTCTCAGCATTTGTCACTAGTCTTTCTTGTCTGATGGAGGTTCTATGGACCACAACAGCAACTTTTTCTTGGCTGTATTTTTGACTGGGGGGCATTGGCCTTGCTTTTACTAGGTACACTGCTTTTTTTTCATGCCCCTATTTTTATTCCAGTTCTTCATTTATGGGCATTGACCTTGCTTTTACCAAGTACACTGCTTTTTTATGCCCATGTTTTTTCATTCTTGTTGCTTGAGAGCTGATCTTGACAAGTTCAGGCAAACGCCTTTGTTAGACTATTGAGTCTTCATCTTTTGCCGGCGCTTTTGATTATGCTGCTCAAACGGCAGTAGCTTCTGCTTTGCCTCCATGTGAGGGTGAATTTACAAACTCAAGTGCATAAAGAAAGAATTGCTCTTCATGACTCTAGGGCACTTAAATTAATGCGAGTGTTCATATGCAATAAAGACACCCAAAGATTGATGCAAGTGCGAGCAAGAAAATTTCTATCTCTCTTCTCACCTTGTGATGTTGCTTCGCTTCTAATCTGCCCCGGTGTAGGGGTTGTTCTTGATGAGGATATGAGAGAAGCTTCACTAGTATAAGGAGCTCAAAGGGGTGAGCAATGAAATGCCTCTCACTGCTTTGGTTATCGTACCATTCGCGAGAGAACTCTTTACCCTGCAGCCATGGAACCTTCTGCACTCATCTCACAAGTGTATAGATGGGGGACTGTGTATAGGATATGGCTTGCCTTTCATCATTCTGACGCGCCTCATCCAGCATGCTCAATTAATCTTGTATTCTTCACTTAGCTATCTATTCTAATAATCCTCAGTGGAATCAATGACTTAGACAGGCAAAATCATCATGCAGAATTCATATGCAACATTTTGAATATGATGGAGTTTGAACTCTTCAAGACAAGTTAATGGTTTTGACTCAAAAAAAGACCATATTGACAACTTTAGGAGTTAACATAATGGTGTTTCCAAATATGTTAAATTTTGAACATCAAAAGAGTTATTCGCAAATGGGTGTTGATAGTCATCCTTATTGATTAGGGATATAACACATGAATGATCAGTCAGGGTTGGGAATCTGATCGGGTATCTCTACTTTTGCCCCTGCAGAAGAGAAGATGTACAAGTAGATCAATTAGTCTGGCCAAAATCAAATGTGATTTGAGGCCTGAAGATTTTCTATCATTTGCTTTGGCGATACTTGAGACGCCATTTTGCTTGGGAGAGTTTGTTATCTTTGTTTTTGACAGTCAGTTAATTCTACAACAAACAAGACATGCTTCTCATTAATCTGTTATCATTGCTTTTGATAGTCAGGTGATCCTGCAACAAACAAGACATGCTTCTTATTAATCCGTTATCCTTGCTTTTGACAGTCAGGTGATCCTGCAACAAACAAGAGGGAATGTGTTAGTCATGAACTCTTTCAAGAGTCGAATAACTAGAAGCGATACAACTTTACCCTTCACTGGCTTGCAGATGATTAGGTGAACCTGAAGTGAGGGGGGGACACGAAGTCCTATATCCCTTGCTTCATTAGGTCAACTATTCTCTAAATTGGCTCCTGGATGACATGTTTTTTTACACGAAGCCAGGTGAATTTGATGTGGGTCATTTCCATGTACTAGCTTGGCCAATATTGTTTTGCCTAACCATCAAATTTGGCTCTTGAATCCTGGTGCTTCCTGCCAATAGGGGGAATATGTCAAAAGTGAATTCAAAGAGGGGGGTATTGGAAATGATACCAAATTACTCTTCTCCAAAGTTTGTATTTGCTGACTCCTGATGATGTTTGAATGTCAATGACAGCCTTTTCGTCTTGGCATAGTTTGACATTTCTTTCGATTGGCCTTCCTCACTTGTGACCATGTATGCATGATTGCTGGTCGTTGATTCATCTTCAACGCCTTCCTTCTGTGGAATTTCTCCTTCGTCTTTAACTATAGCATCATTGGGCAAAAGTCATGTACCTCAAGCTTCTATGGAATCGAGATGGACAATCAAAACCTCAAATTCTCCGATGGCAATTACTTCTTGCGAGAGCATGCGTCGAATAGGAAGTCGGTTTCCAGTCCTCATTTTGAATAAGGGCTAGAGACCGCTTCAACCGTCTAGATTTCTTCCCGTTGATGTAGCCAATTCAAAGAGAAAAGATCCCCTCCTTGTGTTTCTGGGCTTGTCGAAGCTGGAATTCCCATTGATGAAACCACAACATCTGGTTGCTCAGGCACATTGTGGGGAAAGGATATTGCTCTGGCTTGTGAAAGAGTTGGGCAGGGGAGCAAGGTGGAGTGTACAGAGCTCTTGGGAACGGCTTGATTCCAACCGTATGCCCGTACCTATTACGTCCTATTTTTCGTTTCCGTAAATAGAAGAGAAAGGACATCATTTCTAAAATTATATTCAGAGAATAAAACTTACCTTCTTTAAAGTGGGATGATTCTTTCTATTTGTTCCTGTTTTCTTGGCATGGTATCTTTGAATTTGGCGAGTTCACGTGATGTGCTTGCTTCAAATGCCCCCTGTCACACTAAGTCAAAGGGGACGGGAATGATCTTCTGAGACATGAAGTGAGTGAGTCAGAAAGACAAACATGATTAAATTTATCATCTTGTTTTAACAAAAGCGTTTGGATGATGAAATATTTTTTTTCAAAATACGTCTTTGGGGAAAAAAAAAGCATGAGGAAGCCCAGCC
Organism: Eucalyptus pumila; assembly: GCA_016097595.1. Taxonomy (NCBI): domain Eukaryota; kingdom Viridiplantae; phylum Streptophyta; class Magnoliopsida; order Myrtales; family Myrtaceae; genus Eucalyptus; species Eucalyptus pumila. The sequence goes on from CM027849.1 coordinate 10,243,457, forward strand.
CTCAGTATTCTCCTTGGATGATATATTTTTTTCATGGTTGGATAGCATCACCGGGCTGGTTTGGAGTACCACCTCATGCTCTTAAAACAAAATATTAGAACTGTACAATAGAGTACTTGGAATGGAAAATACAACAGTAGCACACTAGACAAGATAAGAAACATGAAATATAAAAACAAGTAAAACCCATGAAAACTCCTGTGTAAAGGAGTGCTTTGATAGTGTTGGTTTTGAAATCAAGCGCCTTTGATTTCCTCGCCTCCAGTAGACTCGAAGTATTCACATGAGAGGACCACTTCATTGAAGCTATGGAAATGCAACCCATACAACCAACAACGATGCTTGCGAGGTAAAGCCCATATGAATAGCTTTATCATCTCTTCTTCGACCAGCTGAGGGTAAGTCTGCATCATAAAAGCCTCCCACCTCCTTGCATACGCTCGGAAATCCTCCATTGGTCTTCTTTTGAAGTGAACCAAGTTCTGACAAGGCACTTCATTCCCAATCTAACTTTGATACTGAAGCAGGAATGCAGAAGACAGCTCATTCCAATCTCTCATGAGGTAGATATCTTCTGTGATGAACCATTGTAATGCAAACCCCGTAAGACTCTCTTGGAAGGCTTGAGTTGTGAATGACATCGGGCCATAGTATCGACTCATTTCAGCATGGAAGTACTGCAAGTGGGCCACGGGGCAAGTCGTGCCATTATACTTGCGGAGATTATCCACATTTCTATGGGGCTCATGATCCTATGAGGGCAAGACGGGTTTGATGTATCCTGGTTAGGCCACTGGTTTTCCCACTGCACATCTATTGTAGTGGTGAATTTTTCTGTTTCAGGGAAGTTGGATTCTACCGAGATTACCCCATTGCTTTCTTCTTGGTCAAAATTTCCGAATGAGGATAAAGTATTGAAGCTATCCTCATGGTCAGAGGACAAGCTTAGTACTTCGTTAGGATCATAGCGGATAAAGACGTATGCTTCCTCTTCGACGGCCCTTCATCCCCTGGATGAGAGTAGGAAACAGATTATATGATGAATCGTCGCCATTGTTGAAATAATGCTGGAAGTCCTTGGGATCGTATTCTGGAGCCGGGAAGTCTTCAGGGTTGCACTCTAGGGGATTGTAGCCTTCAAAGCTGTATTCTTGAGAATGCTGGAAGCCTTGGTGCGGTGGCTTGTCGGCAGGTGCTGTATTGATATGCTTAGGCTTTCTTTTCTTGGCCTTTAGTCCAAACCTTTTGAGTAAGGCTCTTCGTTTTGCCAGCTCGATTCTGTCAAGGGAAGTGAGAGACATTAGAGTTTCACTGTCTGATTCGCTTTCCAGGTTGATAGGGGTCGGTATTTTTTGGACCCTAGCTCTTGGAGTAAGCTTGGGGAGTCATCCAGTCGTGCCCCGGTCTTGAACATGCTCTTTGTCTTTGATCTCATACAAAGGCTCCTTGCATTTCCTAGTGGGAAATTTTCCAGTAACAGGGTGTTGTTCAGCTGCCCATTTATCATGCAAGGCTTTATTGACATGTTCTTCTCCTAACTCAGCCACCTAACGGTTCCTCGTGCTCCGCGATCATCGCTCTTCGTAGGGCAAGGCTATGTCGTGGCTGATGTCAATATCATATTCTTGGTGAAAAACATGAATTAGTTCCCTCCAGGTTTTAAGGAGACTAATCTTCCTGACAATGTACCATCGCAAGGCAGGGGCGGTCAAGCTCGATTGGTACGATTGAATCATCCTTCGGACCAGGTAGGCCTGCAAGTAGGTCTCTGGGCGGGAGGTATCAACGTACCTTTCGCATTCAGGTGCTTTGAGCTCTTCAGGAATCACAATGTCGGCGTAATTGGACAGGTCCATGGGATTACGCTCCTGCCCGGGCACTGGCTTAACTTTTTCATGATCTTTTCAAGCTGTCTATGGTACTGGCTATTTACTGGCAAATTTGCAGGTGTCATGACGGTGTTTGAGGCAACTATAGAGTTGGGCTCAGCTTGAGTGGATTTCATTTGTCTCGAGAGTTGTCGAAGGACAATGGACATCTGTCCTACGCCGTCTTCAATGTTAATAAGGCGATTTTGTACATCATTCTGATCGGGCCCTAATGCATGAGGCCAGTCGCGAGCTATTGGTGGCTGGCGATTCATAATTACCTGTTCGTTGCGAAAACAATGAATGAGCACGAAAGTAAACAAAGATTGACCCATGGCAATGGTCTAACTGCTTTTTTATTTATCAAAAGAGGATTTATAGACTGCCAACTCCTAACATCTAGAACTTGAAATTGAAAAGACAGGATGAAATACTAGATATTAAACAAGAGTCCCTAAACAATGAGACAAAACTTTCACACTATTTACACTAAGGGGCACATGATTGCCAATTTATATGCGACGGGGAGCCTTGTTCTTGCGAGAACGCCTCCTTCCTTGAACTGGCTCTGAGGTATGCATCCAGTCCATTCCCAAATCCCTCTCCATGAGCTCTGCTTGCTCGTGCTAGCTGCTCTCGCTGATTGAGTGAGGGACTGATGGCTTCCATTTTTTCGGGATGCGATGGTTGTGGATGTAAGACATGGAGGCGTGGTGGGCTTTTTCTTCTCCTCAAGCCCTTCGGTACCACGATCCTTTTGCGATGGCACTTGTCCCAAGTTTCTTGAGCGGTAGAAACTTCGAATTCGTAGTCACGGCTTGTATTGAAAAGAATCGAAGAGACCTTCCGATGGAAGACGATGGGATCTCCTGAAGGGCTCCATATTGTCGTGCCACCCGATAAGGGTGATAGAGAATGGCGCCGGTGTGGCCAAGCAACGGAATTGGGAGATCACACTTATAAGCGTAGCGAGCTCTTTTTTCATGAAACCAACCAGCACACCATTGGAATGCCTCAGGAGCTGGGTCTCTTAGGAAGTTTACCCAATTTAAACAGCTTTGATTGGGAATGTACGGTCCTAAAACCATAAATTTTTAATGAATTTTCAAAATCATTTGTTTCAGACGATTGCATAAAGTTTCGAAATTCGCTTAGGTAAGAAAAGAACCAGACTTGTAAATTTCAGGAGAGGCTCGCATGATTTTCTCTGAGTTGTCTTTAAAACGATTAAAGGACAAGAATGTTTCAGTTAAAATCATGTTGACATAATTCCCCCTCTTAAGATCTGATCAACTATCCATGCCATCTTGGGAGTTATGGCATTTCTTTGATGGGGGAAGATGATGAGCCCGAAGAAGGCCAGGAGGAAAATCTCACTTTTCTGGGTCATAGGTTGATTTTGGAAACATGCATTCATAAATTCCAGTGGGCAGGTTTTATGGTTATCTTCAAGAATTTGTATCATAGTATGGACTTCAGTTCTTAAAAGCCGTGCTAACCCACGTATCGGGATGATGCCTGTTGATAGTTTGACGAGCTTTTTCTCAAGAGGCATGTATTCTTCCAAGGTTGGGGTTAGCTCAAACCTACCAAACATAAAAGTAACCGTCTTCGGGCACCAGAAATGTGCCATGGCTTGTATGACTTCAGGGCGAACAGTGATTTGGATCAACGATAGGAGATGACCGACTTTGGCCTTCACACGCTCTTGGGCAAACTGATCTAACTGACCCCACCATCTGAAGAGCTCTGCCTTGGGAGTAGGAACGAACTGAATATCGTCTTTCCTCATCGCATATAAACTGGGACTTGAAAACCTTATCCTAAATTGCCATGGGCCAAGTAAAAAGACTGAGTAAAAGTAAAGAAATCGCTTTGCTTTTAAGGAAAAATGGCAAACACAAAGACATGCGCATGGGACGTGCGGCTCGATTTCTAACTGAGAATGATTGGTGAGATTAAAAGGATATCCACCCGTTGCAGTCTCGCGTTAGCAGCATACCCTCCTAACCTCAGCTAAGAAATTTGGGGAAAAGAAAGGCAACCTCTACATTGCAGTCTCGCGTTCGAGGTCGTATCTTTCTTAACACCATCCTAGAAATCCTATGGCGGCCCAGGTCCGGCGGCCGGGTTGTGTGGGCCATGTGTAGTGCTAAAACATTTAAGGATGCATAGCAGTTTATAATTACAAAACAATCTATTTTAAGCAAAATTAAAATAAATTTCTAAGCTTTTGACCTGCATGAAGAAAAAAACCTAAGTCAATAAAGAATTTAAACAAGACAAAAAAGGCCTAAGTCCTCAAAATCCCCAGCGGAGTCGCCAAGCTGTCACGACCTCTTTTTTTTTCGGCGCCCGCGATCGGGTACGAGCGCCTAAGGAGGCTAATGGTTCGGCTGAATTTATTAAGCCCGGACTCTCCCAAGTCCACCAATTCACGACTTAATGGTCTGAGTTTTTAACCTGTAAATCAATTTTTAAATTGGAGTCGCCACTAATCGATTTGGGGTGGGTTGATTAGAAACCCAAGTGAAGTATCGGGAGAAATACTCACTCTGCGCAACCGAGAGAAATTAGGATCGGGGACTTGATTACACTAATTAATTACTAATGCCCTTTCGGTACCTAATCTTGTTTAAACCCTGAGGTTTTTTGGATGTTCGAGGGATTTTCCATGCATTTTTGGGAGGAAAAACATTTTTTGAGTCATTTTCTAATTTTTTGGACATAAAATAGATTTTTTGGTATTTTTTTTTGGAAAAATACAAGTCTTTTTGGCTTTTTCTGAATTTTTTGGCTTTTTCATGAATTTTTGGCTTTTTCATGAATTTTTGGTTTTTCGAAAAATAAAATATTTATTATTTATTTATTTATTTAAAATATTATTTTATATTTAAATAATATAAAAACTGACCCGGGTCGGATCACGGGTTGGGTCCGACCCGGGCTAGCGATCCGAACGAGGACGCGGGGCCCGACTCGAATTTTTTCGTCTTTTTCTTTCTTTTTTTTTAATTTATTTACTGAAACGGCGTCGTGGCCCGTCGTATTGGGAGGGATCCAGCCCGGCCCAACGACCCGGCCCGACAGCCCGCTCCGACCCGACTCCCCATAAACCCTACCCGGATCCGACCCGAATCGTGACCCAGCCTTCCGCCGCCCCCCAAACTACGGAGAAACCCTACCCGACTCGTAGCCCCAGGTCCGACCCACTGACCCGAGGCCGCGACCCGGAAAATCGAGAACCCTAGGGTTCTCGATTCGTGACGCCGAAGAGGGGAAGGCTGAGGTGCGCGGTGGCGACGGTGGCAACAGCGGCGACGACGGTCAGAGCTTCGAGCAGAAATGGGTATGGCGTGGGCAGGATCTATCGTCACCTGCTCTCGGCGTCGGCACGGCGGCACGGCTTGTGGCGATGACGGCGACCCTTAAACCTGGATGGCGTCGGGAAAAACAGCAACGGTGAGGCGCAAGGGCGACAATACAGTTTGACGGCATTGGGACTGGTGCTCAGCCACAGTGACGGCGGCGGCCTGGCTCGGGGCGACTCGGCACGGCGGATTTCCAGATCTGCGCCCAGATCTCGACCCTCTCTCCTCCGGATCTTCTCTCGCTCAGCTCCTTCCGCTCGGATCTCTCTCACTCGGGCCAGATCCGAGCCTCCACCGGCCGGATCTGACCCTCTCGAAGTTGCTCGCCGCCGGCCTTCCCCAAAGTCTCTCGGTGGAGGGTGGGCTAAGCTCACAACTCGAGTTCCCTCTCACTCGCTCGTCGATTCCTCCCCCGAAGTCTCTCAGTGGGAAGATCTCCAAGCTTGTGATGATCTCTCGTCGACGGAGGTGCTCCTCTATTTATAGGCGAGGAGCAGGCCGGTCGACGGAGGTTCGGCCGTCGGCTCGCACGCCGACCGAACCTCCCCGGCTGAACCGACGTCTCTTCTCGCATTAAAGGCGCGCATTGAAGGTGCATGTGCGTCGCCCTCCCCTTCGGCGGCCTACCTCCGTGCCTCTCTACCATAGGCTACCCTTGAGCGCATTGCCGGCCGCCGCGTGTGATGCACAGAGACGGATGAGGAAGAAGAAGAAAGGGGGGGCGGGTCGCACGAGCCCACGTGAAGAAAAAGAGGGGGCTGCTGCTTTTTTTTTTTTTTTTGGCTTTTTGCTTTTCTTGTTTTTATTTGTTTTTATTTGTTGTTTTTGTTATTTGTTTTGTTTATTATCCGAAAAAGGCAAATAAATGTAAAAAAAACCTAATTAAAAAAACGAAATTTAGGTGTCAACAATTTTTAGTACACTTACTCTTCAAATTTACTAGTATGGAAAAAAAATAGTTTATTTTATATGCGTAAAAGTAACGTCCTACCGTTATAAGAGTTATCCTTTCCTTTGTCTTAAAGAAGAAACGAAGATAAACCGTAATAAGTTAAAAGAGTAGAGAGAAGTATGATTCTCTCACATTCGTAATTAAAGACAGAAGAATGAGTAATTTACTTTATACATCGATTTGTTGCTATCTAAATAGTTGCGGCTGCTCTCATAGAGAATGGAATTCAACACACTATTATTTAGAGCTTAAAAATCTTGTTTCTTCCAAAAGAGAGCTTGCATTTTTTGTACAATACTTGGTGTTGACCTCTTGGCTCATGAATTGTACATTGCTCGGTGGATTTCGAGTGTGCTCCATGATCTTTTCCCGCTCTTTATCGAGGAGCCACATCAGTAAGACAACCACTGATCACTGAATACTGCGGCATTATCGTGCTCCTATTGAGCTTCTCATTGGGTTGATTCGAGTTTCGATCTTGATATTTTTGTTTGTGCTTCACACTTGGGATGAGGAATGTAGGTTGCTCCGGCAAGGGGAGGCTAACGAAATCAGCACTACTAAGCATAAGAACAACTGTATCCATGGCGGGTCGGGCTTCTTTGTCATTTTGAATGCAGAGCAAGCCAATGTGAATACATCTGATCACTTCGTTTTCTGAGTAAGATTTAACGATTGTTGGATCCACAATTTCTAATGGTTCTCCGATTCTCCATTGTTCCCAAACCTAGAACATATGTTGGTACTATCATTAATTTACAAAAAAGCAAAGAAAATTGTATGATCAAATTGCACTTACATAGTCGAGAAGGCCCTCATGGTCATCTGATACGTAAGAATACCGATTCTTCTTGCCAGTTATGATCTCGAGCATTAGCACACCAAAGCTGAACACATCGGATTTTACTGAAAATTGTCCGTACATGGCGTATTCAGGAGACATGTAGCCACTGCGAATCAATTCAAAGACAAAGACTAAGTCGTGATTCTTGTGAATGAGCATAGTTCACTTAAAGATCAAGATGTTAAGGCTCAGTATAATCTATGCATTGGAAATCTAATTAAAGGGCAAATCTGTTAGCATAACTATTGCAAATTATCTATCGGGTGGGTCTGACCATGAACCAAAGTAATATGAAATTGAACTTACTAAGTTCCAACGATTTTGTTTGTATTTCCTTGAGTCTGCTCAGCACAAAAAATCCTAGCCATACCAAAGTCCGAGATTTTCGGGTTTAGATTTTCATCGAGCAAAATGTTGCTAGCTTTGAGGTCACGATGGATAATTCGGAGCCGAGAATCTTCATGAAGGTAAAGAATACCACGTGCCACCCCAACCATGATCTTGTGGCGTGCCGACCAATGCAACCGTTTGCTTTGCTGAGGGTCTGTGTTGGCCAGAATTTTGTAAATTTTAGAGTCAAAAGAATCTCTACTTCATGTCTAAATATGATTGACGAGTGATCATTGTCACATGTAATTTTCTTTTGAAAGCGTCGTCAAATTGTATGAAGAATGCCCCAAGACATAACTTCTGAATTTTGCTCATACCTTGGAAATATTATGAGATGGTGACCAGGATCGGAAAGAAAGAACTAAACTAAGAGGAATGGAATCATTTTTAAAGAAGATGAAGGGAGAGGTGCTAACCGAAGAGCAACTGGTCTAGGCTTCCGTTGGGCACATATTCATAGACCAGTATCGTTTCTTCTCTTTCCATGGCAAATCCTAATAGCCTCACTAGGTTTCTGTGTTGAAGCTTGGCTACCAATTCAACTTCATTTTTGAATTCCTGCACGCCTTGTTTCGAGCTTTGAGACAACCTTTTGCAGCAATTTTCCTCCCACAAGGGAGTGTACCCTACATAAGACAGAATATGAACAAACATGTCATGTAAAGGCAGAACATGCATAGTGCTTCATGTCATATCTCTATGTTAAAAACTTCTTACCCAATAAACTGGACCGAATCCGCCTTCCCCTAATTTGTTGCGATTCGAGAAGTAATCTGTGGCGGCTTCAATTGTGCCCACATCAAATTGCAAGGAATGTAGTTCCGAAATTTTTCTTCCGACTGTGTAGCAAATAGCCATCAACTTTGCAATATGAATAAACTATAAATGGAAAGACTAATGCAAGCAACGTAGATCTATGACGTTTCTCATGAGAAAATTGCAAAGGAAGTACTAAATGTTACTTACAGAATGCAATTGAATCCTAAACCTTTCAATTAATTAATTAATTTTTAAAGCTTCTTTCAAAAGTGCAATCAAGTCATTTCTATAAGGCTTAGGACTTAATAGCATTCCATACATAAAGTGTAAAGAGTTTTGGTGCAATTTTCCCCATTTCTTACCATTTAGATCTTCTTCGACATTGTTTCTCTTGCTCCTTTCTCTTTTGAGGGTAAACCAGAGCACGACACAAAGTAGACCGACCGCCAAAGTTGCAGAAGTGATCCCGATAGTTAATCTTGGTGAAAAATGCCTTTTCTTTTCGACTGTAATTTAATTAGTTGAATGCTTCATTAGTATAATGACATTACGTTCAGCATCTGGCAAATATATGGCACCGGCAATTAAATATTTTACGTGCCACCAAACGTGGTCAAATCAGTAAATTGAAACGAGTTAGAACTAGTGAAAAGAAAATTTTGAGCTCATTACCTGTGTAGAACGGGCTTATCTCGAACCTGGCGAAGCAACTCGAACGCAAGATTCTGCCTCCGATTTTCCCAGTTTGTTTTGTCAGGAGAATCGAAATCACATTCTGCAGGCAATCCTCGCAGTGAGCCGCTGAGAGATCAGGCCTGCACTGGGCAAACGTATACAGAGTAGCGTCGCTGTATACTTTGACGGCGGCCTCTTTGGAAGCATACTTCTTATCGGATCTTTTGGCAGCCCGAGTAATCAACTGCTTCAATGTTTTTCCCAACAGCTTCATGAAATCAGTGGGCTGGTTCACATTCCGCCGATTATAACTTTCCAGAATAGGCACTTCATCCGTCGCTGGGAAGAAGTTACGGTTCGAATACTGTAACATGCACTCGTCGTACCAGAGGATGGCCGCTTTGACCATAGGACATTTCTCTTTGATACTGACACTAGCATCTTTCACACATTCCAGGCACACTTCCTTGGTGACATCTCCCCCGCATAGGAATCTGCCATATACAGCTTCGGCGTCATTTGGCTCCCCCATGCCCGTGTTCGTGTTGAAGAATCCATTGCTCGAGTTGGTGTGAGAGGAAGGGATTGAAGGAGAAGCCTGAGATTCGCCTCGTAGGTGCTATTCAGTGTGAAAGTGCTCGAATTCAGGCAGGAATACTCGCTGATAGTAATGGTTGATTCGGTTTCCAGGGCAAGAAAGCTAACCATGAAAATAAGGATTGCAAAAAGCTTTGTCATTTTTTTTTTTTTTTTTGGGCGACTTGGCTGAAAGGGGCAGTTCTATGATATCTAAATTCTTTGGTTATTCTGCTTTTCAGGTTTCCAGACTAGTTAGATAATTTCGACGTTCTCTGTTATGTATAGCCGTGCAGGATGATTCCTGGAAACACTAACACAGAAACTGGACGGTGGGACTATCTTTATTGTCAAGCAAAGTGCATTGACTAAAATCACCAAAACAAAGTGGGGACAAGTGTATTAAAATCTGTAAAATTTATCATGAAAGTGCAATTGACCTCTAAAATTATCATAAAAATATAATTGGATTTTAAAATTTTCAAATAACACAATCAAATCCTAAAAAAAAAAAATTATTATTTTGAAATACACTGCAAAAATAATAAGAAATATGTGAGTGACAAGCTAGCACAAAATATTTTTCACTTATCGGGAAATAATAACTCTCATCTACTCACGAAATGAATCTGTTCACCAAAATCACAAACTGTATAGTGTATACATGTGAGCGCCTCGTTTTGTTTGTATATTGGTGGGCCCACCGTTCGCCACAGCGACTTGCCTCCGTCCAAAAGACAGCATGTAAACACAAATAGGAAAACGAGAAAATGAATGTCCGCGTGGGCCGCACCAACGACCGAGATCAAACAGGGTATAAGCATAATTCATTGGAAAAGTGTTTTGTCTTGAAATTAACCTTTGAAACCGTTCGAGGGCCGACCTTATTTCCTAAAATGATTTTGATCACGATTTTTCCTTCAATCTTGATAACTTTAAATTTCTTATCATCTACTTTTCTCTCCAAATTCAACATGACTCTTCATATCTTTTATTGATTCACACATTAATTCATATATATTCAAAATGTATTTCATCGTCAATTAAATTCTAGTCAATTATCTTTTGGAAACTATCAAAAAATATTTAATCATCGATGCACTTTTGACGAAACCCATCCTTAATTGGGATCATTAGAAAGGGAGTGTGAAAGGAAGGGAGGTTGAAAGCATCAAAGATTGCTGGTGGCTGACAACGAGCGAGGTGGATATCCTTAGGCAGCAGGTGATGACGTTAATCGGCGTACTATGGTTTTTGATTTAGGATTTGCCTAATTACATTTTAAATTGATATTGGATTTTTGAGTGGGTGAGAAATTTAAAATTTTGCCAATTTTGGAAGGAATACATGGATTTCGTCATCGAAGTTATGGTGGCAACTAACGTCAGGTACAAATTGGCTTCTAGAGCCAATGCTTAGGGTGTACATAAGTGATATTAGGAAAAAAAAAAAAAAAAGGGAGTCGAGTGGAGTCGATCCAAAAAAATAAGGCCAATTTGAGTATTTTTCTAAAGGAAAGTTATTGGACAAGTAGGTTAGGAAAAATTCTTGAATCATATAATTGTATAGTAAACCATGCTTACTTAGGAAGAGTTGAACTTTCAAGATAGTGATAAAACATACAATAATAAGCATAGTGGACCAAAAATTGTAAGCTTTCCTTAATTGCTTCTTTAACAAGTGCACTTGTCAACAAAATCCTTCACAAAAAAGAGAGAATAAGAAAGTACATTATGTCAAATGAATACTTTATTACCTTAGTTCTATTTTTGGATATTTCACATGGAATAAAATACAAATTGTGCCATCCGCAAAAATTGAAAATAGCAAACCCTGAAAAGTAAACTCCTAAACAAACTCTTGCTTTTTTTTCCACAATAAATTATTCCAGCATTTACATTTATCAGCCAAGAAAGTCAAGTAAGGGCCCTTTGTTTTCTGTAGCTAGGACTTTATTTCTTTCATTGATGGTTACATAAAGATGGATTTAGAGGTGGCTAGGCCAAAGTGGGAGGAAAACTTGACATGTTGTCTACCCGTCAGACCTCCGAAATCTGCTCATGTGAATCACGTCGTCCATCATTATATTTCACATTGAATAAAACACAAATTGTGTCATCCGCAAAAATTGAAAATAGAAAACCCTAAAAAGTAAAATCCTAAACAAACTCTTGCTTCTTTTCCACAAATTAAAAAAAAATAAAAAATTCTTGCATTCACATTTATCAGCCAAGAATGTTCGAGTAAGGTTCCTTTGTTGTATGTAGCTAGGACTTTATTTCTTTCATTGATAGTTACATGAAGATGGATTTAGAGGTGACTAGATCAACGTGGGAGGAAAATTTGACACGTTGTTGTCTACAGATCAAACCTTGGAAAACTGCTTATGTCAATCACACCGTCCATCTTTGTATTCATATACGATAAGTTATTATAGGTTGAAAGTTGCTCCGAATAATATCCAAGAGTGATTAACTCTCCAGCTTTGCATTACCGATAATTGATGGTCACATCCATTCCTACAATTGAAAGAATATGTCTTATAAAAATTTATATCCACCATTCTCTTTTATTAAAGGCAGGACAACTACATTGCAGACTGTGCCACTAAAGTCCATGGGCACTGTCTTCTTCCATCGAATTGGGCTGTTTCACCTCCCCAACCCTTTTGGACCTTGTTTGCTCTGAAGCCCTGTACAAGGGTTGTTCGTTTTTGCGAGCGTGAATAACATCCTCTGTTTTCCGACAAAAAAAAACAAAAAACAAAACAAAACAAAGGCAGGACAACTACTATTTCCACGACATGTTTCTTTCAAAAGTCACGGACAAAGCATCATTCCATGGAAAAAGAGAAACAACCACGAAAATGGAAGGGACCTGCTAACATCTAATCAATCCAGAAAAGAAAGAAAAAAGAAGGGAAGATATTTGCAAAAGTTATGTTGTGAGTAGCTATGAACTTTTGCTCGTCATTCCGTGTCATCCGAACTATCTTTTTTCCGAACGTCCTTTATGAATTTTTTATGTTTTGTTTAACTCTGCCCTTCTGTTAAAGATCTAAAGAAATTTATTGATAGTGCCGTTGAATTCTGCCTTATCATTTTTATTTTTTTGGGGTCAATTTCGTGCTTCAACTTTACTTGCTTGTTCAATGTCGACGTTAAAGTGTTATGTTTTGCTTCTTCTCTCTAATATACTTCGCTTAAGCATGGTTAGAGTCATCAAGTACTCTTCAAGATAAATCTTGATGACTTATTTAGGACTAGTAATTTTCAACACAACCCCTCTGACAAGACATCACACTACACTTGTTAACACATAATAAAACCTAATTGTGTCATGTATGAATTGACCCTTTTATCCATTTATAACACGATTAGTCTCGTTTAGTCAATTTAAAATGTTCCCTATATTTACATGATATGCTTAGATATATTCAGAATTGATACTTACAACATGTCAACATAAGTAATCATTTTTATATATAAGAATTATATCTGAAATGGTAAGTGCTGTGTAATCCCTTTAATTACTTTTATGTTTTGCTATAATATTGTGACATAATTAAATAAACAATTTGTGTTGGGATTATATCCAAATTTGACATAGCGCACATAAGAGAGGGAACAAGAAAGCAGTTCATGAACTAGAATTGAACAAATGAACAAAGTATGGAGATAGAATTGAATATAAATGACAATGAATCATAAACAACGCATTCCGTCCACATAGTCTGTCAATAATTTCGGTAGAATGACCCCATTAAACCACTTTTTAGACAATATTAACTAAAAAAAGGGGGGGAAAACTGCCAAAAATCTCAAACTGTGACTATTATAATATATTTACCTCGAACTTTTTTTGTGACAAATAAAACCCTAAACGTGTACCCGAATGACACATTCGCCATCCAATTAGGGTTCTGTTAGAAATCATCATTAAAATGTTGGCGCTGCACTGATGTGGTGCCGACATCAGAAAAAGACTAAAAAGAAAAAGAAGAAAGAAAATAGTGGCACCGTTCATCGTCTTCTCCTGTGCTCACTACCCACTGTTGCCCACACCCCGGCACTGCTCGTTGGCATAACTCCCAATTGCTCATTCAATTCAAAAATCCGAAGACCGATCAAGTTGCAGTAAGGAGTGGGCACTCACCGGAGAGATCAACTGGTCGCATCCCAAGTCCGTGAGGAACCCTTCGTACACGAATATTCAGTGGAAAACACCATCAGGTTCAATTTTTGAAGAAACAAAAAATGATGCTACGAGTGAGTAGTGAATTGGGTTTGCTTTAGAATTTGAAATCAAAAAGAAAGAGGATAGACCTGCGTTTCCATGAGACTTGGGTAAAAATTTAAGGTAAATGTGTCACCGTGGACATAATATAAAGTTTTTGGTGATTTTTTTCCCCAAAAAAATATGCAAAAATGACATTGACTAATGATAAAATATTTAAAAACTGTTGGTGTCATTACTTTATTAACAAGAAATACTCTCAAAATCAAGATAGTGGTAGATAGACCACCTTTTTTGGCAAATGGTCTTTAATGAGCGGCTCGTGGAGATTTGGAAGTCGATAGGTCGTCTTTAACTTTTTCCCTTCTCAAATTGTCCAAAATCAACCCAAATGCTTTGTTACATGTTTGAGCCAAAAATCTATCCTAAGAGTAAACTATTTAGAAGTAAGTCGCAAATCTAGCTGTGAAGAACTTGGGCAAGGCCTTCGGGGCCTCACCATGCTCTGGGTGGCGTCGCCCATGACCTACGAGGGCCCTCGCGGCCTCTCATGGCCTTCGTGGCCGAGAGTGAGGCGACACGATCAGCGAGGGTCGCCAGTGACCCTCGCTTGCCCTAAAAAAAAAAAACAAAATATAAATAAAAATAAAAGATTCAAAAATTTAAAAAATTTCACGTGGGACCTTTGGCTGGAATTGATACTAAAGTGATCGATTTTTATCCAATATGACACTCAAGTGAGCGAAAAAAAAATATATCTTACTTAAGTAAGCATCGTATGAAAGTTTTGGCACTCCTACTATTCTTATGTCCAATGAGTTATAGAACAAGTATAATATATTAACTACTCTACACCATTCAAATTCTCTAATATGGGATTTTTCTAATGTAACTTAGGGTCCGTTTGTTTTGCGGAAAATATCATGTTTCCGAAAAATATTTTGCTAGAAGTCATTTTCTAGGAAAAAAACTCTATTTTCCGGTGTTCGGCCAAAACCTAAATTTCGAATGGAAAATATTTTCCACCGTTCGTTAGCTAATTTAGTTGTTTGGGAAAATTTTTTAGAAATTGAACTTTAATATTTTTAATTGACCAAAAAAATTAGTTTTATTTTTTATTTCTCTTAAAAATCGAAATTTTTATTATTTTTTATTATTTCTTTCTTTTTTCTTTTTCTTTTCCTTCCTCATTTCTCCTCCTTCTTCCTCCTCCTTCCTCCTCCGTCACATGCTTGACGATGGCCGGCTGCCTAGCGGCCGACCAAGACCTGGTAGCCAGATCCAACGAGCTAGGCGAGGCTCGGCTAAGCTCGCCAAAGGTTTGTCGAGCTTTGGCGAGCTCAGGGGAGGCCCGAGCCCCGCCCAGCTCACTGGATCTAGCCAAGCCTGAGCTCCGCCTTAGGTCAGCGGGGCTCTACCTCACCCAACTCGCTGGGCTCAGGCGAGCTTGGCTTTGCCAAATTGGGCTAGGCGGAGCCTCGCCGACCTGGGGCAAGGCTAGAGCTAGCTCACGGCCGGTCACCGACCGCCACCATGGCTGATGATCAACCACCAAGGAAGAAGATGAATGGAAAAAAAAGAAGCATAAATGAGTTGGTGAAAGGAAACAAAGTGGAAGAAGTTATGGAAAATGTTTTCCTCTTCTCAAAAGAGGAAATCATTTTCCACAATCTTAAGAGGAGATTTTTCATTAACCGGAAAACATTTTCTTTGACTATCTGTTTTCCGTTATCCGAACACCAGAAATTCCGGAAAATGTTTTCCCGGAAGTTATTTTCCACAAAACGAACGGACCCTTAAATGTGTATCCTAACAATCTCCCTCTCATGTGTAAGCTTAGGGTTAGATCTACCTCCTCATAAAGTAGGTATCCTTCTGCATCAAGATATCTTAATTTGAATAGATTAGGGGTCCATCAATTTACTATCGACTTCGATACAATTAGTTGGGAGCATGAAGTAGAAGCCCAATACCTTTCACCTTTCACTTGGGGAAATCACAAAGATGGAGCATAAGTCTGAGCCTATTAACACATCCAGTTAGACCACATTCACTCAAAAGCTTAAACGAATGTTTTTGGGCAACTAGGATATACACTACTCTATATCACTCCAATTTCTAACTTTCATGTGTATCATAACAATCTCTCCTCCATTTATGAGTTCAATGTTAGATCTACTTCCCCTTAAATAGGTATCTTTCTGCATCAAGATATCTCAAGTTGCATAGACTAGAGGCCATCAATCTACCATAAACTCTTATACCATTTATTGAGACTTGAGCTGATTAGGGCCTAACCAATTTACCATTAGTGCGCAACAAAAGCTCGATACCTTTCATCTGGAGAAATCACCGAGAGGGAGCTTAAGTTCTAGCTTATCTACATATTCAGTTGGACTCACTTTCACTCAAAAGCTTAAACTAATGAGTTATGGATAAACTATGATATACTGACTGCTCTACATCACTTCAATTCTCTGATACAGGATCTTTTTTTGTAACACAACTCGCACATGTACCCTAACATAATCAAGTGCAAAATATCCCACTAATTGAATTTGGATAGTTGAAAATGGATTAATTTACTTGGATTGGGAATTAATAGAGATGGCTCGAAGGACATGCATTGACAAGTTTAGTAGCCTTTTTTGGCCTCCACTTAGTTGAGTTTTGAGATGCGATCTTGGCAGCAACAACTATTATTTCATATTTTTAGTCGGCAAAAAGGATTCGTCGGAGAAACGGAAAATATTAATCGACTTTAGAAGAAGAGGGTGATGGTCTATAAAATGACAGTAATTTTTTTATGTGTTTTTCGGCTCATCAGAGACATCGTACGAGCGAGAGTGGCATTATCAAGTATTGGTTACCCTAGCAGATGTTTGAGAAAATGCCGGCGAAGCTACAAATGTTCGGAAGTTAGCATCCTCTAAAGCTCAATGTTCACCTTCCATTATAGAACGCGCATCAGCAATTTGCTTTTTACTTCACCATAAGATACGAAAATTTTCAGGAAAACTCATTCTTTTTTAGGTATGCTCTGATAATGTTAACTGGAAACATGCATGGAGTGTAATACACACAAGGCCCACATGAAAGAGGGATACTTACCCAATCAATCCTAAATATATTGTATAGATAATAATTTAATCCTAAAATTTTATACAAAATTCTAATGTATGTCTATCTGGCTAATTGCCACTGAAAATCGCTATCATAGCAATCCATTAGGTGTCCACATCAACATGCCGCGCAAGATAACTGGTAATGACTAGATGTTATATCAACCACATCATGCAAAAATCATTCAAAAAGACTACGTAGGAATTTCATGCAATGATTTACAATTGTATTAGTAAAATTAAAAAGTTTAGGACGAAATTGACATTCGTACAGATTTAGGACTATATCGGTAAATTTTCTTCGTAAAAGAAGCTCTCAAGTTTTCATTTCCAATATATAATTAAATGCAAATTGTTCAGAAAAGAGAATAACATGGGTATAAATAGTACAAAGTCCTTGATAAACTCTTATAAAAGATAATTTGAAAGCATTCAAAAAAAGAAGAAGAAAAACTGCAAGAATAACTATTGAAAAGAAAAAAAAGGAGATAACTAACTGAAAATCTAATTTTAAATTAAATAAAGAAAGAAAGTATCAAATAAGAAAATCCTAAATCTGTTTAATAGCTTATGAAAATCAAATCTCGATATGGCCCAAATTATTCTCCTTCTACATAAAAAAAAAAACTCGACCTCGAGTTCTAAAAACATTGTGAATAGTACCAATGATGATATTGAATATTTTGAAATAGTCAACGGATTAGATTGAGTAAATTAAAAGTTTAGGGATTTGATTAAATATTTAGAAATAGTTCAAGAATCATATTGAACAAATTAATAATCCAATGATGACATTGTACATTCAGTCAAAGTTTATGAATTATTGGTGTAACGATCTAGTCCAATGAGAATGGGGCATGGTCATTGAGGATAGAGAATCTAGACAAGAAGAAAGTCTAGGTAGGCTTCTAAGATGGCGAAGGGGGAAATAATGAATTGAACTATGCAATGGACGGGGGAGAATGATCATATATGAAAACCTAGAATTAACTCATAGAAGCGGCCTTTGATGTAATAGTAAGTTTTGCTTTGGAACTCCAAAGTTAAGCAAACCTAGGCTAGAGCATTGCCAGGATGAATGACATCTTGGGAAAGTGCTTGTTTGTACGCCAAAAGATAAAACTGTGAGATTCAGTAAAATACAAGCCAAAGCGGATGATGCATCGAGTGAGTTAGTCCAAAAATGTTACAATTGATGTCATTCTCCCACCTTTTTTTTTTAAATGTTAAACAAAATTCTACTTGGTCATCAAGGATTGGGAAGAAAGAGCGAAGCAGAGAAGAACGGAATCATTTTAAAGAAAAGAAGAGCGAGGCAACTTGAAAGCAATGGTCGAGGCTTCCCTTAGGCAATTGTAGGCTATTAATATTTCTTCTCTTTACATGGAAAATCCTAATAAGCCTGATTAGGTTATATGTTGAAGCTTGGCTATTTGTTCAACTTCACTTTTGATTTTGTATACAAGGAAGTGTACCCTTCAAGAAAGAGAAGATATAAGAGCAAAAGCTGTCGGGACAATGAGAACAACTACGATAAATTTGTATCGTGAAAGCAAAAATAATAGCACTTAATTGTTTTTTTTTTCAGAGTATCTAATATATTTGCAGAAATTCTGAATTGTGTTATTGGTGATCTTTTTCCATACTCTAATTTAGATTTGTTATTTTCCTATAAGAGTCCACAAATTTTTAATGTTGGTAAGTTAAGCAAATAAAAACTATAATTTTAGTGCAAGTTGGTATCTTCTTACTGTCAAAAAAAGTCGATAGTTTCCTAAAATGTCGGCAAATTTTTAATGATTTACCTATAAAAAAAAAAAGGTTATCAATCCATTTCTTTATCAACAACTCTTGACGCTTACTATAATTTAATAAAGTATACTAGTATGGACAAAAATCCCTAGTTTATATGCAGAACTATAGAATTCGGCTGTTACAAGAGCTATCCTTTCTATTTCTTGAAGAAGGAAAAAAAGATAAACCATGATAAACTAAAAAGTTGAGAGAAATATGCTTATTTAATGTCTATAATTAAAAACAGAAGAATGAGTTCTCTGCTTTATTCTTCGATTTGTTGCTATCTAAATGGTTCTGGTTACTCTCATAGAGATTGGACCTCAACACACTCATGTAATTTGGAGCTTAAAATCATGTTCCTTGCAAAAGAGAGCTTGCATTCTTTGTACGATACTTGGTTTTGACCTCTTGGCTCATGAATTGTACATTGATCAGTGGATTTCGAGCGTGCTCCATCATCTTTTCCCATTCTTTATCGAGGAGCCACATCAGTAAGACAACTGCTGGTCTCTGAACATTGTGGCATTATCTTGCTGCTGTTGAGCTTCTTGTTGGATCCATTCGAGTTTGGATGTTGAGATTGTTGTTTGTTCTTCACACTTGGAACAAAGAATGCTGGTTGTTCAGGCACGGGGAGGCTAACAGAATCAGCACTACTAAGCATAAGAACAATTGTATCCATGGCAGGTCGTGCTTCTTTGTCGTTCTGAATACAGAGCAAGCCAATGTGAATACATCTGATCACGTCGGTTACTGAGATAGATTCACTAATTATAGGATCCACAATTCCCAATGGTGCTCCCCTTCTCCAGTGTTCCCAAACCTAGAACATATGTTGGTACTGCCATTAATTTACGAAAACCAAACGAAATTGTAGGATCAAACTTTACTCACATAGTCAAGAAGGCTTGCGTCATCATCTGATATGTAAGAATACTGATTCTTCTTGCCAGTTATGATCTCAAGCATTAGTACACCGAAACTGAACACGTCGGATTTTACTGAAAATTGCCCATACATGGCATATTCAGGAGACATATAGCCACTGCAAAGCAGTACAAAGAGGAAGACATTGATGAGATTCTCGTGAATGAGCATAGTTCACCTAAAGATCAAAATGTTAAGGCTCAATATAGTCTATGCATTAGAAAGTCCAGTTAAATTCTGAATTTGTTGGCATAATTATTGCAAATTATCCAGCGGGTTGTTCATACTATGAACTGAAGTAATTTGAAATTTGACTTACTAAGTTCCGACAATTCTGTTTGTTCTTCCTTGAGTCTGCTCAGCACCAAAAATCCTAGCCATACCAAAATCCGAGATTTTAGGGTTCATATTGTCATCTAGCAAAATGTTGCTAGCTTTGAGGTCGCGATGGATAATGCGGAGCCGAGAATCTTCATGAAGGTAAAGAAGACCACGTGCCACCCCAACCATAATCTTGTGGCGTGCCGACCAATTCAATTGTATGCTTTGCTGAGGGTCTATGTAGGACAGAATTTGTAAATTTTAGAGTCAGAAGAAGCCCAACTTCAAGTCTGAATCTAGTTGACAAGTCATTGTCCTATTTAATTTTCTTTGTGAAACCGTCATCAAATTGTATGAAGAATGCCGCAAGACATAACTAGTGAATTTTGCTCATACCATGGAAATGTTATTAGATGGTGACTAGGATTGGAAAGAAAGAACTAAATTGAGAGGAATGGAATAATAGTTAAAGAAGATGAAGGGGAGGCACGAACCGAAGAGCAACTGGTCAAGGCTTCCGTTGGGCACATGCTCATAGACCAGTATCGTTTCTTCTCTTTCCATGGCAAATCCTAATAGCCTCACTAGGTTTCTATGCTGAAGCTTGGCTACCAATTCAACTTCGTTTTTGAATTCCTGCGTGCCTTGTTTCGAGCTTTGAGACAACCTTTTTGCTGCAATATTCCTCCCACAGGGGAGTGTGCCCTACAAAAGACAGAATATGAACAAAAATGTCATGTAAAGGCAGAACATGCGTAGTGCTTCATGTCATATCTCCATGTTAAAAACTGCTTACCCAATAAACTGGACCGAATCCACCTTCCCCTAATTTGTTTTGATCTGAGAAGTAACCTGTTGCAGCTTCAATTGCACTCACATCAAATTGCAGCGAATGGAGTTCGGAAATTTCGCTTCCAGCTGAGTAACCATAAGCCATCAACACTGCGATACGAATAAACCGTAAATGGAAAGACTAATATGCAAGCAAAGTAGATCTATGACATTTCTCACAGGAAAATTGCATAAGCCCTATACTTTATATACGGAATGCAATTGAGTCTTAAACTATTAAGTTTGATTCAACCTATTTATAAACCCTCTTCTAAAAGTGCAGTAAAGTCATTTCTATTAGTAGTACCTAAAATGAGCTGTGTTACTCGAAAAGTACTTCAGTGGTTTCTTCAAGTTGCACTTTTCCACGTAAGTTTAGAGCTTCATTGTATTTTCTAATAAAGGTTAAGGATAATTGGAGCAAATAATGTGCCTAAAACTTGATTGCACTTTTTGATAAAGGAGTAAGACTTGATTAAATGAATTGAAAAGGCTATGAACTTCATTGCATTCTGTAAATAAAGTTAAGGATTTGCGGTGCAAATTTTCCCATTAGGTTACCGATTGGATCTTCTTCGACATTGTTTCTCTTGCTCTTTTCTCTTTTGAGGGCAAAACAGAGCACGGCGCAAAGTAGCACGATCGATGAAGCTGCAGAAGTGATCCCGATAACTAATCTTGACGAAGAATGCCTTTCCTTTTCGGCTGTAATTTAATCAGTTGAAGGCTTCATCAGTATGATGGCATTACATTTAGCATCTGGCATATGCATGGCATAGACAATAAAATGTTTTACGTGCCACCAAACGTGATCAAAACAGAACAAAAATGCGTTATAACTAGTTAAAAAAAAAAACAAGAAGAAGAGTCAAGTTCATTACCTTTCGAGATGTTGGAGACGGTTTTGTAAAACGGGTACATCTCGAACCTGGCGAAGCAAGTCGGAAGCAAGACTCTGCCCCCGATTTTCTCCGTTTGATTTGTCAGGAGAATCGAAATCACATTCTGCAGGCAATCTTCACATTGAGCCACTGAGAGATCAGGCCTGCACTGTGCAAATGTGTATAGAGGAGTGCCCCTTGATTCATTGAAGGCATACTTCTCATCGGGTCGTTGAGCAGCCGGAGTTATCAACTGTTTCATTGTTTTGTTCAATTGATTCATGAACTCAGCAGGCTCTTCTTTCACATTATCCGGATTATACCCGACCAGAAGAGGCTCTTCGTCCATGGCTGAAAGGGAGTTATGGTCCGAATACTGCAACATGCAGTCATCGAACCAGAGGATGGACACTTTGTTCTTAGGACAAAGCAATTTGATGCCGACACTAGCGTTTTTTGCACATTCCACGCACAAAGCCTTGGTGACACCTCCCCTACATAGGAATCTGCCATACACAGTGTTATCATCGCTTGGCTTCCCTTCACTCGTGTTGAAGTATCCACCTCTCGAGTCGGCATGAGAGGAGATGGAGTCAAGGAGACGGTGGAGGTTGGCCCGATAGGTGCTTTTTGGAGCGAAAATGCTCGAATTCGAGCAGTCATGCTCACTGATTGAAACTTTTGATTCGGTTTTGAGGATGAGAAAGCTAAGCATGAAAACGAGGATTGCAAAAAGCTTTGTCATATTCTTTTGGGGGACTTGGCTGGAAGTGGCAGTTCTTTCCCTCTCATTTCAGCACCACGGAGGGCAATGTACCTTGATTTATAGCGAAGAAAGGGAAAGATCAAGCTGTAAGGAAATTGATTAGTCAATTCTGTTTGTCATAAAGGTGTCGAGTTCAGACAGCTTCGACATTCTCTATTGGGTAACAGCTATGCGGTCGATTCCTGGAAACAGTGATGATAAACGTGGACGGTGGGATTATTTTTATTGTTGTCCAAAGTAAGTGCATTGACAAAAGTCACCACCATTAGAAAATACGGGATAGACTCCGCCAGACACCAATAGGAAAAGCGACTCGCTTGACGGACAAGTCCAATAAACGTTAGCTCCCGATGTCCAGGCACGCGTAAGTTACTGGCTTCGGCGTCCTAGGGCCGCTCCGGATTACAATCTCGGATGCATAGCTATCTATTTGTGGGCGCAAATGGGACCGTTCATCGGAGACCCAACCAACTCCGTGGGACCGGATTCCGCATCAACAATAGTGAATTTATGTGGGAGGAGTATTTAAGGAGATCAATGACTGATGAGCAAGTAAGAGACGGAACATAGAATTTATAATTCCAAAATCTTAGCAAACTTCGATCATAGGTGAGCTTAAACGTCTGTGATCGTGAGAGAAATACCAAATGAGTAACTTAGTGTGATAGTATGTGATCTATTACTGAGTGTTTGCACTCAAAGTTGTAATTTCTTGTTGATCACATAATGGAATCCAGCCAAAAGTTTGTTAGTGTGGAAAAGTTGACGTAGACTTGATCTAAGCCGAACCAGTATAATTAATTTGTTCTTATTCTCTTTCCTGAACTCCTTTATTTTGTTCATAGTTCTATTTAACTGCTAAAGTCTGAACTCGTTCAAAATCTATTGTTTTTCAGACTCAGTTTTGAAACCTAGAATATATCTACTATTCCTTGCGAAAAATTGTCTTCACACCTATTCACCCCCTCTTCACACCTATTCACCCCTCTAGGTGTTTATACTAGCACTTTCAGACTTTACTTAGAAGCTAAGACAATGTGAGTGAGAACTCGAATCTTGATTGCAGCTCCAGACATTATTTAGTGCCGCGATGCATGGATTTCTTTATACGTACACACGTCTCGCGTGTTATTTGTTATGTCACTAAACTCGATTTGGATTTATTTTTCAAGGGGGGCCGACGTAAAGAATGCATTACTGTGTTGGTTAAAATAATCAATAGCCCTCAAGCGTAATCTTTCCAGCACACCTTTGTTGACACGTCTCTCCTCCAGCTCACTAAGATATATTTAACTAAATGAAGGGACATAAATTCTACAGATATCAAGACTATTAAATCGACGGTTTGACATGAACGTGCCCATCAAAGTCGTTGTGACGTAACCCTCGATTTCCTTGCTTAAGTAAGGTCGCCTCTTAAGGAAAGGGAGCGATCGAGTGCAAAATATTCCGCCAATCAAATCCGAATTGTCGGAAATGGATAAGCTTACTTCGATTGGGAATTAATAAAGATATGGCTCGCGAGGCATGCATTGAAAAATTTAGTAGCCTTTGTCGGCCTACATTTACTTGACTTTTGGTATAGGTGGCAAAAAGGCTTGGTCGGGAGAAAGGGAAAAATATTCATAGCACCTTTCAACAGGATAGTGTGAGTTTATAAGACGACAGCCATTTTCAATGTGTTTGTCCCCTTCTAAAATACACAGTTTGCACAATTGAGAATGGCATTACTATAAGAAAATCCATTATCCTAGCCGATATTTGTGAAAATGCGAGCAAAGCTACGAATATTCGGAAATTATCTAAAGCTCATTGCTCACCTTCCGTGCTAGAAGGCGATTTAACAATTTGCTTCTAATCGCACCATGAGGTAAGAGAATTCTTGAGAAAGCAACATCTTTTTGTGCGATGTAGCTCTGAATGTGAACTCTTAACACCCACAAGGTGTAACATGCACAAGGCGCACATTATTTAAAAAAAAAAAAAAAAAAGAACTCTCAATTTTTTACCAATACATAATAATCAAATGTGAGATACCTAAGGAAAGAGAATACCGTGAACATAAAAAGTTTGAAGTCCTAAAGAAACACCGATAAAAGATAATTAAAAAACCATCCAAACAAATGACGAAAATTTCTAATAACTTATCTGAATTTTGATTGGATAACGAACGAAAAGACAAATAAAATTACCCAAGTCTCTAAGATAAGTATCTAAAATTCGGAAATTACGTTAAATTAAAGAAAAAATATCAAATAATGAAATCTTAAATCTATAAAATAACATATGAAAATCAACTGTTATATGCCCTACATCATTCTCCTTCTCTATGAAAAAACTCGACCTCGAGTTCTAAAATGCCGGATAACGATGGTTCATTCCAATCCTCACCACATCTTTGAAAGGCAATAATTATCAGGACAATGAGAACAAACTTGATAAATCCGTCGTGAAAGGCAACTTAATCGTTTTTTTTTTTTTTTTGGGGGGGGTTTCTAATTGCAGAAAGTCTATATCGATGCTAATGGTGAGCTTGGCACCAGTGGTATGAAGATGGAAATCGGGTTGAATATAGCGGAGGTGCTTGCTCGTGGATGGTGGTCCACGCTTACCAATAATAGGTTTCCAAAGTAATGGCAAGGAAATCCCTGGGTAAAACGACAAATTATTCGTACTGTTTCCCACAAACGGCACCATACTGTTGCTACACAGCTTAGTCTCCGAGGATCCATTCAGATTTTCACCTCTGATTGAACCTACAACCGCGGACACAGGTTAGGGCGATCGGGTTTCTTGTCCGAATTGGCCCTCCGATGCTTAAGTTATAGTTTCGGAGGAGGATAGAAATGCAAGACAGTGTATATCGGAGTCAAGAGGTCCAAACATGTTTCTTAGCCTCCAAACGTCTTTTCATAGTTTTTTCTACTCTATCTATTTATTGCAAGTGGTCACCGCGCTATGACAAGTGTCAATTAGTCATAACAAATGGTAAGATATCATGACCAATGTGATACATTTTGGCATACGGTGGACAAATCATCCACTTGGCGAATAAGGACGTGCATAATAAAATTTATACTTCTCTATTTTTATATTTTTTTGTTCTCCGGAATAGGTTTGAAATAGAAATCCGTTTGATAACGCAATTTAATTTTTCTATTTCTAAAACAGATTTCTATTCCAGAAATAAATTTGAAGAAAAAATCAGAAGTTAAAATTTTTAACTTCTCAATTTCTGAAATAGAAATTGAGAAATCAATTTTTGGCCAGAAATCAATTTTTGATTTTGTCATGCGCATTCTAACTGCTTGAGTAATGGCTTCACTATTAACTCCTAAAATATGATAACTTTCAAGTGGAGGTCTCGTAAATGTACTCTCCACCGAGTTGACTTGTCTCGACTCAACAACCGAGTTATTTTCCTTCTTAGTCATTTGCGTGAGAGAATTACCAAAAAAGTCATAAACATATAGTAATTGTGTTAATTCAGTCATAATTTTTTTTTTTTGCCAAATTAGTCTTAAATATTTTACAATTGTGCCAATTCAGTTCATCCAGCCAAAATTGGCTAATCAGCATTAACATGGACATCGACCGTCCGGCAAACACTAACGTGGCATTTTTAAAATATATATTTTTAATTTTTTAATTCTTTTTTTCTTTTTTTCCCCATCTTCTTCTTCCCTTGGCCGACCAGAGGCGAGGGTCAACAAAGTCAACCTCGCCGGCCACTAGCGAGGGCGAGGGCCCATCAGATCTAGTGAGGTCACCCTCGCCAACCACTAGCTGGGCGAGGTCCTACCAGATCTAGCGAGCGCGTGCAAGTCCGCGTTGCCGAGGGTGAGGGCAAGGGTGAGGGCAAAGAGTGCAAGACCCCAACGTCTGAGGAGCATAGGATCCCACCGACCCTGACCTGCCCGGCCACACCGCGCAAGCCGAAGGCAAGGACGACACCGACGATCCCATGCAAGAGAGCCCCACCACCGTTAGATTGGCTCAAGTTCTTTGAGGCAAGGAGCCGCGGCGAGGGTCGACCTCACCAGTGGCCAGCGAGGCTCCTCGCCAGATCTGGCAACAATAGCCTCGCCGACCACCGGCAAGGTTGACCCTCGCCTTGGCTGGGTAAGGCTATGTCGGATCTAGCAAGGGTCGAGCTCGTCGGATCTAACGGAGCCTCACCCTCGCCTTCAGCAAGCGGGGGTGAGCCTCGCCATTGGCTGATAAGGCTGACCTCACCAACCAGAGAAAGGAGAAGATGGAAAAAAATTAAAAAAATTAAAATATATATTTAAAAATTCAAAAAAAATATTTTAAAAATGCTACGTTAGCGTTCACGGACACCAGGTCCATGTTAGCGACAGCCGGCCAATTTTGGCTGGGTGGACTGAATTGGCACAATTATAAAAGGTTTATGACTAAATTGATTCAATTACAATAGGTTTAAGATTTTTTTTGGTAATTCTCTCCATTTGCGTTAAGTAGGAATAATCTCATTGGGAGGGGCTAATATGAACATGTGTCCAAAGTTCTAGTGGCTCACCAAACCCGTCATTGTCAAATCACATCTCTCTCTCTCTCTCTCTCTCTCATCATTTTGCAAGCTTTCTCCTTCTCCACATGAAGTAAGAATTATCATGAGTGACAACATTAGGAACAAAAATGTTGTCTTTTCTTCGTCCAACATTACTCACATCATAAATCATGTGACATACAAACTTAAGTGTATCACCCAAATAGTGGAGTATGTTTATTATGTGTCACATGCCTAATTCATACACACTAGTTCTTCTCATAGTCCATGCTCTTAATTGTCGTGCCTTGATGTTATTTGTGAAGTTTTTATCAACAATTCTTGACACTTAATACTACTAAATTTAATTTATTAGTATGGAAAAAAAAATCCTTGTTTATGAATTTCGCTGTTTCAAGAGCTATCCTTTCTATTGTTTTGAAGAATAGAGGAATATAAACCATAACAAGAATATACTCCTCTAACATTTACAATTAAAGACAGAAGAATAAGTTCTCTACTCTCTTTTTTTTCGATTTGCTACTAGCTAGATAGGTCCGCCTGCTCTCATCATAGAGAACGGACTTCCACACACTTTATAAATTGGACCTTGAAATCTTGTTCCTTGCACATAGAGAGCTTGCATTCTTTGTATGATATTTGGTTTAGACCTCTTGGCTCATGAATTATACAATGATCAGTGGATTTCTTTTCCCTTTCTCTATCTAGGGCTTAAGTTAGTAAGTTAGCCGCTATTCACTGAACATTGTGGCATTATCTTGCTGCAATTGAGCTTCTCGGTGAATCTATTCGAGTTTAGATCTCGAGATTGTTGTTTGTGCTTCACACTCGGGATGAAAGATGTAGGTTGCTCAGGAACGGGGAGGCTAACGGAATCAGCACTATTAAGCTTGAGAACAATTGTATCCATAGCAGGTCGGGCTTCATTGTCATTCAGAACGCAGAGCAAGCCAATGTGAATACATCTAATCACTTCATTTGCAGGGAAAGATTCACTCATTGTCGGATCCACAATTTCCAATGGTGCTCCATTCTGCTGGGTTCCCAAACCTTGAATATATGTTGGTACTGTCATTAATTTGCCAAAATTAAATGAAATTGCAGGAGCCAATTTTACTCACAGAGTCTGGAAGGCCTGCATCGTGATTTGATACATAAGAACATTGAGTCTTCATTCCAGTTATGATCTCTAGCAGTAGCACACCAAAGCTGAACAAGTTAGATTTAATTGAAAATTGTCCGTGCTTTGCGTATTCGCGAGACATGTAGCCGCTGCGAAGCAGTGCAAAAAGGAAGACATAGTCATGATTCTTGTAAATGAGCCTAGTTCACTCAAAGATCAAGATATTAAGGCACAACACACTATGCATTAGAATATCCAATTAAAAGCCATATCTGTTTCCACAGTTATTGCAAATTATCCAGTGGGTTGTTCCTAATATAAATAGAAGTAATGTGAATATGAACTTACTAAGTCCCAACAATTCTGTTTGCACTATCTTGAGTATGCTCGGCACCAAAAATCTTGGCTATCCAAAAATCCAAGATTTTTGGGTTCATGTCGTCATCAAGCAGCATGTTGCTAGCTTTGAGGTCATGATGGATAATTCGGAGTCAAGAATCTTCATGAAGGCAAAGAAGACTGCGCGCCACACCAACCATGATCTTGTGGCCCATTGACCAATCCAACTGTCCGCTTTGCTGAGGGTCTGTTTTGGCTAGAATTTGTAAATTTTAGAGTCAGAGAAACCTATTTTATGACTGAATCTATTGGCAAGTGGTCAACATCACATGAAATTTTCTTTTTGAAATCATCGACTTGTAAGAAGAATATCCCAAAGATAACTATTAAACATTTGCTCAAACCTTGGACATATTTCTAGATGGTGACTAGGGTTGGAATGAAACAACTAAATTGAGTAGAATGGAATCATGTTTAAGGAAGAAGAAGAGCGACGAACCAAAGAGCAGCCGGTCGAGGCTTCCACTGGACACGTATTCATAGACTAGTATCGTTTCTTCTCTTTCCAAGGCAAATCCTAATAGCCTCACTAGGTTTTTGTGCTGACTTTGGCTACCAATTCGACTTTTCGTTTTTGAATTCCTACACGCCTTGTTTCGAACTTTGAGACAACCTTTATGTGCGATTATTCTCCCACAAGGAAGTGTACCCTACAAAAGACAGAATATGAAGATAGATTGAGTCTCTAGATAGTGTTGTATGCCACATCTCTCTATTAAAACTTGTTACCCTGTAAACTGGACCAAACCCGCCTTCTCCTAATTTGTTGTGATTTGAGAAGTAAGCCGTGGCGGTTTCAATTGCGAACACGTCAAATCGCAGGGAGTGTTAGTTCTGATAATTCACGATCAACTGTGAAGCAATAAGTCATCAACTTTTCGTTAGAACAAACTTTAAATGAAAGTTTTAGGCAAGCAGTGGAGATCTATGACATTTCTCACCAAAAGGATCTTCTTCAACATGGTTTCTCTTGTTACTTTCTCTTTTGAGTCTAAAGCAGAGCACAACACAAAATAGCACGACTGCCGAAGCTGCAGAAGTGGTCCCGATTACTACTCTTGATGAAGAATGCCATTTTCTTTTCAACTGCAGTTCAATTAGCGAAGGCTTCATTAGCACAGCAGCATTACCTCGAGCTCAAACGACCTCCCTCCGAGAGACATCGGGGAGGCCGGCGGCGAGCGAGCCCGAGAGCCGGCCCAACTGCTTGTCTGCCCGGAGTCTCATCACGATTCCGACCCCGAATAGGCCCGATCCTCCCCCTCTCAGCCGGCGTCCTCCAGGTGTTCAACGAAGATCCCAGACGAGCTCGGCCGCCGCTGATGGATCTGCGACGACCGGCGGCGAGACGGCGATAGGCGATAGCGCTAATCGGCTAAGATGGCCGGCCGGGTGGAGCCCAAGGCGATGCCGGTGGAGGCCCGAGCTCGGGATCGAGACAAGCTCGGCCGCCCGCCACAGTCGACGAACCCGAGGGCTCCGGGGACGTGCGGACCCACGAAGAAGATGCCGGGTCGAAAACCGGTCGGGCGTGGGTAGGACCCACGAACCGGGTCGGGTGCTTGGGTCTTAACCGAGTAGGGTTTCGGTCGGTCCGGGCTAACCGGGCCCAAGCCGCATGTGGGCTAATCTCTCATGGGCTTTTAGGAGTGGGTGGCCCTTTTGTTTTTTTGCGGGCCTTGATTAAAACACCCAAAAGAAAGGAATCCCGAGCTAGGCCTGCGCTTCGGCCCACCCGGGCCTCGCCGCCGACCCCGGATCGTTTTTTAATATATTATATTATTTTAATAAAATAAAATAAAATAAATAAAAATTTAAAAATAATTTATTCTCCAAAAAGTAAAAAAAAAAGCCAAAAAATAATTTTATATTTTCACAAAGGCCAAAAAATTCAAAAATCCCCTTTATGTTCAAAAGCTTTTTTTATAGAAAGGCCCAAAAAAAAAAATGCTTTTTCTTCCACAAATGCATGGAAACCCCCTCAAAAAATCCAATAAGCTTAGGGTTTACACAAGATTAGGTACCGGAAGGCATTAGTGATTAACTAGTATAATCAAGTCCTCAATCCTAGCTTCTCTAATTGCGCACGAGCGAATATTCCTCCTAATATTTCGCTTGGATTTCTAATCGACCTACTTCAAATTGATTAATGACGACTCCTTTTAAAATTAACTTATAGGTTAAATTATCAAACCATTAAGTCATGAATTTGTGGGCTTGGAAGAGTCCCGGCTAAGTCTAATAGACCTAGCCGCACCATTAGCCTCCGCAAGCGCCCTAAGTGGATGTCAAGAAAAAAGAGGTCACAACACTCTTCTGAAGCTGGCAGTGACAAGTGGTCAAAAACACTGATGTATGGCACCAGATGATGGGTCCAAATTCTCAACCAAACTTCATTTGAGCAAACCGAATTAGGGTTTCGATTTTGGTTGAATGGTCATTAGGGTTTCGAATAAGGGAATTTCTTTCAATTTGTGATTTAGGGTTTATAGTTTGGAGCAAAACATTATAGAATATGTCATTTAGGACTTTATATACTAACTAGGCACGCCGGTGAGCCATGTCAGCCAGAGAAATTAATAAAATATGATAACGTCGTATTTCCAACAACTTAAATCAACATTGGCACTTAAATAATTAAAAAAAATTGGCATTAAAATAAACATCATGCGAAACTTTTGACACTTTTAATGTCATTTTGCCGAAAATTAGGCCTAGGAGATATAGAGAGGTTCATGTAGAGCATACTTTTTATTATTATTAAGCTTTGGCACGATGAAGATATGTAGATTCTTCAAATCCTATTTTCTTGGTTTCTTGGAAGCAGCCGACCCCACCACTGTACCAACTAAGGGCCTCCGATGCACGAAACCGCTATTGGTCTTCACTGGCAAAGGTGGGGCAGCAGTGCTACCCCCTTCAAACCCCAAACCACATTGTGCCCCATTTTATTTCCGATGAGTAGTTTTTATATCTTAAAATATCTTGCATTCTTTCTCTTTGTTTCCAAAAAAAAAAAAAAGGCTTTTTTTTTTCCGATATGGTGCCTACTTGACATCGAATCTGTCCCACACAACTTCGAAAAATAATCGAAGTTGACACTTCAGCGTTTCCCATCATTTAAATGGAGCAAAGCTAACGGAGATCATTAATTGAATCAATTATACAAGATTTAGGACTTAATTTTTCTTTTACAAGATTGCACTTTCCCAACAAGTTTTAGGATGTATAATATATTTATTCCAATAAATAAAAGTCATTAACTAACTCAAATAAGAGTTGTAGCCCTATTTTAGCCCATTGCTTTGCAATAGCTCAATGGAAGCAAAGTTATAAGTCCCATTATCCAAGACAAAATAGAAGTAAATAACTCAATAAATATGGTAAATTAATGGAAAAAACCAAATAAATATTAATAAGCTAACTCAAATGAGAGTTGATGACCCAAAATTAGATGGTAATATAATCTCACAAAAGTTGGTCAGTGACTCAAATTTAGATTGGTAATTTCATATATGAATTAGAAAATATAAACTGTTAGTAAGTTATGCAAATAAAATTTGGTATGTTATTACAAGTTGCTATATTCAACTGTCAAAGAAAAGTTCATAATTTCATAGAAATGTAGGTAAAATTTCTAACAAATTACCTAGAAAAAAGTTAACGTTTCGTTTTCTTATCCACAATTCTTTCCACTTACTAGCACTTACAAAATTTACTACTACAGAAAAAGAAACGTTCTTATTTTAGGTACGAAGAGATAGAATTCTGCCATTACGACCTATGTAGACCGACACGGACACGCAACACGACACGTCAACACGCCATTTCTTAAAAATAGAGAATTTCGACATATTCCAACACATTGTATATTAAATATATATACATAAATAATAATAATAATAATAATAATAATAATAATAATAATAATAATAATAGCCTAGAATTAATTTACACCAAAAATATTAAATAATATCATTCATTATTTTAATTTGTTACAATAATACATAAAACTTAAAGGAAAAAACATTGTTTAAAGAAAAATGCTGAAATGATTTTTTAAATTTATTTATTTATCATATATAGCATTTTTATTACTTCTTTCATAGTAAAAGACTTTTTAAAAAACTAAAACAATTCTAAAAAAACAAAACTGAAAAAAAAAAAAATTGACCCGTGCATGTATATGTATAGCATTTTTATTACTTCTTTTGTGTATATTTATATTTTGACCCCACAAGTATTAGAAATTTTTGAAATTGATCACGTGCTTGTCAGAATCACGTGTCAGAATTCTGGACTCGCATGTCGGAGAGAGTTGACCACGTGTCGGATTTTTGATCACGTGTCGGAGCATGTCGGACACAACACGAAGGCTTCTGGAGAGTGTCCGTGCTACATAGGTTACAACAGCTATTCTTTCTATTGTCTTGAAGAATGAACGAAAACAAACCATAACAAACCAATGAGTTGAGATGACAGAAATATGCTTATGTAGTCTTGAGTAATAAAGGAAGATAAACCCAACGAACTAAAGAGATGACAGAAATATGCTTCTCTAACACCCACCAAAAAAAGACATAAGAACGAGTTTTCTACTTTATTCTTCGATTTGTTGCAATCCAAATAAATCCGGTTGCTCTTATAGAGAACAGGCTTCTGCACAATTTGAAATTTGGAGTTTCAGTTTTGTTCCGTGCGAAAGAGAGCTAGCTTTTTTTGTAAGGTACGTGGTTTCGACCTCATGAATTAGACATTGATCAATGGATTTTGAGCGTGCTCCCTGATCTTCTCCTTTCTTTATCAAAGAGGCACATCACTAAGACAAACGCTGACCATTGGACATTCCGACATTGTCTTGCTGCTATTGAGCATCTCGCTGGATAGATCCGAGTTTCGATCTTGAGATGGTTGGTTGTGCTTCACACTTGGGAAAAAGAATGCAGGTTGCTCGGGCATAGGGAGGCTAACAGAATCGACACTACTGAGCATAAGAAGAATTGTTTCTATAGCAGGTCGGGCCTCATCGTAGTTCTGAACGCAGAGCAAGCCAATGTGAAAACATGTTATCACTTCATTTACTGAGTAAGATTCACTCAGTGTTGGATCCACAATTTGTGCCAATGCTCCAATTCTCCAGTGTTCCCAAACCTAGGAAATATGTATCTACTGTCACTAATTTACCAAAACTTGAATGAAATTGGAGGATCAAATTGTACTCACATAGTCTAGAAGGCCCGCATAGTGATCAGATACATAAGAATACTGATTCTTCTTGCCAGTTATGATCTCTAACATTAGCACACCGAAGCTGAACACATCGGATTTTACTGAGAATTGTCCATACATGATGTATTCAGGAGACATGTATCCACTGCAAATCAGTCCGAAGAGGAAGACAGTCATAATAATCGTGAACAAGCATAGTTCGCTTAACGATCAAGATGTTAAAACTCAATATACTCGATTCATTAGAAATTCCAATCAAAAGCCAAATATGTTAGCATAATTATTGCAAATTATCTAGTAATAGGAACCGAAATAATATGAAGTTGAACTTACAAAGTTCCGATGACTTTGTTTGTTCTTCCTTGAGTCTGCTCAGTACCAAAAATCCGAGCCGTACCAAAGTCTGAGATTTTCGGATTCATATTGTCATCGAGTAGAATGTTGCTAGCTTTGAGGTCACGATGGATGATTCGGAGACGAATCTTCATGAAGGTAAAGAAGACCGCCCACCCCAACCATGATCTTGCGGCGTACTGACCAATCCAACCGTATGCTTTGCTGAGGGTCTACATTGGCCGAAATTTGTAAATTTCAAAGTCAAGAGAATCGCTACTTCATGTCTGAATCTAATTGACGAGTGGTCATTGTCACGTGTAATTTCCTATTGAAACCATCATCAACTTGCAATGAAGAATGTCCCTAGACATAACTACTGAACTTTTGCTTAAACTTTGGACATATTTCTAGATAATGACTAGGACTAGGAAGAAAGAACTACAATGAGTGGAACGAAATAATTTTTAAAGAAAATGAAGAGTGAGGCACAAACCGAAGAGCAGCCGGTCGAGGCTTCCATTGGGCACATATTCATAGACTAGTATCGTTTCTTCTCTTTCCATCGAAAATCCTAGTAGCCTCACTAGGTTTCTATGCTGAAGCTTGGCTACCAATTCAACTTCGTTTTTGAATTCCTGCATGCCTTGTTTCGAATTTTGAGACAACCTTTTTGCTGCAATTCTTCTCCCACAAGGGAGTGTACCCTACAAAACACAAAATATGAACAAAAATGCCAGGTTGAGTCTCTAGGTAGTACTTTTTTTTTTTTTTATCATATCTCTATGTTGAAGCTTCTCACCCTGTAAACCGGACCAAACCCGCCTTCCCCTAATTTGTTGCCATTCGAGAAGTAATCTGTGGCGGCTTCAATTGTGCCCACATCAAATTGCAACGAATGTAGTTCTGAAATTTTGCTTCCAACTGTGTAGCAAATAGCCATCAACTTTGCGATACGAATAAACTATAAAGTGTAAGACTTTTGGTGCAATTTTCCCCATTTCTTACCATTTAGATCTTCTTCGACATCGTTTCTCTTGCTCCTTTCTCTTTTGAGGGTAAACCAGAGCACGACACAAAGTAGACAGACCGCCAAAGTTGCAGAAGTGATCCCGATAGTTAATCTTGATGAAAAATGCCTTTTCTTTTCGACTGTAATTTAATTAGTTGAATGCTTCATTAGTATAATGACATTACGTTCAGCATCTGGCAAATATATGGCACCGGCAATTAAATATTTTACGTGCCACCAAACGTGGTCAAATCAGTAAATTGAAACGAGTTAGAACTAGTGAAACGAAAATTTTGAGCTCATTACCTGTGTAGAACGGGCTTAACTCGAACCTGGCGAAGCAACTCGGACGCAAGATTCTGCCTCCGATTTTCCCAGTTTGTTTTGTCAGGAGAATCGAAATCACATTCTGCAGGCAATCCTCGCAGTGAGCCGCTGAGAGATCAGGCCTGCACTGGGCAAACGTATACAGAGTAGCGTCGCTGTATCCTTTGACGGGGGTCTCTTTGGAAGCATACTTCTTATCGGATCTTTTAGCAGCCCGAGTAATCAACTGCTTCAATGTTTTTCCCAACAGCTTCATGAAATCGGTGGGCTGGTTCACATTCCGCCGATTATAACTTTCCAGAATAGGCACTTCATCCGTCGCTGGGAAGAAGTTACGGTTAGAATACTGCAACATGCACTCGTCGTACCAGAGGATGGCCGCTTTGACCGTAGGACATTTCTCTTTGATACTGACACTAGCAGCTTTCACACATTCCAGGCACAATTCCTTGGTGACATCTCCCCTGCATAGGAATCTGCCATATACAGCTTCGCGTCATTTGGCTCCCCCATGCCCGTGTTCGTGTTGAAGAATCCATTGCTCGAGTTGGTGTGAGAGGGAAGGGATTGAAGGAGAAGCCTGAGATTCGCCTCGTAGGTGCTATTCAGTGCGAAAGTGCTCGAATTCAGGCAGGAATACTCGCTGATAGTAATGGTTGACTCGGTTTCCAGGGCGAGAAAGCTAACCATGAAAATAAAAGTTGCAAAAAAAAGCTTTGTCATTTTTTTTTTTTTTTTTTGGGGGGTGGGGGGGGGTGGGGGTGGGGGCCGACTTGGCTGGAAGGGGCAAGTTCTCCGATATCTAAATTCTATGATTATTCTGCACTTCAGGTTTCCAGACGAGTTAGATAATTTCGACGTCCTCTGCTATGTATAGCCGTGTAGGATGATTCCTGGAAACACTAACACAGAAACTGGATGGTGGGACTTACTTTATTGTCAAGCAAAGTGCATTGACTAAAATCACCCAAACAAAAAGTGGGGAGAAGTGTATTAAAAACTATAAAACTTGTCATGAAAGTGTAATCGGCCTCTAAAATTATCATACAAATATAATTGGATTTTAAAATTTTCAAATAATCCAATCAAATCCTAAAAAAATTATTTTGAAACACATTGCAAAAATATAAGAAATATGTGAGTGACACAGCTATAGCAAATAATAACTCTCATCTACTTATGAAATGAATCTGTTCACCAAAATCACAAACTGTATACATGTGAGCACCGCATTTTATTTGTATATTGGTGGGCCCACCGTTTGCCATTGCCTCCATCCAAAAGACTGCATGTAAACACAAATAGGAAACCACTGGGATTCGCCCCAGTGGCCACCCTTTCAACATAGAAGGGGGAGGTGAGGGGTTCAAATCCCCACCTTCTCAGGGGGGAATGGAGTGGGGACGAGTAAGTTCAGGAGTGGATTTCGACTCCCACGCCCTGCAAGAGGCAGGACAAAAGTCTGAGGGTGAGTGTAGAATAGGCATAGAGTAGGACTGGCAAAAAAAACAAAAAAAAACACAAATAGGAAAACGAGAAAATGAATGTCCACGTGGGCTGCACCAACTACCGAGATCAAAAAGGGTCTAAGCATAATTCATTGGAAAAGTGTTTTGTCTTGAATTTAACCTTTGAAACCGTTCGAGGGCCGACCTTATTTCCTAAAATGATGTTGATCACGATTTTTCCTTCAATCTTGATAACTTTAAATTTCTTATCATCTACTTTTCTATCCAAATTCAGCAAATGACTCTTCCTATCTTTTATCAATTCACACATTAATTCATATATATTCAAAATGTATTTTATCGTTGATTACATTCTAGTCAATTATCTTTTTGAATATATCAGAAGATATTTTGTCATCGATGCACTTTTGATGGAAACCCATCCTTAATTGGGATCATTAGAGAGGGAGTGTGGGAGGAAGGGAGGGTGAAAGCATCAAAGATTGCAGGTGGCTGACAACGAGCGAGGTGGATATCCTTAGGCAGCAGGTGATGACGTCAATCGGCGTATTATGGCTTTTGATTTAGGATTTGCCTAATTACATATTAAATTGATATTGGATTTTTGAGTGGGTAAGAAATTTAAAATTTTGCCAATTTTGGAAGGAATACACGGATTTCGTCATCGAAGTTATAATGGCAACTAATGTCAGGTACAAATTGGCTTCTAGAGCCAATGCTTAGGTGTACATAAGTGATATTAGAAAAAAGGGAGTCGAGTGGAGTCGATGCAAAAAATAAGGCCAATTTGAGTATTTTTCTAAAGGAAAAGTTATTGGACTTTATTTCTTTCATTGATGGTTACCTAAACAAACTCTTGCTTTTTTTAGCATCCACATTTATCAGCCAAGAAAGTCAATTTAGGGCCTTTTATTTTCTGTAGCTAGGACTTTATTTCTTTCATTGATGGTTACATAAAGATGGCTTTAGAGGCGGCTAGGCCAAAGTAGGAGGAAAACTTGACATGTTGTTGTCTACCGATCAGACCTCCGAAATCTGCTTATGTCAATCACGTTGTCCATCATTATATTTCACGTTGAATAAAACACAAATTGTGTCATCTGCAAAAATTGAAAATAGAAAACCCTAAAAAGTAAAATCCTAAACAAATTCTTGCTTCTTTTCCACACACACAAAAAAAAAAAAAAAAAATCTTACATTCACATTTATCAGCCAACAATGTTCGAGTAAGGTTCCTTTGTTGTATGTAGCTAGAACTTTATTTCTTTCATTGATAGTTACATGAAGATGGATTTAGAAGTGACTAGATCAATGTGGGAGGAAAATTTGACACGTTGTTGTCTACATATCAAACCTTGGAAAACTGCTTATGTCAATCACACCGTCCATCTTTGTATTCATATACGATAAGTTATTATAGGTCGAAAGTTGCTCCGAATAATATCCAAGAGTGATTAACTTTCCAACTTTGCACTACCGATAATTGATGGTCACATCCATATCTACAATTGAAAGAATATGTCTTATAAAAATTCATATCCACCATTCTCTTTTATTAAAGGCAGGACAACTACATTGCAGACTAGACTGCTAAAACCCATGGGCGTTGTCTTCTTCCATCGAATTGGGCTGTTTCACCTCCCCAACCCTTTTTTGACCTTGTTTGCTCTGAAGCCCTGTACAAGGGTTGTTCTTTTTTGTGAGCGTGAATAACATCCTCTGTTTTCTGACCAAAAAAAAAGGCAGGACAACTAATATTTCCACGACATTTTTTCTTTCAAAAGTCACGGACAAAGCATCATTCCGGAATCTCGCAAAACCCTACCCGGTTCCGAGACTCGGATCCAATTCGACAACCCGAAAAATCGCAAACCCTAGGGTTTGCGGATCCACGGGCCAAAGGGGGGGGGAACCGAGGTGTTTGGCGGCGACGGCGACTACGGCGGTGACGACGAAGGTGACGAAGGCGACGGCGACGACGGCTAGGTCAACGGAAAACGGCTACGATGAACGACGACGCCTTTTTTACCTTCTCTCAAACGGGGACGGCGACGGTAGGAGGGCGGTTCGCGACGGTGGAGGCCATGGCGAACAACAACGGTGACGGCGAGGCCTGGGTTAGGTCAGATCTGGCCGGGGCTCTCTCTCTCTCCCTCGGGGACCCCTCCGAGCTCACCACGCCACGGCCGACCCTACACTTGAGCTCCCCGAAGTCTCTCAAGGGACCTCGAGCTTCGGCCGGCTTTTCTCTCCCTCGGATCTCTCCTCTCTGCCTCCGGCGAGCCTCGGATCCTTGGCCGTTCGACCTCGGACCTCCCCTGAAGTCTCCCAGTGGGTTGTCCGAGGTTTGCAAGCCCTAGATCCGACTCTCCCTCTCTCTGTGTGTGTTCTTCGTCGGGGATGGAGGGCCTATTTATAGGCCGAGGGGTGGCTGGTCGACGGAGCTCGACCGTCGGTTGCCACAGCCTTCGCCGGCCGAACCGGCGTCCCATCCGACGCCAGCTGCCCCTGCTCCATGTGCGTCGTCGCTGCTCCTCCCTTCCGCTCCGGCGTCGCGCCCCCTGCGTGTGCGCTGCAACTGCGCGAGGAAGAAGAAGACCCGACTGGGCCGGGCTGAGGCGGAAATGGGCTGAGGGCCCATGCGGAGGCTGCTTCTCTTCTTTTCTGTTTTTTTTTTGTTTGTTGTTTGTTCTGTTTTTTTTTTTTCGTTTTTTTCGTTTATTTATCACCAGAATAATAAAATAAAAACAAAAGTAAAACCTAATTAATAAAAATGAAATTTTAGGCGTCAACAGTGATCAAGATCACATGAATTTTTCTTTTTGAAATCATCGACTTGTAAGAAGAATATCCTACCAAATATTTGCTCAAACCTTGGACATATTTCTAGATGGTGACTAGGGTTGGAATGAAACAACTAAACTGAGTAGAATGGAATCATGTTTAAGGAAGAAGAAGAGCGACGAACCAAAGAGCAACCGGTCGAGGCTTCCACCGGCATGTATGCATAGACTAGTATCGTTTCTTCTCTTTCCAAGGCAAATCCTAATAGCCTCACTAGGTTTTTGTGCTGACTCTTGGCTACCAATTCGACTTCGTTTTTGAATTCCTGCACGCTTTGTTTCGAACATTGAGACAACCTTTATGCTACGATTATTCTCCCACAAGGAGGTGTACCCTACAAAAGACAGAATATGAAGATAGATTGAGTCTCTAGGTAGTGCTGTATCCCACATCTCTCTATTAAAACTTCTTACCCTGTAAAATGGACCGAACCCGCCTTCCCCTAGTTTGTTGTGATTCGAGAAGTAAGCCGTGGCGGTTTCAATTGCGGACGCGTCAAATTGCAGGGAGTGTTAGTTCTAATAATTCACGATCAACTGTGTAGCAATAAGTCATCAACTTTTCGATAAGAACAAACTTTAAATGAAAGTTTAATGCAAGCAGTGTAGATCTATGACATTTCTCACCAAAAGGATCTTCTTCAACATGGTTTCTCTTGTTCCTTTCTCTTTTGAGAGTAAAGCAGAGCACAACGCAAAATAGCACGACTGCCGAAGTTACAGAAGTGATCCCGATTACTAATCTTGATGAAGAGTGCCTTTTCTTTTCAACTGCAGTTCAATTAGTGAAGGTTTCATTAGCACAGCAGCATTACCTCGAGCTCAAACGACCTCCTTCCGAGAGACATCGGGGAGGCCGGCGCGAGCGAGCCCGAGAGCCGGCCCAACTGCGCACGCCCGAGTCTCATCACGATTCCGACCCCGAATAGGCCCGATCCTCCCCCTCTCGGCCGGCGTCCTCCGAGGTGTTCAACGAAGATCCCAGACGAGCTCGGCCGCCGCTGATGGATCTGCGACGACCAGCGGCGACCAGCGGCGACGGACGGCGATAGGCGGCGTAATCGGCTAAGATGGCCGGCCGGGTGGAGCCCAAGGCGATGCCGGTGGAGGCCCGAGCTCAGATCGAGACAAGCTCGGCCGCCTCCGCCACAGGTCGACGAACCGGAGGGCTCCAGATTGCCGGACCCACGAAGAAGATGCCGGGTTGAAAACCGGTCGGGCGTGGGTAGGACCTACGAACCGGGTCGGGTGCTTGGGTCTTAACCGAGTAGGGTTTCGGTCGGTCCGGGCTAACCGGGCCCAGTTGCATGTGGGCTAATCTCTCATGGGCTTTTAGGAGTGGGTGGCCCTTTCGTTTTTTTTGCGGGCCTTGATTAAAACACCCAAAAGAAAGGGAATCCCGAGCTAGGCCTCGCCGGGCCCACCCGGCTCGCCGTCGACGACCCCGGATCGTTTTTTAATATATTATATTATTTTAATAAAATAAAATAAAATAAATCAACTTTTAAAAAATAATTTATTCTCCAAAAAGTAAAAAAAAAAAGCCAAAAAATAATTTTATATTTTCAAAAAGGCCAAAAAATCCAAAAATCCCCTTTATGTTCAAAAGCTTTTTTTATAGAAAGGCCAAAAAAAAAATGCTTTTTCTTCCACAAATGCATGGAAACCCCCTCAAAAATCCAATAAGCTTAGGGTTTACACAAGATTAAATACCGGAAGGGCATTAGTGATTAACTAGTATAATCAAGTCCTCAATCCTAGCTTCTCTAGTTGCGCATGAGTGAATATTCGTCCCAATATTTCGCTTGGATTTGTAATCGACCTACCTCAAATTGATTAATGACGACTCCTTTTAAAATTAACTTATAGGTTAAATTATCAAACCATTAAGTCGTGAATTGGTGGGCTTGGAAGAGTCCTGGGTTAAGTCTAATAGACCTAGCCGAACCATTAGCCTCCGCAAGCGCCCTAAGTGGATGTCAAGAAAAAAGAGGTCACGACACTCTTCTGAAGCTGGCAGTGACAAGTGGTCAAAAACAATGATGTATGGCACTAGGTGATGGGTCCAAATTCTCAAGCAAACTTCATTTGAGCAAACCGAATTAGGGTTTCGATTTTGGTTGAATGGTCATTAGGGTTTCAAATAAGGGAATTTCTTTAAATTTGTGATTTAGGGTTTATAGTTTGGAGCAAAACGTTATACAAGATGTCATTTAGGGCTTTATATGCTAACTAGGCACGCCGGTGAGCCATGTCAGCCAGAGAAATTAATAAAATGTGATAACGTCATATTTCTAACAACTTAAATCAAAATTGGCACTTAAATAATTAAAAAAAAAATTGGCATTAAAATAAACATCATGCGAAACTACACTTTTAATATCATTTTGCC
Organism: Eucalyptus pumila; assembly: GCA_016097595.1. Taxonomy (NCBI): domain Eukaryota; kingdom Viridiplantae; phylum Streptophyta; class Magnoliopsida; order Myrtales; family Myrtaceae; genus Eucalyptus; species Eucalyptus pumila. Next base: position 10,285,431 of record CM027849.1, read on the forward strand.
GAAAATTAGGCCTAGGAGATATAGAGAGGTTCATGTAGAGCATACTTTTTATTATTATTAAGCTTTGGCACGATGAAGATATGTAGATTCTTCAAATCCTATTTTCTTGGTTTCTTGGAAGCAGCCGACCCCACCACTGTACCAACTAAGGGCCTCCGATGCACGAAACCGCTGTTGGTCTTCACTGGCAAAGGTGGGGCAGCAGTGCTACCCCTTCCCCCTCCCTGCCCCTTCAAACCCCAAACCACATGGTGCCCCATTTTATTTCCGATGAGTAGTTTTTATATCTTAAAATATCTTGCATTCTTTCTCTTTGTTTGCAAAAAAAAAAAAGGCTTTTTTTCTGATATGGTGCCTACTTGACGTCGAATTTGTCCCACATAACTTCGAAAATAATCGAAGTTGACACTTCAGCGTTTCCCATCATTTAAATGGAGCAAAGCTAATGGAGATCATTAATTGAATCAATTATACAAGATTTAGGACTTAATTTTTCTTTTAGAAGATTGCACTTTCCCAACAAGTTTTAGGATGTATAATATATTTATTCCAATAAATAAAAGTCATTAACTAACTCAAATAAGAGTTGTAGCCCTATTTTAGCCCATTGCTTTGCAATAGCTCAATGGAAGCAAAGTTATAAGTCCCATTATCCAAGACAAAATAGAAGTAAATAACTCAATAAATATGGTAAATTAATGGAAAAAACCAAATAAATATTAATAAGCTAACTCAAATGAGAGTTGATGACCCAAAATTAGATGGTAATATAATCTCACAAAAGTTGGTCAGTGACTCAAATTTAGATTGGTAATTTCATATATGAATTAGAAAATATAAACTGTTAGTAAGTTATGCAAATAAAATTTGGTATGTTATTACAAGTTGCTATATTCAACTGTCAAAGAAAAGTTCATAATTTCATAGAAATGTAGGTAAAATTTCTAACAAATTACCTAGAAAAAAGTTAACGTTTCGTTTTCTTATCCACAATTCTTTCCACTTACTAGCACTTACAAAATTTACTACTACAGAAAAAGAAACGTTCTTATTTTAGGTATGAAGAGATAGAATTCTGCCATTACGACCTATGTAGCACCGACACGGACACGCAACACGACACGTCAACACGCCATTTCTTAAAAATAGAGAATTTCGACATATTCCAACACATTGTATATTAAATATATATACATAAATAATAATAATAATAATAATAATAATAATAATAATAATAATAATAATAATAATAATAATAATAATAATAATAATAATAATAATAATAGCCTAGAATTAATTTACACCAAAAATATTAAATAATATCATTCATTATTTTAATTTGTTACAATAATACATAAAACTTAAAGGAAAAAACATTGTTTAAAGAAAAATGCTGAAATGATTTTTTAAATTTATTTATTTATCATATATAGCATTTTTATTACTTCTTTCATAGTAAAAGACTTTTTAAAAAACTAAAACAATTCTAAAAAAAACAAAACTGAAAAAAAAAAAAAAATTGACCCGTGCATGTATATGTATAGCATTTTTATTACTTCTTTTGTGTATATTTATATTTTGACCCCACAAGTATTAGAAATTTTTGAAATTGATCACGTTCTTGTCAGAATCACGTGTCGGAATTCTAGACTCGCATGTCGGAGCGTGTCGGAGAGAGTTGACCACGTGTCGGATTTTTCGACACTCGTTGATAGTGTATCGAAGCGTGTCGGACACGACACGAAGGCTTCTGGAGAGTGTCCGTGCTACATAGGTTACAACAGCTATTCTTTCTATTGTCTTGAAGAATGAACGAAAACAAACCATAACAAACCAATGAGTTGAGATGACAGAAATATGCTTATGTAGTCTTGAGTAATAAAGGAAGATAAACCCAACGAACTAAAGAGATGACAGAAATATGCTTCTCTAACACCCACCAAAAAAAGACATAAGAACGAGTTTTCTACTTTATTCTTCGATTTGTTGCAATCCAAATAAATCCGGTTGCTCTTATAGAGAACAGGCTTCTGCACAATTTGAAATTTGGAGTTTCAGTTTTGTTCCGTGCGAAAGAGAGCTAGCTTTTTTTGTAAGATACGTGGTTTCGACCTCATGAATTAGACATTGATCAATGGATTTTGAGCGTGCTCCCTGATCTTCTCCCTTTCTTTATCAAAGAGGCACATCACTAAGACAAACGCTGACCATTGGACATTCCGACATTGTCTTGCTGCTATTGAGCATCTCGCTGGATAGATCCGAGTTTCGATCTTGAGATGGTTGGTTGTGCTTCACACTTGGGAAAAAGAATGCAGGTTGCTCGGGCATAGGGAGGCTAACAGAATCGACACTACTGAGCATAAGAAGAATTGTTTCTATAGCAGGTCGGGCCTCATCGTAGTTCTGAACGCAGAGCAAGCCAATGTGAAAACATGTTATCACTTCATTTACTGAGTAAGATTCACTCAGTGTTGGATCCACAATTTGTGCCAATGCTCCAATTCTCCAGTGTTCCCAAACCTAGGAAATATGTATCTACTGTCACTAATTTACCAAAACTTGAATGAAATTGGAGGATCAAATTGTACTCACATAGTCTAGAAGGCCCGCATAGTGATCAGATACATAAGAATACTGATTCTTCTTGCCAGTTATGATCTCTAACATTAGCACACCGAAGCTGAACACATCGGATTTTACTGAGAATTGTCCATACATGATGTATTCAGGAGACATGTATCCACTGCAAATCAGTCCGAAGAGGAAGACAGTCATAATAATCGTGAACAAGCATAGTTCGCTTAACGATCAAGATGTTAAAACTCAATATACTCGATTCATTAGAAAATCCAATCAAAAGCCAAATATGTTAGCATAATTATTGCAAATTATCTGGTAATAGGAACCGCAATAATATGAAGTTGAACTTACAAAGTTCCGATGACTTTGTTTGTTCTTCCTTGAGTCTGCTCAGTACCAAAAATCCGAGCCGTACCAAAGTCTGAGATTTTCGGGTTCATATTGTCATCGAGTAGAATGTTGCTAGCTTTGAGGTCACGATGGATGATTCGGAGACGAGAATCTTCATGAAGGTAAAGAAGACCGCGCGCCACCCCAACCATGATCTTGCGGCGTACTGACCAATCCAACCGTATGCTTTGCTGAGGGTCTACATTGGCCGAAATTTGTAAATTTCAAAGTCAAAAGAATCGCTGCTTCATGTCTGAATCTAATTGACGAGTGGTCATTGTCACGTGTAATTTCCTATTGAAACCATCATCAACTTGCAATGAAGAATGTCCCTAGACATAACTACTGAACTTTTGCTTAAACTTTGGACATATTTCTAGATAATGACTAGGACTAGGAAGAAAGAACTACAATGAGTGGAACGAAATAATTTTTAAAGAAAATGAAGGGTGAGGCACAAACCGAAGAGCAGCCGGTCGAGGCTTCCATTGGGCACATATTCATAGACTAGTATCGTTTCTTCTCTTTCCATCGAAAATCCTAGTAGCCTCACTAGGTTTCTATGCTGAAGCTTGGCTACCAATTCAACTTCGTTTTTGAATTCCTGCATGCCTTGTTTCGAATTTTGAGACAACCTTTTTGCTGCAATTCTTCTCCCACAAGGGAGTGTACCCTACAAAACACAAAATATGAACAAAAATGCCAGGTTGAGTCTCTAGGTAGTACTTTTTTTTTTATCATATCTCTATGTTGAAGCTTCTCACCCTGTAAACCGGACCAAACCCGCCTTCCCCTAATTTGTTGCCATTCGAGAAGTAATCTGTGGCGGCTTCAATTGTGCCCACATCAAATTGAAACGAATTTAGTTCTGAAATTTTGCTTCCAACTGTGTAGCAAATAGCCATCAACTTTGCGATACGAATAAACTATAAAGCGTAAGACTTTTGGTGCAATTTTCCCCATTTCTTACCATTTAGATCTTCTTCGACATCGTTTCTCTTGCTCCTTTCTCTTTTGAGGGTAAACCAGAGCACGACACAATGTAGACAGACCGCCAAAGTTGCAGAAGTGATCCCGATAGTTAATCTTGATGAAAACTGCCTTTTCTTTTCGACTGTAATTTAATTAGTTGAATGCTTCATTAGTGTAATGACATTACGTTCAGCATCTGGCAAATATATGGCACCGGCAATTAAATATTTTACGTGCCACCAAACGTGGTCAAATCAATAAATTGAAACGAGTTAGAACTAGTGAAACGAAAATTTTGAGCTCATTACCTGTGTAGAACGGGCTTATCTCGAACCTGGCGAAGCAACTCGAACGCAAGATTCTGCCACCGATTTTCCCAGTTTGTTTTGTCAGGAGAATCGAAATCACATTCTGCAGGCAATCCTCGCAGTGAGCCGCTGAGAGATCAGGCCTGCACTGGGCAAACGTATACAGAGTAGCGTCGCTGTATCCTTTGACGGGGCCTCTTTGGAAGCATACTTCTTATCGGATCTTTTAGCAGCCAGAGTAATCAACTGCTTCAATGTTTTTCCCAACAGCTTCATGAAATCGGTGGGCTGGTTCACATTCCGCCGATTATAACTTTCCAGAATAGGCACTTCATCCGTCGCTGGGAAGAAGTTACGGTTAGAATACTGCAACATGCACTCGTCGTACCAGAGGATGGCCGCTTTGACCGTAGGACATTTCTCTTTGATACTGACACTAGCAGCTTTCACACATTCCAGGCACACTTCCTTGGTGACATCTCCCCTGCATAGGAATCTGCCATATACAGCTTCGGCGTCATTTGGCTCCCCCATGCCCGTGTTCGTGTTGAAGAATCCATTGCTCGAGTTGGTGTGAGAGGGAAGGGATTGAAGGAGAAGCCTGAGATTCGCCTCGTAGGTGCTATTCATTGTGAAAGTGCTCGAATTCAGGCAGGAATACTCGCTGATAGTAATGGTTGACTCGGTTTCCAGGGCGAGAAAGCTAACCATGAAAATAAAAGTTGCAAAAAGCTTTGTCATTCTTTTTAGGGGGGGTGGGGGCCGACTTGGCTGGAAGGGGCAAGTTCTCCGATATCTAAATTCTATGGTTATTCTGCACTTCAGGTTTCCAGACGAGTTAGATAATTTCGACGTCCTCCGTTATGTATAGCCGTGTAGGATGATTCCCGAAAACACTAACACAGAAACTGGACGGTGGGACTATCTTTATTGTCAATTTCATTGACTAAAATCGCCGAAACAAAGAGTGGGGACAAGTGTATTAAAATCTGTAAAACTTGTCATGAAAGTGCAATCGGCCTCTAAAATTATCATACAAATATAATTGGATTTTAAAATTTTCAGATAATCCAATCAAATCCTAAAAAAATCATTTTGAAATACATCGCAAAAATATAAGAAATATGTGAGTGACACAGCTATAGCACAAAATATTTTTCACTCATCGGTAAATAATAACTCATCTACTCATGAAATGAATCTGTTCACCAAAATCACAAACTGTATACATGTGAGCGCCGCATTTTATTTGTATATTGGTGGGCCCACCGTTTGCCATTGCCTCCATCCAAAAGACAGCATGTAAACACAAATAGAAAACCACTGGGGTTCGCCCCAGTGGCCACCCTTTCAAGGGAGGTAAGGGGTTCAAATCCCCACCTTTTCAAGGGGGGAATGGGGTGGGGACGAGTAAGTTTCAGGAGTGGGTTTTGACTCCCACGCCCTGTAAGAGGCAGGGCAAAAGTCTGAGGGTGAGTGTAGAATAGGCATAAAGTAGGATTGACAAAAAAAAAAAAACACAAATAGGAAAACGAGAAAATGAATGTCCGCGTGGGCTGCACCAACGACTGAGATCAAACAGGGTCTAAGCATAATTCATTGGAAAAGTGTTTTGTCTTGAATTTAACCTTTGAAACCGTTCGAGGGCCAACCTTATTTCCTAAAATGATGTTGATCACGATCTTTCCTTCAATCTTGATAACTTTAAATTTCTTATCATCTACTTTTCTATCCAAATTCAGCAAATGACTCTTCCTATCTTTTATCAATTCATACATTAATTCATATATATTCAAAATGTATTTTATCGTTGATTAAATTCTAGTCAATTATCTTTTTGAATATATCAGAAGATATTTTGTCATCGATGCACTTTTGATGGAAACCATCGTTAATTGGGATCATTAGAGAGGGAGTGTGGGAGGAAGGGAGGGTGAAAGCATCAAATATTGCTGGTGCCTGACAACGAGCGAGGTGGATATCCTTAGGCAGCAGGTGATGACGTCAATCGGCGTATTATGGCTTTTGATTTAGGATTTGCCTAATTACATATTAAATTGATATTGGATTTTTGAGTGGGTAAGAAATTTAAAATTTTGCCAATTTTGGAAGGAATACACGGATTTCGTCATCGAAGTTATAATGGCAACTAATGTCAGGTACAAATTGGCTTCTAGAGCCAATGCTTAGGGTGTACATAAGTGATATTAGAAAAAAAAAAAGGGAGTCGAGTGGAGTCGATGCAAAAAATAAGGCCAATTTGAGTATTCTTCTAAAGGAAAAGTTATTGGACTTTATTTCTTTCATTGATGGTTACCTAAACAAACTCTTGCTTTTTTAGCATTCACATTTATCAGCCAAGAAAGTCAATTTAGGGCCTTTTATTTTCTGTAGCTAGGACTTTATTTCTTTCATTGATGGTTACATAAAGATGGCTTTAGAGGCGGCTAGGCCAAAGTAGGAGGAAAACTTGACATGTTGTTGTCTACCGATCAGACCTCCGAAATCTGCTTATGTCAATCACGTTGTCCATCATTATATTTCACGTTTGTCGCGACCTCCCCAAAGCGGGTTGGACCACCTAAGGGTTCGGCTAATGGATTGTTAAGCCTAGACTTAACTCGGGCTCTCCCAAGCCCATACCAATTCGCGACTTAGGTTCAAGTTCTTAATATGCAAATGATGTTTATCATGGAGTCGCCACTAATCTATTTTTGGTGGGTCGATTAGAAACCCAAGTAAAGTAATGGGAGGATTACTTCACTCCTACGAACCGCAGATTGTGAGTTCGGGGACTTGGTTACACTAGATTTCTCTAATGCCCTTTCGGTACCATTTCTTTCTTTTTTTATTTGAAAAAATATTTTGCAGGCAGCGTGAATTGATTTTAATTTATCATCCTAACATGTGAGGTGATCATGCGGATGCGCAAACCACCAATTTAACACCCAAGAAAGCGATGAATAAATTGCAAGACTTACCTCATAGCAACGAAAGCATCTGCATTGTTAGATCGTAATTCATATCAACAGACCTAGATATGATTTCTAATTAACAGTGCAATTTCCTTTTTTTTATTTAATGAGAATCATGCAATATGCAATGCATGCTACTAATCTAACGAGGAATGGCATGACAATGTTTTCTAAACTACATGACATGAGTAAAATATTTTTTTGTGTTTTCTTAATGAACATGCAATAATTAAATATGCAAATCAAGATGACCTAATTATAACGACGGGCAATTTTCAATTATATGAGCCTAATTCATACATGACGTGCACATGATATTTCTATTCCTAAAAATGCGATTCATCCTAAAAATGGAAACTAATTTATCTAAAGACAATTTTTTTGTATTTTTCATGATATTCGAAATTAAGAAAAATGCAAAAAAAAAACCTAGCTAAATTAAAATTCCATCCAATTTAAACTTAGGATTAAGTCATGCTAAATCCTAATTTAAACTAAGACGTTATCCTAATCTAGCAATTTCTAACTTAAGATGCAAATTGATCTAAACTTAAAATGAGACATGCAATTCTATTCTAAAATGCATGATGATTTTTTTCTGAAAATTCGTAATTGAAACACTAAAAAAAACTACTAGGGTGAAAATTAAAGAGACGTGGTATCTATTCTAAAACATGCATTTTTTTTTTTAAAAAAAAAAAGCCTATTATGCAACCTACAAAAAACTAGCATCCTAAATTAACTAATTTTTTGGGGATTTTTTTTGTTATAAAAATTTGAAGTAAAAGTCTAATTCTAGATTGACACGTGCAATTCTACAAACTAATATCCTAAATGCATTTTTTTCGGAATTTTTTTATTTTTTTAAAAAAACGAAATAGCTAAATATGCTAACCCCAGCCCTAATCTAACTCGCATTTTTAGAATTTTTTTTTTATGCAAAAACAAAAGTTAATTCAAATAACCCGATATCCAATCCAATCAAGATAAGATTAATACCCAAAATTGACGAACCATATCTCGCGCATGAGATCGGGTTGGTCAATTTTAAATTAAATCGCGAATCGAATCTCGAGCATGAGATTGGATTGTCGATTTTGTAAGAGATCGTGAATGGATTTCGAGCAGCGAAAATCGAACTCCTAATCCCTAATTTGAGGGGTTATTCAATCATGCATTAATGAATAATCACACTAAAAAAACTATATAAAAGCAAACTATAAACTATATAAAAAATAAATATAAGATAATAATAATAATAAAAAAAACTACCTAATGTTCCCCTTTTGCTTTTTTTTTTTTTTTCTTCTTTTTCTTTTCCCACGCACGGCTTGCTCGTGGGTCACCGAAGGCAGCGCTCCAGCGAGGACCGGCACGGCTCGCGGACGGCACGAGGAGGGTTGTGGTGGCGGCTGGTGTCACGGCTTGGGGGCGGTGAGCTGCGGGGACGTTGCGGGTCAGCGCTCGGAGCAACGGCAGGGAGGCTCGGAGGGAGCGGCGGCGTCGTGGACCGGCGCTGGGTCGTGACTTCACGGGGGCAAGGCAGCTGGGGCGTCGGGGTGTTACGTCGAGGTCGGATCTGCGCGCGTTTGGGAGCGGAGCAAAGGGGGCGCTCTCACGGGTCACGGCGGTGCGGCGCAGAGGTGGAGAAGGAGGTTCGGCGAGGAACTTGGAACTTCGGCGGGTGTTGCGGCTTGGTTTACAGCGTCGTGGTTGCTGGTCCAGGCGTCGGAGACGGTGACGCGCAGGGCAGAGAGGCGGTGGGCGACGCGGGCGGAGGCGTCGTCGGGTCTACGAGCGGTGGTCGGCACAGGGTGATAGCGACAAAGGGTGGTGCTCGGTTAGAGACGCGGGCGTCGCAGGTTGGAGCTGAGGGCGTCGGCCCTGGGTTGCAGACGCGGCGAGCAGGGTGGAGCGCGGGCTGAGGGCTGCCACAGCGACGGCGTTCGGAGCTCCGGCGAAGGGCGGTGGCTGGTGAGGTCGCGAGCAGCGACGGGTCTCAGACCGGCGCGGTGGTGCGGGCTGCAATGGACGCCGGGGCGGGCGCGGACGCGGGCAGCCGGCGAGGCTGGGCGCTGCGGTGGTCGGCGGCTCCGCGGCTTCTTCTTTTTTTTTTCAGACGGGGCAGAGGCGTTGCCGGTGGCGGTGGTTTGCAGGAGTGGGAATCAACAGATTCGCTGCTGGGGTCGAAGGGCGTTGGAGCAAAAACCGGTGGAACTCCAGGAGCGAAGAATTTTGGGAGAAGATGAACAGTAGAGGTCTTGTCTTTACTTTTTCCTTTTTCCTTTCTGTTCTGCTGCACGTCCCCTCTCTGACTTCACTTTTTTTTCTCTCCCTCACAGACCTCTCCTCTCCATTTCTTTTTGAACGAAGGGGAAGCTCCCCTCCCGATGCAACTTTTTCTTTTGTTTTCTCTTTCCCCCTCGTCTGACCGAAGGAGAAGCCCTCACAATGGAATTTTTTTTTCTCTTTTCGCTCCTCCCCCTTTTCACGCGGCTTCTTGTGGTCTTATTTATAGGCCATCCATTGCCTCTTGAAGATAGCCAACTTTATTGTGACAAGATGCAGCCGCAACTTTTCCAGAATTTAAGCTGAACTTTGCCCTTTTTTAATCTTCTCCAGTGCTTTCTTTCGGCCACCACTCCGCTCTTCCGCGAGGAAATCTTCTTGCAGGCGCCTGTCCCATTTCGTGCGTGTATGTGCATGCATTAATGAGGAGGTTTCTTCTTCGGTGAATTTTTATTGCGCCATCAAAGCTGACATATTATATAATATTATGGGCATATGATAATAACACAATATGGGCATATTATATAATATATTGTGGGCTGCTTTTGCTTCTTTGAAGATTTCTCCCGAATCCGCACGTCCACCGAATTTGTGTATGCATGTGCATGCATTGATGAGGAATAGACAATGGACGTGCGAGAGCTTCTTTCCTCATTTTTTCTTATGCGTGTTCAGACCAGCGAAAGAGGGACCATCCTTTTATGCACGCAATCGACCGCGAGCCCCTGCTTCTTATTGTCCTCTTAGTACTGATGCAAATGCGACTACATGAAATGCAATTTTACTATATGCAATTTTTACTCCCTAATTTTCTATGCAATTAATTACTACATGATTAGTCAAAATTTAGGTGTCAACAACGTTGAATAAAACAAAAATTGTGTCATCTGCAAAAATTGAAAATAGAAAACCCTAAAAAGTAAAATCCTAAACAAATTCTTGCTTCTTTTCCACAAAAAAAAAAAAAAAATCTCTTACATTCACATTTATCAGCCAACAATGTTAGAGTAAGGTTCCTTTGTTGTATGTAGCTAGAACTTTATTTCTTTCATTGATAGTTACATGAAGATGGATTTAGAAGTGACTAGATCAATATGGGAGGAAAATTTGACATGTTGTTGTCTACGGATCAAGCCTTGGAAAACTGCTTATGTCAATCACACTGTCCATCTTTGTATTCATATACGATAAGTTATTATAGGTCGAAAGTTGCTTCGAATAATATCCAAGAGTGATTAACTTTCCAGCTTTACATTACCGATAATTGATGGTCACATCCATTTCTACAATTGAAAGAATATGTCTCATAAAAATTCATATCCACCATTCTCTTTTATTAAAGGCAGGACAACTACATTGCAGACTAGACTGCTAAAACCCATGAGCGTTGTCTTCTTCCATCGAATTGGGCTGTTTCACCTCCCCAACCCTTTTTGGACCTTGTTTGCTCTGAAGCCCTGTACAAGGGTTGTTCTTTTTTGCGAGCGTGAATAACATCCTCTGTTTTCCGACCAAAAAAAAAAGGCAGGACAACTACTATTTCCACGATATTTTTTCTTTCAAAAGTCACGGACAAAGCATCATTCCGGAATCTCGCGAAACCCTACCCGGTTTCGAGACCCGGATCCGATTCGACAACCCGAAAATCGCAAACCCTAGGGTTTGAGGATCCGCGGCGCCGAAGGGGGAACCGAGGTGTTTGGCGGCGACGGCGGACTACGGCAGCGACGACGAAGGCGACAACGGCGACAGCGACGACGGCTAGGTCAACGGAAAACGGCTACAATGAACGACGACGCCTTTTTTACCTTCTCTCGAACGGGGACGGCGACGGCAGGAGGGCGGTTCGCGATGGTGGAGGCCACGGCGAACAACGACGATGACGACGAGGCCTGGGTTAGGTCAGATCTGACCGGGGCTCTCTCTCTCTCCCTCGGGCTCACCCTTTGAGCTCCCCGAAGTCTCTCGGAGACCCCTCCGAGCTCACCACGCCACGGCCGACCCTGCACTTGAGCTCCCCGAAGTCTCTCAGGGGACCTCGAGCTTCGGCCAGCCTTTCTCTCCCTCGGATCTCTCCTCTCTGCCTCCGGCGAGCCTCGGATCCTTGGCCGTTTGACCTCGAACCTCCCCTGAAGTCTCCTAGTGAGTTGTCCGAGGTTTGCAAGCCCTAGATCCGACTCTCCCTCTCTCTGTGTGTGTTCTTCGTCGGGGATGGAGGGCCTATTTATAGGCCGAGGGGTGGCTGGTCGACGGAGCTCAACCGTCGGTTGCCATAGCCTTGGCCGGCCGAACCGGCGTCCCATCCGACGCCAGCTGCCCTTGCTCCACGTGCATCGTCGCTGCTCCTCCCTTCCGCTCCGGCGTCGCGCCCCCTGCGCGTGCGCTGCAATTGCGCGAGGAAGAAGAAAACCCGACTGGGCCAGGCTAAGGCGGAAATGGGCTGAGGGCCCATGCGGAGGCTGCTTCTCTTCTTTTCTGTTTTTTTTGTTTGTTGTTTGTTCTGTTTTTTTTTTCGTTTTTTTCGTTTATTTATCACCAGAATAATAAAATAAAAACAAAAGTAAAACCTAATTAATAAAAATGAAATTTTAGGCGTCAACAGTGATCAAGATCACATGAAATTTTCTTTTTGAAATCATCGACTTGTAAGAAGAATATCCTACCAAATATTTGCTCAAACCTTGGACATATTTCTAGATGGTGACTAGGGTTGGAATGAAACAACTAAACTGAGTAGAATGGAATCATGTTTAAGGAAGAAGAAGAGCGACGAACCAAAGAGCAACCGGTCGAGGCTTCCACTGGGCATGTATGCATAGACTAGTATCGTTTCTTCTCTTTCCAAGGCAAATCCTAATAGCCTCACTAGGTTTTTGTGCTGACTCTTGGCTACCAATTCGACTTCGTTTTTGAATTCCTGCACGCTTTGTTTCGAACATTGAGACAACCTTTATGCTGCGATTATTCTCCCACAAGGAGGTGTACCCTACAAAAGACAGAATATGAAGATAGATTGAGTCTCTAGGTAGCGTTGTATGCCACATCTCTCTATTAAAACTTCTTACCCTGTAAAATGGACCGAACCCGCCTTCCCTAGTTTGTTGTGATTCGAGAAGTAAGCCGTGGCGGTTTCAATTGCGGACGCGTCAAATTGCAGGGAGTGTTAGTTCTGATAATTCACGATCAACTGTGTAGCAATAAGTCATCAACTTTTCGATAAGAACAAACTTTAAATGAAAGTTTAATGCAAGCAGTGTAGATCTATGACATTTCTCACCAAAAGGATCTTCTTCAACATGGTTTCTCTTGTTCCTTTCTCTTTCGAGAGTAAAGCAGAGCACAACGCAAAATAGCACAACTGCCGAAGTTACAGAAGTGATCCCGATTACTAATCTTGAGGAAGAGTGCCTTTTCTTTTCAAGTGCAGTTCAATTAGCGAAGGCTTCATTAGCACAGCAGCATTACCTCGAGCTCAAACGACCTCCCTCCGAGAGACATCGGGGGAGGCCGGCGGCGAGCGAAGGGGGAATCCCGATTCGTGGGTTGCAGGAGCTCGGACGACGGCCGTGCTCGGCCGGCCACCCTCCTCCGCGCCCTCCTGTTGCGGTAAGTTAGGTTTTTTTATTCTTCTGTTTTGGGTCGCCGGGCCGGGGCTCGCCGCCGTCGGCTTCACGCGAACTCCGGCCCCCCGACCGCCCGTCGACCGCCTCCCTGGTCCCAACTGCTTGTCTGCGCCCGGAGTCTCGTTACGATTCCGACCCCGAATAGGCCCGATCCTCCCCCTCTCAGCCGGCGTCCTCCAGGTGTTCGACGAAAATCCCAGACGAGCTCGGCCGCCGCTGATGGATCTGTGGTGACCGGCGTCCTCCAGGTGTTCGCATGGGATTTTAGGAGTGGGTGGCCCTTTTGTTTTTTATTTTGTGGGGCCTTGATAAAACACCCAAAAGGAAGGGAATCCCGGGCTGGGCCTGCGCTTCGGGCCCACCTGGCCTACCGCCGACCCCGGATCGTTTTGTAATATATTATATTTATTATAATAATAAATGATATATTAATATAATAAAATAAAATAAATCAAAAATCAAAAAAATAATTTATTTTCCAGAAAATAAAAAATGTCCCATGTTCTCCTAAAAATTAAAAAGAAAAAAATTAGAAAAAGCCAAAAAATAATTTATATTTTCAAAAAGACCAAAAAATCCAGAAATCCCTTTTATGTTCAAAAGCTTTTCTTTTTTCTTTTTTTATAGAAAATCCCTAAAAAAATGTTTTTCCTCCACAAATGCATAGATCCCCTCAAAAATCCAAAAATTCTTAGGGTTTAAATAAAATTAGGTATCGGAAGGACATTAGTGATTAACTAGTATAATTAAGTCCCCGATCTTAGTTTCTTTAGTTGCGTATGAGCAAATATTCCCTCCCAATATTTCGCTTGGGTTTCTAATCGACCCACCTCAAATTGATTAGTGACGACTCCTTTTAAAATTGACTTATAAGTTAAATTATCAAACCATTAAGCCATGAATTGATGGACCTAGGAGAATCTTGAGCTAAGCCTAATAGACCTAGTCGAACCATTAGTCTCTGTAGGCCCCCTAAGTGGGCGTCAAGAAAAAAGAGGTCGTGACACTCTTTTGAAGCTGGCAATGACAAATGGTCACAAACAATTATGTATGGCACTAGGTGATGGGTCCAAATTCTCAAGCAAACTTCATTTGAGCAAACCGAATTAGGGTTTTGATTTTGGTTGAATGGTCATTAAGGTTTTGAATAAGGGAATTTCTTTCAATTTGTGATTTAGGGTTTATAGTTTGGAGCAAAACGTTATAGAAGATGTCATTTAGGGCTTTATATGCTAACTAGGCACAGCGGTGAGCCATGTTAGCCAAAGAAATTAATAGAATATGATAACGTTATATTTCCAATGACTTAAATCAAAATTGGCACTTAAATAATTCAAAAAAACTTTTGGCATTAAAATAAATACCGTGCAAAACTTTTAACACTTTTAATGTCCTTTTGCCAAAAATTAGGCCTAGGAGATATAGAGAGGTTCATGTAGAGCATACTTTTTATTATTATTAAGCTTTGGCACGATGAAGATATGTAGATTCTTCAAATCCTATTTTCTTGGTTTCTTGGAAGCAGCCGACCCCACCACCGTACCAACCAAGGGCCTCCGATGCACGAAACCGCTGTTGGTCTTCACTGCAAAGGTGGGGCAGCAGTGCTACCCCTTGCCCCCCTCCCTGCCCCTTCAAACCCCAAACCACATGGTGCCCCATTTTATTTCCGATGAGTAGTTTTTATATCTTAAAATATCTTGCATTCTTTCTCTTTGTTCCCCAAAAAAAAGGCTTTTTTTTTTTTTTTTTTCGATATGGTGCCTACTTGATGTCGTATCTGTCCCACAAAACTTCGAAAAATAATCGAAGTTGACACTTTAGTGTTTCCCATCATTTAAATGGAGCAGAGCTAACGGAGATCATTAATTGAATCAGTTATATAAGATTTAGGACTTAATTTTTCTTTTACAAGATTGCACTTTCCCAACAAATTTTGGGATGTCTAATATACTTATTCCAATAAATAAAAGTCATTAACTAACTCAAATTAGAGTTGTAGCCCATTGCTTTGCAGTAGCTCAATGGAAGCAAAGTTATAAGTCCCATTATCCAAGACAAAATAGAAGTAAATAACTCAATAAATATGGTAAATTAATGAAAAAAAACCAAATAAATATTAATAAGCTAACTCAAATGAGAATTGATGACCCAAAGTTAGATGGTAATAGGAACCGAAGTAATATGAAGTTGAACTTACAAAGTTCCAACGACTTTGTTTGTTCTTCATTGAGTCTTGTTAACACTTAAATTTTGGCAACTCGCATAGTCATTTATTGCATTAAAAAATTAGGGATTAATTTTTAACCCCTAAAAAAAAAAAAAAAAAAAAAAAAAGAATTGCATAGCATATAATTTTAGTTGCACTTATTTATTTGTTTATCACTTTTGCATTTGATCAGCAGCGGATAACCTTCAATTTTATGAGTTGACAATTCGGTATTTTTAAAAATGATTCATATTATTCTTCAAATATTCAGTAAATATATCATATATTCACGTGATTTATACATTAAACGATATATTTTACTGAAGATTGGAAGTTTAAGGATGAAATATCAAGAGGGAATATTGCAGCATATCTTGAGTGATATATTCTATGTCTCAAGACAAGAAATATTTCATGGTCAAGGTAGATTTCATATGTGAGCTGAAAAGAGAAGAAACATGAAATCAAGAAAAATTGGCTTACAAATTGCATGATACTCAAGGGTGAGGAAGGAAAAGGAATTTCAATATATATCATAGATGCTCATAGACAGGATTGTGTGCGTCCATTGGAGCAAGCGAAAAGAAAGGAAAGAAAAATTATAGGCAGGGAAATTTCAGTCACGTCCTTGACCTATAAAAGATGGGCGCACCATAGACAAAAAGAGGGGCCACACAAATACACGGCCACCATCGCGAGAGGGAGAGAAAAGGTTTTTTTTGTTCTTCCCGCAGGTTTTGAAAGTCCGCATAATGAGAACGCAAAAGAGGACACACGTCCGTAAGAAAAAGGGAGAAGAAGACATAAAGATAGGTGGAGAGCGAGGTATTTTCCTCGTAGTCTCGGCTTGTTGGTGAATCCTCCCACCGTGGCGTTGCCCTCCCGCTTGTTACAGCGCTTCCCTCGTTCAAGCCGCGATGCCGCATCCCGTGTTGGACTGAGAGGACGAGCCGCCATCCTGATCTTTGCCACCATGACGTCGGCGGCTGCTCCCGCAACTCCAGCCCTCAGAGCAGCACCGCACTAAGCTGCCCTTGAGTCGCTCTCGAAGGCACGCGAGGGTCTCTCTTGCACCCACATCGAAGGTTGCTTTTGTTGTTGTTGAGTCCAACAAAGCCCCATCGGTGAATCCGGATTATTTCTTGCGCTTGCAGCACGCCCCATCATCACAGCCGACAAACAATTTCGCCGCGTGTGAATTTTCTCTTGCAGGACTTATGGTGAATTGCTCATGAGTGAACTTCAGGAATTATGGTGTCCTTCAGACAAAAATCACACTAACCCGTGGAGTTGATGTACCGTGAGGCAGCCAGCGAGTTTCCCATGACGAGTAACCTTGGTCAGGCCACATCAAAGCTGCAACAACGTGTCTGGTTCCATACAACCGAGACCGATCCTGCAAAGTTCTATCCTTTATTTTTACTGCAAATTTATTTTATTTTATTTTATTATTTTTTTTGGCACGGTTTCATCACCCATTACACGTAGAAGATGCCACTTTCTTATTTCTTTTGATGTATAGAAGTGGCCTAGGAGGGTTGCTCAGTCAAAGTCTTCAGTGGAGGCATTCAGCAAAGACCAAGAAATGAAAAATCTCAACCTTACCATCGGCCGTGGTGGCTCTACGGGGTTGGCTCCCCCATTTTGAAGGGAAAGGTCAGGTGTTTGAAGCCCCTACAACGCAAGTTGTAGGGAGGCTGGCAGACCATGTATTACGTGTGGCGCCCGGTGATGGTCCCGGGTTAGCGTCGCGGGGGTTTATGTGGCGGCTGTCGGCCAAAAGCGGTTCCTAACCTTCTTTTGGGAACAAACAAAAAGCAGGAATTAACCAAGGCATTCTTTATCATATTTCATGCCGGCGTTCCTTTAATATCATTAGTCATGGAGTCCCTGGCGAGTTCATTGACTCGCTGTTGCCCTGCCATGCTGAGCCGTGAAGCCTCGACGTGAGCTGCTCCGACACCATCCTTTGGCCCGACGTCAAGATAAGCTCCCCTTTGAGCTCATCCCCGAACCAAGCATCCCATGAAGTTTCTGTTTTGTAGGTTTGTTGATCGTAAACACCACTAAAGAGACCCATCGGCCAACATCACTATGAACCACCACGTGACCCACCGCCACTCAAGTCACCACCGTCAATTGCGCCATTGGCCACCATTTGCGAGCCATCCATTGACAAATTTCAATTTTGAATTATATCCACAAATTAGGTAAAAAATCTCATCCAAATTTGATTTAGTAGGTTGATGAGATTGGTATCTAATTTAATCTTTTTGAATAGTAGGCATAATGTCAATTAGGATTTATTGCCTAATTTGCAACCGCACGTCAATTTTTTATTCCATCTATAAGGTTTTAGATGGAATAATTAATTACGCGGGAATAAAATTGATATCTTGATCTTTAAGATCAATTTATTGATTTTATTAACGAAATAAACAAGTTGATTAGATATTATTTCCAGATTCGAACGATGGATAATATCTTTGATGATTGTAAATGATTTGGTGCTTATCTTTTAATTGTTTTATTTATCCCAAAAATACAAAAAAATGCATTTGCATTTCATGTAGATTATAATTGATTTCCTAGATAGAATTGCATTAATATAATTAGAAAAGGATATAACTATCATGCAATTCTACCTACGAAATATATGCAAATCCATTTTTTATTTTATTTTTTGGGATAAGTGAAGCAATTAAAAGATAAGCACCAAATCGGTCATCAAAAATATTATCCATTGTTCAAATTTGGAAACGATATCTAATCAACTTGATTATTTCGCTAATAAACTCAATAAATCTTGATCTTAAAGCTTAAAGATCAAGATATCAATTTTATTCCCGTGTGATTAATTATTCCATCTAAAACCTTATAGATGGAATAAAAAATTGGTGTACGGTTGCGAATTGGGTAATAAATCATTATTGGGAATACGCCGATAACTCAAATATGCATGTAAGATATCGAAAAGCATGCATTAGGCAATAAAATATCCAAATCAAATTTAGATAAGATAATTACCTAATTTTGTAAATAATGTTACCAAATTTGAACCCAATGGAAATGGCTCGACGGATGACTGGCGGTAGATCACGAGTGAGGCTTGGCACAATGAAGAGATGGTGCTATGACACCAAGGGATGCTAGACAGGTGGTGCAGATGTGGAAGGAGCGTGCAAGGGCTGACTCACCGGAAGAGACCGCCCGGTGCAGATGAAAGGAGCTGGTGATGATGATACGTGGCGGTTAATGGCTCGGTCAAGACGTCTTCATATCAGCGGAAGCGAGAGCACTGTGTGGGCGTGAAGAAGGCTCGGTCCTTTGCTTGAACGGGCGTCTGAAGTTCACTGGACTGAGCTGTCGTCGATGCGGCAGGCGCTGATGTAGCGCGGCAGGGACACGGCCAGGCGGGGGCGTCACAGCTGGGCTAGACCGGCCAGGAAGGGACTGCGCAGTGGTAGTCGGAGACCGGCTGAGGGCTGGAGCAGCGAAGTAGCTGGGGTTAGTGGGCAGCGGTGGCGACGGTTGTTCGAAGCTCCGGCAAGGGACAGAGGGGCGGCAAGCGAGCAGCTGCAGGCGCCGGGCATGGGCAGGGCGCGGCCACGGGGGCCGGTGCGGGTTGCTGCAGCTGGTTCGCGGCTGAGGGGTGGCTGAGGTGCGGTGGCTCGACGTTCGGTTCTGGCGTCACGGGTCGGCAGCAGTGGTGGGCGTCGGCGCTGGGTCGTGGCTGCAAAAGCGGCAGAGACCGGCGGGTCAGCGGACATTGGGCAGACGTGGGAGCAGCGGAGGCTTCGCGGACGGCAACCAGCGGGGCGGAGCTTCGGACGGTTGCCGGGCACGGTCGCGGGTCAGCAGCGGCTTCTGGCGTCGCTGAGCGGTGCGGGCGCGGCGGTCGGCACAGGTGCTCGAGGACGGAGGCCGGCGGTGGGAGGACACCCGGACGAAGAAGACCACTGTTTGGCTTTTCTTTTTCTTCTTTTTTTTCTTTTTTCTTTCTCTCTCTCCCCTGTCCTCCCACGTCTCCTCTCTGCACACTTTCTGCTACTTGACTTTGACTCTTTCCCTCAAAAGCTTTTTCTTTTCTTTTGTTTTTGTGATGTTTTTTTCAAAGAACGAACGAAGATCCCCTCTGCCAAAATCAAAAAGAAGACCCCCAAAAGAAAATGAAGAAAAAGCCCCCTGAAAAACCCTCAAAACGAAGAAAAAAAATTTCTCTTTTCTCTTGATTTTTTACCTAGAAAACCGAGAGAAAAAGCCCCATTTTACCTCATAATGGTGGCCACGTGTTTCTATCGTGTGGCCCCCCTCTCTCCTGTATTGTAGCAACCGGGTGGATTGGGGTTTTAAGGGTGTGTTTGGAAAAGTTTTTGGGAAAAGCCTTTAAGAAAATATAAAAATCTTTGGTCTAAAAGATTTTAATGAAATGCAAAAAAAAATTAGTAAACTATATGGCCCCCTCTCTCCTGTATTGTAGTAGTGGGGTTTTAAGGGTGCATTTAGAAAAGTTTTTGGGAAAAGCCTTTAAGAAAATATAAAAATCTTTGGTCTAAAAGATTTTAATGAAATGCAAAAAAATTTTAGTAAACTATATGGCCCCCTCTCTCCTGTATTGTAGTAGTGGGGTTTTAAGGGTGCATTTAGAAAAGTTTTTGGGAAAAGCCTTTAAGGAAATGTAAAGGCCTTTGGTCTAATGGGTTTTAATGAAATGCAAAAATTGTTTGGTAAATTATAATTGAAAAGCGCATTGAGAAGCAACTTTGGGAAAATGCTATTTCATAAACACATATTTGGGAAGTCTTTTAGCGTAACCAATTTAAGTTTTTTATTTTTATTTTTTTAAACTGAAAAAAAAATTATATATATATATATATATATTTTTGCACTAAGATATATTTATAAAAGAGATATATTAACAAATTCAATGATTTTTTTTATATATTTGCACTGAGATGTATATATAAAAGAGATATATTAACAAATTCAATGACTTGTTTATATATATATATATATATATATATATATATATATATATATATATATATATATATTTGCACCGAGATGTATATATAAAAGAGATATATTAACAAATTCATAAGTTAAAAAAATACATCAAAGTTGATTTTTTCTCAATTAAAAAGAAAGAGTAATTTCATTATAATAAACATGATTACATATGCATCGAAGAAAGAAATAGGTTTTTATTGAAAATTACAAATATCCTTAAGTATTTACTAAACTCATTGCTATTTGATCACGTAAACATGCCATGTCAGAAGATAAATTGTCATTTGAAGTACTGATCCCCTCATTTGTATTATCAAGGTCAATTGAATATCAATAACTGGGATCCAAATATGTTCTTACAAAATGTCTATTATTGGCGGCGTTTCATCGTATATAATTATGCAAAGTCATTACTGTTATAACAATTTTGGCTTGCTTTTCAAATGGAAAACTTGACATATGTTTTAGAATCTTCCACTTCTTCTTCAAGACACCAAAAGTTCGCTCAATTTCCGATTGCAGCGAGGAATGAGCACAATTGAATACCTCTCAATAGCTTATAGGGGCAAGACCTTGTTGAAATTCTGACAAATGATATCTAACTTTTTTGTATGGTCCCAAATAACTCGTCGGATTTGGACATCAAGCATCTACTAAATAATATTTACCTGCACAAATATAATATAAATTTAATCAACATAGACCACATTAATACATATTAATGTACAAAAATCATTAATTAACAAACTTGGAGGAAGATGAGGAAATTGCACATCACATTTCCCTAAAACTTCATAGAAAATACGAATATCATGGGCTTGCCCCTCCTAACTAGCCCAAACATAAGTGAATTCCATATTAAAATTAGACACCGCTAAGATATTTTGAGTCGGCGTACCCTTTCGACCAATAAAACGAATCTAATCTTTTACATGTATAACTGCTAGGATATAAGTGTCATCAGTAGCTCCGATACAATCCTAAAACAAATATATAAATATTATTGTATAATCAAAATTTGCTTTTAATTCATTCTTCCTATTGTATAATCAAAATATACCTTAAAATATGGAAAAAAAAAATCTTCGACTATTTATTATATTCTCTGGAACATCCCTAAATTGACAATTTGGATCAAATCTTTTCCCATTTCACATACTTTATCTAATACTAAGCTAAAATATCTGCTTATGGTTTCCCCGAACGTTGAAAGTGCTTTTGTGTTAACTTATTACCTATACCATGTCCTAAAATATAAAGAAATATTCTAAGTATTTTTGTAACATCAATATTCCTATTTCCTTCAGGACCATAATGTGTTACTAAATCATGCATTAAATTATTAAATACAATATTATTCATCCTAAATATTTGATAACACCTTATCGGATTAGCATATTCATCCATCAACTCTCCTATCCATGCATTTCCTATATATGATGATGTCCTACAAGGTTTTTTATCACTGTATATTGCCGATAAACAATTGCGGCTTAAGTAATTTCCACAAGTTGCCAATATTTCTCATCCTCTTTTTCATGAATTTCTCTTTCAAGAGAGTTGTCAAATCTGTTTAAAGTAACAGAATAATAAGAAAAGTGATGGATAATCATCCATCAATGAAATAGTTATCATCCATAATATATGCAAACTCCATCCAATCAAAAGAACACAAGCTAAAAACACAAGTCTCAAAAACATAATTAAAAAAAGAGTTTACAAGTAGTGCGAATCGCTAATCCAAAATAAGTTTCACATTATAACATAGATTAATATGAAAAACTCAAACAAGTAACTAGCATCCTAAAGACAACTATTATACTCCTCCAACTTATATTGCAACCACTCGACTTTCTCTTCATCTCCATCCAAGTTTATAAAAATTTGCTTATTGTCTTTCTTTTCAGAAAGATAAGAGTGTCACGCTCCGAACCTCGAGCGCGTCAACATCCCACCATGGTCATGCGAATGCGACATTCCCGGAGTAGTGTCGCCGACCCCATTCATTTATTAATGCGCAAGCGAAACATATTATAAAACCCCTGACAATAAAATACGGGATAGAAAAGCAGGAAGCAAAACCACAACATAACACTTTCATAATTCAACAGAATTACAAAAAGAGGTCTACGGCCAAAAGTCTACAAAAGACCGGCTCTAAAAAAAGAATTGTCCTACGACCTACAAGTGGGACACGTTTTCCAATCTTATGACTTCACCTCTGCAACTCCTCAAGGCCAACCAAAGCTATCTGGTCGCTCCGTCCACCAGGGACCTGAAATTTTAATCCCACAACCGGGATGAGACGATGTCTCGCAAGTTTAACCCCTAAACCCCTATTAGAAAGAAAATACACCCCGGTGGCCTAGCCACATCACACAAAAACTTACCTCGCCTCGGTTCCTTCCTCGCAGTTAGTGCAATTCAAATCACTCAACCACATATAGTAATATGAACTTAAACAATCGGAACGCATTCTCTTTCATATAACTAACAACCGTGGGGGTCCTGATTATAAGACTAAATCGTTATGACACGTCCCATTCCATGCCACACAATTCTGTCCCATAATCCGACACATCAATAACACTCAACATGCATTCAAATTGTTATTCACTGCCACACAAGGGCATAGCCTACTCGCAGTTCGGCTATCTACTGGCATATAGCCAGGCATCGCCTCCCCATGGAGCGCGGCCGTCAAGACATCGACGGCGTTCCCGAAGGAGCATGGGCCCGTAATCAACTACGACCCGCAACCACCGCGCGTGGGCATCCCATATAGGGGCAAGTCCGACTCAACAGCCCAGGATGATTCCTCATAATTATCACACAGCCAAATCATACTCGGCCCTGACACTTTGCATTTCACTCAACGCTTCCACTTAAGATAGTGATTCCGCCATTTTTCTTCATATTAAAAATATTCCATAAATTACTCACGTGCGTGGGGACACGCTAATTTCGAATCAAAAAGCCAATATCTCACTTTTTCAAACCCCACTATTTAATATAATCATTAAAATCTAATTTTTTTGCATCAAGACCCGACACTTGGGTTTTTATGAATAAAATCCATATTTATCACAATCAACACTCAATTTGCCACATCCATTCATCAAATTCAATTTCTAAATGTACAGTAGCGATCGGCACGAAAATTCTGAGAAAATAAGGTTCCAAAATAATTTTCAGAATTTATTAAATAATTAAATTTATTCCGAAAATTAATTAAATAATAATATCCATATCTTTCACGATTCACACTCAATTTATAATATTCAATTGTCAATTTCAAAATCTTACTACACAGCAGCGACCAGCACGAAATTCTGAGAATTTAGGGTTCTGATAAAATTTTCGGAATTTAAAAAATAATTAAATTTATTCCGAAAATAATTAAATAATAATATTTTAATAATTTCGGATAATAATATATTATTAAATTATTTAATAATTTCGGAACATTTAAATAAATCAAAAGTAAATCCATTTATGTCAAATCAAGGCTTATTTTAAATAAACCTACTTACCCTTAATTAAGCACACTTTAAATTAAAACACCACCATAATCTAATCTACCCTTAAATAACCTAAACTAACAACCTAATAATACTTAACATAAACTAAACCTCCCTAAGCATAATTAACCCTCTAAGCGAGGTTTAGTGAGTTAAACTCACCGGATTAACGAGCCGAAAGCAGACCAAAACGACGGACGACGCGAGGATCAACTTTCCTCAAGGCAAGCCGAGCATCCGGACTCGGGAAGGCAGCCAAAATGGGCCAAAACCGGGTTGCCATACCCATTTTTCTTGGCTGCTGGTTGAGGCCGACAGAGGGCTGCTCCGGTGCTAGTCTGGGCGGAGGAACGGCGGAGAAGGGCCGGCGGGCAGCAGCAACGCCTTACACAAGCTCTCGGCGAGTTGGATGGTGGCTCACGACTGAAGCTTGGCCAAGGGCAGCAACGGACGAATGACGAGGGCTCCGGCTAGCGCGCGTGCATGCGGGCGAAGGGGGAGCGGAGCTGGCCGGTTGCGCGGGCGAGCGGGTGCGGAGGGGTGGCGCCGACGACGGCGACGGCGATGGGCGACGACGTCGAGCGACCGAGCGAGCGGAGAAGGGACGTGCGGACTGCTGGCCTACTGCTGGGCGGCGAACGAGGGGAGAAGCGGCGGAGAGGCGAGCGGGCGAGGCGTGTGCGGACAAGCGGCGACGGTGGCGGTGAGCGACTCCGGCGACATGCGGACGACCGAGCGGGCGGAGGGGGCGTCGAGCAGGCCGGCGAGCTACTAGTTCCGTCGGTCTCTCCCTCCTCTCCATTCAAGAAGCAAACTCAAGGTTGAAGATGATGGAGATGGGTTGGAGGTGACATCCCACCTTTTGAAGAACAAATCTCTACCCTCCACTTGTCATGATCTTATGCACTCTTGGCCCCACACCATGACATCACCAAGTGATGTCATATTCCACTAACTCAATCCTCCACAACCTCTTCCAATGGTTGCATTTTATTTTTCCGCCGGGGCCTGAAACTTTGTACATTAATTTCTTTAATTCCATTCAATTCTCTTCCAATTGAGTCCAATTGAAGTCCATAAAATTAATCCAATGTCACCACACTTTAATTCACATCTTCACTTGTCCATAGAATCAACTTAAGTCCCAAAAGTACGACTAAAAGCGGGCCTACTAATTTCTCAAGCCAAATTAGCCATTCTCTAATTATTTTGCTGAAAAGCTCGGCTTGCGTGAAAAATCTTCCGAAGATGAGTCAATATTCCTAAGATGATTTGTGACACACCCAGACTTCCAATTTCTGAATTCGATCTCAATTCACGGTTAATTTCATTTTGGCACGATACTAGCACGGCCCAACCTACCGGGTAGCCTTTAGAAATTTTCCTGCATTTGATTTGTGGTTGATCATCTCAAGCCACAATGTACATCTTTGAAACATTGGCGACTTTCGGTTGTCGGGGTAATCTCAAGGTTTCAAATACGAACATAGGGTACCCAATCGATAGAAAAGTCGGTCCAGTACCGATCGACAAGAATTGTGTGATCTGGTCGAATCACCCACACCTGATCACATGCCTCTGTCGAGTCGACCTATCTCCGATCTCTAATCGATTTTTAGTTGTGCCATAATGACCCTTGCAGATTAGCTCGGTCGAAAGGTCGCTTCCTAGTCAAATTCTCAAATCTGATGCATTAGAAATTTTTAACAGCTTCACCCGATAGACTAGTTTTCACATGAGTGGCCGACTCAAGGAAAAGAACTATATGCATGCCAACGAAATGCCCGTCTCAATTTATTGAAAATAGAATTGGAAAATCGAGATGTTATAAAGAGAGTGCAAAAAGAACAACTTTCTGTCTTCCTTAATTTCAGGAATGGCTTTCAATGTTTGCATAATTTCTTTATAAGAGTCAAATTCCCTTGCAACCGATGCTGCATTGCTCCTACTTTCAACTGTTGAATAAAGTCTGTCGATTTTGCAATGCTAACTTAGTAGGTCCAATCATTTTTTTTCTCTCTCTTTCCTCGAGCTTCCTTCGTGGAACTTTGTACCGTTCTTTTATGGCTTTTACTTTAACTTGGTTGGGCATTCGTTTCACCTACATCACATCAGTAGATCCTGCACAGTCACCAATATCAGCTTGTGTGGCCTCAAGATTCTTAGTATTGTATAAACCTTGTGTAGGATTCTAGATAACACTTTTAGTGGCAACCGTACCTTGGAACATTCTGTCCAACAAAACTTCCATATCCGGATGTATGCCTTTCGTTCAAAAGACTTTAAGCTTAGGATTGACTTGTTATAATAAGATATTTTCGTAAGTTATATCACAAAATATGAACTTATAAAAAAAACGTGGCAAAAAAAAGATAAACACTTGAATCTTTCTCTCCCACTATTCATCACTCGCATCAATGGTTTTCTTCCTTGGATCCCATCCTAGTCCTGTTTCCTTTTGAATCAATTGCTTCCATTTTTTTCATTCTTCCTCTAGATTATCTCACTTACTCTTCATTTGATTTTTATCGTATTTTTTGCCCCTCAACTCCTCAAACTTGGTAATTATAACTGTTCATCCGTCTCTTTTGTTGCTCGCAGGACGATTGCCTTTTCAATTTGTTCAATACACAATCGACAAAACGTTTCTATATCTTCCAGGCTCCAATATGCTTTTTCTTTGGATGAGCTCGCCATCTTCCAATAAAATAAACACGAACACATTTGAAAAATGAAAATAAATGAGATTAACTATGACCCAATTTCCTATAGATGAATGAACACATATGTGTATAGATAGAATTATGCATAGCACAGAAAAATATTTGCTAGACAGTCTAAGATTTTACTTCCATACCAAACACCCCATCACAAGAGGAAAAGATGAGCTGATCTTTCTGTTTCTTGTTTCTTTTTCTCTAGGCTTTTGGGGGATTTTTCACTAAATGGTGAAAAGGGTTGAGAACGAAAAGCTTAAAATGGGATATTTACTTCGTGAGCTCCGTTTCCATGTCTATGTGATCTCTCTCTCTCTCTCTCTCTCTCTCTCTCTCTCTCTCTCTGTGGTTAACCCCATATTTGATATTAGGAGGAAGCCTTGACTTGAGCATTGTGCAAGTGCTTCATTTGAGCCATGGCCAAAACAGAACTTGGCACAACTCGGAAGCAAATATCACTTGTTTTTGGTCCAAAGATCAAATTCTTACGACTAATGTTTCAAGTTTGTCTGTTATAATTTCAAATCATGGATTTTGGAAGGAACTAGAGCAAAACATCCATTATAATTGAAGCAAAATGTTGCTATTTTAGTTGAGTTGATGTATCTATCACATACACATGATATCTATGGTATACACTTGTTCTGGAGTAGTTTGAAAGGGAGGTTAATGCTGATAACCAATTTTGTTTTTTTTTTTTTTCGGGATCGTCCGAAAAGTGGGCTAGGGTTATTTTCTTGTGTTATAAGTTCTTTTTTCTTTTGGTTTTCTTTTCGTTTGCACCTGCTATGAAGCGTGGGTTCTATATATAAAGAGAGATCTAATTCCTCAAACAAAAACAAAAAAAGAAATACTCAACTTTAGGTCTAATTCTAATTTTACCTTGTACTTCATTACTAAAATTGTGATTTAATAATCCGTAAGATAAACAATCATGAGATTTAAAATAACTATATTACTAAATTTGATTTTGAGATAGACTTGTGCATAACAACTACTCACAACAAACAACTACTCATAATAGCTACTCACAACAAATTTGATTTAAAGTCACCGTGGGTTCTATCTCCCCAGTCTTCTCTCACTCTTTCTCAAAAAGTTTCTATTACTCGAGCATCAATATATATACTCATCAAGCAAGGGATTAAAAGCATCATTCATGAAATCACCACACACTTAACAATCACAACTAGAAAAAGCATAATAAGAAGAAATCGAATCAAAAGAACCTGGATTTAGGGCGAGAAGAGCAAGTACGTTCTCAGTGTAGAGAGAAGCAAACACGAGAGAGCCGAGCGACTTGATTCAGAGAAGAAAGTAGACACTAAGAGAGAGGAGAGCACTGGGAACTGATGAGCAAAGACAGAAGATGACCAAGCGGTGACCAAATAGCTGAGCAATAAAGAGTAGTGACACCAAAGGCACAGCGAAACCAGAGGCGCAACGAAACCAAAAGCGCATTCCACAGAAGATGGCTTTCGGGTTGTATGGGGGAGCTCGGTTTGATGACAATTGATGAGCGAAGACGGAAGATGACCAAGTAGAGCAATAAAGAGCAATGACACCAAAGGCACAGTGAAACCAGGGGCATATTCCACAGAGTAGCAACATCAAAGGCGTGGCGTAGCGAAACCAGAGGCGTATTCTACAAAATAGGGACACCAAAGGCACAGCACAGTGAAACCGGAGGTGTATTCCACAAAGCAGCGACAACAAAGTCGTGGTGCAGTGAAACTAGAGGTGTATTCCACAGAGCAGTGACAGCAAAGGCGCGGCGCAACGAAACTGGAGGCGTATTCCACAAAATAGCGACACCAAAGGTGCAGCGCACCGAAACCAAAGGCGTATTCCACAGAGCAGCGACCCCAAAGGAGCAGCAAAATAAGAGGTGTAGAAAAACTAGAGGCCTATTCCATAGGAGCGTATCAAGAAGATGGCTTTCGGGTTGTATGGGGGAGCTCGGTTTGATGACGATTCTTGGTGTGTGCTCGTGGATTTGAGAGAGAAGAAGAAGAAGATGAGAACTTGCGGGTGGGTCAGGAAGGGAAGACGAAAGCGTGTACAGATCTAGGGTTTCTAAAAGGTTAAACTTGGAATTTTATTAACTTATAAGGGAAACAATGGCAATCGAACAAAATTCATTAAAGGGGGATAGCCAGCTTACTGAGAATGCTGAAATGCCCAAGGCAGGGGGCCCTACCTTGGGCTTTCAGCCTTCAAAAGGCTGACTTTCAGCCAAGGATGTTTACAAAACAAATTGCCAAACACTCATTTTTAGCCCAAAGGGCTTTGGAGGCCTAAAGTGGCTTGGAAATGCCAAATCCAAACGCACCTTAAATCAACATCCACACAATATTTCTTCACCAATTTTATCACATATTGATAAAGATTCAAGATTGTGATAGAATTTTTCTTGGCAAAAGAACATTTCAAGTGCCATAACTTGGCACAAAAGGATACTTAAGTGCAATAACTTACGAAAGGTACACTTAAATACCACATTCAAAGAAAAACAAATCACTTGAGTGCCACTCCGGCCAAAGTCTAGCCAAAATGCCAACGTGGCATTTTTCTGGCAAAGCAAGTGCAAAACGATGTCGTTTTGCTTGCTGACGTGGCCAAATAATGCAAAAACAGCATCGTTTTGGGTTGATGTTGTAAAAAAAATAATATAAAATTTAATTTAATTTAATTTAATTTTAAAATTATTATTTTTTAAATATTTTAATAAAATTTGATTTAAAATTTAATTTATATATTTTTTTATCACGTTAGCCCAAAACAACGCTGTTTTTGCATTATTTGGCCACGCAACGTGCAAAACGACGCATTGTTTTGGCCGGACTTTGGCCGGATTGGCACTCAAGTAATCCATTTTATTCTGATTTTGGCACTTAAGTGTACCTTCGTAGTGCATAAGACTTTAAGTGTCCTTTTTGCCAAGTTATGGACTCTAGGTCCCGCATGTCAATTTTTCTCAAATCCCAAATCTTGCAAAGATGAGCTCGCAAATATTTTTTTGTCACACTTGCTCTATCCGATGATATTGAAAAATCTTCATCACATTCAAAAAATTTCAAATCACTATTTCTCACAAGATAATTTTTTGTCATAAAATAAAATGGGCTTGGGCCAATTTGCTTCATTTGTAGGCTTAGTCCAACCTATCAATTTAAAAAAACTCAAAACCATCAATTCAAACACATCTGTCATCAATCTAATGCATATGCAAATTAAAAATAAATACACCTAAAATTATATGCTATGCAATTAATTTTTTTAGAGGTTAAAAATTAATCCCTAATTTTTATGCAATAAATAAATGACTCGGTCACCAAAAATTAGGTGTTAACGCTTTACGAAGCGTGACCACACTGGAGTAATTAGACTTTGAGGACTTAGGACTGATAAATAATAATGTATTTGAATTGACCACCTTCTTGAATAAGGAACTCTATTACCTTAGGAAGAATCAAATTCTTTGGTGGTATGCTATGTCAAGATTCTTTGATTGTTGGAATTAAGAAAAGGCCAACCTTTTTACCACCGCCCTTTCAACCATTCCTGCCCCTTCAATTGAAAAAAAGAGAGGATAATATTATGGAACGAAATAGAAGTTGTTACCCGTAAGGATCTCCATCGAATCATGACTCTTTCAAAACAAGAATGAAAAAGGCAATTAGCATTTCACTTATGACTTTTGTGGAACGTTACAGACCACACATAAGGACAAAGGAAGCACCAGATTTCTCAATAGGACCCGTTTGCATCGCAAAAAATCAATGATTTGAAAAAACAGTTCTCTTAAAATGGCCGCTTTTATCATTTGCATAAATGAATGAGTTGACAAATAAGACATATATGCAGAAGCGAGTAATTGTGTGTATTTGATATATTATAACAAAAGATTTCATCAACCTATATATAAGTTTTATGAAATGACTAAATAAAATGACATATTAATCAAGATATGGACAATCATAAAGGATATTCATACAATTTTGAAAGATATAGAAAACCATTAGAATTACCTAAATATCTTTAATAGAATGAACGAAAAGTATTTTCTTCGTCCACGAAGTATTTAGATATAATTTGTTATTGACAATGAAAATATTTTTCATTCGCTAATTATTTCGAGCAATTTACTTTTTATATAATATTTTTAAATTATTCATTTTTCGTAAAATAAACACATCCTAAATATTGGAGTGTTTCTCCTTTCAAATGATCCTTTCCTTAGGACCATTACAGAGCCATAATATCTAGTGAGTGGGTCAATCATGTAAGGGCACTGTGCTATAAACTAAATTTTTGGTTGATTTTTAAGTTCAAGGAAATGTCCATGAAGAAGTCAAATTACTTATACCATGCATTAAGACTCGACTTTAGTATTAGTGCTTAATCTCATCAACCTAGACAGATACCTAGAATTAACCAAAAGAATCACTACCAAGGTTGGGTGACCATCAACCTAAGTTGAAGCAACTCCTCTAAGTAGCTCAAAATTCTTAATATCAGCAAGCACAACGCACTTTAAAACCGAATTGTCTTCAAAAAATCATTGCAACAGCATCACCTGAGTATTAGGTTAATCGTTTGCGTGGTCCAATTGCTCATGAGGAAACAACAAGTTGGGCCCAAACATATGCTATAGAAAAGCCTAATGGATTTTGAGGCCGGAAACCACGTCGAATTAGGCGGAGGGCTCTGAACTGATATTATAGACCGGGTATCAAACCCTAATCAAAAAGGCAAAGCCCATAAAATTTCTGAATGCATGATTCCTATTTCGGAGGTTGCCTTTTGAACTTTTATTTTCTGAACGCTTGGAAACTCATCCAATCGCGTCCTATTTGGCGTGGTATCACCAAATTAATCATGCTCCTCTCTTTTGCTAACATGAGACTAAGGATCCTTTTGCTTATAAAAAAATTTCGAGACACAAAATAACTCCCAAAATATTTAAATTTTTGCCTTCGAATACTGCAAACAAAAGGAGGAAGAAAATTGAACAGAACATCATAAACCATTAAATTAAGAGCACATTTTGCTTTATACAATAACTGGACAATTCATAGGCTCATTAAGATGATTCCCCAATTATCAAACTTTAAAGTGATGCTTCTTGAACGTTTTCCTCTTGCCAGAAGCATGATGTAGCTTAATTTTCTTCTTCTTCTTCTTGCCTGAAATTTTCCCATCAGAACCAACGGGCACAACGCCTTCTAAGTTCATCCCATGATGTTTGCTCTTCTTACCCCACGTTTTATATCGAACCTGAGTTGCTAGACTCACCTTCAACTGAGCCGTCGCGTTAGCCACCGCACGAACAACGCCGCTCCAAATCTGCGGATTTTTCGCCTTCGCGTCTTGTCTCACGTGATGAGTCCTGTCCTTCCCTTGGTAGAACGAAGATATCACATCGTCGGCGACTGGATCTTGCCCGAAAAGAACGTCATGAGAATGTCGTCATAGTAGACCCCAGAGTCCTTGTTCGAATTCTGAATCTCAAGCTCGTACGTCAACGAACTCGAGCAGTTGTGAATGTTGTTCGAGGTCGGAACGGAGAGTTCCACCACCGTGAAGGAAGGCTGATTGGGACGTAGGCTTAGCCATATGCAAATAGCAAGGATGGCCAAGAGAGAGAAGAACTGAAGCAGCGATAAATAGAAGCTCCTTGCCTCGGAAGTGCAGATTTCGTCGGTAAAATTAGGACAAGGCGATGGCATTTTTGGGGGAGGAAGACGATTATGTTATTGAGAGAAATAGATATATGAGAGAAAAGGAGGTGAACAGGATGAAAGTGCCAGCTTAGTATTTCTCTGGAATCTCTTTGTTTGCCTAAGGCATAAGCCAAGTTCATTAAAGTATTAGGGGAACAGATGCTTTTCTTCTGAAGCATGATGATGCTTTTCCTCTTTAGGAGCTTGTTTGGGTTAGTATGATAGGAATTTTTGTTTTGTTCAAAGTCAGCACATCATAAATGTGATACCACATTACGACTGTCCAAAATGGATTATGTAAAGAATTTATCTGGTCCAATGTCAATGTAAAAAATTTCTTCATCATATTCACAGTTGAACGGTGAATAAATAAAAATGATTTGATTGAAAAGCTAGTCTCGAAAACACACGTGGCTCCTTCAATGTTGAATTTTTACACTGACAATGGACCTAACAAGAATTTTTGTATAAAAGTCGTAACACTTTTAGATTGCAATTAAGAGAGTTCATCACATGAAATTTTAAGTCGTAAGGTGGCAAATCAGTCAGACCTTATAGCATAACTTTTATAAGCACTTTTACTTCCAGCATCTAAAAGCTTACAAGAAGAGTTCAAATATGTTGTTCTCTGATGCTGTTTGCCACTAACTCTTTCTTTTCCTTGAGTTTCCTAATGTTTTACCTTTCACAACATAGCGGTTGTACTGCATAACTATGCGATCATCCCACGGCTGATTACCTAATTCATCTTTCTAGGGACGAGTATATTCATTTGTTTTGAAAAAATGGATTTTTTATTTTCTTCTTGCCGGTAGAATTCTGAAAGAATTTGTATGTATCGAAAAAAAATCTTGCTAAGAAAAGTTACCCGTCCCTTGATTTCCAGGTAGTTCGTTGGTAATTTACAACAGATTATACTCTTCTATTATCTTGTAACTTTTATTTGTTTTTCTTACCAAAGCTTTATATTTATCGACTATTGTATCAATTTATTAATATTTATTTAAGTAACTTACCGGTTTTAAATTCGATTGAATTATTAAATAATTTTTTCCTTCCAATTCTCATTTTAATTACTCGCAGAATTCTCATTTTAACTACTTGCAGTTTTCATTTATCTTTTTTTTATTGACTTTTTCTTCTTCTTTTTTTCCAACTTTTATTTGTCTCCCATGGCAATTAAATTCATCAACTGTGTTATGACTTTGGTTTAATACCACCAAAAATCCCAAATTGATATACTCATACAATATTTATCCAAAATTAATTTTTATGTCACAAAAAATCTCAAACTGGTACACAATAATCTCATTTATCCCAAACTTAATTCGTGTTATTAAATATATCAAATCGATACACTCATGATTAATTTACTTTCAACTAGCTTCTATCCCTCAATTAGCTTCTATCTAATATCCCCTTTGCAAAATAATTTGAAAACTACGGCAAAAAAATGTTGATAAATTTATGAAAATTTCATAAGTTACCAACAAGTTTCCTGAACAATAGTTGACAGTCATTCTTTTACCAACTGTTGTCTTTCTTTTGCATTTATTGAATTTTATTGAAATTCATTAGCACGAAAAAAATCTGATTTTCTTTTTTGGGCACTGAACAATAGAATTGTGCTCTTACTGAACAAGATTTGTCCAAATCTGATACTTCGCATAAGATGTTGCCTTTTTGACAGAAATGTATGACATCTGCAAGTCATTTGGGTTCGAAGTCTAATGCATATCATCGTACGTCCTGCAATTCCCAATTACTTTTTTTTTTCTCGCCATCTCGGTAGCAATTTCATATTGAATAATTGCAAAGACAAATTCCCTCATAGATTCATGAAAAGAAATGATCGACAAATTGTACATATGCTTCTTAATCAGAAAAACTCAATTACAAAGTTACCAATGAATTATCAAATGAGGCAGCGAACCCAATTATGACTTGGAAGAAAAGCTAGCAAGAGCCAATCAAGTGAAATAAACCGGGCATCTCTTGTCCTTGGAAGCAAGCAAGATGTTCCCATCGGGTCCCACAGCCACCGTACAGCTGGCGTGCATCCGATGGCGCTTGCTCTCCCACGTCGACACCTTGAATCGGATGGCCGACGTCAGTTCCATCCGGAACGTCACGCTCCCCGCCGCACGATCGCCCAAGAACTCCATCCAGCGCTGACTGGTCACGGTCAACGTGGCCCCACTCAACACGTCGGTAACAGTCGTTGTGGTCTTGGGGTCCTGTTGTACCCCGGAAACAACGACTTCGACCCGATCTTTTGATCCTTGTAAAACCGATCCGTCCAATGCATCGTAGTCGATCGAGATGTGCTGGTTCGAGTTCCGGAGCGTGATGTTGAACCCTAGCTCCGCGTTCTCGAACCCGTTCGCTTGGCTCAGGCCCGGGACCGAGAAGTCGTGGATGAAGACCCGGGGCCTGTGCGGGCGGAGGCTCAGCCACAGGATGAACGTGATGATGCCTAGGATGAGGAGGAGGGTCAAGAAAATGGCGCACACGATCTTGGAGACCCGGGTGGGGAGGCTCTCCTTGACGCGGTGCACGTAATACCGCGGCGTGTGGTGGGGCTTCACAGGCTTCTGCACCTTCTCCGGCGGGTGTCCAGTGATAATCGGTATCCGGTTAGGGTCCGACATCGTCCCCTTTTGTTTCCTTTTCGTTTTCTTTTTGTGGTCGGAGCTCGAGAGACCAGCGATCGAGAGTGATCGTTGATGATTATGTAGACAATGGTGAAGAGAATTTCCAGGAGGGTTTTTTTGATCGGAGAAAGAAAGGAATAAGACTATGGTATCAAATGTTGTGCATGTTATCTACGACACGAAGGATCGATACTGTAGTTGTGTAGCTGAGCAAGCAAGGGAGATGCTACTTTTGTGTTGAACACTCCATCGTTGTCTGCGGCAACCAATAATAAAAGGGTGCTTTTACCATTAGGAATCTAACCAACCATGTGCACATATCCCTTGGCCCTTTTTCGCGTGAGTTGATACCTAGATTCTACTTTATGGCTAAACAAATCACATACATGATATATGTATATATAAACACAGACTTATATCAATAAAAAAGAGAATTCTTAATTTGCTTGTATTACCCATCATAGGGTGCCAATTTATATACAAAATAATGCTTAACATATCATAAAAAATAAAATCTATCAATTATCTCTAGCCGATTATAAGAGCCAAACCAATGATTATGCTAACTGAAAAGCAGAAATCGAATATTTAGTAAATGTTCCGTTAATCTCACCTAATACTCCCCTCAAGTTGGCGCATACGAAGGTCATACCCAACTTACTTGGTAAAAATGTCAGTTTGTTGAAGATTAGAGGGTATGAATGCCCAAGTTGTATATATTAATCTCGATTTACTTTGTTCGTTAGTGAAATAATATGTTTGCCAAGATTTATAAAGCAGTTTGGCTATTCCAATATAGACTCATCAATTTATCGTGCAATACCTTGAGAAAGGCGAATAAACTCCACAACCAAATCAATTTACTGGTGACAATTGCCATAATACAATTTTCAGCTTTAGTAAAGGACCGAAAACTTGGTTCTCCAAGACATTGGACAACCACCAAACATGACAAAGTAATCAGGAAGTAATCGCCTATTAATTGAGGCACTTGCCTAGTCAAAAGTCACAAAAGGCACTCCAGCAAAGTGAAGGCGGAGCCGATAACGTACCCCCTAGGGTTTTCTTGAGATATTGGGAAGGGTTATATAACGCCAGTGCTACTTCTTCGGTTCCTACATGAACTGGGAAAGTATTTGGATTGAATAATGTAATTCAAGACGAGTGATAGTAAGATAAAGTAGACATCCAAGTAGACATCCATGCGGTTGCTCCTTTGGGAAAGTCGTTAGTTTAGCTGCCAACATGTTGTACTCGAACAAGATTCAAGTGCATACTTTCTCTAGCACAACCGTCCGCTACACTTTTATTTTTAAGAATACTTAAATTGCCCAAGGTCCTTGATATGAAAACATTCATCAAGTTACAATTTGAGCTCTGCACATTACTGTGAGTTATTTTGCCCACCAAGATGAGATCGTTAAAATACACTAACACAATAGAAAAGTATTGCCATGAGAGTAGGTGAACTACGTGTAATCGGCTAATGATTGATCAAAACCATATTCTCTCAATGCATTAGAAAATTTTGAAGTCCAATTTTGAGATGCCTTTCAAAGACCATGTAAGGACTTCCACAGTCGATGGACACTATTTCAACTCATTGTTGTGAAACTTAATGGAAACTTCATATAAATGGTCTCATTCAAATTACCAAATAGAAATGCATTCTTGACATCCTTCTGATACATCCAATTATGAGCCAATACAATAAGAAGTCATTGTCTAATGACTGGATTAGCTGTTGGCGTGAAGGTTTTATGTAAGTCCAAGCCCCCTTCTTGAGTGAATTCCTTTATGACAAATTGAGCTTTACATCACTCAATACTACCATCTTGACACTTGGATTTGTAAACCCACCTATACCCTGTGGGTTTCTGACCCTCTAGCAAAGTGGCCAGAGTCCAAGTCCAAATCATCCTTGAGTGCCTTACTTTATGTCGTTGTTGGTTATCTCCGCTAAGGATTTGAAATTGCCTCCTATAATTCTTGGGCTCGGTATTAGAATCAACAACGGCTAAAAAAGCACTGTGAAGCTCAGTAAATCATTCATAAAAAATAAAAAATAAACTTCTCGATTGAATAGGTAGTACCTATTGAAATCAATAGAGTGAACTGAGGAGTCGGGGTCTTCATTTGGATCATATAACGTGCTTTCTCTACTGTTCGCCAGGCTGTCACAGCCTTGCCTCAGTGTTTGCTCATTTTCTTCCAAAAGTGGAGCAGGTGCACGAGATCTGATAAATGACTTCACTTTTTGTGGAAAGAAATCCTTCATTGAATTTAAAAAAAAAAAAAAAAAAATTGAGCCATTATCACTCCAAATCATTTGAGTTACTTGATCAAATTGGATTTTATCGAATGATGGAAATTGACACAGATTTGGTACACCTTCGATTCTTTTCATCAAATACACCTGAATTGCTTGACTATAAACATCGACAATAGCTAAAAAAGTAATGTGTACCCGAGAGATTCCCTATTTGAACGGCCCCCAAACATCAAAATGTTACAAATAAAAAATTCCACCGGCTTTGTCATTGCTTAAAGGAAATTAAGTACATTGTTGTCGCACGACAACATATATAACACATTGGGCTTTTTTTATTTATCTCAATATCGGTGATCAAATTCAAAACTTATCATGATGCTACCCTAATTGATGATGCCAGATGTCAATCTTTTGTCCCTTGATCGCTGGAAAAGCTGAATGAGTATCAAGGCTAGGACCACCTTTTGACAACTGAGAAAAGAAGAATGAGCATTGCAAATACAAACTCAATCTTACAAGATTGCACTTAAGATTGCCAGAGTGTGCAAAACAAAATCAAGCCCAAAATAAAAAGTGCAATTTTATGGTGTGAGTCACATTTCCATTGAAGTTCATATAGGATATGCATCCGTGATGTTTCACCATTGATTTAGAAGCAAGAGCCACCATGTCAATATTGAGAGATGACACTATCGATAATTCAATCTATGGAAAGATGATTAAACCGATGCACCTCACCTATGAGTTGATCATTCGAAGTGGACGGTTTCATTGCTGAACAAACTAATCAAATGCTAATATTGATCCCAACTCATTGTTTTCGTTGTCTCGATCCCTTGAGGACCTTCTTGATTGCTATCACATATTTTTTGGCATCGACTCCTGATATTACTCTTCTCTTGCCCGACCGTCCCACAATAGTCACATTTAAGTTTCCCGAACAATGCCTTCCTAGGGGCTGCTCTTCCGATCGAGAGAGCAGCACTCTCGATCTTCTTCCTTCCCTCGGGCAATTGATTGTTGGCACTCCTCCTGTGTGATTGTAGAATTAACTTTGTCAAGGGACGGGAGTAACCTGACGTTGAAAACTTGAGAATGGACATTCTCAATGTTTAGGCCGATATGAAACTTGCGGATCTTCTCCACATCTTTCTTCACTGCATACTTCATGGCTACAACAGAGGTACATGGACGACATCATAGTCATCAAGTTTATCCCCTAAGACCTTCCACTTTGTGTAATATTCCACAACTGAGAGTCCACCTTGCTGAAGCAACCTAATCTCGATTTTGATCCAGTGAATGCGAGGTCTGTTCCCTCCGGTGATCTCTCCTTTAGCTCGTCCCGCAATATTCTTGCTTCTTTTGTGTATGCCATGCTTTCCTATAGACATTTCTCAAGGGAATTGAAAATTCACAACATGGAATTACAAATGCCCCAGACAGTAAACTCGAGTCTCCTCGGATCAGGCTTCTCTAGTGATCCAATGATAAGCTCGAGTTTGTATTTCGTCCGCAATGCGCATGTTGTTGCTTCAACCATGTTGTGTAGCTTCTCCCAAGTCAGCACACACAAGACAAGTACGTTACTGGGATTGGCTGAGGAATTGAGGTAATACTGCGAGGAAGGTCAATCACCTTTTTTAGCAGATGCTTCCTTGACCATATCGCAAACAAGAGACAGATTGTTTGGTATGTTTTAATCTTCCTACATTAATTCCATGTGAGAATTCGTAACTTGTTTGTGTTAGTCATCCTATAGTGCAAATATATGTGCAAGATAATGCTTAACAGATCAGAAAAAGGATTATCTCTAACTACTTATGAGAGATAAACCAAATATTATGCTAACAGAGAAGCAGAAAGCAAATATTCAGTAAATCTACAGTTGATCTTCCCTAATTTTATATATAAAATAATCTCGGGAAGGACTTCGATCCGTCGTATAGTTCAATTCCCTGAAATCATGACTCCCTTGTAAACTATATCTCGGTCAATCATCTCCGTGACTGAT
Organism: Eucalyptus pumila; assembly: GCA_016097595.1. Taxonomy (NCBI): domain Eukaryota; kingdom Viridiplantae; phylum Streptophyta; class Magnoliopsida; order Myrtales; family Myrtaceae; genus Eucalyptus; species Eucalyptus pumila. The sequence goes on from CM027849.1 coordinate 10,324,694, forward strand.
TATTTGCTGACCTTGAAAAAAATTAATCTTTTAGGTCAAGCACTGTGGATATGGTGTGGGGAGAGAGAGAGAGAGGTTTTCTTTTCCTAATTTGCACGGTCACTAAATGCGTGTACGTATGACAAAAATTGAGTGAAGATTTAATCTGGATAGTTCGAAGGCTGCCTAACTTCATGCTTATTAAGAGAAACAACCCAAAGTGTATCAATAAAATCTTACATTAGTTTCCATAAATCAATAAAATCTTACGTTAATTTCCACAAAAATAGGCTTGAAACCCTATAACAAATTACAATTGCTTAGGCCAGCCGAATTGGAGAAGGGTATTAGCTATATAAGCTTAGGAAGAGATCTCTGACGACGACTTGTCTCTTCTCCCAACTAAGGCGAGCTCCACTCCAGGTCCATCTCTTCCAAGCAACGCCTCGACGAGCTTAGGTAGCTAGCTTGCATTTGATCCACAGAGGAATAGGTCGCCGGAGGCAACAGGGAGGGAGGGAGGGAAGGAGAGAGAGAGAGAGGCGAACCTCTGGTGGGATGGAGAGAGCAACGGATCCGAGAGATGAGCAAAGATGAGACCAGTGACACACCGGGAGTCAGTGGTTGGCAATGGCGTCGCTGGTCTCGCACACCACAGCTCCCGAGTTGATGGCGGCACTACGGCTTTTCAAAAAGAACATAGTGGTCTAGCGAGGTAGTGACTAAAGGAGAGCGTAATCCTTATCTTATGTTAAAGATTTCGAGTCCAATTATCACATAATGTAGAAATTAATATAGAAGAAGAAAAGAGAGCGATGTAGAAATTGATAAAGAAGGAACGAGGAGAATGTGTAAAACTGAAAGGAGGAGAACGTGAAAAATGATTAGGGTTTTCCACGCTCCCGACACTTTTATTATTAAATAATACTTAATGACCATAATAACCCTCACACTATAACACTCTCTCAAGCTAGAGTATAGATATCAAGCATGCCCAGCTTGTTACAAATATACTCAACCTTACTACTCAAAGACTTAGTGAAAATATCATTAATTGCTCACTAGTCCTAACATGACTAGTAGAAATAACTCCACCCTAAAGCTTCTCACAGGTAAAGTAACAATCAACTTCAATATGCTTGGTACACTCATGGAATACTGGATTTGAAGCAATATGGATTGCTGCCTAATTATCACACCACAGCTTCATTAGCGCAGATCTTCGAATCTAAGTTCAACTAATAGTTGACGTATCCAAATTAATTCACAAGGAGCTTGAGCCATAGCTCTATATTCTGATTCTACAATGGATCTAGCCACAACACTTTGCTTCTTACTCTTCCAAGATACTAGGTTTCCTCCCACAAAAGTGCATTAATCGAAGAAAAGACCATGATTTGTAGGAGACCCAGCCAATCAGCATCCGAAAATGTTTCCACTCTTCTGTGACCATGATCACCGAAGAAAAGACCACAACTTGGAGTTTTCTTCAAGTATCTCAAAATTTTGACTACATCATCCCAATGAGAGGTACGAGGGGAAGACATAAATGACTCGTAACACTCACGTAAAGGAAATATCGGGTCGAGTGACAGTCGGATAATTCAATTTTTTTAACAAGCCTTCGATACCGTTTTAGATCATTCAATAGTTCGCCTTCCTCTACCATTAATTTTGAGCCGATTCCATGGGTGTATCTAGGGTTTTTGCTCCTAGCATACCTGTCTCTCTACAAATCCAAAACATACTTGTGTTGTGAGATATGGATACATTTCTTTGCCTATGTCACTTCGATACCCAAAAAATATTAAAGTCGTCACAAATCATTTGTTTGAAACTATTGTTGCAAATGCAATTTCAATTCATCAATCCATGTAGAATCATCTCAAGTTATGACAATATCATCCACATAAACTACAAGAAATATCCAACCAGCTCCGGAAATACGATAAAACATAGAATGATCTTCACTACATCTAAACAATCCAAACTAGAGCACCTCCCAAACTAGGCTCTAGGATATTGCTTCAAACCATATAAAAATATCTTCAAACAACAAACATGACCAGACTCCCCCTGAGCAACAAACTCAGGTGGTTGCTCCATATACACTTCTTCATTTAAATCACCATGAAGAAAGGCATTTTTCACATCAAGCTGAAAAAGAGCCGATAAAGACGACCAATGAAAGTAAAAAGACGAACATAGGTCATCTTAGCCACTTGGAGATAAAGTATCACTATAATCAATCCTATAAACTTGTGCATAACCTTTAGCAACCAATCGGCCTTGACGAAGCAAGAGAATTAGTGGGATTAACCTAACAATAAACACCCATTTACATCCAATGGTAAGTTTTTCCTTCAAGTAGAGGAACAAGATCCCAAGTCTTGTTTTGATCAAGTGTCATTAGTTCCTCCTCCATAACTCGTCCTCCAGCCTTGACTAGATAATGCTTTAGCAACACTTTAGAAGTAGCATATTTATCAATAGTGTCTAGACTAGCTTGAAAAGAAGTAGACAGACCATAATAGATGACAAACTGTGCAATAGGGTTTTAGGTACAACTGCGAACCCCTTTGGGTGAGCAATAGGGATATTAAGATCAGTATGTGATAGGCTTACCTTAGCCTTGGAAGACGGAGAAGATGAAATAGGCGAAGGTACATCTGCAAGAGGCTTCACATGCCGATGATGACGTCTACTATATACATGCTGAACTCGGTAGAGGGATTGGAGGAGAATCCGAAGTGGGTTTCATAATGACATATATAAAGGAATCATCATCCACCGTAGGAGGCCCCATTAGTTCATCGAATAAATAGTCGACTCAAACAAGGAAATATCTGTAGTGAGAAATACTTATGCAAAGAAGGACAATAACAATGATATCCCTTTTGTGTATGAGAATACCCCACAAAAAATGCATTTAAGAGACCGAGGGTCTAGTTTGGAAAGCCATGGACGATGGTCACAAATATAGTAGACACAACCAAATATACGAGGTGGTAAATGAAACAAGGATTCCGAAGGAAAAAGAAGAGAGTGTGGTGTCGCACCCTTAAGAACAACAGGATGGCATGCGATTGATAAGATAGCATGTGGTCATGATAGTATCAACCCAAAAGATTTATCAACCTTCATTTCAAACATCAATGATTGAGCAACTTCTAGTAAGTGACAGTTCTTCCATTTGGCAATACCATTTTGGTGTGGTGTATCCGAACAAGAATATTGATGAAGGATGCCCCATTGGGCCATGAATTCAGGAAAAGGATTAGAAAAATATTCTTTAGCATTATCACTTCAAAGAATACAAAACCGGAGTTGAAAATTGAGTATGTACTTCGTTAACAAATGCACAAAATATAGAAAATAACTCAGAATTAGCTTTTCATTAGACAGCCAAGTGGCTCTTGAATAGTCATCTACAAAAGTAACGAAGTACTTGAAACCCAACTTAGAAAGAGTAGGACGAGGACCCCATATATCATAATGAACTAACACAAACGGCTGAGAAGCCTGTTTATTGACTCTTGGACGATAACTAATACAGTGTAATATGCCAAATTGACATGACTCACACTTAAGATTAGATAAAGACTGAAACCAAGCATCTAACTTCTTTAAACTTTCCAAGGTTGGGTGGCCCAAACGACAATGGATCTGATGTGGGGAAGTTGCGTAACAAACAACACTTGTAGTATCATTAAGCAAGTATAGCCCTTCTAATACATGTCCTTTACCAATCGTCTTCCTCATCTTCAAATCTTAAAAAACATAGAAATCAAGATAGAAAGTTACTGAACAATCATATGCTTTGGTAAGTCGACTACCGCATAAGGTTAAACAAAAAACTAGGAAGATACATGACTAAAGATAAAGATATGGAGGATGTTAGGGAATTATGTCTATCCCCTTCACTATAAATAGAGAACCATCAGCTAATGTAACATTAGACATAGACTCATGAAAGTCAGAAAAAATACCTAAGACTCTAGTCATATGATCGATAGCACCTGAATCAATGACCCTGGGGGAAGCAGTAAGAAAGACACGCTTTTGCATTACTGCCCGAACAAAAGTAGCTATGGAGGAGGATCGTGAAAACCGGCTGGGAAATCTAGAGTTGATTATACCTAGCAAATTCCTCCTCCGACATTCTAATCAACTTTCCTCCCACAGCGGATTGTGAAGACGCACGGGATCTTAAGCGCGACGTCGGGTAGTGGGTCCTCCGCTAGCGTCGCCCGGGGGTTTACCCGTCTTCTGTCGGCCGTACGGGGATCCCTAGGCATAAAAAAAAAAAAAAAAAAAAAAAAAAAAAACACTAACAACACGATTTTCCTCCATTGTTGGAAATTGGTGATACCTTGTAACTTCTTCTCTGTCAAACAACTAGAATATGTAGACACAACATCAGCTACTACACCTCTATTCTCCGCCATAATTTGATGTGTACCAATATAACACAAGAACTTTCAGCACAATAATCAAATTCAAATCCCTCCAACTAATTCAATTCAACAAACTTCCGTGATTTGTTTCAAACAATCCAAATCTCCATAATACTTCAATCAACTCATCCTATTTCATCAAGACAAATGCCCAAAACATAGATTATGCCCAACCAAAAATCACCTCATCCAACATCAATTTTGTGGCGAACGAGATCAGCATCTCCATCAAGCAGCTTGCTACAATTTTTTCTTTTTTAATAAACTGAGAACAACGAACACACAAGTGAACCTTAGAGGACCACACCAATTAAATCAGCTTGCACAGAGGTGGTGCGAGCTCAACCAGCATCGATCTTGAATGGATGGACAAAACTATGTGACGCGACATTGGATCTAAGCCAACGAGGCCAGATCTAAGCCGACTACGCTCATTGACATCAAATCTAGACTTGGGAGGGCTAGCCAACACCGGCTTGGGTTGAGTGATGCTTGTTGATGTGGCTCTGATACCATGTAGAAATTAATATATGGGAAGAAAAGATAGTGATGTAGAAATTGATAAAGAAGGAACGAGGAGAACGTGTAAACCGAAAGGAGAACGTGAAAACTGATTAGGTTTTCCATGTCTCACACTTTTATTATTAAATAATACTTAATGATCATAATAACACTATCAGTGTTAATGACCATAATAACCTCACACTGTAACATGCACGATGGTTTTGAATGGTGGAGCCAACATAGGCCCGTCCAACTTCTTTTGTCAAAGAGAGATACATGTTGCCTCACCACCAGTAGTCGGCAACCTCCGCTAGGCATCATGATGCCTAGCAACCAATGGAGGGAAATAAGAAAAAAAATCAGAAAAAAAAAATTGCAATAATCTTCCACACTAGTGCAAGTCATGCCACGTGGTGACCAAATTACACCGACCTGACCACCATATCAATAATTTCCTATCAAAATTAATCTAAAAATTGGCAAATCGTCAAAAATTTAGAATTACATTGACGCAGTTATTTAAGACTAAATTACCCAAATTGAAACTATAAGACTAAATTAGCCGCTATAAGTAAGATTTAAAATTTTTGAATATTTTTTTTTGTCTATATAGAAAGAGAATGCGTTAATCATCATGATGATAGTAAACCAAGATGGGATGGAAGAATGATACTCCTACCTATTTAGAAAGAGGAACAATAATAATCCACTATGGTATTAAACTATAGATTCTAATCATGGTTATCACTACGACTTTTGTGAAACTACTTTTGTTGATTAGTCACTCTAATCTGACAAAAGAAAACCGATTACAATCACTTAGATACACATACAATAGGATATATTTTCTTAAACTAATAAGGGATAATAACGCAAAAATGGGTCATGAACTTTGGCCCGAGGTAAATTATAGTCCTTAAACTTTAAATTTGTTCAATATTGTTTTTAAATTTTAGCTCAATATGCAATGTCACCCATAAATTTTTAATTTTTTCAATATAACCTAAAATGTCCACTGTTGTCTTTTCATTAATTTGTTCAATGACATCATTGAACATTTAAAATTATTTAAATAATCTAATGACTAAATTGAAAATGTATCAAAAATTTAAGGATCACATTAAACAACCAAAATTAACGATATTGCATGCTAAACTAAAGTTCAAGAATCACAACAAAAAAATTTAAAAGTTCAGAGTCCCTGTCGCACATTAGACCCAAATTTAAAAATTCGTTTTACCCTAATACAAGTGACTTTCCTAATGTATTATATAAACATGTTGCTCAAACTTCAATTGTAGCCATACATAGTGGACTGCTTGTGAACTGCACTAGTTAGTCAAAGAAATGCATTAAGAAAAGTTATTTAGCACTTCATTCTACGTCATCGTCGACATTAACTCACACCGATGTACTAACATCCATAGTACACATGAAAATTCAGCGTGCTCTGGCTCCAAACTCGATGACCAGCTGCATTTGCGAGGGAAAACTTGTAAAGCTAAGCAAAACTCTAGCTTTTAGCCTGCACAAACTAGACAAAAAAGCCAGTCGTGTGTCAATTTAGGATCTACAAATCAATGCAAACTCGAAGTTCGCAACCTTGTCTAGCTATAATTAATGGGGAAATAGAATAATATCGTGCGTACGCAATTGAGAGATCTGTGAGATTTAGCCAGCTTTCATTTTCTACTTGTTTTATTGTTTATTATTCACGTTCTAACAGGTACGAACTTATTTTAAGCCAAATGTGAAGTTCTAAGACCATAAGAACCCTAGTCCGGCGCTTCAAGTGTTGACTCTCTTAAAGTAATACCAGAAAACTCTTCATCAATATGGTCAAATGGCACATCCTTTCATGTCCATATTTATACATCATCCCTTGCATAAGGAGAATTTCAAAGAATCCTTCCTAATTCGGCTTCTGATTTCAAAAACTAGGGAATGAAACCGGTCACCTTTGCGAAAAATACCTAACATTTAAATTTCCTCTTGTCCATTCTAATAAAAAATAAATCATTTTCCACCTTTCTACCCAAAGTCTCCGTATTTCCAATTCATTCACCATTTTTCAAACGTAGCTTAGTTCACGACATTTAAAATGGAGTCTCACTGGTTATTATCAAATACAGGTAGAGCGATATGAATCACATAGTCAGATTTGGCAATTAAATACGATGTATCTCTTTGAGAACCATGCGTAGTTCTTTGTTTTTTTCCCGAGGGCATAAATATTCCTTGGCCTTTTCGTCTCTCAAAAGATGCTCCTAAACACTGATTCGAGCACTAAACCTATCATATGAAGCGTTTGACCACTAAACCGGTCTCTGGACTTTGAGAATATATTTCTTTCTCTAGCTAACAAACAAATTTCAGGCTGTAAAAATGAATAATTCGCAGCTATAACTTCTCTTCCTTGAGCAAGGCTGTTCTCCACCAAACATGGACTCAATACTTCGGCACCAGTAACTTCTGCCTCTTGAGCAAATCGCATTAAGTATTGACCGCTTATCTTTTCTTTTCCTGTAAAGTAATAATCCTGACTGTGCTATTTGAACATGCTGCATACGTTTAATATAAATTTCATACCACAGTGAGGATTATTACTTTGCAGGAAAAG